>OZ018321.1:57193906-58589741 GCA_963969495.1 Ceratothoa steindachneri | reverse complement strand
GGTGCAGGGAACCCGGACATATTGCAAAATAATGCAATAGTCAGAGAAACGAGTAGAGGGTGATTATTGCGCTTCACATACTGTAAAGGCGATGGCATCACATATGCTTGTAATTGATATCGATATTACAAGCTGAACGGTGAAAGCATTGGTGGACACGGGTTGCACAAAACTGTTATTTGTAATAGGTCAGTTAATCATTGTTCTGGAGAAGAAAGTTTAATTTCTTTTGATGGGTATGTAGTGAAGAGTAGAGGATGTTGTGTCATTCAGGTGATAGTGAACAATGTTGAATTAAAAGTGAAGGCATTTGTGAGTGACAATATTGCAAATGGAGCTGATGTGATATTAGGAATGGACATACATAATAGATTAAATGAGTGCTTTATATAGGAGATAAGGTCACATTTGGCACACTGCCTTGTGCTGCAAGTGTTGAAAATGTAAAATCAGAATTAAAAACATCAGTGCATTCAGAAGAGACCATTCCGGATAAGAAGTTTAAAGCACATTTTGATAGCACCCATTGGACTGTTAAGTGGTTTTTCAGAAAAAAAATGAAGAACCTGTATTAAAAAATAAAACTTTTTGATATGACAGAGATATGTGAGGCAGAAAAAAGGAATAGCTTGAAAAAGAAATAGACTATTGGATATCAGAAGGCATCTTAGTCCCATGGAACGGGACAGCTAACAAAGAACAAAATAAGACCCATTATAGAAAACAAAATAAATATATTATGTGTCATACGAAGATTATATCATTTATGGGTGTAATAAAAGACTGAGAGAATGGCGACAGGTAGATAGAGAGGTTGTTCTTATAGATTTAAAGTCAGCATATCTTCAAATTAAGGTGGAGGAAAAATTGTGAAAATATCAGCTCGTGAAGTACAAGGGTGCAACTTATTGTCCCACAAGACTTTGTTTTGGATTCAATTGTGCTCGACGAGTTATGTCCAAAATTTTGAAATGTGTTTTATTAAAATCTGAGAAATTGAAAAGAGCTACCAGCCCCTATATTGATGATATAATGGTAAAGGTCAGATTTATCTACATTTGAGCTCCAGGAGAATTGGAATAATTTTGCTTTTTTCCTAAACATCTGAAAAGTTAGATGGTATAGCTGTCCTTGGGCTGAGGCTAAATCTGGGTTCCCATGGGAACATGATCTTCACTCGTTGAAAAGAAGTACCACATGTTCCTGAAAACTGCACGAGAAGAGAAATGTTTTCCATATGCGGAAAATTGGTGGGGCACTATCCAGTTTCTAGCTGGTTAAAAGCTGCTTGTAGTTTCATTAAAAGAAGTGCAAAACGGTGCTAGGTGGGAGGGCTATATTGATGATAGAGCTCGAAATATGATTAAAGAGCTAAGGTGAAGATAAATGATCCTGTGAATGCACAGTAGTAAGTGGCAAAAATGAAAAGCCGATGATATGGTGCGATGCAAAGAGTATTGCAATTTGTGCATTACTTGACGTAAATGGAGTTTGTGTTGAGGATGCTACATGTATGAGGATAAAGGATGATTATTAGCATATTAATGTAGCAGAGCTGGATGAATACTTAAAACCGATAAACCTAGCTCTGAATTGGAGATTTAAAAATGTTACAATGGCTGCTGATTCAGCCACTGTCTACAGTTGGCTGAGTTGTATTATCAGTGAGGAAAATAAAATAAAGACTAAGGGGGCAGGAGAGGTTATTACAAAAGGCAGACTGGCAGCACTTAAGGCAATTGTAGAGGAATTTGGAGTAAAGTTAACTATTGAGCTGGTGTCTACGTAAAAGAATAAAGCAGATATTTTGACCAGAGTGCCAAAGAGGTGGCTATTAAATACTGATGACACAAATACTGATATTTATCATCTCCGTAATTCTGTTAGCTCGAAAGAAGCTCATGATATACGAGGGGCAGTTAATAAGTTTTCGAATCGGTAGGGCAGAACAGAGGAAAGGAGATGGCTGTTTGTGGGGGTGTTAGAACAAGTTATGACAAGGCATGACCTGCAGCCGCAACCACCTGGCTCGTCTATTTAAGAAGCAGCAGTTGATTGCAGATCGTCAGTCACAACTTTTTCAACAATGAAGAAGGTTGAGAACTGCGCAGTGATCCAAATTTTGACCAAAAAAGGCAAGAATGAAAAAGAGATCCATGAACGCATAGTTGCAGTGTAAATCGAATAGGGAGTTCTGCCATTGTCATGAGTCCCTTGAAGTTGACCCCCGTTCAGGACGCCCGTCAGACGTGACCAACGTGGACATGCAGCCTGTGTCAAGAGGATGAAACTCGAAAATCGACATGTGCAGGTCGAAGAAATCGAGCGAGAACTTGGAATATCACATGGAAGTGTTATCAACACAATCGACGACAATTTGGCCATGACCTAGGTCTCTGTCCGTCAAAGTCCACAAAAGCCAGAGTTGCACAAGCTGCCCTGCGCCAGTGCGGATTCGAGGAGTCTTTTAAATAATGTCCATGTTAGTGAGAAGACCTTGTGAACAGAGGTAATTTAAAAAAAGATTCATTTATTTGTATTTAACTACATCAATGATCGAGAAAAATAAGAATAGTATTATGAACAGTTCCTTACTTCAAGTATAAGGCAATTTGTGAGACGTTTGTTCTTTCTCTCATCGAACGACTTACATGATTGTAGGTTGATCCACGCTCGCACGCTCTTATACTTAAATCTAGTACAAAGAATAAAAGATACTTTTTGGCGGGAATATTTGAAAATGTCATTGCCCCTAAAACGGTTGGTTAATGATTGCCCGAATAAGGCAATTTGGGGTTAATGAGTTGAAATTATAGATAAATGAATGAGAATTTGACAAGTAGGGTTCAAAGAAAACAAAGTTTTTTAACAGAGGGACAATGATAAAAAGGAAAATGACCAAGCGATGGGAATATATCGTTTAAATTAAGAAACCAGATCAATATTTCTAAGAATTTAAATAATTTTGTAAGTTTGGGGATTGTATTAACGAAACTTAAAAATAGAATAATTGATAGTAATATATATATATATATATATATATATATATATATATATATATATATATATATATATATATATATATATATATATATATATATATATATATATTGCATAAACACTGTTGTCAGATTTCTCCATTCATCCTTAGAAAGAATGGCTCCTCCTACTCTCAGGAAGGCAGACAAAGAAAAAAATACTCCAATTACAAGAGGAACAACCGAATTAAACGAACCAGTTAATTTTAATGAACTGCAGACCCATATTTCCTCATCTACGCTATCAGTTGATGCCAAAGACATTATGAACGTTCTCTTTAAGTTTTTTGAATCATCTTTTGCCAAACAAGAACAAAAAATCATCTCTCTCGAAAAATCTAACGAAGAAATGAGATCAAAAATCGAAAAATTAGAAGAAAAGGTTGATTCTTCCGACGCTTATGAAAGACGAGATACGATTATATTCTCCGGCAATATACCTGAAGCTACCAATAATGAAAACTGCAGCAATATCATCCGCAAACTTATTAAAGATAACTGCCACATACAAATGCAAGAAGCTGACATCTCTGTTGCTCATCGTCTAGGTCCCAAACCAAAAGTACAAGGTCCCGACAAAAGAAACATAATTGTGAAGTTGCGCAGAAGTGATCTGAAGCGTGATATCTTCTCAGCATGCAAAGAATTCAAACCTTCATTCTTTGTAAACGAACAACTGACTCCAAATCGCAACAAAATCTTTTTCGTCCTCCGCCAAGCTAAAAAGAAATTCTCCACAAAGATCGCAGGCTGTACTACCAGAGATGGATTCATCAACGTCTTCCTGCCATCACCCTCTGGTCGCCGTGATCTACGTATAGTTATCAATACCCGAGCTGCCCTCCAAAAGTTTCTGTCGGAACACCTCAATTCGACGCTTGCAGACTTTAATGGTGAGAATCTCTGGAACGATCAGTAATAATACATTCGGCGATATTACTGTTTTAGATGAAAAAAAACAAAAACAAACAAGCCATATTTTGACCTAGCATTCACTTACTTTTATTTCAATTGTATTACATACTTTATTCCTTTTTCTCTTATTAAAGTTATCATAAAAACAGTATTTTAACTGTTCATAGATATTTTATACGTAATTTCAATTTGTAACCTTTAATTTTTAAATTCCTTTATGTTTGAACAACTCGATCACTTCAATAATATCGATCCAGACATAAACCATTTTGATGAATTATATCCAAATTTTAAAGAAAATAACGTAAGAAACCAATACTACGATTGTGATAAATTTAACACTACATTTTCATTTGAAAAAACAGACCTGTCCATTTTAAATCTTAACATTCGATCTTTGCACGCAAACTTTGAGGAATTTTCAATATTTTTGTCAACACTTAATTATAAATTTTCCGTTTTGGCATTCACCGAGAGCTGGCTAACAAATAATAATAAACACCTTATCAGTGTCCCAAACTATAGCTCTTTTCATTCACTACGCGACGTAAACAAGATAGGGGGAGGTATAAGCGTGTATATATCTGACAGACTCAATACTAAAAAAGTTGATGAAATTAGTATTTCCTATAACTATATAGAAACTTTATTTATTGAAGTAAAATCAAATGGTAAAACGATAATCATTGGAACCGTATATAGGCCCCCTTCTGGTGACCCAAAGATGTTTATAGATAAGATTACTGAATTAATCAATTACTTCAATGTTACAAACTATGACGACATAATAATTACAGGAGATTTTAACTTCGATCTATTAAACTTTGAAAACCACGCATCAACTCAGTCCTTCCTCAATACTTTTTATTCTCATTCCTTACTTCCAATTATAACAAAACCGACAAGAATAACCCAAAACTCAGCAACACTAATTGACAATATTTTCAGAGTTCACCCCGAAAATTACTCTTCCGGTATTCTCCTTTGTGACATATCGGACCATCTTCCTATATTCATGATCCAAAAGTCTTTTTTCAACTCGAACAATATTCATCAAAACCGTACAATAACCTACCGCATAATTAACGAAAATACCTTATCAAACTTCTATAACTATGTTCTAAATCAGAATCTATATAAAATTTCCTATATAAATGACATCGATTCTGCTACCGAAGAGTTAATTTCAAGGCTAGACGATGCTTTTAAACTTAATTGTCCTCTAAAATCTAAAACCATGTCATATAAACACAAAACAAAACCTTGGATAACAAACGCAATTATAAATAACATCAAAAAACGTCAAAAATACTTTTCTCTTTATAAACTTAGTCAAATTCCAGAACATACATATAAAAATTTTCGGAATCAAGTTACTAACCAAATTAAAATAGCCAAGAAAAATTATTACCATGAACGATTTAATCAAACGAAAAACAATATAAAACAAACTTGGAAATTAATCAATTCTGTGATAAAACCTGAAATTACTAAAGGAACAAACCAAATTAAACAAATTATCATTGACGGTAAACCAGTTGATGACAATAAGAAAAAAGCGAATGAATTCAATAAATTTTTTGTCAACGTAGGTAAAAAAATCTCAGACTCCTGCAAAATAGTCGATAAATCTTTTCTTTCGTATTTTAATGAGATTAATGTACCAAATTCCTTGTTCTTTTCTCCTGTAAGCGTAGCCGATATAAAAAAAATCATTAGTTCACTAAAAAATAAAAAATCGGGTATTAATTCAATCTCCACTAAAATTTTAAAATACATCTCCGATATAGTTGCTCCAATTTTAGCATCAATAATCAATAAATCATTTACGCAGGGTATATTCCCATGTGTATTAAAAGTTGCTCGAGTAACACCGTTACCAAAGGCCGGAGACCTCACAAACGTCAGCAATTACCGCCCTATTTCATGTCTTACAATGTTCAGTAAAATATTTGAAAAGATAGCATTCAATAAACTTTATAAATTTCTGGAATCTAATTCACTGTTGTATAAACACCAATATGGTTTTAGACGTCAGAAATCAACGATTCACGCGATAATTAACCACCTTCAATATTTATATGATAACATTGAAAAGGGCCACATTGTATTCTCAATTTTTCTCGATTTTAAAAAAGCTTTCGATTGTGTCAACCATAATATTCTACTGTCAAAATTAGCTATGTACGGAATTAGAGGCAACTGTCAAAATTGGTTCAAATCATATTTAACTGAAAGAAAGCAATTTGTCTCCGTCAATGGTCATGACTCATCCCACCTTAATATTACAACTGGGGTCCCACAAGGCTCCGTGCTAGGGCCACTGTTATTTTTAATCTATATTAATGATATTGTTAAATCATCTTCTCTGTTTAAATTTATATTATTCGCGGATGATAGTGCCTTATCAACTCCCTTGCCATAGACAAACCGAGCAACATTGCATCTACAATAAATAAAGAACTCGAAAATGTCTTCAGGTGGCTAAATGTTAATAAACTATCAATAAATGTAGATAAAACCAAATATATTCTTTTCTCTTACAAAAAATCTATTGAATTGCCCCATATTAAAATGGGCGACGGAATAATTTATGAAACTACTCATATCAAATTCCTAGGCATGTTTATTGACAAAAATCTGAGTTTTAAACAACATATTACGCATATCTCAACAAAACTATCAAAATCGATTGGAATATTATATAAATTAAATAAGTTTCTTCCTAAATCTATTCTTCACTCTTTATATATGACAATGGTGCAACCTTACTTGACATACGGCATAGAGAGTTGGTATGGAAAATATCAAAATTATCTCAATAAATTAGTCATATTACAGAAAAAAGCAATTCGAGCCATCCATCAACTTCACTACAATGAGCACACTAATCGTTATTTTAAGGAATCCAGAATTCTAAAATTAAATGATCTCTTTGTTTTTCAAACATCCTTATTCCTTTACAAAACAATAAAGTGTTCCTATAATAGCTATATATTTAATATGTTACAAACAGCTGATAATATCCATAATCTCCAAACCCGCAATAGAACAAAATTTATTTCACCCTTGTGTTCAAAATCAAAATCTCAATGTAGCTTTCTGTACAAATCTATCAAAATATGGAATGGCTTGGACGACAATATCAAATCCCAAACCAATTTAGCTCAATTCAAAAAAGCTCTTAAAAACAATATAATTTCGGCTTACTAAATTTCTATTCAGCTTTTGTTATTGTGTATTTATTTGTTGCCGTACAATGTTATACTGTGTACTACTACTTTGATTTATACATTATAAATATGTTATTATTTATATAAGACTGTTGACTATGTTAACTACATACCTCTTGAAAGAATCGCTGTAAATAAAATAGTTTTTAATTTATCTCTAAATTTCAATTATATAATTATTCGTTATTTGCAATCATTACAATGGTTAGGTTCTCAAATGAATATTAAGTTGTTTATATTTGTATAAACATGAAGGGATTTCTAGTCTTTATAATTTTATGCTTAGTCTTAAGTTTCTGCCCTAAAAGTCACTGACTTATTTTGGGCCCATAAATAATCCTGTATGTATAAGTACTTATAGTAACTTGGCATTAAGATCTAAAATGTAATATGTTTTTACTGTACATTGGATTAGTATGGAATAAATAAATAAATAAATAAATAAATAAATAAATAAATGACTGCAATTATTTGCACAGAAAGAGATTAGCAGCTAAAATTAAAAGCATAGGGAAAATTGGAAATACACAGGTCGCGAATATCAATTGGAATTGAATATAAGTGGCATACATTTATATGAAATATGTATTAATTTATATTAAATGAATATATACACGCGGTATGAATATGAGTGGTAGGAATAAAAGTGTTAAGACAACATGATATAGCCACAAGGATATGCATACACGGATTATAACCCCACGGGGGAATGGGAGTGCAAAGATAAAAGTGAAATTACGTTCTGGACACTTATACATTTTAATAACTTTATTATAGAAACACGTTTCGTAGCTACCTTGTCCGGAAGGCAGAGAAAACTCAAGTGGATTTGGGAATGTAAGCGATAAAATAAATTAGAGATCTCGACAACGAATGGTTAATTTGAAATGAGTCAGACAAGGGTTGTAATTGGTTGAAGTAAACTGTACATATAGTATGGGGTAAACAGGATTTGTATGTTGTATATTGACTACATTCGTGTCGTACGCGAAATGAATAGCTTCTTAAATGGGGAATATGCCCAGGGCATTTTATCATTTTTTTAGGAACTGGCCAAGATGACAGCTGCTACACCCTCTCATCATTATTCTTCTGCTAAACAACATCCCAATGTCAGTCTTGAGTACTCTAGTTTTATTATGGCTGTTTCATAATTTCGTTGACACATTGGCGTGAACCTGCCTCTCCCTCTTTCTCCCAGTGTCTCCATTCTTTTTCTCACTACCAGCTTTGTCTCTCTCTTACTGAAGAGCGTTTATTAATTTCATAATCAATGTTATACTACTCTGGTTATTTGCGAATATTTTTAAATCATTATTCTGCATCACAAAAAGTTTCTTTTTTCTTTACTTGAAAGTTTATTTGCAACTTATTAAATTTAATTACTCGACGTGGGTAAAAACAAACAATATGCCAACAATGCGAAGGTTGATAAAGTAATTGCTATTAATTACTATCCTCTCATTTCCACAATTAAGAACCCATAATACCACTTGGAGCCCTATGTTAAATAGATCTGATAGATTAGTTGTACTTGTCAGATTCCTTGTTGAGTCGAGTTTGACTACAAACTATAAGAAGATTAACTGATCAAAATGTACTATTTTATTTGCAAAATTTTACTGTTGGTTTTTCTAACCCTTATCTCTGATCGCTTATAACTAATTAATGAGCGTTTATAGACGCAAGCTTATCTAATTATTTAGTTTCAAGAATGTCATTTACTGAGTTACTTCCTATCTCGTTTTCTGTAGAGAGAATATTGAATAGCATCCTCACTTTGTATTAATATTTCCGCAATCAACTAAAGCGAATTATGATAAAGAAAATCTTAATATGCAATTCAAATTAGTATCGTCTCAACCATACACCGTTTAGAGAAGTTCTAACTTCAGCATTGTTAAAGATTATTATACTTTTGATTATTTCGCATTCAGGTATGCGTTTGTTTTTCCTGGCATTTTACAATATGGTGTGAAGAACAACTCCTTAACAAAATGTTTCCGTAATTTTGAAGCACTTCATTATATTTTCATATGAGAGCCATAATAAGAGGTTTACAAAATTTCCAGAAAAATATTTTAAAGGTTTTATTTTGATGCACGTTGTTCCAAAACATGCTCTCTGCTAACAATATTCCCCATAAAATTGATTCTAGATACAAGAAAAAATCCAATGGTTCTCTTCATTTAATCGTCCTTTATATCTCAAATTCTTTCTCTTCCATTTAAAACCATATTTTTGGAAACCCAAACTTCAAATGTCACGTTTGACTTGTTTAAGGTTCTATGTTTAACCTTAAAAAATATCTTATATCAATAAATAATATTTCTGCCCCCCAAATTTAACTTGCTTATCTAGTTTTTATAATTATAGTTGAATAATTATATTGAGATTTAATGTTACTTCAGAAGTTTTGTGGCTTGTTTTAAAATTCCATTTACACTATAAATTAGCAATACTTACAGATATTAGTATTCTATCTATCCTCCTGTGGCAACGTTGAATAAAAAGTTTAGAAAGTTTCAAGGAAAATATTTTAAAGGTTTTTCTTTCAAACAGAATTTAAATCAGATTTTGCTAATAGACAACACGCAAACTAATAGTTTAATGCCTACCATTACTTCCTATTCTATTTCGTTCCAACTCTGAACGTCCTAAAATATCATTTAACTTATGCCACAAAAACTTGGGGAAATATTGGGTCTCACTATTTAATTATTTGCAGTTTTCTCCTGAAAGAGTACAGATTAAATTATGCCGTTGCGTTATTACGCAAATTTACGCTTTTTCAAGAAAATATTTACCTATGCTATTTTCTATTACCGCAATTTTTAGCCTTCTTCAATGAATCGTTTATTGCAGGCAAAGGAAATTTAGGGGCCTAGAGAGAAAGGCATTAATAGATACCACACACAAACATTTCCATCTTAAATAAAAAATAAAGGATTAATAACATTTTAACGAAATTTTGTATTAATAAGGTATTCATACAATATAAAAAATTGATGAGTAACAGTCAATAGTATAATATTTTCTTAATGCTACTCCTCATACAATTATTATATATCTAAATTCAAACAAACTTCGGATGGAATTTTGTCCTCCTCATCGTTGCTGCAGAACTTCCCGAATTCATCTATTTTTGGAGGGGGGGGAGGTGTTCTTGCTTGAAAACAGAACTTTAGTTCAGGCATTTTAAGACACTTATTTTGAATTCCCTTAACCAGGAAAAAATTATGTTTGTGATCCTTGTATTAGGAAAGACCCATCTTCTTCCTGTTTATTTGTTGAAATCTACCAACGCCCGTTACACAAAAACTGCCCAATAAAATATTATGTATATCCACCTCTAAGTTAAGTTTTATTGTTAAAACCATGTTTTAGTAACATCAGCCTCACAACTTGTACGCCAAACTTTCCTGGCATCATACATGCCAATCAACTCAATCTTTACTTCAAAAATTAAATTTTTTCTTCCCCTGATCGCTCGCTAATTTTTGACGGACTTTCAAATGAATGTTTTTCATGTCATCAGTGGGTTTATTTCAACAAATCTAAAGTTTCTCCTAACCGTGCAGAGTGGAATTTGCCGAGAGGAACCGAAAGAGATTTGAATTTGTTCCAATTCGTTAAACCTCTATACCAATGGACTTGCTTTGTACATTTAGCGACATTTAGTTTTTCATAAATCTTCTTGTATCTCATCTCAGATTTGAATTTCGAAATTATTTTTAATTTGATATGATAAGATAGTTCACTACCTTACACCATACTGTTTTTTTTTAGATTGACTGCTGAAGTTGCGATCCTGTAGAAAGAGTTTTTAGAACGTTTTAGACTCTCCTGACTACTTTATATTATGACTAGTATGTTACATATAATACTCGTGTAACTTTGAAACTTTGTGATAACTTAAACCATATAAATTAAAAATATCAATAGTTATTAGTAGCGAAGGTTTTGAAAAGTGTCATTACTCTAATATTGTCTTTCGAACATATTGAAATCATTTAGCTGTGTATCTAGATACATTGTTTGGGTGGTTCACAATTTCCTAGCCTTGTAATAAACGGGTCATAATCTACTTTTTATATGAAATAAAGGTATAAATACATTCTTGTGCCAGTGCGGGTATATGAACGAAGATCCTGCTAACATTAATATATTACTCTTAGAACTGAATAGTAACCGCTTTCTATCCTATTATTGTCTTGCAAACAATAATATAGACTAAAGATAATTTTGAACAACTAATTATTCCTCTGCCAGTTTTCACTCACGTTTATAATATTTTGTTAGTTAGGAATCTTCAATGTTACTGATAAAAAATAAAGGTTATAGTTTAGCTCTCTATTTTAACAAGGCCTCGCCATTTCAGCAGAAGGTAAGTAGAATGTCGTGGTATACGGCCGAGTACGTATGTTAGTCTGATTCGTACCTGAGAAACTCCGTTTGACATTTCGCAAAGAATGCTTTAACTTATTTTGTTTTGATTCTTTAACCAGGGAGGATTCGTAATATTATTTATCTATTGCCATTTGCAGCGTTTCGAGGATCTAATTAAACAACTCGGACAAAAAAAACTTTTAATTACATGAAAAATGAAATATTAAAACTTTAAATATACTAATGCTATAATGAGAGGATCTAATAAAAATTAATACTATCAATGAGTAATACGCGATGGTTGACGCAAACTTCACTTACGCTGATCGTCTCTCTGGGTGAAAGAGATGCTTGGTGAGTCGATTCGGTAAAAACAACTGATGTTTATCCCGAAGTAGGTGGGGAGCGCATGGTGAGGCTTCTTGACTTGCAGCTGTAAGCAAGAGGATTGCAAATGTATGGATTATTACGATCCCTGGTTTACAAATTCGAGCTTCTCCATGATGAGACTTGACCAAGAGGTGAATCTTTTCTTCAGGGTGAATTCACGTTGGTATTCCTCAATGGTTAGGGGTATCTCTGTTTTTATTCAGAAAACTGAGACAGGGGATTTCTTTGGACGAGAATGGTATGCGAGTGGGTCTCGATACCACTGGTCTACTCTTCTAAGCGCCTAAAGGAGGGGCCTCGGGAAGGAAAATCTCGTTCGGTTTCACTGTCTTCTTGATTCCTTGTTTTACTCAGGAACTGCTCTTCTTCTATCGATTGCTACTTCAATTCTCCTTTCATTTCTCCAGATCAGACTATGAATACCTCGATTATCCCTTGAGGGAGGGGAGGGGAGACGAGGGCCCACCTTTAAACCTCTGTCTTAGATCATAAATTTTCAAGTTGAGAAAATTCGCCCTTCTGGTTACGTACGGAGAAAGTGATATTTCGTCTATTTGGCGAAAATAGACAAACAATCGGAAAGAGACAGTGAGCCTGTTCATAGATTTTTATTTTAACGGCCATCCCACCCACCTATTTTTTGTTTGTCTTCCTACTTTTATAGGAAAAACCCCAAATATATTGAATTACAAATTTATAAAAATGGGATGTAAAAAGTGAAAGATTATACAAAAATTGATGGTTCGTGTGGAAGGTAAAAGGTTCAAAAGAGCATAAATAGTGAGTACATAAGAATATTAGGGGTGGGGGGTGGGGGAGACACCTCATCCCCCAAAATTCCGGAGATGTTTCCTTCACGGGAACCGGCGAACGAATGGTGAAGGTCCGAACCCTCATCGCCTTATATAGCCGGAGGCTAGTCTCTGAGGGCTGGGCTACAGCCGAACGTTTCCGCCGGGAACGAGGTTCAGGACAGCCCGTCTGCCGGGTTCTTGGAGGAACGGTTGTAACGAGTATTTTTGGATGAGAAGCGCCATTTTGTGAAATGGAAGCAAGCGTGGCGCCTGTCAAGCGGTGGAGAATATGGATCAGGACCTTTCCCCTATTCATGTTTTGTATGGCTGGTATACAGTCAGAGGCCAGTCGGGCCTTTGTGAAAAGGAGGTGGGCGAGTAAAAGGGAAATGGACTTGTAAATGAAAGAATATGGAGGAGTTCTAAACTGGCTAGTAGGGTAAGCCCAAGCCAAGTTAGTCTGGGAAATGTCGATGCCCGTAAGTAAAGCATCAGAAGCAACTTGAAGGTAAGTCGACTGGGAGCCAAACCAGGCAAGCCACTGTGTGTCTATCAGCGGAATCAGGTCTAGGAGTCTGTCGTACTGGTAATGTGGATGGACTTAATGTTAAAAGGTTGGACCCATAAAAAGGGAAGATCCAAGATAGGCGTGATAAATTTCAGAAGGCCTTCGAGCCTCTGCCAATAGTTGTGGTCGAGATCTTCGCAGATGCAGTATTTAAGCCCCTTTTTTGACTTTTTGTGCCATCGTAGAAGTGAATGTGGCATGGACTAAGCGTAAGTAAATGTAGACGCCCAAGTATTCGTCTGTTCTAAGGGGGTAAGCTGGAACTTTGGGATGTTTATTGTGAGGCTTGAATTTAAGAATTCTCCAAGGGTGTTGAGCACAGCATCCAAACCTCCTGTTATGAGATTATCGTCCAAGTAGGTAAACGCCTGTGTTCCATGTTTCCGATACCATGCGTTGGCCACGACTTCCATGCAATAGTGCATTAAATAGGGAGCACCACAGAAACCCATGGGTAATCGTCGGAACTGCCACACATCGGTGCCAATACGTATCCTAAACTGATGCCTGGCTTTTGTGTGAAGTGGGATGTGATAGAATCCACTTCTTAAATCCAGTTTAGTTGCCACCTTCCCGGGGCGAGTAGATTTAAGTACCTTCTGAATATTTGGAAGCCTGAAGGTAGGTGGCTGATAGGCCGACATATATATTAGTCTCATGGAGCCATGCGGCTTCAGGTCCCCAAAGACTTTGTGAACCCTGGTGATAGGAGAGCAATACACTTTTTCTACGTTTTAAAACCTTCTCTTTTTGCAGCATGAGTCCGGAAATTTATCCATTTTGTTTGCACTTATGACCGTGCAACTCTTCTTTACTGGCCGCCTTGCTTCTCATTAATTAACAGGATGTTACCTAATGCCTAAAGGGCACTTTTAAAATATATTTCCTAATTGAGTTCTTCACTCTTTCAATAATAATTTTCTCTATTATTTGTTGTCGGCCACTTGTTAGGCCTCGTTGTATCTGTTTTAGTGATTTATGTTTGTTAAAAGATATTAGACTATATTTTTATTATCGACCATAGGATTTTACGCTCATAAGCAAATGTATCTTAGTTTTGATCTCATCACGGATTTTATTACAATGATCGCACATAAATACATTTCTAACTACAAATGTTCGAAAAAAAAGTAATTCGTAATTTATGGAACATTAATATCCATATGAAACATAATTTATTGGAGCTACCCATAACCTAATGAATAAGGTGTTGGATTTCTTACGCCTAGTTCTTTGTTTTATTCTCAGCGAGAGCGGATACAAAACTTCTTTGCATGTGGACGATTGGCGCCCTAATGACCTACGCTCTGTTTTTATCACCGTGATAGTAGTAAGATCCTAAATATATACTTACACACAAAACCTATCATGATACCGCTTTCTTTCCTGACAGTCTTCGCATACCAATATATTTACACTCCCCTCCTACCGGAGCCTGCAGATATAAAAGTTATATCCATATACCCCTGGCGAGACGAGTGTTCCCCTCTCCAGTTACCAAGATCTCCAAACGCAATATTACCTGGTACTTCATCTTCCCACCCCAAACGAACTGGCCCCTGGCTCCATCAGACTAGGTAGTAATTGTCATTCTAATCTTTATTCAATTTTCTTTTGCCATTCGGGGGATTTAGCTCACGATTTAAGAGGGACGGATAGCGTATAACTTACCTGGGTTATTTATTCCAACTATAATCACTCTTGTATTGAAAAGCTTGAGACAAAGTAACTGAATCTTCCTCATGCTATTTTCTGTGCCTTTGTAGCCAAGATCTTGAGTGGTTGTGTTACCCCTACAAGAGTCCTTGTCCTACCTTTTGCAAATATTTATTTTGTTTACAACACAGCAGCTAAAAACTTTGTTTACATCATCAAAAAGATTAAAAAATAATAGTTCATTAAAAAATAATGTGCCCCTGTGATTCAGTTTCACCGAACGACTGAAGTCGAAGGTTAGTGATTGATGTTTTTTTTTCTTTCTTCAATTTCTTTTTAGTTATTTACCTATTTATTCACTCTTTACTATGCATGAAGAATGTTTTTCAATACTTCTACTACTTCGTTTGTCTTTTCTTCAGATGCTAAACATGTTTCTTCTCATTCTCCACATTTGAGATCTTAAAAGGGTAATATTTTCATTCTAAGATGAATATTTTTCAGTAATCACGTGGTAAAGTTCTTGATCGAAATGGACCTCCAAAAGCGGAAAATTCCCCAACTCCTGATATTCAAATCCTTCGAGATGAAATAATCAAATTAAGTTATTTTATCGAGTAGGACAAGAAGACGGTACACTGGGAATGTAGGATTCACCCCCAAAATAGATAATTAAGTTATTTTATCGAGTAGGACAAGAAGACGGTACACTGGGAATGTAGGATTTGCCCCCAAAATAGATAATGAAAATTAAGTAAAGGGAAAAAACATAATCAAGTTTAAAAAAGCAGAAAATGATTCTTCAAAGGAAAGTTACTTTGAAGAATGTTTTTGGTTTACATTAAAAAGGAAGAGATATCTACAGTGTAATTTATATAATAATATTAGGTGTAAAGGACAAAACAAGTATCTAAAGAGATTAGGACCTAAGAAAAGGGAACTGATGAATGGATATAAGTAGTTGGGAAATAAGTATATATACTCTAAATAAATCACTGTTTAGAAGTGTTAGCATACAAACAGCTGGAGAAAAACAAGAAATCATCGACTGAAAACCAAGAAAACGCTACAGCGACATAAAAATTAAAGATCTTTTGAAATCTCGTTGGATATCCAGGTAAAATAACATACGATCGCTATATACAAATTTAAAAACTATTTGAGTTCTAATAGAGTCAAGTGTTTCTATCAACTATTTGTATCTGTGATAGAGAGAGTGGTGATGTCAATGTGAGATTCAGAAGGCGTCACTAAGAACATAAGTAACTCAAATGTCTTTGTGATCCATAGATAAGAGATAGTATTTAAAAAAAGCACTAACATAGAGCAGGATAAAAAGCACGGTAGAGCTGAAGGCTTTCAACAGAGAGCATCTCCGGTATGGAAAGCGGATAATATACTTATTATTTTTGAAGAAGGTAAAATAATAGTCGGGTGGCAAATCTGTGGCTATGGGAATATTACCAATTTATAGGATTCGGTTTACTCTTGCATAAAATGTCGTAAAGTGAACGCAGAATAGGTTATTGACCTTTTAATAATGAAAAAAATGAACTAATATTGAAAAATGAGCGCCCTCGAGTGCCATCTTCAAACGACCGAGCAAAATTCTGGTCCTCTAATTCCCAATTTATTTTTTAGTTTAAGTGTTTTTGTGTCAACATCCTTCATTAATACGAAAATGCAAATAACTTATAATCAACATATAAGACTAACAAGAGGAGCTGTTTTGCCAGTCCTCGCATGCAGGCCTTCGGTCTGTGGCTTACATATCATCATCATCATCACTAACTCTATAATTGTCTAACGGGATTTTTGAAGATAGGTGAAAAATTAATAAAGGTTTTTTTCTAATAGTTCGGTTGTCACCTAAGTATATTCAAATCTTTTAGCAAAGTTATTTCTAATAATTCTTTTATAATATAAAACAAAATGGTGGAGTACAGAAATAAATATCGAAATTTTGCGAATTATCAAAACCCAAAGAATTACAAATGGTGAAGTTCAGAAATTTTATTTTTATATAGCTTCTTCCATAACTATATTTTAGCAAGGTGATATTTTGAAAGGGGGGAAATTTAGTTTGAGTTCCTTTATAAATTATCATAATTGGCGAAGTTCAGGAAATTTATAACAATTTAACCATGGCTGTTTTTTTATTAGATTTTAAATTTTAATCTTAGTAGAGAAGCGCAATTTGCCCCTCTAGGGGAGGAATGGCGAAGCCATTGCCTGTTCTCCTAATAATTTACTTTAAGTCTATCTTTTTTTTATATCTATGCCTAAAGGCAAAAAAAAATTCGAACACTTTTGAAATACGGAAAAAATTCCTCACGATTATAAATTTGCTCTAATTATTTCCTTTTTCTTTGAATGGTTTTTAATGGCCAGTAACTAATTCCTCCATTTCAAGATTAAAATTGAAAATTTATTTTAGATATAACTTCGATAACTCCTTTGAATTTGAGAAAAAAGCATCCATGCATTAGTTAGAATAAATTTTCTGAATGTCATCATTTGTAATTCTCTTCTTTTTTTTAAATATAAAACATTAAATAATAAATCATATTTATTTTTCTGAACTTCACTATTTGTAATTTTATTTGTTTTCAAATATTCAAAAACATTCAATAATGATATTTATTTTTCTGAACTTCACCAGTTTTTATTCTTTTTATTTTAATAAATTCCAAAATATTTGAAAATTAACTTTATTATTTTGTTTTAACTTTTTGAACATCTCAGTATGTCGGTCGGTCCCTTTTTTTGATTTTCACTAACTCTATAATTTAAGAAGGTGATTTTTTGAGTATTTAAATAATAATTTCACTTAGTTTGGTTATGACTTATGTTTTTTATCAAAGTTATTTCTAATAATTCTTTTATAATATACCCCCATAAAATGGTCAAGTTCAGAAATAAATATAATTATCGAAATTTTGTGATTTTTTTTAAAACCAAAAGAATTACAAATGGTGGAGTTGAAAAAAAATATTTTTATATATCTTCTATTCTTTTATATTTTAGCAAAGGGATATTTTGAAAGGGGAGAACTTTAGTTTAGAGTTACTTTTTAAAATTGTTATAATTGGCAAAGTTCAGAAAATTTAGAACAATTTAACCATGGCTGCTTTTTTTCAGATTTTACATTTTAATCTTAGTAGCGAAGCACAAGCTCTCCCTGTACGGTGGAGTGGCGAAGCCACTGCCTGGTTTTGTTTAGGTAATAACATTATAACTCTTTGGTCGATTCTAGCAAAATTTGAAAGACTTATGTAGTTTCACATTCTTTTTCGAATAATATAACTGACAAAATCCTCCCAAGCTTAACCCAGGCAAAATTTTGTTTTGGCAATAAAATTATACGTATTGGGCAGATTCTAACGAAATTTTAAACCCTTTTTAGCCGTGTGCGAGTCTAGTCACCGGCGACTCTACATCTCACTATGTAGATCGGTCGGTTGCTCAGCGTTTTATTTTTGTAATAACATTGTAACTATTCGTCTGATTCTAACGAAATTTGAAACCCTTACGTTGTTGTACATTCTTTTTACAATTATATATTGGCCAAATTCCTCCTAAGATTAGGCCAGGAATGATTTATTTTTAGCAATAACATCATTACTATTCGGCCGATTCTAACGAAATTTGAAAACCTTATGTTGTTTTACATTCTATATTGAATGATAAAATTGTCAAGGTTCTCCTAAGGTTAGTGCGGAATTATTGAAAGTTTTGTAGGTGTTCTATGTTATAAATCCGAATAAGTGATAGCACGCCACAGTTTATCAGCAAACTTTATTTTTAAATATTCCAAACCATTCGATAATGATATTTATTTTTTCTGAAATTCCCCATTTTTTTATTGATTTCAAAGTTAAAATATACTCCTACAATAAACTAATGTCGAAACTTTTGGCCTTGACTCTATCCATATCTATAAATTTCACGTGGTCAAATTTTCCATACAAGTATTTTAAAAATACGAAATAAATCCTGAAAATTTTCGGAGTTAACCTATATACATATAAGGAAATCGACTAACTCAAAAAATCTAACCTGAATTTACAACTCTTACAATAGCTTGAAATATGTAAATAATAATAATAAAATAAACCTTTAATCATTTAGAAATTTACTATCTCCAAACCATGATTGCATTGCAAAATTCGGTTTAAATATTTGCTTGTGGTGACTATCATCAAAATATTCCTTATAGAAGAATATTAGAAGGATATGAAAAGATATGTCAGAATTTGATATTGCATCATGTTCCCTGAGGATAAGAGAAAACTAGGAATTTTTAAGTGTACAAAAAACCTACACTTCCCCGAAATTATAAGTCATTCTTTCATTGGAAGATACCTCTTGGCCTCATAGCCTATATCCGTATGTAGTATTCTCAAGTAATCGAGCTATGTTTGGCACATTTTAAATGTCAAGTAGTTGCCCACTAACGTAGTCTTAAATCGCAGAAAACTATTCTTTCAAACATGGTTTCTCATTCTATTATGGCTATGAAAATACCATATTCTAGCATTTATCACCCTATTTCACCCATTGTTGGGTATAAACTTGCAAGCAAAAGAGTGGTATATTTATAAGAGGTGTAGAAGATCAACAGAGAGAGTGCTACTTTGACTTTAGACACTAGGTTGTTAAGACGTGCCACTACTCTAATTTTCAGCTGTAGCAGGGGTATTGCTAAAGCTACAACATCTCCCGCATGGGGAGAGTGGAGAATACAACTGCCTCCGATCAATATTCTTGAAGCCTCCAAGAATTCTGAACACTAATATCAGTTGAGTGCGCCGTCTCTTGTTTTCTAGCAAGTAGATACCGATTTATCGCAGTCGCGTCTGATATTCTGTCTTCTTAATAGCTGGGAAACGGTTTTTGGCTCTGTCTGGAGTCTTTGCAGCTAATCGAAGTCTTTTCTAAGACTAGGATACCAAATATGAAGTTGACCTCTAAGTAAAGTTGCAATATCGAGTAATTTATATAAGCGGAACCCAATTTAATTTTTGGATAACTAAATTACGTCTTAATATAATTTAACGGTCGGTCTCCTAGAGCTTCTACCTTGCTAGAGCGCAACCTGACAAGGAATTACCATACTCTATGTGCCTGAAGTTTACAGTTGTCTAAGTTCAATGGTATCTACCTGTGTTTGAATACTCTCTTATCCGGCGGAGTTGATCCCTCACACTCTAGATTCTTTCTACTGAAGCCACACTCACACCGAATTTTGTGTTTTTTAAAAACTTGCCAATTTGCTAAATTTTCCATCGTCTATATTTTTTCTATAGATGATACATATAATAGAGCCAACACTGTGCCATGTGGGTAACTTTTCGTTACTGACGACTAGCGAGAAGCCTGGAAAGTGATTAAAATCCCTTGCTGCATTACATATAACATCTTTCCAATCCATTGGCCTACTTTTCCGTTAATTTTCAATGTTTGTACCCTTGCCGTCTTACTTTGTTGGGAACCTTGTTGAAAACCATTTTGAATTCTAAGTACAGTATGCCTACATCCAAGCTTGTATCATACTCGCTTATTATCAGGAACAATCTCATTTTACGGAACCTGTGTCGAGAGTAGTTTAGCAGTTTTTTGGTATCTAAGTGCTATTATACTTCCTACCTAAATTCATACAACCAATGTCAGGTTAATAGGTAGATAACTACCAGCACAACCGTGATCATAATTTTTGTAGATTAGAATCACGTTTACCATCTGCCATTCTGGCGATACTACTCCGACATCCGGAGAAGCATTGAAGATTACAGTAAGATAAGAAGCTAGCTCGTTTTTTGGCTTCACCTGCTGCACTTGTTCTTCTCTGAGTGGATGTATCTATTCCACTAGTCTCAGTCTCGATTTGACAATCTCATTTTCACACTGACTCTTAAAGACCCTGGAAAAGTATTCCATCAGGACGTTTCTTGTTATAAGGTCACAGTCTTTCATGTTTTCTTCATATTATCTAATTCCTTCACTACGCGTATGTGCTTAACCAAGAGTTTCGACGTTCTTCGTACCGTTTAGCCTTCCAAACCAGCGTACTGCCTCAAGTTTTTACTAAGCTGCACTAATGCAGTAAGGGTATTCGTTTAAAAAGTAATGGTACGGAAGTTTTGTATCGTAAACGCGTCATGACTTCAGTTTTCTGAGCAAGACATACTTGTATGTCTAGTTCTTGAGTGTTGGCTTACTTTCCACTGTTGGAATGCATAGTGAATTTGATTGCAATAACTAGCTCTTAAGTGAACCATTTTCGTTGGTTTCATTTAGGGTTGGCAGATTCTGTGGGCACAAAGTTTAACTATTGTCCCTGAATTCTGCCATGTTGCTATTTAGTTTACCTATGTCAAAGATAAACGTTAATTTATCCAAGAAAAAAATTCTTCTACATTAAAAATCAATTGTTTTGAAATATATATATATATATATATATATATATATATATATATATAAGTTACAAACAAATTCGAGGGCGGGCATAAACCAAAAAATAACCAAACTTTCTATTTAAAAGGAAAATGAAGTGCTTTCTTCTTGCTGACTGCTGAAGTTTTTTCAATATCGATACATTCGAAGTTTGTTTATAAGGAGATGCAAGCCTGACAGATTTCAGATTCAAACAGCAACAGTTCTGAGGGATTTAGAAACGAATTATTTTCCCTAATTTTGTCGGGCTAGGGAGAGTAAAAATGTGTATCGAAGATTGTGAAGCATTTAAAATTATTTTACCATAAAATGGGATCGAATTATCAGTTCGTTTATGATGTTAATCATTTTGGTTGTCGTGGAATTTATTTAACAAATTAGAAGTAAATGTCCTAAGTGTTTCTTCAAAGATTACGTAAATTCACAAAGGTATGGAAGTGATATTCGGAGTAGAAAAGCTAGAATTATGTAGCAGAATAAGCCATAGATAATTTGAGGTGGATATGTAGTTCGCGTTATCTTCCTGTTTTGCAAAGGTAGGCAAGTAGCAGTCAAGGTAGTTTATTTTTCCATTGTTCCACTGTAGAACCAGCAAGCAATGTCCTTTATTAAAATTCATTAGATAAATATTCAATATGATTATCACCTGTATTATAAGGGAAAATAATATCTGTTGAATACAAGGATACTGTGAAATTGAAGAAAACACCGGAGAGAAAGATGTTACCATTAGCAAATTATTTTTTTTAATTAAATACCCAACCGGGTTAAAAACTCCCATACCGGAAATAACCAGATGAGAATATGAAGTTGTTTCACAAACACAAGGTTAAGTGGCCCATTGTCTCATCCTCGGATAGGATATGGCTAACAAAAGCTTTGGTCAAAGGACCTTTGTTGAATAGAGAATAACAGAGAGAAAGAAACAGATAAAAATAAAACTCAGGGGACAAAGTCAAAGCCCACACCATGAAAAACTCGGACCGCATTCAATATACTAATTGCATTGCCCCGCTGAACATCAATAATTAGTCTCTGCTTGAACCATCTAGCCTCCCTAGGGTCACCGGTAGTCTCCGTGAGAAGAGAACATCTTTGTTTAAATATCCGTGGACTTGAATGGCTATTGGTTCAAACAGAAACAGAACCAGTCAGGGCAAATTATTTATCCTATTGGAGTTTTCTGTAGAGACAGATCACCTGTTAATAATATGCGCTGCATAAATGTTGACACTGGTTACATCCCAACACCCCCACTATTTTCATTCCTTAAAGAAATATTGTTATCCCATCAAGGATCTTACCATCCCTCGTTCAATTCCAACCGATTACAAAACAGCTGGCAATCGTGCTCTTTTCAGGGTTCGGCATACTATATCATTGAGGGCATAGTATCTTGGAATCTTTCCAGTAACTAGCTGACAGGAAAAGAGGGGCAGACTTAGAGGATCAACAGCAAATCCACATTTACACCTATGTGACTAAAATATTGGCGCCCCCACCCTCAAAGCTAGGGCAACTCTAAGGGTTTCCGGATCCAACTGAGTTCCTGAAGATGGGACCAGGATGGCTGACAACCAACACCTACTATCAGTGTGTGATTACTTGTATGGATTTAGTTGCTGAAAGATCTCGGACAGAGTTAGCTTCTATCAATTTAGTAAATTTAGTTGTGAGAAGAAGGACATATTGAAAGCCAAATCATGAAATTGAGGGTAAATGCCAGAAATATATATATATAAATGATGGAGAACTGAACATGTGGCATTATGTATGAATTGAAGGGTGGCTTTATCAATTTGCTGATGCCTGTTTGCTTGATAAGTGTGTAATCACGAATAAGATAATTAATATTTTTAAAAGCATAATACCCAGACAAAGCGGTATGAGAATGAAATTCTTTTGTAAAATCACTTAAGAACAAATAAACGAAGACGAACTTGAGACGAATCTAAGACAATTGTTTCTTAGGCATTAGGGAAAGAGAAAAGGAAGAATGAAATTGTGAGCTATAGTGCGAGTTAGTTAATTATTCCTTGCAAAGGGTGAAATTTGTGATGAATGCAGCCATATGAGCGAGTAAAAAATCATTCTGTTGACAAGACTATTTTAAACAGATATCTAATGGAAATTTGTTGTTAGAGCCTCCGAAATACTCTGAGCAGTGGGGCATGGTATCACCCATTGCATCACATTCGTTTACAGTACGTCATCTAAGAATTGAGTGATAAAATTTAACTTCTTGGGAAGTAGAGGAAAGTAATTAGTTCTAAGAGAGTACAAAAAGTAAAAGTTACTTAAAGAGGTATGGAACTTATCAGAGTAAATATAAATATGATGGAAACTAGTCTGTCACGAGGCCGTGCGAAGCCCTGGTTGGTCAAAATGCCAGAGGAAGCTGTACTTAACCATTACCATTGAGATTTACGTGATCAGGTGAAAAAATACAATTTACAGTTTAAGGCATACATACATAATTGGAAGGCCACCTAGGATCTGTTATGGGCAACACTCAAACGTCTAGTATGACAATCACAACTATATGGAGAGAAAATAAATTCGTAGCACCCGAAAGTTTTGCAGACCGTCGTCCTATCAACACATTATTCCTTCACATGTTTTCAGGACAAGCTTTTGAAAGATCAAGGTTGGAAAATAATTTTGCAACGAAAATAAGTAATAGAATGTCAAAGATAACGGAAGAGGGTAACTATCAGCCCTAATGATGTTTTTTTTGATAAACAGAAATAAATTTGTCATGCATGTGCCAAACTTTCTTTAGTAGGTGTAAGAGTGATGCTTATGGGGATTGAGATTGACAAATCATATTTTTATTCCCATATTCGAAAATTTAGCGGCCTACATCTTAGTATGACGCATGCAACGAGAGGAAAGTAGACAGGTGGATCAATTATTTCAATGCAAAGTTTAGTTGTGTTTAACTGGGTGCTCACACACAGGAGAAGATGTTAGCTTAGGGAAGGATGCAAGGATTTTTCTGTGCTGTGTGTGAATATTAGGGTGCACGGAAGAAATATTGTGTGTGGAAGTTAGTTAGTCAAGTCCCTGAAAAGGTGCAGTCAGGATGTTATCCGATATATGGGAGGTTGAAGTGCCCGACGATCAAGCATCCGGAAGCCGAGTCATTAAGTGCCTTTTTTAAGATCCGGATGAGTAAAAAATATTGCAAAACAATAGTAAGAGGGATAAAACGGCAAAGATATACAAAGATAAAAAAAGTTGTTTGGGATAGAGCCAAATTTTCTTTCCTGAGAAATTTTGAAGACATAATGCTATTCGAGGTCTTTTCTTATCATCCTTCAACGATGCTATGGTAAAGACTGTCGAAACAACTTCAGCGAGGAAGTTTTCGCCCTTTCAGCTAGGAAATCCGACCTCGAGGTCTGGTCTAGAAAGAAGAAGAACAATTTAAAACTACCACCTCACCAGATGCTAAAACGGATTAATTGTGCCCCTAAGTTCGAAACTTGCATTGAAGGTGGGATGATGTAGTTATACCAATGATGATATATGGTTCTGGGGAATTCGTCTATTAGGGGAGCTAGTAGGACAGTCAAAGGGCCTCAAAGGTGAAGAATGATACTTTGATCAGCACTCGATAAGTTGTGATTTTATCTAACCTCAGATTTTTAGAAAAGTTTCATCGCAAGCTTTAATTAAGGCATGTCCAGTTTACAGCTGAGGAAAAGCTAATCATCACCGGAAAAGTTGCGTGCCAACTATTATAGATGCTTGATAGAGTTCATATTGGGAACGTACTCTTTACATGCAGTTGACAACTAGGCCATCTACCATATATATCACGGAAACTTTATCGGTTGTTCCCAGCTTAGCAAAAACATAAGAGTGTCTTTGTAGTTTCTTATTAATCAGTAGAATCTACCGTAAAATGCTGGGTGGCGTAATGGCCAAGACTTTGCATATTAAAGAATTGAATCTATCGTCCCATTCTAGCAGACGGCTAGGATAAAAATAATGACAAATACAATGTAATGAAGCTTAACATGAAAATACATGAGTAACATGTTATTATGTAATTAATCATCATGTAATACACTACTTCTTAATCAATTAGACTAGTGACAATATTTAATCGAAAATTTGTGTGACCAATTAGGCGCAGTGTCTGTCTTAATTTTGAGATAAACAATTTTGTAATAAGTATGAAATCATTTTATGTACATTGTTTACCCCCTGTAGGTTAACTATTAACAATCGATTATCTCCCTTCAAATTCATCTTCCGTAAGGGGTATGGCCATTTGCCTTGCTGAATGCCTTGCTGACGCGACCCCAACTTAGCCTCTTCTCTTTATTCTGACAGGATCTCTTGTTACAGTGATTCCTCACATTTCCTACGACCTCTCCAACAACGTCCTTTTTGTCGTGCTCTAATTTCACAGGGTAGACAGAGACCAGATTTCTCTCATCTAGCCATCCCAGATTGGGGAGGGAGGCATGGGACAACTCTTCCTCACTCTTGAGATCCGGTTTCGGTTGTTGAGTGTTTAACAACCTGCTTCACGTTCACCATCACCTTTCTCATATCCCCTTTCTCTCTCCCTTCATAGTCTAGCAATTTTACGCCTAGAATAAAGGTGGAGCCGCCATGCTGATGGGCTGCTTGGCTACTGAGCCACGGCGGCAGCTGGCTTTGCCGGCCCCGTATTCACTCTCAGCAGACCGTGCTATGGCTTGGGGTGATTAGCGTTTGCGTCGCAGGAACAAGATAGGTTAATCATACCAATGCTGAGAGAATGAAACTGCCGCTCTAGGGGAGCTCTATGGCAGTAAAAGAGGTCCCCCTGTCCCGTGCAGTATACTACCCCTTGCCCCCTACTCTAGAATGCGCCCTTGAGAAACTCCGTCATTCCAGCGGTATTCCTTCCTTTGCATTGACAGGGGACTGACATGAAAGCAATCAGACGGCCCAATATTGCCCGCTTCCGCTGGAAGCGGCTCGATAGAGCCAACCTCATTACGGCAGCAAGGGATAAGAGGGGACTTCTGCCCATGCCCCCCCCCCCCCACAAGTCCTGCTGGCGTGCATCTTAAGTTTACAGAGGCTCACCATACGTAAATCCCTCTTCTCCCCGACGGATGCTGGTTCGCTGGCATTAGACAAGACAGAAGGAACCTAAAGCACGATCCATGATTTCTTGAGGAATGGCGACATAGAGGCCGCCCAGAGATCGGCATGGTCCCGGAGATGACCCAGTGCCAGATGTCAGGATCTTGTACGGGGTCAAACTTGGGGTCGGTGCCAAGCACCTAACCTGAGTTGGCCCCTTGCAAGCTTCTCCACAGACGGCTCGGGCCCCTGAGGGCCTCATAAGGAGAGGACGGATCTCCTTCCCCGGCTGATGCCCCTTTGACAGCTAATATATTCTCCATTTTAGAGAAGGATCTTTGAGAGGCAGCTCCAACTGGCCTAAGGGATCCTTCCAGTGAATGGGAAAAGTAGCTATATTCCTTACCCTCCTCTCCTGAAAAGAAAAGAAACAGGAAGGAGACAAAAAAAACACATAGCTCATCTCCCTTGGGGCCACGAAGACGGACGTGTTTGCTGTCGTTTCGGTAAGCGACCAAGCAGAGATCGGTGCATCCAGCTCCGGTGCTCTCCGGTGTCGGAAGTCTTCCACAATGGCCAAGATTTTAAGTGTTCAAAGCGAAGCCTCATTAACCTTGGTGCCATTCATTCATAGACTACCTGGTCTTTTCGAGCCCGTTGGCTTTAAATGCTTTCTTGTTATTGGCTTTACTGATGGCAGCATGTTGGCCAATGGCAACATGATCCCACAGAGGTGGCCATGATTAGTCCCTTACGGACACTTGTTGGTACCCCGGTGAGTGTGACGCTGCTCTCTACCAGGAACTTCGTGAAATGAGTAGTTTATGCGAGGAAACTCGGGAACTACTCCAAAGATGATACAATCTTAGAGATGGCCGAACATTGAGCGATCAAGGTCGAACGTGTGCTAAGAAAACATGAAGTGGGCCTAGAGACCCACTCGCACAGTCGTCGTCACGTTTAACTCTGACAAGCTCCCTGAGGCCGTGCGGGTCGGTTGGTATTGCTACCGCGTGAACGCCTTCGTACCAATGCCGCGAAGTTGCTACCACTGCCACCGCTTCGCCTTACAAATCGCTCATGTAGACATGCAATTGGCGGGTGGTCCGAAGTCTGTGTAAGTTGCTCCAATGCCATACATAATAAGTTCAAATTGCGTGTAGCAAGTGTTTCGAATGCGAAGAGCCACATTCCGCTTCCTCAAAGCATTTGGTGCGTACCAAATTGAGAAAGAAATTCTAGCCGTTCAGGCCCAGTAGCGTCTCTCATTTTGCATGGCTAAGGAGTTGATTTTGCCGCTAGGCACTGCCTGGGACCTCGTATGTCTCAATGTTAAAAAGGACACTCTCTGCTCCCTTGCCATTACAGTACTACGAGCATGGTAGTTTCCAAGCGAATTTGGAAACTTTTTGCTTTTCTATCCACCCCAAGCGTTCTTATACTACAGTTCGCGGTACAATTGGTTAATACCCAGCTTAAACCAAGGCTCCCATCCCTTCATCCAGCATGACCGTTTCATGTAAGGTGAAACGGCCACGCGCTTCCACTGAGTCGTTAGACTTACAGGGAGACAACATCCTTGAAGTTGGTCCTGAGACCTTCTATTGTTCCTAAAGCTGCTCTCGGAAAGGAGGGCAGCACTAATGGAGCTTCGGCTCCTACGTCCAAACACATTTATAGGCTGTGTTACACGAAGATGGTTGATCCTCCAAAAGAGGGACCCCAGCCAACAGAGTCGCCCACCTGCCTAAGGTTTTAAAGTGGAGGGACTCGTATGGCGAGCCCCACCTCTCCGATAAGTCCTCGAAGACGACCACAACTTCAGCGCATTATACGGTCAAAAGCGCCCGGAGTTCTGTCTCAGTGAAGCATTAGGCCATTCCCGTGAGGGTATTCTCTTCGAAGAGCGCATCCGCATCTCCATCGAGCTAGGCCTAGGCGGCACATTCCTTCAATGCAATTGCCGCAGACTCCGGGTCAACTGAGAGAAGCTGCGGAGGTTGGTCTTCCCAGGTTTGCATTAGCTATCTTATTGCAAGAGAACATGCTGGTCGCGTGCCTCCTGCCCATCCTCCCGGAGTATAAGGGTTTAGCGACCCCACCACCACAGGATGGGTGCTGGGAAGGAGGATGTGCCATTTACACTATGCATGATGTTTCCGTTCTTCTCTTTGCATTGAATATATAATTTCAGGCAGTAGCTATGCAGCTGCAACCGGATAGGAGGTATATTGTAATTTCTGCGTACATTCCACCTTGAATCGACGTAGACGCGAGGGAATTCTGCAGCCTCGTGGCATAGTTGCCTGTGTAGGCCTTTTCATTTGCTTGGGGATTTGAACGGTAGACGCTTACTCTGGGGAGACTACTTGATTAATCCGGCGGATCAGGTCCTTGCTGACATGACTAACGAGCTAAAGATAGCTGTACTAATTGTGGAATAGTTTCCGCATCACTGCTCGAGAAACGCTTATTTCCCTGTAGTAAGTTTATTTTTTTCTCACCTCAACTCACCTGCGCTCACTCTAATACCCATCTTTTATTTTCTTCCTCTGAAGATGGATTTTCTCTCTCTTCCCTAAAAGAAGATTAATATACAGGTTGAAAGGAATATATATATATAGAGAGAGAGAGAGAAAATTGTAAATTCCGAATATTATTGCATTTGAGTGAACGACGACAAGTGGAGCTAGATGCAAAGATAGAGGAATATTGGTGAGAATATCGTGTGTATGTGTGGTTAGTATATATGTATATAATGGAGGGAGGATACGTAACACAATTAAGGAGCGATCAGGGGGGTAATTTTTTCCCCTTTTTCTAGTTACTAAGGTCCTCGGAATGACGAAGGAATCGGGAACTGTGGAGCCGAGAGACATCTGTGTTGCGCTATTCTGATGACCCCTTCCGTCCTTCTTCCTGGTCCGTAGTTAGCGCAAAGGTAAAGTCAAAGTCGAGGCGGATCTAATCAGACACCAGCGCTCTCTCTTTCTCTCACCTCTCCACACTTACCGATCAACGAGAGTGAGGATACCGCCCCGTTAACGCGCAGAAAAGAGACTGCCCCAGGACATTTGTGAGACTATTTAGATAAAACGAGCTGGTTCAATTAAGGGTTTTATCACTGACTGAGTGATAATTGAAGAGAAAGGGAGCACCCAATTGGTAAATGGTGTTGTTTAAATATACATATTTATAGAAATCGTTCTTGAATTTATTATCGGTATAATATATTGCTATTTAATTTTGTTTTACAATATTTATTGTTTGTGCATTTTCCTAGGAATCATATATTGGTGTATATCTATTTATAGGTGATATGGATTAAATTTTATTTATATATATATATATATATTAATAAAAAACAAAAATATAATAATTATCTGCTTTTCCTTTAGCCTCCTTCCGATCTAACAGGCCTTGCACGATCGAGTAAGCAGACGCTTCTGACGGGTGGATTCCGGGACTGTCCGTTACATAGCTTGGTGCCCGAATAGTTACGCTCGTTGGATTTGGTGGAGACCAGAAAGAATCGTTGTCAATTTTATTTTCGCCTTTGAAACAAAAAAAATAAAAGGGATTAAAATAAAATAAAATGAAGAGAGAGGTGTATAAAAGTATGGAATTGAAGTTAAAGCGATTGCGGGATGTGTTTCTTCCGAAAAAGTGAGAATGTGCGGCTGAGAGAGGAGAATGACTGTTTGAAAAGGAAAATGAAGAAAATGGAAGTTAGGATGGAGGAGAGAATGAGGCATAGTGAAAGTCTCTGGAAATGAAAATGGAGAATTGAGCTAGGCTAAGAGAAGAGAGAATTGGTGCGAAAGGGGCCTCAACTTCAGTAGCAGGATGGCTCAGGCAGAAGATAAGATCAGAAATGGACATAGTATCATTTAATATCGATGAGCCGCTGGTTTGGAAAGGGGGAAAAATGACTTCTATGAAGCGACAGAGAGACTAGAACAGACGAAATCCAAGATCATAGAAGTGACGGATCTGAGTGTGAGAAAGTTAATAGAGTAAAAGTAAAAATGGGGTGGAAATGCACAGGAGTGTTTTGACAAGAACGGTCCCGAAGGTGAGTATGTTAGATGGGTATAGCCCAAAGGATGTTAAGGAATTTTTTAGGGAGTATGAATGTTAATGTAGCGAAAAGTTTGGGCGGAGAATAGTCGGTTTTGGGTGAAAGAATAAGGGTGAATTTCGGGAAGATCGGTTGCATGATATTTATAGGTCTAATGTCAGGGTAGATGAGCAGAGATACGAGATGGTGAAGGAGTGCATTATAAATTAGGTAAACAGGGTGAAAGCTGGCGTGCAATATCAAAAGACAAATGAGGTTGTGGGAGAAAAAATGGGTAATAATGAAAGAATTGATTTCTATGCTCGTAGGCATGAGACTTTATCGAGGAAGAAGTTTAGCGATGATGTGGCAAATGATAAAAAGAAGTTAATGAGAAAGTTGTTGAGTGATAGGTGTAAATATGTGAATCCGAGAAGGAGGAAGGCAGTGCGATGAGTGAGAGGATGATTGTTTTAGGCAGATGTTTTGGAATTTGTAGAAGATTGCGAGTTTGAAGGATATGGTCCCGGGGGAGCGACCGTGTATATAGGAGGAAGAAACATAAAAGTGTTGTACCTGAGTTCCGATCATATAAGGAAACAGTGATGTTAAAACCAGTGGAAGTCATGGCCAAGTTCCTGGAGGAATCCTATGGTTAAGAGAAAGACTTGAAGGAGCAAAGAAGGGTCTAAATTGCTTGGGACCAGATACAAGGTTGAATTGGTAGTGCGATGAGAGGCAGGGGTAATAGTAGTATGAGTGGTAATGGGAGGAACTTTAGAGGTAAAAATCGTATGGATGAAGGAATCTGGGACGTTAGCAATGTGTATGGACGTATGAATCAACAAATGAGATGTTGAGAGTGTAACAAAGGTTGGCTGTGTGTGAGCAGAACGTCGCCTGTTAGCGGGGACCTGTTTTGAATGTGGTCAATCATGCCACCTTATTAAGATTGCCTAAATGATCCAGTGCTACCAATGTGGGAAGATGGAATATTTTGTTCGAACATGCGCTAAAGGTGGAAGAGTGAATGCAAATGGGCATGATGGAGTATGTGGAATCTTTGGACAGACGAGAGATTATACGAGAATGTGTGCTAGCCCAAGGAGCGTGTGTGAACAGTCTGGTGTAGTTGGTCACCTGGCAAGGTTATGTTAAACTGTAAGAAGATCCGAAAACGCAAGTGTGAGAAATGAGAGAACAAATCCTGTGACTACTGAGGAAAATACGAATCGCAAAAACTGAGGAGTGAGGTGCAAATTGTATGTGAATCAGGCTGGAAAAGTCGGACTGAATTTGATGAAAGCATTGGACATATTTGCTCTTGAAAGTGTAGCATTCAAAAGGAATGAACTGTCTAGCTTGAAGCTTAGATGAAGTCCAGACATAAGGATATGCAAGGACGATGAAAATATGTTTGTTTGGAACGGCGAGAGTGCGAAATATCAAAGACGAAGGTTCGTGCATGTTTTTGATGGAGTAATTGATCTTAAGAATCCGAGAGTGTGTGTGCAAGTGTTGCCTTGCTTACGAAATAAAGGTTTGAGAGCGAAACGGGCTAGGGATAAGTTTGCAACACTCATTGTGGTGGTGAATGTTTAAAGGGGTTACTATGTGGCGAATGCGAGCATGTTTTCTGGGAGCATGTCGTTAGAAGATTGGAAGTATGAATAGTTAGTTGTTAAAGTGAAATTGGAAGAAGGACTGAGTGAGTGTGAGAGGGAGAAGATTGTATAAACTGTTGCGGGAGATATACCAACGGCCTCGTCATTTCCCTGCCCTGTTGCTCAGGAGAAAGAGGAGCTGTGTAACGAGTTATAGAAGATGGGTGTGATTGAACCAAGTGAGAGTGCGTGGAATAACACGCTTGTGCCTATAGGAAAGCCTGATGAAAGCTTGCAAATTTGTATTGATTATCGCAAGCTGAATGAAAGAACGGTGAAATACGTTTCCTATGTGGGTGGTGTCCGAATGTGTGTATGGTATGCATGGAATGAAAATGTTCACTAAAATGCATTTGGTGCGTTTGTACTATCAGATGCCTGTGGCTGAGGAGAGCCGGCCGAGAACAGCATTATCGCCCGTTAAGAGGCAGTAATGTTGTAGGTTAACCCCAACTCTGAGAACAAATTAATATAGATGTCGTAGGTTAACCGCGCACACATTACACCAGATTAATATAGATGTCGTGGGTTAACCTCAAACACACACCTTAGACCAGTTTAATATAGATGTCGTAGAATAGGGTCAAGTTCACCCTTTCTGCTTTACGAGTGCGTGGGAAGATTACAATATAAGCCGAGTGCAAATTAACTGAGAGTATGTTGGCCAATATTCCACTATCTAGGAGTCCATGGTTAACAGAAAAACGGGTATAAAAATAACTTTACTAGTATGCAAATGAATATTATGTTAGAATAATGAAAGGAGTTTGGGAATGAGCTATACACATACTAGATTTAGCGGCTCTTCAGCAGATAATAAGAGGGAGAGACGTGGTGAGGACGGTCACCGTAAAAACAAAAGGACAATATTAACCGAGGGTCGCTCGAACGACCTTGAGCATAAACTAAGCCGATGATGAGGCTTACACTGAGCGGGAGAGGGGTTGGGGGCGAGAGAGCACTTGCACAGGAAGGTTGCGCGTTGTTGTTACCTAAAATATTTGGTTCTAGGGAGTAATCCTTTGCTTGGCACAAAGTTCCATCAATAATATTTGGATAATGACTATTACAAGCGGTAAACTTAAATCTTGCTTTCGAGTAACAGGAATCGAAGTTGAGCATGCTGCGATCGAGGAGCGGGGAAAGCGGGTCAAGGTAGACTCACGTGGATTAACAAGAATACCAGTAGTTTGAGGGATTCTGCGAGAAATGTGCAGTGTCCAACGGGACGCAAATAGCGAGTATCGACGGGGGCACACAAAGGATACTGACGGGTCAGGGAGGACGGCGGATACTCAGCGGATACTGCCTTCAACCTCTGGCACCAGAGGATTTATAGGGTTCTAATGGGATTTTCCCATCTCCGTACGAAATGAAAGGTTTTAGGGTCAGAGGCATCGGCAGACGAGAATAGACTGGGCCTTTTAGTGAGAGGGCGATAAGGTTTTTAATCCGGCGAGGCGAACTTTGTCAGACTTCAGATGGAACTTTCTGGGCCTCTACATTTGTCGCAGGTTTCTGTGATTGGGGCATTTCAGCTCATTGTGGCGTCTTACTGCGTCTCTTAATTTCGCACCTCTATTAGCGCAGACAAAAATGGTCGCTTAGGTATCTGTTGTCTCTCTCTCTTTCTATTGACGGGCAAGGCGGCGGGTATCTTCTTCCCTTTCTCTGTGATTCTTGACAATTACCAAATCTGAAACATAAGCTTTGGTTTGGAAAAACGGTCAGACGTTCTGGGAATAGTAGTCAGGCCCGCGGCGATGGGGTTGACGGAGAATAACTCAACGGTCTCATCTACTGACCTAAACTCCTCGTCATTTCTTGAAATGCAGGCAACCGCTCCCGCGCCAAGCAACACCGAGGTGGGCTCTCAGAGGACAGCTGGACAGAAAATGAAATTTGAATGGGAAAGTGATCACTATCTTGGAGTTCATCGACCATCTTCGAATCAAAATCAGGCTGTGCATCCGGAGAGCACAGAGGATCGAGGCAAGAAAATGAAGCGGTTTTCGGGCAGTGATGCGTAAACTCATCCACATTTAGGACACCTATCTCAAGCTCTTTGATCAGATCGGCAAGGACTTGTCCCCTGGGATTTAGTAAGTAGTCTCCGCAGAGGGCATGTCTGCCATTCAGATTTCTAAGCAAGAGAAAGGGCCACGGTAACCGTGCCACGATGCGGCGGAATTCCTCCGCTTCCAAGTCAGCTGACTGCGGAATGTACGCAGAAATAGTGGTATTTCTCCTATCCAGGTAAAGCTGCACAGCTACTGCCTTAAAGGAGGTATCTAAAGTGAAAGAAAGAACGAACACATCCTTCCGAGTGTAAACCACGCATCCCCCAACCGGGCCCCCATCTTGTGGTGGTGGGGTCGCGAAACCCTTATACCCTGGGAGGGTGGGCAGGAAGTACGCGCCTAGTTTGGTCTCCTGCAGAAAAATAGCTAACGGGGAACGGGACGAGAGAAGCCGTCCGCCTCTCCAACCAGTTGGCCTGGAGTCCGCGGTAATTCCATTGAAGGAATATGCCCTCCAAGCCTAGTTCGGAGAAGAGAAGACCCTAATAGAAATGGCTGTACACTTTCCGGAAGCAAAACCTCGGGCTCTGTTGGCCGGACAATGCGCTGAAGGCACTGTTACCTTCGAGGACTTATTGCGGGAGGTTGGGCTCACCATGCGAATCTTTTCCTTTCTCCGCCTCGAAACCTTAGGCGGGCGTTGCGGCTTCATGGGCCTTGGGCCCTCTTTTTTAGGATCCACCTCCTCCAAGCTACCCAACCCACCTCTAGGCGTGGGCGAAGGAGCGGAAACTCCTTTGTATCTGTCCTCCTTTGGGGGGGCAGCTTTAAGAACCGTTGAAGATGCCCTGGCAACCAACTACAGGGGTGGTGCTTCCTGGGAGTCTAACGACTCGGTGGATGCGCGTTGCCGTTTCGCCTTACGGGAAACGGTCATGCCGGGAGAAGGAGGGGATTCCTGGTTTTAGACGAAGCTGGGTGCGAACCCTTTGTGCCGTCAGCTTTACCAGGGTAGCGCTCGGGTTGAGTAGAACCAAAGAATGGCGCTGAATAGGCGCGCAGACACAACTGTGCTCGTTGGCCTGGATTGGCCAGGAGGAGAGCGTGTCTTTCTATCTTTCTAAGCATTGATACGTAAGACGTTCTAGGTGGAGCCGCGCGCGCCAGAACCAAGTCGTTAGCTTCGCAGAATGAAGACAATCCTGGGCCTAAACGGCCAAGATTTCTTTCTCAAGAAGATATGCAACGCATTGCTTCGAAGAAGCGGGGTGCGACTCTCCGCAATTGACACACTTGGCTGCACATGATTTGGACTTATCGTGTGTGACCTTGGAGTAATTTACACAGACTTCGGGTGACTCGACTTTGCACGTCTACATGAGTGATTGGTATGGCCGAAGCGGTAACATTAATAGCACGTTTGCGGCAGTGGCACGAATGCCTTCACGCGGTAGCGGTACCAACCGGCACGGACTGACTTAGGAAGCTTGTCACAGTCGAACGTGACGAAGAGTGTAGGGGTGGGTCTCGAGGCCCTTTCCTGTTTTCTCTTCACACGCTCCACCTTGCCCCCCCTCCCCGTTGTCCGCAAGCTCTAAAGTGATATCTTCTATGGAGTAGTCTACGAGTTCCCTCGCATAAACTACTTCTTTCTCAAAGTTCATCGTAGAGTGCGGCGTCACACTCACCAAAGGCCATCAAGTGTCCTTGAGAGTAGTTATCTTCGCTGCCTCGGAGGGATCGGCCGCATTCAAGAGAAGGCTCCTGTCCGAGAAACGGGTTACCTTCGGCTCTCTACCAATCACACTAGCTAAAGCTCTCCTCTGATGGATCATGTTGCCCTTAGGTAATATGGTGCCATCAGTGGACCGAATAACGAGGAAGCGTTTGAAGCCAGTGGGTTCGAAAACACCGGGTAATCTCTGAAATGAGGGGCCCTGATGTAATCGAGGGTCCGCTTTCCCCTTTAGCACTTTTGGTCATAGTCAGGGGCTTTGCACTCAAGGGGCAGAGGGGCCGGATGTGCCGATCTTGGCTTGGTCGCTTACCGAAATGGCAGAGGAGGGCGGAGAATGAACCCGCTTCTCCTTCCGCCGGCAGGAGCCCGGGTCAGATGAACCAGCCTCAGCAACGTCCTTCTCCGAGATAGAGAAGGTCCTGGCATTCGCAAGGGCACCAGTCAGAAGAGATCCCTCCCCTCCTTGTTCTGCCTCGGAAAACCTAGACCATGTGTATCTTAGGGGGGGTGCCTCCAGTTGGCCATGCCCCCTAGACATCACAAGTCCCATTGGCAGCGCTGTCACAAGTCTAGTCTGGGGAGACAAAGGCCTTGACCCTGGCAAGGTTTAATATTCTCGCCAGCAAGTCTTTTGAGGAGAGCGACCTGGCTTCTCTCTCCCCCCTAAAGGGGTTCGCCCTACGGAGCCGCTTCAATAGGGAGCAGTCGGCTATGGGTTGCCTGCTGGCTTTCTTGGCAGTCCCCTTGGAAAGTAAAGGGGAGACTGTCGATGGGAAGAGGGAGGTGCCCGAAAGCACCTCCATACAAGGGGGTGCGGGGGTCCCCTAAACTAGTAGACGAAGGAGGGGAGCAAGCCTCCTCTCCGATTAGAGAAATTTAAAGGGTCCCCTGGGAGAGGACTAGGGATACCTTCATTTTTTTCTGTGGAGCTTGCCGAGGGAGGCTCCAAAGATGGACAAGGGGAAATTGAGGGAAGATATTTTTGGTAATTATCATTGGGCATGGTGACCTTATTTTTTAAGGGAAGCAATCGCTTATCACCCTTCGCAGTAGCCTGCCTTGCAAGGCGTGCGTACTTGGCTGGCAGAACTAGGTGCCGGCACTCGAGGCCACATCTCCCGCCTGGTGGCCTGGCAGTCCCTTAGCATGGCGGCTCCACCTTGGACACGGCGTAAAATGTACAGTGTTTGGAAATAGAAAGGAAGAGGAGGGAGGAAGATATAAGTGGGGATAAAGCAGGTTATTTAAAAAACCCACCATCCCAAAATGGAGCTAAGAGCTGAGAGATCGTTTATCCCTACTCAGCCCTAATCTGGGATAGTTAGCTGAGAAGAAGGTCAGCATCTACCCTGTGAAATTAGAGGCTGACCAGAGAACGTTGTGGGAGGTTCTATGAAACGGAGGAAACAGGAGAAATCACAAGTGTCCGAAGGAATGAGAAGAGGATAAGCTGGGATTGGACGGAGTGATGAGTCCCGTCAGCGCGGCGCGGCCAGGATGGCAAATTGCCCCCCCATCCTTACGGGGCGTTGGTCCGCATTTGAGGAAATGACTGACTTCTTTGTCTTTGTCAAGGAGTTAGGACGGTAGACGAGGCCGTTGCCTTCTTCTTTGCCAACCTCATCGCTGTGGGCCTAACTAGTATTCTTAGCACGTATGGCCGTTGTTCACGCCGACCGCTTCCGTGGTGGTCAGCCGAATGTGAGACGGTCCGCAAACAGAAGCGTTATGCTTACATGCGCTATGATTATCGCCCGAGCGTTTACACTCTCGGTGAATTTCATCCAGCTAGGCCTAGATTCAATTATGTTTCGAAGCACGTCCAACGCTTTACCTGGCTGGCAAACTTGTAGTAACTTAACGGGGAGAACTCTCTAGCAGATTTATGGAAGCGAGTCAAAAGGATTTTGAACATGTTATCGCAGGATCCCCTCTCGTTCTCCACGAGAAAGGAACCGCAATTTCGGACTCCACATCAATAGAGGAGTCCTTCGCATCCGGTTTTCTGCTTTCTTTAGCCAGAATGCTGTTCGGCCAGTATTTAATGCGCATGGTGATGTGGCGGAAGGCCGCCAAATGGACTTTACCTCCAGAAACGGAGAACCCTTCAACACCTAGTTTACAACGAGTAAGTTTCGTTCCGCTCTCGCTTTGCGCGCACCACCCCTGGTTCGGAAGATGTCCCGTACGCCATGCTTCTACACCTTGATAAGTGAGGTATAATAGCCCTTCTGTTAGATTTGTTCAATAGAATCTGGGTAGTGGTTATCCTGGAAAATTGCTACTGTGCGCGCTTTTCGCAAACCAGAGCGATATCACTCTTCCCGCATGGTCTCCGCCCAATCTCTCTAACCTCTTCTGTGTGAAAGTTGATGGAGAAATTGGTAAAGGTTAGATTAATATTTTTCATGATACCAGAGCCCACCTGTCTTGTGCAGAATGTGGCTTATGCAAGTTCCATTAACATTGGATGGTTTGTTCCGACGCGAAAAAGCCGTCTGCGAGGCCTTTCTTCGTATGCAGCACTACGCTACGGTGTTTTTGGATCTGTGGAAGATAATTGACACAGCATGGCAATACGGTATCAAGGAGACTCTTCACACGAGGGGACGCCTGCCCATCTGACTCTTTGGAAAATCTTAGATTAGAGATAATGGTAGAGGAAGCCCTCTCTGGAAAAATGGAGCAAGAAGAGGGTGTCCCGCAGGCTAATTTCCCCAGTGTCACACACTGCCCTGAGCCTCAACAGCCTCGCCTCGCTGCGACCTGAAGATATTCTCGCTACGCTTTACGTCGACGACCTTTCTATCTCTTTTGTGTGTCCCAAATATCAACTCTGCAGCGTCGACTCTAACAGGTATTGGGCCTCGTCTCTCGTTATGCCGAAGCGCAAAGACTTCGTTTTTTTCTGGCCAAAAATAAGCTGGTGGACTTCTGCCAACCTCCACGGCTTCACACTTACCCGAACTTGTTTCTAAATGGGATTTAACTGGAAGTAGTGGACTCGCACAGTTTCCTTGGCCTTGTATTTGACCGCCACTTTACTTGGAAGGCTCATATTTGCAGCCTTAGGGTATCTTGTACCCCTACCATGGACATTCGTCGATCCTAGACATTCAGCACCTGTTACGCAGATAGAGCAATGGTCTCATTACATTAACGATCTTTTGTTCGTCGAAGCTCAACTACGGATGCAAGTTTTATGCAGCTGCAGCCAAGCGTCTATTGTGGAGGCGCACACTATCCACAAAACTGACCTTCGCCGTGCATCCAGTGCCTTCGGCGCGTCTCGCATTCAGAGGTTATTTGTCAATTCTGGGGTGATGCCACTCGCTCTGCCAATTTCAAAGTGAATTATACGCCTGTACGTGTGAGCTCGGCACCTCCCTCAGTTTCTAACAACCCTAACTGCATCACCAGCTCATCTTACCTGTACCTATGTCACCGACAGACGACAGGCATACCCTAAACCCTTTGGGTATAAAGCTAGGAAACGCCTTCGAGATTTTGTTATAACTCTCGGGCCGGTGGCGCACAAGGTTCTGCCCAGGAGGCTACCCTGGAATGTACCACCTTGGAATATTTGTAGCCACACCTCTCCTCCCAAAGCTTCTACAACGACGGAAGTATTCTTTTCGGCCTTTACGGACACACTTCGTATCACGTTGGGACAGTCCCAGTGTATACGGTTGGCTTCAAGCCCCACGAAGGGGTCAGTTCCCACTCCCTATCTCCTTTGTTTGAAGTCAAAGGGGCTCTGCTAGGCACTGTGTCTGTTTTTACGCTCTAGCTAGTTGCAATACACCGCATGGTATGGAAGAGGACGAGCGAGGTGCTCTTGATGCATTGGAATCTCCGCATCGTCTGATTTTCGATATTTGTGACGCCACGGTTTTAGTGAGCCGGGCGCATGTCCAGCTTATCTTCTGCTGGGTTCCTGGACATGTGTTAATTGGGGGTATTGAGCGCGCCGATGACGTCGCCAAAGAGTCCGCGAGGCCTGGGCAACCAGACCAGCGTTTTTCCCTTCATAACATAAATTACATGACAAGAATATGGCAGCCCTCCGGGATACTTGGCAAATAAAGTGGGATACGGCCGAAAGGAACTTTAAGTTGCCTGCTATTATGCTGCAACTGTGCCTAAGGACCCAGCCCACAATCCCGCTACGGCTTTAGGTTACTTCCCGTCGTCTCCTAATTAGGCACACTCGTGGGACGCACCGCTCTTTGAAGAACGCTCGCCTGTGCCTTATTGCGACGACTGCCTTGTCCCCACGACTGTTCGGCACATTCTTGTTAAGTGTCCCAGTCTGGGTAATCCTTGCGCACGTTACCTGTCCCTGTACCGGAACGCGAGGGGTCACTACTGCTTTTCCCTTTTAATTGGAACTAGTTTATGCACACATATTTGCGAAATATGGTACTTTTTGGAGGAGGATGGCCTCTCCCAATTTATTGGACTCTTTGGTGTAGATCACATGTTCATGCGCCACGTGGAGGCGGGCCTACCCCTGCCGCTGGAGCGCTTAGTTTTTTTTTCATTTGTTGCTGTTGTTCCTACCTATTGTCTAACCTTTGTTCTTCTTTATCTGTTATTTGTTATTTACGTTTTCTTATTTTGTTTTCTAATCTAGCCTAGTAGCAGGCTGTCTTGTGATTACGGTGACTTTTGCCAGATCGGCTTCTCAAATAAAAATAAAATAAAAACCCCTTCAAATTGAATTGCTCTAAAATTTCTTCTGTCAATAGAATATGGAGGGAATTCTCTTAGAATTTGTTTTCTGATTGGTTGTCTGCCCGGAAATTGAAGTTTTAATAAATTCTTTGAAGATATTTTGGGGCGATGAAAACGTTGCTTAGAAGTTATAAAATAGGTTGCATAAAATGCAAAGGTAGAAAATGAAGCCTAAATATCTCAATATTCTATTCTTTTCACTAACTCTATAATTTAAGAAGAGGATTTTTTTTTTAAGTATTTGAATAATAATTTCATTTTAGTTTGGTTATGACTTATGTTTTAATCCAAGTTATTTCTAATAATTCTTTTATAATATCAAAAAATAAAATGGTGAAGTTCAGAAATAAATATAAGTATCGAAATTTTGTGAATTTTTAAAACTTAAATAATTACAAATGGTGAAGTTCAGAAAATTTGTTTTTATATATCTTCTATAACTCTATTTATTAGAAAAGTTATATTTTGAAAGGGGGGAAATTTAGTTTAGAGTTCCTCTTTAAGATTATTATAATTGGCGAAGTTCAGAAAATTTATGAAAATTTAACCATGGCTGCTTTTTTTATATTTTAAATTTTTATCTTAGTAGCGAACCATTGCCTGTTTTTTTTATTATTTGACATGGACATAAGTAGGAACTTAAATAAATGGATCTCATTGCAACAAATGTTTTCTTCCGTGCCTTGTTGTTCTTTAAATGAAATTTTAACAAGAATTCTCTTTTCCAGAATTTTTTTATCCTAATTATAATAATCATAGTTTTTGCACAACGGAAAATAAATGAATAAATATGCTTTCTTCGCTACTAAAGTAGTCCTAAGAATACGCTGAGGATGCCTCAACACCTGATGTCCTCGACTCTGCTAAGTTCCGGTTAGGGATCGCCAATGGTTCCCTTTTTGAACAAGAGTCGGCGTCAGATGGAGGACCTCGATTTTTTTCTATCTTTTCATGTTTCCCATTTTCGTGAGCTGCTGCCATTGCCATCCGCATCTCTCGGAGAGTTTGATTGTGGCTGGGGCTGCTATTCCTTTCCTTCCCGAAGTCAATCCCTGGGGCATTCAACTATGTATTCGCTTTTCAAGTTTGATACAGGTAGTAAATCTCTTTCATCTGTCTTAAATACATATAATGAGGGCCTGTATGCAGGTTACCGAAAAACAAATGGCACTTAAAAGTGGCCCCACAACTGACTCTAGCCAATTTACTGAGTAAATTTTAACCTTTGGAAATAGATCGCCTGAACGCTGGAAGCGTTGCCTAGCGTAATAACCCATTGATGTAGACAAAGTTGGGGGGAGTTTATTACATATAGGTACTGAGCTTCTTGGGGGTGATTCCTTGATGGTTGGGATAGTAGAAGGTAAGGCTATCAACTTGGGTAAAATGGGGAAAAAGAAACCATTTCATAGGAAAAAAATGTAGAGAAAAGTCGATGCGAAGCTCAACTCTGGTTAGGAAGACCTCAACAGCCTTAGAAAGCAATCTATTTAAAAGAAATAAAATTTTGAGGAAACACGTCTACTGCCTTTGAGGCACATCCACTTATGGAAAGGAGGGTAAAAAAGGGAATGCATAGTATATGAGTATGTTTTTAATACCCCAGTCCTGGAAACTTGTCGAAGTTGAAGGTGCTCAAACGAGTATCTTCGAATTTTATATATAAAATCTCAACCTGATCATTGTCTTGCGAAGTTACGAGTAGTTTCAAAGTACAGCATATTGAAATTTTGGTAAACATTACGATCGGCGACGTGAACGATGGGACGTAAACTATTTCGTCCGTGTTCCAATATGTTTCACGTTTTTGGAGTAAATCCAAGGGGACTGCTCCTGGGGTGTTTTAAACACTGCGGGGGCCCCCCCTACGATGATTCTTAGTTTCAATCTTTTAGGAGGTCTGGGGGGCACAACCCCCAGTATCTAATCATAATTTTTTATAGAATAATGTTCTAACGTTTTTATTAAACCAAACACGCATTAATATGCCTTCGTGGGTGAACAAAAAATACACGTCCCCAAAATACACTTTTTCGGGCCCGCCGCCGATCTTCACGTTTACCGAATTTTTTCATGTAGGTGCGAAAATTTGGATATGATTAAATATTTAGTTTATATAATATTTTAAATGTAAACAAGTAAACAAGAATGTAAATCTACACTCCTTGCTTCTTTGTATAAAACACATGTAGAACAGAAAGGCATGGTGCGCGATTCAGTAGCAAACGAACGAAGCTTCACCCACCTATTAACTTACGAATTAAGTTGACATAACTTGGGTCCCGATAAAATCGCAATCTACTGTTTGCAGGAGCACATTGTATATAGGAGAACTTTCGTAGAAATTCCGACATTTTCAAAAAATTTATTGACTCGATGGCGAATAGAATGCAGGAACACATAAATCAGAGGCGGTTGGCGATTTTACAAGATAAAAAAGAGTAAAAACAACTTTTTTATTATTTTTACCTTTAATTCTTGTAATTATTTATTCAAACAAAAGAATTGTATTAGGTAAACCAGAAAAAAATAAATTGAATTGCTTCCTTAAAGACTATCTCTTGCATTAAGACCAGAAATGATTTATCATAAGATTCTTGATCAATAACCTTTTCAATACTAAATGCGGTCTGCGCAATTAACGACACATAAAACTACCCATCCGGACTCTAACCTCAATGACCCACAAGCACAGAACCACTCATCATTTTCCACGCCAATCGATCTTGCATAGCGATGAAAGCTATACGATGTGGCATCTGGAATCACGACCCTTCAAACACACTTTTTGCTTTGTTGGGTTAGAGCTTCCAAGGTGTGCGTTTGACACTTTGACCAATGATTTAGGGAATCTGCTCGTTCTATTAAATGATTATATATTAATTTTATGAGTGGGACGCATTAAACAAAAAAAAAATCAGATCTTAGCCACTCCAGCACACGACTAGTACGACTTAGTAAGGGATTCCTCTCCTCGCCCATCATACCATCTTCTGTCTCTCAGTTGGGAGCAGTGTTTTTTAGCGATCGTCCGACCTGAGAATTATTTCTCTTTGATGTTCGTTGTACCCGTAATTTTCCTAAGGGATTGTTCCCACTTGAAACACTACATCATTATCCGTGCGAGTGTATTTAATTTTAAAAGGTTGGAAAATCTTAGACGACATAAGGCGGTAGCAGTTGTCTGAGAGATACAGTGTTACTTTTTTGAAATAGTTTTTCCTGATTTACAAATCTTCACTGAATTGAAAGTGCGCCAAGCATCTTACTTGTTTTCAGAAACCTTTTGTGACTTGAATCAAAAGAGAATCAGACGGGTCCTTCTCAATTTGAAACCTCTTCCTAACTTACTACTTTGGTTCCCCAAGTGTGCGATGGAGCGTAGGCCACTTTTGTTCAAAGCATTTTGAACACTACTTCTATGTGTATTAAAAGGTCTAATAAAACTATATATATATCTTGTCTCCCCTCTTTTAATTCACATTATTTTTTACTTTTTTTCTTCACTTTTCATTTCTCATTCAAAACATTTTTATCCTTGTAATAGGGTCGTTTTAGCCAATTCATTAACTTTTTCGATAATTAATTATTCAAGAAATATATAAATTAGTATATCATAAAAGGATCCTTCAAATGGAGGTGAAAAGAGGATAAAATATCAAAAGAGGATGGAACGATGATAAATAGTGGTTAATATATATCATGAACGGAAGAGGAAAAATCTTAAGGATGACAAAGAAGGATACTATAAACATCGTTAACTCTAAGCAGGAATAGGATCTCATATTCTAAACCTAGAGGATCAAGCATATCCAAGGGTTACAGATGCTTAAGTATATAATCTTGAAGCCTTTGTGATGCGCCTCCTTTTCATAATGAAAATAACGCAAATAAAAACATGAAACTTCCAAATTTAAGCATCTTCATTGATTGCCAAACAAAATATCATTCCTTTATGATGATTTGAAAAAACTCAACATGCAAATAAATGGAAAATTCTAAATCACTGGTAATAATTGAAACTTGTATAATTTCACAAACAACTTTCTCGGTGTCCTTAAGACCCTCTATATGATGTTTTGTCACAATTAACGGACAAAGAAAATGGAGCGGTAAATTAAAAATGTTTTATAATATTATGAATAAAATAAATTTTTGTTTCTTTCCTTATTTTGATAGATCGCATGTTTTGGGATCTTCTCTATACAAAGGACTGTGTGGATCCATTTAAGGAGTTAGCTAGGAATATCTATATACCTACCACTAAGACGAGCCGCTCAAATTGGAGGAAGCGATCTTAAGGGATTACACTTGGACTAGATATTTAAACCCAGGAGCCTTAGAGGATTCAGAGATTGTGGGATTCAGTTTCATGCCATTCTCTGTTATTATTTAATCACCAGAATAATTGAATTCAATAAAAACAATTGGCAATCACAGCGAAAGGAATTGAGGGGAGTATACGTGACGCAACAGTGAATAGAAATAACAATAAAGTAATGTTATTATTATTATTGTTATTACATTTGTTCTTTCTGTTAAAATTATAACAATACTTCAGAGGAGCAGAAAAGAATTCTCTGTGTTGGTGGTATTAGTTGAACTCAGATCCGATGAACAAAGCAGCTGTCACCCAAATCGCGCTAACAAGCAAAGAAAAGATATTTTAGGTTGTCAAATTCCCCAAAAATATTTACCTTTATTACCAGTCATTTCAGGTTCGTCGGAGATATCAAAATACCCAAACCTTTTCGCTCTTCAAAAGGCTTTTGGGTGACACAAAAACTTCTATAATTAGTGTAATCTTAAGTAATTTGATCATTGGATTTTATGTATGATAATTACAAAAAAAGATTGCCTACAACATGAAATGTATTTCTTTAATGATTTTACAATTAAGATGTATAAACATAGGATAGACGAGTTCAAATAAAAATCTTTTAAAGATATTTCTATAATTCTGTACGCGTTCCTGAAGTTTCTAGCATTTTACACTTGAGTCAACGAGGAAGGTCATGCGATTGAAAAGAAATGGTTGGATTTTTCTATCGATCTGCTCTAATTTAAGATACAGTTTATTTCCCTTTAGGAAACCTAATGATTAACTTGAAATCCTAACCATGGGTTTATTTCTCTTTAGGAAACCTAACGATTAATTTGGAATCCGAACCATGGGTTTATTTCTATTAAGGAAACCTAAGGATTAACTTTGAATCCAAACCCTGGGTATCTACACGGAGTTAGCAAGGTAAGTTTTTCCCACTTTTGGTTTGCCAGGGAAAAACTCTGAGAAAAACCGGGTTAAAGGGTAAGATTTTCCTTGGGAAAAACTAGGTAAAACTGAATTTTTTGTGAAAAACTAGTAAAAAGGATAAAAAAGGTAGAATTTAACTTTTAATTGATTACTAAGTTTGATATACGAAGAAGCGGTCAATAAGTTTTGAAATTCAAATATAAGAAAACGAGATATGAGGAAAAGTGTTTTATTATTTTTCAATATTACTATCCTCGACTTCAATGCACTTGTGCTACTTGTCACTGAGGCTTCGAATTCTCGACAACCAGAAATCTCCCGACTGCTGTCCAGTCAACTCCTGGACGGCGAGCTGGACATTTTCATCGTTCCCAAACCAGCGTCCTTGCAGTGCAGCCTTGAGCAGGTGAAACAAAATGTAGTCGCTGGGGGCCAGATCTGGACTGGATGGTTGAGCTCCTTGAATCTGCACTTGCGCAGGGCAGCTTGTGAAACTCTGGCTTTGTGAACTTTGACGAGGTTTCTAGGGACCCAACGGGCAGAGATCTTGGTCATGGCCAAATTGTCGTGGATGATGTTGATAACACTTCCATGTGATATTCCAAGTTCTCGCTCGATTTCTTCGACCTTCACCCGTCGATTTTCGAGGATCATCCTCTTGACACGGGCCACATTGTCTTCTTTTGTCGCGACTGACGGGCATCCTGGACGGGGGTCATCTTCAAGGGATTCATGGTCATGGCGGAACTTCCTATTCCAGCGAGCAATGGTTGCATAGGAAGGGGCGGTGTCGGTGTACGCTGCAACCATGCGTTCATTGATCTTTTTTTTATTCTTGCCTTCCTTGGTCAAAAACTTGATCACTGCGCGGTGCTCAACCTTCTCCATTGTTAAAAAATTTGTGACTGGAGATCTGCGATCAGCTACTGCTTCTTAAATAGACAAGGCAGGAGTTTGCGTCTACAGGTCTTGACTTGTCATAACTTATCCTAACACCTCCGCAAACAGCCATCCCCCTTCCTCTCTTTTGCCCTACCGATTTTCCAAACTTATTAACCACCCCTCGTATTTACTATATTAGAACAAATAGACTAAACTATATACCCGTAGCTTCATAATAATAATGATAATATATTAGTTGGTGTAATATAGGTTTTAATTACTAGTTGGAAAAATTAATTCTGATAATCCGAAATCCATGAATTCATTAAGGTTATCCTCTGAACATCTAGAAGTTGATTGACATCTGCTTCCACTTATGATGCCATTATTGTCTTAATTATCTTTTGGTTCCTTCCATCCAAACGCCTTTATACGTGAATAAGCTTAGCAACAGGTTCATTGTTGAGTCTGTTTCTTATCTTAATATGAGTAAGGCCTGCTGTGCGGAAAAATTCTCAATCCCAGCACTAGAAGGTGGACATGATAAGATAGATAACCTCAGGGAGCAAAATTTTTTAACTATATCTAATGAAGAAACTTTTATCATATACTGCCAATATTTTTGAGGTAATAATTTGCTAAGATATTTCTGGAAAGTTATTTTCGCAAATATCGTGATGTCTTCTGGCTCATATGCTGCCAGAATAACCATTAAACTTTCATCCAAATGATCAACAAAGTTACGTGCAATATCTTGTTGTTCGTCTGTTAAGGAAATCCATTTTTCATTATTTTTAATGGCATCTCATCTTCGGTGATCAATTATATAGCAAGGAGGTGTTGTGGAGTTACAACTTCATTGAATCTTCTCTTTATTTCAGTTCTTATTTCTTCATTGATGTTGCTATCTGCGATGAGATTAAGCCGAGCAGTAACACAGTCTGACAGGTTGTTGTGATGATCCTGTCAATAAAATATAATATAAAATGTATTTGAATGTTATTAATCTGAAAAAAATATAACAAATATTACCTATATTAATTGTTACTAAACACACTTATTTGCATTTTACTTATTTTTATATTTAGTTTTTCATTTGCTAATTACTGTAATATTTAAAAATTTATTTTGATCTCTAGAAATTAAATTCAATATAATTAAAGAAAATGCTTTGCATGATATTTATTATAGCATTGACTTTTTCTATTCGTAATTATTGTATGTTTTACAAAGTCACTTGGAAGAAATCCAGAGCAATAGAAATTGACTTAAGCTAAATCCGTAGGTTTCTTGCTTCCACAAGTAGAAGCCGGTTGTCAATATAATTGATGATATTTGTACTCATTGAATGAGCATCTATTTCCCGTATTTCTACATAATTCGGATGATTTTTCACAAATATTTCTAAGCGCTGCTCTTTAGCTGAAATATCTGCAATGAAATTATATTTATTGTATTCCCATGCGATTATTCAACTATTGACTAGCAAATAAACTGTTTAAGCTTTGGTTATTGTAATATTTTTTTTAAGCAACCAGAAGTTACAATACTTTCTAAAAGTGTAACTAATGTTATCTTAACATGAAAATGTACATGCTGGGAATAAAAAAAAATCCAATTTTATTAAATTTTAATTAGGAATTAGAATAATGAATATCCCTTGTATTATTGCGAAGTTGTGGTAATACACAAGTCAATTCCTTCAACCAGCCTGCTGGCTGGTGGTGATCATGGAAGTACCTCTGAACATTCTGTATGGCAGCCAAAACTGGTGTTTGAGTTGCTACGCTTTCCACAAGATTCAAATAAAGTGCGCTACAACCATATGCTATTATAGTCTGCCTCCAGTCAACAAGCCTCTGCAATTACATAAGTATATTTACATCTATAAATAAATGAAATCATGATAACTTATACCTACATATATAATAGTTGCTTTAAATAAATAAATGTTTTAAAGAAAATGATTTTAGCTTCGCTTAGTAAATACTAACCTTACAAAGGAGTTTCATTTTCGCTTCATTATCTGACACAAATCCAACAACAATTAATTGCTCCATACTCAGTCTCTGCTTTTAAAATGATGATCTTTGCTAGTTCAAAATAATATTCTGCATTTTTGTTCTGACCTTCTGCACAGAGACAAATAAGTGGATATGATTTTCCTTCACAATGTATAGTACTAGCAATAATTGGATCATTGTGAATATTAGACGACTCATCTTGTGAAACGGAACACATTTTGTTTTTAAATAGTATCTTCATTTCTGTATTTACTTATGTATAAGCTTCAGCTAGCAGTGGACCAGCAAGCTGCTTCCTAGTTAGCACTCGTCTGTGCCGTAGCCCACATCTTGTTTCTTCTAATGCATTTTGGAATGTATCGTCATCAGCAACTCGAAAAGGAATATGATTCTAGAAGTAAACAAAAATAATGAATTTTACTCTATTTTTCATATAAAATTTAATGTATGATATATTTGGGTGATCCTTTAAGCAAATCAAATTTTTAATTGAGCTATAAATCGATACTTATAATAGGAACTATATTAGTGATTTTTAATGCAGCTCCAGATAATCTAAGATATTGATAATAAAATTACATAATTTATCCTATTATCAAAAATGTTTAATTTTGAAACTTACGTTGTAGAAAAATTGAGCCCACTTCCGTTGAATCACTTTAAATTTCTCATCACAGGTCTGAATAAATTTGGCAATATGATTAATAGTTCCTTTGTGCCTTCTCTTTTTAGTAACTTTTTGCCTTAAAATTACATCAGAAAAACTAAAAATTTTCACTGGAGTTGAACTAATTTGTGAGTGGTTGATTGAAGCCAGTATATCAGAATCAGACGTTTCTGAGAGGGATACTGTTGAAACTGGTTGAGTTTTCAATTTCTCAAGTAGAACTTGTTTGATCATTTCTTTCATTTGTTACATTTATATCATCGGTGGCGCAGTTATTAGCATATTGACAATCCATGGGAGTAATGGTGCTTATATTAATTTCTTGGTTACGATTAATAGCTTCGGTGCTTACAGATGGTGCTGAAGTGTTTACTGAACACTTTTTATGATGGTCTTTTACTCGATCAATTCTTTTTGCTATTATTCTCAAACATTTTTTGCAACGAACTTTATTTCTAGTAATATCTTCATCTTCAGACCACAATGGGTTCTTTGGCCGTCCACCAAGAATACTAATGATTTCTGTGTAAATCTGTAATATTTTGGCATATTAAATATTTTAAAATAAACTATAAAAATATACAATATTAGTAGCTGAGGTAAAACAAAAAATAAATAAATGTAAAATTTCCAAATTTTGGACTAAATATTGCTAACTATTTAAGTTAATAACGCTATGAAACCTATATAACAATGACCACTGAAGCTGATTCTGTGATCTTATATTATACTTACATGAAATTTTATATTTGTATCCTTTTCCCTGTTTTTCCCAGTTATGCCCAGTTTTTCCCAGTTTTTCCCATTTTTTCCAGTTTTACCTAGTTTTTCCAAGGTTTTTCCAGTTTTACCCAGTTTTTCCCAGTTTTACCCGGGAAAAACTGGGTAAAAGGGTCAATATGTTTTTCCCAACCAACTCTGTATCTACAGCTTGTGACTGTCGTCGTAAAGTTGAGGCCAATCAGGATTGCAACTGGTGACTTATGCCATCTGGTGTGGCTTAACACTGCTATAATCAGAAATAAAGTCTCAAAGTATTTTCGTTCCAATTTTCTTGTTCGCTTTTTTAAGTTAATATGAAAATTTGTTATATTATTTCCATCAGAGTTACTTATTAAATTATGGTTACAATCATGAGAACTCTGATATAATGATTATTTATAGCTAGGATTTACTATGGGTGAAGGAGGGGGGCACCACGAGAGAAGTCCTCGACTCAAATCTCTTGGAATTCATGCTTGATTTCAAAGTAAAGCTATTTTTACAAATAGTTAGGAAAGAATCTTTGTTTGTTTTGATCTTTCCTTCAGCCTCATTTCTCCATAAAAGTGTTTTAACAGTTCCGGTTTCAAAAATGATATTCCAGTTCTCAAAAAGTTTAGACCTTGACTCAAGACTCTTAGGTCAGCTTTGACAATTTAGTAATTGAGAGAATTTTATTCTCATAATAAAGCAAATTGTTCGTAATGGTAACTTTAAATAGGAAAGAGTATGAGTAAATCTTTTATGAAGTTTTAATTACGTGTAAACTTTAAAATGTAAAGTTTGTTAAGACTTTGAAAGTGGGTTTCGTGTAGAGAGCTGCTCTCCATTCATTATTCATTATTCGAGTGCAGCTGAAGAGAACATTTGTAGTGTAATTAGAAGTTGATTTATAGCAGTAATAAAAGTTTAAACCAAACGATAAATGTTTTATTTAGTTTGAAAGCAAGTTAAAGAGATTTAATGTTGTTTTCTTTTGCACTTATGAATTTAACAAATGTTAAAATGGTAGAATTCTTTGAAAATCAAATTTAATCCGAGGAGAAAAGTTTTATCTGAGTATGTACTTATATTTCATTAAGGAATTAATATCTGTAATCGTGGGTTTGGAATAAATTTTAGCATAACACAAATTACTGCATTGAATCGTACCTGATTAATAGTCTTCTTATAGTTGTTTTCACTTGTCAATACTGAAATGAAATTTTGGGGTGACTTTTCTACTGTGTTCTACAACTTTATCTAGCTATCAACCCTTTTTTTCATCAATAATATATTTTTAGCTTATTATATATTTAATTATACATCTATGCCATTACTCCTCTACACTCACCTTACTTTTTTTTATTGTAACTATCAAAAGTGGAAAGCTAGTCACCTTTTTCCTGACCACGAAGAAAACTTTGGAGTACTCAAACAATTTTTAAAAAGAAAGATCATTTTCGTAAAACCCGTATTTTGAAACGGAAAAAATTGACAAAATACCTTGAAAGTATGAAAGTTAATAAGTCAAGGAAAAGAGGATACGGCAAATTAGTATTCAGCATAGTAATAGACATTTGTTTCTTAAATTGGTCCATTTTGATGCTGGAATCTCTGCATTTATATAACTTTATAAAACAAACAAACATCGTTTGGTTTTCACACAAGGACATATTCACTCGTCGCCTAATCTCTTTATTACATGTTCATATGATATACAGATACGGGTACTTAGTATAGGGTTATATTAATGTAGAAATGCACACTGCCTCAAACTGAAAGAATAATGTTCACATTGTATTCAAGCTGCATACGACAGCAGCATGATTTAGGGATCAGTGATAGCATAAATCACTTTTGGAGTGAAGTAAGAAACAGAATTATTTGGGTTAGAACTATATTTAGGTGATAAGGCCATAATTAAAAGGCAATAAGTACTTGCGTAACAAAAATTAAAAGCTTATAAACTTTTATTATTATTATTATTATATATATATATATATATATATATATATATATATATATATATATTAATAAAGAAGGAGCAAATGCAAGTTCTGCGAGTGATAACAACCACCACAGGGCTTTCGCCATATTTATTTTCTGCCTTTCAAAGCAATTTTGAAGACAGAAACAAAGGTGCAGAAACCTTGCATTGCAGACTATATTACAATATTGTACAAGAAAGAGAAGTTGGACGCGAATGAGCAATGAGACAAGAAACAGGAGTTTTTTAGAGGTAAAAGAAAGGGACATTGGAAGAAGACTAGAATCAAAGGGAGCAGAGGGTGGCACAATGAAGGCAATCCTTTACCGAGAAGACAGAGATAACGCCAGGGGAAAATTGTGAGCGGGTAAGAAGATGTGGTATATAAATTCCTTGGAAGTTCCTAGCTTAGAAAAACACTGCGGTGATGGCGTAACACTTTGGGTGAAGTAGTGTCACTGTGCTTGGTAGCTTAGCGGTAGAGAATCTGACCGGCAATCAGCAGACCCGGGTTTGAGTCCCAGCCAGGAATTTCGAACTTTTTTCCCCTGGCGTTATCTCTGTCTTCCGGTAAAGGATTGCCTTCATTGTGCCGCCCTCTGCTCTCTTTGATTCTAGGTTCTTCTAATGCCCCTTTCTCTTACCTCTAAAAAAACTCCTGTTTCTTGTCTCATTCCTCATCTGCGTTTAATTTCTCTTTCTTTTACTATAAATATATATATATATATATATATATATATATATATATATATATATATATATATATATATATATATTTATTAGAAAAGGACGACCCAGTGTTGGAAACATATCTGCCAGAGAAATTTCGTCAAAATATTTTAAAAGTCGTACAGAAAGTGATGCATTTATGGTAAGTGATAATATGTAGAAGCAACATTACTCATAGCATAAATAGAAGTTCTATTGGTTCTACTGAATGTGAGGGTTCACGAACTACCCAAAGCTTCGTTTATTCGAACACAGGTTCCTTTGACGGTCAATGTGCCAAGAAGCAACATTACTCATAGCATAAATAGAAGTTCTATTGGTTCTACTGAATGTGAGGGTTCACGAACTACCCAAAGCTTCGTTTATTCGAACACAGGTTCCTTTGACGGTCAATGTGCCAAGAAATTTACATATTATTATCTTGTTTCACATGAAATATAGTTTTTTAAATAGTAAAGTACAGATGACTAAATAAAATAAAATCTAGTCAAAATGTTATGCTGCTCATGGCCTCGCTACATAACTGAAAGAATTCACATATGTGTATAAGAACTTTTATTCAAAAGAATACACATGTGTGTATAAGAGCGTTAATTTTTTGGTATAAAATATTTCACCGTTATATATACAACGTTGTATTTTTTGGAATATATATGAATATAATTTCTCAGAAACAGAGTTTTGAAGGACCGACTCGGAGGCGCCATTGATTTCCGCTAAGTAGTTGATTCAGCATTCTCATTTCCGCCAAGTAGTTGATTCAGTATTCTCATTTCCGCCAAGTAGTTAATTCAGCATTTCCTTCTCCCCCCTTTATAATCTACGACGGCTTCACCTTCAGATTCTCAAAATTTCTTTAGTTCTGCCGGGCGGTAAAGCATCCATCAGGTATAAAAGACAAACCCAACCCAAAGGATGAGAGGTAGCTGTGCAGGAGTCTCTCGAATGGCCACCCGTTCGCTCGAAATCCTCAAGATAAATCCCTGAGATTAAATCCTGGTCAGATTTTAGTCGAGTAACACTCTGATTTTAGTGTGAGTTACTCTAAGTTTCGATGATAACTAAGTCTCCCTGCTGAGAAGACTCCGTCTTCTCACACCTCACCTTTCCCGCGTTCGTACTTCAAAACTCTGTTCCTCGTACTATTGAGCCTCCCCAGCCTGTGACAGTAGTATAAGATTTAAATCCCGTTTAAAGCAAGTAAATTAAAGTAGAAGCCTGCTTCTTTATATCCTCCCGCAAGCATCGCAACGGCACCTGGCGTAACGAACGTCGAAGGAAAGGTAACCTCAAGTAGGTGACAGTGAAAGAGGCTGAAATCAGGTACAGGTAGGACAAAGGTATCCTAATCAACGATCACGAGTCTGCAACTGGACAAACCCAGGTCCATAGTAACCCAGTGACGCAACTACGAGGAGTTGCGCCATAATACATAGCAACATAGGGGCACAACTACAACGGGGTTAATGTGACGTAACATTCTGGCGACCGTGAAAATAATTGAAAATAATTGTCTGAAGGAAAACTGAAGAAACATCAAGTACCGAAAAAATCTACGGATCGAACAAGACATCATTTCAAAGTAAGCCGGTTTAGACCCATGTTTTACCTGTTAGAGTAGGATAGCATTGTAGACATAAATTTCAAGCGTTGGCCTCTGAATTTAAATAGATAGTTGGTACCGTCCACAAGTAACGCGGTATTATACTGCTAAATTGAATTAATCCCGTGAAAAATATATCGATTTATGGTACGAGGGGTGGTCAATAAGTTTGGCAATTCTGATATAAGGAAAAGAGATATGAGGAAAAGTGTTTTATTATGTTTCAATATGACTACCTTCGACTTCAATGCACTTGCGCCACTTGTCCCTGAGGCTTTGAATTCCCGACAACCAGAAATCTCCCGACTGCTGTTCACTCCACTCCTAGAGGTGAGCTGGACATCTTTATCGTTCCCAAACCAGCGTCGACGCAGTGCAGGCTTAAGCTGGCGGAATAAAACTTAGTCGCTAGGGGACAGATCTGGACTGTAAGGGGGATGGTTGAGCTCCTCGAATTCGCACTCGCGCAGGGCAGCTTGTGCAACTCTGGCCTTGTGGACTTTGACGACGTTGAAGTCGATTATGGGGCGTGAGGTTTCTAGGGACCCAACGGGCACAGACCTTGGTCATGGTCAAACTGTCGTGGATGATGTTGATAACACTTCCATGTGATATTCCAAATTCTCGCTCGATTTCTTTGACCTTCACCCGTCGTTTTTTGAGGATCATCCTCTTCACATGGGCCACATTGTCTTCTTTGGTCACGTCTGACGGGCGTCCTGGACGGGGGTCATCTTAAAGGGACTCACGACCATTGCGAAACTCCCTATTCCAGCGATCAATGGTTGCATAGGAAGGGGCGGTGTCGCTGTACACTGCAACCATGCGTTTTTGGATCTCTTTTTCATTCTTGCCTTCCTTGGTCAAAAATTTGATCACTGCGCGGTTTTCAACCTTCTCCATTGTTGAAAAATTTGTGACTGACGATCTGCGATCAACTGCTTCTTGTTAAATTGACGAGGCAGGAGCGTGCGGCTGCAGGTCCTGACTTGCCATAACTTGTCCTAACACCCTCATAAACAGCCATCCTCCTTCCTCTGTTTTGACCTACCGATTTGCCAAACTTATTGCCCGCCCCTCGTATTTTATTGGTAGAATTTTGTGAAATTTATCAGTTGGTTATCCCAGATATGCCAGTGTGTCCCCTCACCCCTTTTCATCTGTAAAATTGAAGTGAAATTAAGTAAACAATTGAATTTTGAGTAAAACTTTGGTCTCTGAGTAACTTTTAATATATTTTTGAGTAATCTGAATATACTTTGCTATTTGAATCAAGTTTAAGTATTTGAGTAATCATGTGCGGATTTTGAGTTACTATTGTGCATCCAACTATGGCCAGTGCGAAAATCAAACCATACCTAACCCCCCCGTATTTGCCAATATTAGCAATAACCAATCCCCTTCTAACCCCGCTTTTATAAATTTGAATCGGTTGAGCAGCCCGCCCAATAACGTCTTGCTATTTAAGGGTACAGTCGACGGCAAGATCGTTGAACCCCGAGAAACCCCTTGGTTAGAATTCCTGGAACACCACTTCCATCGTTAAAACATAACATAGCAAAAATCTGAGAGGCTAAAAAATTCACTCATGCAACAGAGGGTAGTGTCATATACTTAGTTATATACACTCAAGCCTTGGCCGATGCACAGACATGGCAACAATTTAGGACACACCTAAGCATTGCTTTCAAGGAAACAACAACTACGCAACCTTTCACAGCTTTAAATGCAGTCTACCAGGTCACGTGGAAAAAGAAAGAGGATTTAACGTTGTTCATAGCAAAGGTACATATATTGGTACAGAAAAGTTGCAAAACTATTGATGAAAGATTTCAGGTAAAATTTACACAAAACCAGCAAGACATTCTAGTAGCTACTGCCGTTTTTAATAATCTTCGAGCCCCGTTTGATAAAAAGTTTCAGGATGTGTATGACCTAACCAAAACGATACATGAAAATATTTACGCAATTAAGGCTAAATGTGGTGAAATAGTAAAGGAAACGAAAAGTGGAAAAGTAAATATTGTTCAAATGGCTCAAGAAGAATCCAGCGAATACATGGTTTGTGATAATAGGAACATTATGGATAAGTTCTAATGCCACATTTGAGGGAAAGTTTGGCCATTGGAAGAAAGAATGTAGGTGTCACCCAGTTCAAACCCACAGGAAATCCCCCGATGCCTAGGAACTTCCCGAAAAATAAAGTAATCCACCACTATAGAAACCCCCAAGGAAAGTTAATGAAATTAGTTGAAACTGAACCCGATGAATCTGATGAACCTTTCGAGCATGTCCCATTAATGCCCAAAAGCTATTCTACCCCAGAAGCAGATTCTTAACCCCCAAATTATTTTTTAGACAAAGGTCCTGGGAATTGTGCCAAGACTTAGAGAACGCATTACCAGTCAAAATTATAGGGGATTTGTTGAATGATTTTATAGTACCTGTTCAAATTGATGAAGTCCCCTTCACTGCAACTATTGATACTGGTTCAGCCGACACTCCTTTTCAGCGCAGTAGTTGGGAAAAACTTTTGGATAGATCGACTAAAACTTACAGTTTAAGTGAAGCCACTTGTAACCTACGTGGTGTGACAAGAAAAGATTTTGGCCTGTTAGGAGAAATTCAGTTGTATGTCGAAATGGATGGAGCAATCTATCCAGCACTAACTAGGGTCACCACTAGAAACATAAATTGCTCCACGGATTTATTATTGGGTATGGACTTTCTAACGGAAAATAGATGGATTATTGACGCCTACGCAGGGCAGGTTCTCTCGGCGCAGCGAACCACCTTCCAAATTCCCAACCACTCCGAGTTTCCTAAATTCGGTTCGGAAGCTCCTCTACTAAGGACTTTGGAGCCCATTTAGTTTAGTAAAATGTGTAAACATAGTTAATGGTAATACAGTGAGGTCAGTAGCCTCTTGTATTTCGGTTAAGCCAGTGAGCCAAACCTTCGGTCAGGATGTTGTGAAACATGAGCATCGGGAAACAGGATTAGCTCTAAAACATGAGCATCGGGAAACAGGATTAGCTCCAAAAGATGAGCATCAGGAAACAAGATTAGCTCTGAAACATGAGCATCAGCAAACAGTATTAGCTCTGAAACATGAGCATCAAGAACCAGGATTAGCTCTGAAACATGAGCATCGGGAAACAGGATTAGCTCCCAAATATGAGCATCAGGCAACAAGATTAGATCTGAAACATGAGCATCAGGGAACAGTATTAGCTCTGAAACATGAGCATCAGGAAACAGGATTAACTCTGAAACATGAACATCGGGAAACAGGATTAGCTCTGAAACATGAGCATCGGGAAACGGGATTTTCTCCGAAAGATGAGAATCAAGCAATAGGATTAGCTCCGAAAGATGAGCATTAGGCAATAGGATTAGCTCTGAAAGATGAGGCTAAGGCTAAGAAAGGACCGGTAGTCCTTGAACAGGCATCAGTCTAGGTAGTATGGCCCGCAGAGGATTTAACGATCAGACACCATGAAGAGTACTTTTCGAAGGTATCGTCAAGACACTGGATGATAAAAGGGTAGACAGTAATGTTGAATTTTTGGTAGAGAAGAATGTAGTAGACGATTACGTATTCAAGGGCAAAGTCTTATTATTTCTAAGGAATCGAAAATATTGTTGAATTGTATGAATGTAGGTAAAAACTCGCGGATGCTGTTTGCCCAAAACCCAGTCAGTATATCAAATCAAGAAATAGCTGTTGAAACGAAAACGATTTAAACGACCTTTGGAAAGAGTAAAAAGAGTGCATTACAAAAACCGCAGATGAGATTTCACACTTACGCTACTGCACTCTCCTCAATCGAACCGTAATTCTTTTATTAGCAAACTGTGGTAGAATTGCCTAAGGCAGCTGCGCCTCACTTCTATCACATATTGAAACTCATGCTTCCGACGTGTATCCTGCAAGAGACTAGCATGGCGTCCTTATCGCGTAACATCCCCGAGTATTATCTTCCCCCGCTCCAAGTTTAATCAAGGAGGTCCAATCACCCGTTTGCCTGCAGGCGTCGATCTTGGCAGATTAAATTAGGCTAATGGGAAGATAAGATTGTTCCAAGCGCTAGCGGAAAAATTTCATGGAAGTCCCCCATTGTCTCCTACTCCGAGAGGCTGGCTCCGGCTATTTATGCGATGGAGTTTCGCATTTGAATCAGATCGAGATTACCTTCGTCAGGCAACACGCCGATCTGGTCTTCCTTCTGCACCAAGGAAATCTCTACCCCAAGAACCTCCTTATTGTCCAGAAGACGACAATATCCTCGAGTAGCAAGATACGTGCCCCTCAAGACGCCAAGTCAACAAGGCCTCCTTTTTGTTTAATTGTTCAAAAGAGAACAACTTTAGAACAGTCATTGTTCTTCGAGCCCGTTCGACAAGAAACGGTTCTCGCTCCCTGATATCACGTCAGTGGTAAGTTAATTAACCCTTTTGAGATCCCGATTATCTTTGCCAGGCATCATCCGATCCGGTCTCCCTTTTGCACCTAGGAATTCTACCTTGAAAACCCCTTATTGTCTAGAAGAGGACAATATCCTTGAGTGCCAAGGTTCGTCCCCCTCGAGACGCCAAGTCAACAGCTCCCCTCCCTGTTGCTCAATTGTTTAGAAGAGAACAACTTTAGAACAGTCATTGTTCTTCGAGCCCGTTCGACAAGAAACTGTCCTCGCTCCCCTGATATCATGTCAATGGTAATTTAATTCCCCCCTTTTAACGTTTTTCAAGAGAACGCTTGGTTACACCAATAACCTTAATTGTTCATCCAGAACATCTCCGATATCCTGTCTCAAGGATCGCTCGTACTTCCGAGCCCTACTTTGCCTTTACTCCTCGAAGTCTATCCTTCCCCCCTTGTTAAGGACAATCCCCATAAAAACCCCTCCTCCTGAGAAGGAAGTTGCCAGTCGGACCGAAGTGATCCCTTCAAATCGCGTTCATCTGCACAACGATCTTATAAATACGTCAGCTACGAATTGCATTTAACTATTTAACTTTGTGCCAACGTAACTCCGTGCTTTAACACGGATTTAGCCAACCCTTTCCATTCTTGTTTGTTTTGTCCTTTAAATCCCTCCAAATCTAATCCTCCGCTTAGTTAAATTTATCCTATGACCTTTTTCATTTCATGTGTATCTCCCATTTTAATCCCCGGCTATGTAAATATTTTCCATGTGTTGTTTTGTTAGATTAATTAATAAAATTCTATTTTATTAATACTTGCAATATTATTTATCCTTGGGCTCCGTTACACTTCTTAAGTATATTGAAGATAAATAAGCCCTCTCCAGGCCTATTTATTAACGTAGAGTCATACTCGGGCATCTGATTAAACCCCGCACTCGAATATAGAATAATGCTTACAAAGAATAGATATATAGTATATCGTCGGGAGCCTTTTCTACGCCACAAACCATCACGTAATTGCACTGAACGGAGATCCCATTGGCAGGGCTGATTAAGTCTCCTTCCACATTATCGTTCCCCCTTAAACCAAACCTATTTATATCCCTCCATATCCGATTCCCCACTCCCAAGAAGTTGTTGTCAATAAGCACTATCAGGATATGTCAGAACGCGATGTAATTCAACCTTTCATTAGTCTCTGGTCGGCCCCTTTAAATTTAGTTTTAAGAAGGATGGGAACAGTCGACCAAGTGTTGATTACCGTATGCTTAACTCCGTAACCACTTTTGATAGGTTCCACTTCCCGCACCTACAAGAAACCATATTGAACGTGGAAAAAGCAAAATTCTTTTCCTCGCTGGACCTGGCCAGTGGGTACTGGCAAATGTCAGTGGAACCCCAGTCCCGCCGTTTCAAAGCCTTCTCTACAAATCGAGGACACTACGAATTTAAAGTCCTCCCGTTTGGTGTGCGGAATGGGCCAGCAAACTTTAGCTGGCTCATTACTCTCGTCCTCTCCAATCTCCTTGGAATCGAGGTCCTAGTCTATCTCGACGATATAGTAGTCTCTAGCGATGATGTCGAAGAACATTTTAAAGACTAGATAAGGCATTTGCCAGGCTCAGGAAAGCAAACCTGAAGATAAAACTAGAATAGTGCCAGCTTCTGCGAAGCACGCTTTTCTACTTAGGATTCCTACTAATGTCTGATGGCATTAAACCTGATCCCTCCTAAAATTTCCGCTCCTTAGGCATACCCTCTTCCTAAAACCATTGACGATGTTAGAGCTTTTATTGGGTTTATAGGATTCTACTGCCAATTCATTCGAATATTGCTAACCACTTGACTAAATTGTTCAAAACCAAAGCCGAGTTCATGTGGGAAACCGAAGAAGAGACAGCCTTCCAAACTCTCTTTGGGAAACTATGCAAAGAGCCCATATTTCAATTTCCCGAATATAAAAAAACATTCATTGTAGCAACAGATGCATCAGCCAAAGAAATCGGGGCCGTTCTTCTTTAAAATCATAATAGTGTCGAGCTTCCCATTTCTTACGCAAGCCGCCTCCTTACAAACCCCGAAAAGAATTATTCGATGACGGATCGAAAAGTGTTAGCAATAGTCTGGGTACTAAAAAAATTTCGAAAAATCATCTACGGATACGAAATCACCGTCAGAACCTAAAATCAACCTCTAACTTTCCTCTTCCGAGATAAGCTTTTGAAAAGTAGGATGAGTCGTTGGGCTTTGCTCACCCAAGAATTTAACATTAAGATTGTGTATAAACCCGGAAGGGACAACATTATTCCCGATAGGCTATCAAGGTTGTCACCACCTTCCATCAAAAGGGTCCCCACCATAATCGATGAAATTACTCTTAGCAAAACTTAACAGGACGACGCCCGAATTGAAACCATTCTGGAAGCTCTCAGGAACCCGGCTGAGAAGGCGAAGTATCTTGAATATTTACTGGAATAATGAATCCTTAAGCAAAGGATCAAGCATGACCATAGTACCATCGAACTTCCTGACGTCCTCATATGGCCTGCAATTAGCCTCAGCCATGAATCCCCGTTGGTCGGTCACATGGGCCCGGAACGAATGCAAAAAATGGTGCAAGAGCGCTTCTATTTCCCTTCCATGAGAAATCATATTGAAGAATATAATCAAGAATGCTCATCATGTGCCGCTCAGAAAGGAAGGACACCCCGTACCTCCCATATGCATAGTTATCCGGTGTGTTTCTGATCTTGGAAAAGGACAGGCATGTAAATTCTAGGCCCTTTCCCGAAAAACATCGTGGGAAACGTATATCTTAGTATTTACGGATCATTTTTCGAGATACAATGAGATTGTCCCGATACCTTAAGCAAACTTCCGAGATTGTCGCTAAAGCATTTCTGGATCAGGTTATCACCAATCACACCACCCCTTCTATCTTGATCTCTGATAATGCGCCGAATTTTACATCGCACCTTTTCCAGGAATTGTGTCGTTTGTGTCGCGTGGACAAAGTACAAATAGTCCCGTACCACGCGTCAGCAAACGGCCTGGACGAGCGGCAAAGTAAAAAGATCCTGGAAGCTCTGCGTCATATTGTCAGTAGCTCTTCCAGAGACTGGGATACCAAACTAAGTTTGGTCCAAACTGTGATCAACAATAAATATAACGCGTCCATCGGCGACACCCCTCACTTTGTCCTTTATCACTACGATAAAATGATGCCTTTTGACTTACCCTCCATTCCATTTCTCACCCTACTGAACTATTCCCTCAACTGCATGCCGAACTGGCGCAGCGCTCTTTTAAAACTTTCAAAGCCACCCGCTAGTATTTGAAGCAACGCAATAAGAAGGTAGAAGCTTACCAACATTCTAGGTTCCCGAAACAACCGCAGGAACCTAGTGTTATCCTAAATTCGTAAAACTCCCGAAGCTTCTAAGAAGCTGCATCCTAAGTGGGACGGCCCTTAGCGCATAATGAAGGACTCAGGGAAAAATTGATATGAAATCCACGAATTAAGAAAACATAAAACCAAAGTTGTACACGCAGATAATATTAAACTAGTCCCCGAACGCTGTATTTCGCCCACTGACTTAAACACCACCTAATCGTACCCTCCAAATCCGACCATCAAACCAGAGGTCTCGATAACGCCAAAATCTCTGACCCGCAAGAGTTACATATCATTTTTCCAAATGTTTCACCTGCTTGAGACCTAGAAGTCACAGTGACGTCCAGAGCTCAGTCATTAACTCCCCCAGAAACCCCAGACTAGCAAAACATTCCTTTACCTAATTCTCCTATAGCTTCTACCCCTCCTTCTTCTCCTCCCGCAGAACTCGCACCCCCTGAATCCCCAACGTTACCGCCTTCTTTAGTGGACGATCCACGCAGGGATCCATCCAATCGTCCACACTGGCAAATTCCTTGGCTACACGCGCCAGAGGCACCTAGCGAAGATCGCATACCTCCGCTGCCACCTCGGCAAGGATTGCCCACGAGACTTCGATCTTGAAAGCGAGCACCACCGTAATACCAACCCAGGCAATAACCATGAGCATAAAAGGTTTAATGCTAATTTGTATTACAATAGTTGTGGGAAATTTAAACCACGACGAATTTCAATTATCAATAGGGACTGTAATTAACCATATAGGTGAAGGGCAAATTTTTAGAGGCTATACTGAAATAGAACTAGATCTATCGCCCCCTGTCGAAATTTATAATAGCTTAAGGGAATTCCAGCGAATACTGACACGCCTCGGTAACCAAATCCAAGTCACAGTGTCATATTACAAAGCAGAAAACCCATTCATACCCGACGACCTACACACAACGCATGTTCGCACCACCCAAAATCACATACATTACACCCTCCACACCCTCAACCCCCTTAACGCCCTCATAAATTCATCATGGGTCAGGACCCCTCGCAAGAAGCGTGGCCTCATCAACATCGGAGGTCAACTTTTAAATGGGTTATTTGGAGTAGCCACTCAGAAACAATTGGATCGCGTTGAATTAAAATTGATCCTTTTGACAGCTAACCGACGAACGCACACCTTACACCAACATGCTCTCTTTTTACAAAATGTCTCTAAGGAAGTAGAAAACATCCATACGCACTTAGAAGTTCACGGTGGAAATTTGCAATACACTGATCTATTAAGTAATATTAACACACAGACAACACTGATCCAAAATTTTGTTAACAATGTCAAATTTCTAATACAACGGGTGTTAGATACTATACGCCTATCCTGAGAGCACATCGCCCCCTCTGACCTTCTTGACAAAACCACTTTAGGAAATCTAATCAAAAGGTCTGAAGCCCGTCTAATGCTCAACCCCATCTTTCCGTGGAATTCATCTAATCTACCCCAATTCCTACATTTAACCTAGACACCTCTCGGCTCCCAGCAATATGCTCTTTGATTAATAATCCCATTGTGGACAAATCAGCTTACGACCTATACCTCGTTAACCAGTTCCCGACTCACTATGGTAATAATAGTCACAGTGGTCGAATAGTCTTTGTTACCTCATGTCCATATTTCTTTCTTTGTCATGATCTAAAGACCCAAACCTCCTCAACCCCATCTAAAATCCGGCACTGCAAAACTTTAGCTCCTCTCAACCCATAATCCCAGGGCATGCGTCGTCGTGTCAACGAGACCTTTTATTATCAAAATTCAAACCAAATTGTTCCTTTAACCAGTTTCATTCTAACCAGCCCATTTTGCTCCAAATCCGTGCTGACTTACTTGTCTCATACCCCAGACCACCCCTACTAGGATGGAATGAGGAGAAGAAACTAGCCAAATAATTGCTCAAGGAGTCCTTAGGTTTGACGAAGGACGTGAATTAATATCAGGCAAATTTCACATCCAAAACCCCTTAGCCCTGCACGTTCAGAACCTAACTTTGACCCTAAGGATAACTAAACCCTGGCAAATCAAACCCTTGAATATCCCTCTAAATCCGGTAACCATATACCCGCCCTTACCTCCACCTAGATTGAATGATAAACTCCATAAGTTCTTAAATTTTAAGGATGTTCCTTCTGCCGTTGGATACTGGCACCCACTCAATGTTTTCTCGATTTCGGCCACGCTGTTGGGATAATTGTTTTAGCTAGGTTGGGTTTTTGCGTCCATCAGATCTGGATTGGTCATCATTAACATCTACGGACTAACCCACATTATGATGTCCTTTGCCACCTCACAGCATCCAAATATGCAGAACAACAAGAGTGAGGTCATCCTTTTCCAAAGGAAAGAGCAATGTTATGGTTGCCATGGCCTCGTTACATAACTGAAAAAATACACATATGTGTATAAGAACTTTTATTCAAAAGAATACCCATGTGTGTATAAGAACTTTCATTTTTGGGGAATGAAATATTTGACGGTTATATATACTACGTATTTATATATATATATATATATATATATATATATATATATATATATATATATATATATATATATATATATATATATATATATATATGAATATAATTTATCAGAAACAGCGTTTTGAAGGACCGACACGGAGGCGCTAATGATTTTCGCCAAGTAGTTAATCCAGCATTTCCTTCTCCCCCCTTTATAATCCATGGTGGCTTCACTGTCAGAATCTCAAAATACAAGCGCAGCCCAAAGGAGGAAAGTAACTGTGCTGGAGTCTCTTGAATGGCCACCCGTTCACTCGAAATCCTCAAGATAAATCCCTGATTAAATCCCAGGCAGATTTTAGTCGAGTAACACTCTGATTTTAGTGTGAGTTACCCTTAGTTTCGAAGGTAACTAAGACTCCCTTCTGAGAAGACCTCGTCTTCTCACACTTCACCTTTCCTGCATTTGTACCGTAAAAACTCTATTCCTTTTACTATTAAACCTCCTCAGCCTGTGCCATTAGTATAAGATTTAAATCTCACTTAAAGTAAGTAAATTCCAGTAGATGCCTGTTTCTTTATATCCTCCCGCAAGAATCGCAACGGCACCTGGAGTAACGAACGTCGAAGGAAAGGTAACCTCAAGTAGGTGACGGTGAAAGAAGCTGAAATCAGGTACAGGTAGGACACAGGTGTCTTAATAAACGAGCACGACTCTACAGCTGGACAAACCCAGGTCCATAGTCACCCAGTGACGCAACTACGAGGAGTTGCGCCATAATACATAGCAAAATAGGGACAAACCTACAACGGGGGTAGTGTGCCGTAACAAAATCTCTTTAGAACATTATCCATTCGCTTCAATAATATTTTGCCAACCATCCTCTAAAACTCTAATATATCCCATTTTATAAATTTATTTGGGTCTAACGGTCACCAATTCAGTAAAAACACGATTTATGTATGTCATTTATTGAAAACCTTTGGGCTAAATAGAGTGGAAAATGTCAGGTGAATAAAGCTCATGCTGAAAACAATCCCAATTTTCCAAGCTTAAACACACCCAGCGGTGAGCCATTAAGACTAGCATTGTCATAAAAACCTATTCTTCCATGTCTATTGTCCAAGGTATATTGTATGAGGACCAATCCTTAATAGATTTCAGAAATCTGTCAAAAATACGATTGGGTTGATGTAGTCTTCCCTTTTACAAACATTAAACATGGATAAATCCTTCACTATTACACCAAAATGTAACTGTAAAATTTGGGGTTTGCCATATCCTTTCCTCTTATCATATAGGGATGATATTTTCATTACAGGCCACAATTATCTTAGAAATGTATTTTTATTCCTATTCTCCTGAAATGACATGATATGTTGGCTAATAAGTCTCTAAATCTTCAGCAAATGAAAAAAAATCTGATCGCGAGGTATTGGCCTCTGCTGTTAATAGGTCTTCATCGTTTTGAAAAGGTTTGTGCCTGCCTCGAGATATTATGTATATTTGTCTTAATGTTTCGGCATAAGTCAATAAGAATCCTGCTTAGTTATGGTTTTAGTAGTGTTTGCCTAAAAACTATTTATTGATGTTATCAGAAGCTTCAACGGCTGTATTTCCCCATTTGGATTTATACTAGAGAATTACTCTAATTTCCTTAGATATATACTCGTACCATTGTTGCTGAGTGGTTTAAAGGCCTAAAATTGAGTCAATTGCTCTCTAATTAGATAATTAATCTTAAAAATACCTTGATATTGGTAATCATTCATTTCACCATTTTCTTTTATATTAAAAGAATAATTTGTTAAAAAAACCTTAAAGAGCAACAAATAGCAATCTATGCCATGTTACTTGGGAGGATGCTTTCAATTAACCTATAAGATCACACTTGTGTGTTTAATATTTTATAGAGGAAAACAAATAAACTTCGCTTAATTTCAATGGCTCTCCTAGATTAAATTTAGTTGTTTCTACGGTGAACATTAATAGGAGAAATCATATAAATACAAATGAGAATAAGCTACGACAGCTCTTTATTTATACAGATAGCTAAGTGTTTATGTATGGAACATCGATAAAATGAATGAAATGACAAGGAAATACAAAAATTCTACAGGACATGAAATGTTCCTTATAACATACAGTACAAATAAATTAGGAACTGACAGAATAACCATAGACATGTTTCGTATCTAAAGCATCTGATAGGTTTGACGTAGAATTCCTTCTTATCTGATGTTGATGGAAGTAGTAAGTGAGACATCCTCCTTATCCCATGCAGCTGAGAGTACTAAAATACATAGATATTCTTCTTGTATGATACAGCAGAGAGCAGCAAAATAGACATCTCTCAGCTTTTTCAGAATACACTAATAACATAGACACCCGTTTTAGCTGATGCAACTGAGAAAACTGAAGTAGACAGAGGCTTATCTGAATCAGCTGACGGAACTAACGTAGACATACTTGGTATCAGATGCACTTAACAGCACTATCTTAGACCTACTTCTTATCTAGTGCAGCTGACAGCACTAACATTGACACTATTATTATTTGAGGCAGCATATAGTACAAACATAAACTCCTCTTAACCTATCCAAATACCAGAAAAAAGTAGACACCTTTTTTCTGATGAAACTGACAGTAATAACCAAGACACATTTCTTATATAATGCATTTTGATGAGGTATACCTGTGTAGACTAGCTCGGCGTTTAGAGTTTTAGGCAAGCGGGGGCAGGAAGCTGACCACAGGCCGCTGGAGATATGTCTGGGCGATTAATGGATAGTGCGAATTACGGTTACACGATCGCTTTACCTTCAAGCGCAGCGAATTGGATGGGGAAAGGAAGACAACGGCGGAGGTCTTCAAGAAGATACTTCGGGGAATCCCTACTAGAAGTACACGAAGATGTGTTTGGATTACTTCGTGATGAAGAATGACATTTTCTCTGCTACAAAGAGACGCAATCTCAACTCAAGTTGATTCTGCTAATCGGCAGTGAGTCTCAGTCTCAAAAGTTGGGAATCTTGAATGGTTTGTGAAGATGAAAGAGGTGCACAACTGTCCGGGATGGAGGGGGCTTGATAGCTTTCCTCTGAGCAGGGTCCAAACCTTAACTAAGTTAGATCTGCTGACGAGATCTTAGACGACGTAGGACGATGAGTTAGGGGGGGTCACGGGAAACAGACGGCAGTCAGGACGGAGTGGATGGCGGTCTTTCAATCTTCTCGAAACATGGTGAGCTTTAGGTTAAATACCCAGGTGGCTACTCTGTTAAATGCCTCAGAGCCTTGCGGTCCACAAGGGATTCTTGACCCCATTCTAAGCAAACATAACTCATGATAACGCGTCGTTCCAGACGATCAAACATACCTTGCGATATAGGGGTAAGGTTACTATGGCCACGCTCGGCGTTATCGTAGGGGAGGCAGGAGGGAAGATGGGCGTCTGAAAACAAACAGAACTAGGACGGGTGATTAAGCGAGTAATGGATTCTTCCTCGACTTTCTAAAATTCTCACGCTGTCTTATTTGGTTTTGAAAGAATGCAGGGGTATTTCTAAGGGGGTTCATCTCACGGTGGTCCTTTCAGTGCATTCCCTCACATGCCTCCTTTTCTGAAGATGACGTTTGCCTGATTTGACAAGGAGGGAAAAGGGCATCCCCAACATGGGACGTGTCGCGTATGGAAAAATATGACCTGAGTCTATAGGTGGCCAATAAGGGTCGACCTTTAATTTTTATTCGACTCAGCGGTCACAAAATGATTGAATTACTTCCGTTTAATCCCTGGCGTAGGGTATACTTAAAAAGGGTATAGTCGTTAACTAGGACCAAAAAAACAACAGACAGAGTAAATAAATGCTAGTTACAAAAAAAATATCAAAAGGATTCATTCATAAAAGGGTAGTGGAACCATATCTTAATAAAAATAAAAAAAAACATACCATACAAAAAACAACAAAAGAAACACGCAAAGGACAAATATGTACAAAAGAAAAAAATTGCATGAGAACCAAGGAACATAAACATACACGGTTAAGTCGGAGTTCTAGAATTATAAAAACAAAACGAGTACACAGAGTCGATTATGTACACGGGAGTACAAGGCTTAACACATTTTACTTCGCAGGGGCAGGACCATCGACCGAATTCTTACTTAGATAGTCTGCAACATAGTTTTCTGTCCCTTTAATGTTCTTGAGTAGGAATTGGTATTCAATTAGAAATAAACCCCAAGGTATAAGCCTTTCTTTCTGGGTTTTGCAATACTTTAAATAGGCTAATGGGCGATGATCGGTTTCGATCACTAACTCCTTAACTAAAAAATATGTTTGGAATTTCTGTACACTCCATACGATCGTTAGAGCTTCATGTTCTATGAGCGCATAGTCCTTTCATGTGACAAGAGCTTCCGGCTAGCGTAAACAATTGGGTAACCTTTGGCTTCTTCTTTATACTGGAGCGAGACCCAGACAATGCCGGCGATTTAAGGGTTCTTTCAAAAGGTATCCCAAAAGGTTTGTTCGTATTCGGTAGTCTCAGTATGGGAGCTGATATTATCATTCCTTCAGCTAATGGAAGTGATCGTGCGATTTGGGGTTCCATGCGAGGGGGTCCAGGAAATGTTTCTTTAGTAAGGAGCTAAGGGGGGACGCTAAGGCAGCAAACTTCGGGACAAAATGTCGGAAAAAGATGTCGACCCGAGAAAAGAGCGGTAATGCTTTTTAGTACGCATGAGGGGAATGTCGGCGATAGCCTTTACCTTTTCCTTCTGAGGGTCCATTTGATTTTCACCAATTTAGAAACTAAGGCACTTAATACTGCTATGAATGAAATGGCACTTGTAGGGCAAATCTCCGTGGGTAGGAGGTGTTTCACCTCTTCAACGGGCGTAAATAGCCTTTCTTTTGGAACAAACGTCAAAATAGGTCCTATAATTTTCTAAATTTATGTTCGTAATTTTGTACGCTATATCGGCGCATTCTTCCAAGCGGTTCCGAACACCTACCACGTAAGAATACGAGCACTTTATCTCCTCATCCAGTCGGGGATTATAAAAAAAATTATTTAAAATACTCAGTGTTCCGTGTACATTTCAGTAATACAAGTGATTGAAGGTGGCAAATCCCAAAGTTCTGTAGGGGATTTCTCTGCAGGCGAACAGGGCAACCGGCAGGGATCGATGATATTCTTGGGGCTGAACATGGAAAAACCTTTTCCAAATGGTCTTCAGAGTGCCATTCAACTTTTCACAGACGCCGTTAGGGGCAGGGTGAAAAGGGGGGGTGAACAAGGGCTTCATCGTAAGGAGCTTGCAGACGTTTTTCTTCAGCTAAGAGGTCAACTATCTACCGCTGTGGGACAAGATCTCCTTTCCAATGCCGACGCGGGAAAAGATAGAAATAAGGGCCTCCGCATGAGTTACGCGATAAATTATTTTAAGGAGGACTGCGTCGGGAAATCTCATTGCAAAGTCAACAAGAGTGAGGACGTAAGAGTTTTCTTCGCTAGGCGGGAGTTGAATTAGGCCAGTTAGGTCTACACCAACTCTTACAAAAGGTTCCAAGACAATCGGTGTCTTCTGGAGGGGTGCAGGTAATAATCGTCGTTTTGCTTTAGTCTTCTGGCAAATGTCACACGACCTGCAAAACTCGGTAGTTTCTTTGGTAGCACCGGGCCAGAAGAAATAACGGAAGATTCTCTGACACGTTTTGTTGTGACTGTAATGACTATCCATTAATCCATCGTGTGAGATTCGGAGGACTTGGGGAATATGGACCCGGGGCATACACAACGAGCGATTGGGGGTTTTACCCTCAGACGAACTGGAGCGATGAAGGAGTCCGTCGCTAATGAGGTAGTCGACTTTCCTTTGACAACAGGCAGATCCACGTTCGTCACTTCTCGCTTTTTCCCACCAGGACTGAAGAGTGAGACATTACTTTTGAGCGCTTACAAAAGTCTCGTTTGAAGGGCTGCAAATTCTATGGCATAAGTGGCTTCTAAAGACACGGGGGGATCATTGTCCTTTAGCGCGTGTGCTCTCGTGATGACGGGCTGAGCGACGGGGTTAAGGGAGAGCAATGGGCTCTAGCCTATCAATTTAATGGCGTCTGCTATCACTTCGGTCCAACTAGTGAAGTATTCGCACTCGAGATAGCCGCGGACCAAAAAGTACCCAACAATTCCTGACACCAGGTATACCTGTTTAGAATGATTTGGCGCTCAGAACAGCTGATCACAGCTGATCACAGGCCACTGGAGATATGTCTGGGCGATTAATAAAGAGTGCGAATTACGGTTGATCCGGTTAAGATTAATGTCTTGCAAAGTTACAGTTCAAAGGATATATAAAGACAATACCCCCAAATATAATTTTAATATATATGAAAAAAGTGGCAATTTATATATATATATATATATATATATATATATATATATATATATATATATATATATTTATATATACGAAATAGGATACAAATTACTTATGTTAGTTAAATGAATTAAGTGAAGATTAAAGAGGTAATCTGGGGATGACCACACATGATCGCTTTACCTTTAAGCGCGGTGAATTGGATTTTTGGTGGAAAACAACGCGCCAGGCCTTCAAGAACGTACTTTGGGAAGTCTTGACTAGAGGAATCGAAGATGGAGTTGGATTACTCTGTGAAAACGAATGAAATTTTTTCTGCTCCAGAGAGATGTAATCTCAATTCGAGATGATTCTGCTGATGGGCAGGTAGTCTCAGTCTCGTAAGTCGGGAATCTTCAAAGGGTGATAAAGATGAGAGGGCCGCACAACTCTCCGGGAAGAAGGGGGCTCGATAGCTTTCCTCTGCTCAGGGGCCAAACCTTAACGAAGGTAGATCTGCTGATGAGATCTTCGACGACGTACGACGACGAGTTACGGGGGGGGCACGGGAAACAGACGGCCTTTCGGACGGAGTAGATGGCGGGCTTTTAATCCTCTCGAGAGATGATAAGCTTCGGGTTAAATACCCAGGTGGCTGCTCTGCTAAACGTCTTAGAGCCTTGCGGTCCCCAAAGGTATTCTGGCCATAGTCTAAGCAAACACAATTCATGATAACGCATCGTTCTAGACGATCAGATTCGCCTCGCGATATGGGAGTATGTTTAATAAGCCCACGCACGGCGCTATTGCAGGGTTAGGGGGACGATTGGGGTCTGAAATCAAACCGAGCTGGGACGAGTGATTAATTAAGTGACGAATTATTTCTTGACTTTCTAAAATTCTCACGCTGGGTCATGTTGTCTTGAAAGAATAGAGGGGGGTATTTCCAAGGGGCTTCCTCTCACGGTGTTTTTTTGAGGTCATTTCCTCACACACTTGATAGCACTAGAGTGAAGATTTTTATTCTCTGATGCAGCTACCTGTATTAACGTAGACAGCCTTCTTATATTATGCATCTGACTGCAATAATTTATTCACTTATTATTTTATGCAGCAGAGAGCATTGAGCTAGTTAACCCTCATATCTGATGTAGCTCAGAGAAAAAAACGTAGACATTTCTTATCTCAGAATCAGGCAGCAAGAAGATAGATATCTTTCACATTTGATGCAGTAGACTCCAATAAAGTAAATAGTCGTCCTTTAAATATGTGGCAACTGACATCACTAAGATAGACTTTCTTTAAAAAAAAGCTCATGTCTGCACTAAAGTAGAAATTATTCTTTAGGGGTGCAGCTGATACCCATAACATAGATATCATCTTCTCGTATCTACAGTCGGCACTAAAGTACACTTTTCTTTTTATATGTTGCAAATGAATGCACTTAGGTATAATTTATTGTTATCTTATGCTGTAGACAGCGCTAATATAGATTTCTTTCTTATCTGCTCCTGCTGTGTGCATTAACTTAGAATTCCTTCTTATCGGATGCATCTGACAGCAGTAACGTTGTAATTATTCTCATCTTATGCAAAGACAGCACGAACGTATAAATCGTTCTTATATGTTGCAGCTTATAGCACTTCTGGACATTTTATTATTCCCGTATGAAGCAAATAGCACTAAACTCGACATTCTTCTTATCTTTGCAAATGTAGCCATACTTCATTTCATATGCACACACTACAGTAAATTCGACATGTTTCTAATCTGATGCAGATGACAGCAAGGGCGTAGGCTTTTTTTATATAATGAAACTAACTGCAATAACGTAGACATAATTCTCATCTGATACAGCTAACAGAACTAACGTAAATGGTCTTTTTATATGCACAGTAACACATCAATGACATAGTTTCTCTTAAATTATAGAGTATAAACACTAACAGAGACATCAGTTTTATTTGATTCAGATAAGTGCACAAACGTAGACTTAATTCATATCTGATTAAGCTGGCAGCGCTAACGTAGATATCATTATTATTTAATGTAGCTGAACGCATTAACGTAGACTTCCTTCTTATCTGATTCAGAAGACAGCAGTAACGTTGACAATTTTCTAATTAAATCCACAGACAGCATTAACGCAAACTTTCTCCTTTTCTGATGGAGGTGATTGAACTAAGGAAGACGCCGTTCTTACTTTGTTGAGAGATCGCACTAATGTAGACATTCTCTTTATCTTATGGAGAGACATGCCGAACGTATAATTGCTTCTTATATGTTTTGACTCACAACTTAGTGCACTAAACTGGACATCCTTCTTATCATATGCAAATATAGCAGTAAGGTTAACATCCTTCTTATTGATATAGCTGACAGCCTAACGTAGATATTCATTTCTTGTGCTCAGACAGCACGAACTTATAATTCCTTCTTATATGTTGCAGCTGACAGTAGTATCGTAGACTTCCTTATTATTCTATGATGGTAACAGTCCTAGGGTGAGCGTCCTTCACATCTTATGAAAATAGAGCACAAACATAAACATCATCCTTATCTGATACAGGTTACTTAACTCACGTAGACTTCCTTTATTATCTGATGGAGATGACAGCACGAACGTAGACATCCTTCTTACCTTATTCACGGAAACCTCTAATGTAGACATCCTCTTATATGATACAGGTGACTGCAGCAAATTAGACATCTTATTTATTTGATATAGTTGAAAGCACTAACGTAGACTTTACTCTCTTCTAATACAGCTGACTGCACTAACGTAGACTTCCTTCTTATTCAATGCAAATTACAGGACTAACGTAGGCCTACGTATTATCCTATGCATATAAAAAATTAACGTAGACTCTTTCTTATCTGATAGAGTTGCTCTAACGTAGATATCCATCTTATTGGATGGTGAAAAATCACTAACGTCGATATACTCATCATGTGAAGAAGCTAACAGCTCTAACTTAGACATCCTTCTTAGTTGATGCAGCTGGCTACAATATTGTAGATTTCTTTTTTATATGTTTTAGCTGACAGCACTAACGTAGATATAGTTTGTATCTTTTGCATCTGATATCACTAACATTGACCTTTCTTATTTAGAAGACATCAGTAACATAGGCATACTTCCAATATGATGCATCTGTCTGAAAAAAAGTAGAATTAATTCTTATTTGATACAGCTGAAACTAACAGCAATAAGATAGGCTTTTATTATCTTATGCAGCAGACATCATTAAGGGCTAAAGTACGCTTTTCATTAAAATATTCGCCAAAATTTACAAAATTAAGATAGAAAAATGGTACCCACATGTACTTAAACTGTTTTTACAACCTTTTCTATGACATTAGAATCATCTTTCAAGACTATTTTTTCCTATAATGTAAAATTTGGGATAAATACTTTTTTATCCCTAATTCTGACCCAGGTAATGATCACCCGAATGTCCCGACGGCACGAAATTATCCCCAAAGCATGATAATGTAATCTTCTGCTAAATCGAAATATTTCAAAATGCGTGGACGGGCAGAGATATGTACAAGCCGTCATCTTGTGACGTTATCATTTAAGCACAATAAAATTTTTCCTCCACTTCTGTCTCCATCCACTTAACACAAATAAACTAGCGAAGGCTGGAGAGGTATCCGCTTAGAATTATATTATTTCCCCACCTCCTGAGACCGTACTTAGAGAGAGAAAGCGAGCCGTTACTCCCGCCTCCCCTTCCGACCTCACTCTATTTTAACTCGCCGCCAGGTTTCCGTGAAATTCAAACCAAGGCTACCTACCGGCCGTCTCAGTCATTTCCCTCCCCCCTCCCTCGGCTCGGGTGATTAATTTGTAGATTCGCCGTGAACTGCGTTTATGGCTCACGCCGCTGTCACACGTCTGGTCCGCTGATCCCTGCCTTTGACACTTCCATGTAGGGAGAGGCTTGGTTCGTCGTGCCCGATAACGAAAGTTAAGAAGGTCTCAATCTCTCTCCCTTTTTTTTTGAAGACCTCTGGGTATATATGCACCCGCTTCAGGCTGACAGACAGATTTGGTTAGACGCGTCTTTCCCGAAAGGAGTGCGATTTAACGAGCTCTCTTCCAAGAAGTGGGAGTGACGGTCGCAAGCCACGGAAGAGCTGGACATGACGCCCGTGTCTTCGGGTCAGGGAGAAGAGTCTCGAGAGGCAACGTCAGCCTTTCTCATCCGCCTTCGGATCCAGGATTGGAGAAACCGTCTTCCTTAGTTCTTCTGGTTACCTTTTAGGACAAGAGGCCCGTTAGCTCGCTCAAGTCTAGTGTGAAGAAGTTATCTCGTCCCCCCCCCCCCTGCGAAGTTCGTTCGGTGACCAATGAGGAAAGCAGGCCCGAATATCGGAAACACGAGTTCGAAGAAGTAGCCCCAATCCACTGTGGGTTCTGTGCCTATCACTCCTGAGTAATCAAGGTCACCAAGACCTTCCCCAAGTTGCCCCACCTTACCCTCGAATTTCAAAGGAATAAATCATTCCTTACCCTCAATCTCCCATTATAATCATTCCCTAACTACGGTTATCTACTTAGTATTCGGAGCTTAACCTCGTCTCATTTATGTACCATATTTATATCCATATTTATTGTTGTGCCTTTTTAGTTCGTGTGTATTAAAATTTATTTTAGTCATTGTATTTGTTATATTCCTTGGGCACGCAGCTGCCGCTATCCATTCAAATCGCACTCTAGGAAAGAATAACAGTTGTCTCCTTGCTTGTCCTACCTTAGAGACTGTTTGGGGGAATTAAGATAACGTTGGCTTAGAATTATCGACAAATCTCGATCTATGAAAGAGGGCAGGAATACTGGCTAAAAGAAGGCCGTGGGAGACGATGAAATATGTCCCTATGCAAATAAAGCTGGGGTATAATAAACGGCGTGGGCTGTACCCTCACCCTAGTTGAATCGTGCTTTCAAAGCTCCATGCGGTGATCTTGGAACTATTTGGGTACAAGAAGGCACGTGGTCGCCATTTGACCTTATTCAGTACAGCCATTTAAGAGCATATTGTTTTTCTATGAATCCTATAACATTATCGCAGAATGTATCGATTCCTTTGTAACTAAAGTTCAATTCGGGGATAAGAAAGAAGTAACAAGTAAAAAAATCAGCTATCTGGCCTAGAAGAAAGAAAGATACTGGTGCATCTATTGAACACCAGCCTGGATATATATATATATATATATATATATATATATATATTGTTGTGTATACTACTAGTTAAAAGGTTTCATTGTGGGGGTGTTAGGACAAGTTATGACAAGTCAGGACCTGCAGCCTCACGCTCCTGCCTCTCCTATTTAAGAAGCAGTAGCTGATGATCGCAGATCGTCAGTCACAAATTTTTCAACATTGGAGAAGGTTGAGCACCACAGAGTGATCAAATATTTTACCAAGGAAGGCAAGAATGCAAAAGAGATCCATGAACGCATGGTTGCAGTGTACACCGACACCGCCCCTTCCTATGCAACCATTGCTCGCTGGAATAGGCAGTTCCGCCATGGTCGTGAGTCCCTTGAAGATGAGCCCCGTCCAAGACGCCCGTCAGACGTGACCAACGAGGACAATGTGGCGCGTGTGAAGAAGATGATGCTCGACGGGTGAAGGTCGAAGAAATCGAACGAGAACTTGGAATATCACATGGAAGTATTATCAACATCATCCACGACAATTTGTCCATGACCAAGGTCTCGCTCGTTGGGTCTCTAGAAACCTCACGTCCCATGATCGACTTCAACGTTGTCAAAGTCCTCAAGGCCAGAGTTGCACAAGGTGCCCTGCGCGAATGCGGATCCGAGGAGCCTAACCATCTCCCCTACAGTCCAGATCTGGCCCCTAGCGACTACTTTTTATTCCGCCAGCTAAAGGCTGCACTGCGTGGACGCCGGTTTGGGGACGATGAAGATGTCCAGCTCGCTGTCCAGGAGTGGACTGAACAGCAGTCGGGAGATTTCTGGTTGTTGGGAATTCCAAGCCTCAGGGACAAGTGGCGCAAGTGCATTGAAGTCGAAATTAATTATATTGAAAAATAATAAACCGCTTTCCTCATATCTAGTTTCTTTATATCCGAATTGCTAAACTTATTGACCCCCCCTCGTATTTATGTAATTGTTTATCTATTTGAATTATATTGTAAATTTTTAATTTTAATATCTCTCTCTTTCTCTCTCTCTCTTTCTCTCTCTCTCTCTCTCTCTCTCTCTCTCTCTCTCTCTCTCTCTCTCTCTCTCTCTATATATATATATATATATATATATATATATATATATATATATATATATATATATATATATATATATATATATATATATATATATATATATATATATATATATATATATATATATATATATATATATATATATATATATATATATATATATATATATATATATGTAATATCGAAACAACAATCTCCAAGTCCTTTAGTGATTACCCATAATACAACCAACTAACCTCCTACCACCCGACCAACTAGCTTGCTCTCAATACTTATTTAAGTTTAAATTTCCACAATTTTACGCAGTTCACCTCCAACTACTTAACGCACTCCTACTGGAATTGATTTGCTCTAGATTTTATGTAATTAGTCAATTAATTTGCTCTATTTTTTGTGTGATTATTCAGTGCACTACTACTGTAATGTAAGTCTTTTTTACTCGTAGTTGTCAAATTTGGTGCCTATGTACCTTGGCCCTCTCTCTCTCAACGTGTGATAAGTATTATTGAGATTTTTTATTTGTATGTATTGTATAAACTTTATATTTGTAAATATGATATTTATGTTTCTCCAAACCTCATATATTTATTTATAACTTTAATTAAGTAAAAGGTGAACTGCCAAATTACAAGCCTTGACTTACTAATTAAACTGCCCTCATTGTTGCTGATAATAATAACTATAATAATAACTTTAATATATTAATTTTCTATATTTTCTTTGTTTTGCCTTTACTAATACATACTAGGCTATACTATATATTAAGGAAAACTCTAGGATTATGAATAATCTTATAAGATTGATTGGCATAATTTGAACTCTGATTTCAGCAGTTAATGTTACTTATCATTGTTACTTGACTGTTTGTACACATTTGTGGTTGCTCAAGACTGGCATAGGGTCCAGCTTAGCCTATAATTGGCGTTCTGTAACAGTGTTTATAACGAGGTTCTTATTATTTTCTTTAGTGTTGCGGGACTTAACCCTGCTCGTAACAATCTATCTATCTATCTATATATATATATATCTATATCATCATTAAATATAATTTAAGAATGGGATTTGGGGGATTATTTGAATAATAATTTCATCTTAGTTTGGCTAGGACTTGTTTTTTTATCAAAGTTATTTCTTTATTTTTTTTTATAATATCAAAAAACAGAATGGTGAAGTTCATAAAATTGATTTTATATCTTCTTCTGTCTATACTGTATATTTGAGCAAAGTTATATTTTAAAAGGGGGGAAATTTAGTTTAGAGTTCCTTTTCAAGTTATTATAATTGGCCAATTTCAGAAAGACTCTATCCAACCTAGCATTCGACTCTGACTCCGGATCTATAAATTAAATATCTTCTATAGTTATTAGGTACAAATAAATTCTTATAATGCAATACGTACTATACAGATGTGACAATAAAAATGTGAAAAAATATAATAGTTATGCCAAAAAAATAGACGCAGCATTCTCGAAAATTTCACTAAGTTTAATTTTTTAATTTATTTTTTAGTTACTTTTTTGACCAGAATAAGATAAAAATTATTTCATATGCAAGCTAAAGACATATTTTTAATTGGTGGCAAAAACTGAAAGTAAAAAATCGCAAAGATTTTCGGCCTCAAAAACGGAACTTGCCCCTTAACGTAGACATCCTTCGTTGTGATAAAACGGGTTGAGGCTGCGTTAATTTCAACCACTATCACATGTTATTTAAAACCACGATGCTCCCCACGTGCATCTTCGCTTTGAATCCTGGGGCCTTATCGCAGCCACCTGAGTCAATGTTTCAACAAAGAGGTTTATCTTCCCCCGTTTGCCCCATGCGCTGAGCTCGCCAGATTCAGTTAGGCTTATGGGCAGATAAAGCATTGTTCACAGGCTCAACTGTGCATTCCCTCGAAGCTCCCACTCCATTGTCCCCGACGCCAAGGGAGTGTCCCGGCTATTTATATGGAAACTTAACCACTAAGATTCAGATTGGAGATCCAGATTTTCGTCGCGAAACATACTACGACCCACTCTCACTTTGTGCGCCAAGGGACCTCGACCTCGAGATTCACCATCGCTTGCCAAGAAGAAGGACAATATACCTTGAGTGCCAAGGTTCGAGCCTTCGTGACGCCAAGTTCACAAGGCTTCCCCTGGTTGTTCAGAAAGAGAACAACTTTAGAACAACCATTGTTCTTTTGAGTCCGTTGACAAGAAACGGTTCTCCCCCCCCATCCTGTTGTTCAGAAGAGAACAACGTAAAACAGCTATTGTTCGTTTGAGCCCGTTCGCCAAGAAACGGTTCTCCCCCCCCCATCCTGTTGTTCAGAAGAGAACAACGTAAAACAGCTATTGTTCGTTTGAGCCCGTTCGCCAAGAAACGGTTCTCACCCTTCCCCCCTGTGTGTTCATAAGAGAACAACATTAGAACAGCCATTGTTCTCGAGCCCTTAGACAAGAGACGGTTCTCACCCCCCCCCCTGTTGTTCAGAAGAGAATAACGTAGAACAGCTATCTTTCTTCAAGCCGTTCATCAAGAAACGGTTCTCATTCCAAGACGCCACGTCAGGATCATTTAATTTCCCCCCCCCTTCGGCTGGAACTAGCCAGCGGACCGTAAATTCCTTCACGTCGCCTTCCGCTGCACAACAAGTAGAATTACGTAAGCCGAACGTTACCTTTGAGTATTTAAACCTTTTGTCAACTCTATTCTGTGCTTTAAATGGTTTAGCAAACCATCCCCTCCCTTTAACTTTATATTTGTTTTACCTTTTTAAATCTTTTAATCCTCGGATTAGCTCGAGTCCCCACGACCCTTTCCATTCTCTGTTTATGTCAATATTTTCCGTTTTGTGTGTTGTTGATAGTTATTATTAATAAAACTCTATTTTATTAATGATAGCAATATTATTATCCTTGAGCTCAGTTCCACTTCTTAAGCATATCGAAGATACATAATATCGGCCAGCCAGACATCCGCGCACTCTAAAGATAATTAAAGAAGTTCCCTCAACGAATAGTTATATATGGTATATCGTCGAGAGTCCATTCTACGAAATTCGTATTTTTACCAGATGACTGCACTAACTTAGGTTTCTTTCTTATCCAATGCGGATGATTGCAGTAAAGTATGTTCTTTTTCATAAGATGGACCTAGCAGCACAAACGGATACATCATTTTTATTTTATGCTGATATTTGCACTAACGTAGGCATCCTTCTTATCTTATGCACAGACAACACTAACGTAGGCGTCTTATTTTTTGAGCAACTGACTCTTTTAATGTATACCTCCTTTTTCTCGGATGCTGATGACAGCAGCGACGTAGACTTCTTACCTTTTGCAGCTGACTGCAATATCGTAGATATCCTACCTATCTAATACAGCTAAAAGAACTTATGTAGATCTCTTTCTTAACTTATGCACAGAAACCATTATCGAAGACTTCCTTCTTATCAAAGGGAGCTGACAGCAGAATATGGACTTCATTCCCATCTGTTGCAGCTGACATAACGAACTTAGACTTGTTTCTTCTCTCTTCCAATTAACTGAATTAACGTAGATTTCCTTTTTATATTATACACCGGGGACGAATAACGTTGAAACTTTTTTTATCATATGCACAAAGAGCACTAAGGTAGAAATATTTCTTTTCATATGACGCTGATCTCAATAACGTAGATTTCGTCGTTATCTGATGTAGCTGACAGCATTAGTTTAGATATACTTCTCATCGCATGTACAGACAGCTCTAATACAGAGTTACCTCTTAATTCTTTAACCTGACAGCATTGACGTAGATTTCTTTCTTAGCTTTTTCAGCGGAGAGGAATAACAGTAGAATCTTTCTTATCATATGCACAGATAGCACCACCGTAGAGATCGTTCTAATCTGATGCAACTGGCTGCAGTATTTTAGACTTTTATATCTGATGAAGCTGGAATCTTTCTTATCGGATGCAGCTTACACATTAACTTAGTTTTTTTTCATTCTGCTACTCACAGCACTTATTTAGACTTTCTCCTATCTAATCTAGCTGAAAGCACTAACGTAGACATCCTTTTTCTCTTATGCTCAGACATCCCTACAGTAGACATCCTTTTTACTCTTTGAACATACAGCACTAACCTAGACATCCTTATTATACAATGATGCTGACTGCACTAAAGTAGACTTTCTTCTTATTTAATGCCACTGACCACACTATCGTTGAAATTTTTCTTATATGGGCATAAATGAGAATTCCATAATTTTTCGGCCATTGTCACTTTAGAAATTTAATGCATCAGAATTTACTCAACTCCGTGAGAGCCTTTTGTTAAACTCTTAACTAATTTAGATTCCCTTTTCCATCTGATTTCTCTAAGATAAGCGCCCGTTTACCTTCTAAAATTAGTAATAACCAAGTGAAAAGTGTCAGTTTGTATAAAATTTAAAACAATCTAGTTTTATAATAACAACTTTTCTTCATCTTAGTTTCTTGTAACTTAAGTGAATATAACGATTATTGAATCAGAATGATGATTATATTTGGTTTCTTGCTACAAAGCCTTCGCCACACAGCTTTATGCATAAAAGCGGGAATGAATTGGCGTGGAAAACTTATCGCTAAAATACAAAATGACAAAAATTGCTGCTATTGGCACAAATAACGTTATGAAAGCCAATAACAGTACATAAAATAGTTAATCCAAAGTACCGAGAATGAGAACCTCAAATTTGGCTCAGTACTTCAAAGTAAGTTTTGGGATTGTCATTTCAGAAGTTAAATTTTAATTTAAATGTGTTTAGGTTAGATGTAAGCTAAATAACTGAATAAAGGAATGGGGAAAAAATTAAAAGATCAACTTTAGGAGGTGAGCTTGAAACCCTGATCGGATTTATTTTTTTTTTTTAAGGGGCTATCTGGCGACTGCCCACTTGGGCATAAGACGCCGCAAAAAACAGCTTAGTTCTAGGCTACTTTAAATTAAAAATTTGAAAAAAAAGGAAAAAAGGGAAGATAACAATTAGGAAGCAAGCTAAAGCGTTGCGGGGAGGTCCCCCTTCACCCGGCGAGGAGCATGCAACCTACAAAGAAAACCAATAATAAAAAAAAACAAAACCTAATTAAATAAAAGGAAAAAGGCCGGCCTTCCCCCAAAAGTCAACAAGTCCACCAGTAAATGTGCACGCACTCGTCCCGAGTACAAGGGATAGGCGGTAGCGACCGCGCCCATCCCGGTACCATGACAGGTAACGTGCGCGAAGATCACCCAGACTGGGACATTCGACAAGAATGTGCCAAACAGTCTAAGGGACGAAGCAGTCGTTTCAATAGGGCGCAGGCAAGCGCTCCATCAAATAGCGATGCAGCACACGAGTGTGTCCTATTCGGAGATGACTGAAAGCGACCTGAAGCCGTCGCGGCATTGGGGGATAGGTCCAGAGGAACAATCGCGGCCCAGTAGAACGCCACCTTTAAGTTTCCTTCGACCGTTTCCCATTTTCTTTGCCAAGCAGCGCGAAGAGCAGCCCGTATTCCTGTCATGCAATCGGCGTGAAGAAGAGCAAAATGCCGGTCTGTTCGCCCTCATCAGCGCGCTCATACTCCGCAAGTCCTACATGTCCAGGAACCCAGCAGAAGATAATATCGACATCCGCTCGGCTCGCCAAAACCGTGCCGTCACGGATAACGCGAACCAGTGTATGTGGAGATTCCAATGCCCAGAGAGCACTCAGGGCGCTCTGTGAGTCACTATCTATAGATCACAATCCAGGCACGTCGCGTAATCTCCCGTACGGAATGGTGTATTGCCACCAGCTTGGCCGTGAAGACAGACGCAGCACCTGGCAGAGCCCCTCTGACTTCAAACAGAGGGGATAGGGCGTGGAAGCCGACCCCCTCTTTGGACATGAAACCATCCGTATACACTGGCACGGTTCCAGCGTGACATGAGGTGTGCTCCAAAAAGGTCGAACGCAATACTTCCCGCATTGTACAAGCTTTGGGTGCAGAGGCGTGGTGACAAATAGCCAAATGTGGTAACCTCCAGGGTGGCGTCCAGGTCAGAACCAGGGAGGCCACCAGCCCAAGAGCTATAACTAGCTCTCGAAGGAGTTTCCTGGCCCAAAACCCAAATGGCTTAGGGTACTTCTGGCGTCTCTAGGCGGCATAGGCCCCGTACAGATCAGCTGCGGATGCAGTGAGAGCTGTTGGTTACTTAGGGAGGCGCCGGAACGCGTGTACAGGCGAGTGATGCACTAAACGCCGCGTACAGCGAGTGGCATCTCCGCAGCATCGACCAACAGGCTCTCAATGGGGGAAGTGCGAAAGGCAACGGTCGCAACCCGAAGGCAGGTGTAGTGGATTGAATCCACCTTCCCCAATGAACGCTCGGCTGTGGATGCATAAAACTCGCATCCGTAGTAGAGCTTCGAACGAACAAAGAATCGATAAAAAAGTAAGGCAGTAACCCTATCAGCGCCCCAAGCGCTGAAGGGCATGGCATGGAGAATATCCATGGCGCGGGTACAAAGACACTAAAGCTGCGAAGATCAGCCACCCAGGTGAGGCGTCGGTCAAATACAAGACCAAGGAAACTGTGCGATTCAACCACTTCCAGTCGCACCCCATTAAGAAACAAATCTGGGTCGGGGTGGAGCCGTGGATGGCCGCAGAAGTGCCCTACCTTAGTCTTGCCCAAGGAAAACCGAAACATGTGCACTTCGGCATAGCAAGATACGTGGTTCAATGACTGTTTGAGTCGACGCTCCAAAGTTGGAAATCTGGGCCTCGCCAAAAGTGATCGAAAGGTCGTCCACGTAGAGCGTAGCGAGAACATATTCTGGCAGCACCAAGGTGATGCAGTTGATGCTCAGGGCAAAGAGAGTGACTCTGAGGATTCTTCTCTTCGAGACACCCTATTCCTGCTCCTTTGAGTCGGAGAAAGCTCACCCCACCCGTACGCGGAATCGACGATCTCGAAAATATTCAGATATAAGCATTGGGAGGCATCCCCACGCCCCCATCGTGTGGAGAGTCTCCATGATATCGTATCACTATGCGGTATCATAGGCCTTCTCCAGATCGAAGAACACCATGGCGTACTATCGTCTACGAATGAAGGCCTCGCAGACGACATTTTCCAGTCGGAGCAGAGCATCCGACGTATGGTGGAACTTGCGGAAGCTGCACTGTGCAGAAGACAGATGGCCTCCGCTGTCCATGAAAAAGGCTAATCTAAAATTTACCAATTTCTCCATCAAATTGCACATGGAAGAAGTTAGAGAGATTGGGCGGAAACCAGTCGGAGTAGAGTGATCTATTTCCGGTTTGCGAAAGGCAAGCAAAGTAGCGATTCACCGGAATCTGGTAGGAGACCCTCCACCCAGATCCTGTTGAACAAATCTAACAGAAATGCCATGCCTCGCTCACCCAGGTGTCAAAGCATGGCGTACGGAACATCTTCCGGACCATGGGTGGTGGCCGCTTACGAAGCAAGAGCGGAGCGCAACTCACTCACAGTAAACCTGTCCATCTGTAAAGTCCATCTGGCGGCCCAACACGACATCACGACGTGCATTAAATGCTGGCGGAACAGCATCCCGGCTAAAGAATAGGGGGAAAGCGGTCGTGAAGGATTCTGCCACGGACGCGGGATCCGAGATTGCGGTCCCATTCTCCTGGAGAACTGGATAGGGGTCCTGAAAGTACTTGCCGCGCATCCTTTTGACTTGCTTTCACACCTCTGCCAGAGAGGTCTTCCCGCTAAGTAAAGACACGTATGCCCGCCAAGAAGAGCAGCGGTCGTGCTTCGAAATATACCGGAACCTAACCTCAGCCCGACGAAAATCACAGTGTAAAATCGACGGGCGGCGCTTATAGCGCATGTAGGAATAACGCTCCTGTTTGAGGGCCGTCTCACTCTCGGCCGACCACCATGGGATTGGTCAGCGTGCAAAACGTCCAGACGTTCTGTGAATAGTCGTCAGACCCGCGGCAAGGAGGTTGCCGGAGAAGATCTCAACGGACTCATCTTTGACCAAACCTCCTCGACTGAGAAAAAGAATTCGGTCATTTCCTGAAATGCAGGCAACCGCGCACGCGCCAAGCACCACTGAGGTGGGCTCTCAGGCAACAGTTGCCCTGAAAATAAAATTTGAATGGGAAAGTGATCACTACCATGGAGGTCATCGATCACCCCCACAATCAAAATCAGGCTGTGCATCCGAAGAGCACAAAGAGAGATCTAGGCAAGAAAATGAAGCGGTTCTCGGACAGTGATGTGTAAACTCATCCACGTTTAGGACACCCATCTCAAGATCTTCGATCAGATCGGCAAGGACTTGTCCCAGAGAAGATGTTTGCCGTTCAGATCTCCAAGCATGAAAAAGGGCCTCTGCAACGGTGCCACGACGCGGCGGAAGTCCCCCACGGGGAAATCAGCTCACGGTGGAATGTACGCAGAAATAATAGTATACCTTCTATGCAGGTGCAGCTGGAAAGCCACTGTCTGAAAGGAAACATCTAAAGTGAAAAGAAGAACAGAGACAACATGCCGTTTGTAAAACGCGCATCCCCCAGCCCGGCCATCTCGTGGTGGTGGCTTGCAAGACCTTTATACCCCGGAAGGGAAAGCAGGGGGCAACCGCCTAGCATGGTCTCCTGCAGAAAAATAGCTAACGAGGAAAGGGACGAGACGAGCCTCCGCAGCTCATCCCAGTTGGCCCGGAGTTAACGGCAATTCCATTGAAGAAATATGTCCTCCAGGCCTAGCTCGTAGGAGACGCGATGGCCCTTTTCGAACAGAAGACACTCACCGGAATGGCCGTACGCTTCCCGGAGGCAAACTTCTGGCGCTTTTGGCCGGACAAAGCGCTGAAGGCACTGTAGCCTTCAAGGACCTATTAGGGAAGGTTGGGCTCGCCATGCAAGACTTTTCCTCCCTCCACCTCGAAACCTTAGCCGGGCTTTGTGGCTTCGGAGGTGGAGGGCCCTCTTTTCGAGGAACCATTGTCTCCGAGCCACTCTGCTAACCACTAGGCGTGGGCAAAGGAGCCAAAGCTCCTTTGTTGCTCTCCGTGATTCGGGGGTATAGCTTTAGAAACCCAGGAAGATGGCCTTGCGACCAACTTCAGGGGTGTTGCCTCCTCTGAGTCTAACGACTCGGTGGAGGCGCGTGACCGTTTCGGCTTACGGGAAATGGTCACGCTGAGGGAAGGCGAGGGGTTACCTGGTTTTAGCCAGGGCTGGGTGTGAACCCTATTTTGCCGCCAGCTATACCAGGGGCGCGCCCGGGTTGAATAGAACCTGTAGAAGGGCTCCGAATGGGCGCGGAAACAACCGTGCTCGTTGGCCGGGATTGGCCAGGAGCAGAGGGTGCCTACCTAACTATTGAGGCATTAGACGTCTAAAGCAGAGCCGGAAGCGCCAGGACCAAGTCCTTAACCTCGCAGATTGTGAGTCGATACTAGGCCTAAACGGCCAGGATTTCTTTCTCAAGGAGGTATGCACCACATTGCTTTAAAGAAGCAGGGTGCGGCTTTCCGCAATTGACACACTTGTCCACACACGCTTTAGACTCATAGTGTGTGGCATTGGAGCAATTTATACAAACTTCAGGTTACCCCCTAATTTTCACGTCTACATAAATGGATTCCTATGGCCGAAGCGGTGAAAGTAATAGCACCGCCGCGGCAGGGGCACGAGTGCCTTCACGCGGAAGCGGTACAAACCTTCACGCACCGCTTCAGGGAGCTTGTCACACACGAACGTGACAAAGAGTGTAAGGGTGGGTCTCGAGGCCCCTCCCTGTTCTCTCATAATACGTTCGACCTTGACCGCCCCATGGTCTGCCATGATGTCTTCTATGGAGTAGTAAAGGAGTTCCCTCGCATTAACTACTCCTTTCACAAAGTTAATGGGTGAGTGCGTCGTCACACTCACCGGCGTGCCATGAAGTGTCCGAAGAGCACTTATCTTGGCCGCCTCGGAGGGATCGGCCACATTCGCCACAAGGCTTCCATCCGTGAAACGGGTCACCTTCGGCTCTCTACCAATTACACTAGCTAATGCTCTACTCTGATGAATCATGTTGCCCTTCGGTAACATGCTGCCATCAGTGGAGTGAATAACGAGGAAGCGTTTAAGGCCAGCGGGCTCGAAAACGCCAGGTAGCCTTTGAATGAGGGACCCCGATGTTATCGAGGCTCCGCCCTCGCTCTTTTCGTCTTAGTCGGGGGCTCCACACCCGGGGGGCAAAGGGGCTGGATGTGCCGATCTTGGCTTGGTCGCTTACCGAAGTGGCAGCAAAACTATCCGTCCCCGCAGCCCCCGCGAATAGAGAGGAACCCTGAGGCCTTTTTAGTCTTTTTCCTGTTCTTTTTCTTTTTAGGAGAGGAGGGCGGGGAATGAACCCGCTTCTTCCCTCTGCCGGCAGGAGCCCCCAGGCCAGATAGACTGGCTTCAGCTAGTTCTTTCTCAGAAATCGAGAAGGTCCTGGTACTCGTGGGGTCACCGATCGGAAGAGATCCCTCCCCTAATTGCACTGCCTCGCAAACCCTAGCCGTTTTTTGAGGACCTTGCATAGGGGCGGATTCGGGTTCGGTGCTTGGCCCCAATCCTTGATTCGCCCCCATGGAAGGCCTTACCGTCTGAGGCTGCGTTGCCTCAAGGACCATTTCTATCTTAAGGCAGGGGGGGCCTCTAGTTGCCCCTTCCCTATCCCACGGCATCGCAGGTCCCGTTGGCATCATTGTCACTAGTGAGGTGGTGTGGGGAAGCACAGGCCTTGACCCCGGCAAGGTTCAATATTCTTTCCGTGTTCAAGGTGGAACCACCATGCCGATGGACTGCCAGGCCACCAGGCGGGAAGAGTGGTCCCAAATGGTGGTGCCTGGCTCTGCCGGGCCTGTAAGCACCTCTTGCAGTGCGGGCTCCTGCGAGAGGTGATCCGCTATTGCGTCCCGCAGAAAATTAAGGGTCCCTATGCCCGATGATGAACAAATAAAAAATCAACCCTTAACTTTCCCTTGCTCATCAACGGAGGCGCCCTCTGGCAGCTCCACGGAAAAAATGGAGGTCCACCTTGTTCTCTCCCAGGGGACCCTCCATATCTCTCTAACTGGAGAGGAGGCTTACTCCTCTCCTCACTTACGGGTGTACGGGACTCCCCATCACCCATTCTCTGGAGGTGCCTCCCCACACAAGACTAGTGACGATACTGCCAACGGGACCTGCGATGTCTTGGGGAGGGGAGATCGCCAACTGGAGGCCTCCCCTGAGGGAGACATGGTCCTTGAGAAAACCCAGGCTCAGACGGTAGGGCCTTCCCAGGGGGACATCTGGGCTCAGTTCCAAGCACCGAACCAGAATCCCCCTCTATGCAAGGTCCTCAAAAAAGGGCTAGGGTTTTCGAGGCAGTGCTAGTAGGGAAAGGATCTCCTCCGACCGGTGCGCCCACGAGTACCAGGACCTTCTCGATTTCGGAGAAGCACCTGGCTGAGGCCGGTCCAGAGGTGAGAAGCGGGTTCATTTCCTGCCCTCCTCTCCAAAAAAGAAAAAAAAGACTAAAAAGACAAAGAAGACTCGTGACTCCTCTCCATCCGCAGGGGCTACGGGGACGGATGGGTCTTCTGCCACTTTGGCAAGCGACTAAGCCAAGATCGGCACATCAGTCCCTCTGCCCACCCCGGGTGCGGAGACGCTGACTAAAGCATACCAAAAGTGCACAGGGCGGAGCCTCGATGACATCGGGGGCCATGATTCAACGGCTACCTGAAGTCTTTGAGCCCGCTGGCAGCATTTTGGCCAAGGGCAACATGATCCATCAGAGGAGAGAATTAGCTAGTGCAATTGGTAGAAAGCCGAAGGTGACCCGTTTCTCAGACGGGAGCCTTGTAACGAATGCGGCGAATCTCACCGAGGTGGCTAAGATAAGTGCTCTTCGGACACTTTATGGCACGCCGTTGAGTGTGAGGACGCACTCTTCAATGAACTTTGTGAAAGGAGTAGTTTATGCGAGGGATCTCGTTGACTACTCCATTCAGGACATCACCTTAGAGCTGGCCAACAATGGGGCGGTCAAGTTCGAACGTGTGATGAGAAAATAGGAAGGGGCCTCGAGACCCACCCTTACACTCTTCGTTACGTTCGACTGTGACAAACTCCCTGAGTCAGGGCGTGCCAGTTGGTACCGCTACCGTCTGAAGGCATTCGTGCCACTGCCGCGGCGGTGCAATTACTGTCACCGCTTCGGGCATACGAATCGTTCTTGGAGACGTGCAAATTCGGGGTCACCCGAAGTTTGTGTAAATTGCTCCAAGGCCGCACACGATAAGTCTAAATCGTGTGTGGCCAAGTGTGTCAATTGCGGAGAGCCGCACCCCACTTCTTCGAAGCTATGTGGTGCCTATCTCCTTGATAAAGAAATCCTTGCCATTTAGGCCCAGGATTGACTCTCATTTCGCGAGGCTAAGGACTTGGTCCTGTGCGCTCTGCTCTGCCTGGGACGTCATATGCTTCAATAGTTATAAAGGCACCCTCTGCTCCTGGCCCATCCAGGCCAACGAGCACGGTTGTTTTCGCTCCCATTCGGAGCCCTTGTGCGGGCTCTACTCAACCCGGGTTTTCCACTGGTAAAGCTGGTGGCAAAAAGGGTTCACACCCAGCACCAGCTAAAACCAGGGATCCTCCCTTTTTACCCAGCGTGACCGTTTCCCGTAAGGCGAAATGGCCACGCGCCTCCACCGAATCTTTAGACTCCCTAGGAGGCAACACCCCTGAAGTTAGAGCTAGGCAATCTTCAGGGGTTCCTAAAGCTATCCTCCGAATCAAGGATGGCAACAAGGGAGCTTTTGCTCCTTCACCCATGCCTAGTGGTGGAGCCAGTAGCTCGGAGACGATGGTTCCTCGAAAAGATGGCCCCCCGCCTCCAAAGCAGCAACGACCGCCTAAGGTTTCGAGGCGGGGGGAAGAAAAGACTCCCATGGTAAGCCCAACCTCCCCCAATTAGTCCTCAAACTTGAAAGCGACAGCGCCCGGGGTTCTGCCTTTGGGAAGCGTACGGTCATTCCCGTGAGGGTCTTCAGTTCGAGGAGGGCCCCCGCGTCTCCTCCGGGCTAGGCATGGATGGCATATTCCTTCAATGGAAATTGCCGTGGATTCTGGGCCAAATGGTAGAAACTGCGGAGGCTCGTCTCGTCCCGTTCTCCGTTAGCTATCTTTCTGCAGGAGACCATGCTAGGCGCGGTTCCCCTGCCCGCCCTCCAGGGGTATAAGGGTCTTGCGACTCCACCACCACGAGATGGCCGGGCTGGGGGATTCGCGGTTTACACCCGGCATGATGACAGCGTTCTTCCTTTCACTTTAGATACCTCCTTTCAGGCTGTAGCTGTCCAGCTGCTCCTCGATAGGAGGTATACTATCTTTTCTGCGAACATACCACCGTGAGCTGACTTTGACGCAGGGAGATTCCGCCACGTATTGGCACGGTTGCCTAGGCCCTTTCTCATGCTTGGAGATCTGAACGGCAAGCATCCTCTTTGGGGAGATTACTCAATAAATCACACGGGACATGTCCTTGCCGATCCGATCGAATAGCTTGAGATGGGTGTCCTAACCTTGGATGAGTCTACGCCTCACTGTCCGAGAACCGCTTCTTTTTCTTGCCTTGACCTATCTTTGTTTTATTCGGATGGACAGCCTGATTTTGATTGGGGGGTGGTCGATCACCTCCATGGGAGTGATCACTTTCCCATTCAATTATCATTTTGAGGGCAACTGCCGCCTGAGAGCACACCTTCGTGGTGCTTGGGGCGATGCGGTGGCCTGCATGTCAGTAAATGACTGAATTCTCTATCTCAGTCCAGGAGTTTAGGTCGGTAGATGAGGCCTTTGAGTTCTTCTCCAGGAACCTCATCGCCGTGGGCCTGACTACTATTCCTAGAACCTCTGGCTGTTTTGCACACAGACCACACCCATCGTGGTCGGCCGAGTGTGAGACAGCCCGCAAACAGAAGCGTTATGCCTACATGCGCTATAAGCGCCGCCCGAATAATTTCGCTGTCAGGGAAGTTCGTCGGGCTTGGGTTAGGTTCCGGTATCTTTCGAAGCACGCCCGCCGCTCTTCTTGGCGGGCATACGTGTCTTTACTCAACGGGAAGACCTCTTCAGCAGAGGTGTAGAAGCAAGTCAAAAGGATTCGGGGCAAGTTCTAGCAGGACCCCCCTTACATCTTCCATGAGAATGGGACCGCAATCTCGGAACCCGCGTCCGTAGCGGAATCCTTCGCGACCACTATTTCCGCATTCTCTAGCCGGTATACTGCTCCACCAGCATTCATTGCACGTCGTCATGTCGCGGAAGGCCGCCGGCTGAACTTTACCTCCAGAAGGGGAGAACCTTTCAACGGCAAGTTTACTGTGAGTGAGTTGCGCTCCGCTCTAGCTTCGTGCGCGGACACCGCTCATGGTCCAGACGATGTCCCGCACGCCATGCTTCAACACCTGGGTGATCGAGGCATGGCCTTTCTGTTAGATTTGTTCAACAGGATCTGGGTGGAGGGTTTTCTCCCAGATTCTTGGCGAATCGCTACTGTGCTCGCCTTTTGCAAGCCGGGGATAGATCACACTAATCCGACCGTTTTCCGCCCAATCTTTCTAACTTCTTGCGTGTGCAAGTTGATGTAGAAATTGTTAAAAATAGACTATCCTTTTTCCAGGACAGCGGAGGCCATCTGTCTTCTGCACAGTGCGGCTTCCGCAAATTTCACTGACGTCGGATGCTCTGCTCCAACTGAAAAATGCCGTCTGGGAGGCTTTCCTTCGTAGAGAGCACTACGCCACGGTGTTTTTGATCTGCAGAAGTCCTAAGTTACTGCATGGCGATACGGTATCATGGAGAATCTCCAAACGATGGGGGCAAGGCAACGCCTCCCAATGTTTATATCTGAATTTTGGTGAGATCGTCGATTCCGCGTACGGGTGGGGGGAGCTCTTTCTGACTCAGAAGAGCAGGAAGGGTTCTCCCGCACTGAGGTATCCTTAGTGTCACATTCCTTGCCCTGAGCCTCAACGGCATTACCTGAGTGCTGCCAGAAGATGTTCTCGCTACGCTCTACGTGGACGACCTTTCGATCTATTTTGGCGCGGCACAGATGCTAACTCTGGAGCGTCGACTCAAACAGGCATTGAACCGCGTCTCTCGCTATGCCGAAGTGCACAGGTTTCGGTTTTCTTTGGCCAAGACTAAGGTGGTGCAATTCTTCTGCCCTCCACTGCTCCACCCCAACCCAGATTTGTTTCCTAATGGGGTGCGCCTGGATGTGGTTGAGTGGCACCGTTTCCTTGGTCTTGTATTCGACCAAAGCCTCACCTGGAAGGCTCATATTTGCAGCCTTAGTGTCTCTTGTACCTGCGCCATGGATATCCTCCGTTTCGTTACGTTCAGCGCTTGGGGCTCTGATAGGGTTACTGCCCTACTTTTTTATCGATCCTTTGTTCGTTCGAACCTCGACTACGGATGCGAGTTTTATGCATCTGCAGCCGAGCGTTTTTTGCGGAAGGTGGATTCGATCCACCTCATCGGCCTTCGCCTTACGACCAGTGCATTCCGCACTTCCCCCTATTGAGAGCCTGTTGGTCGATGCTAGAGAGATGCTGCTCACTCTGCGCCGCATGCAGTGCATCACTCGCCTGTTTTCCCGAGCCTGGCGCCTGCCTCAGTCGCCAACAGCTTTCCCTGCGTCCGCAGCTGATTTCGACGGTGCCTATACCACCAAGAGACGCGAGACATACCCTAAACCCTTTGAGTGTTAGGGCCAGGAAGCTCCTTGGAGAGCTAGATATAGCTCTCGGGCCGGTGGCTCCCCTGGTTCTGCCCAAGGCGCCCCCCTGGAGGGTACCACTATTTGTCACCACGCCTCTGCTTTCAAAGCCTGCTTTCGGCGCCGAGAGTATTGCGTTTGACCTTTTTGGAGCACACCTCGTGTCACGCTGGAAACGTGCCAGTGTATACGGATGGCTCCATGTTCGAAGAAGGGGTCGGCTTCCACGCCCTATTCCCTCTTTTTGAAGTCAGTGGGGCTCAGCCAGGCCCTGCGTCTGTATTTATGGCCGAGCTGGTGGCAATACAACATTCCGTACGGGAGATTACGCGACGTGCCCGGTTTGGAGACCGGATTGTGATCTATAACGACTCACAAAGTGCCCTAAGTGCTCTCGGGGCATTGGAATCTCCGCATCCCCTGGTTCGCTATATCCGTGACGCCATGGTTTTGGCGAGCTGGGTGGATGTCGATATTATCTTCTGCTGGGTTCCTGGACATGTAGGAATTGCGGGGAATGAGCATGCTGATGAGGGCGCCAAATAGTCCGCGAGGACTCTGCGACCGGACCAGCGTTTCGCTCTTCCTCACACCGACTACATGGCAGGAATACGTGGAGCTCTTCAGACTGCTCTGCAAAGAAGATGGGAGACGGTCGAATGGAACCTAAAGTTGCGTGCCATTGCGCCGCGACTGTTCCTCTGGACCTATCCCCCAATACCGCGACGCCTTCAGGTCGCTTTCTGTCGTCCCCGAATAGCTATTTGATGGAGCGCTCGCCTGTGCCATTGCGCCGCGACTGTTCCTCTGGACCTATCCCCCAATACTGCGACGCCTTCAGGTCGCTTTCTGTCGTCCCTGAATAGCTATTTGATGGAGCGCTCGCCTGTGCCCTATTGCGACGACTGCGTCGTCTTCTAGACTGTTTGGTAAATTCTTGTCGAATGTTCCAGTGTGGGTGATCTTCGAGCACGTTACCTGTCCCGGTAGCGGGATGAGCGGGGTCGCTAACGCCTGTCCTTTGTATTCGGGACGAGTGCGTGCACATTGACTAGTGGACTTGTTGACTTTTGGAGAGAGTCCGGCCTTCTCCCTTTCCATTAACTAGGTTTTTTTGTTGTTCTTTTGTTATTATTTGGTTATTGTTCCCGCTTTCTTATTGTTATTTCTTTTTATTGTTGTTTTCTGTACAATATTTTTAAAGTAGCGTAGAACTAGGCTGTTTGTTTACGGCGACTTATGCCTTAGTGGGCAGTCGCCAGATAGCCCCTTAAAAAAAAACGTTGTTAAAAACCCACCATTCCGAACCAAAACTCAGGGGTTAGGGAACCTTGTTCCCTCCATCTTTAGCCCCGATCCGGGACGCTTGGTTAAGAAGAAGGTCATCATCTACCCTGTGAATTTAGAGGCTGACCAGAGTATGTTATGGCAGAGGTTGTATGAAAAGCGAGGAAACAGGGGGAAAACAAGTGTTTTGAAGGAAGGAGAAGAAGCTAAGCTAGGGTTGGACGGGGTGCTTAATCCCTTTAGCACGTCGTCCAGGGTGGCAAATCGCCGCGCCCATTACTGGGTGAACGGAAAGTAACACAATTGCTTGTTTCATTTTGCCGTATGGGATCAAACTTAAGCAGATGAAATAAAAAAATGAATAAATATAAATAGTTCTGAATAAAAATAGCTTCCTTATCCCTTTTCATATCTTGTATAAAATTAGAAGTTTATGAATGAGACCAATATTAGGTATGCTAATTTTGTAGACATTGGCGCTATGTCTTTCCTAGTAGAAGCGTTACTTCCTATAGCAGCAATAATAAGCCACCTACGGTCATGATTTTGATCGATTTCTTTGCGGGTGTCATTTTCTCTACTAACAGGTATTCCGCATCTCACATTGAACTTTACGTCCTGACAGACTAAGAGAAGGCCTTAAAAAGAGTCCAGAACGCGGGTAAACCGCATAAAAAAAATTATTTACTAGTATATATATAGATTATGATATATTAACTACACCTAAGTTTATGAGCAAAATATTTCGTTGGAAATGCAATAAAGACAAAGGCATATGGAAAGTGTAACCCTATTAAGTTACTTCGTAGTCATTTTAATAGCGAATGCACATAAATTAAGAAAGAATTAAATTATTTTGATAGATGATCTTGAAAACTAAGTTTATTTATAGTATGGTTAGTTTATTACTGCAGGTTGGTGTGATAGAATGGCAGCTTGAAATTTACCTTAAAATACTGTAATTGAAGTTGGTGCACTAAAATTGATGGGATTTATTTTGTATTTTTTATTTTTTGTTAGTCCACTAAACAAATAAAAACGTGAAGCAAAATGGCATAAAGGATAAGTAACTGAGTTGAATTTGCTTGATTTATGAACACAAAATAAATATTGAACGGATACAGAATGCACTTAATACTGATTTCATTTGAGGGGCAATTATAGCAGATTATCCTCAATGAAAGTTATAGGAAGCGAGGAATACTGTTATAAATAAAGGTCAAAACAACTTAAGGAGGCTTCCAAATAGATTCCAAATTCATCTGGATAGCAATTTCAAAAAGATTAAATATAAGGAAAGTAATACTACATAGTTCTCAATCAACTTGCCAAGTATTTTTGCATGAGACAATTAATAATCTACTAGAATTTCAATAAATCCAGCGTCTTCATTTAATCGAGACAGAAATAAGTTCTACACATGTGAAAATAGTTTATAACGAAATCCTAATGCGCTCAAATTTGTTAAACGATGAAAAGTAAATAGAGAAATGTACAGCAAATCATTCTTCAGTGATTGAATTAAGATATTCCCCGCTTCGATTTTTTCTAGGTATTTTTTGGACGTTTAAGATCAGTTAGATTTAGTTCTTCCAACTTCATCAAATCTAGCGAGGCTGAAGCCGTCTCCTTATAAACTTGTGATCTAATATCATCTAATGAGTAGTAAAGAATTGAAGAATCGCATTTAAAATATCAAAAAATTTAAAAACATAATAAATATTTGATTAATGGATCCCTTGGCACGATAAAGGATTTCCGAGAAAATAATGTATTCTCTTTTCACGATCAAGAATCACGCAGAGAAAATAGGGGATAACTTTGCACGATAAAAGATCGCGCAGAGATAATATTGGACACTTTTGCAAGATAAACATTTTGTTAAAGATAATAATTGATTCGTTTGCACGATATAGGATCTCTCAGAGATAATAATGGATTTACTTGCCCGCCCTATACGAAAAAAGATCTCTCAAATATAACAATGGATTACTTTGCACGATAAAAGATCTCTCAGGGATAATCCTGAATCCCTTTTAACAATGAGAGATCTCCAGAGATAATAGTAATCACATTTCATAATAAATAATCTTGCACATATAATAATGCATTATTTTGTACGATAAAAGTTCACGAGAGAGAATAAGGCGTCCCTTTGGATGAAATGTCGCAGCGCAATGGCCAACAATTTTCCAAGGGCTGATCTGATTTCATATCTATTCAAAGTGGCGAGGAGCAGGACACTGGTCTTCAGCCCCGACACGGCGTGTAGGCTCCCATAGTTATTAGAATAATGCAGCCAGTTAAGCCGTAAAGATAGACGCAGCTTACAAAAGAGTTCTGCCGTTATCAAACTGGAGGTGGAAGCCATGATTGCCGATATAACTTTTAGATTTAATGCCATCTGTGCACACTGGAATGCTTTCAGCGTAACATGAGATTTGCACAAATAAATAAGTTGAGAACAGAGGACTGCCCAAAAACATTTAGGGTATGTACCCTCTAGAGTGGCGTCCGAGGCAAACAAGAAGCGCCACTGGCTCTACCGGCGCAATAGCTATATCAAGCCTTTGGAAATGGTTTCATTGCACTAAACCCAAAAATCATAGAGTAAAAAAAATCATCTCAAGTCTGGATAAGATACTTTACGATTTGCACAGGAAGAACTAGGAGCAATAGGCAGCCAAGGAAAATGCAGGATTCTAGTATACAAGCACACAATTCATTAGGAATACCGTAAGGCAATCGGCATCTGTCAAGAATCATTGATGAGGCTCTCTACAGGAAACGCGGGAAATGGATCAGTTACCAAGCTGAGAGCAAGGAAATGTATGGACTCCACCTTTTACAACTCATTCTTGGCTACAGATGCATAAATTCTGATTCCTAATCGAATTAAAAAGGAAGAAAGAGCCAGTTCAAAAATAAGCAGGTAGTCCGGAACACCCTAATCGCTGAACTTCTCAGATACAAATAACAGACGCCTCTCCTTTTAGGTGGGGTATCGGCACAATACAAAGATAAGGAAACAGCGCAACTCTATCACATCAAGACGGGACCCATAACGGAATACGGCCGAACACAACCGAATGGAAGGGTCACCAGATTCAGGCGCCGGCAAAGATGGTCTATTATACGAGGAGCGGTCGATAAGTTTTGCAATTCGGATATAAGGAAAAGAGATATGAGGCAAAGTGTTTTATTATTTTTCAATATAGCTACCCTCGACTTCAATGCAACTGAGCCACTTGTTTCTGAGGCTTTGAATTCCCGACAACCTGAAATCTCCCCACTGCTGTTCAATCCACTCCTGGACGGCGAGCTGGACATTTTCATCGTCCCCAAACAGGCGTCCATGCAGTGCATCCTTGAGCAGGCGGAATAAAAAGTAGTCGTTAGGGGCCAGATCTGAACTGTAGGGCGGATGGTTGAGCTCCTCGAATCCGCACTCGCTCACGGCAGCTTGTGCAACTCTGGCATTGTGGACTTTGACAACGTTAAAGTCGATCATGGGGCGTGAGGTTTCTAGGGACCCAAGAGGCAGAGACCTTTGTCATGGCCAAGTTGTCGTGGATGATGTTGATAACATTTCAATGTGATATTCCAAGTTCTTGCTCGATTTCTACGAACTTCCCCCGTCGATTTTCGAGGATCATCCTCTCCACATGGTCCATATTGTCCTCGTTGGTCACGTCTGACGGGCGTCCTCGACGGGGGTCAACTTCAAGGAACTCACGAACATGGCGGAACTCCTTATTCCAGCGACAAATGGTTGCATAGGAAGGGGCAGTGTCGGTGTACACTGAAACCATGCATTCATGGATCTCTTTTGCATTCTTGCCTTCCTTGGTCAAAAGTTTGATCACTGCGCGGTGCTCAACTTTCTCTCTTGTTGAAAAACTTGTGACTGACGATCTGCGATCAGCTACTGCTTGTTAAATATAAGAGGCAGGAGCGTGCGGCTGCAGGTCCTGACCTGTCATAACTTCTCCTAACACCGCCACAAACAGCCATCCCCCTTTCTCTGTTTTGCCCTACCGATTCGCAAAATTTATTGACCGCCCCTCGTATCTAGGTGTAGAGAATGAGAAGATGTAGGCTTGAAGAGTGGGCGGTAACTTGCACGATAATTTGGGTTTAGGTTTGTGTTCTTCAAGATATGGCAGAGAGAGGTTTGTTCGTTGGTTTGCTACAATTACTTTAATTTTGAGGATTTTTCCATGTTACTAATAAGGGCGAGAGGAGAGTCCCTACACAAAATTTTACACAACTGAAAAGGCAATTGAACATAACTCGTCAGTTAGTTCAATCTATTTTCCTCCAAATAATTCCAATTTACCAAGCCTTTAGTTTCATATGACCAGAATTAATTAAAACTTAATTAATTAAAAAATTGCTGGACATGCAATTAAATTCCACTCAACAAATAATTAAACAAATATTACATTTACTCTAAAATAATTAAAATGAAATTAGTATGTTAATTATAATTTACGTTAAGGTTAATAGGCATGTGCTTGTTTAGTACAAGCTCATGTTTTACTTAATTACATTTATGATGGTATAGGAATTTATACCTTGCCCGCTATATGTTTTGTCATAGTTTCCTTAGGCTCCGCTTTCCAAATTAGGGAAGATAGGTCTTCCTTAATTTTCCCTTTGCCTCGTAGGCTTGATTTGCAAAATGTGCCCCTAAAACAAATACCTGATATTGAAATTGAATTATATATATATATATATAATATATATATATATATATATATATATATATATATATATATATATATATATATATATATATATATATATATATATATATATATATATATATATATATATATATATATATATATATATATATATATATATATATATAAGTTGCAAGCGAATTGATGAACGCAAACTTCAGGCGAAGTATAAACAGGATGACCAGGAAAGAGTCGTAAATGCCTAACATTTATTTCAAACGTATCACGATTATAACTTTTCCCATCATCAGTGCTAAAGAAAGAATACAAGAAACAGACTTAAATGTATATATAAAAGTTAACACATGCAATAAAATTGTGAAAAATGAATATTAAATTTGAGACGAATTGATTGCATTAGAAATACTGAGTGAAAACAAACAAAACAACGAGAGAATTTCTTAAAAAAAAGGTTAAAGCCTATAATTAAAGAGGTTTACTCTGCTCAGTTGAATCCTATACATGCAACCATTAAAGGAAAAAGGCCAACATTAATCAATATTTTAAGATTCCTTTTACATCAACAAAATTGACGACTTCTTATAGCAAGAGGTACCATACAAAAGCTTAATTTCGATTCGCAACTAAAAAGATATATTTCATACCCAGCTGACTTAGCCTTATCAAATTACTATATATTTAGGAATAGCAAATCACTTAAAGATAATGAAGATATCAACAAAAAAGTGGTCAAAACAGCTTTAAAGGTCTTTTTTAAATCAGAATTAAACTATTTTTACAAACATGGTAACAAAATAATTGTAAATCACATGACACGTGATATATAATAGATGTATTTTAAAAGCCCAAAGAAATGAAAACTGGTAACACAACCCAGAAAAATTTATGAGTATGCCCTTATTGTTTGTTTCTTTCTGTCCCAATTTCTCTCTTAAGTTTAATTGTTCATGTAATAATAATCTCCTCAGCGTTTTTCCAGGTAGTGTTACCAGTTTTCATCTCTTTGGGCCTTTAAATTACATATAATATATATCACGTGTCATGTGATTTTCAATTATTACAAACAAAAAGCCCGTGCCCTTCCTACTAGATAAAAACTTCTCTTGTCTCTCAAGAGATAAATACCTACACTTCGTTATTCAAAAGGCTTCATGGGAGGTTGAGGAAGGTAGCTCTGACTATGAGCATCGTGGTCATTTTAGCGTAGAGCGCTTAATGACACAGGTTCAAATCCAACTCCTTTTTTCATTTTCTTATAACGGTTAAAATAGTTTTTCCCTATTTTTCTGTTACTATATCTTCCATTTTCTCTCTTAAGCTTTAATAGTTTACGTAATAATAATTTCTTTAGCCTTTTTCTGGGTTGTGTTACCAGTTTACATTTCTTTGGGCCTTCGAAATACATGGTAATGAAATGTTGGTAGAGATGATTAAACCAAGAATCAGCGTGTATGCTGGTTTAGAATAGTAATATCATATCTACTATGCCAATATTTATGTATTTGTCGAATAGGAGAGTAAAATATAGTTCCAAAATTTTAAAGGAAAGAGTTAATGGTGACAAGTGCCAGGGCAGATAAAGGGGTTATCAAGATTTTAGTGATATTTCTATATTGAAGATTAGTTCGAAAAAACAGATTTTTCTCTTGAACTCTTCTTTTCATGTTTAATTTTCTAATGATCAATACTTTTCAAAGGTTTACCTTATTATTATATTATTTTCTTTGTGCTCAATAAATTAGAGCTGCGTAGGAGGACAAACAACTATTTCTGCGAACAAAACTACTACTTACATGAGGTCAGAGTGGGTAACATCTATTCTATTAAACAGATATACATAGTCTAACAATTATTTTAAAAAATCTAGCCTGAAAACTGCTTGATGAGTGAGGGGGATGGGATACATATAAAAAGCAGGCAATTAAAATGAACATAAAAGAGAAGAATGAAGTTAAAAATGCCCCTATTGTGAAACCCTTAAGCCCTTCACCAATCGCTAACGTATTCATTCCAAACTATACAAACAAATTTATACAAATCCCAGAAGCACACATATATATATATATATATATATATATATATATATATATATATATATATATATATATATATATATATATTCGTAAGTATTGCAGCTAACCAGGCTGTTTTTTCGAATTTCATGGCGAAGGCAAGGGCGCAGAAGATGCTCAAGTACATATTTATTTCAATTTTGGAAACAAAGTTTCGCACATGTTCCTCTTCAGGTTCTAAGATTAAAGTTTTTAAAAAATTAATTATAATGTTATTAAAGTTGTGAAAAATAAAAGAATTTGAACTAAAGGTTTAAATGGAATAAGAAAGTTGTGCTATTTTTCCTATAAAAAAAATTAAGAGTATACAACTAAATTGATTAAAAGATACACAAAAAGACATTAACAAATAAATTGATAATAATTTTAAAAAACCCGAAAGAAATAACATAAGTACTAAATGAATCAAAAGAGTAATAACCAATTTTACGAAAAAACCGAAAAGGCTAAAGGGCAATTAAAAATATAAATTAATAAATGTATTCAAATAAACTAAGAAAACAGTGAGTAAAAACAAAAAAAGTTTAAAAACTGAATGTATAAACTAAAATAAATACTAATCTGAATCAAAGGGGTAGCAATTTAAATGGTTTAAGATGGTGGAAGTCAATTAAAGGTATAAAGTAAAAGAAAAATTCAAGTGTTTAAAAATATTAACTAAACAATTACGAATGAAGTGCTTACCAAACGGAAAAAATGGAAAATGTTAAAAATGCTGTGGTTTCAACTTTAGTCTAAGAATTCTTAAGATGATACGAATAAGATTCCAAGATATAAAAACTTATAAACCAGAAGATCATATATACTCGTACATAATGTGTCATACTCAATCAATGTGGTTTTGACGTTAAAAGTGAGATTATTGTTTGGAGAATTTTAGCAAGCTGATCCTAGAACAAAATTGACAGGTTCAATCCAAACTGAAATTACTAATAAAAAACTTTGTATTACCTCTTATTTAATACAGACCTTCAATATATCAGAAAAATTCATATATGCTTACATTAAATTAATTAGTTATATAGCGCAGTTTTAACTTTCTTTACGCCGTAAATTTCAAAACATACTTAACGCATTTTCTAAAAATTGCGCGTCATATTTGAGGCTTTTAAATGTAAATTTCATTTTTTAGGCATTGAAAGCTAACTTTTCTTTACCCTTTGTAAAATTTGTTCTTTATTAGATAATAAAGCCATTCACTTCATCTATTAGAGGAGGTCATTTTCAAATATTATGTAATTTCTTTACAAATTGCAGGCTCATCAAAAATTCCTCTGCAATAACAAGTTCATCAAGGTTACTTTCAACCTATTAATTTGTGTTTCATTCAAATCATAGTCGGCATTCGCTAAACAGGTAGATGGTATAAATTCAGCTATAATCGGCTGAGAACGGTGAAATATCATCTATTCCTCAAGGCTATAGAAACATCATTTTCAAAATGAATTGATAATATATTGAAATTATAATTATTTCTATAAAAAAGTGTTCGAGAACATTTTTCTTCATTATGGCTCGCAATAATTTTTCGATCCTAAATAAAGAAGAGGAACTTATTAAAAAATATTTTATAGCTTTTTTCAACTGTTTAGTTGTAAAGAAAATTGTTTTATTAGATGAAAGCATAAAGTTTAGACTTTAATTTGAAAAATATGCCAAAGAAATTGCAATTAAAGATATGTATAGAAAATTTAATTTTTAAGACTTGAATAAAAACGCATATTTTATACATACATTAGTGTTGGTACATATTTATGTACACTAAAATATGTTTACGTGTAATTCAGTGAATCCAAGTTCTTGAACGTGAGTGAGGTAATTGTCAATATATTGGGGATGGTTGAACAAAAAATCGTTAAGCTTTTTCCAGCAAGTGGTTCCTAAGAGTAAACTCAAATAATTTGCAAAGATGAGGTGGTAGGAGGGTTGCCACCCTTCTCGGAGACGAAGAAATATAGGAAATGACAAATTTCCGAAAAAAATAACTTGACAAATTTGCTTCCAAACATTTTCTCAAATATTTCATAGTGGATATAGCCTTCGTGCGTTTTCGCTTCTTTTAGTTTGTATAAATAGAAAAAACATATATTTTAGGAGTGTATAATCACACTTCTTTATCCTTACTTTCTATGGGTAGAAGGTGTAAGAAGAGACCATTTAAAATCTTTATTGTAGTAAAGTCTTCGTTTTTGTTTGCTGTAGCATAGGATCACCTCATTGTTGCGTTTACTATTGACTATTAAAACATTCATCCCATTCTCATCTTGCTGGTTTACAGTTAATATTATTTGTCAATAAGCAAGTGTCTGCAGTAGAAACCGAATATTGTAGGAGAGAGAGAAAGCGGTATTCACCATAAAACTAAGTGCATCCATACGAAACTCAAATTTGTGGGTAAAATATTGAGCAAGCAGGGTTCCTGAATGGAGCAAGTAGCTCCTATAGATAGTATACTTTAGAGCTAAGAGAGAAATAGAGAGTGCAGTATTCCAAAATAAGGAAGTGGTTCCGATTTAAACGTCAGTTTAGAACTAAGAGAAAAGCAGAAATCCTCAATGAAACAAGTGGCTCCTATCGAAACCAGATTTTAGAGATAATAGAGAATCCAGTATATCCCAATGAAGCAAGTCGCTGCAATCAAAATCAGTCTCGGAGCTAAGAAAGAAAGAAGTATTCCTCAATAAAGCAAGTGTTTTCCTTCCCAACCAAACTTTGAAATAAGGAGAAATTAGTAGTACTAAATAAAGCAAGTGGCTCCCCTCGAAAACCATTTGAGAAACTAGAGAAGAAAGAGGTATTCCTCAATCAAGCAAGTGGCTTCCCTTGAAACTCCACATTAACGCAGATAGAGGAGCAAAGCATATAGCTCAATGAATCAAGTGCTCCCTATAAATCTAACCTTATAGTTAGGAGAGAAAGCAGATTTCTCAATGAAGCAAGTATATATGTACATTGGAAAACCTAATTTTTAGATAAGACAGAAAGCAGTATTCCTCCAAGAAGCAGGTTGACACATTCTAGTCAACACATTAAAGCTAGAAGAGAAGGCGGTATGTCTCAGTAAAAGAGTAGCTCACATGAAAACTTGCAAATAGGAGTTAGGAGAAAAAGCACTATTCTGCAATGAAGAAAGTGCCGCCACTCAGAACCACAATTTTGAGCTATGAGAGAGAAAGCATTGTTCCTTAGTGAAATAAGAGGCCACACTCGAAACCTTATTGTGGATCAGGTAGCGAAAGCCATACTTTTCAAATGCCAGTACCTCCCTTGGAAACCCATAAAAAAGGAAGTAATTTATTTTATTGATGCAATTGGCTCCCCTAGAAACCCCACCCTCGAGGTAATAGGTAAACCAGTATTCCACAAGGAAGCAGATGTCTTGCCTAAAATCCTAAGTTTTAGTTAAAAAAGAAAGAAATATTCGCCAATAATTAAGTAGCTCTCCTCGAAACACTACTTTGAACAGTGAGACTTACCAGTATTCCTAAATAAAGCCAGTGTTTCTTCTTAAAACCACATTTTAGAACTAACTAAGAGAGAGAACAGTATACCTTGATGACGAAAGTGGCTTGTTTCGAAACCCACTTTGGGAAATAGGTAGGAAAGCCAAATTATCTAGAACTAAAAGGAATAAGAGTTTTACTCAATAAACCAAGTGGACCCACTCGAAGCCTCACTTTAGAGATTGTCGTGGAATGGCCAGCTTCTCTCTCTCTCTCTCTCTCTCTCTCTCTCTCTCTCTCTCTCTTTCTCTCTCTCTCTTTCTCTTTCTCTTTCTTTTTCTCTTTCTCTTTCTCTTTCTCTCTCTCTCTCTCTCTCTCTCTCTCTCTCTCTCTCTCTATATATATATATATATATATATATATATATATATATATATATATATACAGGGTGAGTCAAAATTATGTTAACACTTCTATAAGTTTTATTTTATTCAAATTTTAACACTAGAATGAGGGGAATTATTTATTCAGAGTATACTGAACAGTCTCCACCTGTCCACCAGCACAATTGATGCACACAAACCAGCGATCAGCAGTACAATTTATTGCCTTGGCACACATTTCACGGGAAATATTTGATATTACACCTTTTATTATGTCCTTGAGTTCTTCGATGTCACTAACACTTTTGCTATACACGCGATCCTTCATCATACCCCATAACCAGAAGTCACAGGTTGTGAGATCAGGGGAGTATGGTGGCCATGCCAACGGTCCACCGCGACCTATCCAACGATTTGGGAAAGTTTGATCAAGATAAGCCCGAACAGTGCGGCTAAAATGAGGTGTTGCACCATCATGTCCAAAATACCCTGCTCGTCTGATATGTAGGGGTGTGTTATCAATGGCAAACGTTTGCAGAATTTGTAGTTAGCTATCTGCAGTCACCGTTAAAGTTGTAAAGAAATATGGGCCAATTACACTAGTCGTAGTCACGGCACACCACACATTTACCCTTGGGAGGCCCGTTCATGCTCTCGAATGACACGTTGATTTTCAGTACCCGAGAAAATAGTGTTATGTCGGTTAACCTGAACACTTGTATGAAAGGTGGCTTCATCACTAAATACGATACGATTAGCTATGTCCAGTTGGATCTTTGTTATTTCAGCAAGAATCTCACAGCATTCTACTCGAACCTGTTTTTGCCGAGCTGTCAAAGCTTGTGCAATTTGTAGGTGATATGGTCACATGCCAAGGTCTTTGAAAAGAATTCGGCACACTGTGCTTTGTGAAATCCCTGTTTCCAGACTGCAACGTTTCGTCGATTTGGATGTTCTCTGTTGTAGGGGTTTGCCGCCAAAAAATATCAATGTTCGAGTTACTTCTTCTTGTCCTGAGCCGCCCAGCATTTCCTTGATAGTTGTCTGCTACTGATCCAGTGGATCAGGCGATTAGGCGATTAAAGAGATCGGATTCAGGTCGGTGATGTAAAGAGGGATTTTAAACCGGGGCGCACACACAAAGAATAGATCGATTGGGTAAGCAAGATTCTAGATCAATCTGCAGGAGGCAACGGTTACAATTGCTTACGTGCTCGTTGCAGAAAGGGGGGCCAGTTGGGATACTATAACTGCGAAGGAAGAAGTCGAGTTACCTCTCGCTTCAGATGAGGGAGCACTCGTAGATGGCCTTCGGATATGGGAATCCTCGTCAGATACTCGCCGATTAAGTATGGCAGAGTTCACGGATGTCGATTTAGCCTTCGTTCTCGAATCGAATTCGCTGATAGGTGGGAGACGAAAGTCCTTCAGCTCGTTTGCAGTAGTAGGTGGGAAGTCTCTTAGTGCTGCTTACTAAACTGAGTCAAAGGATTTTATAGACCACTGATGAAGTGGCTTTTGGTCGCTTTGGCGGTTCTCCACACACTCGTGTGATTTTGGGGAAAAATCGGTGACTCCTTTGGAGGGGGGGTGAACAATTATGATAAGTTGGCGTGGAATGTATAACGGACTTCGATCTTTTGACGACAGTCAAGAATGTTGGCGGCTTAAAAGTGGCCATTGGAGACGATGAATCGGTCCCTAAGCAAATACAACCGGAGCATGATAACGGCGTAGGCTGCAGCATCACCCTGGATCAACAATGATTTTAAAGCTCCATGCGGTGATCTCAGGACCACGTGGGTACAGAAGGGCACGTGGTCGGCCTTCTACCTCATTCTTCTACAGAGATAAAAAAATGAAAGATTACTAATGAATAAAATGCTTGAAACGAAACTCCTCTTCAGGAGCTATAAAGAAATCACTATTACTCAATGGAGCACGTGGTGCCCATAAAATACGTGATTTTGAGCTAAGAGAGAAACCATGCTTCTAAATGAAGCAAGTGGCATCAATCAAAATCCATCTCAGGCGATAAGAGAGAAAGCAGTATTCCTCAATGAAGCAAGTCGGTCCAATTAAAACCGCACGATAGAGTTAAAGAAGAAACCAGTATTCCTAAAAAAAGCAAGTGGCTGACCTTAAATCCTCCATTTGTAAGTAATATTAAAGCAGTATTCCTCTATGTAGCCTTTTGCCTTTTCCACATCCCAATTAAGATAGAAGAGAAAAGGAAAGAGGCCTCAATAAAACAACTGGCTTCCATCGAAACCACTCATTGCAGCTAAAAGAGAAAGCAGTATTCCTCAATGAAGCAGGTGCCTTACATCGAAACACTTAAACTAAAAGAGAAAGCCTTATAACTCAATTAAGAGAGTCGCTTGCCTAGAAATAACACATTGCAGGTAGGAGATCTAGCAGTATTCCTCAATGAATCATGTGGATTCAATCGAATTCCTCATTTAGAGCTAATAGAAAAAGCAGTAACCTTCAATGTAGCATGTGTCCTCGCTCGAAAACATCCTCTTTTAGAGCTAAGAGAGAAAGTACATTTCTTAAATAAAGCAAGTGTCTCCTCTCGAAACTCGACTTTCAAACTAAGAGGAAGTTCAAAATTCTTCAATGGAGCAAGTGCCTCCTTTCAAAACCTAATTATGAGCTAAAAAGGAAAGTATTCTTTCTCAATGAAGCAAATGGATCCGTCTATAAATCCCTTTTTGGATCTAAGAAAGGATAACATATTAGACAATAAAGCAAGTGCCTCCCCAAGAACCCCAAATGTGTAGCTACGAGAGAAAGGATTATTCCTCAATGAAGCAATTGATCACTCTCGACTGCACAGTTTAGAGATAAGAGAGGGAGTAGTAGTAGTATTGCTTAATGAAGAAAGTGGCATGGCAGCTAAGCGAGAAAGAAGTATCCTGCAATGTAGAAGGTGGTTTCCCTGAAAAGCAACTGTGGAGCTAAGAGAAAAAGCATAATCATTAGTGGGTTCCCATCAATTTTACAAATAGACTCTGAACCAGGTTAATAGCTTGGTATCAAAAGTAAAGATTTCTCAGATCTTTGTAAATCAATATTGATCAAACCTTTCCCAGATGTTCTGTAAAATGTAACAGCACTAATGTTATTTGTTTTCATTATGGTGTTTACATTCTTGAATTTTTATTTTAGATTCGTTGTTCTTAGGGTGAACATCGCTAATAGCTTTAGAATGAAAATAGCCCATGTAGATATATTTTGGAGAAAATGAAGGATATTAAATATACCTTGTGTATATATTTAACAGAAAACCATAATGATAATTCAAGTTTGATAGACATAATGAATTATTTGCCAACAGAGCACCATACTCAGGGATGACTTTAAAAACCGCATCATGCATGGAATCTGTCAATTTCTTATTGGTAGCAGTTGGACTGCCTCTGTTATAGCTTTGATTGGCTTCCATAAGCCTTATTTAAAAGAAAAATGACGCCTATTACAAAATTATCTTGTTTAATGATGGGCAACACATTTTTGATTGGGCTGAGTTCCAGGAAGGCTGGCTGCCATACCATCAACTTCTCACCTTATCTGTTGTAAGAGCCTAGGAACGCTTGGGCTGTTAGCAGAGTGGGATAGATCATTGTCACACATGAAAACTAGAGTGTAGAGAAGCGACAACGGTGTGCCTTCTAAGCAGGGATACAAGACCTCCTTCAAAACTTCTTTCAATTTAACTCCATCTTTTCAGGTTCCCTCACTGGGCTAGCAAGTCTCTGTAAAATTATACCTGCCTGAAACATGACTACTCTTCCCTGATCTTGACCTCACAAACGTTGATGATGAGCATCTCCAAAATAGATCCACCATTTGCCTAACCGTCAGGTCCGTCAAGGGTTGCCCTGGTCTCGTCAGTAAAGAAAACGCAACTCATATCTAACGTTATGTAATTCTGGGCCCATTGAAAACCTCAAATTCGTGTGACAGGGCGTTAAAGGAGTCAGTTTTATCGGAACTCGCACGAAAGACATGGTTGCTAGGATACGGTTCCTAGTGCTGTTCGGTACATGGGGGCGATCAGCGCGGGCAAAAATAAATTTACCTTTTTGTCCGGTTTCCCACGTAACTGGAGGCCAATATTTCCCAAATTCCTAGCTGACAGAGTTTATAAGGACCTACAGTCGTATAGCTTCTTTCCTAGAGATGGACACTTCATAAATCGGTTAACCGTGTCCAAATAGCGAAATAAATTAATTATTCACAAAAACATGAATACATGTGTCTTCAACACTTTCCTTGATAATGAAAGACTTTTCTTCGTCGTTGAGGCCTCTGCGACGACCTATTGTTATTAAAGAGATAGATGCTATTAGCGTGGTTCTCCTACAAAGCGACGAATCCGAATAAAATTTGAAGGCCATAACTAAGCATAATCAAAAATAACATTAATGCTGTCATAATGTGCGGAACAGCTGAGAAAAGTATCATAAAAAATGAATGACAGAAAAATTCGAGTGGCATCACTCGAGGGCCTAGTTTGGAATAAAAAGAGAAAGCATTATTCCTCATTAATGAATGTTGCTCTCATCGAAACCTCAATATGGAACTATGAGAAAAGAAATATACCTCAACGAAAAAAAGTGGCTCCAGTTGAAACCACATTTTGGGGAAAAGATATAAAGCGGTATTCCTCAATGAAGCAAGTGAGTCCCATAGAAATCGCACTTTGTGGCTAATAGAGAAATAATTAATACTTAATGAGGCATATGTATTGCCTCAAAATCCTACTTTTAAACGAATAGAAAAGCCTATTTCTTCGATGAAGCATGTTATAACGCTTGAAACTATACTTTAGAGCTAAAAGAGAAAGCACTATCTTCCAAAAACCAAGTGGCTTCACTTGAAACGATACTTCAAAACTTAGTGATAAAGCAATATTTCTAATTGAAGCAAGCAGCTCCCATGGAAATAATCTATATGGAGCTAAGAAAGAACGCAGTATTTCACAATGAAGCAAGTGGATCGATTAAAACTAGCACTTTGAAGATAATAGAAAAAGCAGTATTCCTCAATGAAGCATGGAGTGTCCCTGAAAACCACACTTTTAGGCTAATTGAGAAAGCAATATTCTTCAATGGAGAAAATGGTCACGAACGAAACCCATCTTTTGCTAAAAACCAGAAAGCACTATTAGCAATAAGCAAGTGACACCTGTCGAAGCTCGTCTTGCGAACTAAGATATTAAGCAATATTACTATATAAAGGCAGTGACTCCCATCTAAACTCAGATCTGAGCAAAAGAGAAGCTTTATTCCTCACTAAAGAGAGTGGCTCACCCTCACAACCCAACTTTTGATTTAAGCAAGAAAGCATTATCTCTCAATAAAACAAGTGAATCCTCTTAAACCACACTTTGATTATAAGAACAAGAGAACAGTATTCTCCTAGATAGCAAGTGGCTCCCACCGCATCCCCAATTTGAAGCTAAGAATAAAAAGAATATTCTTCACTGAAGCAAGTAGCTTTACCTCGAAACCTCTATTGGAGCGAAGAGAGTAGGTATTATTCCTGAATGAAACAAGTGGCTACACACTAAAATCCTCTTGGAGCTAGGAGAGAAAGCAGTATTCTTCAATGAACAAATTGACTCCCTTCGAAACGCAACTTTGGACCTAAGAGAGAAAGCATTATTCCTAGTAAAGCAAGCGGCCGCTCTCTAATGGTAAATTAAAACAAAGACTCAACGCAATCTTGTTTAATTTATCAAGTAGATACTCTCAAAATCATATTTTGGAGATAGGGAGAAATTAGTATTCATCAATTAACCATGTGTCTCCCATTGAACCTCAACAGAGGAGGTAAGAGAAAAAGCAATATTTTTCTTCAATGAGGCAAGTTCCTCCCCTGCAACTCCAATTTATATTTAAAAGTATAAGCAGTACGACTCAATGAAGTAATTGGCTCTCTCGAATGGACAGTTTTGAGCTAGGAGAGAAGGAGGAGGAGAAAATAAGAGAGCTAAGTATTTCTCAATGAACCAAGTGTCCCCAATCTAACCAAAACATTGTAGCTATGAGTAAAAGCACTATTCATTAGTAAAGCAAGTGCCTCCTCTAATTCCCCCATTCTAATTAAAAGAGTAAGCAGTATTCCCAATTAAGTAAGTGATTTCTATTTAAACCCGAAATAAAACAAAGATAGAAAGCAGTATTCCTCAAAAAAGGGTGGTTCCCATAGTGTCGAGGAATAGGCCGAGGGGTGGTAGGAGTTTTCCCAGACTCATCTATATATATATATATATATATATATATATATATATATTTCGTATTATCCCGAATGCGGAGGGGTCATCGAACTACTCCTTATACTTCGTTCGGCCTGTGCCTTGAATGAGTTTATTGACTCAGAGTGCTTAGAGATTGGCTACGGAGGGATTGGAATGAACTTTGCCAGCAAGCGACCCAAAGGATGTTAGATACACAACAATGTGAAAATAAAGTTTTAATGAACACTATACAAGAAATTATATAAACAAATAATTTGCTTTGAGAGATAAATCAATAAGTGAATCTCGGATATCTCACTTGGCTTGTAAATAACTATTTACTATGTAAATCCCTATACACTTGTAATGTTGGTAAGCTTCGCGGTGAAGTTGATGAATGTAAAAGGTAAGGATTACATTGGAACCTGATGTTCGGGTGGTGCTGGTGAGTGAAGGTGGTGAGATAATGGGTGGAGATGATGATGTAGGTTCTCCAGGGACCGACCTGATCTCACAATTCCGTTACGATTCTGCTGGAAGAAGGCGGTGACAGAAGCTTCTTGTTAAAGAGGGCCCCACGCTCGTGAACTCTGAGGAATCTTGGGTGCCTGTTTGAGGGGGGCGAAGTGACGTATCGACGCGCAGGGTCACGAAAAAAAACCAAGATGTAGATCTCTCGCTTAGGGAACCAGAGTGAGGCTGTTTGTAGCTTCGGCTCTGACACTTGAGTATGAGCTTGGGTCCGCACTGACTTGCAGACCAACGGGGTAAGGAGCCTCCCTAACTGCAACCGATTTCCTCTCTGAAGACTTGATGCTCCGACAAATTACCACAACACCAAGATAGATAGCAATTCCTGCCCCGCCAGACGCTCTGCAAGCTCTACAACTGAGGGTTAAACGAATTTATCTTTTATATTTGAAACTCGGGAGAGGTTTGCATGGCTCTGGAAGTAGATTTGATATCAAGCTCCTAGATTTTGTTCTTTGTAAACTTCCGGGAACCACTGGAGGCCAAGATGGGCGCCGATCTATCGATAATCAGATATCGGGCCGGAATGGGAAGGTTTGATAACTGGCCCGCCAGGAAGGGAGGTGAGGGAAACGTGGGTGCATTATGCACAGTAAAAGGTCCACCAATTAAGTACATCCTAAATTTTTTAATGCAATAAATGATTGCTAAAGCTTTAAGTTCTATAGTAGCGTATGCTCTTTCGTGAAACCACAGCTTCCGGCTAGCGTATGCCAAGGGAATTAGGGTTCCTTTTTCCTCATATTGTCATAAAACGCACCCAATGCCGAGATTAGAGGCATCAGTTCGGCTGCAAAATTTTATCTGGGGATTGGGCAAACGGAGGATAGGAGCGGAGAACAATTTTTTCTTTTGCGTACACAAACTCGCATTCTCGGCGAGATTCCATAGAATGGGGTCTCGTGCGACCTTTTTAAGAAGGTTATTGATGGGTGACGCTTTGGAAGCGAATTGGAGGATGAAGCGCCGATAGAAGGAGACGAGGCCAAGACACAAACGAAGCTGTTTCTTAGTTTTAGGTAGTAGCATGCCTTCTATTGCCTTAATTGTGTCCTTTTGGGGGGGGGACTAATTGTCCTTCTCCTACTTTAAACCCTAAGTAAGAGATAGTGCTATGAGTTCAGCGGCACTTGGACAGCGTCATTTTCAATCCTTGGATCCTAAACTGGTTTAGGAGTTTGTTGCTGTCCGTGGGGAGTAAAAGCAGAACTTTATCGCCTAGTTTCAATTTTCATGCCTTAGATTTGACATCAAAATACGTTCCATACTTCTCTAGATTGATCTCAGAATTTCGCACGACAACCTCCGAGCATTTTTTCTATCCTGTCAGGCAAGTCCAAAATATACGAGTAGTAGATCTTTAGTTCCTCATCCAATCAAGAGTTTGTGAGGAGCTCCTTGAGAATGCTTAGTAGACCTCGGACATTGCGACCATAGAGAAGCTCGAATGAAGGAGAATCCCAAAGTTAGGTGGGGAATCTCCCTACACGCAAACAAAGCTACTGGCAGGTACCGGTGCTATTCCTGGGACTGGTCGTGGCACAGCTTTTTAAGCACGCTTTTTAAGGTAGCGTTTAACTTCTCGCACATACTGTTTGAAGAGGGGTGAAAAGGTATAGTGAAAATATACCTAATTTGGAGCAACTTACTCGCATGCTCAATCAATTCGGACGTAAATTGGCGACCCCTGTCAGAGAGGACCTCTTTAGGGATCCCTACTCGTGAAAAAAATAGAGATTAATGCCTCGGCACACGAGATGCTTTCAATTTTTTGGAGAGGAATTGCTTCGTGGAACCGGGTAGCCTAATCGACGAGGATGAGAACGTAAGAGTGTGTCTCGGTGGAAGGGAGATGTATCGGTCCAATAAGATCGATGGCAACCCTGAAAAATGGTTCTGATATAACTGTAGTCTTCTGAAGTGCGGCAGGTTATACTCGTCCTTTGGCGGTGACCTTTTGTTATTTATCACAGGTCCTGCAAAACTGCGATTTCCTTAGCTGCCCAGGCCAAAAAATACTAAATTACGCGTTGCGAGGTCTTATTATAGCTGAAGTGTCTTGCAAACACACCTTCTTGTGCTATTTGTAAAATATTCGCAACGTAGGCCTTAGGCACGCAAAGGGCCTTGAACGGGGAGCCTACTGGATCCGGGGAAGTACAAAATAGCAAAGCGTCTTCTACCACATACCTCACTTTTCAGTTTCCACGAACCGATTCTGTCTCTCCTCGTTTAGCCTTTTCACATAAGGGTTAGAGGGAAAGTCAGTCCTTTGGGGCACTTATGAATTGGGCGTTTTTCAGTCCCTCGTAATTGGGGATGCAAGGTTGCTTGAGAGGAATGGGGGGGGGGAGTAGGCGTCTCTATGAGTCTGAGCCCAGGTGACGACAGCTTGCGATACAGCAGTTGGGGAGAGCTGCGCACGCTGGCCGACCAACACTGCACAAAACTTAATCGCGGCAGCTACGACGTCGCTCCACCCAGTTAAATAGCAGCATTTTACGTGACAACGAACCACTGGTAATTTATTAACTCTTCTCAAGATATCGTATACAACAGCGAATTTCCTATGGTGTGGGTCCTTGGGGGGAAGTATCTTGTTTGACACCACTATACATGTACATCTTGTATCTCTCACCAGAGTGGATACTTTACATCCACTAATGGATCTGGACTCGAAGTTGAGCCCACCAGAAGAACTGTTATTAAAAAGAAAGTTCACCTGGTGCTCATGAGAGTTCGACGAAGATGGCAGAGGCGCAGGCGCAATAGGCTGTTCGGCAGCGAGAGTTGCGGAGACTTGGTGGACCTGTTATCCAGAGGCAAAGTGAAAGCAAGAGTTTTGAGAACCCTGAGATTTGTAGTGACCAGGTGTTGCAAGAGAAGCATGAAATGGGGTTTCTCCGGTAGGCGTTACTCGACGGAGCATTAAAAATTGGCGGTTTCACCTCTTCTTGCTTATTATGGTGGTTACCTTTGGGTTTAAAGGGGCCTGGAATTTTTAGTAAATGAGGGGGCTTTCTCGGTTGTGATTGTCCTTGGTTCTTAAGGGACGGAAGAATGCTCTTCTTTTGCTCCTTAGGATAGAACTGATAATTTGTGGCGTAGAGATCCGCTTTTTCGAGGCACTCGTTAAAGGAAGAGGCCCGCCTATCTTACAAAAGTGCGCGGATTTCCGTAGGGAGGGTGTGCATTAGCTGGCCCTTTAAAAAAAATCTAGTAGTTAGTCGTAGTCGCCACCGATTTTAGCCGAATCCAACCAAAATTGGACGTTTTTCTTCAGGATGAACCCAAACTGTCAATACGTCTGTCTTGGCTGGCTCCTAGGCCATCAAAATTTTTTTCTGTAGCACTGGGGGTTTAAATTAATCGCGGATTAGAGTTCTGCTTTAACAGATGAATAATCTATTGTAGCTTCTGTTAGGAGGGCAATGAAGATTTCTCTTAAACGAGAATTGAGCCGCGGGAGCAGGCGGCCTATTCCTTCAGACTTAATGTCCCACCCATTGACTTCGAAGATCTTTTCGAAATGAGTTAAGTAAGTGAAACAGTCCTCTTGATCACCATTAGGGGGGAGCTTTAATGCGGGGGCATGAGGGTGATGACTTTTGGACCCGAAGTAACTGACTTCTACTTGATCTCTACTTAACTCACGCTCATGTTGACGAATTATCTCCCTCTCTTCTCTCTCTCTCTCTCTCTCTCCCCTATTTCTTCTTGTCTTCGTCTCTCTTCTATTTCTTCTTGTCTTCGTTGTTCTTCTCTTTTTTTTCCTCACGTTCATTCCTCTGTTCAATCTAAATGTAGTTGATCAATTCCTTGCCTAAAAGGCCCAAAACTTGCCCCTGATTATGGAACATTCTCAAATGAGGGGGAAGACATCTTGGATACGCTGTCGGATCCGTTAATTTACGCAAGAGCTTTACGACTTAACCCCAGATTATACGGCAGTGACAAATAATATACACAATAATAAAAAAATAAATAAAAAAATACAAATACTTACTATGCTGGGTGAGATGCTGCCATAAAGGGTTATCGAGGGTGACCTAACCCTTTTTATATTGTATACCGACAATATAAAAAAAAAATTAAAAGGACACTGGATCAATTCTTATTTCACCAACAAAATTTTAAATGTCTTATTATTTGTTTTGTCTAACCTTGGGCGCTTGGCAATTAGAAAAGGGGGAATTTCAAAATTGATGGGTTTGAAACAAACCGCACACCTAATGACACCAGGAGGGAAAGGTTTGATAACCGGCTCGTCCGGAAGGGAGATGGGGGAAACGTGGGTGTATTATACTATTCTCCTGCACATAAAAAACACTAATTTTAGGTAGGAGGGAAAGCAGTATTATTCAAAGTGGCGAGGAGCAGGACACTGGTCTTCAGCCCCGACACGGCGTGTAGGCTCCCATAGTTATTAGAATAATGCAGCCAGTTAAGCCGTAAAGATAGACGCAGCTTACAAAAGAGTTCTGCCGTTATCAAACTGGAGGTGGAAGCCATGATTGCCGATATAACTTTTAGATTTAATGCCATCTGTGCACACTGGAATGCTTTCAGCGTAACATGAGATTTGCACAAATAAATAAGTTGAGAACAGAGGACTGCCCAAAAACATTTACGGTATGTACCCTCTAGAGTGGCGTCCGAGGCAAACAAGAAGCGCCACTGGCTCTACCGGCGCAATAGCTATATCAAGCCTTTGGAAATGGTTTCATTGCACTAAACCCAAAAATCATAGAGTAAAAAAAATCATCTCAAGTCTGGATAAGATACTTTACGATTTGCACAGGAAGAACTAGGAGCAATAGGCAGCCAAGGAAAATGCAGGATTCTAGTATACAAGCACACAATTCATTAGGAATACCGTAAGGCAATCGGCATCTGTCAAGAATCATTGATGAGGCTCTCTACAGGAAACGCGGGAAATGGATCAGTTACCAAGCTGAGAGCAAGGAAATGTATGGACTCCACCTTTTACAACTCATTCTTGGCTACAGATGCATAAATTCTGATTCCTAATCGAATTAAAAAGGAAGAAAGAGCCAGTTCAAAAATAAGCAGGTAGTCCGGAACACCCTAATCGCTGAACTTCTCAGATACAAATAACAGACGCCTCTCCTTTTAGGTGGGGTATCGGCACAATACAAAGATAAGGAAACAGCGCAACTCTATCACATCAAGACGGGACCCATAACGGAATACGGCCGAACACAACCGAATGGAAGGGTCACCAGATTCAGGCGCCGGCAAAGATGGTCTATTATACGAGGAGCGGTCGATAAGTTTTGCAATTCGGATATAAGGAAAAGAGATATGAGGCAAAGTGTTTTATTATTTTTCAATATAGCTACCCTCGACTTCAATGCAACTGAGCCACTTGTTTCTGAGGCTTTGAATTCCCGACAACCTGAAATCTCCCCACTGCTGTTCAATCCACTCCTGGACGGCGAGCTGGACATTTTCATCGTCCCCAAACAGGCGTCCATGCAGTGCATCCTTGAGCAGGCGGAATAAAAAGTAGTCGTTAGGGGCCAGATCTGAACTGTAGGGCGGATGGTTGAGCTCCTCGAATCCGCACTCGCTCACGGCAGCTTGTGCAACTCTGGCATTGTGGACTTTGACAACGTTAAAGTCGATCATGGGGCGTGAGGTTTCTAGGGACCCAAGAGGCAGAGACCTTTGTCATGGCCAAGTTGTCGTGGATGATGTTGATAACATTTCAATGTGATATTCCAAGTTCTTGCTCGATTTCTACGAACTTCCCCCGTCGATTTTCGAGGATCATCCTCTCCACATGGTCCATATTGTCCTCGTTGGTCACGTCTGACGGGCGTCCTCGACGGGGGTCAACTTCAAGGAACTCACGAACATGGCGGAACTCCTTATTCCAGCGACAAATGGTTGCATAGGAAGGGGCAGTGTCGGTGTACACTGAAACCATGCATTCATGGATCTCTTTTGCATTCTTGCCTTCCTTGGTCAAAAGTTTGATCACTGCGCGGTGCTCAACTTTCTCTCTTGTTGAAAAACTTGTGACTGACGATCTGCGATCAGCTACTGCTTGTTAAATATAAGAGGCAGGAGCGTGCGGCTGCAGGTCCTGACCTGTCATAACTTCTCCTAACACCGCCACAAACAGCCATCCCCCTTTCTCTGTTTTGCCCTACCGATTCGCAAAATTTATTGACCGCCCCTCGTATCTAGGTGTAGAGAATGAGAAGATGTAGGCTTGAAGAGTGGGCGGTAACTTGCACGATAATTTGGGTTTAGGTTTGTGTTCTTCAAGATATGGCAGAGAGAGGTTTGTTCGTTGGTTTGCTACAATTACTTTAATTTTGAGGATTTTTCCATGTTACTAATAAGGGCGAGAGGAGAGTCCCTACACAAAATTTTACACAACTGAAAAGGCAATTGAACATAACTCGTCAGTTAGTTCAATCTATTTTCCTCCAAATAATTCCAATTTACCAAGCCTTTAGTTTCATATGACCAGAATTAATTAAAACTTAATTAATTAAAAAATTGCTGGACATGCAATTAAATTCCACTCAACAAATAATTAAACAAATATTACATTTACTCTAAAATAATTAAAATGAAATTAGTATGTTAATTATAATTTACGTTAAGGTTAATAGGCATGTGCTTGTTTAGTACAAGCTCATGTTTTACTTAATTACATTTATGATGGTATAGGAATTTATACCTTGCCCGCTATATGTTTTGTCATAGTTTCCTTAGGCTCCGCTTTCCAAATTAGGGAAGATAGGTCTTCCTTAATTTTCCCTTTGCCTCGTAGGCTTGATTTGCAAAATGTGCCCCTAAAACAAATACCTGATATTGAAATTGAATTATATATATATATATATATATATATATATATATATATATATATATATATATATATATATATATATATATATATATATATATATATATATATATATATATATATATATATATATATATATATATATATATATATATATATATATATATATATATATATATATATATATATATATATATATATATATATAAGTTGCAAGCGAATTGATGAACGCAAACTTCAGGCGAAGTATAAACAGGATGACCAGGAAAGAGTCGTAAATGCCTAACATTTATTTCAAACGTATCACGATTATAACTTTTCCCATCATCAGTGCTAAAGAAAGAATACAAGAAACAGACTTAAATGTATATATAAAAGTTAACACATGCAATAAAATTGTGAAAAATGAATATTAAATTTGAGACGAATTGATTGCATTAGAAATACTGAGTGAAAACAAACAAAACAACGAGAGAATTTCTTAAAAAAAAGGTTAAAGCCTATAATTAAAGAGGTTTACTCTGCTCAGTTGAATCCTATACATGCAACCATTAAAGGAAAAAGGCCAACATTAATCAATATTTTAAGATTCCTTTTACATCAACAAAATTGACGACTTCTTATAGCAAGAGGTACCATACAAAAGCTTAATTTCGATTCGCAACTAAAAAGATATATTTCATACCCAGCTGACTTAGCCTTATCAAATTACTATATATTTAGGAATAGCAAATCACTTAAAGATAATGAAGATATCAACAAAAAAGTGGTCAAAACAGCTTTAAAGGTCTTTTTTAAATCAGAATTAAACTATTTTTACAAACATGGTAACAAAATAATTGTAAATCACATGACACGTGATATATAATAGATGTATTTTAAAAGCCCAAAGAAATGAAAACTGGTAACACAACCCAGAAAAATTTATGAGTATGCCCTTATTGTTTGTTTCTTTCTGTCCCAATTTCTCTCTTAAGTTTAATTGTTCATGTAATAATAATCTCCTCAGCGTTTTTCCAGGTAGTGTTACCAGTTTTCATCTCTTTGGGCCTTTAAATTACATATAATATATATCACGTGTCATGTGATTTTCAATTATTACAAACAAAAAGCCCGTGCCCTTCCTACTAGATAAAAACTTCTCTTGTCTCTCAAGAGATAAATACCTACACTTCGTTGTTCAAAAGGCTTCATGGGAGGTTGAGGAAGGTAGCTCTGACTATGAGCATCGTGGTCATTTTAGCGTAGAGCGCTTAATGACACAGGTTCAAATCCAACTCCTTTTTTCATTTTCTTATAACGGTTAAAATAGTTTTTCCCTATTTTTCTGTTACTATATCTTCCATTTTCTCTCTTAAGCTTTAATAGTTTACGTAATAATAATTTCTTTAGCCTTTTTCTGGGTTGTGTTACCAGTTTACATTTCTTTGGGCCTTCGAAATACATGGTAATGAAATGTTGGTAGAGATGATTAAACCAAGAATCAGCGTGTATGCTGGTTTAGAATAGTAATATCATATCTACTATGCCAATATTTATGTATTTGTCGAATAGGAGAGTAAAATATAGTTCCAAAATTTTAAAGGAAAGAGTTAATGGTGACAAGTGCCAGGGCAGATAAAGAGGTTATCAAGATTTTAGTGATATTTCTATATTGAAGATTAGTTCGAAAAAACAGATTTTTCTCTTGAACTCTTCTTTTCATGTTTAATTTTCTAATGATCAATACTTTTCAAAGGTTTACCTTATTATTATATTATTTTCTTTGTGCTCAATAAATTAGAGCTGCGTAGGAGGACAAACAACTATTTCTGCGAACAAAACTACTACTTACATGAGGTCAGAGTGGGTAACATCTATTCTATTAAACAGATATACATAGTCTAACAATTATTTTAAAAAATCTAGCCTGAAAACTGCTTGATGAGTGAGGGGGATGGGATACATATAAAAAGCAGGCAATTAAAATGAACATAAAAGAGAAGAATGAAGTTAAAAATGCCCCTATTGTGAAACCCTTAAGCCCTTCACCAATCGCTAACGTATTCATTCCAAACTATACAAACAAATTTATACAAATCCCAGAAGCACACATATATATATATATATATATATATATATATATATATATATATATATATATATATATATATATATATTCGTAAGTATTGCAGCTAACCAGGCTGTTTTTTCGAATTTCATGGCGAAGGCAAGGGCGCAGAAGATGCTCAAGTACATATTTATTTCAATTTTGGAAACAAAGTTTCGCACATGTTCCTCTTCAGGTTCTAAGATTAAAGTTTTTAAAAAATTAATTATAATGTTATTAAAGTTGTGAAAAATAAAAGAATTTGAACTAAAGGTTTAAATGGAATAAGAAAGTTGTGCTATTTTTCCTATAAAAAAAATTAAGAGTATACAACTAAATTGATTAAAAGATACACAAAAAGACATTAACAAATAAATTGATAATAATTTTAAAAAACCCGAAAGAAATAACATAAGTACTAAATGAATCAAAAGAGTAATAACCAATTTTACGAAAAAACCGAAAAGGCTAAAGGGCAATTAAAAATATAAATTAATAAATGTATTCAAATAAACTAAGAAAACAGTGAGTAAAAACAAAAAAAGTTTAAAAACTGAATGTATAAACTAAAATAAATACTAATCTGAATCAAAGGGGTAGCAATTTAAATGGTTTAAGATGGTGGAAGTCAATTAAAGGTATAAAGTAAAAGAAAAATTCAAGTGTTTAAAAATATTAACTAAACAATTACGAATGAAGTGCTTACCAAACGGAAAAAATGGAAAATGTTAAAAATGCTGTGGTTTCAACTTTAGTCTAAGAATTCTTAAGATGATACGAATAAGATTCCAAGATATAAAAACTTATAAACCAGAAGATCATATATACTCGTACATAATGTGTCATACTCAATCAATGTGGTTTTGACGTTAAAAGTGAGATTATTGTTTGGAGAATTTTAGCAAGCTGATCCTAGAACAAAATTGACAGGTTCAATCCAAACTGAAATTACTAATAAAAAACTTTGTATTACCTCTTATTTAATACAGACCTTCAATATATCAGAAAAATTCATATATGCTTACATTAAATTAATTAGTTATATAGCGCAGTTTTAACTTTCTTTACGCCGTAAATTTCAAAACATACTTAACGCATTTTCTAAAAATTGCGCGTCATATTTGAGGCTTTTAAATGTAAATTTCATTTTTTAGGCATTGAAAGCTAACTTTTCTTTACCCTTTGTAAAATTTGTTCTTTATTAGATAATAAAGCCATTCACTTCATCTATTAGAGGAGGTCATTTTCAAATATTATGTAATTTCTTTACAAATTGCAGGCTCATCAAAAATTCCTCTGCAATAACAAGTTCATCAAGGTTACTTTCAACCTATTAATTTGTGTTTCATTCAAATCATAGTCGGCATTCGCTAAACAGGTAGATGGTATAAATTCAGCTATAATCGGCTGAGAACGGTGAAATATCATCTATTCCTCAAGGCTATAGAAACATCATTTTCAAAATGAATTGATAATATATTGAAATTATAATTATTTCTATAAAAAAGTGTTCGAGAACATTTTTCTTCATTATGGCTCGCAATAATTTTTCGATCCTAAATAAAGAAGAGGAACTTATTAAAAAATATTTTATAGCTTTTTTCAACTGTTTAGTTGTAAAGAAAATTGTTTTATTAGATGAAAGCATAAAGTTTAGACTTTAATTTGAAAAATATGCCAAAGAAATTGCAATTAAAGATATGTATAGAAAATTTAATTTTTAAGACTTGAATAAAAACGCATATTTTATACATACATTAGTGTTGGTACATATTTATGTACACTAAAATATGTTTACGTGTAATTCAGTGAATCCAAGTTCTTGAACGTGAGTGAGGTAATTGTCAATATATTGGGGATGGTTGAACAAAAAATCGTTAAGCTTTTTCCAGCAAGTGGTTCCTAAGAGGAAACTCAAATAATTTGCAAAGATGAGGTGGTAGGAGGGTTGCCACCCTTCTCGGAGACGAAGAAATATAGGAAATGACAAATTTCCGAAAAAAATAACTTGACAAATTTGCTTCCAAACATTTTCTCAAATATTTCATAGTGGATATAGCCTTCGTGCGTTTTCGCTTCTTTTAGTTTGTATAAATAGAAAAAACATATATTTTAGGAGTGTATAATCACACTTCTTTATCCTTACTTTCTATGGGTAGAAGGTGTAAGAAGAGACCATTTAAAATCTTTATTGTAGTAAAGTCTTCGTTTTTGTTTGCTGTAGCATAGGATCACCTCATTGTTGCGTTTACTATTGACTATTAAAACATTCATCCCATTCTCATCTTGCTGGTTTACAGTTAATATTATTTGTCAATAAGCAAGTGTCTGCAGTAGAAACCGAATATTGTAGGAGAGAGAGAAAGCGGTATTCACCATAAAACTAAGTGCATCCATACGAAACTCAAATTTGTGGGTAAAATATTGAGCAAGCAGGGTTCCTGAATGGAGCAAGTAGCTCCTATAGATAGTATACTTTAGAGCTAAGAGAGAAATAGAGAGTGCAGTATTCCAAAATAAGGAAGTGGTTCCGATTTAAACGTCAGTTTAGAACTAAGAGAAAAGCAGAAATCCTCAATGAAACAAGTGGCTCCTATCAAAACCAGATTTTAGAGATAATAGAGAATCCAGTATATCCCAATGAAGCAAGTCGCTGCAATCAAAATCAGTCTCGGAGCTAAGAAAGAAAGAAGTATTCCTCAATAAAGCAAGTGTTTTCCTTCCCAACCAAACTTTGAAATAAGGAGAAATTAGTAGTACTAAATAAAGCAAGTGGCTCCCCTCGAAAACCATTTGAGAAACTAGAGAAGAAAGAGGTATTCCTCAATCAAGCAAGTGGCTTCCCTTGAAACTCCACATTAACGCAGATAGAGGAGCAAAGCATATAGCTCAATGAATCAAGTGCTCCCTATAAATCTAACCTTATAGTTAGGAGAGAAAGCAGATTTCTCAATGAAGCAAGTATATATGTACATTGGAAAACCTAATTTTTAGATAAGACAGAAAGCAGTATTCCTCCAAGAAGCAGGTTGACACATTCTAGTCAACACATTAAAGCTAGAAGAGAAGGCGGTATGTCTCAGTAAAAGAGTAGCTCACATGAAAACTTGCAAATAGGAGTTAGGAGAAAAAGCACTATTCTGCAATGAAGAAAGTGCCGCCACTCAGAACCACAATTTTGAGCTATGAGAGAGAAAGCATTGTTCCTTAGTGAAATAAGAGGCCACACTTGAAACCTTATTGTGGATCAGGTAGCGAAAGCCATACTTTTCAAATGCCAGTACCTCCCTTGGAAACCCATAAAAAAGGAAGTAATTTATCTTATTGATGCAATTGGCTCCCCTAGAAACCCCACCCTCGAGGTAATAGGTAAACCAGTATTCCACAAGGAAGCAGATGTCTTGCCTAAAATCCTAAGTTTTAGTTAAAAAAGAAAGAAATATTCGCCAATAATTAAGTAGCTCTCCTCGAAACACTACTTTGAACAGTGAGACTTACCAGTATTCCTAAATAAAGCCAGTGTTTCTTCTTAAAACTACATTTTAGAACTAACTAAGAGAGAGAACAGTATACCTTGATGACGAAAGTGGCTTGTTTCGAAACCCACTTTGGGAAATAGGTAGGAAAGCCAAATTATCTAGAACTAAAAGGAATAAGAGTTTTACTCAATAAACCAAGTGGACCCACTCGAAGCCTCACTTTAGAGATTGTCGTGGAATGGCCAGCTTCTCTCTCTCTCTCTCTCTCTCTCTCTCTCTCTCTCTCTCTCTTTCTCTCTCTCTCTTTCTCTTTCTCTTTCTTTTTCTCTTTCTCTTTCTCTTTCTCTCTCTCTCTCTCTCTCTCTCTCTCTCTCTCTCTTTATATATATATATATATATATATATATATATATATATATATATATATATATATATACAGGGTGAGTCAAAATTATGTTAACACTTCTATAAGTTTTATTTTATTCAAATTTTAACACTAGAATGAGGGGAATTATTTATTCAGAGTATACTGAACAGTCTCCACCTGTCCACCAGCACAATTGATGCACACAAACCAGCGATCAGCAGTACAATTTATTGCCTTGGCACACATTTCACGGGAAATATTTGATATTACACCTTTTATTATGTCCTTGAGTTCTTCGATGTCACTAACACTTTTGCTATACACGCGATCCTTCATCATACCCCATAACCAGAAGTCACAGGTTGTGAGATCAGGGGAGTATGGTGGCCATGCCAACGGTCCACCGCGACCTATCCAACGATTTGGGAAAGTTTGATCAAGATAAGCCCGAACAGTGCGGCTAAAATGAGGTGTTGCACCATCATGTCCAAAATACCCTGCTCGTCTGATATGTAGGGGTGTGTTATCAATGGCAAACGTTTGCAGAATTTGTAGTTAGCTATCTGCAGTCACCGTTAAAGTTGTAAAGAAATATGGGCCAATTACACTAGTCGTAGTCACGGCACACCACACATTTACCCTTGGGAGGCCCGTTCATGCTCTCGAATGACACGTTGATTTTCAGTACCCGAGAAAATAGTGTTATGTCGGTTAACCTGAACACTTGTATGAAAGGTGGCTTCATCACTAAATACGATACGATTAGCTATGTCCAGTTGGATCTTTGTTATTTCAGCCAGAATCTCACAGCATTCTACTCGAACCTGTTTTTGCCGAGCTGTCAAAGCTTGTGCAATTTGTAGGTGATATGGTCACATGCCAAGGTCTTTGAAAAGAATTCGGCACACTGTGCTTTGTGAAATCCCTGTTTCCAGACTGCAACGTTTCGTCGATTTGGATGTTCTCTGTTGTAGGGGTTTGCCGCCAAAAAATATCAATGTTCGAGTTACTTCTTCTTGTCCTGAGCCGCCCAGCATTTCCTTGATAGTTGTCTGCTACTGATCCAGTGGATCAGGCGATTAGGCGATTAAAGAGATCGGATTCAGGTCGGTGATGTAAAGAGGGATTTTAAACCGGGGCGCACACACAAAGAATAGATCGATTGGGTAAGCAAGATTCTAGATCAATCTGCAGGAGGCAACGGTTACAATTGCTTACGTGCTCGTTGCAGAAAGGGGGGCCAGTTGGGATACTATAACTGCGAAGGAAGAAGTCGAGTTACCTCTCGCTTCAGATGAGGGAGCACTCGTAGATGGCCTTCGGATATGGGAATCCTCGTCAGATACTCGCCGATTAAGTATGGCAGAGTTCACGGATGTCGATTTAGCCTTCGTTCTCGAATCGAATTCGCTGATAGGTGGGAGACGAAAGTCCTTCAGCTCGTTTGCAGTAGTAGGTGGGAAGTCTCTTAGTGCTGCTTACTAAACTGAGTCAAAGGATTTTATAGACCACTGATGAAGTGGCTTTTGGTCGCTTTGGCGGTTCTCCACACACTCGTGTGATTTTGGGGAAAAATCGGTGACTCCTTTGGAGGGGGGGTGAACAATTATGATAAGTTGGCGTGGAATGTATAACGGACTTCGATCTTTTGACGACAGTCAAGAATGTTGGCGGCTTAAAAGTGGCCATTGGAGACGATGAATCGGTCCCTAAGCAAATACAACCGGAGCATGATAACGGCGTAGGCTGCAGCATCACCCTGGATCAACAATGATTTTAAAGCTCCATGCGGTGATCTCAGGACCACGTGGGTACAGAAGGGCACGTGGTCGGCCTTCTACCTCATTCTTCTACAGAGATAAAAAAATGAAAGATTACTAATGAATAAAATGCTTGAAACGAAACTCCTCTTCAGGAGCTATAAAGAAATCACTATTACTCAATGGAGCACGTGGTGCCCATAAAATACGTGATTTTGAGCTAAGAGAGAAACCATGCTTCTAAATGAAGCAAGTGGCATCAATCAAAATCCATCTCAGGCGATAAGAGAGAAAGCAGTATTCCTCAATGAAGCAAGTCGGTCCAATTAAAACCGCACGATAGAGTTAAAGAAGAAACCAGTATTCCTAAAAAAAGCAAGTGGCTGACCTTAAATCCTCCATTTGTAAGTAATATTAAAGCAGTATTCCTCTATGTAGCCTTTTGCCTTTTCCACATCCCAATTAAGATAGAAGAGAAAAGGAAAGAGGCCTCAATAAAACAACTGGCTCCCATCGAAACCACTCATTGCAGCTAAAAGAGAAAGCAGTATTCCTCAATGAAGCAGGTGCCTTACATCGAAACACTTAAACTAAAAGAGAAAGCCTTATAACTCAATTAAGAGAGTCGCTTGCCTAGAAATAACACATTGCAGGTAGGAGATCTAGCAGTATTCCTCAATGAATCATGTGGATTCAATCGAATTCCTCATTTAGAGCTAATAGAAAAAGCAGTAACCTTCAATGTAGCATGTGTCCTCGCTCGAAAACATCCTCTTTTAGAGCTAAGAGAGAAAGTACATTTCTTAAATAAAGCAAGTGTCTCCTCTCGAAACTCGACTTTCAAACTAAGAGGAAGTTCAAAATTCTTCAATGGAGCAAGTGCCTCCTTTCAAAACCTAATTATGAGCTAAAAAGGAAAGTATTCTTTCTCAATGAAGCAAATGGATCCGTCTATAAATCCCTTTTTGGATCTAAGAAAGGATAACATATTAGACAATAAAGCAAGTGCCTCCCCAAGAACCCCAAATGTGTAGCTACGAGAGAAAGGATTATTCCTCAATGAAGCAATTGATCACTTTCGACTGCACAGTTTAGAGATAAGAGAGGGAGTAGTAGTAGTATTGCTTAATGAAGAAAGTGGCATGGCAGCTAAGCGAGAAAGAAGTATCCTGCAATGTAGAAGGTGGTTTCCCTGAAAAGCAACTGTGGAGCTAAGAGAAAAAGCATAATCATTAGTGGGTTCCCATCAATTTTACAAATAGACTCTGAACCAGGTTAATAGCTTGGTATCAAAAGTAAAGATTTCTCAGATCTTTGTAAATCAATATTGATCAAACCTTTCCCAGATGTTCTGTAAAATGTAACAGCACTAATGTTATTTGTTTTCATTATGGTGTTTACATTCTTGAATTTTTATTTTAGATTCGTTGTTCTTAGGGTGAACATCGCTAATAGCTTTAGAATGAAAATAGCCCATGTAGATATATTTTGGAGAAAATGAAGGATATTAAATATACCTTGTGTATATATTTAACAGAAAACCATAATGATAATTCAAGTTTGATAGACATAATGAATTATTTGCCAACAGAGCACCATACTCAGGGATGACTTTAAAAACCGCATCATGCATGGAATCTGTCAATTTCTTATTGGTAGCAGTTGGACTGCCTCTGTTATAGCTTTGATTGGCTTCCATAAGCCTTATTTAAAAGAAAAATGACGCCTATTACAAAATTATCTTGTTTAATGATGGGCAACACATTTTTGATTGGGCTGAGTTCCAGGAAGGCTGGCTGCCATACCATCAACTTCTCACCTTATCTGTTGTAAGAGCCTAGGAACGCTTGGGCTGTTAGCAGAGTGGGATAGATCATTGTCACACATGAAAACTAGAGTGTAGAGAAGCGACAACGGTGTGCCTTCTAAGCAGGGATACAAGACCTCCTTCAAAACTTCTTTCAATTTAACTCCATCTTTTCAGGTTCCCTCACTGGGCTAGCAAGTCTCTGTAAAATTATACCTGCCTGAAACATGACTACTCTTCCCTGATCTTGACCTCACAAACGTTGATGATGAGCATCTCCAAAATAGATCCACCATTTGCCTAACCGTCAGGTCCGTCAAGGGTTGCCCTGGTCTCGTCAGTAAAGAAAACGCAACTCATATCTAACGTTATGTAATTCTGGGCCCATTGAAAACCTCAAATTCGTGTGACAGGGCGTTAAAGGAGTCAGTTTTATCGGAACTCGCACGAAAGACATGGTTGCTAGGATACGGTTCCTAGTGCTGTTCGGTACATGGGGGCGATCAGCGCGGGCAAAAATAAATTTACCTTTTTGTCCGGTTTCCCACGTAACTGGAGGCCAATATTTCCCAAATTCCTAGCTGACAGAGTTTATAAGGACCTACAGTCGTATAGCTTCTTTCCTAGAGATGGACACTTCATAAATCGGTTAACCGTGTCCAAATAGCGAAATAAATTAATTATTCACAAAAACATGAATACATGTGTCTTCAACACTTTCCTTGATAATGAAAGACTTTTCTTCGTCGTTGAGGCCTCTGCGACGACCTATTGTTATTAAAGAGATAGATGCTATTAGCGTGGTTCTCCTACAAAGCGACGAATCCGAATAAAATTTGAAGGCCATAACTAAGCATAATCAAAAATAACATTAATGCTGTCATAATGTGCGGAACAGCTGAGAAAAGTATCATAAAAAATGAATGACAGAAAAATTCGAGTGGCATCACTCGAGGGCCTAGTTTGGAATAAAAAGAGAAAGCATTATTCCTCATTAATGAATGTTGCTCTCATCGAAACCTCAATATGGAACTATGAGAAAAGAAATATACCTCAACGAAAAAAAGTGGCTCCAGTTGAAACCACATTTTGGGGAAAAGATATAAAGCGGTATTCCTCAATGAAGCAAGTGAGTCCCATAGAAATCGCACTTTGTGGCTAATAGAGAAATAATTAATACTTAATGAGGCATATGTATTGCCTCAAAATCCTACTTTTAAACGAATAGAAAAGCCTATTTCTTCGATGAAGCATGTTATAACGCTTGAAACTATACTTTAGAGCTAAAAGAGAAAGCACTATCTTCCAAAAACCAAGTGGCTTCACTTGAAACGATACTTCAAAACTTAGTGATAAAGCAATATTTCTAATTGAAGCAAGCAGCTCCCATGGAAATAATCTATATGGAGCTAAGAAAGAACGCAGTATTTCACAATGAAGCAAGTGGATCGATTAAAACTAGCACTTTGAAGATAATAGAAAAAGCAGTATTCCTCAATGAAGCATGGAGTGTCCCTGAAAACCACACTTTTAGGCTAATTGAGAAAGCAATATTCTTCAATGGAGAAAATGGTCACGAACGAAACCCATCTTTTGCTAAAAACCAGAAAGCACTATTAGCAATAAGCAAGTGACACCTGTCGAAGCTCGTCTTGCGAACTAAGATATTAAGCAATATTACTATATAAAGGCAGTGACTCCCATCTAAACTCAGATCTGAGCAAAAGAGAAGCTTTATTCCTCACTAAAGAGAGTGGCTCACCCTCACAACCCAACTTTTGATTTAAGCAAGAAAGCATTATCTCTCAATAAAACAAGTGAATCCTCTCAAACCACACTTTGATTATAAGAACGAGAGAACAGTATTCTCCTAGATAGCAAGTGGCTCCCACCGCATCCCCAATTTGAAGCTAAGAATAAAAAGAATATTCTTCACTGAAGCAAGTAGCTTTACCTCGAAACCTCTATTGGAGCGAAGAGAGTAGGTATTATTCCTGAATGAAACAAGTGGCTACACACTAAAATCCTCTTGGAGCTAGGAGAGAAAGCAGTATTCTTCAATGAACAAATTGACTCCCTTCGAAACGCAACTTTGGACCTAAGAGAGAAAGCATTATTCCTAGTAAAGCAAGCGGCCGCTCTCTAATGGTAAATTAAAACAAAGACTCAACGCAATCTTGTTTAATTTATCAAGTAGATACTCTCAAAATCATATTTTGGAGATAGGGAGAAATTAGTATTCATCAATTAACCATGTGTCTCCCATTGAACCTCAACAGAGGAGGTAAGAGAAAAAGCAATATTTTTCTTCAATGAGGCAAGTTCCTCCCCTGCAACTCCAATTTATATTTAAAAGTATAAGCAGTACGACTCAATGAAGTAATTGGCTCTCTCGAATGGACAGTTTTGAGCTAGGAGAGAAGGAGGAAGAGAAAATAAGAGAGCTAAGTATTTCTCAATGAACCAAGTGTCCCCAATCTAACCAAAACATTGTAGCTATGAGTAAAAGCACTATTCATTAGTAAAGCAAGTGCCTCCTCTAATTCCCCCATTCTAATTAAAAGAGTAAGCAGTATTCCCAATTAAGTAAGTGATTTCTATTTAAACCCGAAATAAAACAAAGATAGAAAGCAGTATTCCTCAAAAAAGGGTGGTTCCCATAGTGTCGAGGAATAGGCCGAGGGGTGGTAGGAGTTTTCCCAGACTCATCTATATATATATATATATATATATATATATATATATATATATATATATATATATATATATATATATATTTCGTATTATCCCGAATGCGGAGGGGTCATCGAACTACTCCTTATACTTCGTTCGGCCTGTGCCTTGAATGAGTTTATTGACTCAGAGTGCTTAGAGATTGGCTACGGAGGGATTGGAATGAACTTTGCCAGCAAGCGACCCAAAGGATGTTAGATACACAACAATGTGAAAATAAAGTTTTAATGAACACTATACAAGAAATTATATAAACAAATAATTTGCTTTGAGAGATAAATCAATAAGTGAATCTCGGATATCTCACTTGGCTTGTAAATAACTATTTACTATGTAAATCCCTATACACTTGTAATGTTGGTAAGCTTCGCGGTGAAGTTGATGAATGTAAAAGGTAAGGATTACATTGGAACCTGATGTTCGGGTGGTGCTGGTGAGTGAAGGTGGTGAGATAATGGGTGGAGATGATGATGTAGGTTCTCCAGGGACCGACCTGATCTCACAATTCCGTTACGATTCTGCTGGAAGAAGGCGGTGACAGAAGCTTCTTGTTAAAGAGGGCCCCACGCTCGTGAACTCTGAGGAATCTTGGGTGCCTGTTTGAGGGGGGCGAAGTGACGTATCGACGCGCAGGGTCACGAAAAAAAACCAAGATGTAGATCTCTCGCTTAGGGAACCAGAGTGAGGCTGTTTGTAGCTTCGGCTCTGACACTTGAGTATGAGCTTGGGTCCGCACTGACTTGCAGACCAACGGGGTAAGGAGCCTCCCTAACTGCAACCGATTTCCTCTCTGAAGACTTGATGCTCCGACAAATTACCACAACACCAAGATAGATAGCAATTCCTGCCCCGCCAGACGCTCTGCAAGCTCTACAACTGAGGGTTAAACGAATTTATCTTTTATATTTGAAACTCGGGAGAGGTTTGCATGGCTCTGGAAGTAGATTTGATATCAAGCTCCTAGATTTTGTTCTTTGTAAACTTCCGGGAACCACTGGAGGCCAAGATGGGCGCCGATCTATCGATAATCAGATATCGGGCCGGAATGGGAAGGTTTGTTAACTGGCCCGCCAGGAAGGGAGTTGAGGGAAACGTGGGTGCATTATGCACAGTAAAAGGTCCACCAATTAAGTACATCCTAAATTTTTTAATGCAATAAATGATTGCTAAAGCTTTAAGTTCTATAGTAGCGTATGCTCTTTCGTGAAACCACAGCTTCCGGCTAGCGTATGCCAAGGGAATTAGGGTTCCTTTTTCCTCATATTGTCATAAAACGCACCCAATGCCGAGATTAGAGGCATCAGTTCGGCTGCAAAATTTTATCTGGGGATTGGGCAAACGGACGATAGGAGCGGAGAACAATTTTTTCTTTTGCGTACACAAACTCGCATTCTCGGCGAGATTCCATAGAATGGGGTCTCGTGCGACCTTTTTAAGAAGGTTATTGATGGGTGACGCTTTGGAAGCGAATTGGAGGATGAAGCGCCGATAGAAGGAGACGAGGCCAAGACACAAACGAAGCTGTTTCTTAGTTTTAGGTAGTAGCATGCCTTCTATTGCCTTAATTGTGTCCTTTTGGGGGGGGGCTAATTGTCCCTCTCCTACTTTAAACCCTAAGTAAGAGATAGTGCTATGAGTTCAGCGGCACTTGGACAGCGTCATTTTCAATCCTTGGATCCTAAACTGGTTTAGGAGTTTGTTGCTGTCCGTGGGGAGTAAAAGCAGAACTTTATCGCCTAGTTTCAATTTTCATGCCTTAGATTTGACATCAAAATACGTTCCATACTTCTCTAGATTGATCTCAGAATTTCGCACGACAACCTCCGAGCATTTTTTCTATCCTGTCAGGCAAGTCCAAAATATACGAGTAGTAGATCTTTAGTTCCTCATCCAATCAAGAGTTTGTGAGGAGCTCCTTGAGAATGCTTAGTAGACCTCGGACATTGCGACCATAGAGAAGCTCGAATGAAGGAGAATCCCAAAGTTAGGTGGGGAATCTCCCTACACGCAAACAAAGCTACTGGCAGGTACCGGTGCTATTCCTGGGACTGGTCGTGGCACAGCTTTTTAAGCACGCTTTTTAAGGTAGCGTTTAACTTCTCGCACATACTGTTTGAAGAGGGGTGAAAAGGTATAGTGAAAATATACCTAATTTGGAGCAACTTACTCGCATGCTCAATCAATTCGGACGTAAATTGGCGACCCCTGTCAGAGAGGACCTCTTAAGGGATCCCTACTCGTGAAAAAAATAGAGATTAATGCCTCGGCACACGAGATGCTTTCAATTTTTTGGAGAGGAATTGCTTCGTGGAACCGGGTAGCCTAATCGACGAGGATGAGAACGTAAGAGTGTGTCTCGGTGGAAGGGAGATGTATCGGTCCAATAAGATCGATGGCAACCCTGAAAAATGGTTCTGATATAACTGTAGTCTTCTGAAGTGCGGCAGGTTATACTCGTCCTTTGGCGGTGACCTTTTGTTATTTATCACAGGTCCTGCAAAACTGCGATTTCCTTAGCTGCCCAGGCCAAAAAATACTAAATTACGCGTTGCGAGGTCTTATTATAGCTGAAGTGTCTTGCAAACACACCTTCTTGTGCTATTTGTAAAATATTCGCAACGTAGGCCTTAGGCACGCAAAGGGCCTTGAACGGGGAGCCTACTGGATCCGGGGAAGTACAAAATAGCAAAGCGTCTTCTACCACATACCTCACTTTTCAGTTTCCACGAACCGATTCTGTCTCTCCTCGTTTAGCCTTTTCACATAAGGGTTAGAGGGAAAGTCAGTCCTTTGGGGCACTTATGAATTGGGCGTTTTTCAGTCCCTCGTAATTGGGGATGCAAGGTTGCTTGAGAGGAATGGGGGGGGAGTAGGCGTCTCTATGAGTCTGAGCCCAGGTGACGACAGCTTGCGATACAGCAGTTGGGGAGAGCTGCGCACGCTGGCCGACCAACACTGCACAAAATTTAATCGCGGCAGCTACGACGTCGCTCCACCCAGTTAAATAGCAGCATTTTACGTGACAACGAACCACTGGTAATTTATTAACTCTTCTCAAGATATCGTATACAACAACGAATTTCCTATGTTGTGGGTCCTTGGGGGGAAGTATCTTGTTTGAGACCACTATACATGTACATCTTGTATCTCTCACCAGAGTGGATACTTTACATCCACTAATGGATCTGGACTCGAAGTTAAGCCCACCAGAAGAACTGTTATTAAAAAGAAAGTTCACCTGGTGCTCATGAGAGTTCGACGAAGATGGCAGAGGCGCAGGCGCAATAGGCTGTTCGGCAGCGAGAGTTGCGGAGACTTGGTGGACCTGTTATCCAGAGGCAAAGTGAAAGCAAGAGTTTTGAGAACCCTGAGATTTGTAGTGACCAGGTGTTGCAAGAGAAGCATGAAATGGGGTTTCTCCGGTAGGCGTTACTCGACGGAGCATTAAAAATTGGCGGTTTCACCTCTTCTTGCTTATTATGGTGGTTACCTTTGGGTTTAAAGGGGCCTGGAATTTTTAGTAAATGAGGGGGCTTTCTCGGTTGTGATTGTCCTTGGTTCTTAAGGGACAGAAGAATGCTCTTCTTTTGCTCCTTAGGATAGAACTGATAATTTGTGGCGTAGAGATCCGCTTTTTCGAGGCACTCGTTAAAGGAAGAGGCCCGCCTATCTTACAAAAGTGCGCGGATTTCCGTAGGGAGGGTGTGCATTAGCTGGCCCTTTAAAAAAAATCTAGTAGTTAGTCGTAGTCGCCACCGATTTTAGCCGAGTCCAACCAAAATTGGACGTTTTTCTTCAGGATGAACCCAAACTGTCAATACGTCTGTCTTGGCTGGCTCCTAGGCCATCAAAATTTTTGTCTGTAGCACTGGGGGTTTAAATTAATCGCGGATTAGAGTTCTGCTTTAACAGATGAATAATCTATTGTAGCTTCTGTTAGGAGGGCAATGAAGATTTCTCTTAAACGAGAATTGAGCCGCGGGAGCAGGCGGCCTATTCCTTCAGACTTAATGTCCCACCCATTGACTTCGAAGATCTTTTCGAAATGAGTTAAGTAAGTGAAACAGTCCTCTTGATCACCATTAGGGGGGAGCTTTAATGCGGGGGCATGAGGGTGATGACTTTTGGACCCGAAGTAACTGACTTCTACTTGATCTCTACTTAACTCACGCTCATGTTGACGAATTATCTCCCTCTCTTCTCTCTCTCTCTCTCTCTCCCCTATTTCTTCTTGTCTTCGCCTCTCTTCTATTTCTTCTTGTCTTCGTTGTTCTTCTCTTTTTTTTCCTCACGTTCATTCCTCTGTTCAATCTAAATGTAGTTGATCAATTCCTTGCCTAAAAGGCCCCAAACTTGCCCCTGATTATGGAACATTCTCAAATGAGGGGGAAGACATCTTGGATACGCTGTCGGATCCGTTAATTTACGCAAGAGCTTTACGACTTAACCCCAGATTATACGGCAGTGACAAATAATATACACAATAATAAAAAAATAAATAAAAAAATACAAATACTTACTATGCTGGGTGAGATGCTGCCATAAAGGGTTATCGAGGGTGACCTAACCCTTTTTATATTGTATACCGACAATATAAAAAAAAAATTAAAAGGACACTGGATCAATTCTTATTTCACCAACAAAATTTTAAATGTCTTATTATTTGTTTTGTCTAACCTTGGGCGCTTGGCAATTAGAAAAGGGGGAATTTCAAAATTGATGGGTTTGAAACAAACCGCACACCTAATGACACCAGGAGGGAAAGGTTTGATAACCGGCTCGTCCGGAAGGGAGATGGGGGAAACGTGGGTGTATTATACTATTCTCCTGCACATAAAAAACACTAATTTTAGGTAGGAGGGAAAGCAGTATTATTCAAAAACGTAAATAGATCTGGTAGAAAGCGCACTTTGCAGCTAATGTAGGAAAATTTATTCCTCAATTAAGCAGTGATGATCTTTCAAACTCCACTTTGGAGCTAATAGCAATGCAGTATTCCTCAATAAACAAAGTGGTTTACCCTCATAACTCAAATTCCCTTCTAACAGAGAAAGCAGCTTTCCTCAATGATACACTTGACACTTCTAAAAAGCACATATTGGAGCTATGAGAGAGAGAGCAGGAATTATATATGAAGCAAGTGGCTTCTCAATAAACCGCAATTTGGAGCAAATATAGAAAGCAGTATTCCTTAATAAAGCAATTAGCTCCATTCGAAAATCCTCTTTGTAGCTAACAGAAAAAAGAGTATTCCTTAAAGAAGCAGCTGGATCCCAGCAAAACGCAACTTAGGGCTAAAAGATTAAGCATTATTCCACATTAAATCAAGTGGTCCTTTCTAAACTCCATTTCCAACTTAGAGTCAAACCAGTATTTTTCAATGATGAAAATATATACATTCGAAGAACCACTTTGGAGCGAAGGAAGAAAACAGTATTCTTTAATGAAGCAAATAGCTCATAATGAAATCACAAATAGGAGCTAAGCAAGAATTAAGCTACTGATTCCCTCTAGAAATCCTAATTTGTAGCTAAGAGAGAAATAATAAATCCTCAATGAACCAATTGGTAACTCTTACAAGCCATACTTTGTGCAAAAAGAAAAAGCAATTTTCTTCAGTAAAGTGCGAGAAAGCTCTATTCATCAATGAATTAAAAGGATTAACTAGAAATCCCACTTTGGAATTAGAGAAAGCAGTACTGTTCAATAAAGCATGTGGCTCCTTTTTAATTCCCTAATACCGGGTATTGTAAACTTCTGATACATTCGTTACGATGCTCTCAACAAAGGAAACAATGATAGTTTTGCTGCAAAAACTGATTTTACAACCAATCCGAATCTTTTCACACATTTTAGTTACAACATTCAAGTCTTATCCGCAATCGTTCTTGAAATAATGCTTTTCCCTTTTACTCATAAAAACACCACAATTACTACAGTCATTCATTACTCAGTAAGTCTTTGTAATAGAACGAGTTGAAGCTGCGTTTAATTTCAACTCCTATCCCGTATTATTTAAAGCCACGATGCTGCCCACGTGCATCTTCGATTCGAGGCTTGGAGTCTTATCACAGCTACCGGATGTCAATGTTTAAACAAGGAGGTTATCGTCCCCCCGTTCGCCCCCATACGCCGACCTCGCCAGATCGAGTTAGGCTTATGAACAGATAAGGCATTGTTCTCCGGCCCGGCTGTGCGTTCCCTCCAAGCTTTCACTCCATTTTCCCCCACGCCAAGGAGATGTCCTGGCTATTTATATGGAAACTTTACCACTAAGATCAGATTGGAGATCCAGATTTTCGTCGCGAAACATCACCACGACCCTCTCTCCCTTTGTGCGCCAAGGGACCTCGACCTCGAGATTCACCATCACTTGTCCAGAAGGAGGACAATATTCATTGAGTGCCAAAGGTTCGAGCCTTTCCGACGCCAAGTCCCCAAGGCTTTCCCCCCCTGTTGTTCAAAGGAGAACAGCATTAGAACAGCCATTGTTCGTTTTGAGCCCTTCGCCAAGAAACGGTTCTCATCCCCCCCTGTTGTTCAAGGAGAACAGCATTAGAACAGCCATTGTTCGTTTTGAGCCCTTCGCCAAGAAACAGTTCTCATCCCCCCCTGTTGTTCAAGGAGAACAGCATTAGAACAGCCATTGTTCGTTTTGAGCCCTTCGCCAAGAAACGGTTCTCACCCCCTCCCCTGTTGTTCAGAGGAGAACAACATTAGAACAGCCAAAGTTCTTGAGCCCGTAGACAAGAGACGGTTCTCATCCCCCCCTTTGTTCAGAAGAGAACAACCTAGAACAGCCATTGTTCGTCTTGAGCCCTTCACCAAGAAACGGTTCTCACCCCGCCTGTTGTTCAAAGGAGAACAACATTAGAACAGCCATTGTTTTTAAGCCCGTAGACAAGAGACGGTTCTCATCCCCCCTTTGTTCAGAAGAGAACAACCTAGAACAGCCATTGTTCTTCAAGCCGTTCGTCGAGAAACGGTTCTCCTTCCCAAGACGCCTCGTCAGGATCCTTTTATTCCCCCCCTTTGGCTGGAACTCGCCAGCGGACCGAAACTCCTTTGCGCCACCTTCCACTGCACCACTAGTTCCAAAGTTACGTAAGCCAAACTTCACCTTTGAGTATTGATCCCTTTTGTCAATTCTATCCTGTGCTTTAAATTGTTTATCGAACCATCCCATCTCTTTAACTCTATATTTGTTTTACCTTTTTTAATCCCCTAAATCCTTGGATTAGCCCGAGTCTCCACGACCCTTTCCATTCTGTTTATGTCAATATTTTCCGTCTTGTGTTTGTTGATAGTTATTATTAATAAAACTCTATTTTATTTATGATAGCAATATTATTATCCTTGAGCTCAGTTCCACTTCTTAAGCATTTCGAAGATACATAATATCGGCCGCCAGACAGTAACGCACTCTAAAGATAATTAAGGAAGTTCCCTCAACGAATAGTGATATATGGTATATCGTCGGGAGTCATTCTACGACATATATATATATACTATTTAAATTTGGTATCAGGTGTGTAAGGTTTAACGCTATATCTTTGCAAACAATGGTCTCAGTCGAGTAAAGCATAGTGTTATTCGTTATAATAATAGAATATAGTAGTTCCCTTTCGTTTTAACGATTGCCATCCCTTTTTTTTAAACTTAAGAAGCTGGAGTAGCTCAAGGAACTGTGATAATAATTTGTTTGTGTTTTTTTGTGATTTAAGTCAGTGGTTATTTAGAGTAAGAAACCAAGTACGAATACGTCAGTGCCCATATTTAGGTAGGCTAATTCTATAGAGGCATAATTCTTGTTGCAAGGAATTTTAGTTGGTTGACTAGTGCGCCCCCAAGTGCAAAGATGACTCAGTTTGAAATCTTTAAAGCGCAAGGAGAATCCTTGGGACTTTCCGGAAAAGAACTAATTAAGTACATAAGAGAGGAATGGATAAGACAAGTGTACCTTCACAACAGAGTGAACTAGCTCGGATTGAAGAAAAATATCAAAGAAAAAAGGTAGAAAGCGAAAGGGAAAGAGTAATCCGACAAGAGGAACGAGAAAGAGAAAAACAACGAGAGGAACGAGAAAGAGAAATACAACGAGAAGAGCGAGAAAGAAAAATACAACGAGAAGAACGAGAAAGAGAAAAACAACGAGAGGAACAGGAAAGAGAAATACAACGAGAAGAACGAGAAAGAAAAATACAACGAGAAGAACGAGAAAAAGAAATCCAACGAGAAGAAAGAAGGAAGGATTCGCGCTCCTTCCCAGGAAAGCTGACAAAGTTTCCGAGCCCCGTAAAACCCCAAAACTTCTTTCCCCAAAACCAACAACGGGACTCCAAACCTCCCGTTAAGACTTCTCCTCCATCTCTCTTCCCGAAGCGACCAACCATATGCTTCACCTGTGGTGTAGAAAACCACATGAGCTGGATTTGCCCCCAAAATTCTAGGCTTAAAAGCGGACCAGCCCACCAAGTTCACCAGATTAATGCAACTCCGGCTCCCCCGGTGGTGCAGACCCAAGCAGAAACTTCTCCCACTCCGTCAGGCCACCAGGTAAATTTTGTTTTTGGTAAAAGTTCATCGGGAACTTTGAAATATGAGGAGGGCAGCGTGGACAGGTGCCGAGTATTGACTCTCGTCAGGGACACAGGATGTACGTGCTTCATCGTGTCCGACGAACTCCTCCCAGTGGCCTCTAACCACAAAAAAATTTGCGGTGGTACATGACCACCTTGGGCGGGCGAACCGATTCCCCGTCGCTAGATGTTACCTGCAGTGTCAATATTATAATGGCTGGGCTGAAGTCATTGTAGCACCCATACAATTCTGTTCCGTACTTATAGGACAAAGCCCCCAAGTAAGTTTCGACCCTGTGTTTCAGGCCGCCCTTCCTCAAGGCCGAGATAAGAAAGAAGCCCAGGAGCCCGTCCCCATCAGAACCCCGATACCGTCCGATTTCTCGGAGACCCGTAACCAGGACTTTAGGACGGCAAAAGAGGAGTGTGAATCACTAAAACCTTTAGGTGATAAGGCCCCAGACAAGGACACGGAGACTGTCCCTGGACCCCAAGAAAAAAAGAACCCCCAACGCGCCCATGGAGATACCTTCGTAGAACTGGACGAAGCATCGGCGCTTGAAGAGGATTGCCCCGCGGAGTCCCTTAATGTAATCCAGACAGTGTGCATCCAACCTGATGCCGATTACCCTCCTCCTTCCCTACCAGGCGAGTCTTTGGAACCCTCTAACCTGGATAGTGACGCGCAGCTGACACCACGTCAGAAGAGTCAGCTACAAGAACTAATTAAATGGAATCACCATTTACCCACCCTATTAGCTCTTTTCGAGCAACTGCGTGAAAATGGCCTCACCATTGGCCCCAGCAAATGCCAGTTTGCCCACGAAACCATCAAATATTTGGGTTTCAAAATAGGACAAAACAAGTTAGGTCCCCACGAGAACAAGATTAAGGCAATCGCCGACATGCCCCTCCCGATTACAAAGAAGCCATTAAGATCGATCCTAGGATCAGCTTCTCCCTATCAGCGATTTGTTCCGAATTTCGCTGCAATTTCGGCCCCCCTATGCCCCCTTCAGGAAAAGAATTTCTCCGATCGTTTACGTTGGAATGATGTCGCTGTTTCCCATTTTGATCAGCTCAAAAGTAAGTTCATTTCTGCCCCCATTTTTAAGTTGCCCAACCCGGAAAAATCCTTTGGGGTTAAGACCGACGTGATCAACGAGGGCATTGGAGGTGTACTCCTTCAATACGTGGATGACAGAACGAGTCATCCAGTTGCATGTGCTAGTCGTCAACTATTACCACGCGAAAAGAGATATGCCACTAGAGAAAAGAAAGCTCTATCAATTATCTGGGTCATAGACAAATTCAAGCTGTACTTGATATGTAAAGAATTTCAAATAGGAACCGACCACCGTCCGTTAGCCTATATTAGGAATGTGAGACACTCAAACGGACGCATCATGCGCTGGAGTTTACTCTTGCAAGAGTATCAGTTTAAAATAAATTAGATAAAAGGTTCCGATAACCAGGTCGCTGACGCACTCAGTAGGAATGCGTTACCGAATAGCGTAGAATAATTGTATTCATAGGATTAGTATCTCAATGTAGGTATATACCGTCTTGTACGACTTAATTTAAGATTCTTTTGTAATATAATTAATTAATGTATATGTCTGAATTTTGTAACGCTCAATGTCTTATTTTTTTGTATGTCTATATATTTGTTCTTATTAATTTACGTATAAATTATTTTGTCCCGTATGTACTAAGTTTATATCATTTCATTGTTCCATGCCCTTTTTTTTTCTTTGATTAAGTTGTATTAAAGGTTATTTTCCCCTGTAATCTAAAGATCAAAATAATCATATGTATTGAGGTAATACTAGTTAGGTGCAGGAAGGTACGGTTGGTACAAGAAAACGAGTTCCCCACAACGGAGCTCTATCGTTGTCCCTTCTCTCTTTTTTTTCGAAGTGACAACTTTCCCTGCAATGGAGGGGTGTAATAGAACGAGTTGAAGCTGCGTTTAATTTCAACTCCTATCGCGTATTATTTAAAACCACGATGCTGCCCACGTGCATCTTCGATTCGAGGCTTGGAGTCTTATCACAGCTACCGGATGTCAATGTTTAAACAAGGAGGTTATCGTCCCCCCGTTCGCCCCCATGCAACCATTAAAGGAAAAAGGCCAACATTAATCAATATTTTAAGATTCCTTTTACATCAACAAAATTGACGACTTCTTATAGCAAGAGGTACCATACAAAAGCTTAATTTCGATTCGCAACTAAAAAGATATATTTCATACCCAGCTGACTTAGCCTTATCAAATTACTATATATTTAGGAATAGCAAATCACTTAAAGATAATGAAGATATCAACAAAAAAGTGGTCAAAACAGCTTTAAAGGTCTTTTTTAAATCAGAATTAAACTATTTTTACAAACATGGTAACAAAATAATTGTAAATCACATGACACGTGATATATAATAGATGTATTTTAAAAGCCCAAAGAAATGAAAACTGGTAACACAACCCAGAAAAATTTATGAGTATGCCCTTATTGTTTGTTTCTTTCTGTCCCAATTTCTCTCTTAAGTTTAATTGTTCATGTAATAATAATCTCCTCAGCGTTTTTCCAGGTAGTGTTACCAGTTTTCATCTCTTTGGGCCTTTAAATTACATATAATATATATCACGTGTCATGTGATTTTCAATTATTACAAACAAAAAGCCCGTGCCCTTCCTACTAGATAAAAACTTCTCTTGTCTCTCAAGAGATAAATACCTACACTTCGTTATTCAAAAGGCTTCATGGGAGGTTGAGGAAGGTAGCTCTGACTATGAGCATCGTGGTCATTTTAGCGTAGAGCGCTTAATGACACAGGTTCAAATCCAACTCCTTTTTTCATTTTCTTATAACGGTTAAAATAGTTTTTCCCTATTTTTCTGTTACTATATCTTCCATTTTCTCTCTTAAGCTTTAATAGTTTACGTAATAATAATTTCTTTAGCCTTTTTCTGGGTTGTGTTACCAGTTTACATTTCTTTGGGCCTTCCAAATACATGGTAATGAAATGTTGGTAGAGATGATTAAACCAAGAATCAGCGTGTATGCTGGTTTAGAATAGTAATATCATATCTACTATGCCAATATTTATGTATTTGTCGAATAGGAGAGTAAAATATAGTTCCAAAATTTTAAAGGAAAGAGTTAATGGTGACAAGTGCCAGGGCAGATAAAGAGGTTATCAAGATTTTAGTGATATTTCTATATTGAAGATTAGTTCGAAAAAACAGATTTTTCTCTTGAACTCTTCTTTTCATGTTTAATTTTCTAATGATCAATACTTTTCAAAGGTTTACCTTATTATTATATTATTTTCTTTGTGCTCAATAAATTAGAGCTGCGTAGGAGGACAAACAACTATTTCTGCGAACAAAACTACTACTTACATGAGGTCAGAGTGGGTAACATCTATTCTATTAAACAGATATACATAGTCTAACAATTATTTTAAAAAATCTAGCCTGAAAACTGCTTGATGAGTGAGGGGGATGGGATACATATAAAAAGCAGGCAATTAAAATGAACATAAAAGAGAAGAATGAAGTTAAAAATGCCCCTATTGTGAAACCCTTAAGCCCTTCACCAATCGCTAACGTATTCATTCCAAACTATACAAACAAATTTATACAAATCCCAGAAGCACACATATATATATATATATATATATATATATATATATATATATATATATATATATATATATATATATTCGTAAGTATTGCAGCTAACCAGGCTGTTTTTTCGAATTTCATGGCGAAGGCAAGGGCGCAGAAGATGCTCAAGTACATATTTATTTCAATTTTGGAAACAAAGTTTCGCACATGTTCCTCTTCAGGTTCTAAGATTAAAGTTTTTAAAAAATTAATTATAATGTTATTAAAGTTGTGAAAAATAAAAGAATTTGAACTAAAGGTTTAAATGGAATAAGAAAGTTGTGCTATTTTTCCTATAAAAAAAATTAAGAGTATACAACTAAATTGATTAAAAGATACACAAAAAGACATTAACAAATAAATTGATAATAATTTTAAAAAACCCGAAAGAAATAACATAAGTACTAAATGAATCAAAAGAGTAATAACCAATTTTACGAAAAAACCGAAAAGGCTAAAGGGCAATTAAAAATATAAATTAATAAATGTATTCAAATAAACTAAGAAAACAGTGAGTAAAAACAAAAAAAGTTTAAAAACTGAATGTATAAACTAAAATAAATACTAATCTGAATCAAAGGGGTAGCAATTTAAATGGTTTAAGATGGTGGAAGTCAATTAAAGGTATAAAGTAAAAGAAAAATTCAAGTGTTTAAAAATATTAACTAAACAATTACGAATGAAGTGCTTACCAAACGGAAAAAATGGAAAATGTTAAAAATGCTGTGGTTTCAACTTTAGTCTAAGAATTCTTAAGATGATACGAATAAGATTCCAAGATATAAAAACTTATAAACCAGAAGATCATATATACTCGTACATAATGTGTCATACTCAATCAATGTGGTTTTGACGTTAAAAGTGAGATTATTGTTTGGAGAATTTTAGCAAGCTGATCCTAGAACAAAATTGACAGGTTCAATCCAAACTGAAATTACTAATAAAAAACTTTGTATTACCTCTTATTTAATACAGACCTTCAATATATCAGAAAAATTCATATATGCTTACATTAAATTAATTAGTTATATAGCGCAGTTTTAACTTTCTTTACGCCGTAAATTTCAAAACATACTTAACGCATTTTCTAAAAATTGCGCGTCATATTTGAGGCTTTTAAATGTAAATTTCATTTTTTAGGCATTGAAAGCTAACTTTTCTTTACCCTTTGTAAAATTTGTTCTTTATTAGATAATAAAGCCATTCACTTCATCTATTAGAGGAGGTCATTTTCAAATATTATGTAATTTCTTTACAAATTGCAGGCTCATCAAAAATTCCTCTGCAATAACAAGTTCATCAAGGTTACTTTCAACCTATTAATTTGTGTTTCATTCAAATCATAGTCGGCATTCGCTAAACAGGTAGATGGTATAAATTCAGCTATAATCGGCTGAGAACGGTGAAATATCATCTATTCCTCAAGGCTATAGAAACATCATTTTCAAAATGAATTGATAATATATTGAAATTATAATTATTTCTATAAAAAAGTGTTCGAGAACATTTTTCTTCATTATGGCTCGCAATAATTTTTCGATCCTAAATAAAGAAGAGGAACTTATTAAAAAATATTTTATAGCTTTTTTCAACTGTTTAGTTGTAAAGAAAATTGTTTTATTAGATGAAAGCATAAAGTTTAGACTTTAATTTGAAAAATATGCCAAAGAAATTGCAATTAAAGATATGTATAGAAAATTTAATTTTTAAGACTTGAATAAAAACGCATATTTTATACATACATTAGTGTTGGTACATATTTATGTACACTAAAATATGTTTACGTGTAATTCAGTGAATCCAAGTTCTTGAACGTGAGTGAGGTAATTGTCAATATATTGGGGATGGTTGAACAAAAAATCGTTAAGCTTTTTCCAGCAAGTGGTTCCTAAGAGGAAACTCAAATAATTTGCAAAGATGAGGTGGTAGGAGGGTTGCCACCCTTCTCGGAGACGAAGAAATATAGGAAATGACAAATTTCCGAAAAAAATAACTTGACAAATTTGCTTCCAAACATTTTCTCAAATATTTCATAGTGGATATAGCCTTCGTGCGTTTTCGCTTCTTTTAGTTTGTATAAATAGAAAAAACATATATTTTAGGAGTGTATAATCACACTTCTTTATCCTTACTTTCTATGGGTAGAAGGTGTAAGAAGAGACCATTTAAAATCTTTATTGTAGTAAAGTCTTCGTTTTTGTTTGCTGTAGCATAGGATCACCTCATTGTTGCGTTTACTATTGACTATTAAAACATTCATCCCATTCTCATCTTGCTGGTTTACAGTTAATATTATTTGTCAATAAGCAAGTGTCTGCAGTAGAAACCGAATATTGTAGGAGAGAGAGAAAGCGGTATTCACCATAAAACTAAGTGCATCCATACGAAACTCAAATTTGTGGGTAAAATATTGAGCAAGCAGGGTTCCTGAATGGAGCAAGTAGCTCCTATAGATAGTATACTTTAGAGCTAAGAGAGAAATAGAGAGTGCAGTATTCCAAAATAAGGAAGTGGTTCCGATTTAAACGTCAGTTTAGAACTAAGAGAAAAGCAGAAATCCTCAATGAAACAAGTGGCTCCTATCAAAACCAGATTTTAGAGATAATAGAGAATCCAGTATATCCCAATGAAGCAAGTCGCTGCAATCAAAATCAGTCTCGGAGCTAAGAAAGAAAGAAGTATTCCTCAATAAAGCAAGTGTTTTCCTTCCCAACCAAACTTTGAAATAAGGAGAAATTAGTAGTACTAAATAAAGCAAGTGGCTCCCCTCGAAAACCATTTGAGAAACTAGAGAAGAAAGAGGTATTCCTCAATCAAGCAAGTGGCTTCCCTTGAAACTCCACATTAACGCAGATAGAGGAGCAAAGCATATAGCTCAATGAATCAAGTGCTCCCTATAAATCTAACCTTATAGTTAGGAGAGAAAGCAGATTTCTCAATGAAGCAAGTATATATGTACATTGGAAAACCTAATTTTTAGATAAGACAGAAAGCAGTATTCCTCCAAGAAGCAGGTTGACACATTCTAGTCAACACATTAAAGCTAGAAGAGAAGGCGGTATGTCTCAGTAAAAGAGTAGCTCACATGAAAACTTGCAAATAGGAGTTAGGAGAAAAAGCACTATTCTGCAATGAAGAAAGTGCCGCCACTCAGAACCACAATTTTGAGCTATGAGAGAGAAAGCATTGTTCCTTAGTGAAATAAGAGGCCACACTCGAAACCTTATTGTGGATCAGGTAGCGAAAGCCATACTTTTCAAATGCCAGTACCTCCCTTGGAAACCCATAAAAAAGGAAGTAATTTATCTTATTGATGCAATTGGCTCCCCTAGAAACCCCACCCTCGAGGTAATAGGTAAACCAGTATTCCACAAGGAAGCAGATGTCTTGCCTAAAATCCTAAGTTTTAGTTAAAAAAGAAAGAAATATTCGCCAATAATTAAGTAGCTCTCCTCGAAACACTACTTTGAACAGTGAGACTTACCAGTATTCCTAAATAAAGCCAGTGTTTCTTCTTAAAACTACATTTTAGAACTAACTAAGAGAGAGAACAGTATACCTTGATGACGAAAGTGGCTTGTTTCGAAACCCACTTTGGGAAATAGGTAGGAAAGCCAAATTATCTAGAACTAAAAGGAATAAGAGTTTTACTCAATAAACCAAGTGGACCCACTCGAAGCCTCACTTTAGAGATTGTCGTGGAATGGCCAGCTTCTCTCTCTCTCTCTCTCTCTCTCTCTCTCTCTCTCTCTCTCTTCTCTCTCTCTCTTTCTCTTTCTCTTTCTTTTTCTCTTTCTCTTTCTCTTTCTCTCTCTCTCTCTCTCTCTCTCTCTCTCTCTCTCTTTATATATATATATATATATATATATATATATATATATATATATATATATATACAGGGTGAGTCAAAATTATGTTAACACTTCTATAAGTTTTATTTTATTCAAATTTTAACACTAGAATGAGGGGAATTATTTATTCAGAGTATACTGAACAGTCTCCACCTGTCCACCAGCACAATTGATGCACACAAACCAGCGATCAGCAGTACAATTTATTGCCTTGGCACACATTTCACGGGAAATATTTGATATTACACCTTTTATTATGTCCTTGAGTTCTTCGATGTCACTAACACTTTTGCTATACACGCGATCCTTCATCATACCCCATAACCAGAAGTCACAGGTTGTGAGATCAGGGGAGTATGGTGGCCATGCCAACGGTCCACCGCGACCTATCCAACGATTTGGGAAAGTTTGATCAAGATAAGCCCGAACAGTGCGGCTAAAATGAGGTGTTGCACCATCATGTCCAAAATACCCTGCTCGTCTGATATGTAGGGGTGTGTTATCAATGGCAAACGTTTGCAGAATTTGTAGTTAGCTATCTGCAGTCACCGTTAAAGTTGTAAAGAAATATGGGCCAATTACACTAGTCGTAGTCACGGCACACCACACATTTACCCTTGGGAGGCCCGTTCATGCTCTCGAATGACACGTTGATTTTCAGTACCCGAGAAAATAGTGTTATGTCGGTTAACCTGAACACTTGTATGAAAGGTGGCTTCATCACTAAATACGATACGATTAGCTATGTCCAGTTGGATCTTTGTTATTTCAGCCAGAATCTCACAGCATTCTACTCGAACCTGTTTTTGCCGAGCTGTCAAAGCTTGTGCAATTTGTAGGTGATATGGTCACATGCCAAGGTCTTTGAAAAGAATTCGGCACACTGTGCTTTGTGAAATCCCTGTTTCCAGACTGCAACGTTTCGTCGATTTGGATGTTCTCTGTTGTAGGGGTTTGCCGCCAAAAAATATCAATGTTCGAGTTACTTCTTCTTGTCCTGAGCCGCCCAGCATTTCCTTGATAGTTGTCTGCTACTGATCCAGTGGATCAGGCGATTAGGCGATTAAAGAGATCGGATTCAGGTCGGTGATGTAAAGAGGGATTTTAAACCGGGGCGCACACACAAAGAATAGATCGATTGGGTAAGCAAGATTCTAGATCAATCTGCAGGAGGCAACGGTTACAATTGCTTACGTGCTCGTTGCAGAAAGGGGGGCCAGTTGGGATACTATAACTGCGAAGGAAGAAGTCGAGTTACCTCTCGCTTCAGATGAGGGAGCACTCGTAGATGGCCTTCGGATATGGGAATCCTCGTCAGATACTCGCCGATTAAGTATGGCAGAGTTCACGGATGTCGATTTAGCCTTCGTTCTCGAATCGAATTCGCTGATAGGTGGGAGACGAAAGTCCTTCAGCTCGTTTGCAGTAGTAGGTGGGAAGTCTCTTAGTGCTGCTTACTAAACTGAGTCAAAGGATTTTATAGACCACTGATGAAGTGGCTTTTGGTCGCTTTGGCGGTTCTCCACACACTCGTGTGATTTTGGGGAAAAATCGGTGACTCCTTTGGAGGGGGGGTGAACAATTATGATAAGTTGGCGTGGAATGTATAACGGACTTCGATCTTTTGACGACAGTCAAGAATGTTGGCGGCTTAAAAGTGGCCATTGGAGACGATGAATCGGTCCCTAAGCAAATACAACCGGAGCATGATAACGGCGTAGGCTGCAGCATCACCCTGGATCAACAATGATTTTAAAGCTCCATGCGGTGATCTCAGGACCACGTGGGTACAGAAGGGCACGTGGTCGGCCTTCTACCTCATTCTTCTACAGAGATAAAAAAATGAAAGATTACTAATGAATAAAATGCTTGAAACGAAACTCCTCTTCAGGAGCTATAAAGAAATCACTATTACTCAATGGAGCACGTGGTGCCCATAAAATACGTGATTTTGAGCTAAGAGAGAAACCATGCTTCTAAATGAAGCAAGTGGCATCAATCAAAATCCATCTCAGGCGATAAGAGAGAAAGCAGTATTCCTCAATGAAGCAAGTCGGTCCAATTAAAACCGCACGATAGAGTTAAAGAAGAAACCAGTATTCCTAAAAAAAGCAAGTGGCTGACCTTAAATCCTCCATTTGTAAGTAATATTAAAGCAGTATTCCTCTATGTAGCCTTTTGCCTTTTCCACATCCCAATTAAGATAGAAGAGAAAAGGAAAGAGGCCTCAATAAAACAACTGGCTCCCATCGAAACCACTCATTGCAGCTAAAAGAGAAAGCAGTATTCCTCAATGAAGCAGGTGCCTTACATCGAAACACTTAAACTAAAAGAGAAAGCCTTATAACTCAATTAAGAGAGTCGCTTGCCTAGAAATAACACATTGCAGGTAGGAGATCTAGCAGTATTCCTCAATGAATCATGTGGATTCAATCGAATTCCTCATTTAGAGCTAATAGAAAAAGCAGTAACCTTCAATGTAGCATGTGTCCTCGCTCGAAAACATCCTCTTTTAGAGCTAAGAGAGAAAGTACATTTCTTAAATAAAGCAAGTGTCTCCTCTCGAAACTCGACTTTCAAACTAAGAGGAAGTTCAAAATTCTTCAATGGAGCAAGTGCCTCCTTTCAAAACCTAATTATGAGCTAAAAAGGAAAGTATTCTTTCTCAATGAAGCAAATGGATCCGTCTATAAATCCCTTTTTGGATCTAAGAAAGGATAACATATTAGACAATAAAGCAAGTGCCTCCCCAAGAACCCCAAATGTGTAGCTACGAGAGAAAGGATTATTCCTCAATGAAGCAATTGATCACTTTCGACTGCACAGTTTAGAGATAAGAGAGGGAGTAGTAGTAGTATTGCTTAATGAAGAAAGTGGCATGGCAGCTAAGCGAGAAAGAAGTATCCTGCAATGTAGAAGGTGGTTTCCCTGAAAAGCAACTGTGGAGCTAAGAGAAAAAGCATAATCATTAGTGGGTTCCCATCAATTTTACAAATAGACTCTGAACCAGGTTAATAGCTTGGTATCAAAAGTAAAGATTTCTCAGATCTTTGTAAATCAATATTGATCAAACCTTTCCCAGATGTTCTGTAAAATGTAACAGCACTAATGTTATTTGTTTTCATTATGGTGTTTACATTCTTGAATTTTTATTTTAGATTCGTTGTTCTTAGGGTGAACATCGCTAATAGCTTTAGAATGAAAATAGCCCATGTAGATATATTTTGGAGAAAATGAAGGATATTAAATATACCTTGTGTATATATTTAACAGAAAACCATAATGATAATTCAAGTTTGATAGACATAATGAATTATTTGCCAACAGAGCACCATACTCAGGGATGACTTTAAAAACCGCATCATGCATGGAATCTGTCAATTTCTTATTGGTAGCAGTTGGACTGCCTCTGTTATAGCTTTGATTGGCTTCCATAAGCCTTATTTAAAAGAAAAATGACGCCTATTACAAAATTATCTTGTTTAATGATGGGCAACACATTTTTGATTGGGCTGAGTTCCAGGAAGGCTGGCTGCCATACCATCAACTTCTCACCTTATCTGTTGTAAGAGCCTAGGAACGCTTGGGCTGTTAGCAGAGTGGGATAGATCATTGTCACACATGAAAACTAGAGTGTAGAGAAGCGACAACGGTGTGCCTTCTAAGCAGGGATACAAGACCTCCTTCAAAACTTCTTTCAATTTAACTCCATCTTTTCAGGTTCCCTCACTGGGCTAGCAAGTCTCTGTAAAATTATACCTGCCTGAAACATGACTACTCTTCCCTGATCTTGACCTCACAAACGTTGATGATGAGCATCTCCAAAATAGATCCACCATTTGCCTAACCGTCAGGTCCGTCAAGGGTTGCCCTGGTCTCGTCAGTAAAGAAAACGCAACTCATATCTAACGTTATGTAATTCTGGGCCCATTGAAAACCTCAAATTCGTGTGACAGGGCGTTAAAGGAGTCAGTTTTATCGGAACTCGCACGAAAGACATGGTTGCTAGGATACGGTTCCTAGTGCTGTTCGGTACATGGGGGCGATCAGCGCGGGCAAAAATAAATTTACCTTTTTGTCCGGTTTCCCACGTAACTGGAGGCCAATATTTCCCAAATTCCTAGCTGACAGAGTTTATAAGGACCTACAGTCGTATAGCTTCTTTCCTAGAGATGGACACTTCATAAATCGGTTAACCGTGTCCAAATAGCGAAATAAATTAATTATTCACAAAAACATGAATACATGTGTCTTCAACACTTTCCTTGATAATGAAAGACTTTTCTTCGTCGTTGAGGCCTCTGCGACGACCTATTGTTATTAAAGAGATAGATGCTATTAGCGTGGTTCTCCTACAAAGCGACGAATCCGAATAAAATTTGAAGGCCATAACTAAGCATAATCAAAAATAACATTAATGCTGTCATAATGTGCGGAACAGCTGAGAAAAGTATCATAAAAAATGAATGACAGAAAAATTCGAGTGGCATCACTCGAGGGCCTAGTTTGGAATAAAAAGAGAAAGCATTATTCCTCATTAATGAATGTTGCTCTCATCGAAACCTCAATATGGAACTATGAGAAAAGAAATATACCTCAACGAAAAAAAGTGGCTCCAGTTGAAACCACATTTTGGGGAAAAGATATAAAGCGGTATTCCTCAATGAAGCAAGTGAGTCCCATAGAAATCGCACTTTGTGGCTAATAGAGAAATAATTAATACTTAATGAGGCATATGTATTGCCTCAAAATCCTACTTTTAAACGAATAGAAAAGCCTATTTCTTCGATGAAGCATGTTATAACGCTTGAAACTATACTTTAGAGCTAAAAGAGAAAGCACTATCTTCCAAAAACCAAGTGGCTTCACTTGAAACGATACTTCAAAACTTAGTGATAAAGCAATATTTCTAATTGAAGCAAGCAGCTCCCATGGAAATAATCTATATGGAGCTAAGAAAGAACGCAGTATTTCACAATGAAGCAAGTGGATCGATTAAAACTAGCACTTTGAAGATAATAGAAAAAGCAGTATTCCTCAATGAAGCATGGAGTGTCCCTGAAAACCACACTTTTAGGCTAATTGAGAAAGCAATATTCTTCAATGGAGAAAATGGTCACGAACGAAACCCATCTTTTGCTAAAAACCAGAAAGCACTATTAGCAATAAGCAAGTGACACCTGTCGAAGCTCGTCTTGCGAACTAAGATATTAAGCAATATTACTATATAAAGGCAGTGACTCCCATCTAAACTCAGATCTGAGCAAAAGAGAAGCTTTATTCCTCACTAAAGAGAGTGGCTCACCCTCACAACCCAACTTTTGATTTAAGCAAGAAAGCATTATCTCTCAATAAAACAAGTGAATCCTCTCAAACCACACTTTGATTATAAGAACGAGAGAACAGTATTCTCCTAGATAGCAAGTGGCTCCCACCGCATCCCCAATTTGAAGCTAAGAATAAAAAGAATATTCTTCACTGAAGCAAGTAGCTTTACCTCGAAACCTCTATTGGAGCGAAGAGAGTAGGTATTATTCCTGAATGAAACAAGTGGCTACACACTAAAATCCTCTTGGAGCTAGGAGAGAAAGCAGTATTCTTCAATGAACAAATTGACTCCCTTCGAAACGCAACTTTGGACCTAAGAGAGAAAGCATTATTCCTAGTAAAGCAAGCGGCCGCTCTCTAATGGTAAATTAAAACAAAGACTCAACGCAATCTTGTTTAATTTATCAAGTAGATACTCTCAAAATCATATTTTGGAGATAGGGAGAAATTAGTATTCATCAATTAACCATGTGTCTCCCATTGAACCTCAACAGAGGAGGTAAGAGATAAAGCAATATTTTTCTTCAATGAGGCAAGTTCCTCCCCTGCAACTCCAATTTATATTTAAAAGTATAAGCAGTACGACTCAATGAAGTAATTGGCTCTCTCGAATGGACAGTTTTGAGCTAGGAGAGAAGGAGGAAGAGAAAATAAGAGAGCTAAGTATTTCTCAATGAACCAAGTGTCCCCAATCTAACCAAAACATTGTAGCTATGAGTAAAAGCACTATTCATTAGTAAAGCAAGTGCCTCCTCTAATTCCCCCATTCTAATTAAAAGAGTAAGCAGTATTCCCAATTAAGTAAGTGATTTCTATTTAAACCCGAAATAAAACAAAGATAGAAAGCAGTATTCCTCAAAAAAGGGTGGTTCCCATAGTGTCGAGGAATAGGCCGAGGGGTGGTAGGAGTTTTCCCAGACTCATCTATATATATATATATATATATATATATATATATATATATATATATATATATATATATATATATATATATATATATATATATTTCGTATTATCCCGAATGCGGAGGGGTCATCGAACTACTCCTTATACTTCGTTCGGCCTGTGCCTTGAATGAGTTTATTGACTCAGAGTGCTTAGAGATTGGCTACGGAGGGATTGGAATGAACTTTGCCAGCAAGCGACCCAAAGGATGTTAGATACACAACAATGTGAAAATAAAGTTTTAATGAACACTATACAAGAAATTATATAAACAAATAATTTGCTTTGAGAGATAAATCAATAAGTGAATCTCGGATATCTCACTTGGCTTGTAAATAACTATTTACTATGTAAATCCCTATACACTTGTAATGTTGGTAAGCTTCGCGGTGAAGTTGATGAATGTAAAAGGTAAGGATTACATTGGAACCTGATGTTCGGGTGGTGCTGGTGAGTGAAGGTGGTGAGATAATGGGTGGAGATGATGATGTAGGTTCTCCAGGGACCGACCTGATCTCACAATTCCGTTACGATTCTGCTGGAAGAAGGCGGTGACAGAAGCTTCTTGTTAAAGAGGGCCCCACGCTCGTGAACTCTGAGGAATCTTGGGTGCCTGTTTGAGGGGGGCGAAGTGACGTATCGACGCGCAGGGTCACGAAAAAAAACCAAGATGTAGATCTCTCGCTTAGGGAACCAGAGTGAGGCTGTTTGTAGCTTCGGCTCTGACACTTGAGTATGAGCTTGGGTCCGCACTGACTTGCAGACCAACGGGGTAAGGAGCCTCCCTAACTGCAACCGATTTCCTCTCTGAAGACTTGATGCTCCGACAAATTACCACAACACCAAGATAGATAGCAATTCCTGCCCCGCCAGACGCTCTGCAAGCTCTACAACTGAGGGTTAAACGAATTTATCTTTTATATTTGAAACTCGGGAGAGGTTTGCATGGCTCTGGAAGTAGATTTGATATCAAGCTCCTAGATTTTGTTCTTTGTAAACTTCCGGGAACCACTGGAGGCCAAGATGGGCGCCGATCTATCGATAATCAGATATCGGGCCGGAATGGGAAGGTTTGTTAACTGGCCCGCCAGGAAGGGAGTTGAGGGAAACGTGGGTGCATTATGCACAGTAAAAGGTCCACCAATTAAGTACATCCTAAATTTTTTAATGCAATAAATGATTGCTAAAGCTTTAAGTTCTATAGTAGCGTATGCTCTTTCGTGAAACCACAGCTTCCGGCTAGCGTATGCCAAGGGAATTAGGGTTCCTTTTTCCTCATATTGTCATAAAACGCACCCAATGCCGAGATTAGAGGCATCAGTTCGGCTGCAAAATTTTATCTGGGGATTGGGCAAACGGAGGATAGGAGCGGAGAACAATTTTTTCTTTTGCGTACACAAACTCGCATTCTCGGCGAGATTCCATAGAATGGGGTCTCGTGCGACCTTTTTAAGAAGGTTATTGATGGGTGACGCTTTGGAAGCGAATTGGAGGATGAAGCGCCGATAGAAGGAGACGAGGCCAAGACACAAACGAAGCTGTTTCTTAGTTTTAGGTAGTAGCATGCCTTCTATTGCCTTAATTGTGTCCTTTTGGGGGGGGACTAATTGTCCCTCTCCTACTTTAAACCCTAAGTAAGAGATAGTGCTATGAGTTCAGCGGCACTTGGACAGCGTCATTTTCAATCCTTGGATCCTAAACTGGTTTAGGAGTTTGTTGCTGTCCGTGGGGAGTAAAAGCAGAACTTTATCGCCTAGTTTCAATTTTCATGCCTTAGATTTGACATCAAAATACGTTCCATACTTCTCTAGATTGATCTCAGAATTTCGCACGACAACCTCCGAGCATTTTTTCTATCCTGTCAGGCAAGTCCAAAATATACGAGTAGTAGATCTTTAGTTCCTCATCCAATCAAGAGTTTGTGAGGAGCTCCTTGAGAATGCTTAGTAGACCTCGGACATTGCGACCATAGAGAAGCTCGAATGAAGGAGAATCCCAAAGTTAGGTGGGGAATCTCCCTACACGCAAACAAAGCTACTGGCAGGTACCGGTGCTATTCCTGGGACTGGTCGTGGCACAGCTTTTTAAGCACGCTTTTTAAGGTAGCGTTTAACTTCTCGCACATACTGTTTGAAGAGGGGTGAAAAGGTATAGTGAAAATATACCTAATTTGGAGCAACTTACTCGCATGCTCAATCAATTCGGACGTAAATTGGCGACCCCTGTCAGAGAGGACCTCTTTAGGGATCCCTACTCGTGAAAAAAATAGAGATTAATGCCTCGGCACACGAGATGCTTTCAATTTTTTGGAGAGGAATTGCTTCGTGGAACCGGGTAGCCTAATCGACGAGGATGAGAACGTAAGAGTGTGTCTCGGTGGAAGGGAGATGTATCGGTCCAATAAGATCGATGGCAACCCTGAAAAATGGTTCTGATATAACTGTAGTCTTCTGAAGTGCGGCAGGTTATACTCGTCCTTTGGCGGTGACCTTTTGTTATTTATCACAGGTCCTGCAAAACTGCGATTTCCTTAGCTGCCCAGGCCAAAAAATACTAAATTACGCGTTGCGAGGTCTTATTATAGCTGAAGTGTCTTGCAAACACACCTTCTTGTGCTATTTGTAAAATATTCGCAACGTAGGCCTTAGGCACGCAAAGGGCCTTGAACGGGGAGCCTACTGGATCCGGGGAAGTACAAAATAGCAAAGCGTCTTCTACCACATACCTCACTTTTCAGTTTCCACGAACCGATTCTGTCTCTCCTCGTTTAGCCTTTTCACATAAGGGTTAGAGGGAAAGTCAGTCCTTTGGGGCACTTATGAATTGGGCGTTTTTCAGTCCCTCGTAATTGGGGATGCAAGGTTGCTTGAGAGGAATGGGGGGGGAGTAGGCGTCTCTATGAGTCTGAGCCCAGGTGACGACAGCTTGCGATACAGCAGTTGGGGAGAGCTGCGCACGCTGGCCGACCAACACTGCACAAAATTTAATCGCGGCAGCTACGACGTCGCTCCACCCAGTTAAATAGCAGCATTTTACGTGACAACGAACCACTGGTAATTTATTAACTCTTCTCAAGATATCGTATACAACAACGAATTTCCTATGTTGTGGGTCCTTGGGGGGAAGTATCTTGTTTGAGACCACTATACATGTACATCTTGTATCTCTCACCAGAGTGGATACTTTACATCCACTAATGGATCTGGACTCGAAGTTAAGCCCACCAGAAGAACTGTTATTAAAAAGAAAGTTCACCTGGTGCTCATGAGAGTTCGACGAAGATGGCAGAGGCGCAGGCGCAATAGGCTGTTCGGCAGCGAGAGTTGCGGAGACTTGGTGGACCTGTTATCCAGAGGCAAAGTGAAAGCAAGAGTTTTGAGAACCCTGAGATTTGTAGTGACCAGGTGTTGCAAGAGAAGCATGAAATGGGGTTTCTCCGGTAGGCGTTACTCGACGGAGCATTAAAAATTGGCGGTTTCACCTCTTCTTGCTTATTATGGTGGTTACCTTTGGGTTTAAAGGGGCCTGGAATTTTTAGTAAATGAGGGGGCTTTCTCGGTTGTGATTGTCCTTGGTTCTTAAGGGACAGAAGAATGCTCTTCTTTTGCTCCTTAGGATAGAACTGATAATTTGTGGCGTAGAGATCCGCTTTTTCGAGGCACTCGTTAAAGGAAGAGGCCCGCCTATCTTACAAAAGTGCGCGGATTTCCGTAGGGAGGGTGTGCATTAGCTGGCCCTTTAAAAAAAATCTAGTAGTTAGTCGTAGTCGCCACCGATTTTAGCCGAGTCCAACCAAAATTGGACGTTTTTCTTCAGGATGAACCCAAACTGTCAATACGTCTGTCTTGGCTGGCTCCTAGGCCATCAAAATTTTTGTCTGTAGCACTGGGGGTTTAAATTAATCGCGGATTAGAGTTCTGCTTTAACAGATGAATAATCTATTGTAGCTTCTGTTAGGAGGGCAATGAAGATTTCTCTTAAACGAGAATTGAGCCGCGGGAGCAGGCGGCCTATTCCTTCAGACTTAATGTCCCACCCATTGACTTCGAAGATCTTTTCGAAATGAGTTAAGTAAGTGAAACAGTCCTCTTGATCACCATTAGGGGGGAGCTTTAATGCGGGGGCATGAGGGTGATGACTTTTGGACCCGAAGTAACTGACTTCTACTTGATCTCTACTTAACTCACGCTCATGTTGACGAATTATCTCCCTCTCTTCTCTCTCTCTCTCTCTCTCCCCTATTTCTTCTTGTCTTCGCCTCTCTTCTATTTCTTCTTGTCTTCGTTGTTCTTCTCTTTTTTTTCCTCACGTTCATTCCTCTGTTCAATCTAAATGTAGTTGATCAATTCCTTGCCTAAAAGGCCCCAAACTTGCCCCTGATTATGGAACATTCTCAAATGAGGGGGAAGACATCTTGGATACGCTGTCGGATCCGTTAATTTACGCAAGAGCTTTACGACTTAACCCCAGATTATACGGCAGTGACAAATAATATACACAATAATAAAAAAATAAATAAAAAAATACAAATACTTACTATGCTGGGTGAGATGCTGCCATAAAGGGTTATCGAGGGTGACCTAACCCTTTTTATATTGTATACCGACAATATAAAAAAAAAATTAAAAGGACACTGGATCAATTCTTATTTCACCAACAAAATTTTAAATGTCTTATTATTTGTTTTGTCTAACCTTGGGCGCTTGGCAATTAGAAAAGGGGGAATTTCAAAATTGATGGGTTTGAAACAAACCGCACACCTAATGACACCAGGAGGGAAAGGTTTGATAACCGGCTCGTCCGGAAGGGAGATGGGGGAAACGTGGGTGTATTATACTATTCTCCTGCACATAAAAAACACTAATTTTAGGTAGGAGGGAAAGCAGTATTATTCAAAAACGTAAATAGATCTGGTAGAAAGCGCACTTTGCAGCTAATGTAGGAAAATTTATTCCTCAATTAAGCAGTGATGATCTTTCAAACTCCACTTTGGAGCTAATAGCAATGCAGTATTCCTCAATAAACAAAGTGGTTTACCCTCATAACTCAAATTCCCTTCTAACAGAGAAAGCAGCTTTCCTCAATGATACACTTGACACTTCTAAAAAGCACATATTGGAGCTATGAGAGAGAGAGCAGGAATTATATATGAAGCAAGTGGCTTCTCAATAAACCGCAATTTGGAGCAAATATAGAAAGCAGTATTCCTTAATAAAGCAATTAGCTCCATTCGAAAATCCTCTTTGTAGCTAACAGAAAAAAGAGTATTCCTTAAAGAAGCAGCTGGATCCCAGCAAAACGCAACTTAGGGCTAAAAGATTAAGCATTATTCCACATTAAATCAAGTGGTCCTTTCTAAACTCCATTTCCAACTTAGAGTCAAACCAGTATTTTTCAATGATGAAAATATATACATTCGAAGAACCACTTTGGAGCGAAGGAAGAAAACAGTATTCTTTAATGAAGCAAATAGCTCATAATGAAATCACAAATAGGAGCTAAGCAAGAATTAAGCTACTGATTCCCTCTAGAAATCCTAATTTGTAGCTAAGAGAGAAATAATAAATCCTCAATGAACCAATTGGTAACTCTTACAAGCCATACTTTGTGCAAAAAGAAAAAGCAATTTTCTTCAGTAAAGTGCGAGAAAGCTCTATTCATCAATGAATTAAAAGGATTAACTAGAAATCCCACTTTGGAATTAGAGAAAGCAGTACTGTTCAATAAAGCATGTGGCTCCTTTTTAATTCCCTAATACCGGGTATTGTAAACTTCTGATACATTCGTTACGATGCTCTCAACAAAGGAAACAATGATAGTTTTGCTGCAAAAACTGATTTTACAACCAATCCGAATCTTTTCACACATTTTAGTTACAACATTCAAGTCTTATCCGCAATCGTTCTTGAAATAATGCTTTTCCCTTTTACTCATAAAAACACCACAATTACTACAGTCATTCATTACTCAGTAAGTCTTTGTAATAGAACGAGTTGAAGCTGCGTTTAATTTCAACTCCTATCCCGTATTATTTAAAGCCACGATGCTGCCCACGTGCATCTTCGATTCGAGGCTTGGAGTCTTATCACAGCTACCGGATGTCAATGTTTAAACAAGGAGGTTATCGTCCCCCCGTTCGCCCCCATACGCCGACCTCGCCAGATCGAGTTAGGCTTATGAACAGATAAGGCATTGTTCTCCGGCCCGGCTGTGCGTTCCCTCCAAGCTTTCACTCCATTTTCCCCCACGCCAAGGAGATGTCCTGGCTATTTATATGGAAACTTTACCACTAAGATCAGATTGGAGATCCAGATTTTCGTCGCGAAACATCACCACGACCCTCTCTCCCTTTGTGCGCCAAGGGACCTCGACCTCGAGATTCACCATCACTTGTCCAGAAGGAGGACAATATTCATTGAGTGCCAAAGGTTCGAGCCTTTCCGACGCCAAGTCCCCAAGGCTTTCCCCCCCTGTTGTTCAAAGGAGAACAGCATTAGAACAGCCATTGTTCGTTTTGAGCCCTTCGCCAAGAAACGGTTCTCATCCCCCCCTGTTGTTCAAGGAGAACAGCATTAGAACAGCCATTGTTCGTTTTGAGCCCTTCGCCAAGAAACAGTTCTCATCCCCCCCTGTTGTTCAAGGAGAACAGCATTAGAACAGCCATTGTTCGTTTTGAGCCCTTCGCCAAGAAACGGTTCTCACCCCCTCCCCTGTTGTTCAGAGGAGAACAACATTAGAACAGCCAAAGTTCTTGAGCCCGTAGACAAGAGACGGTTCTCATCCCCCCCTTTGTTCAGAAGAGAACAACCTAGAACAGCCATTGTTCGTCTTGAGCCCTTCACCAAGAAACGGTTCTCACCCCGCCTGTTGTTCAAAGGAGAACAACATTAGAACAGCCATTGTTTTTAAGCCCGTAGACAAGAGACGGTTCTCATCCCCCCTTTGTTCAGAAGAGAACAACCTAGAACAGCCATTGTTCTTCAAGCCGTTCGTCGAGAAACGGTTCTCCTTCCCAAGACGCCTCGTCAGGATCCTTTTATTCCCCCCCTTTGGCTGGAACTCGCCAGCGGACCGAAACTCCTTTGCGCCACCTTCCACTGCACCACTAGTTCCAAAGTTACGTAAGCCAAACTTCACCTTTGAGTATTGATCCCTTTTGTCAATTCTATCCTGTGCTTTAAATTGTTTATCGAACCATCCCATCTCTTTAACTCTATATTTGTTTTACCTTTTTTAATCCCCTAAATCCTTGGATTAGCCCGAGTCTCCACGACCCTTTCCATTCTGTTTATGTCAATATTTTCCGTCTTGTGTTTGTTGATAGTTATTATTAATAAAACTCTATTTTATTTATGATAGCAATATTATTATCCTTGAGCTCAGTTCCACTTCTTAAGCATTTCGAAGATACATAATATCGGCCGCCAGACAGTAACGCACTCTAAAGATAATTAAGGAAGTTCCCTCAACGAATAGTGATATATGGTATATCGTCGGGAGTCATTCTACGACATATATATATATACTATTTAAATTTGGTATCAGGTGTGTAAGGTTTAACGCTATATCTTTGCAAACAATGGTCTCAGTCGAGTAAAGCATAGTGTTATTCGTTATAATAATAGAATATAGTAGTTCCCTTTCGTTTTAACGATTGCCATCCCTTTTTTTTAAACTTAAGAAGCTGGAGTAGCTCAAGGAACTGTGATAATAATTTGTTTGTGTTTTTTTGTGATTTAAGTCAGTGGTTATTTAGAGTAAGAAACCAAGTACGAATACGTCAGTGCCCATATTTAGGTAGGCTAATTCTATAGAGGCATAATTCTTGTTGCAAGGAATTTTAGTTGGTTGACTAGTGCGCCCCCAAGTGCAAAGATGACTCAGTTTGAAATCTTTAAAGCGCAAGGAGAATCCTTGGGACTTTCCGGAAAAGAACTAATTAAGTACATAAGAGAGGAATGGATAAGACAAGTGTACCTTCACAACAGAGTGAACTAGCTCGGATTGAAGAAAAATATCAAAGAAAAAAGGTAGAAAGCGAAAGGGAAAGAGTAATCCGACAAGAGGAACGAGAAAGAGAAAAACAACGAGAGGAACGAGAAAGAGAAATACAACGAGAAGAGCGAGAAAGAAAAATACAACGAGAAGAACGAGAAAGAGAAAAACAACGAGAGGAACAGGAAAGAGAAATACAACGAGAAGAACGAGAAAGAAAAATACAACGAGAAGAACGAGAAAAAGAAATCCAACGAGAAGAAAGAAGGAAGGATTCGCGCTCCTTCCCAGGAAAGCTGACAAAGTTTCCGAGCCCCGTAAAACCCCAAAACTTCTTTCCCCAAAACCAACAACGGGACTCCAAACCTCCCGTTAAGACTTCTCCTCCATCTCTCTTCCCGAAGCGACCAACCATATGCTTCACCTGTGGTGTAGAAAACCACATGAGCTGGATTTGCCCCCAAAATTCTAGGCTTAAAAGCGGACCAGCCCACCAAGTTCACCAGATTAATGCAACTCCGGCTCCCCCGGTGGTGCAGACCCAAGCAGAAACTTCTCCCACTCCGTCAGGCCACCAGGTAAATTTTGTTTTTGGTAAAAGTTCATCGGGAACTTTGAAATATGAGGAGGGCAGCGTGGACAGGTGCCGAGTATTGACTCTCGTCAGGGACACAGGATGTACGTGCTTCATCGTGTCCGACGAACTCCTCCCAGTGGCCTCTAACCACAAAAAAATTTGCGGTGGTACATGACCACCTTGGGCGGGCGAACCGATTCCCCGTCGCTAGATGTTACCTGCAGTGTCAATATTATAATGGCTGGGCTGAAGTCATTGTAGCACCCATACAATTCTGTTCCGTACTTATAGGACAAAGCCCCCAAGTAAGTTTCGACCCTGTGTTTCAGGCCGCCCTTCCTCAAGGCCGAGATAAGAAAGAAGCCCAGGAGCCCGTCCCCATCAGAACCCCGATACCGTCCGATTTCTCGGAGACCCGTAACCAGGACTTTAGGACGGCAAAAGAGGAGTGTGAATCACTAAAACCTTTAGGTGATAAGGCCCCAGACAAGGACACGGAGACTGTCCCTGGACCCCAAGAAAAAAAGAACCCCCAACGCGCCCATGGAGATACCTTCGTAGAACTGGACGAAGCATCGGCGCTTGAAGAGGATTGCCCCGCGGAGTCCCTTAATGTAATCCAGACAGTGTGCATCCAACCTGATGCCGATTACCCTCCTCCTTCCCTACCAGGCGAGTCTTTGGAACCCTCTAACCTGGATAGTGACGCGCAGCTGACACCACGTCAGAAGAGTCAGCTACAAGAACTAATTAAATGGAATCACCATTTACCCACCCTATTAGCTCTTTTCGAGCAACTGCGTGAAAATGGCCTCACCATTGGCCCCAGCAAATGCCAGTTTGCCCACGAAACCATCAAATATTTGGGTTTCAAAATAGGACAAAACAAGTTAGGTCCCCACGAGAACAAGATTAAGGCAATCGCCGACATGCCCCTCCCGATTACAAAGAAGCCATTAAGATCGATCCTAGGATCAGCTTCTCCCTATCAGCGATTTGTTCCGAATTTCGCTGCAATTTCGGCCCCCCTATGCCCCCTTCAGGAAAAGAATTTCTCCGATCGTTTACGTTGGAATGATGTCGCTGTTTCCCATTTTGATCAGCTCAAAAGTAAGTTCATTTCTGCCCCCATTTTTAAGTTGCCCAACCCGGAAAAATCCTTTGGGGTTAAGACCGACGTGATCAACGAGGGCATTGGAGGTGTACTCCTTCAATACGTGGATGACAGAACGAGTCATCCAGTTGCATGTGCTAGTCGTCAACTATTACCACGCGAAAAGAGATATGCCACTAGAGAAAAGAAAGCTCTATCAATTATCTGGGTCATAGACAAATTCAAGCTGTACTTGATATGTAAAGAATTTCAAATAGGAACCGACCACCGTCCGTTAGCCTATATTAGGAATGTGAGACACTCAAACGGACGCATCATGCGCTGGAGTTTACTCTTGCAAGAGTATCAGTTTAAAATAAATTAGATAAAAGGTTCCGATAACCAGGTCGCTGACGCACTCAGTAGGAATGCGTTACCGAATAGCGTAGAATAATTGTATTCATAGGATTAGTATCTCAATGTAGGTATATACCGTCTTGTACGACTTAATTTAAGATTCTTTTGTAATATAATTAATTAATGTATATGTCTGAATTTTGTAACGCTCAATGTCTTATTTTTTTGTATGTCTATATATTTGTTCTTATTAATTTACGTATAAATTATTTTGTCCCGTATGTACTAAGTTTATATCATTTCATTGTTCCATGCCCTTTTTTTTTCTTTGATTAAGTTGTATTAAAGGTTATTTTCCCCTGTAATCTAAAGATCAAAATAATCATATGTATTGAGGTAATACTAGTTAGGTGCAGGAAGGTACGGTTGGTACAAGAAAACGAGTTCCCCACAACGGAGCTCTATCGTTGTCCCTTCTCTCTTTTTTTTCGAAGTGACAACTTTCCCTGCAATGGAGGGGTGTAATAGAACGAGTTGAAGCTGCGTTTAATTTCAACTCCTATCGCGTATTATTTAAAACCACGATGCTGCCCACGTGCATCTTCGATTCGAGGCTTGGAGTCTTATCACAGCTACCGGATGTCAATGTTTAAACAAGGAGGTTATCGTCCCCCCGTTCGCCCCCATGCAACCATTAAAGGAAAAAGGCCAACATTAATCAATATTTTAAGATTCCTTTTACATCAACAAAATTGACGACTTCTTATAGCAAGAGGTACCATACAAAAGCTTAATTTCGATTCGCAACTAAAAAGATATATTTCATACCCAGCTGACTTAGCCTTATCAAATTACTATATATTTAGGAATAGCAAATCACTTAAAGATAATGAAGATATCAACAAAAAAGTGGTCAAAACAGCTTTAAAGGTCTTTTTTAAATCAGAATTAAACTATTTTTACAAACATGGTAACAAAATAATTGTAAATCACATGACACGTGATATATAATAGATGTATTTTAAAAGCCCAAAGAAATGAAAACTGGTAACACAACCCAGAAAAATTTATGAGTATGCCCTTATTGTTTGTTTCTTTCTGTCCCAATTTCTCTCTTAAGTTTAATTGTTCATGTAATAATAATCTCCTCAGCGTTTTTCCAGGTAGTGTTACCAGTTTTCATCTCTTTGGGCCTTTAAATTACATATAATATATATCACGTGTCATGTGATTTTCAATTATTACAAACAAAAAGCCCGTGCCCTTCCTACTAGATAAAAACTTCTCTTGTCTCTCAAGAGATAAATACCTACACTTCGTTATTCAAAAGGCTTCATGGGAGGTTGAGGAAGGTAGCTCTGACTATGAGCATCGTGGTCATTTTAGCGTAGAGCGCTTAATGACACAGGTTCAAATCCAACTCCTTTTTTCATTTTCTTATAACGGTTAAAATAGTTTTTCCCTATTTTTCTGTTACTATATCTTCCATTTTCTCTCTTAAGCTTTAATAGTTTACGTAATAATAATTTCTTTAGCCTTTTTCTGGGTTGTGTTACCAGTTTACATTTCTTTGGGCCTTCCAAATACATGGTAATGAAATGTTGGTAGAGATGATTAAACCAAGAATCAGCGTGTATGCTGGTTTAGAATAGTAATATCATATCTACTATGCCAATATTTATGTATTTGTCGAATAGGAGAGTAAAATATAGTTCCAAAATTTTAAAGGAAAGAGTTAATGGTGACAAGTGCCAGGGCAGATAAAGAGGTTATCAAGATTTTAGTGATATTTCTATATTGAAGATTAGTTCGAAAAAACAGATTTTTCTCTTGAACTCTTCTTTTCATGTTTAATTTTCTAATGATCAATACTTTTCAAAGGTTTACCTTATTATTATATTATTTTCTTTGTGCTCAATAAATTAGAGCTGCGTAGGAGGACAAACAACTATTTCTGCGAACAAAACTACTACTTACATGAGGTCAGAGTGGGTAACATCTATTCTATTAAACAGATATACATAGTCTAACAATTATTTTAAAAAATCTAGCCTGAAAACTGCTTGATGAGTGAGGGGGATGGGATACATATAAAAAGCAGGCAATTAAAATGAACATAAAAGAGAAGAATGAAGTTAAAAATGCCCCTATTGTGAAACCCTTAAGCCCTTCACCAATCGCTAACGTATTCATTCCAAACTATACAAACAAATTTATACAAATCCCAGAAGCACACATATATATATATATATATATATATATATATATATATATATATATATATATATATATATATATTCGTAAGTATTGCAGCTAACCAGGCTGTTTTTTCGAATTTCATGGCGAAGGCAAGGGCGCAGAAGATGCTCAAGTACATATTTATTTCAATTTTGGAAACAAAGTTTCGCACATGTTCCTCTTCAGGTTCTAAGATTAAAGTTTTTAAAAAATTAATTATAATGTTATTAAAGTTGTGAAAAATAAAAGAATTTGAACTAAAGGTTTAAATGGAATAAGAAAGTTGTGCTATTTTTCCTATAAAAAAAATTAAGAGTATACAACTAAATTGATTAAAAGATACACAAAAAGACATTAACAAATAAATTGATAATAATTTTAAAAAACCCGAAAGAAATAACATAAGTACTAAATGAATCAAAAGAGTAATAACCAATTTTACGAAAAAACCGAAAAGGCTAAAGGGCAATTAAAAATATAAATTAATAAATGTATTCAAATAAACTAAGAAAACAGTGAGTAAAAACAAAAAAAGTTTAAAAACTGAATGTATAAACTAAAATAAATACTAATCTGAATCAAAGGGGTAGCAATTTAAATGGTTTAAGATGGTGGAAGTCAATTAAAGGTATAAAGTAAAAGAAAAATTCAAGTGTTTAAAAATATTAACTAAACAATTACGAATGAAGTGCTTACCAAACGGAAAAAATGGAAAATGTTAAAAATGCTGTGGTTTCAACTTTAGTCTAAGAATTCTTAAGATGATACGAATAAGATTCCAAGATATAAAAACTTATAAACCAGAAGATCATATATACTCGTACATAATGTGTCATACTCAATCAATGTGGTTTTGACGTTAAAAGTGAGATTATTGTTTGGAGAATTTTAGCAAGCTGATCCTAGAACAAAATTGACAGGTTCAATCCAAACTGAAATTACTAATAAAAAACTTTGTATTACCTCTTATTTAATACAGACCTTCAATATATCAGAAAAATTCATATATGCTTACATTAAATTAATTAGTTATATAGCGCAGTTTTAACTTTCTTTACGCCGTAAATTTCAAAACATACTTAACGCATTTTCTAAAAATTGCGCGTCATATTTGAGGCTTTTAAATGTAAATTTCATTTTTTAGGCATTGAAAGCTAACTTTTCTTTACCCTTTGTAAAATTTGTTCTTTATTAGATAATAAAGCCATTCACTTCATCTATTAGAGGAGGTCATTTTCAAATATTATGTAATTTCTTTACAAATTGCAGGCTCATCAAAAATTCCTCTGCAATAACAAGTTCATCAAGGTTACTTTCAACCTATTAATTTGTGTTTCATTCAAATCATAGTCGGCATTCGCTAAACAGGTAGATGGTATAAATTCAGCTATAATCGGCTGAGAACGGTGAAATATCATCTATTCCTCAAGGCTATAGAAACATCATTTTCAAAATGAATTGATAATATATTGAAATTATAATTATTTCTATAAAAAAGTGTTCGAGAACATTTTTCTTCATTATGGCTCGCAATAATTTTTCGATCCTAAATAAAGAAGAGGAACTTATTAAAAAATATTTTATAGCTTTTTTCAACTGTTTAGTTGTAAAGAAAATTGTTTTATTAGATGAAAGCATAAAGTTTAGACTTTAATTTGAAAAATATGCCAAAGAAATTGCAATTAAAGATATGTATAGAAAATTTAATTTTTAAGACTTGAATAAAAACGCATATTTTATACATACATTAGTGTTGGTACATATTTATGTACACTAAAATATGTTTACGTGTAATTCAGTGAATCCAAGTTCTTGAACGTGAGTGAGGTAATTGTCAATATATTGGGGATGGTTGAACAAAAAATCGTTAAGCTTTTTCCAGCAAGTGGTTCCTAAGAGGAAACTCAAATAATTTGCAAAGATGAGGTGGTAGGAGGGTTGCCACCCTTCTCGGAGACGAAGAAATATAGGAAATGACAAATTTCCGAAAAAAATAACTTGACAAATTTGCTTCCAAACATTTTCTCAAATATTTCATAGTGGATATAGCCTTCGTGCGTTTTCGCTTCTTTTAGTTTGTATAAATAGAAAAAACATATATTTTAGGAGTGTATAATCACACTTCTTTATCCTTACTTTCTATGGGTAGAAGGTGTAAGAAGAGACCATTTAAAATCTTTATTGTAGTAAAGTCTTCGTTTTTGTTTGCTGTAGCATAGGATCACCTCATTGTTGCGTTTACTATTGACTATTAAAACATTCATCCCATTCTCATCTTGCTGGTTTACAGTTAATATTATTTGTCAATAAGCAAGTGTCTGCAGTAGAAACCGAATATTGTAGGAGAGAGAGAAAGCGGTATTCACCATAAAACTAAGTGCATCCATACGAAACTCAAATTTGTGGGTAAAATATTGAGCAAGCAGGGTTCCTGAATGGAGCAAGTAGCTCCTATAGATAGTATACTTTAGAGCTAAGAGAGAAATAGAGAGTGCAGTATTCCAAAATAAGGAAGTGGTTCCGATTTAAACGTCAGTTTAGAACTAAGAGAAAAGCAGAAATCCTCAATGAAACAAGTGGCTCCTATCAAAACCAGATTTTAGAGATAATAGAGAATCCAGTATATCCCAATGAAGCAAGTCGCTGCAATCAAAATCAGTCTCGGAGCTAAGAAAGAAAGAAGTATTCCTCAATAAAGCAAGTGTTTTCCTTCCCAACCAAACTTTGAAATAAGGAGAAATTAGTAGTACTAAATAAAGCAAGTGGCTCCCCTCGAAAACCATTTGAGAAACTAGAGAAGAAAGAGGTATTCCTCAATCAAGCAAGTGGCTTCCCTTGAAACTCCACATTAACGCAGATAGAGGAGCAAAGCATATAGCTCAATGAATCAAGTGCTCCCTATAAATCTAACCTTATAGTTAGGAGAGAAAGCAGATTTCTCAATGAAGCAAGTATATATGTACATTGGAAAACCTAATTTTTAGATAAGACAGAAAGCAGTATTCCTCCAAGAAGCAGGTTGACACATTCTAGTCAACACATTAAAGCTAGAAGAGAAGGCGGTATGTCTCAGTAAAAGAGTAGCTCACATGAAAACTTGCAAATAGGAGTTAGGAGAAAAAGCACTATTCTGCAATGAAGAAAGTGCCGCCACTCAGAACCACAATTTTGAGCTATGAGAGAGAAAGCATTGTTCCTTAGTGAAATAAGAGGCCACACTCGAAACCTTATTGTGGATCAGGTAGCGAAAGCCATACTTTTCAAATGCCAGTACCTCCCTTGGAAACCCATAAAAAAGGAAGTAATTTATCTTATTGATGCAATTGGCTCCCCTAGAAACCCCACCCTCGAGGTAATAGGTAAACCAGTATTCCACAAGGAAGCAGATGTCTTGCCTAAAATCCTAAGTTTTAGTTAAAAAAGAAAGAAATATTCGCCAATAATTAAGTAGCTCTCCTCGAAACACTACTTTGAACAGTGAGACTTACCAGTATTCCTAAATAAAGCCAGTGTTTCTTCTTAAAACTACATTTTAGAACTAACTAAGAGAGAGAACAGTATACCTTGATGACGAAAGTGGCTTGTTTCGAAACCCACTTTGGGAAATAGGTAGGAAAGCCAAATTATCTAGAACTAAAAGGAATAAGAGTTTTACTCAATAAACCAAGTGGACCCACTCGAAGCCTCACTTTAGAGATTGTCGTGGAATGGCCAGCTTCTCTCTCTCTCTCTCTCTCTCTCTCTCTCTCTCTCTCTCTTTCTCTCTCTCTCTTTCTCTTTCTCTTTCTTTTTCTCTTTCTCTTTCTCTTTCTCTCTCTCTCTCTCTCTCTCTCTCTCTCTCTCTCTTTATATATATATATATATATATATATATATATATATATATATATATATATATACAGGGTGAGTCAAAATTATGTTAACACTTCTATAAGTTTTATTTTATTCAAATTTTAACACTAGAATGAGGGGAATTATTTATTCAGAGTATACTGAACAGTCTCCACCTGTCCACCAGCACAATTGATGCACACAAACCAGCGATCAGCAGTACAATTTATTGCCTTGGCACACATTTCACGGGAAATATTTGATATTACACCTTTTATTATGTCCTTGAGTTCTTCGATGTCACTAACACTTTTGCTATACACGCGATCCTTCATCATACCCCATAACCAGAAGTCACAGGTTGTGAGATCAGGGGAGTATGGTGGCCATGCCAACGGTCCACCGCGACCTATCCAACGATTTGGGAAAGTTTGATCAAGATAAGCCCGAACAGTGCGGCTAAAATGAGGTGTTGCACCATCATGTCCAAAATACCCTGCTCGTCTGATATGTAGGGGTGTGTTATCAATGGCAAACGTTTGCAGAATTTGTAGTTAGCTATCTGCAGTCACCGTTAAAGTTGTAAAGAAATATGGGCCAATTACACTAGTCGTAGTCACGGCACACCACACATTTACCCTTGGGAGGCCCGTTCATGCTCTCGAATGACACGTTGATTTTCAGTACCCGAGAAAATAGTGTTATGTCGGTTAACCTGAACACTTGTATGAAAGGTGGCTTCATCACTAAATACGATACGATTAGCTATGTCCAGTTGGATCTTTGTTATTTCAGCCAGAATCTCACAGCATTCTACTCGAACCTGTTTTTGCCGAGCTGTCAAAGCTTGTGCAATTTGTAGGTGATATGGTCACATGCCAAGGTCTTTGAAAAGAATTCGGCACACTGTGCTTTGTGAAATCCCTGTTTCCAGACTGCAACGTTTCGTCGATTTGGATGTTCTCTGTTGTAGGGGTTTGCCGCCAAAAAATATCAATGTTCGAGTTACTTCTTCTTGTCCTGAGCCGCCCAGCATTTCCTTGATAGTTGTCTGCTACTGATCCAGTGGATCAGGCGATTAGGCGATTAAAGAGATCGGATTCAGGTCGGTGATGTAAAGAGGGATTTTAAACCGGGGCGCACACACAAAGAATAGATCGATTGGGTAAGCAAGATTCTAGATCAATCTGCAGGAGGCAACGGTTACAATTGCTTACGTGCTCGTTGCAGAAAGGGGGGCCAGTTGGGATACTATAACTGCGAAGGAAGAAGTCGAGTTACCTCTCGCTTCAGATGAGGGAGCACTCGTAGATGGCCTTCGGATATGGGAATCCTCGTCAGATACTCGCCGATTAAGTATGGCAGAGTTCACGGATGTCGATTTAGCCTTCGTTCTCGAATCGAATTCGCTGATAGGTGGGAGACGAAAGTCCTTCAGCTCGTTTGCAGTAGTAGGTGGGAAGTCTCTTAGTGCTGCTTACTAAACTGAGTCAAAGGATTTTATAGACCACTGATGAAGTGGCTTTTGGTCGCTTTGGCGGTTCTCCACACACTCGTGTGATTTTGGGGAAAAATCGGTGACTCCTTTGGAGGGGGGGTGAACAATTATGATAAGTTGGCGTGGAATGTATAACGGACTTCGATCTTTTGACGACAGTCAAGAATGTTGGCGGCTTAAAAGTGGCCATTGGAGACGATGAATCGGTCCCTAAGCAAATACAACCGGAGCATGATAACGGCGTAGGCTGCAGCATCACCCTGGATCAACAATGATTTTAAAGCTCCATGCGGTGATCTCAGGACCACGTGGGTACAGAAGGGCACGTGGTCGGCCTTCTACCTCATTCTTCTACAGAGATAAAAAAATGAAAGATTACTAATGAATAAAATGCTTGAAACGAAACTCCTCTTCAGGAGCTATAAAGAAATCACTATTACTCAATGGAGCACGTGGTGCCCATAAAATACGTGATTTTGAGCTAAGAGAGAAACCATGCTTCTAAATGAAGCAAGTGGCATCAATCAAAATCCATCTGAGGCGATAAGAGAGAAAGCAGTATTCCTCAATGAAGCAAGTCGGTCCAATTAAAACCGCACGATAGAGTTAAAGAAGAAACCAGTATTCCTAAAAAAAGCAAGTGGCTGACCTTAAATCCTCCATTTGTAAGTAATATTAAAGCAGTATTCCTCTATGTAGCCTTTTGCCTTTTCCACATCCCAATTAAGATAGAAGAGAAAAGGAAAGAGGCCTCAATAAAACAACTGGCTCCCATCGAAACCACTCATTGCAGCTAAAAGAGAAAGCAGTATTCCTCAATGAAGCAGGTGCCTTACATCGAAACACTTAAACTAAAAGAGAAAGCCTTATAACTCAATTAAGAGAGTCGCTTGCCTAGAAATAACACATTGCAGGTAGGAGATCTAGCAGTATTCCTCAATGAATCATGTGGATTCAATCGAATTCCTCATTTAGAGCTAATAGAAAAAGCAGTAACCTTCAATGTAGCATGTGTCCTCGCTCGAAAACATCCTCTTTTAGAGCTAAGAGAGAAAGTACATTTCTTAAATAAAGCAAGTGTCTCCTCTCGAAACTCGACTTTCAAACTAAGAGGAAGTTCAAAATTCTTCAATGGAGCAAGTGCCTCCTTTCAAAACCTAATTATGAGCTAAAAAGGAAAGTATTCTTTCTCAATGAAGCAAATGGATCCGTCTATAAATCCCTTTTTGGATCTAAGAAAGGATAACATATTAGACAATAAAGCAAGTGCCTCCCCAAGAACCCCAAATGTGTAGCTACGAGAGAAAGGATTATTCCTCAATGAAGCAATTGATCACTTTCGACTGCACAGTTTAGAGATAAGAGAGGGAGTAGTAGTAGTATTGCTTAATGAAGAAAGTGGCATGGCAGCTAAGCGAGAAAGAAGTATCCTGCAATGTAGAAGGTGGTTTCCCTGAAAAGCAACTGTGGAGCTAAGAGAAAAAGCATAATCATTAGTGGGTTCCCATCAATTTTACAAATAGACTCTGAACCAGGTTAATAGCTTGGTATCAAAAGTAAAGATTTCTCAGATCTTTGTAAATCAATATTGATCAAACCTTTCCCAGATGTTCTGTAAAATGTAACAGCACTAATGTTATTTGTTTTCATTATGGTGTTTACATTCTTGAATTTTTATTTTAGATTCGTTGTTCTTAGGGTGAACATCGCTAATAGCTTTAGAATGAAAATAGCCCATGTAGATATATTTTGGAGAAAATGAAGGATATTAAATATACCTTGTGTATATATTTAACAGAAAACCATAATGATAATTCAAGTTTGATAGACATAATGAATTATTTGCCAACAGAGCACCATACTCAGGGATGACTTTAAAAACCGCATCATGCATGGAATCTGTCAATTTCTTATTGGTAGCAGTTGGACTGCCTCTGTTATAGCTTTGATTGGCTTCCATAAGCCTTATTTAAAAGAAAAATGACGCCTATTACAAAATTATCTTGTTTAATGATGGGCAACACATTTTTGATTGGGCTGAGTTCCAGGAAGGCTGGCTGCCATACCATCAACTTCTCACCTTATCTGTTGTAAGAGCCTAGGAACGCTTGGGCTGTTAGCAGAGTGGGATAGATCATTGTCACACATGAAAACTAGAGTGTAGAGAAGCGACAACGGTGTGCCTTCTAAGCAGGGATACAAGACCTCCTTCAAAACTTCTTTCAATTTAACTCCATCTTTTCAGGTTCCCTCACTGGGCTAGCAAGTCTCTGTAAAATTATACCTGCCTGAAACATGACTACTCTTCCCTGATCTTGACCTCACAAACGTTGATGATGAGCATCTCCAAAATAGATCCACCATTTGCCTAACCGTCAGGTCCGTCAAGGGTTGCCCTGGTCTCGTCAGTAAAGAAAACGCAACTCATATCTAACGTTATGTAATTCTGGGCCCATTGAAAACCTCAAATTCGTGTGACAGGGCGTTAAAGGAGTCAGTTTTATCGGAACTCGCACGAAAGACATGGTTGCTAGGATACGGTTCCTAGTGCTGTTCGGTACATGGGGGCGATCAGCGCGGGCAAAAATAAATTTACCTTTTTGTCCGGTTTCCCACGTAACTGGAGGCCAATATTTCCCAAATTCCTAGCTGACAGAGTTTATAAGGACCTACAGTCGTATAGCTTCTTTCCTAGAGATGGACACTTCATAAATCGGTTAACCGTGTCCAAATAGCGAAATAAATTAATTATTCACAAAAACATGAATACATGTGTCTTCAACACTTTCCTTGATAATGAAAGACTTTTCTTCGTCGTTGAGGCCTCTGCGACGACCTATTGTTATTAAAGAGATAGATGCTATTAGCGTGGTTCTCCTACAAAGCGACGAATCCGAATAAAATTTGAAGGCCATAACTAAGCATAATCAAAAATAACATTAATGCTGTCATAATGTGCGGAACAGCTGAGAAAAGTATCATAAAAAATGAATGACAGAAAAATTCGAGTGGCATCACTCGAGGGCCTAGTTTGGAATAAAAAGAGAAAGCATTATTCCTCATTAATGAATGTTGCTCTCATCGAAACCTCAATATGGAACTATGAGAAAAGAAATATACCTCAACGAAAAAAAGTGGCTCCAGTTGAAACCACATTTTGGGGAAAAGATATAAAGCGGTATTCCTCAATGAAGCAAGTGAGTCCCATAGAAATCGCACTTTGTGGCTAATAGAGAAATAATTAATACTTAATGAGGCATATGTATTGCCTCAAAATCCTACTTTTAAACGAATAGAAAAGCCTATTTCTTCGATGAAGCATGTTATAACGCTTGAAACTATACTTTAGAGCTAAAAGAGAAAGCACTATCTTCCAAAAACCAAGTGGCTTCACTTGAAACGATACTTCAAAACTTAGTGATAAAGCAATATTTCTAATTGAAGCAAGCAGCTCCCATGGAAATAATCTATATGGAGCTAAGAAAGAACGCAGTATTTCACAATGAAGCAAGTGGATCGATTAAAACTAGCACTTTGAAGATAATAGAAAAAGCAGTATTCCTCAATGAAGCATGGAGTGTCCCTGAAAACCACACTTTTAGGCTAATTGAGAAAGCAATATTCTTCAATGGAGAAAATGGTCACGAACGAAACCCATCTTTTGCTAAAAACCAGAAAGCACTATTAGCAATAAGCAAGTGACACCTGTCGAAGCTCGTCTTGCGAACTAAGATATTAAGCAATATTACTATATAAAGGCAGTGACTCCCATCTAAACTCAGATCTGAGCAAAAGAGAAGCTTTATTCCTCACTAAAGAGAGTGGCTCACCCTCACAACCCAACTTTTGATTTAAGCAAGAAAGCATTATCTCTCAATAAAACAAGTGAATCCTCTCAAACCACACTTTGATTATAAGAACGAGAGAACAGTATTCTCCTAGATAGCAAGTGGCTCCCACCGCATCCCCAATTTAAAGCTAAGAATAAAAAGAATATTCTTCACTGAAGCAAGTAGCTTTACCTCGAAACCTCTATTGGAGCGAAGAGAGTAGGTATTATTCCTGAATGAAACAAGTGGCTACACACTAAAATCCTCTTGGAGCTAGGAGAGAAAGCAGTATTCTTCAATGAACAAATTGACTCCCTTCGAAACGCAACTTTGGACCTAAGAGAGAAAGCATTATTCCTAGTAAAGCAAGCGGCCGCTCTCTAATGGTAAATTAAAACAAAGACTCAACGCAATCTTGTTTAATTTATCAAGTAGATACTCTCAAAATCATATTTTGGAGATAGGGAGAAATTAGTATTCATCAATTAACCATGTGTCTCCCATTGAACCTCAACAGAGGAGGTAAGAGATAAAGCAATATTTTTCTTCAATGAGGCAAGTTCCTCCCCTGCAACTCCAATTTATATTTAAAAGTATAAGCAGTACGACTCAATGAAGTAATTGGCTCTCTCGAATGGACAGTTTTGAGCTAGGAGAGAAGGAGGAAGAGAAAATAAGAGAGCTAAGTATTTCTCAATGAACCAAGTGTCCCCAATCTAACCAAAACATTGTAGCTATGAGTAAAAGCACTATTCATTAGTAAAGCAAGTGCCTCCTCTAATTCCCCCATTCTAATTAAAAGAGTAAGCAGTATTCCCAATTAAGTAAGTGATTTCTATTTAAACCCGAAATAAAACAAAGATAGAAAGCAGTATTCCTCAAAAAAGGGTGGTTCCCATAGTGTCGAGGAATAGGCCGAGGGGTGGTAGGAGTTTTCCCAGACTCATCTATATATATATATATATATATATATATATATATATATATATATATATATATATATATATATATATATATATATATATATATTCGTATTATCCCGAATGCGGAGGGGTCATCGAACTACTCCTTATACTTCGTTCGGCCTGTGCCTTGAATGAGTTTATTGACTCAGAGTGCTTAGAGATTGGCTACGGAGGGATTGGAATGAACTTTGCCAGCAAGCGACCCAAAGGATGTTAGATACACAACAATGTGAAAATAAAGTTTTAATGAACACTATACAAGAAATTATATAAACAAATAATTTGCTTTGAGAGATAAATCAATAAGTGAATCTCGGATATCTCACTTGGCTTGTAAATAACTATTTACTATGTAAATCCCTATACACTTGTAATGTTGGTAAGCTTCGCGGTGAAGTTGATGAATGTAAAAGGTAAGGATTACATTGGAACCTGATGTTCGGGTGGTGCTGGTGAGTGAAGGTGGTGAGATAATGGGTGGAGATGATGATGTAGGTTCTCCAGGGACCGACCTGATCTCACAATTCCGTTACGATTCTGCTGGAAGAAGGCGGTGACAGAAGCTTCTTGTTAAAGAGGGCCCCACGCTCGTGAACTCTGAGGAATCTTGGGTGCCTGTTTGAGGGGGGCGAAGTGACGTATCGACGCGCAGGGTCACGAAAAAAAACCAAGATGTAGATCTCTCGCTTAGGGAACCAGAGTGAGGCTGTTTGTAGCTTCGGCTCTGACACTTGAGTATGAGCTTGGGTCCGCACTGACTTGCAGACCAACGGGGTAAGGAGCCTCCCTAACTGCAACCGATTTCCTCTCTGAAGACTTGATGCTCCGACAAATTACCACAACACCAAGATAGATAGCAATTCCTGCCCCGCCAGACGCTCTGCAAGCTCTACAACTGAGGGTTAAACGAATTTATCTTTTATATTTGAAACTCGGGAGAGGTTTGCATGGCTCTGGAAGTAGATTTGATATCAAGCTCCTAGATTTTGTTCTTTGTAAACTTCCGGGAACCACTGGAGGCCAAGATGGGCGCCGATCTATCGATAATCAGATATCGGGCCGGAATGGGAAGGTTTGTTAACTGGCCCGCCAGGAAGGGAGTTGAGGGAAACGTGGGTGCATTATGCACAGTAAAAGGTCCACCAATTAAGTACATCCTAAATTTTTTAATGCAATAAATGATTGCTAAAGCTTTAAGTTCTATAGTAGCGTATGCTCTTTCGTGAAACCACAGCTTCCGGCTAGCGTATGCCAAGGGAATTAGGGTTCCTTTTTCCTCATATTGTCATAAAACGCACCCAATGCCGAGATTAGAGGCATCAGTTCGGCTGCAAAATTTTATCTGGGGATTGGGCAAACGGAGGATAGGAGCGGAGAACAATTTTTTCTTTTGCGTACACAAACTCGCATTCTCGGCGAGATTCCATAGAATGGGGTCTCGTGCGACCTTTTTAAGAAGGTTATTGATGGGTGACGCTTTGGAAGCGAATTGGAGGATGAAGCGCCGATAGAAGGAGACGAGGCCAAGACACAAACGAAGCTGTTTCTTAGTTTTAGGTAGTAGCATGCCTTCTATTGCCTTAATTGTGTCCTTTTGGGGGGGGACTAATTGTCCCTCTCCTACTTTAAACCCTAAGTAAGAGATAGTGCTATGAGTTCAGCGGCACTTGGACAGCGTCATTTTCAATCCTTGGATCCTAAACTGGTTTAGGAGTTTGTTGCTGTCCGTGGGGAGTAAAAGCAGAACTTTATCGCCTAGTTTCAATTTTCATGCCTTAGATTTGACATCAAAATACGTTCCATACTTCTCTAGATTGATCTCAGAATTTCGCACGACAACCTCCGAGCATTTTTTCTATCCTGTCAGGCAAGTCCAAAATATACGAGTAGTAGATCTTTAGTTCCTCATCCAATCAAGAGTTTGTGAGGAGCTCCTTGAGAATGCTTAGTAGACCTCGGACATTGCGACCATAGAGAAGCTCGAATGAAGGAGAATCCCAAAGTTAGGTGGGGAATCTCCCTACACGCAAACAAAGCTACTGGCAGGTACCGGTGCTATTCCTGGGACTGGTCGTGGCACAGCTTTTTAAGCACGCTTTTTAAGGTAGCGTTTAACTTCTCGCACATACTGTTTGAAGAGGGGTGAAAAGGTATAGTGAAAATATACCTAATTTGGAGCAACTTACTCGCATGCTCAATCAATTCGGACGTAAATTGGCGACCCCTGTCAGAGAGGACCTCTTTAGGGATCCCTACTCGTGAAAAAAATAGAGATTAATGCCTCGGCACACGAGATGCTTTCAATTTTTTGGAGAGGAATTGCTTCGTGGAACCGGGTAGCCTAATCGACGAGGATGAGAACGTAAGAGTGTGTCTCGGTGGAAGGGAGATGTATCGGTCCAATAAGATCGATGGCAACCCTGAAAAATGGTTCTGATATAACTGTAGTCTTCTGAAGTGCGGCAGGTTATACTCGTCCTTTGGCGGTGACCTTTTGTTATTTATCACAGGTCCTGCAAAACTGCGATTTCCTTAGCTGCCCAGGCCAAAAAATACTAAATTACGCGTTGCGAGGTCTTATTATAGCTGAAGTGTCTTGCAAACACACCTTCTTGTGCTATTTGTAAAATATTCGCAACGTAGGCCTTAGGCACGCAAAGGGCCTTGAACGGGGAGCCTACTGGATCCGGGGAAGTACAAAATAGCAAAGCGTCTTCTACCACATACCTCACTTTTCAGTTTCCACGAACCGATTCTGTCTCTCCTCGTTTAGCCTTTTCACATAAGGGTTAGAGGGAAAGTCAGTCCTTTGGGGCACTTATGAATTGGGCGTTTTTCAGTCCCTCGTAATTGGGGATGCAAGGTTGCTTGAGAGGAATGGGGGGGGAGTAGGCGTCTCTATGAGTCTGAGCCCAGGTGACGACAGCTTGCGATACAGCAGTTGGGGAGAGCTGCGCACGCTGGCCGACCAACACTGCACAAAATTTAATCGCGGCAGCTACGACGTCGCTCCACCCAGTTAAATAGCAGCATTTTACGTGACAACGAACCACTGGTAATTTATTAACTCTTCTCAAGATATCGTATACAACAACGAATTTCCTATGTTGTGGGTCCTTGGGGGGAAGTATCTTGTTTGAGACCACTATACATGTACATCTTGTATCTCTCACCAGAGTGGATACTTTACATCCACTAATGGATCTGGACTCGAAGTTAAGCCCACCAGAAGAACTGTTATTAAAAAGAAAGTTCACCTGGTGCTCATGAGAGTTCGACGAAGATGGCAGAGGCGCAGGCGCAATAGGCTGTTCGGCAGCGAGAGTTGCGGAGACTTGGTGGACCTGTTATCCAGAGGCAAAGTGAAAGCAAGAGTTTTGAGAACCCTGAGATTTGTAGTGACCAGGTGTTGCAAGAGAAGCATGAAATGGGGTTTCTCCGGTAGGCGTTACTCGACGGAGCATTAAAAATTGGCGGTTTCACCTCTTCTTGCTTATTATGGTGGTTACCTTTGGGTTTAAAGGGGCCTGGAATTTTTAGTAAATGAGGGGGCTTTCTCGGTTGTGATTGTCCTTGGTTCTTAAGGGACAGAAGAATGCTCTTCTTTTGCTCCTTAGGATAGAACTGATAATTTGTGGCGTAGAGATCCGCTTTTTCGAGGCACTCGTTAAAGGAAGAGGCCCGCCTATCTTACAAAAGTGCGCGGATTTCCGTAGGGAGGGTGTGCATTAGCTGGCCCTTTAAAAAAAATCTAGTAGTTAGTCGTAGTCGCCACCGATTTTAGCCGAGTCCAACCAAAATTGGACGTTTTTCTTCAGGATGAACCCAAACTGTCAATACGTCTGTCTTGGCTGGCTCCTAGGCCATCAAAATTTTTGTCTGTAGCACTGGGGGTTTAAATTAATCGCGGATTAGAGTTCTGCTTTAACAGATGAATAATCTATTGTAGCTTCTGTTAGGAGGGCAATGAAGATTTCTCTTAAACGAGAATTGAGCCGCGGGAGCAGGCGGCCTATTCCTTCAGACTTAATGTCCCACCCATTGACTTCGAAGATCTTTTCGAAATGAGTTAAGTAAGTGAAACAGTCCTCTTGATCACCATTAGGGGGGAGCTTTAATGCGGGGGCATGAGGGTGATGACTTTTGGACCCGAAGTAACTGACTTCTACTTGATCTCTACTTAACTCACGCTCATGTTGACGAATTATCTCCCTCTCTTCTCTCTCTCTCTCTCTCTCCCCTATTTCTTCTTGTCTTCGCCTCTCTTCTATTTCTTCTTGTCTTCGTTGTTCTTCTCTTTTTTTTCCTCACGTTCATTCCTCTGTTCAATCTAAATGTAGTTGATCAATTCCTTGCCTAAAAGGCCCCAAACTTGCCCCTGATTATGGAACATTCTCAAATGAGGGGGAAGACATCTTGGATACGCTGTCGGATCCGTTAATTTACGCAAGAGCTTTACGACTTAACCCCAGATTATACGGCAGTGACAAATAATATACACAATAATAAAAAAATAAATAAAAAAATACAAATACTTACTATGCTGGGTGAGATGCTGCCATAAAGGGTTATCGAGGGTGACCTAACCCTTTTTATATTGTATACCGACAATATAAAAAAAAAATTAAAAGGACACTGGATCAATTCTTATTTCACCAACAAAATTTTAAATGTCTTATTATTTGTTTTGTCTAACCTTGGGCGCTTGGCAATTAGAAAAGGGGGAATTTCAAAATTGATGGGTTTGAAACAAACCGCACACCTAATGACACCAGGAGGGAAAGGTTTGATAACCGGCTCGTCCGGAAGGGAGATGGGGGAAACGTGGGTGTATTATACTATTCTCCTGCACATAAAAAACACTAATTTTAGGTAGGAGGGAAAGCAGTATTATTCAAAAACGTAAATAGATCTGGTAGAAAGCGCACTTTGCAGCTAATGTAGGAAAATTTATTCCTCAATTAAGCAGTGATGATCTTTCAAACTCCACTTTGGAGCTAATAGCAATGCAGTATTCCTCAATAAACAAAGTGGTTTACCCTCATAACTCAAATTCCCTTCTAACAGAGAAAGCAGCTTTCCTCAATGATACACTTGACACTTCTAAAAAGCACATATTGGAGCTATGAGAGAGAGAGCAGGAATTATATATGAAGCAAGTGGCTTCTCAATAAACCGCAATTTGGAGCAAATATAGAAAGCAGTATTCCTTAATAAAGCAATTAGCTCCATTCGAAAATCCTCTTTGTAGCTAACAGAAAAAAGAGTATTCCTTAAAGAAGCAGCTGGATCCCAGCAAAACGCAACTTAGGGCTAAAAGATTAAGCATTATTCCACATTAAATCAAGTGGTCCTTTCTAAACTCCATTTCCAACTTAGAGTCAAACCAGTATTTTTCAATGATGAAAATATATACATTCGAAGAACCACTTTGGAGCGAAGGAAGAAAACAGTATTCTTTAATGAAGCAAATAGCTCATAATGAAATCACAAATAGGAGCTAAGCAAGAATTAAGCTACTGATTCCCTCTAGAAATCCTAATTTGTAGCTAAGAGAGAAATAATAAATCCTCAATGAACCAATTGGTAACTCTTACAAGCCATACTTTGTGCAAAAAGAAAAAGCAATTTTCTTCAGTAAAGTGCGAGAAAGCTCTATTCATCAATGAATTAAAAGGATTAACTAGAAATCCCACTTTGGAATTAGAGAAAGCAGTACTGTTCAATAAAGCATGTGGCTCCTTTTTAATTCCCTAATACCGGGTATTGTAAACTTCTGATACATTCGTTACGATGCTCTCAACAAAGGAAACAATGATAGTTTTGCTGCAAAAACTGATTTTACAACCAATCCGAATCTTTTCACACATTTTAGTTACAACATTCAAGTCTTATCCGCAATCGTTCTTGAAATAATGCTTTTCCCTTTTACTCATAAAAACACCACAATTACTACAGTCATTCATTACTCAGTAAGTCTTTGTAATAGAACGAGTTGAAGCTGCGTTTAATTTCAACTCCTATCCCGTATTATTTAAAGCCACGATGCTGCCCACGTGCATCTTCGATTCGAGGCTTGGAGTCTTATCACAGCTACCGGATGTCAATGTTTAAACAAGGAGGTTATCGTCCCCCCGTTCGCCCCCATACGCCGACCTCGCCAGATCGAGTTAGGCTTATGAACAGATAAGGCATTGTTCTCCGGCCCGGCTGTGCGTTCCCTCCAAGCTTTCACTCCATTTTCCCCCACGCCAAGGAGATGTCCTGGCTATTTATATGGAAACTTTACCACTAAGATCAGATTGGAGATCCAGATTTTCGTCGCGAAACATCACCACGACCCTCTCTCCCTTTGTGCGCCAAGGGACCTCGACCTCGAGATTCACCATCACTTGTCCAGAAGGAGGACAATATTCATTGAGTGCCAAAGGTTCGAGCCTTTCCGACGCCAAGTCCCCAAGGCTTTCCCCCCCTGTTGTTCAAAGGAGAACAGCATTAGAACAGCCATTGTTCGTTTTGAGCCCTTCGCCAAGAAACGGTTCTCATCCCCCCCTGTTGTTCAAGGAGAACAGCATTAGAACAGCCATTGTTCGTTTTGAGCCCTTCGCCAAGAAACAGTTCTCATCCCCCCCTGTTGTTCAAGGAGAACAGCATTAGAACAGCCATTGTTCGTTTTGAGCCCTTCGCCAAGAAACGGTTCTCACCCCCTCCCCTGTTGTTCAGAGGAGAACAACATTAGAACAGCCAAAGTTCTTGAGCCCGTAGACAAGAGACGGTTCTCATCCCCCCCTTTGTTCAGAAGAGAACAACCTAGAACAGCCATTGTTCGTCTTGAGCCCTTCACCAAGAAACGGTTCTCACCCCGCCTGTTGTTCAAAGGAGAACAACATTAGAACAGCCATTGTTCTTAAGCCCGTAGACAAGAGACGGTTCTCATCCCCCCTTTGTTCAGAAGAGAACAACCTAGAACAGCCATTGTTCTTCAAGCCGTTCGTCGAGAAACGGTTCTCCTTCCCAAGACGCCTCGTCAGGATCCTTTTATTCCCCCCCTTTGGCTGGAACTCGCCAGCGGACCGAAACTCCTTTGCGCCACCTTCCACTGCACCACTAGTGCCAAAGTTACGTAAGCCAAACTTCACCTTTGAGTATTGATCCCTTTTGTCAATTCTATCCTGTGCTTTAAATTGTTTATCGAACCATCCCATCTCTTTAACTCTATATTTGTTTTACCTTTTTTAATCCCCTAAATCCTTGGATTAGCCCGAGTCTCCACGACCCTTTCCATTCTGTTTATGTCAATATTTTCCGTCTTGTGTTTGTTGATAGTTATTATTAATAAAACTCTATTTTATTTATGATAGCAATATTATTATCCTTGAGCTCAGTTCCACTTCTTAAGCATTTCGAAGATACATAATATCGGCCGCCAGACAGTAACGCACTCTAAAGATAATTAAGGAAGTTCCCTCAACGAATAGTGATATATGGTATATCGTCGGGAGTCATTCTACGACATATATATATATACTATTTAAATTTGGTATCAGGTGTGTAAGGTTTAACGCTATATCTTTGCAAACAATGGTCTCAGTCGAGTAAAGCATAGTGTTATTCGTTATAATAATAGAATATAGTAGTTCCCTTTCGTTTTAACGATTGCCATCCCTTTTTTTTAAACTTAAGAAGCTGGAGTAGCTCAAGGAACTGTGATAATAATTTGTTTGTGTTTTTTTGTGATTTAAGTCAGTGGTTATTTAGAGTAAGAAACCAAGTACGAATACGTCAGTGCCCATATTTAGGTAGGCTAATTCTATAGAGGCATAATTCTTGTTGCAAGGAATTTTAGTTGGTTGACTAGTGCGCCCCCAAGTGCAAAGATGACTCAGTTTGAAATCTTTAAAGCGCAAGGAGAATCCTTGGGACTTTCCGGAAAAGAACTAATTAAGTACATAAGAGAGGAATGGATAAGACAAGTGTACCTTCACAACAGAGTGAACTAGCTCGGATTGAAGAAAAATATCAAAGAAAAAAGGTAGAAAGCGAAAGGGAAAGAGTAATCCGACAAGAGGAACGAGAAAGAGAAAAACAACGAGAGGAACGAGAAAGAGAAATACAACGAGAAGAGCGAGAAAGAAAAATACAACGAGAAGAACGAGAAAGAGAAAAACAACGAGAGGAACAGGAAAGAGAAATACAACGAGAAGAACGAGAAAGAAAAATACAACGAGAAGAACGAGAAAAAGAAATCCAACGAGAAGAAAGAAGGAAGGATTCGCGCTCCTTCCCAGGAAAGCTGACAAAGTTTCCGAGCCCCGTAAAACCCCAAAACTTCTTTCCCCAAAACCAACAACGGGACTCCAAACCTCCCGTTAAGACTTCTCCTCCATCTCTCTTCCCGAAGCGACCAACCATATGCTTCACCTGTGGTGTAGAAAACCACATGAGCTGGATTTGCCCCCAAAATTCTAGGCTTAAAAGCGGACCAGCCCACCAAGTTCACCAGATTAATGCAACCCCGGCTCCCCCGGTGGTGCAGACCCAAGCAGAAACTTCTCCCACTCCGTCAGGCCACCAGGTAAATTTTGTTTTTGGTAAAAGTTCATCGGGAACTTTGAAATATGAGGAGGGCAGCGTGGACAGGTGCCGAGTATTGACTCTCGTCAGGGACACAGGATGTACGTGCTTCATCGTGTCCGACGAACTCCTCCCAGTGGCCTCTAACCACAAAAAAATTTGCGGTGGTACATGACCACCTTGGGCGGGCGAACCGATTCCCCGTCGCTAGATGTTACCTGCAGTGTCAATATTATAATGGCTGGGCTGAAGTCATTGTAGCACCCATACAATTCTGTTCCGTACTTATAGGACAAAGCCCCCAAGTAAGTTTCGACCCTGTGTTTCAGGCCGCCCTTCCTCAAGGCCGAGATAAGAAAGAAGCCCAGGAGCCCATCCCCATCAGAACCCCGATACCGTCCGATTTCTCGGAGACCCGTAACCAGGACTTTAGGACGGCAAAAGAGGAGTGTGAATCACTAAAACCTTTAGGTGATAAGGCCCCAGACAAGGACACGGAGACTGTCCCTGGACCCCAAGAAAAAAAGAACCCCCAACGCGCCCATGGAGATACCTTCGTAGAACTGGACGAAGCATCGGCGCTTGAAGAGGATTGCCCCGCGGAGTCCCTTAATGTAATCCAGACAGTGTGCATCCAACCTGATGCCGATTACCCTCCTCCTTCCCTACCAGGCGAGTCTTTGGAACCCTCTAACCTGGATAGTGACGCGCAGCTGACACCACGTCAGAAGAGTCAGCTACAAGAACTAATTAAATGGAATCACCATTTACCCACCCTATTAGCTCTTTTCGAGCAACTGCGTGAAAATGGCCTCACCATTGGCCCCAGCAAATGCCAGTTTGCCCACGAAACCATCAAATATTTGGGTTTCAAAATAGGACAAAACAAGTTAGGTCCCCACGAGAACAAGATTAAGGCAATCGCCGACATGCCCCTCCCGATTACAAAGAAGCCATTAAGATCGATCCTAGGATCAGCTTCTCCCTATCAGCGATTTGTTCCGAATTTCGCTGCAATTTCGGCCCCCCTATGCCCCCTTCAGGAAAAGAATTTCTCCGATCGTTTACGTTGCAATGATGTCGCTGTTTCCCATTTTGATCAGCTCAAAAGTAAGTTCATTTCTGCCCCCATTTTTAAGTTGCCCAACCCGGAAAAATCCTTTGGGGTTAAGACCGACGTGATCAACGAGGGCATTGGAGGTGTACTCCTTCAATACGTGGATGACAGAACGAGTCATCCAGTTGCATGTGCTAGTCGTCAACTATTACCACGCGAAAAGAGATATGCCACTAGAGAAAAGAAAGCTCTATCAATTATCTGGGTCATAGACAAATTCAAGCTGTACTTGATATGTAAAGAATTTCAAATAGGAACCGACCACCGTCCGTTAGCCTATATTAGGAATGTGAGACACTCAAACGGACGCATCATGCGCTGGAGTTTACTCTTGCAAGAGTATCAGTTTAAAATAAATTAGATAAAAGGTTCCGATAACCAGGTCGCTGACGCACTCAGTAGGAATGCGTTACCGAATAGCGTAGAATAATTGTATTCATAGGATTAGTATCTCAATGTAGGTATATACCGTCTTGTACGACTTAATTTAAGATTCTTTTGTAATATAATTAATTAATGTATATGTCTGAATTTTGTAACGCTCAATGTCTTATTTTTTTGTATGTCTATATATTTGTTCTTATTAATTTACGTATAAATTATTTTGTCCCGTATGTACTAAGTTTATATCATTTCATTGTTCCATGCCCTTTTTTTTTCTTTGATTAAGTTGTATTAAAGGTTATTTTCCCCTGTAATCTAAAGATCAAAATAATCATATGTATTGAGGTAATACTAGTTAGGTGCAGGAAGGTACGGTTGGTACAAGAAAACGAGTTCCCCACAACGGAGCTCTATCGTTGTCCCTTCTCTCTTTTTTTTCGAAGTGACAACTTTCCCTGCAATGGAGGGGTGTAATAGAACGAGTTGAAGCTGCGTTTAATTTCAACTCCTATCGCGTATTATTTAAAACCACGATGCTGCCCACGTGCATCTTCGATTCGAGGCTTGGAGTCTTATCACAGCTACCGGATGTCAATGTTTAAACAAGGAGGTTATCGTCCCCCCGTTCGCCCCCATACGCCGACCTCGCCAGATCGAGTTAGGCTTATGAACAGATAAGGCATTGTTCTCCGGCCCGGCTGTGCGTTCCCTCCAAGCTTTCACTCCATTTTCCCCCACGCCAAGGAGATGTCCTGGCTATTTATATGGAAACTTTACCACTAAGATCAGATTGGAGATCCAGATTTTCGTCGCGAAACATCACCACGACCCTCTCTCCCTTTGTGCGCCAAGGGACCTCGACCTCGAGATTCACCATCACTTGTCCAGAAGGAGGACAATATTCATTGAGTGCCAAAGGTTCGAGCCTTTCCGACGCCAAGTCCCCAAGGCTTTCCCCCCCTGTTGTTCAAAGGAGAACAGCATTAGAACAGCCATTGTTCGTTTTGAGCCCTTCGCCAAGAAACGGTTCTCATCCCCCCCTGTTGTTCAAGGAGAACAGCATTAGAACAGCCATTGTTCGTTTTGAGCCCTTCGCCAAGAAACGGTTCTCACCCCCTTCCCCCCCTGTTGTTCAGAGGAGAACAACATTAGAACAGCCATTGTTCTTGAGCCCGTAGACAAGAGACGGTTCTCATCCCCCCCCTTTGTTCAGAAGAGAACAACCTAGAACAGCCATTGTTCGTTTTGAGCCCTTCGCCAAGAAACGGTTCTCACCCCGCCTGTTGTTCAAAGGAGAACAACATTAGAACAGCCATTGTTCTTGAGCCCGTAGACAAGAGACGGTTCTCATCCCCCCTTTGTTCAGAAGAGAACAACCTAGAACAGCCATTGTTCTTCAAGCCGTTCGTCGAGAAACGGTTCTCCTCCTCAAGACGCCTCGTCAGGATCCTTTTATTCCCCCCCTTCGGCTGGAACTCACCAGCGGACCGAAACTCCTTTGCGCCACCTTCCACTGCACCACTAGTGCCAAAGTTACGTAAGCTAAACTTCACCTTTGAGTATTGATCCCTTTTGTCAATTCTATCCTGTGCTTTAAATTGTTTATCGAACCATCCCATCTCTTTAACTCTATATTTGTTTTACCTTTTTTAATCCCCTAAATCCTTGGATTAGCCCGAGTCTCCACGACCCTTTCCATTATGTTTATGTCAATATTTTCCGTCTTGTGTTTGTTGATAGTTATTATTAATAAAACTCTATTTTATTTATGATAGCAATATTATTATCCTTGAGCTCAGTTCCACTTCTTAAGCATTTCGAAGATACATAATATCGGCCGCCAGACAGTAACGCACTCTAAAGATAATTAAGGAAGTTCCCTCAATGAATAGTGATATATGGTATATCGTCGGGAGTCATTCTACGACATATATATATATACTATTTAAATTTGGTATCAGGTGTGTAAGGTTTAACGCTATATCTTTGCAAACACTGGTCTCAGTCGAGTAAAGCATAGTGTTATTCGTTATAATAATAGAATATAGTAGTTCCCTTTCGTTTTAACGATTGCCATCCCTTTTTTTTTAAACTTAAGAAGCTGGAGTAGCTCAAGGAACTGTGATAATAATTTGTTTGTGTTTTTTTGTGATTTAAGTCAGTGGTTATTTAGAGTAAGAAACAAAGTACGAATACGTCAGTGCCCATATTTAGGTAGGCTAATTCTATAGAGGCATAATTCTTGTTGCAAGGAATTTTAGTTGGTTGACTAGTGCGCCCCCAAGTGCAAAGATGACTCAGTTTGAAATCTTTAAAGCGCAAGGAGAATCCTTGGGACTTTCCGGAAAAGAACTAATTAAGTACATAAGAGAGGAATGGATAAGACAAGTGTACCTTCACCATCAGATTAAACTAGCTCGGATTGAAGAAAAATATCAAAGAAAAAAGGTAGAAAGCGAAAGGGAAAGAGTAATCCGACAAGAGGAACGAGAAAGAGAAATACAACGAGAGGAACGAGAAAGAGAAATACAACGAGAAGAACGAGAAAGAGAAAAACAACGAGAGGAACGAGAAAGAGAAATACAACGAGAAGAACGAGAAAGAAAAATACAACGAGAAGAACTATAAAAAGAAAAATAACGAGAGGAACGAGAAAGAGAAATACAACGAGGAGAACGAGAAAGAAAAATACAACGAGAAGAACGAGAAAAAGAAATCCAACGAGAAGAAAGAAGGAAGGATTCGCGCTCCTTCCCAGGAAAGCTGACAAAGTTTCCGAGCCCCGTAAAACCCCAAAACTTCTTTCCCCAAAACCAACAACGGGACTCCAAACCTCCCGTTAAGACTTCTCCTCCATCTCTCTTCCCGAAGCGACCAACCATATGCTTCACCTGTGGTGTAGAAAACCACATGAGCTGGATTTGCCCCCAAAATTCTAGGCTTAAAAGCGGACCAGCCCACCAAGTTCACCAGATTAATGCAACCCCGGCTCCCCCGGTGGTGCAGACCCAAGCAGAAACTTCTCCCACTCCGTCAGGCCACCAGGTAAATTTTGTTTTTGGTAAAAGTTCATCGGGAACTTTGAAATATGAGGAGGGCAGCGTGGACAGGTGCCGAGTATTGACTCTCGTCAGGGACACAGGATGTACGTGCTTCATCGTGTCCGACGAACTCCTCCTAGTGGCCTCTAACCACAAAAAAATTTGCGGTGGTACATGACCACCTTGGGCGGGCGAACCGATTCCCCGTCGCTAGATGTTACCTGCAGTGTCAATATTATAATGGCTGGGCTGAAGTCATTGTAGCACCCATACAATTCTGTTCCGTACTTATAGGACAAAGCCCCCAAGTAAGTTTCGACCCTGTGTTTCAGGCCGCCCTTCCTCAAGGCCGAGATAAGAAAGAAGCCCAGGAGCCCGTCCCCATCAGAACCCCGATACCGTCCGATTTCTCGGAGACCCGTAACCAGGACTTTAGGACGGCAAAAGAGGAGTGTGAATCACTAAAACCTTTAGGTGATAAGGCCCCAGACAAGGACACGGAGACTGTCCCTGGACCCCAAGAAAAAAAGAACCCCCAACGCGCCCATGGAGATACCTTCGTAGAACTGGACGAAGCATCGGCGCTTGAAGAGGATTGCCCCGCGGAGTCCCTTAATGTAATCCAGACAGTGTGCATCCAACCTGATGCCGATTACCCTCCTCCTTCCCTACCAGGCGAGTCTTTGGAACCCTCTGACCTGGATAGTGACGCGCAGCTGACACCACGTCAGAAGAGTCAGCTACAAGAACTAATTAAATGGAATCACCATTTACCCACCCTATTAGCTCTTTTCGAGCAACTGCGTGAAAATGGCCTCACCATTGGCCCCAGCAAATGCCAGTTTGCCCACGAAACCATCAAATATTTGGGTTTCAAAATAGGACAAAACAAGTTAGGTCCCCACGAGAACAAGATTAAGGCAATCGCCGACATGCCCCTCCCGATTACAAAGAAGCCATTAAGATCGATCCTAGGATCAGCTTCTCCCTATCAGCGATTTGTTCCGAATTTCGCTGCAATTTTGGCCCCCCTATGCCCCCTTCAGGAAAAGAATTTCTCCGATCGTTTACGTTGCAATGATGTCGCTGTTTCCCATTTTAATCAGCTCAAAAGTAAGTTCATTTCAGCCCTCATTTTTAAGTTGCCCAACCCGGAAAAATCCTTTGGGGTTAAGACCAATGTGATCAACGAGGGCATTGGAGGTGTACTCCTTCAATACGTGGATGACAAAACGAGTCATCCAGTTTCATGTGCTAGTCGTCAACTATTACCACGCGAAAAGAGATATGCCACTAGAGAAAAGAAAGCTCTATCAATTATCTGGGTCATAGACAAATTCAAGCTGTACTTGATATGTAAAGAATTTCAAATAGGAACCGACCACCGTCTGTTAGCCTATATTAGGAATGTGAGACACTCAAACGGCCGCATCATGCGCTGAAGTTTACTCTTGCAAGAGTATCAGTTTAAACTAAATTAGATAAAAGGTTCCGATAACCAGGTCGCTGACGCACTTAGTAGGAATGCGTTAACGAATAGCGTAGAATAATTGTATTCATAGGATTAGTATCTCCATGTAGGTATATACCGTCTTGTACGACTTAATTTAAGATTCTTTTGTAATATAATTAATTAATGTATATGTCTGAATTTTGTAACGCTCAATGTCTTATTTTTTTGTATGTCTATATATTTGTTCTTATTAATTTACGTATAAATTATTTTGTCCCGTATGTACTAAGTTTATATCATTTCATTGTTCCATGCCCTTTTTTTTCTTTGATTAAGTTGTATTAAAGGTTATTTTCCCCTGTAATCTAAAGATCAAAATAATCATATGTATTGAGGTAATACTAGTTAGGTGCAGGAAGGTACGGTTGGTACAAGAAAACGAGTTCCCCAAAACGGAGCTCTATCGTTGTCCCTTCTCTCTTTTTTTTTTCGAAGTGACAACTTCCCCTGGAATGGAGGGGTGTAATAGTACTCCCACCTAGCACCGTCTGTAATTATTTTAATCTAACTACAAGCAACTCTCAACCAGCTAGAAACTGTATATGCCCCACCAATTTTCCGCATATGGAAAAAAAATTTGTTCTTGTAATGTTTTCTGGAACATTTGGTACTTTATTCTTACGGGTGAAAGAAACATGTGCACATATGGACCAGATTTAGTCTCTACTTAATGACTGCTACACCATCTTACTTTCAGGTGATTTGGTAATAAAACCGAAGTTATTCAAATGTTACTATGTAGAGCTCAACTGTAGATTAATCTGTCATATTCACCCGTATGTCATCAATATAGGGACTGGTAGCTCTTTTCAATTTCTCAGATATTGATAAAACACATTTCAAAATTGTGGACATCACTCGTGAGGCACAATTTAATTAAAAACCAAGTCTTATGGGACAATAAGTTGCAGCCTTGTACTTCACGAGCTGATATTTCCACAACTTTGCCTCCACACTAATTTGAAGATATGCTGAATTTGAATCCGTAAGAGCAAGGACCCCATCTATTTGTCGCCATTCTCTGTCTTTCATTACCCACATCAATGACATCATTCGCCATATGGCACAAAATGTATTCATCTAACTCTCTATAGTATATAACGGGTCTTATATTTTTGTTTTTTGGCTGTTCCACTGCCATGCGGGGCAAGATGCCACTTTCCACCTCCTCCTTCCATGGGACTATGATACCTTCTGCAATCCAACGGTCTATTTCTTTTTGAAACTCTTCCCTTTTTCCTCCTTGCAAATCTCTGTCATAACAAGAAGTTTTATTTTTAATACAGACTTTTTATTTTTACTGAAAAAAGACTCAACCGTCCAATGGTTGCCATCAAAGTGTATTTTAAAATCCTTATGTTCCGTTCTAAATGCGCTGAATTTTTTGATCTTACAGTTTTTACGCTTGACACACAACGCAGTGTTCCAAATGTGACCTTATCTTCTACATGGACAGCACCCATTTGATTTATTATGTCCATTTCTAATTTTACATTAACTCCATTTACAATAATTTCACTCACAATTGCCTACACCTCTAAGTAAACATTGGTCACCATCACCTGAATAACACAACACTCTCTATACTTGACTTCATGCCCATCTCAAGCAATTAAACTCTCTTCACCAGATCAACGATTAACTAACCTATTACAATTAACAGTTTTTGTGCAACCCAAATCAACCAACGCTTTCACAGTGCAGCATCCAAACTCGACATCAATTAGAGGCATATGTGATGCCAACGCCGTTACACTATAGGGAAGGCAATTGCTAGCGCAGCAGTTTCTAAATACTCGTTTCCCTGACTAGCGCATTGAGTTTAATTATGTCCGGGTTTCTTCCTCCTGAAACAAATTATCTTATTTTTACTTGTAAAAGAGTCAGCCATATGTGGTTTCTCGCAACATTTACCTTTGAAACTTTTGCTATTTGATATACTTGCCAATCTACCGATTTCAACCGAAGATTTTTGATCCCACCCATGCTTGATACACCAGAATTAGTAAAGCTCTTTACAAGAGAGGCAATTTTTTTAGTGCTACTCATATTAGAGATCATATTTCTAGTTATAGTTATTATCTCAGTCATAGACATATCAGCAATACCATCGACTTGTTGAAGCTCAATGGCTACATTAACAAAAGTCAGTTTAATAATATGCTCCAACGCAGCTGACTTAAAATCAGCCAGCATTGCTAGCTTCCTAATATCATTGGCGTAAGTATCTATTCGTTAGTTAGTTAGATTGTCAGCGCCAATCCGATCATAATACTGGGAGGATCGCCGACTGGATAATGAAATTTATATAAGGTCAGTATGACAATCGCTGGACGGCTCAAAGGCCCCAGGTTGCCGGTCCTTTTTTGAGGGGGAGAGAGAGGTGCCAGAAAGTATTATGTTTTGACACCAAACAGCGTTCAGGTTAAAGCCTTCGTCACCTCGGGGTAAAGGGGACCTGTGCCGCGTCAGAGGTACGTTGATATAGATACCCATCTGTAGGATTCTTTAGAAAAGAGTGTGTGTGTGTTGTGATGTGAAGGTGGGAGAGAAAAGAAAGCAGTGTTGTGTTTGGCTATGTGTAAGGTGTATGATCTACTCACCCTTAACGTGGTGAGCACACCTCGTGCACCAATTGGTAGCCAGATCTCTACTCGCGCTTACGTTTGTGTCCCCCCATGCCAGGATTCAGATTTGAACTCGGTACCGCGGCGTTGGGAGGCCAACGCCTCCCAAAAACGTTCCATCTACATAAGCAGAAAGAAGCCTTATTTTTCATTTTTATTGACATCCTTCTGTTCATCTTCAGACATATTCAAATACAATGCCAATTCATTGCCTACCAAGTAGAGTGAAAGAAAACTAGCCACATGCGATATTTTCTGTAACTTTGTAGTGTTACTTTTTTCACCCACGTCACAACATCGCTTTCAATATCAAATGGTTTGATCATATCTGCTGAAATCTTTTCTGCTATTTTAAGACCCGGATAACTTGAAGTGAAAAACAAATAAATGGATCTTCTCAGAAATATTCACAAAATGATATGAAAGACAGCTAAACTAAAACAATGAAGAGTAAAACAAACTTAACAACCATTAATCAGTTCACTACTTAAAAGTAGCAACCGGTTGATCCCCAGCTGGTTGGCAGGCTACATAGAAACAAAAACTGTGACATAGAAACAATAGACCACTACTGACAGCCCTGAGGGAAATCATAATAATTTGGTCTCTTATTCAATTGCCAGAACAGTGAAAATGCACACAAACAAAAAGCTCTTCAACCCAGCCCTACTTAACCACCAATGCGGGTGAGTTAGAGATTGAGAGTCAGTAACAACTGTGAAACACTTCCTCACTCTACCAATCTTGATGTGACAATGACCAACCAGTTGTTGTCTGGCTGCCATTACACTTTGCCATCCCCTTCTATAAATTCAACTACACATTGCTCACATCCTCATCTACAGTATTATGCATTTGCAAGAAGGCCTTCCTGCTGCTTTCTACTACACACTTTACATTTTCATTCCGCCACTCATCATTTATATTCCTCTTTTTAGTTCTAGCCCACCACACACAGCTTTTGTAATACAAACCTAATTACTACCAAATCTTTAAAAGTGTTTTCCATTTGCTCTATAGGAATTATAGCACTTTTTTTTTTTTAATCCCATGCATTCTCTCCCCCGTAAGGGGCGCGGCGATTTGCCATCCTAGCCGCCGTGCTGACGGGACTCAGCACCCCGTCCGGGCCCAGCTTAGCCTCTCTTCCTTCCTTCAAAACACTTGTTTCCTCTCTTTTCATATAACCTCTCCCACAACTTTCTCTGGTCAGCCTCTAATTTTACAGGGTAGATGCTGACCTTCTTCTTGGCCAACCATCCTGGATCGGGGCTGAGGGGGAAGGGGCCAATGTTCCCTAACCCCTGAGCTCCGGTATGGGGTGGTGGGTTTTTAACAACCTGCTTCATCCCCACCCATACCTTCATCACATCCCTTTTCCTCTCCTCTTCACATTTTATCTGTTTTACGTCATGTCTAAGGTGGAGCCGCCATGCCGATGGACTAACAGGCCACCAGGCGGGAGAAGTGGGCTTAAATGTGGGCGCCTGGCTCTGCCTGGCTTGTAAGCACCTCTCGCACTGCGGGCTACTGTGAGATGTGATGCACGATTGCATCCCGTGTTAAAAAGAGGGTCACCATGCCCAATTATGAGTATAAAAAAAACCCCAACCCCCAACTTCCCCTATAACATCGACGGAGCCGCCCTTGGGCAGCTCCAGCAAAAAAAGGAGGTCCCCTCCTTGTGCTTGCTCAGGGGACCCTCCATATATCTCTAACCGGAGAGAAGGCTTACTCCTCTCCTTCACTTACGGGTGTAGGGGACTCCCCATCACTCCCTTCTCTGGAGGTGTCTTCGGGCGCCTCCCTTTTACCATCGGCAGTCCCCTCTGTTCTTTCCAAGGGGGCTGCCAAGAAAGCCAGCATGCAGCCCTTAGCCAGCCGCACCACATCAAAGCGGCTCGGTAGGGCAAACCCCCTTAGGGGAGAGAGGGAAGCCAGGCCCCTTCGGTCGCTTCCCTCAAAAGACCTGCTGGCAAGAATATTGAACCTTGCCGGGGTAAAGACCAATGCCTTCCCAAAGAAGACTAGTGACGATACTGACAATGGGACCTGCGATGTCTTGTGGGGGGATGGCCGACTGGAGGCTTCCCCTGAGATAGACATAGTCCTTAAGGAAACCCAGCCTTAGACGGTAGGGCCTTCCATGGGAGAGAATCCTGGCTCGGCGCCAAGCACCGAACCCGAATCCACCCCGGCTGTGGTTTCCGAAGCAGGACAAGGAGGGGAGGGATCTCCTTCAACTGGTGCCCCCACGACTACCAGGACCTTTCCTATTTCGGAGAATGACCTGGCTGAGGCTGGTCCATCTGGCCTGGAGGCTTCTTTCAGAGGAGGTGAGAAGCGGGTTCATTCCCCGCCCTCCTCTCCAAAAAAGAAAAAGACTAAAAAGACAAAAAATACCTGGGGCTCCTCTCCATCCGCGGGGGCTGCGGGGACAGGTGGGTCTGCTGCCACTATGGCAAGAGATGAAGCCAAGATCGGCACATCCGCTCCCTCTGCCCCCCCGGTTGCGGAGCCCCTGAGTAAGAACAAAAGTGCACAGGGCGGAGCCTCGATGACATCGGGGTCCCTCATTCAGAGGTTACCTTTGCGTTCTCGAGCCCGCTGGCTTTAAACGCTTCCTCGCTATTCGCTCCACTGATGGCACCATGTTGTCCAAGGGCAACATGATCCTTTAGAGGAGAGGATTAGCTAGTGCAATTGGTAGAGAGGCGAAGGTGACCCGTTTTTCGAACGGGAGCCTTCTGGCGAATGCGGTGAATCCCGCCGAGGCGGCCAAGATAAGTGCTCTTCGGACACTTCATGGCACCCCGGTGAGTGTGATGCCGCACTCTACCATGAACTTTGTGAAAGGAGTAGTTTATGCGAGGGAACTCGTTGACTACTCCATTAAGGACATCACCCTAGATTTGGCCGACCATGGGGCGGTCAAGGTCGAACGTGTGATGAAAAAACAGGGAGGGGCCTCGAGACCCACCCATAAACTCTTCGTCACGTTCGACTCTGACAAGCTCCCTGAGTCGGTGCGTGCCGGATCGTACCGCTACTGCGTGAAGGCATTCGTGCCACTGCGGCGGCGGTGCTATTACTGTCACCGCTTCGGCCATACGAATCACTCATGTAGACGTGCAAAGTCGGGGTCACCCGAAGTCTGTGTAAATTGCTCCAAGGTCGCACACGATAAGTCCAAATCGTCTGTAGCCCTGTCTGTCAATTGTGGAGAGACGCACCCTGCTTCTTCGAAGCAATGTGGTGCATATCTTTTTGAGAAAGAAATCCTGCGTGTTCAGGCCCAAGATCGACTCTCATTCCGCAAGGCTAAGGACTTGGTCCTGGCGCGCTCAGCTCTACCTGGGACATCATATGCCTCAATAGCTAGAAAGGCACCCTCTGCTCCTGGTCCATCCAGGCCAACGAGCACGGTTGTTTCCGCGCCCATTCGGAGCCTTTCTGCGGGCTCCACCCAACCCGGGTGCTCCCCTGGTAAAGCTGGCGGCAAAAAGAGTTAAAACCCAGCCCCTGCTAAAACCAGGGCTCCCCCCGGCGTGACCGTTTCCCGTAAGGTGAAACGGCCACGCTCCTTCACCGAGTCGTTAGACTCACAGGAGGCAACACCCCTGAAGATGGTCGCTATGCCATCTTCCGAGGTTCCTAAAGCTGTCCCCCGAAAGGAGGACAGCAACAAAGGAGCTTCGGCTCCTTCGCCCACGCCCCGAGGTGTGGCGAGTGGCTCTGAGATAATGGTTCCTCGAAAAGAGGGCCCCCCGCCTACAAAGCAACAACGCTCGCCTAAAGATCCGAGGCGGAGGGAGGAAAAGACTTGCATGTCGAGCCCAACCTCCCCCAATAAGTCCTCGAAGGCGACAGCGCCTTAAGCACTTTGACGGGTCGTGGCACGGTTGCCGAGGCCCTATCTCCTGCTTCGAGATCTCTTTGGCAGGCATCCTCGCTGGGAAGATTACTTGCTAATCTGATCGAAAAGCTTGAGATGGGTGTCCTAAACGTGGATGAGTTTACGCATCACTGTCCGAGAACTGCTTCATTTTCTTGCCTTGACCTATCTCTGTGCTCTTACGATGCACGGCCTGATTTTGATTTGGGGCTGGTCGATGACCTCCATGGTAGTGATCACTTTCCCATTCAAATATCATTTCCAGCTTCGGCACAGTTAACTCATTTCATCAAATAGTACCATATCTATAACAGCTCTCTCTCACTATCTCTCTCTCTCTCTCTCTCTCTCTTTCCCTCTCTCTCTTTCTCTTTTTTTGTCTCATAGCATAATTTTTCTTGTTTCGAAACAGACAAAGCATATTCTTATATTCTCCTTCAATTCTCAACCCAACCCATGTTTATTTATGCACATCCTTGTGTTAAAACTATGTTTGCCACCCAATTTTCAGCACACAACTCTACCTGCCTCTCTCCAGTTTGCATTCTCTCCTGGTGTAACTTGAAATTTTCTTGGGGTTTTATCGCGGTTTCGATCTGTCTCACGAAGTTCAATAATGGTGTTCGTGTTTCCCAACGAAATATCTGGAACTACACTAAAAACACTAAAAATGATTTGTTGATGTTATCAAGAGCATGAACAGTAGTATATTCCAATATGAACTCATATTTGAATGTATATTTAATTCCTTATTAGATACAATTATTTTTAATCCTTATTTAAATTAACTTTAGGAAAAATAAAATACCTGCAATAATTTGTTCAAATTAGTAGCGCAATATAATATAAAAGAAGAAGCATTTCATGTCAAACCACTTAATAGATATATTCCATCTCGTTATTGAACGCATTACTATCTTTAATATTTGTCAATTAAAATGGTTTTTCTCTAGCTACAACTGTATAATAACTAAATTATAAAATAAATTCTACCGTCCTTAGGCAAATTGTGACTTATGAGTCTACTTCTTATGATAGTCTGCCACTGTTTCTAGGGAGGGTAAAAATTTTAGTGAGACTGAAATCTGGGGCTAAATCTGAAGATTTTATGGTTCATTTCCAACCTAGATTCGAAATAAATTGAAAATTCTGTCGAAATGCCCAGTTTCACAAAGCTGTGACAAGCGCATCCTGTTATATTGATAAAACTTGGAATAAACCAGTAATTCGAAATACGCACCTTTCATTAGCTCCGCCTTTGGGGTGGAGAACGATGGTTCTAACCTATGCTCTCTAGGAAATAAGCATATATATATATATATATATATATATATATATATATATATATATTTATATAGTCGGAGCAGCTCAGTTAGCATCATTATTGTATTGTTAAGATTACTAGATTACAGTCATTAAGAAGATTATATCGTTCACGTTCCCTTTTTTAAGTTCATCAAGTCTTGTTGGTCCAGAATTTAATATTTCGCGTTGAATATACATATATAGATTGCTAGTCGCCCGTAAAGTACCTTATTGACTTTAGGCCTGCTCCGTTATAGGCCAATATCAGAATAAAGTTTATTTATTTAACTTTACCTTCTTTACCTCAATTAACCTGAAACCATCGGCAAGCCCAGCAAAAATAATAACACAGTGAAGAATTCATCTTTGGAGTCAGACACTTAATTCACCTTCATATAAGTTAGTTACCTATTAAATGGTAATTCTCCTCCGGCGCATCTCTATAAATCAGTGACTATCATAATTGGTAACCCTATAACTAAGGATCATTTATACAACATTATCCCCTATAAGGGGTAATCCACCTATAAATTTTCCGGGTTTTCACCTCCCCTTTCTTCAGATGAATTTGCCACTCTCTCTTTCAAACAGGAAACATACACTCAAAAGTTTAAACCTTGACCCCAAGGACCTCCATCTTTGTAAGTCTTTGAGAAGCTGGTGATTGTAATATATGCCATCAATATCTTGGGCTTACCTCATAGAATCAATAGAATGTGAGCTTAATGACAAAAGAAACACAGGAATTAATGAAAGGCGCATCCCCAACTCTTTCTTCATTATTCAAAAGACTTCCTCTACAGACAATTTTTAGAACAAAGAAGAAATGCCGTCGAATAGGCATTTTTACTTCCAAATAATAACACAAAGAGTCGATAAAATCGATATAATTATATCATGACCTGGATTTATAACACACCGCTCGGAATTTGGGATACAAAGTTTTTAGAATCAAATAATAACCTGAATAGTGGCGGTAGGGGAGTGGGGGAGACGATAAAAAGATTATAGCCGAGACAAAAGCCGATAAAAAGAAGTGAAATAATATCTCTCTGTTCCCGAATGGAGCTTTTTTATCGAGTTTGTTTTGAAAAGATTAGCAAAATGTAATTTATTTAATGAACCTATAATTTATCGAAAAATGATGATACTATTTTTCGAAACCGCAGCAAAACTTAGGCTGAGTTTGGATGTTTTGACTTCTAAATGGTTGCTGTATTTGGTCTAGCCAGAGAATAGGTTTTAATTATTTAAGAACTGCACGAAACTGGCTTAATTGAATAATAACATGGTCATTCGGTCAGGAAAGTATGAACGGTTGGCTAAATATGAAAGGACGGCTTTGAATAAAAAGAATATAAGGTACGAGTCCTTCAAGAGCAGACCTTAACTGATTTAAATGCTGCGGCTTGGACAGGGTTTTCAAATCATACTGGGGACGAGCTTGAACAAAGTGCATAGACGCCCAAATGATGAACCTTTTCAATGAGGTAGAAAAGCTGGATTTCTTAGCTGATTTATAGGTAATTTAATTTTCACAAATGCCTAAATACATTTTTCCTTCTTATGTAAATGGGCCATGTACCATTGGTAAGTAGTGCTCATTTATTTCTTTATAAGAGGTGTAGAGCTATTTGATGCATCCAAGGACTTATTATGTGATGCTGGAAAGGAAGGCTATTTCGATAATTGTTTAAATATTATCAATATCATTATTATTATTTTATTTATTCATTATTGCTGCTATTTCAGTACTATTAATAGGAGGATTACGCTGGGGAATAATGTATTTGGTGAATTGACAAAAGTACATTTTCCTACCTAATTCGAGCATAATTAATTCAAATCTGAAATCAGATTCTCTCTAAATGCTACAGATTTTTCGTAATATCAATAATTAATATTGTACAATAATTTTCATTTTATCACGCCTATCATCATGCCCTGAAGTAATTTTGAATCATCCGTTTGCGTTATTTATAGTAAAGCAGTTTTTTTGCACAAACCTTTTATTCCATACGAGAACAAACTTGAATTACACATCAGGATTACAAATATTGTAATCAAATAGATGCTAATTTATTAATGAACGTACATCAGGCTGGAGGACCTCTTCTTGATTTTAATCAGGCAAAAGTTAGCGTTTGTAACTCTGTCTTTTAAGTCTTCTCTAGCTGATCTCTTTTAATCATCCCGCAGTAGTACGCCAGCATGTGACTATCCTAGTGACCTTGGTAACGCTTTTCCATCGTCATCAAATCCTGATGGAAGCGTTCCCGTTGTTCGAGGTCATGGCTCAAAGATTCTTTGAGAATCGGTCGAGGTGACTATTTAGGAAATGCAGCTTCACACTCATGTTGCATCCCAGATCACGATATGCTAAAAGCATATTAGTAACCAGGTCCTCGTAGTTATGTGCTTCTTTGTTTCCCGAGGAGTTAGGAAGAACGGCAGAAAATGAGAGCCAGGCTGCCTTCTCTTTTTCATTCATGGTGTTCACAAATCTAGAATCACTTAGAAGTCTTCGGATTTGGGGACTATCAAATACTCCTGCTTTTATTTTTTTTGTATGACAAAGCAGGAAACGCCGATACTTTGTAATCAAAACAATCATTTTCAGTACTCAACGCCTTGACATACTGCTTCATCAACCACAGTTTCAGATGAAGTGGAGGGAAAACGATCTCTCAACTTATGATTGGCTCATTAACAATGTTTGGCATTGCTTCTTCCAAAGTTTCCCGAACTGACCAATCTTTTGGGGACCAGCCTCGACTGACCCACATACAAATATAGCATGGAAACCTTGCATTTCCCTTCTGCTGGCCAAGGAGGAACTTGACCATCTTAAGGTCTACACATATGATTCAATTGTGTTCATGGTACTTAAATAAATCCATTAACATTCTTATGTCATCTTGAGTTTCTCGCAGATGGACAGAGTGACCGAGCTGAACAGCACCAATGTCATTGCCTTTATGCAAAAGGACACACTTGAGGATACGCTTAGAGCTATCCAAAAACAGTCTCAACTCAGCAGAGCTATAGGTTCCAATTACCAACTCGGTAAAAAGACCAGGAACATCGCTACAGTATAAAAATTGTTCGTCCTCAGGGAAATACTTAACAAATATACTCTCCCTTGTTTGGTAATATTTTACCCGTACCGACCGGTCAAGCATATGTCTTTCACTTAACCTGGAGGCTAAAAGTTATTCAGCTTACTTGGAGAGCGCCAAATCACGTATCAAGTCATTAAAATCCTCTTGATTGAAACAGTGAGGAGCTAATGACTGTTCAGCATCTAATGATGAATCTGGAGACTCTGAATCTATTCCATGAACGTCCATATGAGGTACATCATTTTTATCCTCGAAGAAAGCATATCCACTGAAAATCGGAACTGGTAAAGACTAAGAATGAGGTATTGGCCGGATCGCCGAGGGAATGTTAGGGTAGACGATCTTTGGACGATTTTTCTTGCCAATCCCTTTAGCATTCACTAGAAAGAATTAAAAGTCCGATACATGATCCTTTGGCTCTCGCCACACCAGGGAGATTCCAAAAGAAGGACCATTTCTCTTTCCTATCGTCCACTCTCGAAGATCTTCCACACATCTATGGCAAACAGTATGTGTGGCCCACTTATTATCTTGATCGCCAAGTAGAACATCAAAATATGCCTTATAAGAGGAGCGGTCAATAAGTTTTGCAATTCGGATATAAGGAAACGAGATATGGGGAAAAGTGTTTTATTATTTTTCAATATAACTACCCTCGAATTTAATGCACTTGCACCACTTTTCCCTAAGGCTTTGAATTCCCGACAACTAGAAATCTCACGACTGCTGTTTAATCCACTCTTGGACGGCGAGCTGGACATCTTCATCGTCCCCAAACCCGCGTCCACGCAGTGCAGCCTTGAGTGGGCGGAATAAAAAGTAGTTGCTAGGCGGCAGATCTGGACTGTAGGGGGGATGGGTAAGCTCCTTGAATCCGCACTCGCGCAGGGCAGCTTGTGCAACTCTGGCCTTGTGGACTTTGACGACGTTGAAGTCGATCATGGGGCGTGAGATTTCTAGGCACCCAAGGGGCAGAGACCTTGGTCATGGCCGAATTATCGTGGATGATGTTGATAACACTTCCATGTGATATTCCAAGTTTTTGCTCGATTTCTTCCACCTTCCCCTGTCGATTTTTTGACAGGATCCTCCTCTCCACACGGGCTACATTGTCCTCGTTAGTCACGTCTGACGGGCGTCCTGGACGGGGGTCATCTTCAAGGGACTCACTGCCATGGCGGAACTCCCTATTCAGGCTAGCAATGGTTGCATAGGAATGCGCAGTGTCGGTGTACACTGCAACCATGTGTTCATGGATCTCTTTTGCATTCTTGCCTTCCTTGGTCAAAGATTTGAACACTGTGCGGTGCTCAACCTTCTCCATTGTTGAAAAATTGTGACTGACGATCTGCGATCAGCAACTGCTTCTTAAATAGACAAGGTAGGAGCGTGCAGCTGCAGGTCCTGACTTATGATAACTTGTCCTAACCCATCCCACAAACAGCCATGCCCCTTCCTCTGTTTTGCCCTACCGATTTGCAAAACTTAATGATCTCTCCTCGTAAGTGCGGATCACAAAGTTTGATATATTGCGCCTTTGACGAACTAGCATGTAACAGCCACATATGTAGTAGAAGGTATCTGGATCATTAACGCAATTTTCTTTTGACGAAGCCATCACTCTAACATGAGACCTGAAAAAAGAAAGAATATTTTGCACAATAACACTTATTACTATTTTACTACCCCTCCCCCGTTGAATAATAATTTCATCTTAGTTTGGGTATGAGTTAAGTTTATTTTACATTTTTTATCAATGAAATTTCAAAGAATTTCTTTAGAGTTTGAAAAAACAAAATAGTTTAGTTCAGAAAGAATAAATATGATTATCCAATGCTTTATAATGTTTTAAAAGAAAATGAATTACAATTAGTGAAGTTGAAAAAATATATTAAAATTAAGGTAAGACTGCTTTTTTATTTTATTTATAACTATATTTTAGCAACGTGATTTTTTGAAAAAGGGGAAATAGTTTAAATTCATTTTTAAAATTATCATTGGCGCAGTTCAGAAAATTTATAAAAAATAAACCATGGCTGCGTTTTTTAGATTTTATATTTTAATCTTAGTAGCGAAGCTCAAGCTGCATCTGTTGATCAAACATTTATCGAAGCCAACATCTTCAATCGAAGCTTACTTTTTCAATTGCTCAGCAAGTATTTCATTCGTGTTCCCATTAATTTTATCAAACTTAAGCGGCATTTAATTTATTTCGCGCATTCTCAATTTATAACATACGGTCAAAAAGCTAAATATCAATTCACATATCATTACAATGTTTTCACATTGTCTAAAGTGAAGCGATTAAATTCAGTACAATTAAAATCGATTTGATTCTCGGTAGCAATTCTCATGGAAGTAAATCATAAATTATGTATTCTTATATTTTCGCATAATTTAATTCATATAAGAAAGGTGAAGTTTTCCGAGGGAAGCACTAAGGAATTCTAATTCCGCTGTACTTTGATGCGTATCAGCGAGCTCCCTTAGCACGCGTTCTGCTAGCAGGAGGCCGCCCCCTACGGCCGGTTCGACCTCTGCCAGCCACCCTGGTGGATTTTATTCCTCTCTGCTGGTATTGTTGTTGCTGTCCATACAGGTAATTCGGGTCTAGCCTTAAGCGCGTTTCCGCTTAGTATAAGATTAGTATCCAGCGTTGCCCTCTCTCTGGCCTACACCACTGCTGGATCCCAGCCATAATTAGTACGACAAAATAAAGGTGGATTCGTTGGAAGAGATGGTCGTACTCCTCGTCCTTCTAGTAATTATGGTATTTATTGAGAGTGATGAGTGTTGCAATGTCCTCACGGTCCCTGTGTTTAAACTTGACGGGTCCTAAATTTTTCGTCAGTTGAGCAACAACCTTATCGTAGCGGGCAGGTGAATCAGGTTGATTAGGTTGAAAGAGGTTAAGAGGTGACCTGTCTCTATCTGCCTCGACCGGTGTGGGGGATATGTTGAGGAGGATATCCGATTTCTGGTGGGAGTCCTCTTCCTGGTTCTGGGACTCGGGTGTTTATGCGACCGGTGACCTACTAGGCCCAGGTTGCGAGGGGCCCACTGGGTTCCCTGTCGCCGCTATTGCAGAAATGGTGTGATAAAGCGAAGGGCGGGTGAACATTTGGGAGTATGGTTTAAGCTGGTTTTGCATGACCTCGTGATATGTTCTACCAACGTGTTCCTGTGCCAGTTTCTTAGGTGTAATAATCAGTTGCTTCTTCGGTATAGCCGGACAGCGCTTGGGTTACCCCCACGAGTTCCGAAAAATAATGATTTAACGAAAGAAGAAGACTCCGTCCTAGAAGAATAGACACTTTTTCACTGCACAGAAACCAGCATGGGAGTTGAACAATGTTAGGATGATCCGGGGAGCGAAAAAATTTGACTGTGCAGCGTCGGTCAAAGAACAGACCTATAGGGTTTCCCGCTCTCTCCTTCCTTTTATGCTCACAGTAGGGGAGTACCCACACTGAGATACTCCTTTATTTTGAAAATACAAAACAGGTTTATAGTCACAAAAGGACCTAAGAGGGAGGGGTCTAAGTACAGGTCGGTCCGAGGACCATCCGAGAAACCCAGTCAGCAGGATTTTTGGTAGTTTTATATATTAAAAATTAATCGAGGATTAGTGAAAGGTTTTAGAAAGTAAAATAAGAGAAGTAGAGGATAATAACAGTAGGATCTCTTTGGGAAGTTTACCTTGACTAATATATTATAACGGATTGACATGTTAGCTGAATAAATATGACTCTTGAAATAAAGGATTACGGAGACCAGGGCGGCCAGATAATCTAGCACATATATATTTGAAAGTGGCGGAAAGTTGGAGGCAGGCCACAAAGGTTGGAAAGACCAAATTATATGCCAATACCCCTGAGGGAGGCGTCGCGAAATATTTTCAACCTGTTGGCCCGCAGAAACCTCAAAGAGATCTTACGAGTATGGATAAATGGTTTAATAAGGGTCCACAAAGGGTTTTTAAGTAAATACAAAGGAATCCAAACGAACAGATGTCTAAGAAAATTTAAAACAAAATTAAGAAGTCCAGCTAGTCTGGACCAACCGATTGGAACATTGAGAATTTGTAGCCTAGTATAGGCGCAAACAAGTATACAGCAGAGCTACATAATAATTATAAAGCCGTACTCTTTGTATCTACACTGTGCTACAAATTCTCAATCACCCTTTCACTTCCAATAGCATCGTGGAAATATAGAGAGGTTTCACAAACGTTTTTATAGGAAATGTCTGTGAACTCCTGAACCTATTCTTCTAGACTTTGTATTTAAAGCAACAAATCGTGTTATATGATGTCATTCATTGCGTTTTTGCAACAATGTTTTCTCTTAATATAACATGTTATCAAAACACAGGATAACCATATAAAATAGGTTTTATGCCTGTTATGTGCATATATTTCAACATATAAACTCGTAACTCAAAGATGAAATTCAATTTTTTCCGGGATAAATGGGTTAAGAAGTAAATTGGGCATATTGTAGGAAAGAAGTTGCACGAGTTAAATAACTATAACTGAATGAGTAAATATTAAATCATACTGATAGTTTGCGTTTCAAAACTTTTTGAGATTGGTCAAGCCTTTTCCATTTGAGTTAAGATGAGTTTCATACGCTAAAAACAATACTGCAAGCCTCTCTTTAAATTACCTGTTTTTTTTAGATATGATAGATCTAAAAACAATAGTGTATGTCTCAATTCGTCTTGCTGAACCCGTATTTATGCATTATGTTCAATTTATACTAACTTATAACGGGTGCAATTAAAATAATATTTTATTTCTAATTTGGATCAGGATTGATACTACAATCAATTGGAAGTAGAAAAATGTGCAGGGAAGGTTGTGTTTCATCTGTGTGAAATGGATTCTTTCAGATCTTCTAAGAAGAAAAAATAGTGTAAAAAAGTCATATTAAGCTTATTATGTAGTCAAACCATTCGGTATTCCAATAATTCGATGGAAAGAGAAGCTTACACTACTGATAGGTATTTCTGTATGACAAATTTGCATACCACCAAACGCAAGAACAAGCATCATCTTCATTTGACTGATTTTCATTCCGCCATAAAATATTTATGTGCTTCCTAAACTACGTGTTGTTGCTCTTAAATTTGCCGTTAACGTGGGATCGCCTTCCGACTTCGATACTAGAGATGCGAGCAAAGCAGATAACTATGATGCATTTAACTGAGCAAAGCAAGACTGAACGATACCAATGTGAAATGCTGAAATGAATAACCAGGCGCGAGACTGCAACTTGTATAAACAGTCTGCTTAGATGTTGAATTTGCACCATCATGAGAAACGTCTGTTGATGCCAGGGAACACTTACTTTTCATATCTAAACCACGATGAAGAGTTCTGAAAATTCTTCTCGTGGGATGAAGTTAATCGCCTCTAGGTTGCTGCAACAAAATAGATGACTTGGAGTATGATGCCACAGAATGAGTACTTCTCATGAGGGGTTAAGTAGAAATCTCAAGCTGTTTCTTATGAATAACGAAAATATAAGTTTTAAATAGTAAGCAGAAATAAACTGAAGGCTTGGATTTTTGATTGTCTTTATACAAGACAGCTTATTGATTCGATAAAGCAATGAATACAGCTAAACTTAGTTGTCTCTGAAAATGAACACTACAAACTTCCTGGCTAAATCCCGGATTTCAGAGTAAAAGAAAGCTCTCAGCGAGTTAATGGAGAGCTTCCGACGAATAGATGCATAATGTCAATAAAAGTTCACTTCCTTGAATCCCATCTCGACTATTTTCTAGACAATTGTGGAGACTAGTGAGGAACTTAGAGAACATTTTAACAAAGGCATCGAGGAAATGCAGGAAAGCTATCAAGCTCAATAGGACGTCAAATTTCTGGCATAGTATTGCTTTTGCTTGAAGAATTATGTGATATGTGCCCAGCACAGGTGAAAGTCACTGAAGAGGCCAATAATACTGAGATCTATATGAACTGTAAGCCATTATATATGTAGTAATTTGATTGTGCTACCAGATGAATCACTAACTACCAATAAAGCAGAAAAAAACATTTCTAGAAAGTGTTTTATTTTTAAAAAAATACCTGATACTGAATAATCGATGTCATTTTCGGAATCATAAAAACTACAAAGATATCCTTGACCTTTAAAATAACTCATACGATTGAAATCAATCTTGTGATCAAAGAAAACAATATTATATCTCTAAATAAAATGATATCTGTGGAACTTCTCAGAACCAAAAAAAATAATGGGGGCGATTTCTAGTTAATGTCACTCTTTAATATTAAACGGCACACTCACCTCAAGCTTGCCAGAGATTCCCATTCTGTTATTTATGGGGACCCGATTAGCATGTCGGGGATCTCGTTGCTAGGAGAGGATGGTGCAACTTACTTTTATATTTATTCTGAAAGTGAAACTAAATAATGCCTAAATTTATATCGTAAAAGTAACAAGACTTAGACGGTGAAATAACATTAAAAAAAAGAAGCAAAAAGCCTTCAAGTACAAGCCGATAAAAAGATATCGAAGCTTGCTTAATTAAAAGGGATAGGGTAGAATAATAATAACAAAAATAAAATAGAATATAAATTCTTTGCCTACTAGAAACAAAAATCGCACAATAAAAATGAAACAATGAGTAAATTAAACAAATAAACGTGGGGACACTCCGATTGCATCAAAAACTTTGCTCACTTAAGAGGGCTTTTGGTCGCAAAAAAGAATATGGCGATGGATCTAGAAGTAGTCATGGAGAGACTATTATTGTTCTTTCTACACCCTCTTCAAGATTAGCATTGTTTAGTTAGTCAATATGATATACACCGATATTATATTCGCTCAATAAGCCTTTCATTTTCTTTCCTTAAACTCTCCTTCATCATCAGAACATATATAACCTGGAATCCATCAAGTTCTTTCCATGAGATTTGGTTTATCATTTGACACTACCTGATCCGTCCTCTCCTTTAAAGGAATTATCCAGAGTTAACTATAATATGCGTGAATTACAAAGAGTATGTAGCGTAAACCATAATTGAAACTTTGAAATCTGTGCATAACAGTTAGATCTATCTGCCAAATTCAGTTTGAACCTTGCGCTTTTACGTGTTTTGTCTTAAATCTTTTTCGCACGTTTTGCGTAGTGTATAGCTATGCAAACCTTAGAGAAAGCTTTCCATATCAGATCTTTTAGCAATCTTTTTTACAGAAAGTAATACCCTATTCAACACAACAAAAGACGTTGGCAGACTTTGGGATGAATAGAAGCATAACAATTAGCGGCTCATTTTCATGTGAATAACGATACGTTTATACTCTTATATAACTAGTCAATAGAAGATATGTTAAAATCCAATCTTATTTTACATCTAGGTTAAAAATACATAATTGTAATTAGTAAACAGTATCAGTAAACATTTACTGATACTCTCAATCAAAAGACTTGTTTTAATCCAGTCAGGATAACGTTATTCGATATAAAACGGATAAAAAATAGCAATGAGCATTTTTAAACAAACATTATAGGTTTGAAAATAAATATCGGAAGGTCATTTTTTTTTCTATTATCTAGAATTTAAATAAAAAGTATTTGTTAAAGAATCATGCTTTACTGAAGTGAACTTAAACTTTCTTCTTGTAGGTTTTGATGACGCAGGCTGGTGACACTCCATCCTCTGGACTTCAAAGTTGAGACTGATAGAGTGATAGATATTCTATTTAATTTTCTTTATACGTAATGATGACGTAGTCGTAAAGACCCTGAAGACTAATTCTTTCACAAGTACGATGGTGCTCCCTATATTGTTGAGAAAACAATGAAACTCATTAAACGACACAGTTTATTTTAATAAATTCAGCTTTTGTTATGATAGGGAGAAGTTGTTGGCATTAATCAAATCCATCGTTGAATGCAAGATAACAAGCATTAACCGCATTCTCTAAACACTTCATTTGAGCTAACTTTGAGAGATGGTGAGCTTCCAGTTAAATACTCGGGTGGCTGCTCATGATAACGCATCGTTCCAGACTATCAAACTCGCCTGGCGATATGGGGGGTAGGGTTACTATATACGCGCATGGTGTTATCGAAGGGGAGGGGGGGGAGGCACGTCTGAAAAAAACAGAGCTCGGACGGGTAATTAAGCGAGTGACGGATTCTTTTTCGACTTCCTAAAATTCTCACGCTGGCTCACGTGGTCTTGAAAGAATAGAGGGGTATTTTCAAAGGAATGTCGCTCACGGTGTTCCTTCGTGGTCATTACCTCACACGCCTCCCTTTCCAAAGATGACGTTTTTCTGAATTGAAGAGGAAGGAAAATGGTATCCCAAAACATGGGACGAGTGGCGTATGGGAAAATTTGACCTAAGTCTACATGGGCCCAGTAAAGGTCGACCTTTAAATTTAAGTCGACACAGCGGTCACAAAATGAATGAAATACTTCCGTTTAATCCATGGCGCAGGGTATACTTTAAAAGGGTATGGTCGTTAACCAGGGCAAAAATAGAACAACAGACAGAGTAAATAAATGCGAGTTACCCCCCAAAAAATCTAAAGGATTTATTCATAAAAGGGTAGTGGAAACATATATAATAAAGAAACATACCATACAAAAAAACAAAAGACACACGCAAAGGACAAATATGTACAAAAGGAAAGCAAAATTTTGCATGAGAACCCCCGAACATAAACATACAAGGTTAAGTCGGAGTTCTATAATTATAAAAACGAAACGAGTACACAAAGTCGATTAGGTGCACGAGAATAAAATGCTTAACACATTTTACTTCGCAGGGGCAGGATCATCGACCAAATTCCTGATTTAGACAGTCTGCAACACAGTTTTCCGTCCCATTATTGTACCTTATTCGGAATTGATATTCAATTAGAAGTAAACTACAAAAAATAAGCCTTCCTTTCTGGGTTTTACAAATTTTTATGTAAGCCAATGTCCGATGATCGGTTTCGATCACGAACTCCTTTCCTATTAAATATTTTTGGAATTTCTATACACTCAATACGATTGCTAGAGCTTCAAGTTCTATGACTGCTTAGTTCCTTTCGCGTGACGAAAGCTTCCGGCTAGCGTAAACAATGGGTAACTGTTGGCGTCTTCTTTATACTGGAGCAAGACGCAACTGATACCTTCATTACAAACATCCGTTCGTATGCCAAAATATTTGTCGTGTTCACGAGTCTCAGTTTGTGATCTGATATTAGTCTTTCCTTCAGCTGATGGAAGTGGGTGGTCGCTTTGGAGTCCCATGCGAGGGGGTCCAGGTAATGTTTCTTTAGTAAAGAGCTAAGGGGAAACGCTAAAGCAGCGAAATTCGGGACAAAACGTCGGTAAGAGGATGTCGACCCGAGAAAAGATCGTAATTGCTTTTTAGTACGGGGTAGGGGCATGTCAGCGATAGCCTTTAATTTTTTCTTTTAAAGGGCCATTTGACTTTCAAAAATGTGTAAATGGACGTTCTTAATAGTGCTATAAGCGAAATCGCACTTGCTAGGGCATAAAATGAGGCCGTTTTCACGAAGCCTATTGAAAAGCGATTGTAGGGAGGTATGATGCTGATTCCATGTGCTGTGGTGATAACCCTTAAGCATATTCAAATGAAACGATTTGTTCCCTGAGTGGGTCTGTATTATGTGATCTACTGGACCGAGTGCTTCCAGGATTGGGAAAGGGCCTTTCCAGTGGGACATGAGGTTGCTTGTTTCCGTTGGTAGGAGGAGCAGCACCTCTTCACCGAGCTTAAATCGCCTTTTTTTGGAACTAACGTCAAAAGAGGTCCGATATTTTTCTAAATTTATGTCCGAATTTTTGTACGCCATATCGGCGCATTCTTTTAAGCGGTTTTGAAGATATAGCACGTAGGAATACGAGGATTTGATCTCCTCATCCAGGCTGCGATTAGAAGAAAATTCATTCAACAAGCTCATTGGTCCGCGTACATTTCGGCCATAGAAGAGCTCGAAGGGGGAAAGTCCCAAACTTTTGGGGGGGGAATTCTCTACAGGCGAATAGGGCAACCGGCAGATATCGATGCTATTCTTGGAGCTACGCATGGCATAACCTTTTCAGAATGGTGTTCAGAGTTCCATTCAATTTTTCTCAGACGCCCTTAGCGGTGGGGTGAAAAAGGGATTTGAATAAGGTCTTGATCGTAAGGCGTTTGCCTACGTGTTCCATTAGCTCAGAGTCTAACTGTCTACTTCTGTCGGACAAGATCTCCTTTGGGATGCCGATGCGGGAAAATATAGAAATGAGGGCATTCGTGCAAGTCACGCTATCAATATTTTTAAGGGGACTGCGTCAGTGAATCTCGTTGCAAAGTCTACAAGAGTGAGGACGTACGAGTGTCCTTCGCTAGACGGGGGGGTGAATTGGAGCAATTAGGTGTAGGGCCACTGTAAAAAGAGGCTCTAAGATAATTGGGGTCTTCTGGAGCTGGGCAGGTGGTATTCGACCTTTAGCTGCAGTCTTCAGGCAAATGTCATACCACCTGCAAAACTCGGTAATTTCTTTGGCAGCACACCCGTAAGGGGCGCGGCGATTTGCCATCGTGGCCGCCGGGCTGACGGGACTCAGCACCCCGTCCGACCTCAGCTTAGCCTCTTCTTCTTTCTTCAAAACACTTGTTTCCTCGCTTTTCTTACAACCTCTCCCACAACTTTCTGTGGTCAGCCTCTAATTTAACAGGGTAGATGCTGACCTTCCTCTCAGCCAACCATTCCGCATCGGGGCTGAGGGGGTGGGGGAAAATGTTCCCTAACCCCTGAGCACCAGTCTGGGGTGGCTTGATTTTAACAACCTGCTCTATCCCCAACCATACCTTCCTCACATCCCTTTTCCTCTCCTCTTTACAATCTAATTTTTTTTACGCCATGTCTAAGATGGAGCCGCCATGCCAATGGACTGCCAGGCCACCAGGCGGGAGGGGTGGTCCGAAATGGCGGTGCCTAGCTCTGCCAGGCCTGTAAGCACCTCTTGCAGTGTAAGCAACTGCAAGAGGTGATGAGCAATTGCGTCCCGTGGCACAAATAGGGTCACCATGCCCATGGATGAATTCATAAAACCTTAAACTCCTTTATCTCTCCCTTGCTCATCGACGGAGCCGCCCTCGGGCAGCTCCAGCCAAAAAATGAAGGTCTCCCCCCCCTGTGCTTGCGCAGGGGACCCTCCATATTTCTCTAACCGGAGATGAGGCTTACTCCTCACCTTCGCCTACGGGTGCAGGGGACTCCCTCTCACCCCCTTCTCTGGAGGTGCTTTCGGGCACCTCCCCTTTTCCAGCGGCAGTCCCCTCTTTTCTTTCCAAGGGGACTGCCAAGAAAGCCAGCAGGCAGCCCATTGCCGCCCGCCCATCGTGTAAGCGGCTCGGAAGGGCAAACCCCCTTAGGGGAGGAGGGAAGCCAGGCCCCTTCGGTCGTTTCCTTCAAAAGACCTGCTGGCAAGAATTTTAAACCTTGCCGGGGTCAAGGCCTGTGCCTCCCCACACAAGACTGGCGACACTGCCAATGGGACCTGCGATGTCCTGGCAGGGGATGGCCAACTGGAGGCCCCTTCTGTAATAGGCATGGTCCTTGAGGAAACCCAGCCTCAGACGGTAGGGTCTTCCATGGGGGGGAATCCGAGCTTTGTACCAAATACCGAACCCGAATACGCCCCTATGCAAGGTCCTCCTCAAACGGCTGGGCATTCTAAGGCAGTACAAGGAGGGGAGTAATCTCCTCTAAATGGTGCCCCTGCGACGACCAGGACCTTCTCTATTTCGGAGAAGGACCTGGCTGAGGCCGGTCAATCTGGCCTAGGGGCTTCTACCGGTGGAGGTAAGAAGCGGGTTCATTCCCCGCCCTCCTCTCCTAAAAAGAAAAAGAAGACAAGAAAGACTAAGAAGACTCGGGGCTCCTCTCCATCGGCAAGGGCTACGGGGATGGATGGGTCTGCTGCCACTCTGCCAAGCGACCAAGCCAAGATCGGCACATCCGGCTCCTCTGCCCCCCCCCCCCGGTACGGAGCTCCTGACTATGACAAAGACGAAAAGTGCACAAGGTGGAGCCTCGATGACATCAGGGCCCCTGATTCAGAGGTTACCTGGCGTTTCGAGCCCGCTGGCTTCAAACGCTTCCTCGTTATTCGCTCCACTGATACTACCATGTTGTCCAAGGGCAACATGATCCATCAGAGAAGAGGATTAGCTAGTGCAATTGGTAGAGAGCCATAGGTGACCCGTTTCTCGGACGAGAGCCTTCTGGCGAATGCGGTGAATCCCGCTGAGGCGGCCAAGATACGTGCTCTTTGGACACTCCATGGCCCCCGGTGAGTGTGACGCCGCACTCTACCATGAAATTTGTAAAAGTAGTAGTTTATGCGAGGGAACTCGTTGACTACTCCATTGAGGACATCACCCTAGAGCTGGCCGACAATGGGGCGGTCAAGGTCGAACGTGGGATGAGAAAACAGGGAGGGTCCTCGAGACCCATCCCTACACTCTTGGTCACGTTCGACTGTGACAAGCTTCTTGAGTCGGCGCGTGCCGGTTGGTACTGCTACCGCGTAAAGGCATTCGTGCCACTGCCGGATCACCACTGCCGGATCGCCGGGCTGGGGGATGTGCGGTTTACATCCGGCATGATGTCTGCGTTCTTTCTTTCTCTTTAGATACCTCCTCTCAGGAAGTAACCGTGGAGCTGCACCTGGATAGGAGGTATAGTATCATTTTTGCGTACATTCCACCGTCAGCTGACTTTGACGTGGGGGACTTCCGCTGCGTCTTGGCATGGTTGCCGAGGCCCTATTTCTTGCTTGGAGTTTTAAACGGCAGGCATCCTCTCTGGAGAGATTACTCCATAAATCTCAGGGGACAAGTCCTTGCCGATCTAATCGAAGAGCTTGAGATGGGTGTCCTAAACGCGGATGAGTTTATGCATCACTGTCCGAGAACCGCTTTAATTTCTTGCCTTGACCTATCTTTTCGCTCCTCGGATGCACAGCCTGATTTTGATTGAGGGGATGGTCGATGATCTCCATGGTAGGGATCCCTTTCGCATTCAAATATCATTTTCTGGGCAACTGCCTCCTGAGAGCCCACCTCGGTGGTGCTTGGCGCAGGAGCGGTGGCCTGCATTTCAGGAAATCACTGAATTCTCTATCTCATTCGTGGAGTTTAGGTCGGTAGATGAGGCCGTTGAGTTCTTCTCCAGGAACCTCATCGCCGTGGGCCTGACTACTATTCCTAGGACATCTGGCCGTTTTGCACGCCGACCACTCCCATGGTGGTCCGCCGATTGTGAGACGGTTCTCAAACAGAAGCGTTATGCCTACATGCGCTATAAGCACCGCCCGAACGATTTCACTGTCGCTGAATTTCGTCGGGCTAGGGCTAGGTTCCGGTATATTTCGAAGCACGCCCGCCGCTCTTCGTGGCAGGCATACATGTCTTCACTCAACAGAAAGACCCTTTTAGCTGAGGTGGGGAAGCGAGTCAAAAGGATTCGGGGCAAGTTCTAGCAGGACCCCTCTCCCTGTCTCCAGGAGAATGGGACCGCAATCTCGGACCCCGCGTCCATGGCGGAATCCTTAGCGACTGCTTTTTCCGCATTCTCTAGCCGTGATGCTGCTCCACCAGCTTTCAATGCACGTCGTTATGTCGCGGAAGGCCGCAGGCTGAACTTTACCTCCAGAGGCGGAGAACCCTTTAGCGACAAGTTTACTGTGAGTGAGTTGCGTTCCGCTCTCGCTTCTTGCGCGGACACCGCCCATTGTCCGGACAGTGTCCCGTACGCCATGCTTCGACACCTGGGTGAGCGAGACATGGCTTTCTCTTAGATTTGTTCAACAGGATCTGGGTGGAAGGTCTTCTCCCAGACTCCTGGCAAATCGCTCCTGTGCTAGCCTTTCGCAAACCGGGGAGAGATCACTCTACTCCGAACGGTTTCTGCCCAATCTCTCTAACCTCTTGCGTGTGCAAGTTGATGGAGAAATTGGTAAATGTTAGATTAGCCTTTTTCCTGGACAGCGGAGGCCATCTTTCTTCCGCACAGTGCAGCTTCCGCAAGTTCCACTCCACGTCGGATGCTCTGTTCCGACTGGAAAATGCCGTCTGCGGGGCTTTCCTTCGTAGACAGCACTACGCCACGGTCTTTTTTGATCAGAAAGAAGGCCTATGATACCGCATGGCGATACGGTATCATGGACACTCTCCACACGATGGGGGCGAGGAGATGCCTCCCAATGTTTATATCTGAATTTTTTCGAGATCGTCGATTTCGCGTACGGGTGGGGGGAGCCCTCTCCGGCCCAAAGGAGCAGGAAGAGGGTGTCCCTCAGGGAAGTGTCCTCAGTGTCACACTCTTTGCCTTGAGCATCAACGGCATCACCTCGGTGCTGCTGGAAGATGTTCTCGCTACGCTCTACGTGGACGACCTTTCGATCTCTTTTGGCGCGGCCCAGATGCCAACTCTGGAGCGTCGACTCCAACAGGCATTGAACCACGTCTCTCGCTATGCCGAGGCGCACAGGTTTCGTTTTTCTTTGGCCAAGACTAAGGTGGTGCACTTCTGCCGCCATCTACGTCTTCACACCGACCCAGATTTGTTTATCAAGGGCGTTCGCCTAGATGTGGTTTAGTCGCACCGTTTCCTTGGTCTTGTATTCGACCGACGCATCACCTGGGAGGCTCATATTCACAGCCTTAGGGTCTTTTGTACCCGTGCCATGGACATTCTCCGTCCCGTGACGTTCAGCGCTTATGCACTGATAGGGCTACTACCCTCCTTTCTTATCGATCCCTTGTTCGTTCGAAGCTCGACTACGGATGCGAGTTTTATGCATCCGCAGCCGAGCGTTTATTGCGGAAGGTGGATTCGATCCACCACACCGGCCTTCTCCTTGCGACCGGTGCCTTCTGCACTTGCCCCATTGAGAGCCTGTTGGTCGATGGTGGGGAGATGCCACTCGCTCTGCGCCGCGAAGGGGTCATCCCCCGCCTGTACGCGCGATTCCTGCGCCTCCCTCCTTCGCCAACAGCTCTCACTGGTTCCGCAGCTGATCTCGATGGTGCCTATGCCACCGAGAGACGCCAGACATACCCGAAGCCCTTTGGGTTTAGGGCCAGAAAACTTCTTCGAGAGGTGGATATAGCTCTCGGGCCGGTGGCGCCCCTGGTTCTGCCCAAGACGCCACCCTGGAGGGTACCACATTTGGCTATTTGTCGCCACTTCTCTGCTCCCAAAGCTTGTACGGCACCGGGAGTATTGCGTTCGACCTTTTTGGAGCACACATCGTGTCACGCTGGAACCGTGCCAGGGTAAACGAATGGCTCCAAGTCCCATGAGGGATGCGTCGCACACGCCGTATCCACTCTGTTTGAAGTCAATGGGGCTCTACCAGGCGCTGCATCTGTCTTTAGGGCCGAGCTGGTGGCAATACACCACTCGGTACGGGAGATTACGCGACGTGCCCGGTTCGGAGACCGGATTGTGATCTATATTGACTCACAAAGCGCCCTGAGTGCTCTCGGGGCATTGGAATCTCCGCATCCCCTGGTTCGCGATATCCGTGACGCCACCGTTTTGGCGAGCCGGGCAGATGTCGAGATTTTCTTCTGCTGGTTTCCTGTACATGTAGGAATTACGGGGAATGAGCGCGCTGATGAGGGCGCCAAAGAGTCCGCGAGGACTCTGCGACCGGATCAGCGTTTCGCTCTTCCTCACACTGACTACATGGAAGGAATACGGGCAGCTCTTCGGACTGCTTGGCAAATAAGATGGGAGACGGTCGAAGGGAACTTAAAGTTGCGTGCTATTGCGCCGCAACTTTTCCCATGGACCTATCCCCCAATGCCGCGACGGCTTCAGGTCGCTTTCTGTCGTCTTCGAATCGGACACACTCGTGTGACGCATCGCTATTTGATGGAGCGCTCGCCTGCACCGTATTGCGACGACTGCGTTGTCCCCCAGACTGTTCGTCACATTTTTGTCGAATATCCCAGTCTGGGTGATCTTCGCACACGTTACCTGTCCCGGTACCGGGATGGGCGGGGTCGCTACCGCCTGTCCTTTGTACTCGACGCGGGTGCGTGCACATTGACTGGTGGACTTGTTGACTTTTGGCAGGGAGGCCGGCCTTTTCTCTCTCATTTATCATGTTTAATTGTTGTTTTTGTTATTGTTTTTGTTAGTTTTGATATTGTTATTGTTATTTCTTTTTATTGTTGTTTCCTGTTTAAATTTTTTAAAGTAGCCTAGAACTAGGCTGTTTGTTTACGGCGACTCATGCCTAAGTCGGCAGTCGCCAGATAGCACCTTAATAAAAAAAAATTAAAAAAATCTTCGGCAGCACCGGGACAGAAGAAATAACGGAAGATTATCACAGACGTTTTGTTGTGAAGGTAATGACCAGCATTAATCCATCGTGTGCGAGGGGAGGACTTGGGAACATGAGACCGGGGCATACACAACGAGCGAGTGGGTCTTTTACCCTCAGCCAAACTGGAGTGATAAAGGAGTCCTTTGCTAATGAGGCAGGCGACTTCGATTTGATCACTGGCAGATCCACGTTCGTCACTTCGCGCTTTTTTCCACAAGGACTGAAGAGTGTGGCATTTCTTTTGAGCTCTTGTAAATGTCTTGTTTAAAAGGGCAGCAAACTCTGTGGCATAAGGGGGTTCTAAAGAGACGGGGGGAAATAGTGTCCTTTAGCGCTTGGGCCCTCGTGATGACGTGATGAGCGACGTGGTTAGGGGAGAGATGAGGGCTCTGTCCGATCAACACGGTGGAGAATTAAATGGGAGCTGCTATCACTTCAGCCAAACCATGAAGTATTCGCATTCGAGATAGCAGCAGACCACAGGGAACCGATTAGCACGTCCAAAGTAGCCATGGACTACTGCGAATTAATCCTGGTTGGGGCCCACTGGAGGGAGCAACTTTTTAGAAACGACGAAGCAAGTGCTTCTAGTGTCTCTTACGACGCTTGACACTCGGCAACATTAAAACTTCCATTTTCGAACTTAAGCACACCGGGAGAGCTTTTGTGGAGAAGGAAATTAACTTGAGGGGGGAGTTGCTGGCGTTTCACGGCGAGTGGGGGGATGAAAAAGAGAGAGGCACTTATTTGGTAGCTTTGATGACTAGGAGCAGAACGAAATTTGGAGTTTTAGGGACAGTGGGTCCTTACATGGCCGGGAACTCCTCAAGAAAAATAAACTACACTAGCCAACAAATTTTAACTTTGTCTCTGCTACATGAGTAAATGTTGTTGAAACTAAATATTTTGTGGCGTTGATTACAAATATGTGCTCAAATTTCTCCTGGCACATAAGGTTCCTGAATTATGCAACTAGGCTATATGCCTCACTTTGTCACCTTAGATCAATTAATGATATAATTATTACTAGTTTGAGGAGAATAATACGTTTATGGGCAAAGATTCGGAATCGGATCACCCTATTTGGCATTATGTACGTCCTTTTGCAGACCTAAACAAGATATGTATTCCATATAAAAGAGGTAGTACTCAACTAACTATAAATTTCTTAAAAAATGTTTGAGACTCTTGCTCTTGCGATTGTACTTGGATATAGGATCCTCCCGTTGTAGGAACCATCAGTAATCACCCATCATGTTTCCGTTGAAGCGGCCTTGATACCTGCTTTCCATCAGTGCGATATCTTGGTGAAACCTTTCGCCATGTTCGTCACTAATATCATCCATATTAGATGGAAAAAGTCTAGATGCGAATGCAAGAAATGCATCCATCTTAAGAGACATCCGACACCCCATTCCTTGATAGGGCTTTAACATGTTGTTAACTAGTTATTCATAGTTTTTAGCCCTAGGATTACCAAGGAAGTTCTGCACTACATTGAGAAATGAATCGCATGCTTTGAACTCAAGTGGAGATAGTTTATTTCTGAACTCCCTGTTACGTACCAATTCTCTGATTTCCGGCCCTAGAAAAATGCCAGCTTTAAGTTTAGCCTCGGTTTTCTTTGCACCAAATTTCTCTTTGAGATACTGGAATCCATCAGATTCATGGGCCATTGTTTTATCAAAATTTGTGATAAGGCCAAGTTTGATATGAAGTGGTGGAAGGTAGATCTTCTGTAGATGTATCAAATGCATGTGTTTCACATTGTATCGGCCAACTATGTGTTCTTCTCTATCGGGAGACTTTTTGACAATATAATGATTCCTGTCGTCACGGCTGTTACATAGGCATAAGTAGCACTGTTTCTATTTATATCCTAGCTGCAGTCCAAGAAGTTTAAAAATTACCTTTAGATCACCACAGATATTCCAATGAAGGTGACAAGTAATGAACATCTTCCAAAAATAAATTTCATTGAGTCATATGTCTTTATCACCCCAACAATATGCGCGACAGGAATTGAAGGTTTTCTGTTACCATTGTGTAGCAACACAGCTTTAAGGTTATCATTGCTTGAATCGATGAATAGTCTCCATTCATCAGGTAAATGTTTGTTTCCTAGTTTATTCATGAGGCTATTAACATCAGTACAGAAACAAGAACCATCTTCTTCTTTATATAAGGAAGCTAAGGCCTCATAACGTTTACGGAAAGTAGATAGTTTTGCATCGTCCTCCGTCCTCTAAAAGATTCCATTGATGTAGTCTGGAGCCCAAGAGTTCTGCGTTCTCCTTTGACAATGATAAATCCCTCACCAAATCATTCAATCTTTATTGATTTATCAACTGGATCGTCTTTTCCTTAGAATCATTCTCATGCATTTCGCCATCATTGTTATCCTCCTCTTCAGTCCAGGAATCATATTCTTTAACTGCACTAGCTGTTGGATGAACTGGGATTGGCATCTCCATATTAAGGGGGACTGGTTTTATAGCTGACTTCCATCTGGATATACAATTATTGACTTGTTCTTATTTTAGAATCCTGCAATATTTATCATACAAAAGTAGCAATCAATAACATGATTTGGTGGCTCACACCACAATATTGGTACAGAAAAAGGAATACTCTACCGTTCGACATTTAACCACTGTGTGAGCATCATATAACACACAGTACAAGATTTGTGAGGTGTCTAGGGCTTGTCTTGGTCACCAACTTTACAACCAAAATAATCATTGTATGCAGTTTTCACTCTTTTTTTAGGGAAATTTTCCGCAAGTTGCTTGGAGTATAACCAAAGTTGTCTGGGCTATTTATTATCCTGGCGAGTTTGTATATATCCTTTTATATACTTTTGTACAATCTTATTTCATTATAACTTAATGGAGAAATCAATCTGAAAAAAAATGAAATTTATCACCGTATGTAAATACCGTTTCAATACCACTACTATAATGGCTAAATTTGACAACTTGATAAAGCAGGAGTGTAACGCAGGAACCAAAAACACACAACACATCTTCTCACTACGGTAGCCGAAGCAACACTCCCCATATGTGTAATTAAAGAGTATGTGTGTAACTCAGGAACCTTACGTGCTACAACAATTCTGATTACTGATTCAGAATCAGCATACACTATTTTGTATAAATCACAAGCTAATACCCAAGTAGCAAAATGACTGTTGACTAGTGTCATTGGCCTACGAGGGTAATCCGACGCTGGGGGGTAATTAATGAGGGGCTTAATATCCCTCGATTCTGGCGGGAAATGTTACTTGGGTTTATAGGGACTAGGTACCTTCACAAACTTGGGTGAATTCTTCGGGAGCAAGTTGGAGAAGTAATTTTTACTTTCGGGGGATGGGGGATGAGACTTCTCGGGATCTTTCGGGTAAAGATTGTGGCTTTATGCGTAGACATCAACTTCTTCTATGCATTCCTTTAAAGAAAACATGCGTCTGTCCTTCACAAATGTGCAGATTTCAGAGGAGGGTAATGCAACCTTCAATTGATCCCATGCAACGAAATCAATTAACTTGATCTGAGTCCAACCAAAACTGGAAAGTTCTCTAGAGGGTTAATCCAAATTGATGGTAGGTCTGCTGTAAAAATTCTGACGACAAAACAATAGGGGGGGGGGAGAGGTCGGGTCCATTAGAATATGTCATTGGCTTATATGCTCGTCTGTGTGTACGTTTGTTTTATGTGCCTAGGAGTGTGTGTGAGAGTTCGTATGTGTAGGCTCGGGTTCCTCCTGTGTGCAGACCCGGAGGCCTCCCTTCAATAATACTGAAGTTTACTCTTACTGAGCAATAATGAGAAATGGCTTAGAGCTTCTCTATTCTCAACGATATGAAACGGCACATACATCATTAATCACGTGCCCCAGACAAATAAAAGATTACCCCAATGTTCTTGCTCTGTTTATCACTTCTTATATCTACTCTTATCTATGTCATGTTTCTGTTCCTTTGGGATCATCTGACTATAAACAATTTTTTGCGGCAGGAACTGTACTGTGGAAACTGCACCCTCCGCTCTTTAATCCTCTTTCCGTCTCGTTCACCATTGATCAACTGGCAGGAACATAACCATGGGTTGACTGCAGCTCCGTGCGGGCTCTACATATTATCGTATACTAATGAACGTACATAGGTCATCATTGCTAATATGTAAGTATAAATCTCATCTTGGTTCTTTTCCTTTTCTTTAACTTCACAGCCTTGTTTCGACGAGGTCTGCTTTAATCCTATTACAGTTAAAAACAGGATTTACAAACCTTCGTGTCACTATTCTTCTGCTGTGATTTATTCAAATTTTATCTCTCTAAATAATAGATTCTCAACAGGTGTGCCGCGGGACATTTGAGGAAAGTTGATTCTTCCTCAAACAAGAAAGAACAAGGAACAAATTTCGGTACTCTACGAATGTAAGAAAAAGTTTTCGTACTTTTGACACAATAAAGAGTCCTGCAGTAACAGAATGTTCTACCACAGCTATAGTTGCCTGAATTTTACTAATATCAATAAATTCGTTTTCTATCTTTCAATATGTCAACCAATATCTTAATTTGTTTGTCTTTAGGCATATTTTGATTCATAAGTTTGGTATTTAGATTTGATATATAATTTCTTATTAAGTTTGATAAATTTAAGAAGATTAATTCTTAAAGCGACTGCAAGTGTGCTACGGGAGATTTAAGAAAGGTATGTTATTAAGGCCGATGTTTATAATTGATATATAATTGCTAATTAAATGAGAAATGTAAGAAGTTTAATCATTAAATTTTTGTGTTTGGCAAATACTATTTTTGTTTCTCATTGTTGTGTTTATTCCTTGTAATAAGTTTATAAGTTTGTTTAATGGTATTTGGATTTAAAATCAAGTGCTTTATTTTTCTTGTACAGTGAATGTTTTTCTTTTCCTAATTTGTTTGCTATTTATGTCTTAAAATCTTTACTATATTTTGGGGGAGAATGCAGTAGTAATTTTTGCTTTACTGCTTTTTATATTCATTTATACTTCCAATGAACACATTAAAAACAAGAAAAGGTCACGGCTTCAGACATTGAAGGATGACTTGCGGGTATGCCTATACACCATTCAGCTCAGATAAGGGAAATTATAAAGCAACGCCAAGGACAAATTTCCCATTGATATTTTTAGGTATGTATGATAAGGCTTATCATTTTTATTCATATTCGTACTATAATACGTTTGGCTGCTAAATTAATAAATGATTGGCATGCCTAACTTATAAAAACTTATTGTCATTTATTATTATATGATTAAATATATTATTAGGGACTGATTGTGTGCCTAGACCATATTACTGCCTGGATTGATGTGCCGTGAGATAAAAAAGGTTGAAAAACTCTAAATAATTGTGAAAAGTGAATTTTTCGTACTACTTGGTTAATAACTAAAGACACATCATCCAACTTCTCTCACTTATCTTTCCCACCTCATCTTCATTCTAATTGATCAATTACTCTTTTATACTCTAACAAATAGTCTATTTGGCTCCTTATGATCTGCTAAGTTAACTCTATACTATTGTCCTAGAGTCGACGTCGATGCTAGCCGAGGATTGACTCTGCTGTGACGCGAAAAGGAAGCAGGCCAGAAATTGGGATATAGATTCCAGTACGAGGGTTAAATATTCAAAACGAGTGCGGTTGGCCTAAATAATCCATTTTTAGAGGTTCTGGGTTTAGAGAAACTGATTGTAGAAAAATAACTTCACTATATACAAAGAAAATATTATTAGAAAATGTAAATAAATAAGTAATGAAAATACATAAGATGAGCCTGGGCTACCGAACGAGTTGGGGGGATATGATTGCGTCCAGGGAAAGGGAGGGGGAGAGTGCTAATGACCGTGAGACATACATAAAGCCTAATTGACTGGAGGCTTTGGATACGACGAGTACGCGGGGCTGCAAAGATGCACTTGCAAAATTCATTCTTCTTTAACCTTGCCAAGAAATGAACGAGGGAGTACTCTAGACGAGAATAAGGGTCGACACCCGAATGATTAATGCCTGTCCGTGTCGATCGTCTTTTTGTAGGTAAGAGGTGACGCGTTGCGATAGAAGATGGAAACCGTTAGGAGGCGAGGCAGAGCGTACGAGACTGTACGTGGCTGCTAACAAAGACGGGGCTCTATGTTACTAATTTCCCAAAGCTTTTCCCGAAGTATTTATACTGCCTCGGCGCAAGTGGGTCGCGGGGATCTCATTAGACTTGGCGTGCCAGGAGAAGGGAGATATTGTCCGCAGGCATCACAGCCTCACACGAAGGTCACCGACGCCGTAGGTCTAGCGCCGATCAGGCGATGTGACGGGAAGAGAAAGACAACCCAACCTGGTTCATCCAACCGCACGAACTTCTCGCTGCTCCCTTGGCCCTGTCTTTGTGTGCAGGTGTATCTTTCTTAGGCGCCTCGGGTAGACATTGGTTTGTAGGGGAGATGGGGTAACCTTTTATCTCTAACATTTCCTTCCCTCCCAAAAAGTAATCCATTTAATGTTACAATTAATTAATTTGGAATTACTCCGGAGACAAAGCCAGGGAATTTTGAATCTTTTCTGAAAGTGGATTAAGACGGCTCCGAAATCCTCACCTTCATTGAAAACCGGAAGCTTAACAAACGCTGCATGGGGAGTTCTGGACCTTAAGATGATGGACATCGTCTCGTTCCTGGTCCTTCTAATTTCAAGTTCATGAAGGCAGATTTTCTCCCTTTCTTCTGGTTCCTTCTCTTCTCTTTCTCTTTTTTCGTCTCGTTATTCTCTTTCTCTTCTCGTTCATTCTCTTCTCTTAAGGTTTTCTCATTGTCTTCTTTTTTCTCTTTTGGTCGTTTCCTTCGCTTGGATATAATTTAGGAGGTCCTTGCCACTGACCCCAAGCGACTCTCCTTTCAACTTAAACGTGTTAAATAATGAAGAAATTTTATTACGTTTAACCAACTTTCAGGAAAAGCACCACAAAAAAAGGGGGGAGAATTATTTAGACACACAACGGGATGCTGGTAGGATTTTACGGACCTACGATTCTTCAGTTATAAAACAAACAAACACAGCGATAATTATTTCGCACGGCGCGAATTCTTAATTATACTCGAAATATTCACTCCGGGATTTAGATAGAGCTAGTGTGCCCTAAAGCAGCGAAGAAAATGACAAACACAATACATACAAAAGAAATAAGATTAACTACTTTACAATAGACAGACGTTTTATGAGGACTGAAAAAGGTTAAAGTTTCACACGCTCACAAAATTCAATACAAAATTCAATACAAAATACGCGCCCAAAAGGGAAAAATGGGATATGGATAAGGTCTTTTCTACAGTTTCTAAAACCAGAACCTTAAATATACAGGAATAACACCCTTTAGAATCTGCTACAGGTCTATAAGAAATGAGATCAGATACTGCGGGTGACTCTAAAATCCTGATACCAGAATATAATATAGATGAAGTAAGGTTACCCCGCAACTAACAGCAAAATATATTATAGATATCAAAGGGGAACCCCACACCAGACACCAGAATATAATATCGTAGGGTGACCCCGCTTCTGACACCATTATATAATGTCGTAGAGTCAAACGGCGATGCTAGCCGAGGATTGACTCTGCGGTTTCTTTGGAAGGGAGTACACCAGAAATTGGGATATACGAGGGGCAGGCAATAAGTTTTGCAATTCGGATATAAGGAAACGAGATTTGAGAAAAGTGTTCTATTTTTTTTCAATATAACTACCCTCGACTTCAATGCACTTGCGCCACTTGTCCCTGAGACATCGATTTACCGACAACCAGAAATCTCCCGATCCACTCCTGGACGGCGAGCTGGACATCCTTATCGTCCACAAACCGGCGTCCACGCAGTGCAGCCTTGACCTGGCGGAATAAATAGGAGTCGCTAGGAGCCAGATCTGGACTGTAGGGGCGGGGTGGTGGTTGAGCTCCTTGAATCCGCACTGGCGCAGGGTAGCTTGTGCAACTCTGGCCTTGTAGACTTTGGCGATGTTGAAGTCGATCATGGAGCGTGAGGTTTCTAGGGACCCAACGGGCAGAGACCTTGGTCATGGACAAATTGTCGTGGATGATGGTGATACCACTTCCATGTGATATTCCAAGTTCTCGCTCGATTTCTTCAAACTTCACCCTTCGATTTTCGAGGATCATCCTCTCCACACAGGCCACATTGTCCTCATCCGTCACGTCTGAACGGCATCCTGGACAGGGGTCATCTTCAAGGGAATCACGACCATAACGGGACTCCTTATTCCAGTGAGTAATGGAGTTCCTTGGTCAAAAATTTTATCACTGCGCGGTGCTCAACCTTCTCCATTGTTGAAAAATTTGTGACTGACGATCTGCAATCAGCTACTGTTTGTTAAATAGACGAGGCAGGAGCGTGCGGCTGCAGGTCCTGACTTGTCATAACTTGCCCTAACACCCCCATAAACAGCCATCCACCTTCCTCTGTTTTGCCCTACCAATTCGCAAAACTTATTGACCGCCCCTCGTAGATCCCAGTGCCAGGGTTAACTAATCATAATCGAGTGTGGTTGCCCACCTAAATAATTAATTCTCAGAGGTTCTGTGATTAGAGAAACTGATTGTAGAAAAATAACTGTACTATATACAAAGAAAATATTATGAGCAAAAGTAAATAAATGGCAATAAATAAGATGAGACCCGACGTACCAAAGTGGGGGGGGGGAATACAAATGACTCGACGGGGACGAGAATCCATGAGTTCATGTACGGTGCTTTTTCCAGGAAATAGAAGCGGGGGGGGGGCGAGTGCAGATGATGGGAGACTCACGTAAAACATAATTGACTAGAGGCTTTGCATACGACGAGTACGCGGGGCGCTGCAAACTTACACTTGTAAAATTCATTTTTATTTAACCTCTCTGAGAAGTTAACGAGGGACTACTCCAGACGAGAACAAAGTCGATACCCGAGTGATAAATTCCTGTCCGTGTATATCGTCTGTCGGGCGGGAACTCTGGCCTGAGGTATGGGTAAGGCCAAGTAGAGGTGACGCATCGCGTTCGTACCTGCAAGCCGCTGGGAGGCGAAGCAGGATGTAAAAAAATGTACCTGGCTGCTAACCAATACGGGGCTGTATGGTATTAATTTCTCAAATCTTTTTCCGAAGTATTTATACTGTCTCCGCGGAAGCGGGTCGCCAGAGGCCCCCGAAATAGGGACGGAGAACTCATTAGGCTAGGCGCGCAAGAGGGGGGAGAATATTCTCGCCAGGCTTCACAGCCTTGCGTGAAGGTCAACGACACCGTAGGGCTGGCACCGATCAGGCGATGTGACGGGGAGAGAATGAGAGCCTGACCCGGGTCATCTGAACGCATGAAGTTCTCACTACTCCCTTCGAGCCGTCTCGGTGTGCAGGGTGCATCTTTCTCAGGCGCCACGGGTAGACGTTACGTTCTAGGGGGGGGGGGTAACCTTCTCTCTCTGACAACTATTCCAATACTGATGAATGTTCTTTGATTCACTTTTATCCTATGCCTAAACCATACATTTCATTTAAGCGTTTCAAAGACTATGTGTTCTATAAGTACTCAGAAGGCTCAGAGTTCAGCTGATGCATCAATTCATGTACTGAAAAATTGTTTCTCCAATATTTTCCTTGTTCTACACCATTTCTTTCGTCACTGACTCTGCATGTTCTATTTTATCTTTCTTTGTGGAAGCACCCGCTGTTTCGGACACGTTTGGAGAAATGTAACCGCTTTAACCCTTCCAACTATCGTTCTATTCCATAAATCTCAACTATCACTAAATTCTTTGAGTTTATCTTAAATGATCAGAGTCTTAATCGTCTTGAACGCTGTAGCCTCTTCTCTTATTACCAGCACGGTTTTTACAAGTCTAAATACAATGCTGATCTTTTGCCATACATTATAGATCATTGGTCATTATCTCTTCGGTAGAATAAGGAATATTATGACATTGGCCTGGGCATTTCTAAAACTTTCGAAAGGGATAGGTTTAAATGACTCCTTTATGAACTAGAAACTTTCGGCTTTTCTCCTTTTCTCGGTCACTTGATATCTAGTTCTCTCTCTAAAGATCAAATTTAACTGCTGAAAATGAATCTAGTTTATTTGCTTTTCACATCAACACTGATATTCCACATTAATCCGCTTTTTCTACTATTCATTAATGTGAGGCAATCCCCACGTGGAAGATCTTTAGCAGAAAGGAACTCCTATGTGCAGCAAAAGGCCCGGCTAGGACTAAAGTAGTAAACCTACCCCTCACCCCCCTCCCACAAACGGTAGCCTCGAATCGAGTTCCCCACGATTCATCTTTATGCGGGCTAAAGTAGCTCTGCCAGAAGATTCGAGGCCCTTCGAGAGTAGAGTAGTTTCCCGCTAACCTCCAACTCCGGGAAGAGCCTCAGATATAAATAACGCTCGACTCCCCGGAAGACACACAGAGTTGAGAAGTCTTGCCAGAACCAAGAAGATTTCCCCATGGTTCCAAGTCAATTGCTAGCAACAAAGCAAAGTAACAGCTGGAATATTTTGTGTATTTGGAATTAGCCCCAGCCAGGAAGTAATTCCACTGAACGATCGTCCCGAGTAATTTTCCCCACTTCTTTCATCAACTCCTGTCGAAGCCCGACTCATTTCGGGTAGCCGAAATACCCTTCCCTGGACCGGAAGTTACCCCCCCCCTTGCATTTGGAGAAACGTCATCCCTCCAACCTCCTGGTTTGAAGTTCGAGCGGCCTCACCTCAAGAGCAGAAGACATCCGTGCGCTAACTCCCCTCCCTTTTTCAGTAACCCAATTGAGTAAATCTCCCCCCCTCCCTTCGTTATTGATGTGATTTTTGCCCGTTAATTCTCTGAGATAATTTTACACTTCAATTCTATCTTTAATTTTTTTGTGTAAATAAAATTCTATTTTTATTCATGTTTTTTTAAATAACCTTGAACTTTCCATAACTTGCCTGACCTCGTTGCACTCTCTCGTTACTCAGCCCGTCTGAACGCGTGGTTTTCCGTCCCTTTTGTCGGTTCGCTTTCAAGTTATTGGTCTTCTCCCATAGATATGATATGGTATTGATATAATGTAATGTCATACCACGACAATTAATGATCACCTAAATTCCATTTCCCAACCTATTCCTTCCAATGCTGATGATTCTACCACTTTTTCCTCATTTTCCCCACATTCTTCCCTTCAGGTAATACCACAAAAGGAATCCTCAACTCCGTTAAATTTTATGTACCAAAACACAGTTTATAGGCATTTATTTAAACATTCCAAACGTGAATATGAACTTCTTTTCCAAAACTCACTCTTACGACCCTAGTTCGGAAATAATATCTTAGATGTAATATTATTTCATATCTGTCATAGAAGAAACACATATGAGGCCTAACAAAAAATGTAAAACAGAACATGCTGTCAACTACATCAACAACCTATTCTTTTCTCCATCTACGGGCGCGAGAAAATCATACAAGTAGACGTCCTTACTTCTCGCTCTTTTCTACCGATATTTTCACGGGACCACTTATGTATAACTACTAAATGCATTCCTTCAATTACATTGGCCATAGATATTCCGATAGATATGCGTTGAAGTTCTAAAGCCCGTAATTAAACGTCATGAACATGTTTCTTTTACTCAACAACTAAACTTCGGAACAATCGTTCACCTTTTTCCTTCTTATTATTTTTCTATAGCACCAGCCTATTTCGCAGAAACTCAAAAAATAAAAACTATGCATCGATGCTATTAATAAAGCAAATTGGATAGTAGAGTAAATTTTAAAAAAACTTCACCTTCAAGTAAACATATATAATTTTTCTCTATTAAAATAGATTGTTTGACCTCATCTTGAGTATACTATGAACGTTTAGTCACCTTCATTAAAGACTTAGCGCAGTTATAGAGAGTTTGACGAAGGGCAGATAAGTCCTGAACCTAGAAATAAACTGTACAAAGAAAGGCTTCACTTCTTAAACCTATTATCGTTTGTAAATAAGCGATTATTTGGACAGCTGATAAAAGCATTTATAATCTTAAAATTTTTCACTAATATAAATTATATTTTCCTCGTCGAGATGGATGCGGTGGCAAATTTTCGTCATAGTGGATTCAAATTTGAAAAAAAGCACATCAAGACGGTCATATTTCAAAATTATATTAGTTAAAAAATCACAAATGTGAAATAGCCTGCCTAACCGTGTATGAGAAAGCCAGTCAGTAAATATCTTTAAAACTCAACATGGAATTTTTTTTATTTTAAGAAAATCTTCAGTAGGAGACACAGATGTAAACGTCAAATGAGAAGAGATAAATAAAATGATACGAGCGTTTTTTCTCTGTTAAGAATGTGTGAAAATACGTTTTAAGTATTCTTTTCTAACTTTCCTGTCACTATAATACTTTAGAATATTTTTTAGAAGGCGAGGTTAGCGAGAAAAAGAATCTACCCTATCCTTTCTTTTGCATGAATATGTGCATGTCTTAAGCTCTAATGGATCTCAATATAAATCTGAAGTATATATGTAGTTTAGTGTGTAAAGTAGGTTTAGAAATAGAAATAGATAAACACATGATTTTAATTAATAGCAATATAGATAAGTGTGGTTAAACCTCCTCGCACTAACATTCGAGTTAACATCATTTTTCAGGCTACCTAATTAGTAAGTTGTCTAATCTGGTTAGTCTCCTGATATAGTTTGTTTGTTTTAGCCTTCAAGTTCCTGTTTATCAAGCTGGCCTCGATTGGATCCAATGTTCATTACTGGTCTTTATTCTGTATTTAAGAGGTATGGATTGAAATACTTACTCTAATATGGCTAACTAAATTACCAAGAGTTTTAAGGATCAGCGATTCGATTGGCCGTTTTAATGTTGCTGTTGTATTTACTATAAAACAAATGTGTACTTGCTAGAAACAAAAAGGTTATCCAACCAGTAACAGATTAGAAACCAACAAACATTCGGGAAGCGCACTGTATTTAACCTATTTAGCCATATCCGAATTCCTTGGCTTGCAACCTTCATTGCACATCTCTTTTTAACTAAAATTCGTCGAGGCATCACATTTCTGTCTCTCCAATTTTAAACTAATGTTCCTTAGAGGAGCAATTTTTTGGCTCTCTCTCTTAAACTAAGATTCGGTGAAGCAGTACTTTATCGCCAATCGCATAATGAATTTTGAGCTCTCCTTCATCAAAGTGAAATTAGTTGAAGTACTTGTATCCAGCGTTTCTTCTTTATCTATTTTTCTACTTATCAGATTTCATCGAGCTATCCTGCCTTAACCCAATGATTTTAATTTGAAAGCTTTTAGGTCAACAAGGGAATAAGAGAGATCAGATTTAAATTGAAAATCAGGATCAAGAATTCTCCTGTTGACATTTTACAACTCTGGCTTCTATTCAACTCCAATTGTTTACAAGGCTCAATTACATAGAATAAGATTTTCACTGGTATCTTGAGATTCTTACATAGTCCCTTGATGAATATCAAAATATTCTGAAATTAGCGAATTGAGAGCAGTTGGATGACGGATCTCACTGTTTGCTTTCTTAAGAATTTGCCTAAGAGGCTTATAATTGATTTCATGTGACTAATGATGTTTTTTGTAAGACTAGGTTGTGCCAATTTCACAAGGTTTACAAAACTACTTACATTGCATCACTGAGAACTGCGAACCTTTCTGGATCATTAATCCAAGCGTTTTCTTTTAAGAACTATATATCTAATTGCAGTTTTAGGATGTGTAATTTATTGTATATATGTCCTTTCAGTATTAAAGTTAATGCAGTGGCAATATTTCCAGCGTTAGCTCCGATTTAGAACACAAATATTAATGCTTTAGTAAGGCCAACCTAGAATACGCGCTACAATTCAAACATCAATAAAATCGAAAGAATTTAATGACGAGCAACTAAAATAATTCCCTCGAATAGAAATAAGTCGTATATGGAAAGATTAAATATATTAAAACTACCAATCTCGAAACTAGCAGATTGCGAGGTGATTTTATTCAAGTATTTAAAATTTTAAATAAATTTGAAAACGTAAATTTTGAAAAAAAACTTAAAGTACGACCATGGTAGCATACATAACAACAGTTATAAACTGAAAGGTGAGAGGTTTTAAACGCACATAGCTAAAAAAATTCACCTTTAAAATCATCAATAAATGGAACACACTCCCCGCGGAGGTAGTAAAATGCAAGTAGTGTGAATAGTTTTAAAAACAAAATTGAGAATTATTTTATAAATAATGCTTTCTTTAAATAGTGAGCCCTGTTGTGGATTGAATGTCGCGTGAGTGAGCATCGTGGCGACAATGTCTAAAAGAGGACTTCTATTATATTAGTATACAATGTGCCCGGCCTTTGAATGGACTAAGTAGGCCTTGTTGGCTCCCTTTGACTTTGTAGTTTCCTTCGTCGTCATTATTTTTTCCTTAATTTTTTTCATCGTTACGTTCTTATAGACGTTTAGTGAAACCTTTTCGTGCAATGTTTCTTGGTCATCTGGAAAAGAATTTAGGTACAAGATTGAATTGAACGGATAATTAATAATATATTTATTAGTGCACCTCGCTATTTAACTTTTTCTAACTCATATAAGTAGACAAAATTTATGAAAATCCTACTAAGATGTGTGGATGTGGCGTTTCGCTTCTTGAACTTTTCCATTATCAGACACTATATTTTCTCCTAAAAAATATTGTTTTAATGTAACCGGTCTTACATATATCCTGAGCTCTGGGGCATTACTTTCATATTTGCCTTTAAATAGGATAATTGAAAGGGAAGTTCACTAACCTACTTCAATTAACTAAGCTAGACGATCGACTTTGAATCGATTTAGAAAGGCAAGTTTAGTCATGCATGTTTGTTCGTGGTTTCTAAAACCTCCATCTACCAAAAACCTCTAATTAAAATATTAGGCTGAGCCAAGGCCATAGTCCCTGAAATTACTTAAACTAGTCTATTCTTAAAATAAATTATCACTGAAAACAAAGAAACGAAAAAAGAAAGAAACTATAGAAAAATCAAGAAAAATGCAAGGTTAGGGCCGGAGGGATAGTTGCTCCATCAGGTGCCAGAGAATGCAGCGAACAGCCCAAAATTTTCTAGAATGAAGGAAATATAGCCTACACTCATTACTGAAAAAGTTTACAAATATGTGTGCACGAATTCATCCCGAGAACAACGGAAGAAAAGTAGCGACCATGCTCCTTCCGGTAGCAAAACAGGTAGCATACACGAAGAAATCAAGAATAGGTCATTCAACAAAAATCTGCTGAGAGCGCACGCTGTAATCATAATAAGGTACATGGGAGCACTCCATCAAGAAGCAACGAGACCCATGAATGTGCACATTTCAGATACTGGGTTATACATAAGCTTCGTTTCATTGGGTTTTTGATATTTACATACAGAGGTTTACGTGTGATAGAAAAAGTTCCGTCAAACATAGTTAAAGCCCTTCTTTTCGAGCATGTGTTATTAAAACGTTTTTCTAATGGTTGAAAAATGTGACAAAAAGAAAGTGAAAAGAAATAAGGTTTCTGGACTTCTGCCCGTGAGCCACAAATACAACATTACCAAGCAACTCAACCTCAGCCTGATGACCAGCCACATTGTCTCGAAGAAGATCAAGAACAGGGGACACCTCATAGATCCACCTCATTCAGGAAGACCTCTAGTTGTCAACCGTTTGGCTGTGAAAAAGAGCTCAAAATGACTGCGATCGCGAAGAAGAAGATGATTTTGGCCACATTGTCTAGAGGCGTCAAGGAGAAAGGCAGCAGAAGCCTGAGGTGCGTAGAAAGGCTTCTGCTAACGGTTATATGCGACAACAACGTCTCAAAGCTGTCGTTGCCTTCTCAAAGACTTGAAGAGTCATGGCAAACAAAGTCTCATTTTTTAAAAAGGAATAAACCCTTACGGTCGATCCAGTCTTCAACAGAGAACGACTGTGGGGTAAGCCTCGACCAGGAGAAGTGCAAGGCCCTCTAAGTGTTTAAGACAAAGAACTCGGCCTCGGTGATGATACTCGGCTTCGTGGCTTCGAATGGCGAAAAGAGGCCGCCAGTGTAGTTCGCGGCCGTTTACGGGCTTACCGCGGCCGAGTTAAGGGAAATCTTGGTTACGAAAGTCCTACCCTGGGTGAAAAGCTCACGAAGAAGACGGACTTCGTCTTTTAACAGTATGTACAGTGTCCAGGCCACACGGCCAAGACCGTTCACGAGTGGTTAGGGTCGAACATAATCTTCTGGAAGTAAGAATTTTAATCGCCGTAGTCACCCGACATCAATCCAATCGACTACAGCGTGTAGAAGTTCCGTCGAGGGCAAGGTTCGCAGGATCCACCACAGTAACTCTGACGAGCCAAAGTCCTCTGTCAACCACGTCCTGGCCAGCATAATGAAGGACTCCGACCGCAGCGTGTGCGTTTCATTCAGGTCTCGCCCGGAGTGCTTGCTTGCCGACGAGCTCCTTCACATTGATGATTATTACAATTTAAACACATATTTATATTTTAAAACACTAAAAGGCTGAAGAAAGTGGTTCAAAATTGTCATTTTTTCTTTTATAGAGAGCGTCGTAAGGAGTGTAAAAGGATCTTTGCAATAACAGTACCTCAGAAAACGAGCTACAGCAGTAGATTCATTGAGCGGTTGATCAAGGAAAATGGTTAGGCGTGAAGGCTCGCAGCTTTAGGTTTCCATCAGCTTTGTCCCACCTTCTTTTCTTCGAATCCAGGAGGGGTGACCTGATTACCACCAATTAAACAGTATTAGAAAAAAGTGAAGCAATATTACGATCGCTAGTTCTTGCATTGTTTGAAGCAATAATTGAAGCCCTCATTTCCATTCATCATAATCTTTCTATTAACCCACTAGAAGATAATTTGACATCGTTCCGAGTAGCGGCAACCCTGACGTCACAGACAATGCAAACAAGGAAAGGTAGAAAAAAAAGAGTAGTATATGTCTATCAGGACCCTCAGTGCTAAAGGTCACTAAACGAAAATGACATTGCACGGGTCCATAAGATCCTAAGGCTGCGAATATATGCTTCAAAGGTGAGGCCTCGATCGTAAACAAGAACGTGGAAATGGTGCTATTATAGCAAGTCTAAACTAGCCTCATTTAGGAACAATCTCAGGTTGGAGTGGAGGCGTCAGTGGCGACAGAATTACATTAACTTGGTCTTAGCCAAAGAAAACAGAAATCCATGCGTTTGGCTAAGCGAGAGATGCGGTTCAATTTCTATTAAAGTCAAGGCAAAAGAGTTGAAATCTTGCAGGCCCGATATGATAAAGTTGATGTTCAAGATCAATGAGAGTGACACTTAGGACACTCCACTGATAGATGCCATCATCCTGCTCTAGTAAAATTGGGGAAAGCCCCTCCACCTCAAACCTTTGAGGAATTGAGGATCTCGCAGGAACTCATACAGAATATGAAGATTAGAGTTTCCCCTCTCTCCATGCGGTATTATAGGCATTCTCCAGATCAAAATGTTAGCATGGCTAAATTCTGGCTAGGATGCAATGCCTCGCAGATAGCATTTTCCAACTCAAGCAAAACATCCAATTCTAAGTGCAAGTTGAGAAAGCTATGCTGTGTTGGAAACGAGTAGATCTCACTGCTCAGCAAATAAACTAATCTAGTACTTAGCAATTTCCATATAATCTCGCACAGGTAAGAAAACAGAGATAAAGAATGAAAACCAGCCAAACTAGAGTGATCATTTGTGGAAAGTAAGCAGGTGATTATTTGCAAGAATCTGTCCAGTTTTCTGTTTAACATGTCTAAAAGAAAAGTCATTTCTAGCTCGCCCAAGTTTCGAAGTATGACGAAAGGTATATCATTGGAACAAGTGTGGTATCCGCGCATAACGCGAGAGCTAAATGCAGTTCACTTAGCAAAAATAGGTCGTTCAATTTTTCCCACCTTTGAGGGTTAAGTCTAATGGTTGGCTTTTAACGGTCGAATGACGTACAATAAATTGTAGTAGAGCAGAAATACAATTATTTAGAAAGTATTTGCAAAGCACTCTACCACGGATAGTTTATCTCCGTCCTCTAGCAGAACTAGAGTGTGGTCTTGCAACAACTTGCCTTAAATCCTTTTAGACTTATTTTCACAACTCTGGAAGATGGATTCTACCATTAAGTGAAAAGATTTATTACACCATGAAAGAGACGAGAGTGATTCAAAACATACGTGGACCGAAATTTACAGAACATAAAGGCATCTTGCTTTCCTATAATTTCCGGCTCACCGTAAGCCGAAGAAGTCAGTGGAAGTTGCGTAAGACGGCCAGCTGCTCTAGGAAGGGTAGTTAGATTCACGACAGGAAGAGAAACTCAAAAGCTTCATCTACCGGCCTAAACTCCTCGCTGAGATACTTAGAGAAATGAGCCATCGTGCCCACTCCAAGCACAGCGGGTTAAGTTTCAAAGACGGATATTGGCCCAGGAAATTATGTTTAGTTAAGAATTTTTCACTCGCTTGAAGATAATCAACCTCAGCAGAAAATATGGTTGTGCTTAAGGAGAACTCAAGTACAGATCAGGGCAGAAGTCTAATCGATATTTCCTCAATTATGCCGAAAAGTATCGGATTTGCGTTATGGATTATATGACCAAACCAAAGTGGGTGTCTACCGTTTAAATCCCCGAGATGGGAAGAAATTGCCTCGCAATCCTGCCAAAAAGTTGCGAATATCCACCGCATATTAGGTAACTGATGGTGGAATGTATTCTAAAGTCAAGGTATCCCTCCTATCTAAGTCTATCTCCAGTGGCAGAGCCTGAAATATATATATATATATATATATATATATATATATATATATATATATATATATATATATATATATATATATATTAGAACAATTGCTAAATCCAATGACAGAATTTGTCTTGCCAGCCTCATTCGAACAATACGAATACATACCATCACACCAAGCGTACAATATATATAGTTTACAGAGATCCAAATGGAATTCCTAATGAGGGGGCGTGAATTTAACTTCATTAAGGATATCTTTTAAGATTAGATCTTTGACGTAGGGGCTGCATTTAGATTGGTGCGACTGCATGTATTCTTAGTATTCGACTGAGGCTGGCATGACAAACTCCATGCCGAAACTAGTCTCGAGAAAATAAATACTACGCTCCTCTACATTGGTTTTATTTACACACACACACACACACGCACACACACATATATATATATATATATATATATATATATATATATATATATATATATATATATATATATATATATATATATATATATATATATATATATATATATATATATATATATATATATATATATATATATATATATATATATATATATTATATATATATATATATATATATATATATATATATATACATACCTGGTGTCTAAAGAAATTTTACATCATTTGAGATGTCTCGATCGCAGTAAGTGCATGGTTATGAGAAATGAAACTAATAGACTTAATTATAAACAGATCAAATTTAATTCTTCAAATTTTCAACGAAAAATGATGTGAAAAGGCGACCATGGAGGCCATTTCAATAGCACGTTGTCTCCATCGCCAGCACACCCGATCCATCTTCCTGGCAGATTCTCTCTGAGAAATGTTCGCATTTTGAGTTTCCAGTTTGGTGGAGCTCCATTATTTTGAAAAGTGAATTGGTTATGTTTATTTGCCTAAAGTTCGTTAAGTAGCCAGTTTTGAAACATCTCCAAATATTCGTCGCCCGTCACATTTCTTTCGAAGAATAATAAGCCATAGGCATGGTATTTCAATTGGCCCAAAACCCATTTACTTTTGGTGACTCTTTTTCGTGTTCATCTGTGGCAATTCGATTTTCGTTGCCCCATATGAGAACATTTTGCTTGTTCACTTTGCCATTCTTATTGAATGTGGCCTCGTCACTGAAAACAAGACACATTTCAAAGTGGTCATTTTCAAGTTTCTCTTGAATATTTTCACAGAAAACTTTACGATTGTGCTTGTCACCAGGCTTTAAAACATGCATAAGCTGAAGCTTGTTGGGTGTCATGCAGATGCGTTTTCTTATGACTGTCTAAGCAGTTAACATGTTGATCCGGGCTTTGCGGTTTGCTCTTCGTACAGATTTCCTTGGGCTGACACGAGCTAAAAGTGTCCCGAAGTTGGTTCACCATCTCTTCTGAAATGGCTGGCTGTCCTGATCCTTTTTCAGAAACAAGCAGCCTTCCTCTTGAAGCTTCTTATGCCACGTCCAAATCTGCTTTCCAGTGGCGCTTGTTTATGAGATCATCTATGAATCCATAAACCGCATTCATATTTAAATTAGTTTGGGCGTACTTCAATAGATAAGACGCCTTTTCTGTTGCAGTAAACGGTATGACTAATTTTGAAATGGGAAATATACATAAAATTATACTTTATAATTGTAGTGAATTCTAGACATACTGCTAAAAGAAGGCCTCTACTAATTGTGACAAACAATAAAAGAGAAATGAGTGAGCGGAATAAAAGAAATACAACCATTTGTAATTTTAGCAGACATTTATTTTTCCACCAATCAAAGTTTGCTCAATTTTCCGAAAATGAACAGATAAAGCTTAGAGATGATTATGGTGTATTAAGTACTTCGGAATGACGAAAAGTTGGTTGGTTGAGGGCGGTAGCATTATCCTCTCTGTAAAATACATTTATTCCTTTAAGCGGTACGTCGTCCAGTGTTTTTAAATAGTCAGATTGGAAAAATGGTTTAATTCATGGAAGATGTGGCTCACTCTCCTATTGTAAACTTCAAAAGATTAGAAAGAATTAATCCATATAAAACGACTTCTTTGGCCGAGTCAGTCCCTTGATATGAATCCAATTGCACATGTGTGGAGAATACTAAAAATGACTTTACGGAAAAATTCATGTAATCTTTAATATATATATTTATATATGAGAAACCAATAAGGTAGCGCGTGTATGGAAAAATAATTGCCAAAAATCCAACAGTGAAGGTGAAAAACGGGCTTGATTATAAGCGTTACCTATATATTCCTTTGACGAAATTTTGTATAATTATTTTTTTTGTAATGTTTTCAATCAATAAGGATCTGATTTGATTTGATTTGATTTGATTTGATTTGATTTATTTTTAAGGAATACATAATGAAATATTTTACAAGAGAGGTATATATATGTATAGGATATGTATAGCGACGTTCCACTTACGTACAACAAGAGGATAGAAAACAGAGTAGACATTAAAACAAGGTCTACTGAGCTTGGGGGTACCTTAGCAATTATATCATTCGAAAGAAAATATAAAACAAAAAAATACTTTAAAATTCGTTAGAATCGGCCAAAAAAGCTATGTTGTTAAAGCTAAATAATTCCCCGGCTATCTTTGGGTGGACTTTGGCAAATATTAGGTTGAGAAAGAAGTTCTTGCGTTTTTTTAAATGTTGATTTGATTTAAGTTTTGTTGAAAGGATTTGTGCACATATTAAGAAACAATAATAAATAATGAGAGCAAAATTTGAAAAGATTAGGCTACGTCTCTTAACAGCGTAGACTATTAGGCTTTTGCTTAGGCTACGTCTTGAAGTTGAGTAATAAGTCATTGTGGTTTATTTAAAAGTTATGTTAATTTAATTTTTGTTCTGTACCCTCAAAATGGAATGTCAAGTTGAAAGAAAAGCGCATTTTAAAGACGTGTTGTTAATCATTTTCAATCGAGACGGGAACAAAGCAAACGCAACCAAAGCTCGTCGCGATATTTATGCTGTGTACGGAGAAAATGTTTTATCAGAAAATGCAGCTCAATGATGGTTTTCACGTTTCAAAAACGGTCATTTCAAACTTAATGACGAAGAACGTTCTTGTCGCCCCATTAAGTTGGATGAAGATCGATTGAACGTCCTTGCCACTCGACTAGAGAATTGGCTGTACAATTGGCGTGTGATCGAAAAACTGTAGTAAATCACCTTCATTCGATGGGAAAAGTTCCAAAACTCGGTACATGGGTTCCGCACGCTTTTAGCGAAAGCAACAAACTTCAACGATCCACGATTGCCGCAAGTTTGCTTGCTCGTCACAAGGCTACTCGTGGATATAGGGACAGATTTCTTCACCACATCATTACTGGAGACGAAAAGTGGTGTGTTTATGTCAACATGAACCATCGAAAACAATGGCTTAGCACCCAATAAAAAAAACACTTCCGCGATTAAAGCAAGGACTTCATCCACGAAAGACGATGCTGTGTGTCTGGTGGGATTGTGAAGGCATCATTCTTTATGAGCTCCTTGCGAAACACAAGATTGTCAATGGAGAACTCTACGTTCAACAAATGTATCGACTCGCCGAAGCTATTCGTGAAACTCACCCCTCATCAACGTTATGGAGTCCTTCTGCAACACGACAATGCTCGTCCTTACATTGCCACTATGACAAAAGACGCCATCCAAACGCTTAATTTGGAAATCCTGCCGCATCCTCCATATTTGCTAGACATGGCCTTATCGGATTTCCATCTATTCCGATCGCTCTCCAACAATTTGCGCGGCGTTTCGTCCAATAGTGATGTGGAATTAAGAACCTGGTTAGACGAATTCTTCTAGTCAAAATCCAGTGCTTGGATTTTGATTGCAGAGGCATCGAAAATCTAGTTGAACGTTGGGAAGAAGTCATAAATAACAACGGAGAATACATTATCGATTAAATTGCATATTGTTATCAATTAAAAATGAAGTTTTCCTAAAATTCTTAATGGTAATGAATAAATTTGATAAAACCGCAACAACTTATTCCTCAACCCATTATATCATTCGAAAAAGTATATAAAACAAACTAAGTGGTCTCAAATTTCATTAGTATCTGCCTAAGAGTTATAAAGTTATTGCCAAAACAAAATAATTCCCGGATAACCTTGGGTGGTGGTGGTGTTATGGGTGGTGGAGGTATAGGTTGATTAGGCAGTATTGGTGTAGGTGGTGCTGATGTAGGTGGTTTTGAGTTAGGTGGTGATGGGGTAGGTGGCGGTGGTGTAGATGATGTAAGTGGTATTAGGGTAGGTTGTTTCGGTGCTGGTGTAGGTGATCATGGTGTAGACGGTGTAAGTGGCGGTGGGTAGGGGATTCTGGTGTAGGTGGTTTGGTGTAGTTGGTGTTGTTTTAGGAGGCGATGTGTAGTTGGTGATAGTGTAGGTGTCTTAGGAGGTGGTGTAGGTGACGGTAGTGTAGGTGGTGGTGATTTAGGTGGCGATGGTGTATGTGGTGGTGAGGTAGGTGGTGCAGGTGGTGAAAGTGTTGGTGGTGTAGGTTGTAGTGGTTAGGTGTTGGTGGTGTAGGTTGTAGTGGTTAGGTGTTGGTGGTGTAGGTGTTGCAGGTGGTGTTGGTTTAGCTGCTGGTATAGGTGCTGTTTGTGATAGTGGTGTAGGTGTAGCTGGTGGTGGTGGTGTAGGTGGAGTAGGTGATGTTGGTTATGGTCTTAATATTGGTAATGGTGTAGGTTTTGTAGGTCTTGATTTGAAAAAGAATCTAAAACAACATAAGGGTTTCAAATTTTCTTCGAATCTCATGAATAGTTACAATGACATTAGAAAACAAAATTAAAGCAAAACGGGGACCGACCGATCGACCGACCGACCGACATAGTGAGATGTAGAGTCGCCCGCGACTAGACTCACACGCGACTAAAAATAGAAATACATTATCAGAAAAGAGGGATTATAAGCAGGTATAAAACGGTAATGACAAAGATATAATCTCTACCAAAATAATAAAGTCAGAGAGTATGTGTGTGATATATATAAATATGTGACATAAATTTAAATACTTACATAGGCAAATATAAATGCATTATTCGATAAACAAAAGATATATAACAAGATAAATAAATCAACGGACTAGGAATTACCATAGTCAATTTAATTTTAAGTATGCTTATTAATCACAGGATTAAGTTTAAAGAGACCGGGGGATATAATGAATTTGGAACAGGAGGTAATGAAGGAGCATTCAACAATATTTGTTTTAATATTGTCATCTCATTCATAGAATGATCATGCTCAGATAAATGAGCAACGAACGCTTATGGAGTTCACATCTTCTAATATTATAATTGTGTTAGAATAAACGAACATTTAATGATTTTATAGTTTGCACAAAGTAATGCTCATGCCAAACTGCGCAATAGAGAGAATAAACTCCTCCTATAGTTTATGTACGTATTATTGTAAACCTACATTTTGTACATAGTAGACATATTTGAATAGTTCAAGAGAAGAGGAACAAAGCAAAGGTTCTCCCTCTGTCTACCTTGCCAAATATTTTATCACATATCTCCTTCCCCACTCTCCTACCGTCCAACCCTCTCTCATTTAATCTCTCCCTCACTCTTATTACTTCGTCTCACTCCATCTCCCCTTTTCTACTTCCCTCTCCTACTCTTCCCATCCCTCCACCTCACTCCCTCCCTGTCCAACCCCCTAAACCTCCCCCTCCCGATGCCTTTCTCTCTCTCTCTCTTGCCATCATCTCTCTCTACACAGCCCTTTGTGTGTTTTTGTGTGTGTCTCTCTCTCGCCCTTTCAGTGTTTACAAAAGAGAGTATGCAGAATTATAAATCTCCGGGGCAAGATAAAATATCTCCAAGAGTTCTAAAAAAATCAAAGACCAAGTGGCCTAACACCTAACGCCGATCTTTAATTTACAGTTAGAGAATGGAATCATGCCTCAAGTTCAGAAGTTAGTAAATTTATGGCCAATATTTAAAAATGGATGAAAAGAACTAGCTAGTAATTATCGCTCAAACGGTTTAACTTCAATAGTTGGAAATCTTCTCGAAACCTGTATTGTCGAGAAACTAGTTGAACATTTAGAAATTAACAATATATTAAATCATTTTCAGCATGGGTTTAGGAAAAACAGGTCATGCCTCACAAGATTATTAGATTTTTTCCACTATATTAATAGCTACTTTGACAATAACTGATGAGCTTATATTTCGTATAAGAAGTTGATGTCTAAAGTAAGCGGCTTAGGAATTGAGGGAGAAATAGCAAATTGGATTTAGAACTGGCTCACTGATCGTAAACAGAGAGTAGTTATTAGCGGACAGGCGTCAGAATAGACTCCGGTTAGTAGTGGTGTTCCTCTAGGTACTGTCTTTTGACCTCTCATTTTTATTATTTCTGTTAATGATGTAAATGATGAATTGCTGTTAAAATTTTCTAAATTCACAGATGACTGCAAGTTAGGAAAAGGAATAATAACATAAACTATGTTTTAGAATTTCAAAATGATATTGATAAGATAGCACAATAGTCGGCAGGATGGGAACTGCCCTTAAATCGTGACAATTGTAAAATGATTAATCAGGGATATAAAAAACCCAAGAGCGTAATACATATATACTTATTGAGCAAATAATTAAAGAAACTGATTATGAAAAAGATCTTGGGGTCTATATATCAAATGATATTCAGTTTTCTCTCCCGGTAAATTGAAGTGGAAAAGAAAGCATTCAAGCTACTCGGCTATATCAAGCGTCGATTTTAATAATATAAATAAAACTACAATTTTAATTATGCCTAATGCATTAATAAGACCACAATTAGATTAATGTGCTCAGGTCTGTTCACCATTCATATGAAAGGATATTTATTGACAGATTAGAAAAGGTACAAGCTAGGGCTACAAAATTGATACCAGAATTACAAATTCTTAATTATGAGACAAGACTAGAAAGGCAAAACATATTCGGGCTAGAAACAAGACGATTAAGAGGAACTAAGCACAAATTACACAAGAAATAATGGTATGAGAATCGCGCCGAAACATTTTCAAACAAATTTATACGGAATTTTTTTTTCAAACAAAATTGTTACGTGAAGATGTGGTGTCCAGTAGTTCAGCTGAAACTTTTAAAACTAGACTTGGCAAAATAATAAGAAATATTTTATAACAAGTGACAAGATAGTTTATGTTGGTAAACATAAAAAAACATGTTCTAAGTTTTGATTAATAAGATGTTTTATTATTGTTAGTATTTGTTTTGTTATATTAACAAACTATTGTATATGTTTATTTCAAGCTGTAGAATGATAGCCCCCTTTTTATTTTCTTTGCAATGTTTAGCACGTCGCTGGAAGCCACGTAGTTAGCCAGACCCCACGCGGCCAAGTGTCACATATGGCTAAGTAAGCCCAAATGCCCCCACCCCCTATCGTACGATCCAAGTAAAGTGTGGAGAACATCTCCTAAGCGTTCGTAAATTCCAGTAGTTTCCCCCGCGGAGATAATGAAATGGAGTAAAAGAACTGTTTATCGCCAAGAAATTTGCGTCTCGGCTACCCCCTGGGAATTCACCCAAAGTGGGCGCTATTCCTCATCTACCGCATGAGAAGAGTCTCCATATTTAAACCCCTTAGCCGAATGGGAACAATATTAGTAGGAACAAGGCTCCCTCGCAAGAAGGCATCCCTCGTCCAGAGTAGGTGTTTTTTTGTGTACCCAACTGAAAGTTAGACACTCTCTCCCTGGTCAGGCATTCACGGTCAACGGAAGGTTCTGCTCCCCCCTCCTGCAGTATTCTGAAGCAGGTGCTCTGGATTACTCCTTCGAGTCCTCGAAGCACCCAGTCTCTTCGAAGTGACCCTGAGGTAGCTATACCTAAAATAGCCCTAGCTCTCCTCGTTCATACTAATAACACAGGCCTGCGTTTGAATTTTTTTTTTATGTTCCCCAGGATTTCTTTGTGGTTTCTTAATGAATTAAACCTCCTGAGCTTAAAAATGAATGTATATTTGTTCAATCAGGTCAGATTTTCTCAGTACAGCATACACAATTTTCATTGAGATTACCTCATTTTTTCTGAATTTAAAAAAAAAAAAAACTTTCTCTATCTAATAATTTATTATTACTGTTATATCATATAAACAGGAATACACGTATGTGAACTATAATTCTTTTAATAAACAAAAAATCAAAGAATGCAACATAATAAAGAAAATAATTATAATTTCGAAGAACAGACGCCCTTGATGATTTTCGTTTGTGCCTGTCATCTGGTGCATCACGCTTCAAACACCAACAGTAGTCAGCAAGCATGTTTCAGTTCCATTTACACTGGTACTTGGATTCCATTGTTTTTATGTCCTGGTGGAATCTTTGCCCCTGTTCTTTACTGTAATCCCCACAGTTGTCGGGAAAATAATCCTGCGGACTGTAAAAAGTGTATCTTTATAGACATTCGAGCTCCCAAATATTTGAGACTTGTTAAGAGCTGATTGACCAGGGCAACATATTCTTCTAGGTTTCTTTTATTGCCTAGAAAATTGTTAACTAAAGCTTGAAAAGCTTCCCAGGCCTCTTTTTCTATGTCCTTCATTGATGCATCAAATTGCTGATCAAGTTCCTGATTTGAAGTCCATCAAAAATTTCCCCATGGAGCTTAGCGTCACTGATTTGTGGAAATTTTTGAAGAAGAAATTTAAAAGCTTGGCCTACTTTATTAAGGGTTTTGACATAATTTTTTATTATGCCAAGCTTTATATGCAGTGGAGGGAGAAGTATTTTTTGAGGAGGCACTAAAGGTTCAGCTATCACATTGTGTGATCTAATTCTAAATGCTTCTCGTGGAGGCCAAACCTTCTTCTCATAGTGCATACTATCTGCACGACTGTCCCATAAACATAGGAAACAGGGATGCTTCGTGTAGCCTGTTTGCGTCCCAAGCGTAAGAGACACTACCTGAAAAAAATTTAGCACGGTATGTAAATTCAGTGTAATATTTCTAAAAACAAATTCAAAGTAATATTTATTAAAACAATAAGAATATAAATATGTACTGAAAAATCCTTTATGCGGATGCATTAAATCATCGTATTGGAACTAATTGGATATATGTACATCTTATTTTGAGTTTATTGAGTTGTGTTGTATACCTTCTCAATTAGAATAAGTTTGCCATTAACTCAATAGGATGCATTAACCTATAGGGACACACTCCAACAAAAAATATAACTAAAAAATCAAAAATGACTCATGATTTCCAGATTTGCATTCTTGTAAAATGTAAGTTGACCAAAAGGTGTATACAAGTATTAACAATTAAAAATGAAAATGTCAATATCAAAAAGCTTAGAAATGCCAAGTGTAAAATGATCTTACCTTTAAGTCACCACATATCCTCTACTTATAGCTAGAGTAATTTATTGCATCTAGCAATTTTTTCATATTTTCATAACTTTCAGTAAGTTGGATTGAATGGTCTATAGGAACGGAAGCTATCTTGTTACCAATATTCAGTAACACAGCTCTTAAACTTCTACTGGAGGAATCTATGAACAGTCTCCATTCCTATGGGTTGTAGGGAATTCCAAGGGCCTTAACAAGTCTTTTAATATTGGAGCAGTATACTAAAGAGCTGGAAGAATGCTGTAAAAAATAGCTTCGAAACTTTTGTTCTTTATTTCTGTACCCCCCCTAAATGTTGTTTCTTAAGCGAGAAGATTACTTTCACGAAGTCTAGAGCCAAGAAGTTGTGTAGTCGTCTTTGAAACCCCCAGATCCCTGGTCAGGTCATTCAACTGAACTTGAGTGAATGGTCTTGCGACCATATCATGTGTGAAAACCTGATAAGACTCAGATGTGTCATAATCTTGGTCAACTTCCATATTAATCTCTTCATGTACCTCTATATGTTCAGGGAAAGATGGTATAGGAATTCCTGGGCCATAGGGCAGGGGTTTGATGGCAGAAGGAACATCCGGATATGCCACACTATGTTTACTCTTCTTATTTATACCTGTGGAAAATATAATTTCATATTACATAAAGGCATTGATTTGGAGTTGCAGATAGTACATAAATGTTTAGTAAAGGATATGTTCATGCTGAAGTGAACTATGTTAGTTTTTAATTTTATGCTAAGTCTTTGCATAATAATAAAATTTTCAGGAAGCAGTATAATACAAAAAGCTTAAATACTTGATACAATGCTCACCTTTAAGATTTCTCATGCAAAAATAGCAGTCCGTAGTGTGGTCCTTGCCATCTCTCGACACCATGGGAACACCAAAAGAGAGGGACTTCTGTTCGACCTGACTCCAGCGTCTTAAACTTATGTAGCATCCCTTGCAGCAGATATGTGGTGCAAAACTTTTATCTTCATCTCTTAGCCTTACTGCAAAATATGCATGATACAAAGATTTAATTACAGGAGGGATTGTACTTTGCTGCTCGGGAAAAGTCACTTTGCCGCAAACATAGCAAAATCTGTCGGAGCTATTCTTACATTTTCTGTTCATTTTTAACTCAACCACAATTATTATTATTATTCTTATTATTATAATGCTAAGCAATTTTTAACCTGGAAAATATAAACCTATTTGCATAATTACTTAAAATGTACACAAAATTTACTGCGAATAGAGCAGTGCAAAAACTATTGAAATTTGATGTAATATAGGAGATATATAAACTATAAAATTATTATCACACCCTGTATCGCAAAAACTGGAGGTGATAGAGAAAAACGGATGACAGATTCGAATTTAGGAGGTCAATTTTATTAAGAAACACTATAGAAAACCTAAGGTACATTTTTGACGCAGACCAGTGTAATAGATATTTTATTATATAGTCAACTATACCATGACACAACCTTCCCGAATAAATAACATTTTTGAACTTGTGTATTTCTCAAATTATCCTATAGAAATGTTAGATCTGCAATGGGAAGTACTGGTGTCCAATCGTTGCACACCAACTAGTAAGTAAAAAAAATAGATAATAATTGACAAATACTTGCATGTTGATAAAAAAATAAAAAACAACAAAAAAGCGTGTTTGACATTTAGATAAGATATTATTATCATTACCTGTTTAAATAATTTAGATATTGTATACATTTTTATGTTATTCTTTTACTATACGACTAGACTTAATATGAAAAATAGCAAGTGAAAATTATTGTATGCTGATAAAAAAGAAGAAAAACGAGCATGTTCTAACTTCAAAACTTGTCTATTTTTCAACATTACCAGGTATATACTTCACTTTACCAATCCCGTTAATGGGTGGGAGAGGTAGGTGGGGAGAGACTTCATCTCTACTATCCTATAACTTATCCATAGTAATGTATAAGTTTAGAGAATCGAAACATGTACTTCCGTTGTAATGGACTAAATGGTCTTTTGAAGTACTAACTTTCCTTGTAACCCTCTTCCGCCATCTTCCCCTCTTTCCCGCCATCTCACTACAACTCTGTCATAGCCAGGCCGTTTCCATCCTCTCCCCCTCACACCATCTCCCCTCCCTCTCTACCTCTCACTCCCTCCATCTTTAGCATTCCCCACCTCTTCTCCCCTCTCCCTCTCTCTCTCCGCTCACCACCCACTCTTTACCTCCCCTCCTCTCCTTCTTCCTCTCTCTCCCCATACATATCCTTCTCTCTCCCCCTTTCCCCCTCTCACATGCCCTCTTGCATCCCATTCTCTATACCACTCCCTCTCTACTCATCCTTTCTCTCTCTCTCTCCCCCCCAACCTCTCCCAGTCTCCCTTCGCCTGTTCGTTCCCTATCCCTATATCTCCTTTAATCCCCCTTATCTCTCCCTTTCTATCGTCCCTTGTTTCTCCCGATCTCTCCTTCTCTCTATCCTCTCTCACTCGTTGGAAGCGTCTTGGTCGTGGAAAGAGAGCTTTTATTTAGTATAGAGTTTCCAAGCTATGTCGTCAGGGGCACCTTCGTGGCGCGCTTGGTAGGGTGAACCCTTTTCGAATTGCTCGGAAGTGAGGTTTCATACAATGTTCGTTCGTCTTCTAATCGTGTATCCTGTGTTTTACTAGCTTTTTCTCTCTCTGTGTTCCACCTTTGAACCTTCTATATAAGATAAAGGGACCTGAATGTTACCTCATGCGTCAGAATGGGTGCTTTGAAACCTCTAAATCGACGCAAATCGATGCTCACTGGTTGCGAGAGACTAGGACTAGAAGGGTCCCAAGTGCTTTGGTGCGATGAATGGGATGAGGGTATGTGCCCTTTAACCCCTGAGGTGTGATTAATGACCATTCCCAGTGACCCAGTGACCGTCCACGATGCCTCTGGTAGCAATGGTCCGTGGTGGCATGCCTTTGTTCCTAGGTTGGTTGCCAGGCTAACAAAAATCCTTAGGGCGATTCTCTTGCTGTGGCGGGATATCCATTGAACGCTACACCAAGATCTTAGCCGCCCCGAAGGGCACTAGAAAGATTTTAGTAGTAAGAATGCTTCGCTGCTCACTTGGTGCCAAATCGATGTTCCTTTCGGGCGGGGTTGTTATTTTGTTGGTTCACAAAATAACAACTTTTTTCACTAAAAGTGGTGTATTTTAAAAAGACTATAATGGCTCCGAAGAAACAACTATCGAGTAACAAAATATGTGCTATTGTTGCATTACATAAGACTAGAAAATCCCAAACACAAATTGCCAAACCTTTTTACTTTTTGAGATATCTTGAAGTCCTGTGAATTTATGGGTATCGGGCTATATAAGTGATGATGTTTTTGGTAGTCCAGTCCAATAAAGTAGTATTCTGTGACATAGAAAGAGCAAGTTACGTATGATAAATTTATGAAACGTACGATTTATGTTAATGAAACCAATAAAAACAGGAAAAAAAATAAGTCTGAGCATTTGCTGCCAAGTAACATTTCCTAATTCCCGAAATGCGCAAGGAAAGAGTCGAGTTTGGTAAAAATACAATGAAGTGACTGTTGATGATTATAAAACACATCAATGGACTGTTGATAAAACAAAACAGTTAGCTGTAGTGATGAATCCTCTTTATTAACATTTATAAGCCCTCAAAAATTGTGCGCCACCTGCGTTGCTCAAATAAGATGGATCCTATTTAGTCATGCTAAAGGAAAAACATCCGCCGATACTGTCATTGCATGAGAAAAAAACTTTTATTCAAGAGGGTGCACCTTTTCACGAGGCAAAAATCGTTAGTATATGGATCAACAAGAATTAAATTAGCATTTTAGATTGGCCTGGTAATAGCCCAGATCTTAAATTGATCAAGAATCTATGGCGTATTTAAAAATTAGGTCGAATGTCACATGACTGAATCAATACCAAACCTCACAGAAGCTAACAAAAGATCTCGTGTACTGAGATATGACAAGAAATCTTCCAAAATCTAATCAAATCAATGACAGAACGTCTCAAATAACTAATCAATAACAAAGAACGAATGACGAAATAGTAGTATATGGTAAGAACCTACTTTTAAATATTGATTGCGTATAAAAAATAGGTACAATTCTTATGGTGATCGGATTCTTTTTGCCGGCACTGTATCCGGCATGATACACCGGTAGTCGCAATAGCAAGTGGAAACAACCTGATCCTGCACGGAGGTCTTGAAGGTTTAACTGAGAACAGCATTGATGAATTGAAGTCCTTAGAAACAACGGTGAGGGAGAGGTTAACCAGAGCACACGTCGTTGTGATCATTTAGCGACGCTCGTTAGGTGTCGTGGCCACCGAAATGGCTATGAGCATCAATTAGAGACTCGGCGAGATCCTCTCGGGCATGGGCGTAGGTTTTGTCAACTCTTTCGAAGAGTTCTACGGCATGTCTGAATTGTTCACCGAAGACGATACCTACCTATCTGGCCGTGGTAGAGGAGCGCTCCCTGAGCTTATTAATCCGGTTTGTACTAGGTGAAGTTGTTCGGTCGAGGTTGATGGCTAACCGAATCCAGGTTAGAAGATTCTCTTGAAGTAGCACTCTCGGCCACTGAGGTCGGAAACACAGATGACAATCCTTCTTTAATACGAGGAAGGGGCGGCGATGGATCATGGCCAACCACCGAATCCATGTTCTGAAGAGAGTACGCCCGATGAATGGTCGGGAAACGGAAAAGTACTGGGGAAAGTAGGGCTAGTGAATGCCTAATAGGAGTGCCTCTTTCCAATGCCCACCGGCTAAGGAACAGGTTCTGCCAGCTTAGAGCACTTATGTCATCCGAAAAGCTTGACATAACCTTGGATCCCTGCCGACACCAGGGCCTATTTGGAAGTTTAGAGCACCCAGTCACGCGACCTTTCATAAGCATTGTGCTGACCGGGAAGGCGGCGGAGGACTTGGGGAGGGAGGGAACCATCTCTCTCCCATTGAGTGCAGACCTGTTCCGGGAAATGAGGTGTTAGCAGTTGACATTAAGGTCGAAGATAAAACGTACATGATCTTAGTGGCCTACAGGCCTCCCCATCAGACAGTGGAGGCAGAACTGGACCTGTGCCAAAAACGGTCCACCTTCGGTGCTGATAGGTGAGTTCAATTGACGAGTCGACTGCAGTGACCGAACAGACGATCCAGAGGCGACTTGGTTCTTAACTTTGCTGACATTATCTTTTGCATCCATTGAGGCCGAAGCCTACCAGAGTTGGGAACGTTCTGGATCTAGTATTTAGCATCAAAGATGACTCCGTCTCTGACGTGTCAATGGATGAGTGCCTTGGCGGTAGCGACAACAACATGGTCAGGTTTGGTGTACTTGATCACTGTAGGCAAAATACGAAGGAACGAGCACGTAAGTTGAATCTCAGACGTGGCGACTTCAATGGACTTCAAACAGCATTTGGCTAGATACAACTATCTAACGAGGACGGGACGAACTCCAAATGGAACAACTTCAAGAATCGTTTTATAGAGCGTCCAACTGAAATCGTTCTGACGAATACTGTCAGTCTAGCGAAAATTCAGCTGAGGTGGCTTAGTCAAGAAATCGCTACCGCTATTAAAAGTAGAAAGACAGCGCACAGTATATGGAAGAGAAGACGAAGTGTCCCATATTATGAAGCTTACGTGACTCATTGTAGAAAGGTAATGTCACGAGTGCGTACGGCTAAGCGGAAGATAGAGGTTCGTGTGGCCTCTCTCTCCAAAGAGAACCAAAAGGAGTTCTTCGCGTACATGCACAGATGAAAACGAGTACAAGTTCTTCAGTCGAACAGTTTAAAGCTACACTTGACAATATAATCCACACATTGACCTAGATGATACCACCTTAGTATAGATTTAAGGCAGGTAGATAGCTTTCAACTTTTCTATGAAAATTCCTGATTCTATTTTTTTCAGCACATTCAGGTATCGTTTCAGTTTTCTGGCCCACAAAAGCGGGGAGGAAGGGTGGGCGGGGAGAGCCTTCATCTATGCTATAATTTCTCTTATGGTATAGGTTAGGGCCTTCCTCGAAAACTGCCTGCACGGTATGTTCAGCAATGTCTTTTAAGGTACTACTATTCCTTGTGACCCCTTGTGACTGTATGTCTTTCTCTCTCTCACTCACCTTCCCGTTAAATCTAAACCTTAAATTGCCTCATGCTACTTACATCAACCCCTTTTATCTTTATTTCTCTATCTCCCTCTCTCTTTCTATCTCTCACTCTCCATCCCTCTTCTCTCTCTCCCTCCCTTCCCCTCCATGACCGTACCCCTTCATCTCTATCTTATTTCTCTATCTATGTCTCTCTCTCTCGATCTCTCTTTTTAGTCGCGGGCGATTCTACATCTTACTATGTCGGTCTGTCGGACTACCTTTTGCTTTTATTTTTTTGGGTAAAAACATTGCAACTAGTCAGCCCATTCTAACAAAATTTGAAACCCTTATTTGTTTTACATTTTCTTTCGAATGAAATAATTGCAAAAGTCCGCCCAAATTTAGCGAGGTAATTATGTTGTTTTGGCAATAACATAACTATTTTGCAGATTCTGAAAGAAATTTTGAAATCTTATGTTGTTTTACATTCTCTTTCAAATAATAGAATTGCCAAGGTACTCCCAAGGGTAGTCCGGGAATCATTGAAAGTTTTGAAGGTCGTAAGGTCATAAATCAGAATTACTGAGAGCATGCGACTTTTTGGTCAGCAAACCTTGTTTTCGTGTTATTCTCTCCCTATCTCCCCCAAGCAATCTTTATCTCTCTCTCTCTTTCTATCACTCACTCTCCATCACTCTCCCCTCTCTCCCTCTCTTCCCTTCCATGAGCGTACCCTTCCGCCTCCCCTTCATCTCTATCTTATTTCTCTATCTATGTCTCTCTTTCGATTACTCTTTTTAGTCGCATGAGAGTTCAGGCGCGGGCGACTCTACATCTCACTATGTCGGTCGGCCGGACCCCCTTAATCACTAAGGAAATGAAGATCCACATGTAGAAGGAAAAAGACGTTTATTTCTGTCAGACGTTTCGTTCCAAACATCGGAACATATTCAGTGATTCTTTTAAATTCAAAGAAACTACTCAATTTAGGGACGTATATTAACTCCAAAATATGAATAATAAAAACACTAAAAAAGCAAGCTAAAGGTGCATGAAATAAAACCAAAGAACGTAGACTAAAGATAAAATATGATAAATTATACACATTACTTTATGCAGATAGTCGTTCCTTTCAAAAAATGAAAAAGTAAACTACGAATGAGTATGAAATTAACTTGGTAGGTTGTAAAGTTATGAACTATGTTGGGAAGAGGAGGAATCAGTCTCGTTGAGTGTTTTTTGTCTTTTTAATATAAAGTGACTCTAATATTTTTAATAAATAGATTGAATTAGATCCAGAGAGAATGGAAAATTGTTCCGATGAAATATAGTGGCCAATATTTTCTGCAAGATTTCCTATGCTGGAATTAGTTTGTACTTAAGGGTCTTTGAGTTCCATGGGATAATCCAAGATGTTTATTGACCCTCTAATAAGAGGTAGGCTAGTCTGGCCGACGTATCAGGCATTGCAGCCGATGCAATGAATTAATATATAACAGAGGATCTCAACATCAGATCAATAAAATCTTTATAGTTGAAGAAAGAACCCAAAGAAATATGAATATATATATATATATATATATATATATATATATATATATATATATATATATATATATATATATATATATATATATATATATATATATATATATATATATCAAGTTAAACTAGCATTGCAGGGGAAGGCTTGGCAAAGGAGCTACCTTTGCCAATTCATTTATATGCCATCATGAATTAATTTTGCTTGATAATTGCCCTTGTCCTACAAACCATTTACTTTTAAACGATTTGTTGGTGATTGTTTTCTTCTCTTTCGTAATAAGTCTTAGGTAGACCTATTTCTATACTAACTAAATAAGCCTCACCCAAATATAAGGTATTCGAATGAAGACTGCTACTTGTTACAATGTATTCTTGATGTGACTGACCTGGATAAGGACTTACGTGTCCAAATAACCACTGACTTAATATTTTCCAGGTAGTAAGGTGATCTCTAAAAAAAAGCATAAAGACTATTGGGATACATAAAGAGGCAATTTCTCTTCCGAACCAAGTAGATTAGCCCTAAATTGTATGCGCTATAGTCAGACTTCACCTGGAGTACTCCGTTCATTCTGCTGTCCTACACTGCCTAAGTATATAGATAGACTGGAAGGGGTCCTGACTCACTCTACTAAATTAATTCCATTACTTAAGCCTAGGAGTTTTAAGCGCTGAGTTGAAGAATTTGGCCTCTTCTCAATGAAAACTCGCTGATTACGAGGCCCGCTAATAGAGATTTTTATGATTTTAAGGGTTGTTTAAAACGTGTGCTACAGGAAGATGTTCACATTGAACACAAATTTGACTTGTAACCATGGTTACGAGCTGGATGCCCCCATTGCAGACTAGTGTTTGCGGAAACTACTTCTCATATAAGATCTGTGGTACGTGGAATTGTCTTCTGGCTGAGGTAATGAATAGTTCATCTATAAAAGAGTTCAAATGTAGACTCCATGAAATAATCAAAGAAATTGGGAGCACTTTCACAGAACAATCAGTTAACTTTTCCACTTTCTCTGCCCATAAAAGCGGTTGGGAGAGCCTTCATCTGTGTTATAGTTTTTCTCATGCTGTATGTCATGGCTTTCCCAAAACTGTACTTCCTCGGTATGGTCAGCAATGTCCTTTGAGCAACTACTATTTCACGTGTCTCCTTGTGAGTATCTTTCTATCTCGACCTCTCTTTCTCTCTCGCTCTCTCTATCTATATCCTTCGATCTACCTTTATATTTCTATCTCTCTCTATCTCTCTTTCTCTACATCTCTCTCGATTCTCGTCTCTCTTTTCCCCTCTTTCTTCCCTCCTCTCTCTCTGCCTCTTAAATCTCCCTCTAGTTGCCTCTCTCTCATTCTCTCTCTCTTTATCCTTCTTCTTTACTCTCCCTTCCACCTAAATCACTCTCCTTCTTTTCTCTTTCCCTCTCTATGGTAAGTGGCAACGACCTCTTCCTCAGAGGAGGAAGAATAAGCCCCACAATAAAGATTCCAAACATGGTCATAGGTGCTGTGGGCGACTGTGGGCTGAAAACACGCAGACGTGTAGTGGTCGGGATGCTCCCGAGAAGAAGTCCAACCCAGACCGCTCTTTCGAGGAGCGTTTCCATTAATCGACGCCTGGGATATTTATGTACGGTAAAGGGGGTCTTTTTTGTGAACCCTTACCGCACCTTCTCTGGTAGAAACAATCTCTACCAAAGGGACGGAGTACATCTTTCCTTTAAAACAAAGGCTGTACTATGTAACATGATATAGGATGTCGTTGAACGGACCCTAAGGAGTGTCAGGCCCAGAGTGAAAGTGCATGTATGCCAGTACGCCCATGTCACTCCTGAAATGACCTTCTCGGAGGTCGCAAATGGGGGAGCCACCCAAACAATAACTAAGGCGGGAAACGGAAGAGAGTAGAGAGTTCTACATTCGGGGACTCTCTGAAAGTTTAACCGTTTAATGCGAGGTCAATAAGAAACAAGTTTCTTGAACTTCGTGGACTTGTAGCGACGGAAGAACCTGAAATGTTGGCCATAAAAGAGTCGTGGGTAAAAACCTCAAATCGAGATTTTGAAGGTGACTTCACGATTCTCGGTTACTAACTCTTCCAGAACGTTAGGTCAGACAGAGATGGCGGCGGTGTGATGTTGTTTTTCAAGGATAGGCTCAAATCGACGAACTGCAGTATTGTATTCAACCACGAGCTACAAGGTGTTGACCTATACATAGGTTCTGCCAAATGCAGTTCCTTGCTGCTTTACAGATCCCCTATAACTAGTTGAGAAGGACAGGAATTTGTACCTGCTGCTGGGTGAACTTGTAAAAGACAGATTGTGTATCGCCATGGGAAATTTAAACAACCAGGTTGACAGAGAAAACAGAAAAACCTGGGGCGAGAACGCACTACTCCTGGAGTTCGCGAACAACGAGTTCCTGACTCAATGGGTGAGGGAGCCGAAGAGAGGCAATAATACCCTCGAATTTGATTTCACCTTTAAGATGACATCATTGAGGATCTCTCTGTAGGCGAAGAGCTCGGTGGCAGTGATAACTGACTGGTTAGTTTTATAGTCAAGGTCCTCAAGGTAGAGTCTGCGACTAGTGAATTGAGGAAACTTGATTTAAGAAGAGCAGACTTTGCAAGAATTCGTACTGGATTGACTATGCGATGCTAGAAGTGTTGAAGATTCGTGGAATAGATTAAAAACTACGTTTATGAGTCTTCAGTCAAGATTCATCCCTTTGAAAAGCCTTCGTCGGTCTTCTGTTCAACCAAAATGGTTTAATCTAAAAATTGATCAACTGCTGAGGGATAAAAAAACGGTGTACCGGCATTCAAGGATTTCTGGAGAATTTGACGAGTACTTTAGGCTAGCTAGGAGAGTGAAGTCCAGCATAAGGGCACCAAAGCGTACCGAGGGGCTTCGAGTGGAGATAATTTGCAAGGAGGATCCCAAGGAGTTCTTTGGATATATAAACAGCCGTAAGCCAATCCATCGCACGATTTGCCCTTTGATAAATGAGGAGGGGGCATTAAAGCACTCAGATGCAGAAAATGCTAACCTCCTGAATGACTACTTCTCTTCAGTGTTTACTGAAGAGTGTGTTCCCATCCCCCAGCCCACAGATTCCTACTTTGATGAAAAGCTGGAGAAAATGGACTTCACTCAAGGAGAAATAGAAAAAAAGATCACTGATCTAAAGACGAATAAGTCCCCTGGCCCGGACGTGTTTCTACTTAAAGTATTGAAAGAAGTGTGCGATGAAGTGTCACGACATTTGAGCACAATCTTCAACATGTCAATACAGATCGGATGCGTTCTTAGAGACTAGCGTAAAGCGGAGGTAACTCCTATCTTTAAAAAGGGAGACAATAGGCAGCCGTCGAACTACCGACCTATTAGCTTAACCTAAATAGTCAGTAAAATCATGGAAAGCATCTTGGTGGACGAAATGACGTCATATTTAGAGTCCAACATGCGATTGAGGAGATACCAGCCTTAGTTCCGAAGGCACCGGTTATGCCTAACGAATCTTGTGGAATTCCTTCACTTTGGTTTTAGTGAGCACGAGCTAGATAAGGCGTTGGATGTGGTCTAATTAGACTTTCAAAAAGCCTTCGATAAGGTACCACACCGCCGCCTCCTTGGAAAAGTGCGTGCGCTGGGCGTAGACGGAAATGTAGCAAGTTGGATAGAGAACTGTCTAAACGGCAGACGGCAATGGGTCGTGTTGAATGGACAGGCTTCCCAGTGTGTGCTCGTTACGAGCAGTGTTCCTCAAGATTCTGTCCTAGGACCACTACTATTCATCATCTACGTCAACGACATGGACGGTGACATGGTTATGAAGATTTCTAAATTTGCCGATGATACCTAGCTTGGTATGAACATCGCAAAGGAAGGAAATACTGCCCGACTTCAAGATGATGTTTGAATGGACCGTATGGTCTCCTAGGGTATTTCCTGTCCATGTAACTCCTTGTAGCTCAATCTTTCTATCGCTCTCACGCAGTCGTTCTCTTTCTCTCTATTTATCTCTTCATCTCCCTCCAAACTGTATCAAGAAAAGTGAATTCTAAATCATTATTATGTAGAAAGAACCTATAACGTATGTTCAATAGATAAGTTTTTTAACGAGGATAATTCAAGGATTCCCGATAAGGAAACCTAAATTAATTCATTCCCTTTCCTTTGCTCTGATATTTTTAAATGTAGTTCTGAATCTAGCGATTCATCGTATTTTGGCTTAATCCTTATGACAAACGAGGCGCATTGAGCATTGGAGAAGGGTGACTCGTAAGGGACTGGTCCTTATTAGAGCAGCCCCATTGCCCATATTATCAAGAAAAATTCCCCTGTATACAAAATCTACCCGCTTGGAATTTAGAGTATCACCTACTTTCTGCGCGTGTATTTTAATGGAACTTTTCAATTATTTCATTATTTAGCTTTGGTATTTGCTTGGGAACCTCGGCGCTCACACACTTATATGATACAACTCCATTTGCCAAGTTTTTCTGTTTTAAGAAAAATAAACCCGTCACACAGTAATTTTCTTTGGCATTTATTAAATTGAATGAACTCCCTCACTTAACGGTTAGAATAGAAAGCCAACTAAATTCAATTCTTAAATTTCAAGTTCATGGATAGTCCATCCAATTTTTATAACCAAATAAGTGACTACTCTGAACTAAAAACCAGTTTTTTCCAGGGTTTAAGAAAGTCTCTTTTTATGAAAACAGTATCTCTGAACAAGCCCAGAAAAATAAATTGAGGTAAAGCATGCATAAGAACGATTCGGCTTTAATAAATGTAATCAGATAAACAAAACACTATTGCACCAAAAGTCTTGATTCTCAGTCGTAAAAATTTAAGAAACTGTACAAATGTACAATAAAACCTTAAGAATTTGTCTTGTTTTTTTCATTCTTTGAGGATCCTTATTTTCGTTAATTCTTTCCCTTATCAAAGTAGATTCAACCTGCAAACTGATCTCTAGATAACTAGAATTAAGAATATCCCGTTGTTTTAATTTGTTGAAACTAATAATAAACTGCATACTTTAGTAAGCCATGGTTTTCATTACTCGTTATCTCTCCTTAATTTCGTAGATATATTTTCCATATATAGTTTTTGATTAAATTTCAATTATATTTTTATTTTTCCATAATTGTGTTAAAAAGATTAAATAAAATGCATCATCTATGTGGAAATATTGATTTCGCATTTTTTTTGACATCGTATCTTATTTCGAAATATGATATGATTCGCATTTCTAAAATTATGGAAAAATAATGATGGTATTGATGGATAGTTTTTTATTATTTATGTCTCAATTTTGACCAAATAATATGAAACATTAATAAATTAAGTAGTTGGTGCGTAAGCAGTCAGACCGCTCTGAATAGTTTAATAAAAATTGAGGAACGTCTTTGACAAAGAATATTATAGTGTTTTTCTTGTTGATTTAGAATCTGCAATAGGTATTTCTAAGTTAGCTTATCCGGCTTTAGTTTCAAAATTAAATACGTTTATTACGAATTTGTCATCCCTAAGCCGTATTTAGGAATTGTTTCTCTAATTCCACTTGAATTACAATGCATTCGGTCGTATGGTTAAATAATAAATAAAAGTGCAAAAATGATCGGAATCGTTTTTGTTATATCTGTGAAACGGTTACTATGCCTAATAACTAATCCCAAATTAAAATGTATAGGGCATAATTTGGCTTTAAGTTATTGAAACAGAAGAATAATTTCGCCCTTATATCTGCTGCAAGTCGTACATGGAAAATTTGAGAAGATGAACCAAAAGTATAGCGACATCGTTGCCTTTTGGAATTCCCATAATTTTGAGAAAAGGAACGAATGACGTGATTGATTGCTCTTCTACATGACAAACCTTTCAATTGGGTTGATAAATTTATTTTAATTAAATAATTTGAAATCTTTATGTAAAACATAATATATTTTTCACCAAATAATCTGAAATAATTATTTCAGATTATATTTTTGCTGTCGAATTCATAGATGTTTTTTATTTTTCAGAACAAATTCCCAGTAAATGTTTTAAAATTGATGTTTTTTCAGATTGTTGCAACTGTATTTGATATGCAAGGTATAAAACGGGAATACCTGTTTAGTATTCCAATCGAATAGCCGAGCAGATGAGAAGTACTATGTAGAGCGTAAATAACTATCCAGAGAGAATTTTGAATTTTTGGTAGAATAATGTTATTTTAGTTCCTCTTGTACCAGCAACAAAAGATTTACTCCCACCTAATCTTATTAAGCTGAGCTTGATAAAAAATTGGAACGAATTAATGAATTGGATGGTTCTAAATTCCGATACCTCGAGAGCAAGATATGCTTTGGTATATTTGACGCTGATTTAAATGTTGGGGGTTTTGATGGTCCTAAAATTCAAATTTTGATGAAGGATGATCACATTTCGTATTTGCCATGCCTTTAACTCAGTAGAGTACTTGGCAAGCAGTGAAATCAGTTTTGACTAATTTTATTAGTAATCGTCGAATTTTAGAATACAATTTCGTTTTCGGAAGGTTGATGGAAGCTTTTGAAGCCAATAATTCATCCAAGTCCATAAACATGCACATTTTGTGCTCCCACTTGGAATACTTTCCTAAAAATTGCAGGATTATAGTAAGGAGCAAGAAAAGCTATTTTGCTAATATATCAAAATAGTGTAAGAGAAATACTATAAGGGTTATCAATATGTAGGCGGAGTATTGGTGATTTTTGAAGCGAGTCATGCCCAAGGATAAACACAGATGGAAAGCAAAAACTTAATTGCTTACTCAATAAACTTTATTTAATATTCATTTTATAACTAATAATATTTATTAATTTTTTAAAAAAATATCTAGATGTGCTCAATAATATTACTTGTATCTATATGTTTAAGTTAAACAAAATGAATCAATTATACCTGTAATAAAAGCCCAATATAGAAAACCCTTACTTGATTGAGGAAAAACAGTGATTTTATAAGTTAATATGTTAGAATTATATAAAATAGTATGGAAAAAACTTAAAGCTGAACAAAATATTTAATATGAATAACAATATCATTCAAGCTTTGACGGTTTTGAGGTATTCGCGACAGAATAATTATAAGTCCAACCAGGAAATGGCTTCGCCACTCCCCCATTCGGGGAAGATTGCGCTTCGCTACTAAAATTAAAATTTAAAATCTAAAAAACACAGTCATAGTTAAATTTTTAGCAAAAATATAGAGTTTTAGAAGATATATAAAAATAAATTTTCTGAACTTTACCATTTGTAATTCTTTGGGTTTGAAAAAATTCACAAAATCTCGATACTTATATTTTTTTCTGAACTTCACCATTTATATTTTTATATTATAAAGGAATATTAGAAATAACTTTGATAAAAAACATGTCATAACCAAACTAAGATGAAATTCTTATTCAAAAACTCAAAAAAATCCCCTTCTTAAATTATAGAAATAGTGATGATGATGATTATGACAATTACAAAGTTTACACGTCGATAGTACTGGCCAACAAATTTGAACATATTTTAATCATCAAAGACCTGAGCAAACTTTTCTCGTGGCATTCTTCTCGTTAATTTAAAACCTGACTTTAATTCTTCTTTAGCACATCAGGTTTTCGAGATATTCGAAAATGCAATATGATCGCTGTCGCTGATAGAATGTAGCGTTTTACTCTGATTTCTCTGCCGAAACTGATGATATATGGTTGCATAGTGCCATTGCTAGAAAAAAATTGCCTTCTGTATATCTCTATGTGCATTGAGAAGATGAACTGACACAATTTGATGCATTTACCATAGAGAAACTCTAAAATTTATCATTCTTTTTAGGCGTAAACATATGATAAAAATAAATAGCCATGTTTTGTTTATTCCACAAGCATCATAAATTTATTAGTAATTATATTGCATGTATAAGAAGGAGAAACATTAGTGAAGGGCTAATAAGTCAAAACTAGAATTTATAAACGTTATACATGGGATTTGCGTTTGAATTTTTTCTAAGGATTATCACGATACAACATCCAAGAATGATCTCTCATCATGCTCTCATTCCAAAATCCTTAATAGCGAGTTTCCATGGTTTTGATATCCTGGTGGAAACGTTCACCTTGCTCGTCACTAACAGTTTCAAGATTTTATGTGAAAAAGTCTAGGTGTAAATGCAGTAAATGGATTTTAATTGACATTCGGAATCCCATTTCTTTATAAGATTGAAGAAGGTTTTCCACGCCATCTCTATATGCAGGTGACTTGTTGATGCCCAGAAGGTTTGCACATAAACACTTGAAGGCTAGCCATACATTTAGTTCAAGAGAGTGAGGGCCTTCTCGAAGTCACAGTTATCCCACAGGTAGAAGAAGCAACAATACTTCCTGAATCCTCCTTGCATACCCACTAGTATGCCTATGACTTAATTTAAATCACTACAGATGTACCAGTGATGGGCTTGGTAGTTTATCGCTTTAAGAAGAATATCCATATTGTTATATGTCTCCATAAGGTGGAGAAAATGGCCAATAGGAATGAAAGGCTTTAACTTGCCATTGTGCAAGTGGAAAGCTTTCAAAATTGTCTTCGAAGCATCAATAAAGAGACGCCAGTCAGACGCCTCATATGTCTGTGACAAGGCTTCGAACAATCCATTTATATCATTGCATTAGCAGAGAGGTGAATTTGCTGTAAAGAATGAAGTTAAATCACGATTACGCTTTCTAAAGTAACTCAGGCACATTTTTTCTCAGGGAAAAATATTTCCTGTAGTCGAGTTGTTAGAAGTTCTGCTTTCTCCTTTGACAGTGACATATCTCTCACAAGTTCATTCAAATGTTCCTGAGTTAGCATCCTCATATTCAACATCCGCATTAAATGTGTCTCCACCTTCAGTACTGCTATCATCCCTGATATCATCAGGTACGAGGCCATCATCAGGTGGAACTGGAATTGGCAAAGATACATCTTGTCGAACTGGTCTTTACGTCGAATCGATGTTTAGATAAACAATTTGGTGCTTGGTCTTTGCAGAAAACCATTTTGTGGTCACACTGCAAAAATAGCAATCTTCGAGATCAACTCTGGGCTCTTATCATATCATAGGAACAGCGAAAAGCATTGAAACTTTCTCTTTGTTAATCCAGTCACGTAATCCATTACACGAAGAATTACAACTTTAGTTTGGTACCCATGCTTTATCTTGGCCACCCAGAGGGCAATGGGAATTAGAGTTTGTACATTTTATCTATATCTTTTGTGATCGTACGCTGCTAAAATTTTGTTTTAAATTGTCCACATACATTGGAGAATTTATCTGGATAATTTTTGCACTCTCGAGACATTGTTACTGCTTTGTGGAAATATTTTGTAGCCTCTTATGATCAACGCAGAAGGATCAGATTAGAAGATTCACATCACATGATGAAACTGAAAGCATAAAACAGAATTATAAATAATTGCGCAAAATTTGCATGCGGGTTACAAATGTAAATGAATTCTTCTTTACACCCCTTTAGCCAGCAAGAACTCACGAAGCATCTAGTTTGCTCATCTTATCAGTACAATAATGATGCATGTAATAGAGCAGTACCAGTAATATACTACATTATATAAACGCAGGTGTCCATTTTAAATCTTTAGCATATCCTATAAACGGTACATGCTAGAAGGCAGATTTGGATTCAGCATGGAAAAAGCATTTAGAAAAGTATAGTAAGTCTCTGATGAAAAATGTGTGTTGACCAGTGTAGTTAAGTGATACTTAAATGTGACCGAGACTAAGATAGAGTAAAGATAGACCTGGAAACGGTCGAGACGGTTAACTTCGCACAAATATTTGATATAGACACAATAAGTGCATCGGAGTGAGTTTGTCGAGATTTGCCTTCTTCTACGGCTTTGTAGCTCCGATGATTGACCTTAGTTATTTTACCTGTTAATGTCAGATCTTTTTTGGCTTAAAGCTGAGTTTGGCCTGGGCCTGCATTACTCCCCCAATTAGAAGAATATGTCTTTGCCCTTATGGTGAGCTTAACCGTAAAAGAGGCCTGTATGCTGCCATCGAGGAAGGAATGTTTATCACTTGTTGAGTCTTTGTTGATCCTAATGTATTTGCAACGGATCTTATAGTTCACATTGTGAACTAAAAAAAAGGGGAAATTTAGAAATGATGTATGAAATTTTCCCTTTTCTTATTAAAGATAACTTTTTCTGGCTATGCGATTATCATATTGATGCCTCACCATATGTGTTCAGATATTTTTTCGTTATAAAATGGAATGGAACCAAGGTGATTTTCCGACAGGCTAATAACGAGAGTAGAATCCAACTACGAAATTTCAAATAAGATCTAAAAAATATCAGGTGGAAATACATTATTAAATAAATGTAAATATTAATTTCTTTTAAGCTTTTAAAAATCTTGCCCGTGCTGTCGTCGAAACCTATCTAGTTTACTTTTTTTTAACGTTTATCCATTTTATGTTGGCATAAATGAATAAAAGTTTGAGGGATTTACGTTTCTCTTGACCCTCCCTTTTACCAAATATGTTAATCCTAAATTTATAAATATAACATGAATCTTTAACACGTAGCTCAGTCTCTTCAATAGATTTCAATGATCTCAGAGTGATTTAAGGTCGTTCCCTTTCGAAACTCAAGAAAACTTTCCTAAAATCTTCAAGTCGATGACGGAATTGAGTACAAAGGGATTTCATTTCCTTTTTCCCGGCAGGAAATTATCTTGTAATGGAAAGTAGGAGATTCCGAAGAAAACCGTAGAAAAGAATTAAAATTCCTCAGGACTTTTAAACAACAGAAACTGATTTGGTTTTGAAAAGTAGAATTAGGTGAGGTAAGATATGGGAACGAGTGGAGTGGTAGTCCGTGTAATTTATCAGGCAGGTTTGTAGATACTACCTATATGTGAAAGAAAGATGAAAGGGAATGAAGATTTTGGGTCAGATGGAGTAAATATAGGGCAATCTGTTGAAGATTATGAGGTTAGAAGTGCTTTTGGGTGAGGAGTAGCATAATGCCTTTTTTGGATCCGAATGTGTCAACTCGAGACTTATGTCGCTGAAGTTGAGATTGCTAAATGGTGAATCTCTACGTGGCTGTATTGTATTAACCCTGAAATGATATAAATGAAGTTGAAAAAGAAAGGCTCTGTAATGAATTTAGACGAGTGGTTAAAATAATTGGAAATGGGTATCGGTTGATTATTGTAGGAAATATTAAGGGAATAATAGGTGACAGAATTAAACAGAGAATATCTAGAGCCTTTGCTACTTCCAAGGAGAATAGTAATCGAGAGAGTTTTGTAGGGTAAATAGTTCAAGGTCTATGTGTAGCATCAAATGAGGAATTTAGACAGAAAATACATGAGGATCCCAATGGAAAAAGTACGTTAATCTGGTAGGAATTGCAAAGGCTAAGAAGTCAGGAGAAGAATAGCTTTTTGAACATTGCCACCATTACAAGAGCATCTGTGAGCAATAAAGTAGCCAAAGGTAGATGGCAAGAATATTTTGGTGAGTGGTATAAGGTAGTATGTAACGTGGGCGAATATAAATCTGATTAGCCTTGTGTTATGAGAGATTTTATAAATGAGGAGGCAACTGTAATAGATGATCTTGAGACTGAAATGCTAAAAGGTTCACTATGATTCACAAAATTCAATAAACCCTAAGAATACTACCAAGAAAGTAATTAATTAAATGTATCTAAACATATTTAAAATATTTTTTTAAAAAGAAAACTACACTTTCTGTTTCCATCTTGTATTATGGATGCGCCATCTGCATATGAATCGCATGAAAAATTGATTCACATAACAAAGGAATAACTATGGTTCAATAAAACAGCACTTGGGCGCACAATTTTGAATGCTATATTGAATGGATTTGAATCCGTTTAAATCAATATATGTTTACTTTGCTAAACATGGCCTGATTTATTGCATGAGGATAGTTCATCTTACCACATTCCAATAAAAGTCGCGAGTAGCTTGACATTATTTATTGTGCTAACACTTTGAATAAGCCACAAAAGTTTGCCGCTGTTTTTGCAAGCATAAGTTTTTTATTATGAGAAATGGACTTGAAGACTTCTTTGTGGTTAGATAACAGATTAAAGGAGAAATAAGTTAGCCAGGGAAGAACAATTTATCAAGTAACTTTCTAAGTGTTTGATGAATCGATATGTGGTGGTGATTAGAATTCCACCTTAAAAATATTGGAATAATATGAGCAATATTTACAGACTCCGGAAACACCCTTACTTATACGAAATGGGTAAAAGGAATGACTTGAGGCAAAGAAATACATAATTCGACTTGACATTTTTATAGTAAAATATGAATATCAGAGTAATTTATTCTATTAATCAAAACAAAACTATTTAGGATGTACAAGCGGGAAGAAATTTCAAAGCCACTGTGTGTATGGGGGATGGAGTCGTGCGTTGTTATTGTAACTCGGTCAAAATATTTAATGAAATTAAAGGTCCTAGGTGTCTGTCTTTTCAATTTTTATTTGGTATTCAAGATTTAAAGTGCAAGTCATAGAGAATTCCGAAGCAAATAACCCATGTTTTGTATTTAAATATAATTTTTTTCTGATTGATCGATACCATCAAGCTAAATAAATTAACAACATGATTAAAAACAAAAAACACTAAATATCACTGCAAACAAACCCCTGAATTTTTTGAGTGTTTTAAGGCTGCGTACTCATTTTTCATCGATACAAAGTCAGTGGTACTCATCCTGTCTTCCAAAGCTCCGAAACTCTTGTTATTTTCGGACTCGCTATTTCTTTTTACATCTTTCGAATTTAGATAACCTAACCAGCCACAAATAAAATTAATGAGGTGGTGGTAAAATTATAACTAGTTCTCCTTAAATATAAACAGTTCTTAAATAAAAACAAAAGTAAATTTAAATAAACAAGCAAATTACTATACAACTTCATGAATTCTTATTGGATTTAAGCAGGAACCAAGATATGATTTTTTTTGGATTAGGGCTTGCATGATTACTAAGGGGTGCCAGAGTAAAAACTGTGAGGGGCATAAATAGAATTCATTAGAACGAACCTTTGTAATATCGTAAGTGAGAAAAAAACGAGAATAGAAAGTAAATAGAAACATAGAAACGATTAAAAATAACATTGGTCGTGAAGGCTCAGCGCTTCTTGCTTTACGGCAAAGCATCACGTGGTATTCACGTGTTATCTTAAACTCGAGCATTGAATGGAGGATGCGAATCCTGAAATTCGAGCCGAGCCAATGAGTAGTGATATATGTGGCACACGCCAAGAGTTACTTTTTCTTTCTTATCTTTGTTTTAGTTCGGTTTTTATTTGGGCATTTCGCTTCTTTTATTACCGAGTTTCTTGTTTGTTTTTCTCCTTCGTTTTTTTTTAGTTTTGGGCACTCCGCCTATTTTTTCACGCTTTTCTTGTTTGTTTTTTTTGTTTTCCTTCATATTTTTAGTTTTGGGCACTTCGTCTCACTTGTTTATTTCTTGACTTCTGTAACACCTTGTCGATCTTAATTGGACATTTCGCATCTTTTGTTTTTAGTATCCATATCCGGTTTTATGGTCTTGATTTTGTAACATGTTCCTTGTAGTGTTTTTAAGTGTAAATTGGTCATATGTTTTATATTGCACAGTTTCTTCCGCTTGGTAATAACGATGTTTGATCGACTCTGTTGCCTTTTGGAAGTATACCTTCAAACGTATTTTCCCCCTATGAAACCTACCACACATTTTATCACTATGTCAATAAATAAAAAAATACGAAGTCTGCAACAACTTCAATATGTAAATCCATTTCATCATTCGAAATTAATTGTATATATTGTCAAAAATGTCTAAAACAAGCAAACACGCTAATTCTCGAAGTGTCTCAAATAATGCCATTGGACTGTCTAACCCGTTGCTACTCTCAGATCTCCCAACACAACGAGATTATTTAGCCTATATTTCTCTTCTCGAAGTGAGTGACAGAAAATTACATGTATTTGTCTGAGAGAAAGAGAGAAAGAGAGAGAGAGAGAAAAAGAGAGAGAGAGAGAGAGAGAGATATGGTGGTATCTTAATAAATATGAGGATTGACGAGGTAGAAAAGTTAATTGGTCAATTTGTGACCTCCATACAAGTTAACTCGGCCTTCGTCATCATTTCTAAACAATTGACGCAGCTACCAGAGGCAATAATTCTTTTAAGAGACCAATAAGGATTTTCTTTGTCAAAGGTGGAAGAGTTAGAATAAAATTAAATGTTCGTTCTGATCACAGATGAACCATGAATTCCAATGAAAAATGATGTGTTGTGGGATTTGTCTCTGATCAGAATTACCTTTTCCTCGTCGCCAAATCTATTCACAGCGGGAACTTGATCCGAAACTGAAATGTGACACCAGTAACCATTTTCCACCTGAAGTGGTTGACTTTAGCCTGTCGCCTCAGCGCAACTTACCACACCAAGCATCGTTTTAAAGGTAAGGTTAAGAAGAAACTGCAGTCTGCACTCTCTCAACTTCTACGTCGTCACAAACCTTATTCCTTGTTGGTTTGTGATTAAAACTCGACCACACATTTCTGACGCCGTCAATCACATTCTTTTACAAATCAAATGTCCCTCCCTTATTCCTCAATCAACGTGAGACATACTGTTTCCATACATCAAATCATGGAACGCGCACCCAGTAAATCTGCCTGTCTCTCTCCTATGCGACGATGATCCAAATCTCCGCACCTTCGCCGTTTGCCGTTCGCAAGATCATGGACCTTTGCCAAGGAAACGATATTGGTCACAAGTCGCTGAGAAAATTTGTGCCTTCTCCCCTCAACTTCAATGCGAACACCATTGCTGAACTCATCGTATGGGATTCAGACACGATTTACGAGCTTATCCTCAATTGCAATCTCACCATCGCCGAACTTCAGGATTTAATTGTCAGCAAATTTGAATTACCAGCTTTCATAACCCACACACAATTGGTGGTGGAAGCCATTCTCTGGAATGGCTTCCAGAGAATTATTTTGGAAAACTGACGCGAAAAAAAGATTTTGAGAAAATGAGTTATTAGTTACAATCCCTCTATATCTCAATATGACGGCGAGGATATGCATTTCTCATGGGTTTTGTCCTTCTTGCGTTCATAATATTTGATGTTCCATTAAAAAAAGATTTGTTTCTGGCTTTGAATATAGTTATCTTATCAAAACTTAATTTAGTAATAAGATTAAGTTGGAAAAAGTTAGGCAATCTCGATTTTTAAGCTTTGAATACAGTCAGGTGACCAACGATGACCAATTAGAATGGAGGATATTGATTGGATTCTTAAATATGATACTGTATTAATAAAAATAGCTCTATGGTTGAATTGGCAGAACGTAAGTTATTTTTTTTAATTTTGAAAAATATTAGTTATTTTTTAACCAATTTCTTTTTAGGACAACCTTTTATCTTTATAAAAGTTATATTTCATTCCCCCTTAATGAGCTCCGATAATTAGGAACCTGGACTGATACTAAGAAAAATTTCCGGAATTTAAGCAATCACATTTTTCTAAATGGCATAAAACCTAACCATTCAGATCAATTATTTTTAACATCTGTTAAAGATCCTAGGAACCGAACCGAGAACCGAAATAAAATTTCTGGTGCCTAAAAGATAAACTAACTTTTTATAAAATAAAAAATATCTATGCTACCCAAAGTTAAAAGACCAAACCCCTTCTTTCGAACATGTTTCTTCCAGGCCACAGTGCCAAAAGTGTAGACTAATTTGATTTTTGCCAAATGCCAAGTTAGTTATAATTATCTAAATTTAGATTATGATATTTTTGCCATCTTATAATCTTTGTTTATAATTATAACATGGTTTGGTTGAAAAGGATCTACATATGAAAGTTAAATCATTTAACACAAATAAATGAAATCCAAATATTTTGGCCTTGAAAAAAATGATTGACAACAGCATGTATCAGATTTGGCTGTGATTTAAATATTTTTTTAATTTTTTATTTAAAATTTTGTGATAAGGTTCTCTTTCAAATATGTCTAAATCTATTGAATGAAATTATTTTTTAAATGTCTCTAGATATTAAGCCAAATGCTTAACTTTCCAAGAAAAATTAAAGTGTACTGGTCTTACCACGTATAGGCTTATCAGACATTATAGAGCGATACATGGGGTAATGAAACCAGACGGTGAAAGTGATTTGCCTGTTTTAAAAAACAGAAAACTCTTCAAAGTTTTATGGAAACATATTCAATAGATGAAGTAATCGCTAAACTTACTTGTAAAGATGTTTTGCTTTTGAGCCGTTGCTAAAAGTAAAATTCAAACAGTTTTGAAAATTTCCAGTACACCATCAACCTCCAACTTAAAACAATGGTGTTCAGAATTTAATGATGAACTTTTATATGAAGAAAGACAGAATTGATTTAATTTTTCCCCCCCAAAAATCAAATATGGTAAAAAATCGGTGAAAGAGTTCAATCTTGATCTAAATTGTGATATCGTAGTATGTACCACAGACGGAATTCGTCAGGTTAAATTTGGCAAATATGTTCCGTCAATGCACTAGCAGTGCTTAGCACATAGAATAAAACTAAGCATTTGTGATGTTTTATATAATAACATCCATTCTTACAATATCCAGTAACCAGAAAATGAATTTTCTACTTGGAATGACGAAGAAGAAAACGTATTGATTTAGAATCTCCGGATATTCATCCATAAATTAATGAATATTTTGATTTAATGATACGCAAGGTTCGAAAAATATGTATAATATTTCGTAAATCGCTAATAAAAAAATAATTATTTACAAGATTTTGTCTCTGTCCGGTTCCAGTGATAGCGGTTGAACCTGTTCGCATTGGGCAACAAATTTGAATTTATTTTAACCTTTAGAGACCTGAGCAAACTTTTCTCATGGCATTTCTCTCGCTAATTTAGGTTCTGACTTTAGTTTTACTTTAACACATCAGGTTTTCAAGATATTCGAAAATGCAATGTGACCGCCTTCGCTGATAGAATGTAGCGTTTTACTCTGATTTCTTTGCCGAAACTGGTGATACATAGTTGCATAGCGCCATTGCTAGGAAAAAAATTGCCTTCTGTATATCTGACACAAAATGATGCATTTAACATATAGAAACTCTAAAATTTATCATTCTTTTTAGGCCTAAACATATGATAAAGATAAATAGCCATGTTTTTTCCCCACAAGCATCATGAAGTTATTGGTACTTATATTGCATGTATAAGAATGGTAAACAATGATTATGGGGCTAATAAGTCAAAGCTCGACTTCATAAACGTTGTGCATGGGATTTGCGTTTGAATTTTTTCTAAGGATTATTATGATACAACATCCAACAATGATCTCCCATTATGCTCTCTTCAAAAATCTTTGATAGCAAGTTTCCATGTTCTTGATATCCTGGTGGAAATGTTTACCTTGCTCGTCACTTACGGTTTCAAGATTTTCTGGGAAAAAGTCTAAGTGCAATTGCAGGAAATGGATTTTAAGTGAGGTACTGTATCCTATTTCTTTAGAAGATTGAAGAAGGTTTTCCACGCCATCTCTGTATGCAGGTGACATGTCGATCCCCAGAAAGTTTGCACATAAGCACTTGAAGGCTAGCCATGCATTTAGTTAAAGAGGAGTGAGGGTCTTCTCGAAGTCAGGGTCTGCTAAAAGCACCCTGATTTGTGGTCCCAAAAATATGCCTTCTTTTAATTTTGCCCTACTTAGTTGGGGAAATTCTTTGTACAGATATTGGACTCCCTGAGAATTGTCAATAGCCATTGTTTCACGAAGATTTTTCATTAGACTGGGTTTTAAATAAAGAGGTGGCAGATATATTTTCTGAGGCTCTGCTCGGGGACAGACTGAACATTGCTTATTCCAAGCTCATATATAGATCAAAGTTGCCAGTCACGCTTGTCATAATGTTTTGCAGTGGCACGGCTATTCCACAGGCAGAGAAAGCAACAGTACTTCGTAAATCCTCCTTAAAGACCCATTAGCATGCTGATGACTTTTAGATCACCACAGATGTACTACTGATACGCTTGGTAGTTTATGTCTTTAAGAAGAATTTCAATATTGAAATATGTCTCCTTAAGGTGAACAGAATAGCCAATAGGATGGAAGGCTTTACATTGCAATTGTGCAAGAGGATAGCTTGCATACCTTTTTTAGAAGCATCAATAAATAGACTCCATTTAGACCCCTCATATATCTGTGACAAGGCTTCGAACAATCCATTTATATCATGGCAGTAGTCAAGAGATCCATTAACTATGAAGGATGAAATTAAATCACGATTAGGCTTTTTAAAGTATCTCACATGCACATTTTTCTCGAGTAAGTATTTTTCTTGTAGTCGATATGCTAGAAGTTTAGCTTTCTGCTTTGACAGTGACAGAGTTAGCATCCTCATTTTCAGCATCCGCATCTAATGTGTATGCAACTTCAGTGCTGTTATCATCACTGATATCAGCAGGTACGAGGAGATCATCAGCTGAAACTGAAATTGGCAAAAATACATCATGTGGAACTGTTCTGCACGCCGAATCCCTGGTTGGATAAACAATTTGTTGCTTGTTCTTTGTAGCCAATCCATTAAAAGAGGAAGTACAAATTTGGTCTGGTGCCCATGCTTTATCTTGGTCACCCAGAGGGCAAAGGGAAGTAGAGTTTGTACATTTTCTTTATATCATTTGTGATAATACGCGGCTGAAATTTTGTTGTAAAATGCCCACTTGCATAACAGGCTTCATCCTAGGCTGCAGGCAACTGCCAAGACACCTGTCTATTGGTGCTCGCATATAGGTAATCCCGATCATGGTTTCTGATCGCGGTATCCTTCCTTTAGTCTTTTCATAAAAGGGCAGAACCCATAAGACAGTCGCGGGGGGGAGGCAAGGCGTCAGGGCTTGTCCACACACTGGTGGGCCTATGGGGGAGGGGCATTCCTTATTTTACTTTTATTTTTTTATCCATCCTTCTTCATTGGCAATTTCTATATTTGAGTCTATTTATTTCTTCTGATGAAGATGGCTCTTCAAGCATTGTCTCTAAATTTATCTGACTCTTGTATTCTTGTAAGCTGAGATTCTTTTTTCTTTAAGTTGGCTGGGTTAATTCTTGCTCTCCTTTTTCTTGATGTATCTTCCTTTTTTAACGACGATGTGATGATTCCTTCCAATTCTGAATTACGTGATAACTTCTTGATGCTTCTTGACGATTTTGATGGGATGAGATGAGTTGAGACGAGTTAGCCCTTGGAAGTCGTATTTCTTGGAATTCTGTTTTCTTTAAGCGCGGTTTTCTCTTGAGTCGATTTCTTGGTCCTTCTGGATTAGTTAGTCCTTGAAGCATTCTCCATTTTCTCGAGAATTTTCTTCGTAAAAATTTGTGGACTGAATGGGATCGATCTGGGTCTTTGTATCCCGAGGCAAGCACTCTACCGTTACGACACGACGCAGTCCGTTCTGACTTGATAATTTAATGGGCTATTTATATTCTCGCTTTTGGAAAGAAGTTTTTCTCTTATACATCTTCGCACCCCTACACAGGTTCTTTTCTAGAACGCGGAGTGAATTTGAGGATTGGGGAGAGACTAGTATTGGATTTCTTAATCGAGGATTACTAGTAGCTCTCCCTCCCTGGCCTCCGAGTCTGCGGGTGAGTGGAGCTAATTAAGTGGGATTGAGGAGAGTGAACTAAGTTTTCGACGCTAATCAGTAATATCCTTTCCCGGGTCTCCGGTTCCCAGCAGCACTTTTTCTTAAACTCTAGTAGGAGACGAGCTGCAGTTGTAACGAAGATCAAAAGATTGTTCAGCCTTTTTAGGGTCACCAGTTATGGGGGGAGCTCTTTCTTATAACTTTTTCTTATTTATCAAATCTATTTCAGGTCTACACTTTATTGTTAAATGGCTGCTCTCCTTGCCTTTTCGCTTTGCGCTTTCTCCCGCGGTCTAGCCTTTGTCGTTAAAAGGGAAGCCAACTGTGTAAGCCTTTCCATGTCAGTACATACCCTTTCCAGTACTAAATCTCCTGCTGGGCCTTATTGTTGCCACAAACGATATTTGACAGCAGATTTTGCAGGAATCTCTTGGTTCTCGTCTCGTCTCTTTAGATTCACAAGAGGAGCGGCTTTGCAACTCCTCCTTACATGAGCATGGTGACAGAGGCCATCAGAGCATCGCAACAATGGAGAGACCAAGTATGAAGGGATAGTGCAATCAGGGCTTGTTCTAACTGGCATTTACATTGGATTAGCGTTGTATATGACGCTCTTTGCTGGTTTTGTTCCGAATTCATTGACAATGAGGAACACTTCATTCTTTCAGAAAACAATGAAAAACTACTGGGTCTGGTACTAAAATAAATCAAAATGAAGCAAAATTAGTCGACGATTCTTTGCTTGGAGAATACTACAATGAGGTCCATAATCTTGCATCCCGCGGCACCTCAAATATATGTAATTAAGAAAACAAAGATGCTAACAAAGAATTCAAACTTTTTGAAGTGACTGCAAAAAGTACAGAACAACTGGATAGATTGCGATTTGCACTTTTTAAAATCAAGCAAACAAGTATCGAAATTGAAAGAGCTTTTTCATCTTCTGAACTTTTTCTATCGAGAACTCGGTCTCGCTTATCTGATTCAACCTAAAATGCTCAAGTTTCTTGAAATATTACTTTAAAAAATGTGAAAAACAAGATGATAAGAATAATTTAATCCCAAAACTTAATTTAGGATATTTATAGTGAAAATTTCCTGCTAAAGTATGTTTATCAGTTTGATTAATTTGTTTCAAAGTAAGTTTATTAGTTCAATTTCTTAACTTTCTTTAAATCCTCATAAGTTATTAGACAGGAGATGTTAAACATAATTGATCTCAAGGGTTAGGTTTTTTATGTCATTTAGAAAAATAAACATTGGTTAAAAATAAAAATATTTAGTTTGAGGAACCGGAAATTTTTCTTGGTATGAGTCCCGGTTCCTAATTTTTGGTACTCAGGGAAACCCGAGCTTTACATGGATATATAAAGAGAGACGCATACACGACAACACATCAGCTCTCGAAAGAATTCAAACCTCATCTATCTTAATATTTGGCATAATAACACTAAGATTACATTTATATAAAGTTCCACTTAACCCGTATCCGAAATGCTAATTGGAATGTTATTATTATTTGAACTTTGTGATTTATTAACAAAGAGATCACGATAGTCGTAAAATGCGAGACTAGATAATGTTCCACAAGTGAAAAAAAATCTTAATACAAGGGTGGCTATTATAAAGTATCTACTTATATTAAAGAAAAAACGTAAATAGAAGAATATTCATAACTTATTTAAGTGTCTATTTCTATAGATAATATAAATGTTCTCAGATAACAAGTTTAATTGTTGACGACAACTTCTGCTCCATTGCTTTTTGTAATGTTCAACTGTTTCAGAAAATCCATGGCAGTAACAAACCAGGAGCGTCAGCTGAAAAGGGCATTAGACAATTCTAGCTCATCTTTTCACCATGGGCATGAGGCAAATCAAGGGCATCAGCTGATCAAGTGTATGCTATTATCTAAGAGCATCAGGTGATTATGGCATGAGACAAACAAACTTGTAGCAGAATGAGGTCAAAAGGCGACCACGTGCCCTTTTTTACCCACGTGGTCCTGAGATCACTGGATGTAGCTGTGGAAGCATGACTGAACCAGGTTAAGGATGCAGCTTACGCCGTTATCACACGCCTCAGCTGCATTGGTCTACAGGCCGATTATTGTCTCACATGGCCACCTTTTATTAAACATTCTTGCCTCCATCCGAAGATCGAAGTCCGTTGAGCATGCTAAGCCAACGTTATCACAATTCACCGTTCTCCCAAATGAGACGCCGAATTTTCCCCCAAATCAAACGTGTGTATGGAAGGTTGTCACAGCCACCTAACCAGGCGTCTATATAATCCTTTGAATCAGTTTAGCAAGCAGCACTAATAGACATCCCATCTACTCCGTCGAACGAGCTAAATGGCGCTCGCCTCCCCCCCCGCAGTGATTTCGATTCGAGTCGAAGGCTAAGTTGATCTGTGAACTCTACCATAGTCAATCGGCAAGTACCTGACCTGGATTCCCAACTACCAAAGCTCTATGAGTGCTCCCTCATCTGAAGCGTATCCCAACTGGACCCTTTTCTACAATGAGCACGTAAGCTATTGTAACTGTTGCCGCCGCAAAATGATCTAGAAACTGGCTTACCTAATCGACCCATTATTTGTGTGAACGCCCGGGTTTTAAATCTCCCTTTAAATCACCAAACTTAATCTGACCTCTTCAATCCCTTAATTAACCCACCTGTATCTCGTATGGACATTTATTCCGGTATTTGCGACCATTCCCTTTAAATCCAATATTTGTGTAAATTTAAATATTATTTTGTTGTTAGTAAAGATATATTTTCCTCATTGTCTTTCTTTTGCAACCCCAACCCGTACGAGCTACCAATTAATCTTTGGCCAACTTACACTCTGAAATATCTGTTTTAAAAAGGACCTCGCAAAGTTAATAATAAACCATCCCCACTGGACTCATAACAATTGCCCAATTCACTAACGGTCTACAACCAATTCTGGCCTAAAGCCCCAAAGTACCTACGTATATATATATATATATATATATATATATATATATATATATATATATATATATATATATATATATATATATATATATATATTTATATATATATAGAGTCTGGCCATTCGATGACATATACAAATATATATACATTTCTCTATTATAAATTATGGTGATCAGGTGTGTCAGCGTCTTTAAAAAGGCTTTTGGAGAGATTTTTTAAAGGCGACCATTTAACTTTACATATTGTAATTTTCAAAGCTGAGTACCGTTTGAGTTGCAAAGAAAAAACAAAACAGGCAACAACTCTGCCATATTTATTAATCGCTTAGAGTTTTTATGCGTGTTTGGACCGACAACCTTTAATAGGATAATTTTGTCAGGAGACAGAGCTTCTCCCACGATCCCTTTAATCCCCGAAGGATTAGTAGAGTCTGAGCCCTTCTCATCTCTCGAAGACTCCATTGTTTTTTTTTTGTTTTTTTTAATCGTATATTATATTAGTGTGAGTATTTGAATAGCAAAGCTTCCGCGATTAAACAAGCATATTCAACCGTGTGTCAGTAATTTGTGAGCCAAGCTTCCTCCCTCCCATGCTGACAGCCCACTAAACCCTTTTTTCGGACAAACTGTCGTCGTTCAAGAGATTTAAACTCCAAGAAAAATAAATCGGTTTAAGTGCCAAAGACGAGGTGACTTATATACAGGAAGAAAATATAAAAGAGAAGGCTGAATAAAAAGAGATTAGAGAATTAGCTGATCAAAAAGATATAAGAGAATTAGCGGAACAATAAGAGATTAAAAAATTAGCTGAACAAAAAGAAATAAGAGAGATCAAAGAGCACGAGACAATTCACCAATATAAATTAGAATTAAATCGTGATCGGCTCGAAACCATTTCATTAAATTCCTGCGTAGGAGCTCCTCAATCTACTTCCGTTAAACTCCCTACGTTCAAAGAAGGAGAGGATTTCGGATCTTTGCTCACCTACTTCATGAAAAGTTTTGAATTTAATCATTGGGACATCGAGGCGGACGGTGTGGCTAAGCTTCTCCCTCTCCTCAGCCCGCAGCTCCGAGATTTATACGTATTGCTTCCCTGGGAAGCTATTTTGGATTACTTCACGCTCAAATCCAAACTTCTCGCTGCGTATAATATGACACTTGACTTCTACCACGCCAAATTTCGCCACGCCCGCCTTTAACCAAATATGACCTTCCCTCATTTTGGATATACTCTTTCCCGTGATTTCAAATTTTGGTTAGACGCATCGAAAGTCCCTCACGATTATGAGTCCTTGGTAGATTTTGTTCGAAGGGATCAGTTGCTGGTGTCGCTAACACCACAGATCCGCTCCTTTGTGAAGGATTGTCGGTGGAACTCCTTCAAAGAGTCCATAGAAGAAGCAGATATCTATGCGGTGAGTCACAACTTATACCCGAACGAAAATAAAAAGGCTCCCCCTTCATCTCCCAAGAATAAATTTAATAATTTGTGGTCACCTCCTAAGAACTCACCAGAATTCACTAAGGTTACCTGCCCCTTTTCGTCCAGAAGTTTCCCTCCACCGGAGCCCCTGGATGTCAAGCCCATCCTATTTAATCCCACGGCGTCAACTTTTCCCTGTAGGCTAATCATATGTTTTGCGTGCAGGGAAGACAAAGCAAATGTTTCCAATGCCCTCGATGACCGGAAAATAGACTTTGTCCCATGCGCTTGATCATCTAACCTTCCTGTATTGTCCCATACAATGAACCACATCAAAATCAGAGATTATCTTTTACCATTGATCAGCCGACGAGCCTAATTTATCTCATACCCTATTGACTGAATATACTTACCTGTGTTGCCCTATAGATTTTATCAACTTACATGCCTGGGCTATTATATGCCGTTGATCAGCTGACGACTTAAATTTGTTTCATACCCTTAGTTACTACCCTTTTTACTCAGTAGCCTGGTTTGTTTCATGACCTTGATTCCTTGATAGATTTGATATTTGCAGAGACTGATGGAGCAGACATTGAGGTAAAACGTTAAACCTTTTCACCCTTATGCAATAATAATTTGTATAAAAATTAACCTAATATGTTATTCCTAACTTTTTTTTCTCAAAATTCGCAGGGCTTTCATACAACTTTTTGTAATCGTTGTTATTTCATTTTATGTTATATTCCTTGTTCTTTTTTTTCTTTTTTTTGTCAGTCAGTTTTGCTAACTCCTATTTTTTATCAATAAAATTCTATATACGACTTTTCAAATCCTTAGAGTTAGTACATAAATAAAATAGAAAGAAATATACTTTAGTTCTTTTAATGGAGTGTGGCTAATATTTGCTTTATCTAAAGCGCTTTACATGCAGTATTCAAATTTATCAGAGTAGAATAACAACACATAATCTTGCCCCCCTTGCCTCTCACAATAAGATCTAACTAAGACTTATACAATTGATTGATCATCAGGTTATCTACAGATAATGCTTCATTCGTAATTCAATTGTAATTAACAGGTAGAGTACAATAACGTTCAGAGGGACGAGTGAATTATTAGCGTGCAAAAAGCTGAAACATGATTCTCAATGTTTAACACTGAATTGTGTGATCTCGCAATAAAATACGAGGAGTCATATGAAATTGTCGGTCCATCATATACGATTCAAATCATAGTAAATACCTTATTTGCCCCACATTGGACTAATGTTTTAAAGACTATTTTAAAATTTTATCTGCAAAGAAGGAGAATTTCTTTATATTTCTCAACGACAAAGAAATTATATTGAAACTTTAGACAAATATTTACCTTGGTAAATTTAGTTTTGACCCCCAAATTATTGTAATATTTTAAGTATATTTCTGATAAACTAGGCAGAATTGTTTTAATAAGAATATTTTGTATATTTCTTTGGAATAATGGACATGTCTTAAATTATTTTTCAAATTATTGGATTCTGAATCAATTCCCCTTAAATTTTAATAGAATACAACAACAATTTCACGCATTAGCAGTCTACATATATCATAATTAATGGATATCTAATAGATAGAATCCCTTTTGCCAATATATTACAAAACCGACTTTACCTAAAACGCGCTCATAAAAATATTAAATTTGCCTCACTATTTACCATTTCAGGTTAATTGATTAGTTTATCGAATTAATTTTCGTGGATCAATTCAAGATAGGGCACATGAGATATATCATCTTGAATTGTCCATAAATGAGGGCTTATTCGTAAGTTGAGGTTGCACCAGTTGCCTATCCTTGAATTAAATAAAAAGGGATTGACGCACGTGGCACTAAATCATTCATTGAATTTTGTTGATAGAATTACACAAAACGAAGAATCAATTCTATTGGGACCGACAAAAGGCAAAAAATAAAACGCTGAGAGGTTGTAAATAACCTCATTTACATACCTATTAGTTCCAATAATGTGTAGAAATGGATTTCGTCAAACACATTTCAGAGTTTATGTAATCATGTATATGAACAATATGATATTTAATGCTATTCCAAAGTTTTTTTCCATTTTTTAATTTGACAGAATAAATTTTATTTGATCTTGTAAAGATAAGGCATCTAAGGTTTTTCGAACTTAATATAACCTAACCTAACTTATCTAACTAAAACTAGCCTATTCTAGATTAGGGTGGGTTAGGTTAGGCTTGATAAACTTAAGTTTAGTTACGTTGGATTATATACAGGGGAAAAAAAACTTGAGATACTTCATCTTTCGAAAATCTCTTTTTCTTTTCGTGGAGATACCCTGTGAGCCGAATACAGGTCAAAGCCGTTTTGTTTTGCTCAAGGTATTTATTCTTGAATTGAACGAAATTAGGTCCCTTATCTTGAATCATCCAATTTATTTAAAATTTATCTGTACTACCTTCCTTCAAAAGTCTTAGCTTTCAAATGAACAGCTCTCACTAGCTGGAGAACTCTAATAGTAAAATTCAGTATAAAGTTCTAGTAGAATTTTTCGGTTGACAACAATGACTCAAATACATAGGTTCTATTCAGGTTTAAAGTGTTTTTTATGTTTCTATGATTTTTCTGGAATGTGATTCATGTTACCTTTATCTTTCTTTGTCTCTTTTTATCTTAAAAGGGAAATTTTTTTTAGCCCAATGAATCAATTTATTTCTTAGGTATTTTGCCTGCACAAAATACAATACTCAACTTTAGAGTGAAATCATTGACCGATTTGACCTCTCCCAGGTATCTTTGATTCGCTGATAGGTAAACTAATATTAAACAGTAAACCAACCACATAAACGAGGCAGCTTCTCTTTTTAGTAGAAGGAGGATAATATAAAGGAATTTGCACGCCTTCTCAACTTTAACATTTCGAAAGAATATACACGTGAAGTTATGAGAGTTGTGTTTCTTTTGGAGCCGTTTGAAGAATGTCTATGAAAAATTAAGATAGTTTCTGTTTTCTTTTGCACAGAAATCAGTAGAAATTTAAAAAAAGGAGATTAGGTTAGGTTAGCTATTAAACATTAATGTGCCGGGAGTAAAATTAAAGCCAATTTTCCTTATCTGTTCTGTCCGACTAAAAGGCAAACATTGATTAGGAAGGTTCTTTAGGCTACGGACAACGCATACCCCCCCCCCCTAAAATTAAATTAAAAGGAAAAATAGCCAGAACGATATAATAAACACTTGAATCCTATGACAAAAAGGAGTGATGTCTTTTGTAAAAAGAATAGAAACTTCCAAATGGAAATCGTGCGACACATTAACAAACAGAGGAAATGAGGACAGAAATTTATATAGAGCGTGACCTGAAAGAGCTCACATACATATTGTCGTAAAATAGAGTCAAGTTCAACCCTTCCTGCATTTCTCAGTCTAGATAGATGAAGGCTACGTGCGTGGGAGATTTATAATACAGACAGAGAGCAAATTATCCGAATTTTAGGTAGGCCAAAGACTCGGCTATCTCGTAGGTTCTAGGACAATAGAAAAACGGGGACAAAAATAACTTAACTAATATGAAAATTAATATTCTTTGTACAAAGGTTAAAAAGGAGTTTTGAAAAAAGATATATAATACATTAGACGCACACGAGTCTCAGCGACTTAAGTGGTAAGGGCACTTGGCGATGGTTGCCTTACACACAAACGAACAATACAGATTGAAGGATCGCTCGAATGACCATCAACGATGCAGCCTTACACTGGGGGACGACGGGGAAGTAGTAGAGAGAACACTTGCACAGGAGAGTTTCGCGTTGCTGTTACCTCGAAGATTTGGTCCGAGGGAGTAATCCTTGCCTTGGCGCAAAGTTCAAATAATTGTCTCTTGACAATGACTACTAACGGAATGAACTTAGATCTTGCTTCGGGTTTAGAACAACGAGTTGAGACTGGGCGTATTGCGTAACAACGAGTATGGGGTAGACTCACGGGAATTAAACGAGAATATCCAGAGCTGCAGAGGTTCTGCGTGAAATTGTGCAAAGTCCAACGGGACGCGGATAGCGGGTATCAACGGAGAAGTGCAGACGGCAGGTACTGACTTGGGCGGGCAGACATCGAATACTGATGGGTCAGGCAGCCGGCGGATAATGACGGGAAAGGCAGGCGGCGGATACTGCGTTCCACCTCTGCCCCGGAAAATTTATAGTTTAGGTCGAATGGGGCTTTCCCTCTTCTGCCTGAAGGGGAGGGTTGCAGCGTCAAACGCATCGGCAGGCAAGGGTAGTGTCCCCCTATTATCACGATCGCGGGAAGGTTTCTAAGCCGGCGAAGCAAAACTTTGTCCGACTCCCAATAGGACCTTTACGGGCTCTCAAGCTTGTCACGGCTTTCTGCGATGACGCGCTTTCAGGCCACCACGGCATTTATGATTTCGCACTTCCATTAGCTCAAACAAAAAGGGTTGACCATGTGTTTGTTCTCTCTCTCTGACCTATGTCACTCATATATATATATATATATATATATATATATATATATATGTAGGTGTTGTGTATATTGTGTGTGTGTGCCACTATGTAAGCATATAGATAGGGAGTTTAAGGTTTAAGGAAGGTAAAGTGCGAATTTATTCCTATAAAAAACGATCTAAAATTGTCTTACGACTACTAGGACGACGCTCAACTCGGTCCTAAAAATCTGTTCTATTTTTAATATTTTATGGCATTTTCGTTCTTTATATTTTGCCGCGTCGGTTTTAATAGTGTTTCTCCCAAGTAAAGAAGGATTTAGGCCGTTTTATGGGAAGCCGGAATAATTTCCTTCTCGAATTTTCGTTCTAGTCAGCGCGTCTTAGTGTCAAAATGCCTCATAAATATATAACCAATATTAGGTAACGTCTGACGGGAGAAACCACAGTATGGCTCTCGTTGCGTGTGCTTTCTTATGAAGCAATCGTTAATAATTTACTGCATGGTATCACCGCAGTGGGTATAATTAAAGTTCTTGGTTTTATCCGGTTGTTTTTTGTTCTACTTTTATTTTAAAGGAATTCACCACAATTATTGGGAGTTGATAACGATTGCTTCCATAACTTAATTCATAAGCCTCTCTCAATGATCTTAATTTTAGGATATTTTCGCGTTTCTTCCTCTTTTCTCCTTTTCATTTTCAAAGAATATTGCTACAAAGGAACTAAGAGTGACATGCAATTAACCTCTAGGAAATTATTAAACCCTTAGTTTACTATTACATTTATTGGTTATGGGTTAGCGGAATGAAAACTGTTCCCAATTACACCGATACTAAGCCACATTGATTCTGGTATATCTCAGGATGGTGCAACGATTCGAGTTGCCTTGATTTCCTCTCTCAAAGATTCACTTCCCGTGGTCTGGTGCCAAGAGCCTCGAAAAAGTGTAAATCGGAGGTAAAATAATACCTAACCTTGTGGTAGACACGACCTTAGTCTTCTAGCGTCTGGGCACGGGACGATCCCAATAACAATACAGTCAATCACATCACCGCTCTCATTCACTTCTCGTTTCGCAGTACAACATACACATTCTTTCTTCTGTGACAGAAAAAGACCGATGGAGTGCAATAATCTGCTCTGTGCCACTCATTTTCACATTGAAAGATACCATAATCACTGGGTGGTATCAAAGCACGAGAATCCCCAACATAACCCTCTCATAGCGATCAATGGTATCTAATAACAATGAGCCTACCAGCGATTGTTCTTCAGATATTTCAGTACATTTCATTATTCGGCATAGGGAACTCGCACAAGATGCGATGGACTAATAACCCAACTTACTATCCCATATAAAATTACTATTTTATCTATGAGTTGCATTAAAAAGCCCCACTACCAGGCCCCATTATTCTATGGTGACGAGGGTTTAGAAGTTATAGTCTCCTTAATCTTACGTTATTTCCAAAGGCGAACTTCCTTCGTTGTAAAAGGAGGAAGGTTAGGAAAGTTGCTACCTCAAGTAATCTACCGAGAGCTTACTCAAGTAATAGCACTTGTATCTACTCGAGTAATCTAACCTGCGATAAATAAAATAATTTCACCTTTGCTTACTCGAGTAATATCATGTGAAGTTATTCAAGTAATCACACTTTTCCTTACTCTTTTAATCTTCTATGTGCGTAAAAGACCAAGTTCACATTTACTTAGTCATGTATTCTCACTTTTGCTTACTCAAGTCTTCTCCTGTTTGCTTACACGAGTAATCTCCCGTTTGCTTAAACAAGGAATCTTACTTTTGCTTACTCGATTAATTTTTCGTGAGCATAATGGACCAAATTCACAATTGGTTACTTAAGTAATCTCACGTTGGCTTACTCGAGCAATCTTCCCTGTGCTTATACCACCAAACTCACATTTGCTTACTCCACTAATTTTCAGTGTTCTTAATAAAGTTATTTCACTTTTGCTTACACGAGTAATCTCACCTATGTTTCTCGCCCAATTTCAGTTTTGCTTACTTGAGTAATTTACCTTATTATTTTTCAAATAACATTGATTTTGCTTCTTTGACCAATCTGAAATTTTCTACCTCAAGTAATCTCATTGTTATTACACGATTAATAATACTTGTGCTAACCAGTGTAATCTCAATTTTTCTGAGTTTAATAATCTACTGTGTGCTTTTACGACCATTCTCACATTTGCTTCCTCGAGGAATATTCCCTATGCTTTCTCGAGTAATCTCACGCATGCTTACTCAACTAACCTCTATTTATTTCACTTGATTCATCTTTCTGCTGATAAATCAAGTAATCTTACTTTTAATTACTCGAGTAATCTCCCACGCGCTTAGTTAAAAATTATACTTTTGCTTACTCCGTATGGAAACACAAATAATCTCACTTTCCCTCACTTGAAAAATCGCCTTTGTGCTTACTAAAGTAATTTCTCTTTTGCTTACACAGCCATTTCACATTTGTCAACTTAAGTAATCTCAATTTTGATTAATCTATTAATTTCTTGTGTGCTTACTCAAGGAATCTCACTTTTGCATATTCCATTAATCTTCCGTATGCCTTCTCGAGTAATCTCACCATTACTTACCTGAGTAATTTTCCGTCGCCTTACTCGACCAATTACTCCTTTAATATGAAATTTGCTTACTTAAATATCCCCCCATGTGCTTACTCAAGTAATCTCACCATTTCTTGCTCGAGTATTCCCAAAGGGCTTACAAAAGTAATCTCCCTTTGCTTACTCGAGCAATCTTCATTGTGCTTACCACACTAATCTCTCCTTTTCTTACTCGAGTAATCTCCCATGTGAGTACTTGAACGATCTCACATATACTTATTCGAGTATCACTCCATTGTTTGCTGAAGTAATCCCACTTTTTTGGAATCTATAATCTTACTTTTGCTCAGTTGATTAAACTTTTTGTCCTTACTCAAGTAATATTCCTCGTGTTTATTACATTAATCTATGTTTTGCTTACTCAATTAATCTCCCAAGTGTTTACGTGAGTATTATAACTTTTACAACTTGATTAATCTAGCGTGTGTTTACTCGAGTGATCTCCCGTGTGCTCATTCATGTAAACAAAGTTTTGCTTACTCGATTAATCTCCCGTGTAGTTACTTAAGTAATCTCACCATTGCTTAGTGAAATAATCTCAATTTTTCTTTATTTAGTAATCTTCCGTGTGATTACTTAAACAATTTCACTTTTCCTTATCCAATATTATCCCGTGTGCGTACTCAACTAATCTCACTTTTGCTCACTCTAGTACTATCTGTTCTGTTGTTACTCAACCTATCTACCTTTTGCTTACTTGAGTAATCTCCAGTGTGCTTACTCAACCAATCACACTCTTGCTTATTGGTGTAATATCCTGTTTTCTTACTAAAGTAATCTCACTTTTGATTACTCAACTAATCTTCCGTGTGTTTACCTGACAAATTTCCTTTTGCTTAATCGAATAAACTCCGGTTTTCTTACTCAAGTAGTCTCAATTTTGCTTACTGGATTAATATCCTCTGTGTTTGCTTAATTAAACTCGCTTTTGTTTGCTCTATTATTCTCCCTTTTGCTTACCCAATAGGGTGGATCGTAAAGGGGAAGGTTTGCAAAATTTTTGAAATTCATTTTCACACCCTGATAATTTTATGGGCCCAACATCAAAAACTATTGTGTTTAAGTGTCAGACTTCTAAATTAATATTTTCTGGTTCCTCAACGCAATTAAAATTTGGAAAAAAAAGCAAAAATGTCGGAAAATTCTTTTTATTTTCAAATCTCAAGTTGTTACATCAACATTTATGTCCTATACGGGGTATATTATTTCCCTAAAACTTTAAAAATATATATTTCCATAAAACTTTACAATCAATACCTCTACTTCGATTTATTGAATAAAAATAATCTATTAACTACTCGATAAGTTTTCCTTCTTTTCTTCCCTTTGTTTCCATGCAATCTGTAGAATTTTATCATCATCACTTTGAAATAAAAGAAATTGAACAATTAACAGTCAAATATTTAAATTTTCACTATTCAATGCAGTTAGATGTTTTAGTGTTATTACCTCTCATTACGAAGCCCTTTTTGATATTAAATGAGGGTATTTTTCTCCTGGACTCAACTCTACTCCTTATATATCCGTACACTTTGTCTTCTCCACAAACTGCTAGTGGCGCTTCTGTCACCAGTTGGATTCATCTCTCAACCGCTTATGTGTGACAAGGAAACTTTGGAATATCCAATTTAGGTTGTTGACGGATAAATTCTTCAAGTTGATCATCAGAGAGCGTCCTCATCAGTGGAGGTTCGATCACAACGTTCTGCTGCTAATTAATTAGGTAAATGTAGTCGTCAGCTTCAAAGTTTATGTCTGTGATTTTGAAAGTGCGTATTGATTTCCCTTTAAAATCTTTTCGTTCTTTCATAATTCTTCTCCATGCGAGTTGCCGGATATGATTTCTTTCCTCTTGCCGCATACAGAAAAGAATGTTTTCCGTATGTGAAAAATAAGCATTCCTTTGAATCACTGGGACAACTATATCTTTAATCTGTTAGTTTATTACTTGCAGTGATTGCACTGTCTTGAAGAGGTTGAGTGCTCCATCTTGCGAAGAAGAGTTAGCTTTTATTTCAAACCAGCATGGTGCCTATATCTTAAAAATAAAGAGACAATGGATTTTAGCGTCTCAGAAGGGTCGGAAGTCGAAACATAAATCGAAGTATCCGATTTGCTGTTGTAAGCCGTCGTGCATGCGACATTTTACCTGGACTCTTAAGAGTCATTTCAGCCGAACATTGATCTTGTGAGATAGATAGAATGATATTAAACAGATACATTTGATTCTTGCTGAGATTTCCTCTGTCAGTAGACGGAAAGTTAGTCGGAATTGGCTAGAATTCAACAAGAATTAGAGTGACACATTTATCCACTTGTTTTCCTATAGGTCCGATAAATCCACGAGGCCACGTTGTTTTCCCATCCAAATTATTGATGAGATGTACAAATGGGAGCTCATTTACATGGAGCTGGCAAATAAACCAATGCAGTGGTCTATTAAGTTTTTTCTCTAACATTCTGACCACACCTCCGTCTTTTTCTTGTATTCACTACCGTTCCATTGCATCTCACAGCAAAGAGTTCATCAGTTGCGATGTTACTTGCTTTTAGATACGAGAATATTGCGTCGCATATAGCTTTTGCAGAACCTGTCTTCATTGTCAGGTAACCAAGTTGTTCTGAACCAGGTTCTTCTATCATAGAGATGTGCTCTTCTATTATCTTCTTCTTGTGATGAGTTCCCTCAATCGTCTCAACAACTAATGTGCTGTCTTTACTACCATCAAAATAAATAGAATATAATGGTTAATCAGTTCTAAGTTCTTGCTGTAGTGTAGTACGTTCTTTGATACGCTCTACTCTAACTTTTGACCTGTCTAATACTACAGAAGTTTCTTTGCCTTCAATTGACAGTAAGTTCTTAAAGATTGAACTTATTATTAAAGCAGCAGCTCGATCATGCACATCAGTGTGATCAAATGCCAACGCAAATTCTAACAATTTTATTCGTTTAGATGAAGTCTTGCCTGCAAATATTTTTCGTTTCAAGGATGAAGGAAGCACATAGTCGATATCTTCGTCAGCAGATTCTGTTTCTGTGATGAAGGAAGGAAGAAGCACTTTGATATTATCTGTCGAAGTAGATTATTGATTTAAGAGAAAATACTCATGATTCTTCTAAACTGCACTCTAAATATTTTTTTTGTGATTGAATTGGATTGATATTGCCTACTGCCATTTTCCTAGTTGTTCGTTGGTCTTCCAGAAACGTTTGCTCCAATGGCGGCATCTTCTTTTGTTTGCTACAAGAACAGCTTTCAAAGCTATCGCATTTGCAACAAGGAATTTCAAACAATTGTTCTGCATTCTCTGTAAAATGGTTACATTTCTGTTTGAATGATGTGACATTTTTCCTGCTAATATTTAACATTTAAGCCTGATATTTTGAATAATAATTTAAAATTTTTTTCTAACTGCCTCTATTTTTTTCAAAATAGAAATTAAGTTCTCGGCTACTAATTTAATAATTTGTTTAATTGGCGGGTCTTTTTTATTGCGGTTCTTTTTCTTTTCTCGCTCAAACAAAAGATATTTTCTAACATCTTTACAAGTATGCAAAACTCGTTCACAAACAGTCTTTCAATTTCATGACGCGTTCTAGGTTTAAATGCCATAATTACATATTGTTTATTTTTTCTCTTACATATTATTTAGCTCAGAAATATAATAAAATGTGCATAAAGATTTATTGTACACTATAAATTACTGTTCTGAAATAAAAATAGAAGAATGTGATGAAAATAATAGACACTAGACAGAGCTGACACACAATACACACACGCACATCCACTCTCCACGTGATCCTCCGCACTACTGAAACAATTGTCACGTACGTCGCTATCATATGTTATTTAGAAACCTCTAAATATCATCGATTACTTTCAAACTTCGTTTACTTTAAAATACAATAATTATTTGTTTGTAGGTATCAATTCCGAATTCGAATTTAATTTTTAGATATAATCCACCAAATTCAAAATTTAGTTGAAAATGGCATTATTTTCAATTTTCAATGGGGTTGAGGAACCTTCAAAAATTATTATATAAAAAAATTGTTTCAAGAAGTTTAATTTGACAGATAGCCCCATAAAAAAATCGTGGTATGAAAATAAATTTCAGATAAATGTTTTTCGCTCTACTCTATTACTCAAGTAATCTTTCATTTAGTCACTCGAGTACTCTGCCTATTTTTTATTCTGGCTCTGTACTGTCCATCTGTTTTTCCTTCCGTAACATTACTCCTCTTCCTACAAACATTGTTTCTGAAATTTTCTGTTACATTGCCCTCGTTCCTTTACATACTTTTTATGCCTGATCAAGAAAAAGACAAATTCATATATAGATAAATCTGTTAGCCTTTACCCCTATAGGTAATATAGTTAGATATTTCACATTCAATGTTTGTAAAATATATCAATTTACGTAGTAATTTTGTATAACAAAATTGTTTCCTTAGTTATTTATTTCCCCCTTTTATGGTGACTTGGATTTTGACCAGTCTAATAATTACAGCACCACACATTGTCATGTAGGTCGGTATTAACTTGTAAGTATACATCATAGCGAGTTAGAAGAAGGAGATAAAGGTAGGTATATAGAAGAGTGCTACAACAATTGGATAAAAAACGTCTTTTTTTAAAAAAACTAGTTGTCTCAGATGTCATTATCTATTTCGGTGACATTTTGTGTTTGAATGCTGTTATCGCATAAAGAGATGTACTTCTGGTGCAATTATTTCCTTTAAAAAAAAAGTTAATTTGTTTTTTTTCAAATTATCTGTAATGTATAAATTTTCCATTACATGGCAATATCACTGATGGTGAAAATGGATAAACAGGTGTTTGTGGTATCAAACAAGACAAAAGGGATGAAATGTGAGAAAGGTAGTGATTATTTTGAAAGGAGGTTTCAGAAAAAAGGTATATAGACAAGGCAATTTGTGAGTGAATATTGAAGATTCAGAGAAACGAATCTGTCCTTGAAGGGCAGAAAGGGACACCCAAGAAAGTCTGGAAAAAGGATCGTATTGGTTCAAGCGAATTTTAAGGGGATCCGCTTTTATTGACTTATGAGATATCTAACATATTACAAATTCCATCAACATCAACTCAGAGAATACTACAATGTGATTTGCCCAAAAATGCAAATCACATTCAGATTATTAACAGAGCAGCGATGTTTCTGAACAGATATTGATCAAATTAAAAGTAATGATGAGAAAAAAAGAAGTATTTTGAGCAGGATGTAACAAGAAGTAATTAGGCAATAACTGTATGTAATTATCTCGCCAGCCGCTTCTCCGGTCCTAGAAGAACAAAGCCATGGACAGCACGTTCAATCGATTTATTTCATAAAATAACACCTCAAATGCTGGAAAGTGTGTTACATAAAACAAATTTTGACTTTGATCTAGATAGAAACGCTGATGGCATCCCTTTCACTGAAGTGTAATCTTAAAGATTACAAAGATATAAAATCAAAGTTCTGAGACGCCTAAATATTGAATGTGGAAGAAATAGAAATTTATAATAAATTCTTTACAACTAAATTCCTAAAATATAGCTCTTTTTAATTTTAAGACTTTGAACACATGATGTATCAGGTGTACCTAAAGATGGTGTTACTCCTCCTCATTATTTGTAATTTTTCAAGATAATTTTTTTTGGTAATCTGGCTAGGCCACATATGTGGCTAAGGATGCGATGTGAAGAAGAAAGGAAAACTATCACAAACTGCATTTCCTCTATAATTGTGAGCGAGAGATTGGAATATAAAGATATGAAAATAATAGACAGTAAATTTCTATTTTTCACTTCTCTTAAACAAGAAATAACATGCCCTGAGTAATGAAAATCAAGTTTAATCAAACAAACACGCAAAATCTTTTACCTCAAGTTGGCAAAGGATGTTTTGTTATTTAGCTCCGATAGGGAATCTCATCCATTTCCCCAAATAGTAGATAGATTTAGACGTAAGAACTTTTATTTCTAAATACAAATTCTCTCTAAATCCCCAAACACTACGAAATCGTCGGTAGATGCTAATTAGTTTTGAATAGTTAAGAAGAGGACTCTTAAAATAATGAGAAGACACTCCCTTGGTCATATTTCTTCCTAATTCTTAAATCCAATTTCTGTGATGAAAGGCTTGATGAGAACCAGCTGAGAAGTGATAATTATGAAAGCCTACTCTTATGAAGAGGGGCTTGAACAGAATAGGAATGAGAGGTCATAAATTTACCAAACTCCACCTGAATCCTGCCAACCACCTTTTCGGCCATTAGATTGCTAATTAGCATAATTAATAACTATATTTATTAATCCCCATATACTTTCTAAACTGAATTCTATTACTAATTTCAAAAATCCTGGGCCCATATCTAATTTATTTATACCAAAACAAATCATAGGGCATTTGGCCCCTTTAGAGAGCATTTCTAATAATTTAATAAAATGAAATTATAAGTCAAGATTTCCATTAAAAAACGCTATAATTATACTCACAAAGGCAAAAGTCTATAATGTGATGTGCTAGAAATAAGCCTAGTTCAAATATGGAATATGAAAAAGATTTCTCCGCCTTATTTTTGAACAGGATGAGGTAAAGAAATTTATTTTGCCTGCAAACTAGTCCTTACTAGATATTTCTTTCTCTATAATACCTCCTAAATTAAGTTATCTTCTTACTTTACTTTAAAAATTAACTTTCTATTCGAGCCTAGATATCACTTGTTTTCTAGTGGCGTGGAAAATCGTTCTTTAATAATTTAACAAGTAATAATATAATGTTTGTAAGAAGATGAAAGTTCAAAGATATAGACTTGACCACTCTCGCTTTAGTTGATTTTAAGAACTCTTAATACTCCACATAATTACTAGTTACTGAATTATATGTTAACAGCTTATACTGATATCATTGGTTATGATTTGTTACTACAGGAATGTTTTTGTTATCCTCTCAGAAAAAGAGATTTATCTCAATAATATGATATCTGTGTGTTAATGTTGAAAGATAAATGGAACAACAAGGCAAGAAACAAGGATTGACAATGAAATGGAACAGAATTCTCTAAATTATTGTCAGGCAACAGACAACGGCTTAACTTGCAGAAGGCCGCGATAGATGTAGGGTTAGAGACTGGTTAGCTGCCACCCGCGCAAAATGCGAACGAATTAATGCTCGCTCAGTGTAGTTCACTGATGTGTTGAGGCTTGTTCGATTTTAAATTATATTTTACGTCTTATAATAGCAACCAGTCTTACATATCATTAATAATTGTTGCTAAACCCGATAAAGGAAATGGTGTAGATTTACTTAACAAATCTGATTATATATAAAAGATGTAGTCTTTACTAAACTACGCTACTAAGTTCCTTAGTCACTGACCCTCTAGATAAATTAATTTCACGTCTTGAGGATAAAGTCAATCGTTTCCTTTAGAAAATTAAATCTTCGGGCATCTTAGACATATCAACTCACAACCATCTTCATTCAACTGGTTCGAGCCTTGGTTTCCTGTATGGTCTCCTTAAAGTGCATAAAGTTGGTATTCCTTTACGCCCCATACTGGCTGCTTACTCTCTCCCTACCTATAAACTGGCTAAATATCTCGTTAAGCTCCTAAACCAGTTTAATACTAAGCAATACACCATTGCAAACAATTTCACGCTTGTTGATGAATTGAAACGTCTTCCCCTTGGTCTCTATAATATCCTTGTTAGTTTTGGCGTTTCTTCACTTTTCACGAACATACTTTAAATGAAGTCATTGATATAATTCTCAATAAGTCTTTTGCTGCTGCGGGAAAGTTTCATACTTTCACTCACCCTCTTCTTAAACAAACTCTTGAACTTATTTTCAAAGACAGTTTTAATTCAATCATAATATTTACAAACGGACTGATAGTGTAAGAATGGGCTGCCCTATAGCTCCAGCAACCCCTGATATATTTATGACTCATTTAGAAGAAAAGATTTTCAATACCTCCCCCTTATTTATACGACCTTCATTTTATCGCAGATTTGTAGACCACTCCTTAGCTATATTTGACACTCCTCAACAGGCGGAACAATTTCTAAAATTTATTAATTCAATACATCCCAATATTAAGGAAACCGTTGAATACCAAATCGATAATGCCCTCCCATTTCTTGATACACTAATTAATAAATCTGAAAACAAGCTCACTACTTCGGTATATCGTAAACCTACTTTCTCTGGGTTAGGTTTCAATTTTTTAGTGCCTGGGACAAAATCTTTAAAATAAATTCGATTAAAACTATTCTTCACCGTGCCTACAACTTACCATATTTTAATCTTGATAAAGAATTAGACTTCCTCCTCACCTATTTCAAAAACCATTCTTATCCTTTACACATTTTTGAGGCTACTCTTAAAACCTTCCTTTACAATACTTTCTCTTCGAAATTTCCTTCATATAACGTTCCCAAAGCCATACGATATCTTTCACTCCAGGATTTAGGCCCTCTTAATCAAACAAATAAAAAAGATCCTCAAATATCATTTTGAACAAATCAAATTTACAATCATTTTTTTCTAATAATTTAGCAATAGGTTTACTATTTAATGTAAAAGACATGCTCCTGTATAGCCTGCGCAGTGGTGTAGTATATTTATTTACATGTCCTCGGTGTCGTAGAGGCAATTATGATAATATGTAGTACACTGCGCTCGTTACACGCTCTTGCTTATTCTAACCTTGGCGTAAGTGGCAGAACAGGTAACCCCCTTACCGGCAAGGAATGCTCCCCGTTCGGGATCATATTATCCTTTGCAAAGCCGATGCAACCATTAATGATTTTAAAATTATAGATTCTTGCAATGATGATATAAGCCTACAAATAATTGAATCCATTCATATTAAGACCCTTAGACCCTCTCTCAACAATGATATATCCGCCTTCCCTCTCCGTGTCATATAATAACCAACCAATTATTATACCTCACCCTTCTTCATTGTTTCTTGCTCTCCATTGCATAAGTCGTGTTTCTACAACTTGTGTGACCGGTAAGATTTTAATTTGGTAAAAATTGAAATTCCTTCCCCTTATGCTCACAATTTCTCAATACCTGTTTAAATAATTAACTAATTATGATTTATCACTAGGAAATGTGAATGTGTATATATATACATGTATATTCAAGTATAATTGTACCTTCTAGTCCTAATTAATTTTAATGTTAATTGTTTAGCTATTCAAAGCTAATTTTTGTTCAATTTAACAGCCCAGAAGATGAGCTTGTCTTTGCAAAAACGCAGCCAGAAGAAAAATTAATGAATACTGTCATTCTCTTTACCATTAAATTTTTACTCCGAATATATATATATATATATATATATATATATATATATATATATATATATATATATATATATATAAATATATATACTTATATATATATATATATATATATATATATATATATATATATATATATATATATATTATATATATATATATATATATATATATATATATATATATATATATATATATATATATATATATATATATATGGGTGAATATCACGAGAGGTAACACGTGAATAAGTATAAATATTTGTGTATAGCACGTAGGAAAAAAGAAAGATTGATGGGAGTTAGTACTTTCGTTGTCTTAACATTTACAATCTCAAAATGGTTTATAAAATAGAGAGACGCCGTATTTATACAAAGCAATATTTTTCCTATGAGGTCAGATTTTTTATAAGTCTGATCTGAGAAATAAAGATAGGAATGGATCTAAGGAAAACAAAACGGGGCTTATATTTAAATTAATCTCCTTTGTGCTGGAGATTAGTTACGATTCAAAGTTATTTCTGCTAAAAAAATCATTTATATGCATTATGGTATCTTCCTTTGACCAGTTAATCTGGTAACCCATCTTAGTCATGTGGATGGCCAAAGCAGTATTAGAATATCTATTAGATAGTGCATTTTGATGTTGCTTAATTCTTAAATAGCGCTACCAAACAATTTGAGTGGACCAAATCGTTTGGTACCTCTATGTAGACGATGTCTTTGGAATTCTAAAGGATGATTTTGAGCTCGATGGTTTTCTTTTATTAATTAATTCATTGGTTTTGTTAATTAAATTTACTTTAGAAAAAGACGAAAATAATATACTTCCTTTCCTAGATTAAAGGCTAGTTTAAGGCACATTTAAGTTTTCCTTTTTCAGGAAACCGACAAATAATTTATCCTATGTCCATTTTTATTAAAACTCATTCTAAAAATATTAAAACATCAGTAATTTCTTCCATGTATCTTAGGGCGCTCAGAATATGTAGTCCTGACTAGATAGATCAAGAATTTTAAATTGAAGGGCTTGCTTTTATTCTATGTAACCCGAAATATTTGGGGGAAAACTGCATCTATAAAGTTACAAAAACATTCTATTACCGCAAGTTAGGGCAAACACAACCTTTACAAAACATATTATGTAATTTAACCTTACAATGATAATTTATTGTATACAGTACCAATGTTAAAACAACTTGATATAAGTGTATTTTTTAAATACAATTATACATTAAAAAATAAGTTAATAGAACACAGCCTAACGAACGATAATAATGAAATATATAGTATAACTTGTTTGGATTGTTATTTATTCTATGTAGGTCAAACTTCTGAAAATATTTCAAAATGCAATATTTAAGGGATATTCAAATAGTTCTTCGGCCGTCCGCAGGCTTAAGATAGTTCACCAGATTTACTGGTCAAAAGTAGATACCATAATCCCTATAAATGATTTTTTTAGCAGAAATATCTTTGAATATTCCCTAATCTCCAGAAAAAAGGGGAGAAATGTAAATATAAGCCCCAGTTTGTTTTTCCTAGATCCATTTCTCTCTTTTTTTCTCAAATCAGACTTTTTAGAGACCATAAGAAAAAAAAGAAAATACCTGACCTCATAGGGAAAATATTGCTTTGTATAAATATAGTTTCTCTCTATCGTATAAACCATTGATTTTAAAAATGTTAAGACAACGAAAGTACTACGTCCAGTCAATCTTTTTTTTCCTCTACGTGGTATACACAAATATATATATATATATATATATATATATATATATATATACACATTGTAGACAATAAAGCTGCTCAACCCAAAATGTATACAGTTCCGAGCATTACATATAGAGTGCTGAACCGGCGTTATGAAAAATACATTTGCAAGAACTCTCCGTGAAGCCAAAAAATAGAGCCTTTTTAGCAGTTAAAATTTCAACAAATCATTAAAAATTAATCACCATTTTGGTTTTTTAATCTCTAAAGAAAATCTTAGAAAAACTTTGCTGATAATTTAAAATATACCGAGGTCCTAACCAAACTCAGAGAAAAAATATCTATTACTTTTCAACCATTCAAAAATTCCAGTTCTTAAAATATAGTGTTTCGCATAAGCATTATCATTATTATTATTATTATTATTTTTATCATCAAGTTACCATAGCCTTCTTCCAGTGTGCAAATACAAAAGAATTGAATTCGCACAAAATTCCACGAGTACTGGAGAAAGGCAGAGGCAACAAAATGAAACAGGCCACTAAGAACCCTAAATAATGAAGAAGCAGTCAGTGAAATAGATAAACATTTAATCGAGAATTAAATGTAGAAATGTTAGGAGAAGAGACAATATCATTGGGTAATTCATTCCAAATTTTGACTAATGAACGAAATAAACGCCGAGAAATTCGCACAGTGCAAGCATTCATAGGATTCATAGCCAAATCATTAAGACTAAGACTATACCTTGAAAGGTCCAGGCAAGATACTATGTAACGGATGCCGATTGTTATTTAAACCTTAAAAAAAAAACAATAAGTGTGCCACCTTGCCGCCGATGGTACAAATCAAGGGAAAACTCAGAAGAGGTGAACTTAATAGCATTCAAAGCTCTATTCAGCAATGTCAAAGGGACGTTGGCCGCAGACATCCAAACAGGAGCACAGTACTTCAAATGACGCAAGATGAAAGCATAAAAAGATTTTATTATTGTTGAGTCACGACCATAGGATTTCAAGCATTTTCGAAGTAAGCCCGACTTCTGGGCAATTAGGGAAGACAAGGATCGGATGTGCTTATCAAAAGTCAGCTTAGAGTAAAAAAAACCTAAGCAAACGCAAACTAGAAATTTCCTTAACTTGTTCACCAAAAATATCCAAACAGGGATGAGGTGGATCCAATATACGATATCTGCTGATAGTAATAGAATATGGTTTACTAGCATTATTTTAAGATGTCTCTCCCTCTGGGAGGCAGTTTCACTACTCCTTCTTAGAGCAGTAGCGTGTGCTTCGCATGCAGATCTTTGGGCTGTGGCTTACTGCCAATCTGGCCTTGGTAACGGGGTTTTAGTGTAAAAAAAATTGAAAGGTTACCAGTACATATCTCCTAATAATCTACACTTGGTCTATCTTTGTTCACATCGATTTTTTGTTGAAGGGAACAAAAAATCTTTTTTAGCGGAATTCTTTTAGAATACGGAAAAAATAATCCTCACGACTCATTTTATTACCTTTTAAATTTGCTCGAATATTTTTATTTTGCTTTACTCGTTTTATGAGCCAATAACTATTTCTTCCTGCTAAAGATTTAAATTTATAATCTATTTAAGCAATAACTTGATAAAACCTTCAACTATACGAAAAGAAAGTTAAGCGTAAATTTAAATAGGGTTTTTGAACTTCGCCATTTTTACTTCTTTTGACCTGCATCGAAGCGCCAGCTCTAGGTGTCGTTTTTTTTTAAGAGGGATAAAGTTCAATCTTCAAAACGAGTAAAGTTCAATGGTACCCATTTATAGCCATGAAATGACCCATATAACCATGGAACATAGGATTATTCAACCTGGATATTTCAAATCTGCCATCGGATTTCGGGCTGGGTGGGGCCGTCTTGTGGCAGAAGCCTCATTTATTTTTAAAAAGGAGTGAAGTTTAATTGTACCCATTTAGAGCCATGAAATAAACCATATGACATAGGGCAAAGGGTTATTTACCTTGGAGATTTTAAATCTGCCATCGGATTGGGCGCTGAGTGGTGCCATTTAATAGTAAAAGCTTCATTTAGTCATTTAGTCATTCAAAGGCACTTATAGGTGATTTGAACCACGCGAAACCATCAATGCAATAACCATTTATCATCTTATCACAAAAAGCCGCAGGTCATTGAAGGGACTTTCCCTCTTGTTTGATTCAAAATTCTCCAAACTATCCAATAATCATATTTGTTTTTATCCAAACTTCATCATATTGTTTTAAAACTTCGTAATTTTATATATATACACTTACGATAAACTAATTTCCAAACTTTTGGGCGTGACTATATCCATATCCAGAAAATTTCTCTAGGTTAATTTTTACACACAAACAATTATGTAAACGAAAGAAAATCCAGGAAATTCCGCGAGTGAATAATATTGTAATGGATTCAAATATATAAGAAACTTTAAATTAAACTAAAAACTGAGGCCCTGTTCGGAAACCACAACGTCCTGGCATTTGGCGGCATAACCCTTACATAACCCCTCTCTCCTCTCTCCCCTCGCCACGTGGACCACCTGAAAGGCCTTTGCATAACTACGACATGCACTAATCATCACATTTCGGGTCCGGCGAGCCTAAAATTGGTTAAACCGGCAATATTTTCCCTAATAGTTAGTATTTAATTTCACTTCATTGACGAAATTAGATGAGCGTCGACCAAAAGCCAGAATGTACCTTTAGGGCTAAGTGAAAGACGCTCAAAAAAGCACCGTTAGAGGACGAGGCTTTAACCCCAAGACCTCTTCCCCCACTCCTTCCCCTAACCCCAGTGGGTGGCGAAGTATATATGCGAATAATTGTAGAAGAACGCGGAGAACATGTTAGTCATCGAGACGACGAAGTCCGACTAGAGGCCCAATAACCAACGAAAGGGACATAGAAGAAGCTCTGTCTGAGCCAGTTCCTGTTGGTCACACCGAAAATTAGAATCTTGTCTCAGGAAGATAGAGTTTGCGATCGAGACGACGAAGGCGGGATTACTGCCTGGCAACCCTACAAAAGGAAGACAGAAGAAGCTCATGCCGAGCTAATTCCTGGTGGTCACACTGAAATTTATGTTAGCTTGTTTTGAGAAACAAGCTCAACTATATCTCGTCTAAAAAAAACCCTATCTCGGTTTACCACAAAACCCAGACATAGTCCTCGCCATTGAGGAATACCCCAAAGTAAACTTCCTCAAATACTCGTCAAAAGCTTCACTCGTTGGCTCATCGCTCGTCAGTGCAAATTATTCTAAGATTAACCAGAAGATTGGAAGAAGCATACTTTCCCCGTCATCTGTGGCTTTAAAGCTATCACAGTGCCACACAAACAGCTGGAGGGGCTGGGGATCCGTCCACGCGCCTGTCCACGAACAACATTCTTGCGTCTACCTAAAAATTGAGGCCAAGGTCAGTGTCCAACCAGCTTGCCTTGTAATTGTTTTTAAAGGTAAATAAATAACATTATCTTTTTTTAAGGTCAATTAGTGTTTAATATTAAAGTGAGTTTTTGGTCTACCATTACTGTATATTCATTGGTGTACTTTAGTAAGTCTCACTTAAACTCGTTAAATTAATAATTGTGTAGTTTGTTTTGTTAGATTTCATTTTTTGATCATGTTGTAAATAAAGGTCTATTTTTTTCAAAGTATTTAATTCAATCCTCGAAACGTTGAGCATGGCACTAGAAACCCTCAAATATTAAAAATAACGTAATAATAATAATATAGAACTCTTAGAGAAAACTTAATCAAGGAGTTTTTTGAAGTACGTAACAAACCTATACGTACTTATATCACCACTCGGTCCTTGCAATACCACGCCATGGTTATACATTAATAAAAAGTTGGTATCTGGATAATACATTATGAAAAAGTCGGGTTCTGCATTCTATATTAGGGATTACTTGGACTCTGTATTGACCATTTTGGTTACGTGGGTGTCTGTCTTCTTCTTTTGGTTTACTTGGTTTCTAAATTCTCCAAAATTTATCCAAAACCTACCTCAAGATATCAATAAATGTCTTCAGAACAGAAGTAAATATTATAGCGAATTCAAACTGAAATGGCCCAATTTTATCTCTCCCAAAAATTTTGGGAATGCCAATTATCCACACTAGGTAGATATTCAGAGGAATGAAATATTAATGCCCAAAATACGATAAAAGTTATGATTAGTTAAACAAGGTTAACCAACCTTAATCACGTGCTCTCAATTATTTTAATAATTTTACTAAAACGAATTAATTAAGAAAGGTATTATGAATTTACCAAACATATTTCCTGGCCTTACGACCTTCAAAACTAAAAAAATCATTGAAAAGTATAACGGTTACAATCGGACCGACGAAACGCCATAGTCGTGAGTGCGCGACTAAAAATGCCAAATGAAGGGATGGATTAAACTTGTGAAATTAAATTAATACCTATTTTTTAGTATGAGGAAGTCTATAATAATATAGTCATTGATACTAATAATAATTCATTAAACTCGATGCAAGGCACACATCTATCCCAACTGCGTATTTTGTTCGCAATTAATATTTCATAGAATCATTTTTATTACGAAGTAAATGCATTTTAATTTCTTCCTTCTTGAACATATACATCTCTTACTTAGTTTCGGGGTTCTTTGTTGGTCGCGCTTTTTTCAATTCCAACTACTGATCTTCTAAGTAATTTCGCTTTTGTCTTTCTGATGGAAATATTCAAAGCTTAATTTAGAAATTTAAAGTTATTTTCTTACTTGATAGGCAGCAGATTATTTGCTGTTGGTTGAATGTTTTCGTGTAACACAAGCAAACATTGGGTTTGATGAAGTATGCGGTCTATTATTAGTCCAAATTTATAGCGGAATAACAGCCTTGCGGTTTAATTCTTTCCTATTTCAAAATAATTCCGATAAAAGTGATTTTCTTGTCTTTAGGTTTATAAATTGTAAATTGATTTTTTTAAATAAGCTGCACCGAGACCGGTAGGCTAAGCAGTTAGGATACAAGGCGCTTGCCCCATTCACTCATTATCAGCCACGATGAACAACGCTCTTCATCCTCACTAAGCACCGGCTGTAACTAATAGACTAATTTAACAGCAGAGTCTGCACCCTCAGACGACACCGTCTTCACATGTAGCAACTGCAACATGACCTGCCGTTCCAACAGCGGGCTGTACAGTCACAACCACCGCTGCAGTTCCACCAGTTCCTCATTCATCTCCTAAACTCACACCTGCTGGCTCTAAGCGCCACACTCCGGTTCATCGTCTCAGCCGGCGGGCTTAATCCATATGAGGGAACGGTGTTTACACTGCACCACCAATTATTTAGCAGTTTCTAAATGGGCGGCTTCGCCCGCCAGCCTTCCGGTTTTTTGCCCCCACCCCTGATCCAATTAAATAAAACTGTAATATTCCTGATTGGAAAGCAAAACATTAGAGTTGAAAACATATATATTATTTACCTCAAGCCGGTAGGTATAATTTTGCGTGGAACCTCTCTTTTATCCAGGGATATTTTTTTATCAAAAGAGAGGTTGCGAAATACCCTTCTATGTAGGACTCTCTCCGTCCATGGTGGGGCACACGGTCTCTGGCTTCCATCCAGAATCTCTCGATACTTTGAGTCCTGGCTTCAGTCTCGGTAACAAAATATTTACGGCAACGGAACAAAGCATATTTAGTAACTGTCACTTCAGATTTACAAGTAGCAGACTCGGCTTTGCCTTCTAGTACCTAATGGCTAGCTTTAGGAATCGTTGGTTTTCTTGAAATCATGAAAATCACACCAAGATTGGGACCGATAGTGAACATACACCGCACGAATTAGCTAATTTGAATAAAATGACCTGTAACGCTGGAACGCAAGTATTTATACGAAACACTATCAATAGTTTGCATAAAATATATAAAACATTGCTCTTTTTTATACTTCGTTTCGGCGAACACAATTCCTTGGCAACAGGAAAAAGTTATTTTATTTATTACAAAAAAAGAACACTACGTCAAAAGACAAAATAGTGGCAGGCTTAGAGTATTTAGACTAGATTGATAAACTTTACAAAAAAAAGAAAATAAAAAAAAACCCATACTTTTTCCTATCTTTACAAACAGGAAGGAAAGGTTAAAAAAAATAGACAGTTATAATTGGTCAATGACAGTGTATAATACAGTTCACTGATTAGCCAGTTAGATAGTTGAAAAAAATGAAATAAAATAGCAAAATCAGGGGATAGTAATCTTAACAATTATCCATCATCCACCCCCTTACAAGGTGAGAAAGTAAGAATATTACTTTGGGGTTGGGCGATACATTGGTTGTGGTAAACAGAAAAGTATCTTTTGCCAAATTTGAGCTCGATCAGAACATAAATATGGCTGCCATTATCGAACGCACAAATAGAAAAGCAAACCTTCTCATACATATAAAATATATATATATATATATATATATATATATATATATATATATATATATATATATATATATATATATATATATATATGCAAATATCACATAAGAAATTGAAAGGTCGATTCAAAGTACTTTCAAACTTTTTCAGTTCATTCTCAAGGAGACAACAGATTGGAGCTCCGCTCATGTTCAGGGAAAGGACACAGAATAGATAAATATTATCAAAGACGGGATTAAATATCGGATACAAAGGTAAAGACATATAGATAAGGTCACTTCTGGTAGTTCCATCTGTGAGAAAAGAATGTAGAAATTTATGTCACAAAGCTATGAGTGCATACACGTGCTATTATAAATACATTGAAATAGACAAAAGAAACATAACTAATTGAGTAAATAAAAGGGCTAAGATTTAAAATAGACAATTTCGATAGAAATAAGTCTTTTAATTACAGGGTCCAGTTTAAAGAGATCTGTGGATATATTAAAATTAGACGAAGAATTAATGATTGAGCATTCGACAATATTGAAAATGAACGGAACAAGTTCGAAAGTACTTGGAATCCGACTTTCATTTTCCTGTGTGATTTTATGCATTTATTGCTCTACTCACGGGCTACTTTGTGAGTTTCTCATATATATATATATATATATATATATATATATATATATATATATGTATAGAGAGAGAGAGAGAGAGGCGAGACATTTTTCGATATTTATGAAACATATCGTACTTTCTTCTGGTTAGAAAACTAACAGGAAACTCAGTAAACATACGATTGTATTTAACAAAGGAAATATACAAGACAAATTTTCTTTGTTTATAGCAACATTTGCGAGGTTTTATCTTTGTGTCAAAGTCATTGACTCCACTTGATGGTGGTACTGAACAACACGAAGCACATCACAAAATTTATTCTAACCAAGTGAGCTCAGGTTCTCCTCCATTTAATTATACTTAGAAGATTTTTTTTTTACTCTAAAATATCTAAATATTCAATATCCATGAAAGAATAAGCTTTCATTTGAGATAAATAAATAGGCTCCGGTGTTTGTAAAAAATTACCACAGTCATGCTTAATCAAAATATATATATATATATATATATATATATATATATATATATATATATATATATATATATATATATATATATATATATATATATATATATATATATATATATATATATATATATATATATATATATATATATATATATATATATATATATTTATATATTGTGAATTAAAATATGAACATAAAGTGTGTTAACATATAATTCTAATATTCTTTAAGTAGGTCTTATATTCATAAAAAACTACAAATTATTAATACACTGAATAAAAAAACTATATTACTTACCTAAATAATTATATATATACTTGCATATACCAGCACTTGTATTCACTTGTATTATGTCAACTGTTAAACTTCAAACTCCAAATGAACAATTAATCAATCCTCGCTGACTTATATAGGAAATGGTACGATTGCATCACCATTTTAAACGAGGGGGCGTTATTGCGTTATCACTTTATAAATGGGCTCAGAAATCAACAAGCTGAAGCAACAATTACATATTATTGTATCATATGCCGAGTATGTGAATCTCATTCCACTTTTCAGATAATGTAATATCTTGATTTTTTTTGCGAATTATTGTAATTCATATGGAATGAGTTATCAATGACAAATATATAACAGTATATAAGTAACAACCAATAAATGCCTACTATTAAAAAGTTTCAATATTTTAACTGAAATTTAAAAATATGGAGACAAATAGCGACCTCTAAATATTTACCAATTTAGTCAATATTTTGCATCAGCTCTTTTAACATCTTATAGCATAATTTTAGCCATGTGGAGAACATTTCCAACTAATTTAAATTTTTTGCATATATTTTTGGACCACCCTAATATATATATATATATATATATATATATATATATATATATATATATATATATATATATATATATATATATATATATATATATCATCATTTCAGGAATTTGCCAAAAGATGTCCAACTTTTGGCACATCTTTGAAGATTATGTTTTCATCCTGTTTTAGGCATTCGTTCCAGTCATCTTTTATCAATTGGAGTAGAATTGTTAATTTTCCTATCTGATCTATTTTAATGGAATCCTACTACATATCTTTTCTATCAAAGTTTTAGGTTTGTCATTCCCTACACCTTATCCTACCTAAATTATGGTTTATTCACACATATAAGTGGCTGATTTTCTGTTACCCAAAGATATCCCCTTCATAATGCACTCATGTCTCATGGTATTTCTCCGGTTTAATGGAAGTCGTCTGGTCAGGCTTCTTACGGGGAACATGGCCCTTTTGCTTATGATGATGATACTTGCATTCCCAATGCCTTCTATCCCTGTGTGATTCTGCGTTAATTTTCTGGATTTTTTTCCCGTTGCCATTCAAATATTTTGATACATAGATATATTTCTCTACCATTTCAATTTTCTCCTTTTAAATGTAATCGCTATCATGTTGACCTCTGGTTGGTTTGTCATCTATTATGATTTCTAAGATTTATATATACGCTCACTCTTTTGCTTTCCTGGTTAAGGTTAGGAAACATAGTTTGAATCTCTTCTAGCTTATTAGCTAGAAGTGCAATATTATCTGCGAATTTTAAGTGATTCAGGGGATTTCCATCGATCTTAATAGCCTTGTTTTGCCAGTTTAGCATCCTGAACGAGTTTGTAAAGTATTTCTGAGATGTAAAATTTCCTTTTTTACACTTTTCGAGAATAGGAAGATTGTCTGAATCCTTATGTAATATATTGTAGGCTCAGCAAGTTTAGTTTATGTGTTCTAAGATATTTATGTAAAACAGATATATATATTCAATTTGTAATGCATCTAATCAGCGTTGCTGTTTCTATTGAATCAAATATGATTTATTAGTATACAAATACTAAATATAGCTGTATATTTTACTTTAAAGTTTGTCGGTGGTTAATCTTTCACAATTCCTTTCTGTCGACAGCTTTATCTTGGGTGTTCGTCATATAACTGGTTCTGCAAAGCGTTAGTAACGACTGTTGGGAAGAGTTTATAGACACGTGCAAGAAGGTTGATTGGTCTATGGTAGGTTGGGTCCGTTTGATCGCCAGTCCTACAGAATCTTCTCTTGTTTAGAAAATTCGGAGAAGATACAAGCTATTATGTCCACAATGATAACTTCAGTCTTTTACAATTGCGAAGTAATGTTTCCTGGCCGGGTTTCTTCTGGCTCTTCATATTTTGCATTTATCTGTTACCTAGTGAGTTACGTTGTCTTTATAAAAATGAATTTCATGTTAAATTTCTACTTTAAAATATTAATTAAAAATTTTATTGGTCTTAAAACAACTTTTATTCTGGCATTTTAAATATTAATTATTTTAGTTAATATACAATAGGGCCCTTTAAATTTGTAAAATTCTGTTATTGGCCCATTTACTGAAATGTTTGCTCACACCTGCTTTAGATCTTGAGGAAAGTTCAGCAATATTAATAAACACAAAATAATATAAAACAAGTTTTCTCAAAGCATAAAGAATAATTGAATTTCAATTTAGAACTATATAACTTACATAACTGGATATTTTGCTCATTTTAGGCCTGTATGTGGAAATCACATGAAAGATCCTTCATTTAATAAAATGCTATCAGAGCAGGACAGGAATTATATTAAATAAATAAAACACACAATTATTTCACGGAATTTTATTAGATCCAACAATCAAGGCAATTCTTAAAACCAAAGAATTCAAGAATAACCGTTCGAACATTAGTACATTATGCAGAATCTAATAAAGAAAAACGTAATAAACCAATTACATGTACATATGTATATATATAATCAAAAGAATCGCGTGAGAGCCTTATATTTATTTTTTTAAAGAAGCTTGAAATTGTATAAGGGTTTGCTACATGGTTATAGGGAGAGCGCCTGTCCCACGGCAAACTTGATCTAATAACCAATACATTTTGCCTTTCAGGTGCAATTTCTCAACTCAATTTGCACTATTTCATATATTTATGATTTGTTACGAGAGGTAAAAAATAGTTAAATAATATTGGAGATGAGTATAAATAAGGTAATATATGTTAGTATTTTTATTAATTATAAATCAAAACAAAGACCGGTTCGTCACATGTCACCTCTCCTATATTGTTAACTATTTTGTAAGGAATTTCATAATAAAAGTCCATATAATCTAACAAAATGGAATATATTCTAAGGCTTATTTGATTTTTTGTTAGTCAAACTGCACATGAGGCTTACCTTAGTTTTAGGCAACTATAATGTCAAAAATGAGAGGAAAACTAGTCCCGTTTAATCTAAAATTGCGATCCACTTCACAGTAGATTAATTATTTTTATGGAATTTTTTAATCTGTTGCGCAATTCAAGAAGTTTAAAGAGCATATCCAGAAGTACGTAACTACAGAACCAGGCAATTTCCTAATACAAGTGAAAATTATCTAAATGCTAATTTAATTTAAAAAGGTTTAGTTTTAACACAACTTTATATTTCATTTGGCTATATAAATAAATTGAATGTTCTTTCATAATTATAATCATGTTAGAAAATATTTTTCTGAAATAGCTCAAATTTCCTATAACCAATATTAAGGTCTTACTGCTTATGTGGTAACATTATTTTCTTTCAGTTTATAGCATTAATTTGCATAATTTATTGAAATATTGGTTACAAATAACCATTGATTTTTGCTAATAAGTTCGGTCAAGTTGAGTAGGTCATTTTATTGGAAACAGTTATCTCCAGCTAATGTGAGAGGTTAAGTTTCGATATCGATTTCTAAAAAATATAAACATTTTCATTTAATTTTTTATTTAATATCTTCATGACTCGTTGAGAAAAATGTAGAAATTGGTTAAACAGAACTTATAATGAAAATGTTTATAATTAAATAATAAAATGAGGAAAGTAAAGATAAGACAATGAAAATTGTTGTACTTACCCTTTTTTATTTATTAAAGTAACTTTCTTTCATTGCCAAGAATATTGCCACTTATTTGAATCATAGGAATTCATAAATCATCATTAAATAAAGCCATTTTCATTAGCGTAAATAGGCCCTAGAGTAGCCGGCCTACCCATACTTTTCCATCGGGCTCTAAGGCAAGGAACATATTGGACACTACTCCTTCTCATTTGAGGAAGAGCTTAAAATAAGAGAGCATTGCTCCCTATAAAAAGGGAACCTCTTATATTAATTTTAATTTTTCCTGATCATAATAAAAGTTGTATTTGGAGAACTTAAATTCCTCACGTAATGCAACTAAGATTTCATCGCTTCCACAAAAAAAAAGCCATTTTCAAATGATATTTTATCAATCTCTTACGTGTTCTTACGGTCTTTATTTTGACCTGAGTAATTTTTCAAGATAGCTTACGTTCCTATCCCGAACAATTCAATGTTCTGGATAAGAACGTAAGGTCGGTGACGCAAAACTGTCTGCTATTCGTTTTTTTCCGAATTCCTGACATTTTACGAAGTAAACTCCTCTAAATGGACTAAAAGACAAATTACTGAGATGTTTTCTTCTTTCAAGGCTTTTGACGATTCTGGTTACCAATCGAGTATAAGATTATAAAAGGTTATACTTACAAGTGTTGTTCAAACTTAATATGTTCATGGACATATTGTTTTAGTTGTGATCGTCATTGGGAAAAATTTAGTTTTCAGGAAATATTATAAAGTTATAGCTTTCCAAATAAAGTTTACTACATGAATTAGTGCGCTCTTAATGATTCAAAAGGTATCCGTTTTATTTTTATTATTGATAGATTATAGAATCAAATCTTACTCAGACAGAAGTAAGGATTATATTTGCCATTTATAGAAAAAAACTCAAGTGCAACTACCAATAATTCGAATGGCTGCAGCAACAAATTATTTTTAACGTTCAAAGTTACAAACGCCAGGGGGCGGGGGTCTCAACGATGTTAATAGCAACTACATATATGGATTTTTTTGTTTCTCTACAAGAAACCTTCAAGTGGATAAACGTTAAACTCATAGAAGATTGACCACTGATAGATTTCATTTTCGCGTTCGTGCCCTATTATTATATTATTTTAACTATATTTAGCTTAGAGATAAGATACATTATTCACATTGTGTTTAACCAAGCTAAATCTAATGATAATGAAGGGTATGTTTTAGGCCATAAATCACTATAGTTTTTTAATCCTGGTTTATCCGTCAAATTTAGAATCAAATAATAAACTGAAATTGCAAAAAAAGAGAAATTTTAAATATATTTTCACACTTAAAAAATTACAATAATTACCTTTCTCAGTGGTTACTTTAATTTCAAAGAGGGTTTCTTTCAAGGCCATGCCTCAGAATATGACAAACAAAACTTTCTAAGCAGTATTTTGGTTAGGTATGTTGGATTATGTCAGGAATAGGGAACACAATACTATTTTTTACATGAATATCAAGTATTGCAAAAGTCATGTTGTACTTGGTATTACGCGTTCAATGAACCACACAATGATAGTTTTGATACATTTAAATAAGTTTTTTACCATAAAATATGTATTTAAATTGTAATATTCATCAATGTGGGCGCCCTCGGCGGTGAGCACGTGCTCCAGACTAGAAATCCGAGCAAACGATGAGGACGAAGTCCTTCTTTATGCTGGCCCACACGTTGCTGACGGAAGACTTCAGCTCGCCACCCTTTATTTGGCGTTGGCCTCAACATACTCCTTCTACACGCTGCACTCTTCCTGATTGAGGTCAGGGGACTGCAGCAGCCAAAATTCCTTTGACCACAATTTCATGATAGAAACCATTCACCTTTGTACAGAATTGTCCATGTGAGCCGGGTCACAGTCCTCCTTAAACACTTAGTATGCCTATTTCGTGATCTTTATCACTCAAGGCAGGACTTTATTAGCCAAGATGTTCCTTTAATCGGCCTCGGTAATCCTGTAACCGTCCACAAATCACAACATTGGCATGTTGCTGCCATGTGAATATCCGACGGCGAGTATCATCAATGATCTTGTTCTTGGACAGATTACGAAACTCGTAGATGTATTGCCCGAAAATTACAACGCTGATGTTGTGCTTATGATGACTGGATCGCCATGAAGTTATTTTCATTGAAAAATCAAAGGATCATTCGATTAGCATGGTTCCTCAAGTCGTTAAGAAGGTGACGACTGCGCTCTTGACGTTAGTCTCGTATACGGCCAGTAATCAAATGCCTTTCCACGCAGTACAAGCTCTTGTCGCTCTCATCTTTGACTGCCTTGGACACCATGGCTACCGAGTTGTTCTTCTTCTTCTTGGGGAATGCAGTCATTTTGAGCCTCAGAGTATATTCGAAGGCCTTTCTTCTAACAAAAGCACCGAATATACAAAATAATAACTTTACAGGAGAAGCGTTCAAAGTTTTCTTTTATTGTGATGCCAAAAAATAGTATAATTTCAAGATTCTGTTAAACGTTTAATGTATTTACTCCATTATAGGGTATCATCTTCCATATTTTACTTTCTTTTGTGCATTACTTTTATATTTTTGGCTCAGTTGTACAAAAACTGTTTTTCGTTTGGTTTATGGATTGCTATTCACTACAAATGCGGGGAAGGAAACCAAATATAAGTAAGAAGTATATTCTGTGTTTTTTTCTTGAATGACCATTAATATAAAACAATGAGACACCTATTATACCTAAATTCGGTGTTTTCACTTTGAATTATTGACAACAGTAATCAATCAGACTTCATTATAATTATGGCAACCACATTACATTATACATTCATCACTGTTCTTGTTTATTATTAGAATTTTTAACAAGTTATTGGGAAGGTTTAAACAATCCTATAAATTTATGTAATTTTTAATGGTATTTTGACAATAAAAATACAAACCAAACAGAATCTTTAAAAAATGCAATGAATTTATCTTTCTATTTGCATGTTAAGATTAGTTGGAAATATCCTTAATTTAATAAAGAAAATAGTGAACATAAAGTCATATTTAAAACGATCTGAGTAAAAATATAAAACTTTACAACAACTATAGTTATATATCTTTTTAAGGAAAAATGACTAAATACACAAAAAATAAATCCATTTAAAACTTGACGGGAAAATTCATAATAGCTTGATGTTTAATCTACTCTAGAATTTAAGAGATCGCAGATATTATCACTAATAGGTAGGTTATTTCAAAATGCTCGACGGGAAATAGACATTCTCATAACAAGTCCTGAGTGAATTTTATCCAATTTTTCTTTTTGAATTCCTCTTGTCTTTGATGAATATTTATCTGACTAACTGGATGGAATAATTTCTTTTATAAATTTAACTTTCGTTCCAGATTTTTAAAAAGTTTTTTTTATAGATCAGTCCGTTCAGACCTTTCTCAAATCGAACTTCACATAAATCTTGTAAAAGAGCAATATTATTCTCAAGAGACGCTCTCTGGGTTGCTCTAAATCTTGACAAGATTTCGTACGCTTTAAAATCATGAAGTTAATTTCTAAGACCGTTTTTCGATTCGTTGAAATTTCCAGTGAATCGCAGAGGCCTCTCATATCATACAGATTCCATTTTTCCCGGATTACTTGTTCAATTCTTTCATGAACGCCATTGCCATCTGCGGCAAAGAATGTGTGACCGGTCACAAGATACTTTAACGTGATTTTCGAGGGTCCAAGATCTGCATTGACAAGTAAAGCGAATGCCGAATATAATGTCCAGTTTTTATTCTGAGCAACGCAGTCATCTGTCCAAAATATAAACTTCTTTCTGTCTCTATTTTCCTTACTTACTTTGATATAGGATGATGCAACATCAAGAACATTCCTACCTTAAAGACTTTCACACCAAAATACACAATATTGATGTTGATTTTTCTTTAAAGAAGCAAATGTTTCAGTAAACACAACCATTCTCGAGCACAAAATTTTTCTTTAACATCAGGCATTCATGTCAGGAGCAAAACATTTTGCATATCGACGGCAAATATTAGTAGTCCATCCATTTGTTCGTATATCTCACTATCTTTATTATATTCTTTTCTTGCTTCCTTTTGCATTTCATTGTGCAATTGAGCCTTTTCAGCATTTTCTTCATTCATATTAAATGCGTAAAATAAGCATGTTGAACATTTGTCAACACAAGGTTCAGAAAAACCTATGATAATTTTCTTTAGTATACTTCGATAGGATTCATATAAACATCGGACTGCTGCGTGTTGTTTTTAAAATAGTTTGTACATTGAAGCAACGGAGAAATCTGTTAGAAAGTATCTTACATGTGGAGCATGGTCTCTTTTGAAGTGAGAAAGAACTCGATTAAAAGATTCGATATGATTCATTATTACTTCTCCATTAACTCGATTGTTAGGTTCAAGTTTTCCTCTGTTATCTGGCACTGCAATATTTCCTGAGTTATTATTTGTGTATGAAGAAGCTGCATCAATGGAATGAAATAATGATTTTATAACCTGATCTTGACTGTAACCTAAAGTAGTGAGAAAATATTTTTGACATACTTTGATTGCTTGTCCTTGGGCATCGCTCAGTGTATACACATACGGTAGCTTCTTCCTTGGTAAAGCTTCCTGAATATGCCTTCTTTCTACTTCTTTCCTTGTTACTTTGCTTGACAACCATGCTCGCCTTATATTGTAGCAGTTTTTCCAAAATTCTGAGTGAATATGGTTACGCATTTCATCTGAAAACTTGGCATGGCATTTGTAATGGCATTTATCTATATCAGATCCATTGAATATTGGGTGTTTTTCTTTATCATGAATGATCTTTTCTTGTTGTGTCATTTATTTTCTCCTTCTTTTAACCTCAGAAGCAACAGAGGTATGATGAGAAGTCATTTCATTGTCATACATTGCTTCATGAGCATCGGAAACTCCAGAAGATTGAACTCTGATAGCAGCTGCTATATTATTCTCTTGAATGCAGGAAATGTTTTGCTCTTCTGTCCTCAAAACACCTCTGAAAGGAGAAAAATTAACAAATATTTGTGCATTGCATTTAAGTAGCAAATACAATTATTTCGTGAATTACTGCATTATAATAATGATGATCATCACCATCATCATCTTTCCTTACCTCCCTCACCACCACCTTAATTTATGCTTGTTACCTTGTATACACAGCATAACGGTGCAAGTATGTTTGTGTTAATAAATGGACACAGATATAACTTAGAGGCATACAAATATTTAAGGCTTGCTCCTGAATATATGTATATATATATATATATATATATATATATATATATATATATAACGATATATTAAAGATAAACGATATTGAAAGTTAAATGTCGGTGACTCAGCAAGAGATGCGGGGGTCCGCGCAGTGCCGTGAACATGGAAAACACACAAATTCACAAAAGAGAGCAGAATCTGCATCCAAATAAAAAAAAATCATAAATTAGTGTGATGGTTGTTTAGAGGGGACAGAACATTCGCATACTAGTTTTCTTTCACACTAAAACTTCACCCAATGTACCCAGTTTGAAGTCGTACAAATTAGTATAAATAAGTATAAATACAAAACAAAACATTATAATCTTTGGAGAAATATTTTTTTAGCTTTACTATATTATATACGCTTCATATTTAGTTTATTATTATTATAGCGGTTTATAGAGCGACAATTCACCCATAGTGGGTGTAGCATTCTAGGCTACCGAAGAAACTAAGAAAAAGAGGCTATGTGCACAGATACGACAGCACCCCAGAAGGAATAGTAAACCGCGCTAAGACTCTGATTCATACTGCGAAAGTTAAAGCGGATAACGTAGGAATAATTGGCATTTTACCCCGACTAAAATCCACGTTGCGTCTGCAGTCCCGTGCTATATATACAAACGAGTGCCTTAAGCGCTTGTGTCGCGATACTGGAGTTAGCTTCTTTAACGTTTGGGATAAATTCCAAGACCAACCTTCACTTTATCAAACGGACGGAATTCATTTAAGCGATGTGGGAAACAGTCGGCTGGGTAGGATTTTAGACCAGTCAGTACGTAGCATATTAAGTAGGAGAGTTGCGGGGCCACGTGATGCCCATGCGCCAGACCGTTCCTCGCTTGAAGGGGCAATGAGTATTGGGGAGCAGGGAAACGGAACAGATTCGCGTGTGATAGAGGAGTCCACCTAAAGCGCAAATTGAAATGTATATATTCAAATGTTCGTAGCTTAAAAAATAAAGTTGCCGAAATAAAAGCCGTAATTCTAGAGGGAGACTACGATCTCGTATTCTTAAGCGAGACTTGGATAGATACACATTCGGGGATCAGTGTTTGCGAATTTGATATACCAGGTTATAAAATTCATTATACAAATAGACAAACTGGTAGAGGAGGGGGCGTATTAGTGTATATAAAAGATGACTTAAACGCTATAACGATCGACTCGTCTACGGCAGATATGAGAAGTGAGGCCTTATTAATCCAATTATGTTGTAATGCAAAATATAAAATTAATTTAGCCGTCATATATCGTCCTCCATCGCAAATAGAAAGAGAAGATGCTGCACTCTTTGATATGCTTTCATCTTGGGTTAGAAAAGGAACCACATTAGTCTGCGGCGATTTTAACTATCCAAACGTTAATTATAGTAACCTAACGTCAAATAAAGCTGGGGAGAGACTACTAAACTTCATTCTGGAGAATTTTCTCGTTCAAAAAGTGGAGGAACCAACTCGTGATAATAATATCCTCGATTTAATCATGACGACTGACGAGTCACTGGTAGAAAATGTTTGTGTAGGAGAGCATTTAGCCTCGAGTGATCATAATGCGATTAGATTCGTGGTTAACACGTGTGTAGATGTAAAAATTAGTACACAGCTCATGCCACGTTTTGGTAGCTGTGATTTTGATACTTTTCGCGAAAGGATTAAGGATGTAGACTGGGGAATGCGCTTCGAGAATAGATCGGTAGGAGAAATGTACACTGAGCTTCGGCGTACACTCCTTAGTGTAAATTTCGACTTAGTAAAGTATGTGCGCCGTAAGAGCGGGAAGTCAAGGAGAGCGGCGTGGGTTAGCCCACTAATATTAAGCTTAATTAAGGACCGAAATAGAAAATTTCAAATACATAAGAACAACGAGTCATTTATAAGTCGGCAAAATTACATAGATTCTCGAAGAGAAGTTAAACGGGCGGTTAGAGATGCGAAGCGGAAATATGAAATAAAACTGGCGAAGGATTCAAAGAAGGAACCGAAACGGTTGACAAATTTGCTCGAATTCTTCCATAAAATGATTTGCGTTTACGACGAAAGCAAAGCTGTAGATGTAATGTATCTAGACTTTAAAAAGGCGTTTGACACCGTTCCGCACGAGAGATTATTAATGAAAGTTAAAGCAGTCGGTGTGAAGGGTAAGATATTAAATTGGATTAGAAATTGGCTGAAGGATCGTTCGCAGCGAGTAGTTATAAATGGTGAATGTTCAGATTGGGTCAACGTCAGTAGTGGAGTGCCACAAGGCTCCGTTCTTGGCCCATTATTGTTTCTAATATATATAAACGATTTGGATAATGGCGTATTTAGTACGATTTCTAAATTTGCTGACGACACGAAGCTGGGCAACCGTGCCTATGTAAGATCGGATGTAGAAAAATTACAAAAGGACCTAAACTTGATTGTCAGATGGGCGGATAAGTGGCAAATGCAGTTTAATTTAAGTAAATGTAAGGTGATGCATTTGGGTTGCCATAATTTGAGGGTAGAGTATACCATGAAAGGCCAGGTCCTCGACGTAGTTAAATTGGAAAAAGACCTGGGAGTTTTAGTCTCGGATGACTTCAAAGTAACGAAACAATGCGCGGATGCATGTAAAAAAGCAAATCGTGTGCTGGGTTATATCGCGCGTAATTTCACGTTCAAATCCAAAGAGATAATTTTACCATTGTATAAATCACTTGTGCGTCCACTGCTCGAATATGCGGTTCAATTTTGGGCTCCATACTTAAACAAAGATATCGCGCAATTAGAAAGAGTGCAGCGTAGGGCTACAAAATTAATTCCCGAGCTGAGAAACAGGCCCTATGAGGAAAGACTCAGGGGATTAGATTTGCCATCTCTCGAAGGCAGAAGATTACGTGGCCAGCTAATTGAAGTATTTAAAATATTGAAAGGATTTTCAAACGTTGATTATAGGAATTTGTTCGAATTGGATCATAGGGGAAATACTCGGCAACACGGATTAAAATTAGTGAACAAGCGATTTAACACTAGTATAGCCCAAAACTATTTTACGTTTAAAATTACTCAAATTTGGAATAGGCTACCCACCCACGTAGTGGATAGTAGGTCGGTAAATATGTTTAAAAACCGTCTCGACGCGCACTATAATAGTATAAATATAACGTAGTCTGAGCACAGTAAATAATAACGTCTTTGCAAAAGGAGTTTGGAGCGGAGGAACAACGAGAGTAAAAATGATGACTAAAAATGATGCCAGCGATTTCTCTTGCATGTGTAGTTTAGATATCCATTTTCTTTTCCGCCTATCCTATAACTAGATTTTCACCACTAGCAGTCGAGGGCTGCGGAAGTTGAGAAGAAAAACTTTCTATCACCCCCCCTTAGGTTGAAGTAGTTAATATGCCTGACATTGTACACATGTAGATAAGTGTGTACAGTAGATTATATATTTAAAAAAAAAAAATATATAGCATGTTAGAGATACACTCGTAGATAAGTGTGTATCGTAGTTTCGGATGTAGTGTAGCGGACTAGCCTCGAGCGGACCTTAGGGTCTTTGTTGGTCCTAGATTCTGTAGTTCTGTAGTTCTGTAGAAACAGATGAAGCAAAACAAGCGAAAAAGAAGATCAACAAAAGAAAAATAGGCTGGGATCGGAAGGGCCCTTAAACCTCCAGGAATAGACATGTGAGGAAGTGTAAGCCTGAACCCCTTTGCGGGCTCATATTTAGTTTGATATGATTTAATTTGATTAAAGATTAAATTTGATACGAGAGACAACACAAACTAATCATCTCTCACCAGCCAAGCTATTCAACTTAATCTTGAAATCAATAATGAAAAGGTATTATGAATTCTTATTTCTTTTACATTCCAGTAATTATGACTATTATTAATAATACAGGCCATATTATTAAAAAAATTATTATAAATAAAAATAAAACATTTAATTCTAAATCTAAAATTAGATAAAGAGGCAAACGCTTTTTGTGATAGAAAACAAAACTAAAGTTAAATTAAAGCTTAATAAGTTTTATATTTAATGTTCTTTTAAAAATTAGAAGACGTTTGATGGTGTATTGTAATTGCAAGCCATGGCTACCAGTCCTTCTGCTTTTACAGCGAGATGATCTCCGCCTGTCTTATAAAGATAAAACGGCATAGGCAAAAAAAAACTCCCTTGTCCATTTCAGTACAGACGCGTAGCTCACAATTTGTTCAGGAAAAAACAGGTTGCTGCATGAGAGGAGCGGCAATAAATTGATAGAAAGCTTGCATATACCATGTTCCACGTCTGGCCATCGTATCATATATATAAATAAAACAGACCAACTATTTAGTATAATCGGTATTTAACCTCTGCATTTTGCATATTCAGTGTTTCATCTATGTTAACCATGGTAGTGTCGCGTATATTCGGCGTGTGACCAATTTATAACCCAAAACGAGTGAAAGATGGGCGTAAACCAATGCCAGAAATGGAATCTACGGGTCGAACTCCATAAGAGTCAATATATAACTCAAATTTGGAAAATTTGTATATTCGGTGTTCTTCCTTTGCGCGGTAGAACTTGAGGTCTGCGTGAACGAGGTCGATTTATGAGGTCTTCTCCGCTCTTCAGCCTCTCTGCTACTATGTGAACGGTAGCCTCATTGCAATGTCGGATATGTTGTGACCCGCACGCAGGAGAGAAGAAACCTTGATTCATTTCACTTCAATCTCCACACTCTTGCACAAAATTTAAAAGACGTTTTAACGACACGTGCTGGAAAAGTAGCTCTCTAAGTTTGTTTGATGAAACTTTATCTATTACACTCGTAAACCTCTCGCAATATATAAAGGAGTAAGAGAATATTTGCTAACCCGATATTATTTTATTTGCTATAGCAGTGGTTTTCAACGCTGTTATGACAGTGATACCCTAATTGCTATCTAGAAGCAGTTGCGGCCAACCAATATAATATAATTTATGTATAAATACATAATTACATGGAAAGCACTTCAAAATTAACCACGATTGACACTTAACCTAATTTAATTGAAATAAGACTTAAATATTTGAAAATAAACAAAGTTTAATGGCAAATTTGAGCTTGATCAGGTTCCTTATTTTTTTAATATCAGGACGTATAATTAAAAAGTCAAGTCGGATTTCTTCTTTCAGTGTCTGCAATCATTCTCATTTGATTGTTTGCGATTTTTTCTAAATGTTTGAAATACATATGTCAACTTTTGTATTGTAGGCATTTTAAAATTATGTTTGTTGGCTCCCGCAGAACTCTTAGTTGGTTCTAACCTCTCGTAAAGGTAAGGCTTTGAATGAATTGAAATTAATTAAAGGAATCAATTATGTGTCTGCATTTTCCTCACATAGCTTAAACCGTTAAATTATTGACCCATAATGTGCAATTCTTATTTTGGTAACTTCATTTAAAAGTCGAAAGTTCCCAAACTAAATGGTTTAAACTAGATTAAATTTACGCGTTAAAAAGATTGCATTTCTCTCTTAAATTATAAAAACATATTGAAAATATCTCATTCTTTGTAAGATATATTAAAATCTACGTTAAGATATACTTGTTTTTAGGAAGATAGTTACTTTTGTAATTAACAGAATGATATTCCTTTTATCATATCTGACGTGCCACCCTCGACTTTCCCTTTTACGAAATTCTATTGTATTAAATCATCGTAATCAATCATATAAGTCTTAATACATTCACATCAAGATGGTATCGGTGCGCATCAGCGCTTCATAATGCACGGACCAGGAATTATTCATACTCCAACCTAATATTACACCTTTTTTGCCATAGATCATGGTCCATTTAATGCATGATAACAAAATATAGAGGCAATGGGGTATTTATAAATAGACAATCAGAATTTCAACAAATTTGACAGAAGAATTAAAAAAATAATAACACAAACGAAAACGCGTCATAAAAAAATATTCTTATCCAATACAATTTGATAAATCCATAGTAGAACCGTTTTCCTAAAGGCACCCATTGAACGATTAGTTTGTTTTTTTACTTCGTTCAAACAAAGTTCGAATTTTATTTTAGCCCACAATCTTAGTCATACTTTTCATATTCATGGATGATCTGGGGTTGTCTTCTATAGAGGGTTAAGCAAGTTCATGTCAAAATTTTTCAAGTCTGGTAAATCCGATACTTCTTACAAAGCACATAATTTAGCTTCATTCAACCAGGAAGAAATTATTTTCTATGTTTATTTTGCATCATTTTCTTGTAAAAAGTCGTATCTTATTCCTAGCCCAAGTTGGTGGGCATCATTCTTGATATAATTTTCATGAATCTTTCTGTAGTACTCTTTATTTATCGTTCAGTTGATTCAATGAAGTGTACCAATAACCTTGGGAAGAACATGCCTCATAACGGAATAGATGCACCGCTATGTTCTAATTTCTAAAGTGTACCATCGCTATCCTCCGAAATTATGGACTATTAAAGGAAAGTTGCCCTCATCTGATCACGATACTTTTTCTTCACTGCATTAAGGTCCTTTTTTCTCTAGAATTATATCCACAGTCATGAATTATATTGTAATAGGTTATAATGCGAATCTCAAAATATTTTTAATACAATAACGTCATTAATAACAACATATTTGTTTCCAAAGGTTTCTTTGTCTATATTTTAAATTTAATAACATTAACAAGATTTGCTCATGGGAGTAAAAACTTTCTTGCCTTCCCCAAATCACCTTATATTTGTCGTCGCTGGCTAGATCTTATATATTTTTTGCCTATAGACAACTTATATTTACTAACCCAGAATTGGGACATTCAATGCTTCCATGTTTTTTGATGTTTTCATTTTATCATTTTCTTACTTCTATAGATGATATTTAATTGATGAGATTTTATTTCTATCACTCATATTTTGCTTCGAATTATTGAAGATATTCTATGTATGCTTTCTGTAATAATCTTTGTCCACAGGTTAGCAAATTTCAACAAAGTTGGCATTTTCTCGTCTCTAGTACCTCATTTTCTGCCAGTGATCAGACATTCTAAAAAGAATCAGGTATATTTATAATTGCGGATTGACACTGTAAGGGAATCGATACTCCCCCCGCACAAGTAAGCCGCTGGTCGTTAACCAAAACATCCTGGCAGTGTAGACGCCGTAGCCCCAACTCTTAACCACTTCCTTCCTGCCCTTCGTTCTGATGAAATCTGAACAGTTAAAACAGCAAGATTTCCCTTAAGAGCGGGTATTCAATTTCACCTCAAAGGCGAAATTAGAGGAGCGTCGTCCTAAAGCCAGAAGGTCCCACCGAGCCATCTGTATGATACCCTGAGATAAACCGTTGAAAGAGGAGACTTTATGCGACATGTCCACGCCCCCCCCCCAGTCTTGCCCCTACCCAAGTGGCATGGTGACGTATAAAAGCAAATATCTTTGAAAAAACGAGGTAGAATACGTGAGTCAGCAAGGCTACAAAGACCCGACAAGAGACCGGGCTACCAACAGAAGGAACTAAGGAGAAGCTCACCAGGAGCTAGTTCCTGGTGATCACACCGAAATTTAAGTTAACCTGATCAAGTTCAACTTACTCTCGTCAGAGAAACCTCCCTATCCTGGTTTAGCCCAAATCTCCGAGATAGTCTTCGCCCTTGAGGAATACCGGAACTAAAAAGAAGCTCATCCTCAAGCCAGTTACTGGTGGTCACACTGAACTTTTAGTTAACTTTATTTAAGAAGCAAATTCAACTTACTCTCCTCCTAGAAACCCCACTATCCTTGTGTCTCCAAAAGCACCGAGATAGTTATCGCCTTTGAGGAGTAACCCCAAGTGAACTCCCTCCAGCAATCCACTGAGTCAAAGGATTCAAGCATTGACTGATCGCTCACCAGTGCGAATTATTCCCCAGATTAATCCGAAGAGAAGAAAGAAACATTATTTCACGGTCCCGTGGTGATATCATTTTCTGCCAAAGCCAGGTGGCTTCCCCATCTGCCACACGTGCCAAAGTTCTTTGTGGCTTTAAAGCTATTTCTCCCGAAAGAACACATCTGGATAAGTGTCACACGTCGGCCTAAAAACAACATTCCTGAGGTGACGTTATCATTGAGTTCAAGGTCAGACTCAAACCCGATTCAAGAGGGATCTATAAAGGTATTTAAACACTGGTATCTGTTCCTGTAAACTCCGTTTGCATTTTTTTTATTAAAGTGACCTGTGGGTCAACCATCACTATAATTTTAAGTATGTCATTTTAGAAAGCCTCACTTATATTTATTGAATTCATTTCTGTGCATCGAAAGTGTCAAATTTCGTTAGTTCATGTTTTTTTGTGTGTTTATTAAAGTTTTAGTTTTTTTAACAACTTTCTATTTAGTTCTCGAAACCCTAAGCAAGGTACTAGGAACCCTCGAAGAATAAAAAGAAGTAATAATCAGATAATAAATAATTAATTATAATAAAAAAATAGCACTTTTAGAGATAAAAACGTAATCTAGGAGTTTTAACGTACGTAAACAACCCATACATACGAACTCCAGCCATCACTTGGTCCTTCCTATACCACGACAGACACAAAGATGCTCAAAGGCCTCTTTCTGAAAGAAACAGTCTCTTTGGGTTTTCTTTTTCTTTCCAAAAGTTGACAGAATATCTCGTTTGAGTTTATGGTGAAAATTGACATAAACTTCAATGTGTTTTTCGTGGGGTTTCCGTACCTCGGTATCTTTTATTTTTACTTTTATGAAACCTGGCTTCATTGTTCAAAATTGAGGAGGTATGCAGAAAATAACTTCTTTTTTTTTAGTCACTTTCTTATTTTGTCTTCTTTTATATATACCTTTATATATTCATCTTATTAATTTTTTACGAACTGAGACTTTGGTTGTTTATCTACCCATCCTTATAGCTAGTTGTTATTGAGGAATCGTTCAGAAGGGATTGAAAGATCTCCTTTTAGAGAAATATTAGTAGGTTCAAACTAGTTCAAACGTTTTCAAAGGGTTGAATGTGTTTTCATATTATTTAATAGAATTTATATTTTTATCTTGGGTTGTAAAAGTTAATGGTAGACAAGAATGCGTACTGACGAGAGAGATTCCGGGATTTACTTACATTAATAAGGAAGTTGAAGTATACAATAACCTATTTCGGTTTGAACAGAAGTGCGACGGGGAAAAAGATGAACATTTCCCTTCATGGGCATCATAAATTAACAGTCATCTTTACTTTTCGTATGCATTTGTCTAAATTTTGTGAAAGCTAGGGTGATGCAAAACTTTATAACCCATTTAAATAGATTTTCATCCCTACTTCGTCTGTATTTCTCCTTAGAGCGCTCATTACCTTATAATCTCTACGATGACTAATCGGCTATTTACTATTCACGCGTATTTATTCATTACGTGTTCGAAACTTTGTTTAAGAGACTTTTTCAAAAAATCTTTTGTGCAGAGGCTTTCAAGCTTTCCTTATTCTTCTTAACAAATCAACTTGAATTATTAAAACAGCTGAGTATTTTATTTTATTAATACTTGATTGGAAAAGTTATATAAAATATCAAAATAAAAACAATACCTACTCCTGAAATTTAGTGAAAAGCCGAAAGGTGAAAGATACAGAAATAAAAACGTTTTTGAAGCGTAAAATATTGCTATTTTTTTAAAATAAGAGGGTACGCAGCGAGCTTTGAAGCAGAGATAGGATATGCAAAATTAAATAACTCATCAATGCTATAATGATAATAAATAAACCGAGTTCCAATGGAAGCATTTGGTAATATTGTTGTCACTGAAACATTGATCGGAAGCAGTACCATGTATAATTTGGGAGAATTTAAATTATTAGGCTATATACTATTTAATTTGGATAGGAAAAGATAAAATAGTGGTGGCTTTTAATCAAGTAATAAACCAACTAAAGAAGATATTAGGAAAAATTATAAATCCCAACCCTATCTGTTAAAATCGAGATAAATCTAAACATAATTAGAATACTATTGTCGTTCACACACGTACCAGGATATCACTAGGTAAAAGAATTTTACTCCTTTTTTGTTCCTGTGTTCAAAGTGTTATTGTTCTTTCTTTGTAACTAATCAGAGTGAAAATGTTACAAATCTTTTTCCTAAATTTACCAATTTGGTAAATAATGCTAGGATATTAGTAATTACTGAAAAATAAATTGAAAATATGTAAAAGTCTGTGATCTTTAAGTTTTTCATAGCAGAGGTCAAAATTTTGAACCTTACTTTTTAAAAATCGTCGGAATGTTGTAGAATAATATTTGTTTTATCGAAACCTCCCCAAAAATTCTAGATTTAATGATAAATTTTTCGAATTTAGTAGAATTTTATGAAGTTTCAAGAAAACTCCATAACTTGGCCAGAACAAGCCTTGGTAACTTACACCACCTTCCGGGATATTACATCAGAAATATTTATACAACGAAACACAGATCTGTATCATTTCAGCTCTCACTAACAAATCACAAGAGAAATAGCATCAAGATGCTGCAACCATTCTCCAGATGATTTATATTATACAGCCTTGGCCAAACTTATAGGGCAGGTATGAAAAGGTGAAGAATATGATTGCAACTCATTTATTTCATACCTAGAATATTGTATCAATAATTAATATTTCATTTGTCCTATTTTTCTTTTATAACCCCTTATATGCGAATTTGCATATTGTGCATAAGTGGTTGGGGCACTCTTCTGCCATCGATTGTTTTCAGTGATTATCTTATTGTTAACTTACAACTAGTATTTGTTTATTAAAAATGTCCACGAAAAAACCGATTCGTGAAGCTCAAAGAGCTTAATACATTGTATTGACCAGAGAGGGATTATGGCAAGTTAAAATTGAAATAAAATTGAAATGTTCCAAGAAACCGTGTCCAACAACAATTAAAAGGTACGAGACCAATTCTTTCAAAAACTGTGATGTTTCAGGTCGCAAAAGGTGTACAGCTCCGAGGGAAGAGAGCTTGCTGAAAAGGAAATCTCTGGCTGATAGGAAAAATACATCGTCTGATGTAGGTGCTGAGTTTGGGCAGCAACAAACAAAGATATATAGGACACACAGTAAGAAAAATGTTATTAGAAGCTGGGATAAAAGGATGTAAGGTTAGAAAGACACTGTGGCTGTCTCAGGTGAACAAATTGAAGCGATTGTCTTGGGCAAAACAAAATGAAGATTGGACTGATGATAATTATGCTAAAGTTGTTTTATCTGATGAAAGCAAGTCTGAGTTAGGTTCTACGCATTATTTCCCACCAATTTATTACGTTTTTACAGATTTTTAATGGCTAAAAAAAATTTTATTGCCTAGAAAACTTGATCAGTAAACTTTGTATTTCTCCTCAGAATTTTGGGAGTTCTGGAGCTTTTTATGATCGTCAAATGGTTGGGGAAGCTTATGATCTAAGTTGCGTTGTCCCAAAAGTCAAAGTTGAAAGTTGCAGTGTAATGGTGTGGGGCTGCATGTCGTCTTAAAGTCTAGGATTGTTCTTCACTTGTGAGGTTAAAATGAACTCCAAGACTTGCACCAGCATTTTAGACCAGTTATATCAACTTTCCTTAGGTAAACTTTCAATGATGACATACCAGATGGTGTAATCTTCAAACAAGACGAGATCCATGCCACACATCTAGAGACTCAAAGGGTTGGTTTAGAAAGAAAGGATGACCTTGTTGGAAGTGCTCTTCAATATCCAGACCTCAACCCCAATGAAACATTTTGCACAATGTGGCAAAGAGTGAGGGTGTACAAATATTCCTCAAAGGTGAAGTAACATCCAAAATTTATGAAAAGTGTCATAAAAGCAAAATAAGGACACATAAAATATCTATTTTTGATAGAATATACGCAAAAGCTCTCATTTGTATTATGTCAAATATGAAATAAATAAGTTTCAATCATATTCTATACTTTTTCATACCTGCCCCATAATTTTGGCCAATGCTGTATGTGCGGATAGCTAATCGGAACAAGAGCAAAGATTTCTGTGTGACAGAATCTCTGAGAATGTTTAAAGCTTATAAAGCATAATATGGCATGTTAGTTGGGAACCAAGACAAAACCTGTGCTCCGCAATTTGCTTGGATACATTGCAAGACAAATTTGGAAGCTAAGAAAATTGTTTGTTGTGAAGGGTAAATAAAATATTAAATGTCACAATTTTTTAAGCTGTTATGTTTGTTTATTTGTAACCAAAAGATTACAAAAGTGTATTTTTTACTTTTAAATGATGATATAGAAGGCAAAGTAGTGCCATGAAGTGTGCAATTCTCTGGATTTGGCGTGAACACATTGATTACTCAAGCAACTGATACGTCTGCATGGTGGACTCTTCAAAGCGCCGAACTCGCAAGAATGCACCCACTTTTTCCTATCTCGTTTTTACATCCTCTATTGAAACAGTACAACACAGGGCTAATCTTCCTGTACCTAGCACTATAAAAAGGAATAAGCGACCTTCAAAAAAAGCAACAGTTCAGAAGGTGAAAAGATCAGCCAAGATGTAGACTACAGTGTCAGAGATAATATGGCATAATTGGAATAAACATCAATCCTTTCCTATGTCTCATTCAGTATATCTCTAGGATTTCAACACAGGTTCTAGTTCCAGCTACAACCTTTTAATTATAAGGAATAAGACTCGAAATTGATTGCAGACTTACAAATTTTAGCATTATCTTGTTCAGCTTTGTGAACTAGAAAACCGAAATTAATACTTTTGATTAGTATACTTTTTCTTAATAAAATCCCAGGGCAAACTATCAAAAACTTTTTGTGACACTTATAACAAATTAATTCCTAAAGCAATTGGTCAGAACAAGTTTATAGAGTAAGTAATATGACTAAAAATTTTAAAAAAGGTTTCAAAACTAACTCCGGGAATTTTAGGTAGATACGTCTAATTGTATACTTGGCAAGTTCTTACTGGGAAAGAATCGTAGAGCATCTAGAAACTATATACTTAGATAACGATTTAATGGATTTCGATAGAAAAGCGTATGTTTAAGCAACTTATTAAAAATATTTCCACAAAATGATCTTAACTTTTGAATATCATCTCTGTATATAACTTATTTTGTCCTTCATCTATTCGATAATATTTCTAATAAGAGAAATTTCATAAATTGAAACGCGTAGGTTGTAAACTGATTTGTACAATCATAGCCAAAAGTTATGAGTAATATATATTTTTTCATTGTTTGTAATAACTTACGTGATTGAAATAATTATTGGAAACATAAAGAATGGACTGTGGAAACTGGGAATAAGTCCTATTCTCTAATAAAGCACATTCTGCTTGCTTAGAACTTTTAAAAGATCCCTCATTAAGAAGCAGCTGGATAATGTCAAAGTATGTGGATGCTTCTCATGTAGTGGAACTGGAGCAGTAAATACTTTGCCCCAAAACACTACCAATAACTAAAGATGGTACTAAGACGTACTTCATGAGCACCTTTCTCCAAATGTTCAAGACCAAAGCAAAACCAATAAAAAAGTTCATGATGGGAATAATATTGGTCTTTTATGACCGTGGCATAAAAATTCGCCAAATTCGATTTAAATAAAGAATATGTGGGTAAACAATACATTATTCTTCGATCCAATGAGTACATTAAAAAAAACTATGGGTGAGGCAAAATATATATGAAAAAAGGCGAGTAAATTATATAACAGCAATAATGTGATTTGGGACAATTTTAGGCGAAATAAAGTTTTATATAAGTTTGTCATTAAAAAAAATGGATTTATTGAATCATAAAAAAATATAGAAGAGTACTTGAAGTTTAAACGAAAACTTTAGAGTTTAGGAAACAAAACAACGTCGTCTCAAAATTACTCAGCAATTCTTTTCTTTTGTCTCATTCATGGATTTGGTAGAGTTGAGGGGAGAGATAATCAAATACATTGTTTAGTCCTGGATCTAATGGTGCTAAGTGGTCCCCAAACCGGTAGATAATAAATTTCGTTTAGTAAGAACATTTATTGTTTTGAGTGCCCACTTGGGGACATTAAGGCTTAATTCCGATATATTTGATATTTTATCAAGAACCTGAAGTTCCTTTCGAGTGGTAACTCTCAATATGACAGCGCAAAGGGTCTCATTTTGTGTCTTTTAAGTGGATCGCTCCCTGTTATCGCGTATTTCTAGTTTTCAAATGCACTCTTCTGATTGCAGCATTTAGAGTTGAGATTCGACTATTCACTGCTTCTATCCGTGATTTTCATTCTTATTCTATTTATCAGTCGGCAGACTTTCTTGTTTTGCTAGTTTTCTCATCACGCTTTGACATGTCTTAATAGATTTATTTAAAGATGTAAGAAGGTTTAATCAGAATTAATAACCTCCTTTTGTACGTCCATAGATAACCAATACTTGATTAGTAGCTCAAAATCGGGTGATTCCATAGTCGGGCTAGCCAGGAAAAAACAAAAATCACTCTCATTTCGTGATTTTTAAAGATATTCACCCCAAATTTGGCAGGAAGCACCCTGAGACCAATATACTTCGAGTTGTGAAGTCAAATGTTTATTCGACGAACAGATTCGGCGTGACGAACGAAAGTGTGACTTATTTAATGAAAAATAAAAAATAAAAACCAGATATTTATAACCGATGTTGGTTATATTCAATTCAATTTTATTTAATAAGGCTGTGTACACTGGGATTCTTATATACTACAGGGTATCTATTAATATCAACTTTTAAAATTCCATAGCTTTCCAGGTACTTAAAAAAAAAGAAGAAATTCCTCAAGGGCCCACACCCGACCAATCTAGCAAACCATTATATTTTCATTAGGTATTATTTAGCTAGACGCTAGCATTTAATTTCATTTTTTTATTAACTTTATAAACAATTTTTATAGCCTATGGGTGAGTAACGACTATATTATCCTGAAATAGGTATAATAAAGTAATAGCTAGTAAGAATCTAAGGTGTGGACACCCTGTACTAGTAACCTATTTCATGGTTAACCTGGATTCTAATATCTACCTTACAAAATAAAGATACATCCCAAATGTCAGTGGCTACTCACACTTAAATTTACTTAGGACTTTTTCTCACTAGAAAGTTTCTTCTTCTTGTAGTCACTTTTGCTACTGGAAGCTTTCTCGGGTGCATCCGGATTACCTTTTTTTATGCCTATTCTTTTGACTTTTGCATGGCCATCACGGTTAGCTTTTGGCACCATATTTTTGCCCATGACATGGAAGAGGGACTTGGCGATGGTAAGAACAACGGTGTTGACCAAGCTGCAACCCTTTTCACAGTCCAGCAGGGATATGCCTAAGTCATTGCTCATTATTTCCTTGTAGACACTCACGAACACTTCTTCTGAAGAGTAGGCCACCAGGAACTTGGCCCTCCTTTCGCCTGGTGTTGTAATCGCCTTGAAGACTTCCACGTCCATCATGGCCATGTGGATACACTGGTGTGAGGGTTAGAGGAGCCGCCGCGGTCTTGGAATTCAATCATTTCTCTGAAAGACTCTGGTAGCTTGTCGGGGTCAGCCATCTGCACTGAGGGCAGGTGGCAGAGCCTCCTGGCAAGAAACACACTTTAGGAGGCTGCAGGCCTTTCTGGCAAAGTAATACACCATTTGTAATCATATGAATAACAGTACAGTATTATTAATTAGATTTTATTGCTTTCTTTGAACCCGTAAATTTTTATAAATCTTCTGAACTTCGTCAATTATAATAATTTTAAAAAGGAACTCTAAACTAAATTTCCCCCCTTTCAAAATATCATGTTGCTAAAATATAGTTATAGAAGAAGACATATATAAATAAATTTTCTGAACTTCACCATTTTTAATTCTTTGGGTTTTAAAAAATTTACAAAATTTCGATACTTATATTTATTTCGGAACTTCACCATTTTGTTTTTGATATTATAAAAGAATTATTAGAAATAACTTTGATAAAAAACATAAGTCATAACCAAAACAAGATTAAATTATTATTCAAATACTCAAAACAATACTCTACTTAAATTATAGAGTTAGTGATGGTGATAAACGACAATAAAATATAATTTTAATGTAATAACTAGCCAGAGATGATTTGATCAACTCAAGGCATCGGTGAAGATGTAGTTTAGGGTGCGTATTGTAGTCACGACTTTTAATATCACAGTTATGATGAACAGTTATCTATGGATAGACAATACCATAGCTTAGGGTGCACCGATATGAAAATTAGCCGATAACCAATATATCGGCCGATACCGATATATCGGCACCGATACAAGGTTAACGAAATCACAATAAAAAATATGTATTTGAGAATATTTTTGCCGAATGGAGGAGGTATTGTCATATAAAAAAAATATGTTCAAGGCTGTTATTTCTGACAATTTTAGACTATCGCAATCTTGTTAAGCCTTATCGTCCTCGTTTGTTTACAAACGTAGACAATACTATGAATAATAAAATCATTCTATAATAGTTAAGTTTATTGTAGCGTAAATGCACTATTAATTTAAATTAGTGTATTATTTACGTAATTATTGCTATAAATTGTAAGTTATTTTAGAAATTAACGCCTGCATTGTGAGGCTTAAAGCTAAGTTTGCAATTTTTAGATCATTATAGCGTCCCTCCCCAAGCAACATATATGTATCATATGCTGGCTTCCTTTATTTAACACACATTATAACTTATTCACTTGAATAGCATAAGTTCACATCTTCACTACTTACAAGTACTAGAGCTAATAGCCCTATAACGGCAAATAAATACAATTAACTTATGATTTCAAAACTTTCCAAGATGGCAGCAGCGTCTCACCCATAGTAAATCGTAACAATGACTCCAATCGCCCCCTGGCGGGCTTAGCGGCAAACAACTGCGATGACTTATCGCCCAACTATGGGAGTAGCAGAATCCGGAATTTGGTGAAGCTACCAATCAAGTATTCGTTATATATGGTACGTCACATGTTTTGTAGGTGTTTGACATTAAAATGGTTGATAATTTGACTAGAACCCTATGGACCAACCACTTTACGATCAGAAGGAAAAGAAATGTGTGCAATTATTTATGGGAAAGAGTGTTAGAGGAGATATAAAATGAATTTGGTTAGTTCATAAGTATCTGAAACCACCTGAAAAAGAGGATCATGTATGTCACTTTGCTAATTGGTGCATACGTGTTGTATGGGGGCTGACTTGGAAACTCAAGAGCAAAAGAGGGAGAAAAAGTAGGCAAAAAGGCTCCCTCAATTCACATGAGGATGCGGCTAAAGAGATAGAAGCCACTGATTGAGTCTCTCCTTTGGAAATTTATTGAATTTTTTTTCATTTAATTATTTTATTCTGAAAGATTTTGTCTTTCACAAAAGAGGATTGATAAATATACCTCCAAGAATTTTTGTTCATAATTGACTGTGGTTCAACATATATTATTGGAAGTTCGAGGAGGTGGTTGAGTGCGTGATAAAATTGGGATGAAAGAGAAGAGACGATTAGGTTTGGCGAAAACAAATTACGCTCGTTATTATTCTTAAGCTTCAGAACTTCCTGGGTTGCAATTTGATCCATTTAGGTGTTTTCGAACAGGTGCTACATGCTATATCATTTCAAAGGCTTTATCTAGGAGAAAATTACGTTAGCAATTTGGGCTTTGAATATTTTGACATTTATTAAAGAAATTTAAAATTAATACAAGAATTTGAAACCTTTTTCTTAAGTTAATATGGCATGAAAATGATGCTAATTATAATTATTTTAGCTTTTTATTATTAATTTAGTTTCGCTTACTATAGTTTAATAAAAATAGATATAGGTTGATGCAAAATATATTAATACAACATAGATGAGTAAAATTATAATGATAAATCTTTCCTGCTTACCAGACATATGTACATTTATTGGTAGGTTTAGCATATTTTTAAAACGAAAACTGGGACGAGATCTAAATGTATATATATACCCACCATTTTATGCATATTTTTAGATTATCTTCCACGATAGATAATAATACAAAATCGATAGTTATTAGTATAAACAAAATGCATTAAATTTATTTTAAAAATATGCGTCATATTTTTGAAAGCACTTGAATTCCTCCCTGCCTTGATTCTTTGAAACCATTTCTTCATTTTATTATTTCTTAAACTTTTGCATTTCAGTTCAAAATTCAGTTTACAATAACGTAGAGCCTTAACAGTTGAGTCAGTCATGTGACTACTTTCCTGCGACCGCATATTGTTGATAATTGATAATTCCCTATCAACTACTAGTGTCGATGTACCTGGAAGACACCACACTGCGGCCCTTCAAATGATTAAACATTTGAACTCCATTTTCCTCTCAGGTGAAACTTTCGGTTTTCCAAAAATTAAACTATGTAAAAAACCAAAACGACCTGAAAACCACCACTTCATCAACAACGTCGTCTAAATACATTACATTACTTCCGTTTTTTTACTTAATTTCACCTGCAGATGATTTGAATTCAGGTGAGGCAAAGTATGTACTATTTATCCAAACCAAGAGTTCAGCTCCGCCAAAGGTATTCTTTTACAATTCAGTTTTAGCCAGATTTACAAACTTAAGAACTCTTTGACCTGAGGAACGTGTACAACATAAATGTTGAAATACTTGTAAATTTTCACTACAACAGATTCTAATGTAAGATGTACTATGTTAACATCAGTTTGAAGACAGTTGTGTAGTCGTCTCCACACGATATTTACCCTTTTCTTTCTTACACCTCCAAAATTTGTGTTACAGTTTTCGTACTAAAATCAAGCAAATTCTTTTCAAAATTTTGATTTTTATTAACTGAAAACAAAGATTTTTCCACCGCACAAGTCTAAATGTTTAACCTTTACACTTTTCTCTGGCACAAGTGTTATGAATAAACAAATTTGACTTATTCAAGTCTACATGACTTGGCATTAGTGCAATTACAGTTAAAATGAGAGCTACACTGATAGTTATAGCAAGACAAATCCTTGGTTCTAAAACCTTAGATATCAATTTTGATGAATAATCAGCTGTATTGAAATATAAATCATAAGCATCGGTATGGAAGCCAAATGCTTATGCTTATCAAACAGATCAACAATTATAAAAGTGATGATAATGTCAAACTAGCTTTTTGTTTTGAAGATTTGTTAAGATTTTAATGTCGGAACGACAGCCATAAGCAAATACAATTTGAGAAATGGATATTATGCCTGAAGGTCAGTAGTAAGTATATACTATCTCTTAGGCATTTTTCCTGGCTAACAGAAACAAATATCTATTTCAAAGGAAAACACTGATTAAATTACTGTATGCCACTGCTAAACCTCTCTTACTTTTACCTTATAGTACGCTAAAATAATCTCCAACGCATACATTGATAAATCAGAGTTGCTATATAACATTTAACGTTTTCTGACTCAAGCAAAATATAGGGCAGAATGAATTTTAAAAACTAAGAGTGGGAAAAGCATATTTTCAAAAACTCTTGAGAATTTAAAATATTCCACTTAAGTACATCCTAACAAAATAAATAGAAGCTTTCTTGAAACCCTGGGGGAAAATTAAGTTAGTGAAATCTACGAGGTGCAAATCTGTGCAACCATGGTGTTTTTCAACGACAATGGTTTTACGAATTCACAAATAGACAAGCCCATTTGCAACTGACTTCACTTTTACGTTAATCAACCTGTAATTAAAATCACGGCCAAAAAGGTAATCTCATTTTAATCGGCTTTATCTTTCGTTACATATCCACCCTAACGAAAAGTTTCCATTTTTTACATCAGCACAATGAGCATAAAATTTCATTAGAGAGCTAAACAGCAAACTAGTCAAGACCAGGAAGAACATTTCTCTTGCTGGCTAAACGCAACTTTTCTACGATAAGAAACCACAATATTACTTTTAATTCCTAGGTAAAACTCAACAAATTCTCATTATTTTTCTCTTTCATTACCCTTTCTGAACTACGTATTCTTCAATCCTTATAAATTTTGAAAGCAAAAATCTGCCCTCAATAACGAAATATTATCCGTTCCGTTTCGTTGCTCGTTGCTAATTAAATGCTTAATCCTTTTATCACTACTTTTGTACCTACGTGATTTGAGATACAAAAAGGAAGGCTGACAACAAATATCTAGTGAAAACGGCTGTAAAATAATATTAATTTATAAAAAACCTTTAAAATTTTAACCTCTATCAAACTTCAAGTGAAAAAAATATTAAATAATTCTTTTCTTGTTCTAATTTTATCAATGTTGATGAATTAGTTATTTCTGGGAAAGAACACTCGAGATTTGATTTTGTTATACCTTTTGAATGAAGAAACAATATTTACTATATCATCGAAATTCTTAAAATATTAATCGCTTAAAAAATTAAAGATCTTACAATTATGAGGTTCATTTAAACATTGTGAGCAAGTGAATGAGAAGCACGTTAGTGACTTGAACCTGGTTCTACGAAGAAAAGTCACAATGAGGGGATATAATATCTCGGCAACATAAGGAAATCGGTCGCGAGATGAGTTCAGTAGTATTTGTTTTTTAACATGTTTCCTATGGGTCTTCATTTCTTTTACCATCTCCAACTTGCTACCATGTAAATAAATAGGCTATAATTGACTTTCCTTTCTACAAAATTTTCTGATAATTAAAACTTAGAAATCAAAGACTTTCCGTCATAAAAAAAATCATTGCTAGCGACGAAAATTTTCTCTCGACTCCATATCAAACTATATTTTATTCAGGTGACTGAGCTTGCATGATTTGATTAAAATGTAACTGCCTTACACTCTCATGACTTTATTAAATTCCATTCCAATCGGGAAATGGTAGCCCATTGTTCGTAATGTCACCACACCCTTTTGACGTACGGCTGCGGAATTATCATTGGTCCACGCCCTTAGCGAGGGCTCAGAAAGGCACAGTATTTTCAATTATTCGATAGGATATTCATAAATCCGAATAGTAGGGAATAATAATTTCTCAGATGTGAGCTCGAGAATAAGAGATTTGTAACGGTGGAATTTTGTGTAGTTGTAGTGTTTGGACCGTGTTATGATAGAATTAATGCTGAGAAACGGGTTGATGAATAAATTGGGACGATTACTGGATTAAAATGGGAATGGGTATCGTTTGATGCTTGTAGCTTAGGAGGAAAGAGAAGATAACTGGATCTTTCAATACACCTGGAGAGTTGTAAAATTGGAGAGTTGGTTGTAGGTGTTTGTAATGAATGAAGTTCGCCGTAAACACCTTTTTTTTATCCTAGCGATGCGCATAAATACACAGTGATTGGGTAAAAGAGAGAAAGCTAAGTTAAGATCATATTTGACATGTGCCTAGACAAGGATTATATACTGCAGGATGTATTTTATGTGAAAAATGTAATAGGTATGAGGATTGAACTATCCGATCACCTGAATGAGCTGTGGACATTTATATAGAATAAGTGAATTGAAAGAAAAAGTTTTTTAATCTAAAAGATAAGGAAAAGTATGTGAAACTTCTAAAGATTAGAAGCGAAAAAGAAGTGTGTACATGGATATAGCGAAAATGTCGAATAACTTTAATAAAATGATTGTGGGTGGTGCAATGACTGTAAATGGGCTGTCAGAAGTGGAAAGAGAAAGCAAAACAATGAATTCTAGAAGGAAATGTGTAGCGGAAATAAAGAGTCGTGCTGTCAAAAACTTAACAGTGGATATGAGAGATGCGTTTGAATACATACACGTAGATGATAGGAATGGTGAAACGTGTAATTAACCCAAATAGCAAAGAAGAAAATAAATCAATTAGTTAATAGATGAATGATGATCCCGACAGGAGCAGGAATTACACCTGAAAGGAAATAGAAATGGTGAGGAACGATTGAAAGAATAGCTGTGCTAACTTTCAGAACAATAATTCTAGTGTATCTATGACAAATGAATAGGTTAAAAGTAGATGGTGTGAATAATATTAGAGTATAAGTTGTGTAATGCTGGTATGGGAGTTAGAGCAAATAAATGGAAATATGATTGAATTCGCTGCTGTAAAATGGTTGCTGACAGAGGGTATAATAGAGACACATTTCAACCCTTATTTCTGAAAGGGCCATTTGGGGTGGATAAAATGGATCTTATGCTTAATTCAGCATAAATTGGGTGTTAAGAATGGGTAGTTTTAGAGGCATTGATTTAATTAGTCCTCCTTCCTGCACTGATAGATTTTCACCAATTGAGCGTAAATAGGACAATGCTTGTCAAGCAGACTACATCCGCAGTGTGGCATTCGGGAGATGTCAAAGGTCAGAAATTGATAGGAAGTGACCGTTGAAATGTTCTGGGAATATAATAATGATTCCATACCCACAATATAAGTATGTCCACTTATAAAATTTTTGAACACATTGTTAAATTAAAGTGCCAAATGTCACAAACACTGGTCTTTGAGCACTAGCTCACAAAGCTACTGAAACATTTTATACTAATACCTATCTAAATTTCCTCAACCTAGAATGAAGCTCGCTAAAATTACGTTTAATTAATAATTTATTTCAGCCATAGGAAAATAACTGTTATCACATGCACTAGTGCTTTTATCTCAGGATGATTTTAGTTATTTTCCCTATTTCTAAGTGAATGACATGATGGTGGTCGCGACCACGTCTTCGGCACGACTGTGGCTCGGAGATCCTCACATCTATTCCAGGCGCTATCCCAGCTCACCAGCCCATCGCAGGAGCAGATCTGCCCCCTCACAGGGTCTCTTCCAGAGATCCACCGTGCCCAGGTCTGTGTGTATCTGTTGGCAGTTGTGTGGTGTGGTGTATCTGTGGTAGGCATTTGGGGTAGTTTGGTGTTGGTAGGTGGTGGGAGATATTTTCTGCATGTATGATGTCAGGAGTGGTGATTTGTTTGTTCGTATCTGTGCTAGGGTTCTTCTGATCTGCTTTGTGAGTGTTTATTCTGAGTTGTGTATGGTTCGAGGTGGTGCACTTAGTATTTTGCTGTGGGTTCTGTGAGCCAAATACGAGTATTGCTGTGTAATCTGAGAGTGGATTGTTTTTATGTTTTACTTTATTGTGTCTTCTGTTGTTGTGTTATGGTCTGTATCTAAGATGGTGGTGTAGTAGTTGTTGTTATCAAAAATGGTCTGTTTTTTGTGTCAATGTTTGTGAGGTAGTCTGTTCATGTGGTGTAGGGGGGATTTGGATGTAGCATTATCTGCCTGAGTTGTGATGCATGTAGGTTTAGGTGGTTTTTAATTGGTAGGATGTTCGTCTCGTCGTGTAGATGTCAGGTATTTGTGTCAAAATTGCATCCTGTATTGTCTGTAGTTTTTTGATGTTGGTTTCTGAAATGATTGGGGACTAGATTGTCTTGGCGTATTCTAGTAATAGTCTTGTGATTGTCTTGTATGTGTTAATGAGTGTTTTCTTGGCTTTTTCCTAGTATGTAGATGTGAGTGACTTGATGACTTTGAGTGTTTTCGTGACCTTGAAAATTGAGTTTGGTTTCTTGGATAATGATTATGTCTATTTCATGTTTGTTTGTGAGGTCCTCGAGTTTTGTCGTTTTCTCGTTCAGTCCATTTATGTTTATTTGGAGTATATTTAGGTGCTTGTTGTGTGTGTTTTATTTGTTTAATTGTCTAGGGGTTTGTGATGTTTGTGGAATTGTGGGTTGTAAGTTTGTTGCCTGTGGTTGAGTGGGCGTTAATGGGGAAGGTGCTTGGTATTTTGGGCACATGCAGTTTTGTGTATTGTTTGATTTTAGTATTTGTACATTTGAGATGTACTCAGTGTGTTGTAGTGTTGCACATTATGGGTCTTTGTCTAGTTTTGATATATTTATTACATAGTATACATGTCCATGTTGTGGGGCCCGGATTTGTCTCCACGTCCCCTCCCCCCGGAGGAGGAGCAGAGCCGCTGCCCACGTGACCGGGTCCACGGAGTAGAGCATCTAAAAGGTGATATTTGGGGGCAGGAGAGTCTTGGTTGATTTCACCCTCGGCCTCTGCTTCCATTTCCGCTTCAGTGTTCCCGGCTTCGACCTCCGCTTCGGACTCGACTGCAGTCTAACTTTGCGCACGCCAACCGGTTATCTTCGGGATGACATCTTCGGTTCAATGACATCTTCATGTGTATCATACAAGTTCCTCTCATGTTACTGCTAAAAAGGCTCTTAATGTTACTATATTATTTATGCTCAATTAACTTTCTTCATTTTTTAGCCGTTATTATTATTATTATATTTATTTTTAATATCCATTAATTTTATCCTATTAAATTTCAATTTACCTGAAGAATGGTATGAGATTCACATTAGTAATTATTTTCAATCAAAGATTAAAGCTTTTAGGAATGTTCAATTATGTAGGATTGCTGAATTTGCCTTCGATCCCAGGTTAATCGAATCAATTAGGATCTTCTGGTAGAAAAGGGCAGACGAATAATCTATAATCTATGAGTTCCTTCAAGTCCTTCGAATTATTGATTAATCTCTCGTTGATATATGATCAAAAAGAAAATAGAGTTGACTCATGTAGATTCAATCTAGCCAGAATGAAGGTTTTACAAACTATTTATACGTCGGAGTCTACTATATTATCAATAAAAGAGGCTAAATTTCATTAACAAACGCACCTGTGCTTTCTCAACAAATTGCTCCTGAAATTTCAGGCGATGCCTTTCTTGAACAAGGCTTTAATTGCTATTAGATCGACCAATACCTTTTACATTATCTGTTCTTTTCGTTTTATCCTCCATTTTATTTTCATGCCTCACCTTTTACCTCATTCTTACTCATCTTTTCTAATGCAATCATGTTTTACCTGATAGCAAGGGTGATGCATACAAAACCGATTGATAAGTAAATGTTTGTTTATATAAGAAACTGGAATTATAAATTACCCTCTTATTATTTTAAAAGGAGCTTCTTCCGAGAGCTTGATAGAGATCTTAGATAGCTGCACCATTGTCATTTTAAGCCTACAATTATAATTGCGACATTGTAAAAATAAATATCGAATTAGAAGGCTGAGCTCCAATGGATTAAAGGATTTTTTCATTATCTCCGATAGCAGGAGAGACGCATATAAAACAATTTGATACGTAAATTTTTGTTTGCGTTATTAATAGCTGAATTGTGAATTACCCTCACGTGATTTTAGTAACAAGAGCTTCTTTCGAGGAATTTATGAAGCCCTAGCTAACTATAACATCACCATTTAACCGCATATATATATATATATATATATATATATATATATATATATATATATATATATATATATATATACATAATACAGGGTCACCCCTAAAGAACGGGCCGGCACACACTTTTTGTGATATATTCTTCATTCATTCATTCAATAAACACCCTGACTTTGCAGGACATAACAGAAGCTTGCGAACACAACTAGATCTCAATTGGAGCTCCAGCAAAGAATATACTACGTCAAACATTACTAAGAGACAGGCTCGTTCAAGAAAGTGCAGGACACTTTCATGTATCAGTTCGAATGTCAAAAAGCTCCATCCAAGAGCAGAATTCAGGACTGGGTGGACCACCTCGAGATCTATGGGACAGTGGAGAACTTCAATGCAGCCAGTGACAACCGTCCAAGACATTGAGGACGACCCAGGAAGCGTACAGCTAAGGTGGTTGAGAGCATGGGTGAGTCAGTTCAGCAGAGTCCAAAATGCTCTGTATATCCCGTGAGACTTTCAGGAGAGTGCTAGTAGTAGATATAGAGGCCTACCCATGCGGAATTCAGACGAAGCAGACTCTTACACTTCAGACAAGGAGCAGAAAAAGGCTATGGCAGTCAAGATACTGGAGAAGATTCAGGAGACCCAACTTTCATTAACCTCCTTTGGTCCTCAGATCAAGTTCACTTCCATCTTAAGGAAAAGATAAACTCGAAGACAAATGTCTTTTGGGGGAGCTTCGGACCATATGAGGTAGCCACCAAGCCCCTTACACTGCCCTAAGTGAACGGTATGGACTGCAATCTCAGCCAGAGGTATTATTGGACCATTCCTCTTCGAGGAATCTTGCGCGACTGTGACAGTCATCAAAGAGTGGTATGTTGAGGCCCTCAAATCCTTCAACATTTAGCTGAAGACCCTGTTTCCGCCGCTAATTAGGAAGTTCTGGTTGCAGCAAGATGGAGCAAGCTCTCATACCTCAAACCTCTCCCGAGATTGACTGAAAGAGAACTTTGGTGGCCGTGTGATTAGTCTCAAGACTGATTTTGAGTGGGCAGCCCACAACCTAGATTTTGCCCTCCAGATTTCTTTTTCTGGGGATACATTAAAGATAGATTGTACGCACTGAGACTCAGGACTATCACGCATGTCAAAGAAGCCATTAGGGAGGTGATCAGAGCCATTAGTTGGTCGGTTTGTAAGGACATCATGGATAACTTTGTGCTGCACCTCAAGAAATTCGCCGAGCTAAATGGAGGTCATCTCGAACACGTTCTCTAGAATAAAGAATCAAAGTCCAAACACTCTCATGTTTTGATATGATGTTTTTAAACACATTAAACTAGTGATTACCTAAACTTACGTTCAATCCTTGCCGAAAATTAAATAATGAGGCCTATCGATTTTTGGACCAGTATTTTTTGGTGACCGTGTATTACTTTAGTATAGATGTAGACTACGGGATTATATTATATAATATGGTAAAGCTTTTCACTACTTGGTGTTAATTTGCTGTAAAAATTAGTCAAATTATCGCTTGGAGCATTTCTCACCAGATATGTGGTTAATGGAGAATCTTTGTTTCGCTTGGTTATTTTTATAGCCATAATTCAGAAGATTTTATAAAAAATCACAAATTTCTGTATACGAAACAATAAAGCTTCAATATTCGCCAGGCACTAAGAGAAGTCACTGTGAGGAGATAACAAGAATAGTTTTCAAAAAATGTAATATACATACCTTGATGTATTGGGAATGTTAATGGAATTCATTGATTAACACAAGTTAATAAGAAATAAATAGTGAAAGTATATTTTTCACTGAATCTAATATTGATGTCATTTCTTTCTTGAAGCTTAGGTAATTTACATTCACATGAGATGATGCTTTTCCACTGAAACTTAATTTGATGAGACCTTACAATAAATAGATTTAAATTACTCTAAAAGGGGTATATAAGTATTGTTTCAGAAGATCTAGGCAAAAAGTGCAATGTGCTATTTGGATTGTTAGCTAAATTAGTTGGTTTACTTCAGAAATTAATGGAGACAACTTTTATGTTATTTGAAGCATTAATAAAATAGTATTTATGCATTTTATAATATTATTCAACAATTTCATCTAATTTGTAGGTGATGATGGTGATCATGTAACAGATTCCAATGGTTCAAACATAAGACTGACAGTAACAAAAATCACACCTTTTAAAGCAGAAGTTATGACAGTTCGTGATATTATGAAATAATATTTTGTTCCGCTAGGTGGGGCTCTTAAATGTTAAGACCGAATGATCAATTAATCTATATTTCATACTGATAAAAATGATTGCTCACTTGTAAAATTTAATGCAGTACCAATCACCTCCCACAGAGCAGCTTTCACGTTCCCTTTAGCTACGCTAACTCGGATTACAAGTATATAGCAGGGCACTGTCGAAATAAGTTTATTAGGGACTTAATGATCCAGCACTACTCTTCTTAACCTTGCCATATATTCTTAACATGCTATTTTTGTACCCTTGTATCAATAATTGAAAAAGGAAAAAAACGGGTGTAAAGTTAATCTAAGGAAAAATAATAAATTTATTAATGATGAAATCTTGTATTCGATGTTTATTAAACCGTAACCAAGTAGCAACATCACTTCCATATTAAGAAGAGTTAGCCCAAATCGCAAACGATTAAGTGTGGCATGGCATCCTTATTCTCAGTGATATTGTATTGTCTTCCACGGAAAGTAGGAACCGGTATTTTGCGTCAAAAACACATAATCTACACTGAAAACCTCTCATAAAACAATGGGAGGTCAATGGTACAACTGTACTCCTCAAATGGTGTTCCAGGTTGAAATTATCAACAATAGTTTTCCTGACTAGAATTATATTACGGTTTGTGCAATTTACCACTATTGCGTGCCTATGTGATTTTGGTACATATATTCTCTCACAGGAATTAGGGTTGATAAATTTAGTTATTGCTGTTCTTTATACACCACAAGCTTCTCTTTTTATTTTTCACAATTGCAATTTTCTGGATATCTCTGTCCATTTCATTATCCTTTATTTCTCTGAGCCTGCTCTAGTTTTACTGAGCACGCACTCGTTAAATTACAGAGTTCAGCTCAGTAGCTATATTTAATTTAATTTACGGACGGGACTTTTCCAGCATGGAGAAATGAGTAAGACTAAAAAAGGACAGAAAATATAACGGAATTGATAAGTATTGCCTTTGTTTCAATAAATTTTCAACATCAGTTGGTACTATATGGTACCTAACACATTGAGTAACACAGTAAAGATTGTGATCCAAGGCACCTTAGCATAAAATGTTACCTATCCTTTAACATTAATTTAAATGATGCATAGTTAATTAAATTGGCATAGTCGAATTTAAAAGAATAATGGGGAAAGTTTATAGAAACATAAATTACCACTGATATTATGACATATACTGTTTATAAACATGTTTTACAAGGAATACAAATACAAAATCAATAGGAGCTAACGAGTTGAGTAATTAAAAACAAATATCGAAAATCAGCTTAAATATACTGTTTTTTCTTTAGTCTTTCCTCCTTTGGAGCAGTGATCCCTCATGGCATTATGAAAGTTTAGATTTATTATTAACTATGAATTAAAATGATAATAAAAACATGCTTTATCTATTAAGAAAGTGGCTGGCAAGAACGTTTTGAGTTGTCCTTTAACCATACTCAGTTTTATTAAGTGGGGGGATTTCGAACTGCCTGGTCATTGATTACCCCCTTTTCGGGTGACAACTGTGACGATCAGAATTAACATTTTCCTATCAAAACCATACATACTGGTTTTGTGTTCCCATAATCAAAATCACAGTGTTCCTTATATGAACGTGTTCGTGTCGCTAATTCATATTTCATTCTCTTCTTTTGGGTTTCATGAGTTTTAATATTGAATTCTTTGTCGTGCTCATCTCTTTTCCATAACTGTGCCTCAAGCATATTTGATTTCATACCATAAGAGCTATAGTGTATTTCAAGACCTTACGTGTCCGTATTCCTATTCCCATATTTAAGTTATGTACTTTCGGCTCATTATCAATTACGATCATTGCTTCACTGGATTTTAGACAATTTTCTTATTCCGGTGGAGAGTCCATAAAGCGATTTCTATTTTTTGCATCAAAATATACAGCGTATGACTTTTAACTCTGAAAGTTTGAATAGCCATATAACTTTCTTGATTTTACTGAAATTTTTTTTGACACAACCTAAGGGTTTTAGTGATCATTTATTAGTCAAATTAAATTAAAGTTAGCTAATTTCATATAATTTCTCCTTAGCATGTTTTTCTTACTATTCCGTTTTTGTCTCCAAAGATTGCGGTAACTTGTGGGAAATATCGTTTTATCTTAATTATCTATTATAATTTGCCCTTTGATTATCTATTTTCACTCCGAAACACCCTTTTATAAAGTTAATTGTCATAAAAGGGTGAGTATTACCCCCATGAAGATAAAACAATGTCATTGAGGGGTTGGATTTTATTACAATCCTTCAGTATTAATCCAAGTTCTCGTTTGTTGCTTGGTCCAAATCAAGTATTTAAATATAGATTAATTACCTTATCATCCCAGTCTGTAATTTTAATTTCTATGCTGATCTTTAATTTTATTCAATAATTTTTATTTCGCCTAAAAGAGGCGAGCTTAAATAAAGCTAGTTTTGCCTCAGGTATAAGTTTGTTTTCTTTAAAAATAAATAGCATGTAGAAAGGAAATGCATGAGATTGATACAAAGTGAAACTAATTGCTGCTTAGCAGGATATTGGTAGATGCAAGGTAAGATAGCAACATTAAATTTCTATATATTTTGTATGTAGCATATTTATTATATTTAGAATCATTTGTGTTCTGAAATTAAATGAAACTCAAACTGCCGAATACCATAAATTACCTTCAGTGGACATCTGTAAGATTGTGAGCCGATCCAGCACGGTCGGTCCTCCGTCGAAAGTTCTGCCTTAAATGTTGTTGTAAACTGTTTTGTTGAGCTGCGTACCTGCCCTTCATTACTCATTTGTATAGAATTTTTAAGCTCAATAGCTTCCATAAATTTCACTTCGATGTTTCAATTTCTTTATGAACCATTCATTACAAATATAGTATTTTTTTCTTAATTTCAAGTAAACAAAGAACTACTCGTGCCTAAAACTACGGCAAGATTGCTTATCGCTGATGGAAAAAAAGCTATTTTCAACAAAAAAACCAGAGAGAAGGCTCTCTTGAGCTCTGAATTAAGTGGAAACACGAGGGTGCAATTGAAATAAGTGCTTTTATGGCACTTGCAACCATTACGGACACAACTGCTTTTCTTGCAATTACCGTTACGAGCATTATAAACAGTGAGAACGGACAATGGCTTTCTTCTGATTCATTAAACGTAAGTGAAACGGATGTCTCAATTTATTTATTAGGTTATAAACCCAATTCCTAGCCCCCTTTTTCGTGTAAAAGGGGGTTAGAAATCGGGACTGGGAAGTTAGATAAGGAAAGAAATGCTTATTGTATGTATTTTTTTTAATGTCTTTATAACTTTAATGTTATAGTGATATTTTTAGTGGATATTTTTTATACCTTCGGTGGAGAAGTGTGAATGAAGTATTTTAGGGACTTGTTAAAAAATGGAGTATAATTTTATAGCTTTCTTAACTTGATTTACTTACACTACTGCCTACACGTTTCTCCCTGAGACTATGAATGCTAAGAACTGTTCTTCTACAGAATCGATGCAATAAACCATTATTTATTAATATATAGTTTTTTATTTTCGTTTGACAGAATGTGGACAAACAATCTCTGCATTTACTCATTCCGACACTCAAATTTAGGCAATCTGACAAAAGGTACCAAATATTTTTTAAACGCTGCATTCTCTGACTTTAGAGAAAGACGAATCTTGCAAATACCTGATGGTCCTATAACATATTTTATAGCGCTTTTTTACTACACTTTTTTACTCCTAATCCTAATTTGTTCTCGCCTTAAAATCTCTATATTTTCCAAGTTTATTTGTTCTCAAAGCTATTTTAGGCAACTTAGGTACATGCTCAATTTATTTTACATTTTTAATGATTACAGTTTCATCTTCAGCCTTAATGCATGTCTTTCACAGATTGCAGAAATTTGGCTTTAAACTTGTAGAAAATTTTAAGTATTAGATTATTCGGTATTGAGATACACTGCATACTGAACAAGTTCTTGGTTTTTAAGTGGCTATTCTTTTTCGCACCGCAAAATATTCCTCAATGAACGCATCTCGCTACTATATCACCGATGTTAATTGATAGATTAGAACATGAAACTGTGCAGAAGTGCTTTCCAATATTTGCATAGATAATGAAAAGTAATTATACAACTAAAGGAGATTTTTAAAGTTTTGGCCGCATTTTTCTATTCTCCTCCGAATCTGTCACTTATTTTAGTGAGTAATCAGTAGGTGGTTTCAATAAAAATCCAATACATTCTCTTAACAGGATATAAACTGAGTTTAAGAACAATTATTTGATCATGTCAAGAATAGCACACCAAATGTCTTTAAGTTTACTAACTTTCCCTTGTTAAGACGACGCTCATGGACGGCAATAGCCGTCATCAAATTTTGAGACTAATGTATCATTATTACTTTGCATATTATTTATTATTTAAATTCAGGGCTGTCAATATGCATATTATAAATATATAATAATGATATAAAAACGTATAAATATATAGTAATGATGTATTTATGTACAGTAGAAAGACAGGTGTATTATATGTATGTACAAAAGTTTGTACATGTGTACACCTTATGAAAGTACATCAAACCTTTTCATAATATCATAAACCCCCTATAAAACAATAAACAACATTTTCCCCCTTTGAGATGCAGATAAGCAACTAAGCTAAAATGTCAATACACCTCCGAATTTAAGCTAGAAGGTGTGGCTAGAGGAAAGAGAATTTGTGCCATAAAATATTGGGTATATACAGTCTTCAGTTGCAAAGATTCTGGATAAACAAGTTCCAAATGCCACAATCTTTTGTAATGAATTGAAAACTCAATATTACTTTGACGGCTTCGCACATCATTATCATTGTAAGGATTTTAGTGATGACGGCTATAGACGTTATGAGTATTTATCCCACATTGGCAAATTGTCGTTGAGCGTCAACATGCTAAAATTGGTTGCCATCAAGATCTAGTGTGCCATTTTTCCGCTGCCAGTGGAAAACCCACTCGCTGAAAAGGTTAACTAGTCCAGATACATTAAATGCAAGAGGGTTTTGTTTGGAAGTGCCTTAGACCCAAGGACCTTTTGCCAGATAATTACTTAAATTAAAGCATGCGATTCATGCTGTTTTCTGGCGTAAAAAAATTGTAATACGAAAAAAGAAAGAAAGTGTAATATTCGGTTAGGTTAAGTTAGGTTGCGATAGGATATCTAATCTATCCCAAGCAAATGTTTTTGAGGATTATCTTCAATTGTCAATTCTTTAAGATGAGTGTGTGTAAATGGCTGATTAATAGGCAAAATGTTTAAGTGATATAGCTAACGTAACATAGACTTTTAGCAATAAAATGAATCTGTTGGTGTGTTTGCGGCGCTTTGAATAGGTCGCCTTGAAGTGAAATTGTTCCTTCCTCATCTTGTATGAAAAGTAGCGAATGTCTTTATTCACCATCAGCCTTATGAGCGTTTTATCCACACTTTTCTCCATTGCAATTGCACGCATCGACTTTTTTGGATCATTGTTGATGATCTTCAGGATTTCCGGCAACGAATTCCGGCGTTCTAATTGTGGCAGATCGTGGCAGATAATCGAACAATTGTTGCCCCCCCGCCCCGTTTTCGTCTCTTAGTCGAATCTTCAATCTTCAAGCTTCTTTCAGACATTTTCCACCATCTTTCTGCTGACGTTTAGGAAGCCTGAAATTTCTTTCCAGTGCTGATTATAAAGAATCCATGCCTCTTTTACAAATGGGATGATTCAAACTTTTCCATACTCATTTGTTCTGCAAAAGATAAATCAAAAATAGTAATTTTTTTTAAGAGGAAATGACCAACAACAAAGGGAAAGAAAATATGCTTAAATTTAGCAGTAGAAAATCCCGAACGAATACCATCCGTAACCTGAATAATTAGATTGTTTCCTTTAATTTCCTTGCACTAATAGTATGATTAATATCCATTTTCTTTTATTATAATTAGAAGTTTTATTAATGGTAAACTTGTACAAAACTGTCAGATTTTCTAATAACTTGCAGCAATTTGCGACAGAAATTGACTTTCGTTCTCTTTCGAGGACATTTATAACTCATCGATATTTGTTAGGTTTTTTGGTAAAGAAACGGTATAATTTCATCCCCATAATTGTGCGAATATCCTAGCGATTTAAAAAAAAACTGAAATCTCTAAGGTATTTTCTCTTCAGTCATAATAGCCAAATAATCTCCTCTCCTCATCGTTTTATCAATTTTAACAACTGCTTCTCTGTCATTGGTAGCAAAAGATAAGATTAAGCATCCTCTACTTTGCTTTACGGTTGATATGTTTTTTCATGTAACAAGCTTCACTAACATCAGGCCAAACATGTCTTCTTTAATTTTTGTCAAGTCGAAATTTTTTGGTTATTCCATTACAGTTGTCTCGGTTAAAACGATTTATAATAGTGAAGGTGATTGCTTGCAAACGTGAGTATTGTGGCAACGTAGGTTCTGTAAAGATATGTCTATTTCTAGCCAAATAGGTGTAGAGATCAATTTGCCTTTAGGAACCTATTCACCTTTGCTTGTGAAACACTAAGATGACCTAGATAAACCGCAATATATATGTTTATACATATATCAATATGATAACCAAATTTAATTTTCCCTACATTGCTTTGACCCCCAGACTGTTTGGCATATTCTTCTTGAATGTCTCACTGGGTAATCTTCATGTACGTTAGCTGTCCCGGTACCGGGACTAGCGGGGTCGTTACCGCTTGTCCCTAGTTCTCGGGACTAGTTCGTGCACACCGACTGGTGGACTATACGACTTTTGGGGGGAGGCTGTCCTCCTCCACTTTATTTCAACTTTTTGTTCTGCGTTGCATGCTCCCGCACAGGAAAGAGGCGGGCATAACTTCAACGCTGGAGCACCCTTCCTTTTTGTTAGCTTTTTGTTTTGTTTTGTTTTATTTTTTTTAGTCTATGATTTGTTTATCCTTGTTTACTTTTATTTACCTGTTATTTGTTTTTAATATAGCCTAGTTGTAGGCCACATTGAGTACGGGGACTTATGTCCAAGTTGGTAGTCGCCAGTTGGGCTCCTAAAAAAAAGCACAGTTTTTATTTGTTCATCGTCATTGTACCTACGTCTGAGCGTCTGAACTAAGGCCAATTCGCGAGCACCTCGTCAGTTGGTAAATAAGGAGGTTCGCTCCCGTGAGTCTCTACTGGTCGTTAACTCTCGTCTGGCGAACACCTCCATTTTCTTTTTCGCTCCAGCTCATTCTTCATCCTTCTTTCTCTAGGCAGCCTTGCGGCTTTCCTAGGAATGAGCCGCCAGACTAGAAGCAAGGTATTACCCCCTCAACCTGAGCACGCACAAGCAACTCTTTCAGCATCACAGACCTCCTCGACATCTACAAAGTCTTTCATTTCATCGTTATCGATCACGCGGTACCTAGTGGATACTGGTGCCACGTCCCAGGACAGGGGTGCCTCGGCGGGCGCGATTCAAAGTCAACCAGGAGAGGACGAAGTTGAGCTCCTCGGACTCTCACCCGCAGATCCAGACTCTCCACCATCGTACAAAGTAGTGGTGTCTCCTGTAGCGCTGGCGTAATCTGCTTGTTCCCCGGTATCAGCCTCGAGGGCTGCCCCGGAGAGCCTTATCTCCTCGGGGACCGACCGCAAAACAACATAGCAAAAATAAGTTATTGCAACCCTCAGACCATACCGCCCTCGCTCCCCTGCATTGGGAGGTGGTGGTGGACAACCTCTAACAGAATCTATCGTCGCCTGTGTTTAAGACCAAGGACAGAGAAGATATAGAATCCCTGTTGTCCCTGTTGCGCTTCAGTTCCCAACTAAGTAGGAAAGAATTTCTTCGGTTCCATACCCGTCTCCGTTTATACCATTGCGTCTGACAACACGGGCGGCAACTCGCTCTCCGAGATGCCAGGAAACAAGCCGCCATCAGTTCAGGAATCCACCTCAATCAGTTAGGCCACCCTCTCAGGCTCAAGAACACAAGTAATAAGGGTGGGACGTGCCCCTGTCCTAAGATATGGATCCTGGGGATCATCGGCTTCCTCAGTGGGTCTTGAAAGCAGAACACTGACACGCAGAGGGACTGGAAGACGCTCGCAGGTGCCATAACGACGTCACCCGTAACCTCAACGCTGGTCGGCACCTTTGCGTATCACAGATGAGGCTGAGGATATTCTCCCTGGATTGTTCCTGTTCTTCGACTTCCGAAGAATATGAGCATATCTCCATTGGATCTGGCCCTTTCGAGTAATTTTGGGCTCGCCCCCTTTACTCCCATCTCCAGCGAGGGGGAAAAAGAAGAAAAAGACTACACGGCATCCTCTTTTCAACCACAGGATTTACCTCAAGAGCAACCCGTTGTGACCCCAGAATATCCCCATGTCACTGTGCCTGTTACTGATAGATTTTCCCCATCGCCCCTTCAGTGTCTAGCATATCCGAGTAGATAGATGTGGGCCTTGACCATGAGGCCACTATTGTGATTGTAGTAAAAAAGGCTCCCGACGATATACTATATATCTATTCTTTGTGGGAATTATTTTATATTCGAGTGCGGGGTTTAATCAGATGGCCGAGTATGACTCTACGTTAATAAATAGGCCTGGAGAGGGCTTATTTATCTTCAATATACTTAAGAAGTGGAACAGGGCCAAATGATAAATAATATTGCACGCATTAATAAAATTGAATTTTATTAATTAATCTAACAAAACAACACATGGAAAATATTTACATGACCGGGGATTAAAATGGGAGATACACATGAAATGAAAAAGGTCATAGGATAAATTTGACTAAGCGGAGGATTAAAATTTGGAGGGATTTAAATGACAAAACAAACAAGAAGGAAAAGGGTTGGCTAAATCCTTGTTAAAGCACGGAGTTACGTTGGCACAAAGTTAAATAGTTAAATGCAATTCGTAGCTTACGTATTTATAAGGTCGTCGTGCAGATGAAGGCGATTTGAAGGAGTGGCTTCGGTCCGACTGGCGATTTCCTTCCCAAGAGGAGGTTTTTTTTAGGGGGATTGTCCTTAACGAAGGGCGAAGGACAGACTTCGAGGAGTATGAGCAAAATGGGGCTCGGAAGTACGAGCGATCCTTGAGACAGGATATCGGAGATGTTCTGGATGAACAATTGAGGTTATCAGAGTAACCAAGCGTTCTCTTGAAGAACGTTAAAAGGGGGGAATTAAATTACCACTCACGTGATATCAGGGGAGCGAGAACCGTTTCTTGTCGAACGGGCTCGAAGAACAATGACTGTTCTAAAGTTGTTCTCTTCTGAACAATTAAACAACAGATGGGGGGGCCTGTTGACTTGGCGTTTCGAGGGGCACGAACCTTGGCACTCAAGGATATTTTGCTTTTCTGTACAATAAGGGGGTTCTCGAGGTAGAGTTCCTAGGTGCACAAGGTAGACCAGATCGGCGTGATGCCTGACAAAGGTAATCTCGATCTGATTCAAACGCAAAATTCTATCGCATAAATAGCCGGAGCCAGCCTCTCAAAGTAAGGGACAATGGGAGACTTCCATGGAATGTTCCGCTAGCGCTTGGAACTATCTTATCTTCATATAAGCCTAATTCAATCTGGCCAGATCGACGCTTGCAGATAAACGGGGGATTGAACCTCCTTGGTTAAACTTGGAGCGGGGCAAGATAATCGGGAAATGTTGGGTGATAAGGACGCCATGCTACTCTCTTCTCGCAGGATGCACGTGGGAAGCATGAGTTTCAATATGTGATAGAAGAGAGGTGTGGCAGCCTTTGGCAATTCTATCACAGTGATTAATAGCCCTCGGGCCCCCTTAGGTAAATTTTTTGAAGCGGTCGCTCGTGACCTTGGCGGTCTCGTCATTCGTGACGTTTCATTCGAAGCGGCACAAGTGAATATTATCGCTTATATCCCCCTTCCTGGCATGACAGTGCCTTCAGTGATCAATATCAACGCTCTTTCCTCTTCACAGTCGGCCACCCGGTCCGACCATCCCTCGGAACATGGAGATGTCATTCTTGAATACATCAGTGCCCCACCGGATATCATGTAGGGCAGCAAGTGGAATAACGACAAAGAAAAAGGCAAAAATAATAACAATAACAACCGCGGCACTAGAAGCGCCAACGAAGAAGCTCGATTGGACATCCAACCATAAGGCAACCTTGACAGTCTCCCCGCGGTGAACCATCTCCTCTCTGCAACAAGGGAGTTAAGGTGTACATCAATCGTACTTACCACATATGGGAATACCTATGGGCTTCGCAGGGGCCCCATTCCTTATGCAGGCAACAGTTGGCGCCGAAATCTCTTTCTTCGTTAAAACATGGAATTGCAGATCCCACTGCCTAAGACAAGGAGCAGAGAAAGGTTATGGCAGTCAAGATACTGGATAAGATTCAGAAGACTCCGACTTTCCTTAACCTATTTTGGACCTCAGATAAAGCTCACTTCTATCTTGAAAGAAAGGTAAAGTCGAACACAAATGTCTTCAGGGGGACCTACAGACCAAATTAGGCAGCTACCAAGCACATACACTTCCCTAAGTGCACGGTATGGACTGCACCCTCAGCCAGAGGCATCAACGGACCATTCTTCTTCGAGAAATTTGGCGGCACAGTGACAGTCACCAAGGATAGGTATATTTGGGTCCTCAAAACCATCAAGAGGGAGCTTCAGACCCTGTTTCCGTCACCTATGGGAAGATTCTGGTTCCAGCAAGATGGAGCAAGCTCTTACACCTCAAACTCATCCCGAGATTGGCTGAAAGAGAACTTTGCTGGCTATGTGATCAGTCTGAAGACTGATTTTAAGTGGGCACCTCACAGCCTAGGTCTTAGCCCCCCAGATTTCTTTCTCTGTGGTTACCTTAAAAAGAAAGTGTACGCAGGGAGAACCAGGACAATCAGGAAATTCTATGAAGCCATCAGGAAGGAGATCATAGCCCTTAGTCGGTAGGTTTGTAAAGACGTCATGGACATCTTTGTGCTGCGCTCAAGAAATGCACCGAGCTAAATGGAGGTCATCACGAACACGTGTTCTAGAATAAAGAATAAAAGTCCAAACACTCTCATGTTTTGTTATGATGTTTTTAAACACAATAAACTACCTATCACCAAGCTTTCATTCAATCCTTTTAGCAAATTATGAAATGATGCGTATCGAAATTTAGGCCCAATTTTGGGGGGTGATCCTGTACATCATCTTCTATGAGTAGTAGCAGATGTTCTTATGCACTAATTATCTAATGAGAGACTCTGCCATGTACATGACCCTGTCTATGCACCTACCTGACATGCTGCTATCGTTGCTAATGATGACCTTGATTTTCGCAACATATACAGCGACTTTTTTATTATCAAGACGATTAGAGTGAGGTTTGCGAGCCTCCATACCCTCATAATCACAGCCTGAATCATCTTATCTTATCCTGATCCAAGCTGCACAGCTTGCCAAATCCAAATTTTTTAGAAGTTAGAATTTAGTATGGTATTGTTTCCTTTACAGACGATGAAAATTAGATTATACTATGAAAAGAAAAAGAAAAACTCTACTGTAGAAAAAAATTCATGCGTGGCATTCATAGTCGTTAGCAGCGAAATGTTAGTGTAGAGTTATGACTGTGTAGACTAGCTCTGCCCAGATTTCTACACAAGCAGGGGCAGACAGCTGACCAAAGGCCGCTTAAGATATATTTTGGGGCGATTTTAAAAGAGTGCGATTCACGGTTGACCGAGTTTTAACTAATGGCTTGCCAAGTTGCAGTTCAAAGGATACATAAAGTCAATACCCCCAAAATATAATTTTAATATATATAATAAAAGGGGGCAATTTCTATACATACAAAATGGGTCAAAAAATTACTTAATAAAGGTAGTTAAATTAATTATGTGAAGATTAACGAAGTACTCTGCGGATGACCATATAAGATCGCTTTACATTCAAGCGATGGCGAATTGAAGCGGGTGGGGGGAGACAACGGGGCAGGTATTCAAGAAGATACTTAGGAGGGTGCTAACGAGGAGGACTCAAAGATGGGGTTAGATTACTTCGTGATGAAGAATAAGATTTTCTCTGAGCCAGAGAGACGGAGCTCAACTCGGGACGATTCTGCTCGAAAATATGGGAATCTTGAAGGACTGGTGAAGATTAGAGGGCCGCACAACTCTCTGAGAAGAAGGGGGCTGAATAGATTTCCTCTGAACAAGAGCCAAAGCTTAACTAAGGTTGATCTGCTGGCGAGATCTTCGATGAAGTACGACTACTCGACGACGGGTTACAGGGATTCACGGGAAACTGCAGGCAGTCTGAACGGAGTGAATGGCAGGCTTTCAATCTCATCGAGAAATGGTCAGCTTCGGGTTATATAGCCGCGTCGCTAGTCCGATAAACAGCTCACGACCCGGTGGTCCCTAGCCGATTCTTAGCGCCAGTATATGTAAACATATTTTATGATAACTAGTCGGTCCACTTGGTGAAACTTGCCTCGTGATATGGGAGTAAGGTTAATATAACTGCGCACGGTGTTATCGCAGGAAAGGGGAGACGAGTGGCGTCCGAAAGCAAACAGAGCTGTGACGGGTGATCCAGCGAGGGACTGATTCTTTTTCTAACTTTCTAAAATTCTCATGCTAGGCGCACGTGGTCTTTAAAGAAGAGAGGGGTATTTCCGATGGGGCTTCCTCTCATGGTAGTCCTTGAAGAGCATTCCCTCACACGCCTCCCTTTCCGAAGATGACATTTTCCTGATGCGAAGAGGGTAAAAAAGGGCATCCCCAAACATGGGAGGAGTCATGTATGGGAAATGTTTTGACCTGAATCTACAGGCGTACAATACGGGGGACATTTAAATTTAAGTCGAAACAGCGATCACTAAATGAATGAATGACTTGCACAGGGTATATTTGAAAACTGTATCTTCGTTAACCAGCGGAAAAAAACAAACAAAGTAAATAAATGTGAGTTACAAAAATAAATCAAAAGGATTCATTCATAAAACGGCAGTGGAACCATATAAAAATAAAAAGAAAGAAAAATACAATACAAAAAATCCCCACAAAAGAAAACAAACACCTAAGACAAATATGTACAAAAAGAATTTTTTTTTGTGACGAGAACCAGGGAACATATACATACACGGTTAAGACGGAGTTCTAGAATTATAAAAACCGAGTACACAGAGTCGATTATATGCAGGGGAGTACAATGCTTAACACAATTTACTTCTCAGGGGGAGGATCCTCGACCGGATTCCTACTTAGACACTCTGCAACACAGTTTTACCTTACTTGAATGTTCATTATTCAGAACTGGTATTCCATTAGAAGTAAACCTCAACGCATAAACCTTACGTTCTGTTTTTTACAATTCTTTAAGTAAGCCAATGGGCGATGATCGGTTTCAATTACGAACTTCTTACCTAACAAATATGTTCGGAATTTCTGGACACTCCATACGATCGCTAAAGCTTCAAGATCTATGACCACAAAGTTCCTTTCGCTTGACTAGAGCTTCCGGCTAGCGTATGCAATGGGGTAACTGTTGCCGTCTTCTTCATACTGGAGCAAGACGCAACCGATGCCTTCATTACAAGCATCTGTTTGTATTCCAAAAGGTTTGTTCGTGTTCCAGATTCTCAGTATGGGAGCTGATGTTAGTTTTTCCTTTAGCTTATGGTAGTGGGTGGTCGCCTAGGGGTTCTATGCGAGGGGGTCCTGGGAATGTTTCTTTAGTAGGGAGCTAAGGGAGGACGCTAATGAAACGAAATTCGAAAAAACGTCGGTAAAAGGATGTCGACCAGGAAAAGGGCGTAATTGCTTTTTAGTAGGCAGGAGGAGCATGTCGGCGATAGCTTTTACCTTTTCTTTCTGAGGGGCTATTTTATTATGACCAATGTGGAAAACCAATGTAATTAGTAGTGCTATAGACGAAATGGCATTTGCTAGGGCCTAGAGTGAGGCCGTGATCACGAAGCCTATTAAGTACCGAGTAGAGGGAGAAAAGATGATGGTTCCATGTGCGGGTGGTGGCCACGTAAACGTTATCGAAGTAAAAGGAAATGTTACTCAGCTCATAAAATATCCTGCGCAACATTTGATTATAGTTACTACAGGCAGTAACTAAAACAATAGGTAGGCGCTTAAACTGCATAAGGCCTTTTTCTGTGGAAAATGCGGTGTATTTCCGGGCACTATCCTTAAGCTGGATTTGATAGTAGGACTTACACAAGTTTATCTCTGAAATAAAATTCGCCTTTTCAAATAGTTGTAGGCTCTGGTCTATCAAAGGCATAGGCTCAGCGTCGAAAACTGTTACGGTGTTCAGCTTTCTAAAGTCTACGCATAGATTTCTGACAATAACAATGAGAGAGCAATAATTCGACGTGGAAGGTTCAATTATCGCTAATTTTAGAAAGTTATCCACTTTAGCGTTAAAAGTAGGACTCAAGTGAACGGGTACGGGGTAGGGCTTAGCAGCATTAGGCTCCTGGGCGGTTTGGGCTATATCATGCACAAAATACAAAAGAGCAACCAGGCTTCTCGGCAATTACATCGGGGAATTCAGTTAACAAAAGATCCAATTTTGTCTTCTGAGGGGGTTACAACTGGAGGTTTAAATCGAGTTCCGGGGTGGACTTTACACGGGAACCGGTGAGCGAAGGGAGAGAGTAGTTTTCGTCGGCTTCAAGACATACGGTTTGGATTAAATTAAGAGGCTCAGATTGAGAAGAGTCTTCCATTACTGCCTCTTCGTCAAGGGCAACTTATTATTAAGGAAGACGTGGCGGTGATAGCGGTTAAGCATATTTAAATGAAAAAATTGTTTCCTAAGACGTCTGTATTACGTAATCTACGGGACCGCAGGCTTCTAGGATTGGGTAAGGGCCTTTCCATTGGGATCTAAAGTCAAAATAGGTCCTATATTTTTTAAATTTATGTCCGAATATTTTTACGCTTTATCGGCGCATTCTTCCATGCTGTTCCTAAGGTCTAGCACGTAAGAATACGAGAACTTGTTCTCCTCATTCAGGCGGGGATTGGAAAAGAGTTCATTCAATATGCCTATTGGTCCGCTTACATTTTGGCCATAGAAGAGCTCAAAGGGGGCAAATCCAAAAGTTCTGTGAGGAATTTCTCTGCAGGCTAACAGAACACCCACTAGGTATCGATGCCAGTCTTGGGGCTAAGCATGGCATAGTTTTTTTTTCAGAATGGTCTTCAGAGTGCCATTCAACTTTTAACAGACGTAGTTAGCGAGAGGGTGAAAAAGGGAGGTGAAGAAGGGCTTGATCACAAGGAGCTTGCCGACGTGTTCATTATATCAGAGCTGAACTTTTCTACCTATGTCGGAGAAGATCTTGTTCGGGATGCCGACGCGGGAAAATATAGAAGTCAGGGCCTCCGCAAAGATCACGCTATCTATATTTTTAAGTGGGACTACTTCGGTGAATCTCGTTGCAAAGTCAACCAGAGTGAGGACTTACTGGTGTCCTTCGCTAAAGGGGGTGTATTGGACCAATTAGATCTATGCCCACTCTAAATAAAGGCTCCTAGACCATTGGGGTCTTCTGGTGGTGGGAAGGTGGTATTCGTCCTTTTGCTGTAGTCTTCTGACAAATGCCACACGACCTGCAAAACTGGGAAATTTCTTTGGCAGCACCAGGCCAGAAGAAATAACGGAAGATTCTCTGAGCTGTTTTATTCTGACTGATATGACTAGCCATTAATCTATCGTGTGCGAGTCAAAGGAATTGCAGAACATAAGGACAGATAATACACAACGATCGAGTGCGTGTTTTATTTTTAGCCAAACTGGAGTGATAAAGAAGTCCGTCGCTAATGATGTAGGCGATTTGCCTTTGACTACGAGCAGATCCACGTTTGTCACTTCTCGCTTTTTCCCACAAGGAATGAAGAGTGGGGCATTCCTGTTTTGCGCCTGCAAAAGTCCAGTTTTGAAGGGCTGCAAACTCTGGGGCATAATGAGGTTATCATGACACCACGGGTGAGAGCAGTCTCTTTTAGCGCTTGCGCCCTCGTGATGACGGGCTGTGTGACGGGGTAATGGGAGAGCTGCCGGCTCTGGCCGATCAACAAGGCGCAGAACCTAATGGATGCTGCTATCACTTCGGCCCAACCAGTAAAGTATCTACATTCGAGATAACAGCGCATCACAGGGAACCGATTTGCACGTCCCAAGTAGTCATGGACTATTGCGAATTTATCGTGGTTGTGGCCCACTGGAGGGAGCAACTTTTCAGAGACGACGAAGCAAGTATATCCTGTGTCTCTTCGAGGGTTGACACTATACAACCATTAACACTTCCATTCTCAAACAACTCAAGCACACCGGGGAAGCTTTTGTTGAACATAAAATTAACTTGCTGTCCCTGGAGACTTCTTATTGGGGAAGTTGCTGGCTTTTTAGGGTGAGCGAGAGGATGAGAGAGAGAGAGAGATGCACTTATTTGATGGATTTGATGACTAGGAGCAGAAGGAACTTGGGAGTTTTGGGGACAGTGTGTTCTCACATGACCGGGAACACCGCAGAGAAAACAAATTATGGCCTTCTAGGGTAATCCGACGCTGGGAGATTATTTATGAGGGGCTTAATATCCTTTGATTATGGCAGGAGATCGTATTTGCGTTTAGAGGGACCAGATATTTTAACAAATTTGGACATATGCTTCGGGGGAAATTTGGAGAGGTTACTTTTACTTTTCTGGGATGGGGTATGAGACTTCTTGGAGTCTTTTGGGTATAGATGATGGCTTAATGCGTGCAAATCCGCTTCTTCTATACATTCGTTGAAAGAAGACATAAATCTGTCGTTGACCAATTGGCGTATTTCAGATGGTAGTTCAGCCAACAACTGATCCCGTAAAACGAAATTAAATAGGGACTCGTAGTCGCGCTTGACTTGGGCTGAGTCCGACCAGAACTGGAAAGTTTTCTGGAGGCTGAATCTAAATTGACTGCAAGTCTGGTCGGGAAGTATTCTCGCCTGGCGGAACTTTGACCTATAGTAATCGGGATTCATATTAACAGCCGATAATAATTCGGACTTGAGGGAGCAGTAGTCGAGAGTAGCCTCGGCCGGGAGCGAAATGAAAATTTCTCGAAGGTGAGTATTAAGAAGAGGAAGTAGTGGCGCGAATCCATCGATTTCAATATCCTAGTGGTTCACTTCTAATTTTTTTTTTAAGTGGGTTACCCAATGAATTAAAGGCACTAAAAATTATGTTTGCGCTTAAACGATGAAACTCTCCCACGTAGGTAAAAAACTTCAGACATATATCTCTGCCTGACTTCATCTAGAAAATATACCAAAAATAATCAATCAAAGACTAAATGAGTACCTGTATGAGAACACTCCATTAAACATCTGCTAATTCATATTTCGTAAATAAAGATGTAGTAAAAATGTGATAATCGTTATAATGAAATTAAGTGCTCTCACATAATCTGATTAAGACCTTACCAAGTTCAAAAGTTTCAATAATTCCCGGACTAACCTTGGGAGGATTTGGCAATTATATCATTCGAAAGAAAATGTAAAACAAAATAAGAGTTTAAAATTTCGTTAGAAGCGGTAGAATAGTTATGATGTTATTGCAAAAATAGAATTATTCCTAGGCTAAAATTGGGAGGACTTTGGCAATTCTATCATTTTAAAGAGACTGTAAAACAACATAAGGTTTTTTAATTTCGTTAGAATCGGCCGAATAGTTATGATGTTATTGCCAAATAATTCCCCGGCTAACCGTGGCAGGACTTTGGCAATTATATCGTTAAAAGGAAGATGTAAAACAACATAAGGGTTCAAACTTTTTTAGAATCAGCAGAACACTTACACTGTTATTACCAAAACAAATAAGAGCAAAACAGGTACTGACAGACATATTGAAAGATAGAGTTGCCCGCGACTAGCTTTGAAGGCGACGAAAAATAGCTAAAGGTGTAGGAGAAAATTTATAGTTTGGCAAAACGTATCCAAACGTTTCGTCAGAGTTGGGCAAAGGAAAATTTTATATAAAATAGATCGGTTATTGAAAATTAGATAGAACGGATCATCTGAGACTATGGAATGAAAACCCGTGACGAAAAAAAAAGAAGGTAGATTGGACCACAACTAAAGTATAAACTCAGAATACCTAGCACAAGAAACAAAAGAACAATATACCATGCAATAAGTCAATCTTCATTAGCATATCCTGTTATATCAAAGTAAACCTTCTCCCCCCCCCGTGCCCCCCAAAACTTTCAAAGATTAGAGAATCCAAAATAAATCAATTTATTTAATAAAATATACGAGTATGAGCTGTGTAGAGCTGAGAAACCAATGAGAACTGCATATCGAAACAAAGTTGCAACCACTTAACAAAATTATAGTAAAAATAATAAGAAATTATTTGAAAGAACAAAAGAAAGGTTAGGAGCAGAAATTCCAAACTAAATAAGCACCTTGGAGATCAAATTGGTATTTTCGAAGAAATGTTACAATAATGGAGTGAGAAGCGACAGAAATACTCATATATACATAAAGAGACAGAGTACAAATTACAACACCAACAGACACAAAACAAATTACTAAAATGCGAAAGGTAGCCACGCCTACTTATTAATGCCTAACGTAACACCTAATTAAACTGCCAGATATAGTTTGACTTCCAAGCTACCTAACAATCCTATGGAAACTGCTTATTTCCTTCAATTTCAGCCCTGAAACTTACAATAGCAAGTCTCAGGATTAACATATTCTGATCGCTAAACTCTTTCTTGGTTGTTGTCTTCATCCACAGCTCTTAGTTCTTCTCTACTGACATAGAAAAGGAATAGGTTTATCTTAGCTGGCTTGCTGGTTAACGAATGCATTGTGTTCATCTCACCAATATTTTGCTCTTTTCCTCCTCAAAAAGTCTTTACGTCACAATCATATTGGAGTCAGCCAAAGTGGGTTTTCTTTATTTATTTTGTGTATTATTCCCTCCGTATTCTTGGATCTAGCACAGACTATATTGTAAAGGAAACTGTTTTTCACTATTCTACTTTAATATTTAATAAGATCTGTTTCTAACTTCATTGCATTCATCCCAGTGCCTCTGCTGCCTGTAACTCTTAACTTGGATCAATGAAAGTTTCATCATATTCCGTTATTTTGTACCTCCTAACGATTGAAGCTATAGACAGCAAATCTATAATAAGGTGATTATCAACTTAATTCTTATAATTTACAAATCCTGGTATTTAAAAAGTGTTACTTCAATTTTTAGATAATTATACTTACCGAGGGAAATTACTATTCAACTTCTTGGCTACCTTTTCTTGGTATTAAATTTAGCTCCTGTATCAGAGTGTTATTATAGCCACTTCAATTCAGTATTATGGCTTATGAGGTTTATGGTTCTGTACTAGTTTTCCTCATCTTCTTTACCATGACGCCAACATTCTAAAGATCTGCATCCACTCCTTTACACTGACTCTCCTCTTCAAGCCGCCAAATTTGTTAAAACCTTTTGCTTGTTTTCTCTGCTGAAAAATCTTTCTCTCGTGCAATAACCCTCCTTGTTTTCCTATTTCTAGAACTTTACTGGCTACTAGTCAGTTAACGCTTTGGCCTCAAATTATACCTTCTTTCCTATAAAACTTTAAATGCCATGACACCTTCTTACTTTTCTTCTCTAAGTTTATTTCTGTCCCAAAGACTTCTATGTTACGGCCTTGCTCTTTTTTCGGCTTGTTCCTTGATGCTGCTCTCTGCTGCATTGGTCACCTTTCTTTGTGGAATATTTCGCGGAGAGCGCGGAATGACCTGCCTGCCTAGAAACGCTCCTATCCTCACTTTAGCGCATTCAAGCGGTCGGTGAATACCCACCTTTTGTCTCAAGCCTTCACTTTTTGAAGCCAAGCACTCTATTTTTACCTATTGCTTTGAATAATATCATGCAAATATGCCATTTTTAGTATTATTAATAGCCACATCATCTTTCAAACCCCCATATATTGGGTACTTCTTATAGAAAACGAATTCCGAGAATGGTTTTGAGTCTTACTCATTTTCCCAAGAGCTAGACTTTATTGAGGCATGTCAAATAATCATTCCATTACTTCTTCAGAGATTACAATCATTAGATAGAATATTTACAGTTTCCGTTCTACCATGGTCATGCAACGGTCCTCTTAAAAGAAAAACGCATTATATCTTTTAATCAACTTAAATTAAAATAAGACTTCCTATTACTACCCTATCCGACTAACCACATATGTTAAGCGTCTTACCTTGACTACAAATTAGTCGACATATGTTAGTTTGCAATAATCTGCTCTTATTATGTTATGTTACATACTTACTAAGGAAAAAATATTATTGGGCCGATCTCTTTGCGACGGAGTACTTAATTAAATATATTTCTGATCCAGAGACCACAAAAACTAGTCTACTTGTTTGTGTAGTAGATGTCATAACTAATCCATCAGTGAGGCAGGTCGAACAGCTATAGGGCATTTTTATGGGCATTAAATAGACATCCCTTCCCTCAACTGATTTTCTAGTCTAGTCTCACTTTTTTTATTATAATTTTACTGCCGAATTAACTTTCGCTTTCAAATATGATTACGTGTCAATTCTATTTCAATTATGTCACTATGGTGCAAATAACCCCTCGCGGAGACTAACAAGGGCGTTCACAGCCCTCACAGGGTAAGCATACAGAGACTCAAGCAAGGAAGCAGGTTTATTTGTCTGACTATTTCTCATCCAGAAAACCGCTTCGAGTTACTCGCCTTGTGACCATCTGAAAGAAAAAGGAAAGTTTATTATATTCCCACTGGAAGAGAAATAACAAGAGAAATTTGAATGTAAGCCTTTCGATCTCATATTTTTCCCTCTGAATTTTCTATTACCGATTTACAATTTTGGGGGGGCTCTGAGGCAAGTATGTTAATACCAGGGGTGATCAGAAAGTAATGGCAATCAGATTCGTGGCAGAGAGACCATGAATGATGAGAGGGAGGGGAGCGCGGGGAATCGAGTGTCGCCTGTTGTGACGTGATTGAACTAGTTGCGGCTTGGCATGGTTACATTTCTCGTTGCGTTGTCCATGTGCGTAATTGTTGGTTTCGCCCTCCAACCTGAAACATGGATCTCTCCAAGGAAGGTTGCTAGTTCTATACGTTAACTAGTTGAAAACTCGAGGGAAAAAGCAACGGGTATCAGAGGGGAATTATTGCTAGTTTTTTCCCAAGTATACCCTCACTGGAAACTGTTTTTTGTTGCATTTGATCCATGCTCGGGCCATCATTTACTAAGATCCAACTGTTCAATTCTTATATTAGGAGCTTGATGTCAGTTATGGGAGTGCGCATGCCATCGTTCACTAACACTTAAGATTGAAGAAGAAGGGAGCTCGATGGATACCCCATTTGCTAACAGAAGAGCAGAAGAGCGAACAGGTGCGGATATCTCATCTCTAGCTGGCTGAATTAAAACCAAATTGGCAGACAGAAACCGTTCTCTGATGTTGCTACCGGAGATGAGTGCTGGAATTCTTTCTTCACCCCCAGAGACAAGAAGTCCAACAAAGTGTGGTTGAGTGATGAAGAGCCTGGACCTCAGATTTTGAAGGAAGGATTTCGCGGCAGGAAGAGCCTTTTCACCATTTCTTCAATTCTCAACAACCAATGCGTGTGGATGTGGTACCTCAACAGTCTACTATCATAGACAGGTATTACACTTAGCAAGTTCTTCATTAAGTCCTAGAGCATCAGGCCAAGCCCGAACTAACCCGCCGCAGATCATGTCATTTGCTGCACCCCGACAATGCTGCATCCCACAAAGCTCGCCTGAATGTGCAATTCCTGGAGCAGCAGCGGATTACACTTCTTGCCCACTCAGATTACTCTCCTGACCTTACTACCTGTGTTTGATGCTTGCTACCAAAGATCAAAGGTGGGATTGCAGGGAAGCAATTTCATCATATTCAAGACCTGGCATGAACATTCAATTCAGTGCTACAAGATATACCAGCTTTTGAATAACGTGACTGCTTCATGAATTGGCGAAGGAGGACAGAATACTACATAGAGGCGGGAGGGGAGTACTTTGAAGGATGTAGCCTCCCTTTTGGATTTACCCTGTTCTACCAAAATATACGGGCTCACTGTTACACCTTTCTGAGTGTAGATGTTTTTTTTACTAATCTCAATATGGTGAATTCAACACTTTGGTTCTATCACCTATAGTGTTATTGCTTTGAAAAAATATATTCATATTTCATTTTATCTATACCGCATATAAATTCAAAATAGAATGTGTTTATTTCATCTGTTATAAAGACATATTACAGAAAAAAAACAGCATAGATACAGAACATTTATGGATAACACAATACCCACAGATACTACACCAAATAGTTAGAACTTATTTTAGGGGGAGGACCATGTGTACTTTGCTTTCGTGATGTCAAGCAAGAGATTCCACCAATAGTACCCATAATACTGGGGTTGCACTTGCCTTTGTAGTTGTTCTTCATCTTAGTAAAATCTTGGTGGAACCTTTCCTCATGCTCTTCACTCAGTGCTCCTAGATTTGGAGAAAAGAAGTTAAAAAAATATGAAAACCAAAGAGAACTTGAGTTGATGAATTCGGTTAATATACACATGTATCCAACATATACAACAATTGTATGACATGATTGTCTAGCAGCACTAACCTTCCGCTCTCAACGCTAAATTTTATAAAAGGCAACACCTAAAATTAGATTTTAATTAGAAAAAAAATTTAAATAGAAAATATGTGGTAGCCTTTAATGCACGTACACATTTACGTACATGGATACCTTAAAATCTAAATGTGATAAGTGAAAACTAGTTTCATATGTCGAGGCCTTACTCACAAATTCTCCTTCAAGACGAATTCAAGTGTCCTTCGATGAAGTTATTGTGCTAATGTACTTTAAATTCCACTAAAATACTAAAGATATATATTTTTATAATTATGGCTTTTTTAAAGAGCTACTATTATAATTAGGGTTTTTAATCAGAGTAAAATCAAAGCACAACATAATTTAATTCAGTAAAATCTTTACCAAATCATTTAAATAGTCTTCATATAAATATCACCATTGAAATGGTGATTTTCTAAATTCCTAAATTAAAATATTTTATGTTTCTTATAATTAATTTATTTTATTTCCTGTCAAATTTAATAAATCACTAAAGTTAATTTCATTTCCTCTTTTTATCATAAAGAGTGTATTAAATAAATTTCAGAATTTTTCTCAATTGTTTGTGATTTAAGATTGCATTCCTCGGGCCCTCAACTGTTTTAGAGAAAATAGTTGATATTATAACCATTGCCCCTTTCTCGGAAGAAAGTTTAAGTCATAACCATGCAATCGACTACATCATATTACGCTCCTTTTCTTGTCGGAGGAATACAAACTCCTTGCCCACTTCCCAGGAAAGTAATCAAGAAATGTGAATTAGAAAAAATTGAAATCCTAGTTGAAGTCCAGCGAGTAGTGAGATAAAAGGTCATAGTTGCGTACACAATCTCCTCCCTATATCCTACATTTGCAATGATGATGGTTTGCCTAATTTTTTTCCCAATAGTGACTAAAATGCACAACACATTCAATAGAGATTTAATATAGCAAAGCACAATCCCATGACATGACTTTTTAACCCCCTAAGCACTACTTCAGAGTTGGTCTTACTCGCGAGCTGTTCTTGCAGTGTCTTATGAAGTACACCCTACATCCGTACATTCACTTTAACCAATTTTTGACTGCAATTATTTGGACTTGTGGTATCCCAATTAAATTCATTTTATCACCAGATTAAGAGTACTTAATTGAATAGATACATTGACGCCATGAGAAGAAAGCTCCTAGGTGTGTCTCATTTTTTCTTTTGAGTGAAAGTAGCCCACTCTCCACTCATAATTTCAAGGACTTGGGAGTGGCTACAGAGGACAGATACTTTGACTAGTGTACTCATTCATCAATGCCTTTGTATTTTTGATCTTGGGGCGGCAGTGAGCATTATAGCAGTGAAGATTTACAGAAAAAATGTGCCACTACTTTACTTTCAGCTGCAAGCCGCAAATGGGCAATGAATCGCAACATACGCCATGGATTTTTATTTTGACTAAAGGTTCACACGACCAATGGTTTTCTCGAAGCGGAACTTTTTGCCACATTTTGACCTATAGATGACTATAGCCAGCCTATTCTTATAGATTTGAAAAAGTAGTATTCTTGAATAGGAATATAGGTTACGCTCCAACTTTCTGTGTAACACCGTTTTAGTGGTCTTTCATTTATATATCCAGCTCTTTATGGGCTTTTATTACCAAGCCCGCCCTCCTAAGGGGTATGAACCTGTTAAGCATGAGGATACCACCACAAAATACCAATGGTCTCTCAGCACATTTCCTTTTTCTAAGATTTTCTCTTTACAAACTGAATTGTGCAAAAAGAGTGTTTGGTGAACTAATTCTCCGTTGTTTCAACTGACGTTCCAAAAGCGATTGAAAGGCTCCCTACATATACTACCCAAATCTTAGATGAAGGAGCTCCTCAGGTGAGACTTGACTCATAAATTGTCAACCCTTCAGCAACTACTAACCTGTTGTTATGTGTTTAAATTTTTCGACATATTTGCGCGGTTAGACGATAATATCCATAGTTTATTTGATACAGACCTAAGATAGAATTCCCAAAAACCCAGATTATATCTTGAAAATCGATAGGTTTACAAAATTTGTGTTAAGATACCTGATGCTTTCAAGAATGCATGCCAAAACGTCTCAACGTTCTATTGTATCCGTGTTGCGAGGTTTCGAATTCTGATTTATTTTTGGATGACACATTTATGCCAAATTAAAAGTCCCATGGGTCACCTCTCCCATTTCGAAGCACTTTTCCAGTGACTGCAAGAGATCATTCTCAGCATTACTTAGGCCATTGAGATTACCCGGTCTCCATGACACAAATGATGGCATCTTTCAAATAAAGATGACCATAACAAACTTAAAGCATCTACTTACCTTCAAGCAATAAATTAAATCAATGGTATTAGTGAAATATATATTTGTTTAATTCCTTAATTATTTCATCGATAGATATTTTAATTGCTCTTCTGTGCGTGTACACTCTTAAATATATCTTTACATCTGCAACTGGATGAAGTGAGAATGGCTGTTATAAAGTAAAAAATCCTAGGCCACTCACTCGGTTAGCCAATGTGGATTCTTTGGTCGCAAACTTCTGATGGTGATCGTCACAATTAAGAATTTCTTCAACTTGTTAGGAAGGTGGTTGTTTGCAACTTAAAAAACGCATCTTGCGCTTATTTGGCTGATCCAGACCACTTCTTATCACCTTTTCCAATGCAAATATTGGCAATTTAACTACAATTTGTAGTACGCCAGCGATATTCGTCTCGTCAAAGAGCGAAAACTCGTTGACTCGAAGGCTTTGTCGTAGAATATGGTCGAGTTCAACCCTTCCTGCATTTCTTAGCCCAGAGAGAGGACTGCAGTGTGTATGGAAGACTTATAAGACAGACAAAGTGCAAATTAACCGAATTTTAGGTTTGCCAAATAGTCAACTATCTTGGAAGGTTCTCGAACAATAGAAAAACGGGTACAAAATAACTTTACTAATATGCAAATTAATATTATTTTTACAAAGGGTAAAAAGGGTTTTGAAGCAAGATACGAGTATATAACACAGTTGACGAACACTAGTCTCAGCCTCTAAAGGGTGGGTGGTACTTGGCAGGGACGGTCACCGTACACACGAACGAACAATACTGACCGAAGGGTCGCTCTAATGACCTTGAGTGTACAAGAAGCCGACGATGGAGACTTAAACTGGAAGAGATGGGGGTGGGAGGTAGAGAGAGCACTTGCACGGGAGAGTTGCGCGTTGCTGTTACCTCGAAGATTTGGTCCGAGAAAGTAATCCTTGCCTTGACGCAAAGTTCAAATAATAGTCTCTTGATAATGACTACTAATAGGATTAAATTAGATCTTGCGTTCGAGTTTAGAACACCACATCGAGAATGTGCGCGTTGCGTTGGAGGAACTGGTAACAACGAGTACGGGATAGACTCACGCGAATTAAACGAGAATAGACAGAGATTGAGGGGTTCTGCGAGGATTTTGTGCAAAGTCCAACCTGACGCGAATAGCGGGTAAGAAGCAGTCACGTGCAGACGGCAGGTATTGACAGGGCAGGTAAGCGGCGGATACTGACGCGGTGGGCAGGCGGCGGATACGGCCTTACAACTCTGGCGCCGGAGGATTTATAGTGGGGTCGAATGTTTTTTCCCTCCGCCCGAAGGGTAGGCTTTCAGGGTACGATGCATTGGCAGGTGAGGGTTGTCTAACCCTATTAGCACGATCGCGGCAAAAATCCTAAGCTCATTAGGCGAAACGTTGTCCGACTCCCAATGTTACCTTCGAGTTCCTCACAGCTTTCCGCGATGGTGGTTTTTCAGGCCACCATGGCCTGTCGTGATTTAGCTCCTTCACTAGCGCAGACAAAAAGGTTCGACCAGGTGTCTGTTTTCCCTCTCTCCTTGAAAGACACGGCCATACGCATCTTTTTCTTTCTCTCTCATGTCTGACACGCTTTATTATGGTTAGTCGTTAGAAAAATTCAATTGCTCTAAATACGGACAAATCTGGAATTTGAATGCCGCAGATCACTCAAATTTGAATGGTTAGTATATAGGTCTCGTAATTCCAAGAGATCTTCAGACATCCCATTTAGTCTCCGTTCAAGTAGACGCCGTTACAGCATTAGAGCCTTTTGAACAGGATTACTCCTTTAAATTTTAAACTACCTTACCTATCGTAAATTTCTATGCAAGTTTGAGGAACGTCAAAGAGAATAATTTCTTCTTTAATGGGTTGAAACTATTACATCTGGGGAAAAGAGCGTCAAAAGGCAGTAACCTCCACTTCATTAGTGCAGGCATTGCAAATCCTGAAGCAATAGTAAGGTGTGGACAATATTCCTTCGCAATATTCCACTGCTAAATTCACGCATATTTTTTACCTTTTCTGTCATTCTCTTTCTGCTTTATTTTTTTCCGCAACGATTAACTATAGAAATATCTAACGACCAATCTCAGGAAGAGGCATGGTGTCTTGCTTGGAATCCACGCCAGAAGGACAAACAAGGAGATTCCATACTTCTTCATAGTCAAGAGAAAGATGTTAGAAATTGTCAGAAAGGAGGTAGAAGATTCAAGATTCAATTGACTATGAGGCGAGAGAAGAGAGGAAAAGCCAAGGTCAACAACCCGTGGTTATCAGAACGCCGGAATTTGTAGCTGAAATTCAGGATATCATAAAAATGATGCCAGCAAGTCGATGCGTATCATTGCAAAGAAGAAAGGTGTGGATGAAAAGCTCATTAGGCTAGTGGTGCATACAGGCATTCGCTACTTTTTATAAATGATCTCTTGTAGGCTATAATCAAAGCCACAGATGGATTTATCGAGTAAGATCGCGAGAACATTTCTTGAAGCCAAACTGCTCAAAATTTTACATTTATATCTCAAAAACCAAGAAACAAACCTTTTTCATTTTTCTGAAAGTGCTATTATGCGAACGAATACGTCCCCACTTTCAATATGCAGACCTATTCTCGCACGTAAATTAACTTTTTGGCAAACTTCAGGGCTGATGAGGAGTACTTGTGTATAAATTGTTCCTTATGGGAGAATAAACTTCCAAAGAAACCATTGAGCGCTTACACAAAGCTTCATACAGGGCAAGCGTAGACAGCGTATTGATCGTTCTGAGCACATGTAGTCACTGATCTTTGTCCTTTATCCAACCATCAGACCGTTTGAACCTAGTTGCTCTATCAAATGGGTAGGAAGAGAAAAGTCTATCACAGTTCCACTGAAAAAAGATGATCGGGACCCATATTAAGGCAAATCATTCTATCTAATCACTTTCTATATGAGATTTAGATTCACATGTAAAATTTCACTCCAAAGTAGGGGCGAGAGCGGGTTGAGGAAATAAAAAATAATTATCGCTGCCTATATTCTCCTTCTTTGGTTTAACTATCTAAAATATCGATCGTAAGAGTTGACAATCCGGCATGTTTGGAATTATAATTATACTATTTATTGGAATTATTTACTCAATTTGGATATCAATGCACCATACTTGTTTCATTTAAAATATATATTAAACTTAAATGGGAGCCTAAAGATTTGTTCAATAATATTTATTTTTAACTATTTCATTAGGGAACAGGATCAAAGGCTGTTTATTTAACCCTCACTTGGATATAGGGTCAGTGATTTACTGTATTTTGTTAGTATTAGTGTTTTAATAAAATTATTTTTTTTCCTTTAAGCTGGTAATCTTTTTCATTATTGTAAAGATTCGAGTGAGTAGGAGAGTGGATAAGGCCTTTGATTATAAAAGTAATTCTTTCTTCGATAGCCACTTTGTTTCAGACCAAAGTAGGTGCAGTAGGGCCTCGCAGGAAGCAAATAAATTGTTAAGATTTGCCTTGTTATTTTTATTTGTCGTTAGATCTGGAGATTTTTCTTCGCGTGTGCTGCCCTAAGAGAGTCGCTGCCGCTTGGTGGACTTCACTTTTTACCCTCTGGTTGAAGCTCTTTTCTCAAGGTTTCTATTTTCTCTAGTTATTTTTTCCCTCTGTTTGCATCTCATTTACTATGCACTAAAAAAACTGCAGCATGATATTCTTTAATGTTGCTAGAAGATTTCTGATCGAGGATTTGGGGTTCTAGATTTTCTTGTATCATGACGAATTTTTAGTGGGGTTTCTCGAGTAATATGTATTTATTTAACTCAGTGTATTAATGAGATAGATGCAACCAAATGGTTGGTGACTTGAGTTGAGCATAACGCGCTTCAGGTATGATACTAACTCCTAGTGATTCTGGTATCGAGGGCACCCAGATATTAGCTAAACCGGCCTATGATGGAAGTTTTTTTAACGGATTTAGGAGTTCAGGAATAAAATGGCGGGGTTAAAGTTTCATGTCAATTAAAGTCTAAATCCTAACATGCTAAGAATAGGGGAACTAAACCCAAAGTATTTATATTCTGATAGCACAAAGTTTAATGAGAGAAGAGGAAGTTAGCTGGTGAGAGGCCGAACATGACGGATCAACTGAGGTATACTCTAAAAAGACAGGTAGGCAACAGTTTTCGGATCAAAATTCTCATATGCTAAATAAAGCTTGTTTTTAGGAAGAATTTGCCTGATTGGGAACCTTTGTTAGTCAAGTTCCTAAGTTGAATAAATTTAATGTCGAGTTTACTCATTCTTTTGATTGATTTCTAGATAAATTGCAGCCTGTCTGTAGCATTTGCTTTAATTTTATGGAAGTCAGAATTGGAGAGATTTATAGGAATTAATTTCTTGGATGTATTATATGATGGGGATGGAGGACAGGATGAAGTTTACGATGCCATGAAAATTGCATAATCAAAATGAGTGATAGCATTAAAGAAGCCTAATCGCTACCGTAATGGCTAGTTCCAGGTGTCATAGCCTTGTACAGGGAAAATGATGCTAGTTTTTTAAATAACAGGCTAGGCTTGTGATTCTCTACCTTGGCAAGAATCTGATGTTTGATTACACTAGGTCCTATGAACTCCTGATAAACTTTCTCGAGAGGGTAGAACAGTAGGTAGCAGATGGCATTAGACACCGTATTTAAATTGCAATGGCATGCAATTGTAAGCTGTTGACGTTGACCGCGTTTAGGAATCATCTCTTTGGCAGGGAGGCTGGCAGGGTTATCCAGTATTCAACTGGGCAATTTAGAACATTTGGCTCGGCACGGCTAGATGTGGATGTCCCTCTGGACTTCACATGTATGCTTTGTGTGCAGGTGTTTCGAGATATATTATTAGCCTGTCTGTCAATATCGTGAGGTAGGGGTGTTCATCTCTACCGCGTTGTTATAATAATTGCCGATAGGAAGGATTATAGGTACCCTACTGGAGTCAAAATAGCTGGAGGTTCAACCTGGAACAGGAGGAATAGGTTGCGAAGGCGATCAGTAACTAGTTTGTATTACGAAAAGCCGACAGAAGATAAAACCATCTGCACCCTGAAGGGTTTAACTTGTTTCGCCTGTGGGAAGAAAAGAGAGAGGCAAGTGATTGCGCGCACGATTAAATGTGAATAGGCCGCGAGGTTTACGCTAGTAGTAAGGAAGCGGATAGGTTGCAAGAGGACTTCTTGCAACAATGAAGGCATAGTTATACAAATCGGCACAAAGGTGTTCAAATACCCAAAATGCGGACGAAACCATTTTGGAAAAGACTGCCGTAGTATGCGAACAGTGATTAAAACTAAGGTATCTAGTAGTTCACAAAAGCAGGAAACCTATAAAAATCCCTCTGCAATGTGATCAGATACTTAACTCATTTATGACCAGCGTTGCGTGCGCGCAACGCGAAGCATCCTTGAACAAATCTGAACCTGAAGAGTTAATTGAATTACGAGACTGAGTCATTTATGAATCAGACCATTCTTGCCATCCATATCGATTATACGCTTGAAATTCTAATCTGGTGCGAAATTATAAATTCACTATATTTGTTTACAAACTTTCACTCTTTTACTTTGCACCATGGCTTCAGAAAAGAAAAAAAGAGAAGAAATCTCTATGTAGTAATTTTTGCTTCTTTCTATTATGTAAGTACATTCTTCTAAGGCATATAAGTGCCTAGTATATCGGTGAATATTTGTCTGTTGCGTCCATGCATCGCCGTACATACTAAGCTTACTCTTTTGCTATATTTTACTTCAGAATATATATATATATATATATATATACATAAATCCAACACACCGCAAGAAAGAGAAAACGGATTTTTTTTTTCCGAAAAAGTTATTTCCTAATTCGAAACAATCCGAGCTGGGATGGAATTCGACCCGCGTACACTGAGGCAGCGAGCAACCGCTTTGATCTCAATTAAACCGCCCCTTAGTCCACTCGCTACAAAAGGGCACAAGTTAATTCAGAGGGATTTATTACCTCAGGGTCAGTTTAATTGTTGTTCACAAGTGAACAACAATCCTAAACCTGAAGACGATATGCAGCTCCAAACCATTACTCTGCCACTTCCAAATTTGACTGTTAGGACAACATATCTCAGATCATAAGCTTCCACAACTCTTCGACGAACAGAAACAGCTCCAGGTGTTTCAAAGATCTGAGGAGAAATACAAATTTGACTGATTACTTTTGGTATCAAATAAAACTTTTGTATCCGATAAAAATGTGTACAAGCGTAATAAATTGGTGAAAACTAATGTGAAGAACCAACCTCAAAGTCGCTTTCATCAGACCAAACAACTTTATCGCAACCATCACCAGTGCAATCTTCATGCTCGTTTCTCAAAGACAATCGCTTCTCTTCCTTCACCTGAGACAGCCACGGTTTCCTTCTAGTCTTATATCCTTTGAGCCTAGCTTCTAATAACCTTCTTCTCACTGTGCGTCTTGATATCTCTTTGTTGGTTGCTGCCCGAAACTCAGCACCTACATCAGATGGGTTTTTTTCCTATCGACAAGCGATGTCTTTTTCAGAAAAAACGCATTATAGTGGTTATAAAAGCAAAGTCAAAAAAATATAAAATACTAATTATAGATGGGATATACTCAACTGTTTATTATATTGTTTTCAATTATTATGTGAATGAGTTTCATTTGTATTCTCTATTTTTTCAAACCTGCCCCATAATTTTGCCTAAGACTGTATATCGTCGTTTCCCGTAACATAATGTCAATAGACTTCAATCATTAGCCACCAAATATGCTGCAACTTGAGTATTTAGAAATAGTCTGCTTTCTTTCTTTAAAACTTTCTTCATTAAGCCAATTCTTAAAATTATTCCACAGTGTACATTTGATGAAACTTAAAAGGCGTCTTGCAATGAAGCATGTACTTCAGATTAATTAGAGAAATTTATTGGTCTTATAACTGATCGCGGCATTATTGTGGGAAGAAACTTGTACATCAAAAATATATGGAATAGAAACTGGGAAGGTCGTTTTTTCAATATATCTACTCTCATCTTTCTTCTTACAGTTTTGCCCTAGTGGTTTGCTTCGAGTTATTTCATTAGAAAGGTAATATTTTAGCGAAAAAATAAAGAAGATTATTTGGTACCGTGGTCAGAAACATTTAGCCTAGCATGACGTCATTCAAGATTAGGCATAAAATCCAAGCTATTTATATTAAGGAGTCCGGAGAAAGGCAGATTATTAAACTATCCGAAACAAAATTGACCGCATCGCAAATATGAGGTACCAAGCTATTTAAAACTTTTCCAAAGATTTCGCGTTCTAAATTCTCTAAAAAAAAAAAAATTCCGGCAATCCCACACTGAAAGCGGAATAATCCCCCTTGCTCCCCTCCCCTCGACATCTCTCTACTACAGCATCGGTTATATGAATCCCAAGTAGTTTACTAAAGTTATATTATTCTAATTAGTTTTATATTAAACATACTATTGAAGTCAGTATTAACCTATCGATTGTAATATTAGAGCAAAATATCATTCAATCCAGTGGAATCTTATTTTACTGAGTAAAATAGTATTAATATATATCGTTGCATTGGAATTCTGATTATTCAAAATTGCTAAAGTCATTAATTTATTTTTGTTCATCTCTAGAATGATTATTTTTGTGTAGTTTGAAACGATTCAAAATTTAACCTATATTCTTCACATCTATAGCCATCAAATGCACCTCACTTTTGCTCATTTCTGCACACAATTCAAAGTTGTCTTCCTTGGGCCCTAACAGAGTGGTATGTGCACTAACCAAAAATATCTGCTAAAATTGTCCCTTAATTTAAATAACCATTAACTGCTATATATTAATTTTACAAAATGGAATAGCTAAAGTTCAAAGTTGTTAAACTTTTCTCAGAGTCGAAAGAATAAACTTAACAACTCTCAAATAAATTAAAATTCATTCAGCTGATAGGGCACTCGAAAGCTCCTGGCGCTAAGTCATTCTAGAAGCATATGTGCACTGAAGTTCGAACCTGAGCCCTTTTGTGTGACGTAAAATACAAATCTTTCTAATAATTTCTTTAGAGTTAATCCTGGTTAGACCCTATTGTGCGTGTTGTCGGAGGTCTTTATCTGTCATCGATAAAGACCTTTATCTGTCATCGATTCTTCTGCTTAAGAATCGATGACAGAAAAGTGTAGCCAAACTTAGCTATAACTATATTATCATTTTCCTGGAAACATTTACTAAAATCCTGAAAGAAGGATGATCCACTAATTGTCAGAGCCTCAGAAAGACGACTTCGAAAATATGTATATGTCAAAGAGAGTGATTCACGCAGAGTAAGAGGCCTAAGAGGGTATCTCACGGACGAACAGATCTTCAACGGGTAAACTTCTAGGGCGAGAACGAAGCGAGACGAGTCTAGCTGGAGCCCAGAACCAAAATCAGCAAAAGAGCACTAAGCCTTTACTCGCCGCGCCTTGAATCGGAGCGGCACCCACTGCCAACCCCCCAAAATCACTTTCGGTGAAGCCTTCTATATTTTCGAGCGCGGAAACGAGCAAATTTGTATTAAATCAGGAGGCAGGTGCTGCTCACGCGGTATCCAAGAAATAATCACGAGGATTAATTAGAAGCAGGCTAAGGACACAACGTGCTCCTTCCTACGCAACTTCCTGTTACCCCAAGGACTCACCGGCAAGAAACCAATTGTTCAGAACTACGGAAGTCAAGGACGTAAGAACTCATTCAGGAATACGCGTTTCTCTAGGGGGCCTTGTAAGGATACTCTCTCGAACCATCATTCAATGCCGCATTCCCCCTTCTTTGAAAATTGTAAGCCTATTACCGTTTTCTAGATAACCTTCAAAGAGGCGTGACGCTCTCCGACTACAAAGCTACACCTCTTAAAGTCCTCCCGTTTTCGCTCGGGTAAATATTATGCTACTCATAGCTCGTGCCGAAGCATTTCATTGTAAATAAATTCCTTTGTTCAACGAGTAGTTTTCCATAGTGTATAAAGTATTGTTAAATTCTGTTATTTTTTTGTATAATAGCAAAGATTAATTTTGTTTCTCTTGTTTAAATCCCAAAACTACATAAAAAGCCATTGGTCTATTTTCTAAGTCGAAAGGATACCACATCTTTCACATGGTAAAAATTGATGGCGTATATCAGTGTCAGGCAATTGAAGTGCTCGAGTTTTACGCTGACAGACTTGTTTGGTCGAAGCGCTATTTGGATATCAAATTCCTGTGCCCGGTTCCATGGCTTGTGATTAAAGTCATGGCTGATGAGTCGAGTCATAAAATCGAGGGCTTGTTCAGTCACACACACGTGTCCCGTTTGTTGTTTCATTGACGAGAAAGTTTAAGTAGATTTTGGCTCTACCCAGCGTGTTCTCTATTTCAGCCCACTGTTTAGTGATGACACGATTAAACATTAGAGTTTGGTGTACATTGCCGAACGGGTGATCTGGAATGAGTTCAAACTCTAGACTTTTTGCCAAAAGGTCATCCACTTTTAAATTGTGGGCTGTCTGGCCTGTAATTACAAAGTCTATCCTCTCGAAACGAGATTTAGATGCGACACCACTTGCGCCTCCAGGATTTAAAGAATCGCAACTCTGAGAGCAGCCAAGTTATTGCTTGATTCAGAAGCATTGTTTATGGTCGGTAAGGCTCGGCATGTTCCATTGACAATGATATCCTGAACTGAAAAAGAGCCAGTGCCCTGCTTCTTTGAACTCTCATCAGAATAAGTCACAACTACTTGTTCATTAGAGTTCATGATCTCTTGGACTATCTCATCCAGCGCCATGACTCCAATGCTCTTGCCCACATCTTTGACACTTTTGGATTCTGGCTGGGTGTACAGATTAATAATTTCTCGCTCATCATGTGTTTTCCAGTTAAGCCCAAACATCTTGTTGACGACTACAATGACAGCTGTTTCTGCTTGCCACTTATAAATGTAGTAGCAGCTCTTCAGTTTGTCAACAGTCTCGTAAAATTCAGGTCGGACTTTTAGTATACTTTCACAGATGTGCTGATATTGGCGTGGCAATTCATCATGCTGCTGAGTGACTGTGTCTGTCGCCTTTCGCCGCTTCAGCAAAACTATGACGTTTAAAAATAGAGTAGGTGTTATCTGTGTCCATACCAGCATCTTCAGGATCAGGCTGTTCAGTGTCCTCAAAGGATTCAACGGATACAGAGATTTCTTTCTTCTTTTCACACTCAGCTCCTATTCTTTCTAGGCTTTGCATATCCCTGCTCCAACGCTCCATCGTTTTCATCTATTTCCTGCTCACGCAGTCTTTACAGTACATTTTCTTCTGGGTTCCTTGGTGTTCAAAGGAAGGCCCATTCCATTTCACCCATTTTCACCCCATGTTTCAGTTCCATCTTCTTGCGTATTTCTGAGTCCTAGCAGAAAACGTCCATCAACTGTTTGATCCTATCATTCAAGCCTGCTGTCCTGGCTTGAAAAACTGTCACTGTGTTTCCGTCCCTGGATCAGAGTGACATATTCGTCGTACAACTTCAAGATGTGTTTCTTTATGTGCCTGGTGTAGATGGTGTACAGATTGCAGAATATCTAATGTTCTTGAACCAGCTCTGCTAGCAGCTGAGTTGCTGTATCCTTGCAGAGCCGAGCTTGGGCTGCTCGCTTTGGCCGCAGCAAGCAGAGCATGTTTTGTATAACATCTTTGGCAGTTGGGAGCATTCCATATGGAAATTCGGTTCTCTCTATATAGTCTACACCACAAAATGTCTTTCTGGAATGAGATCTCATGTGTACGCTAGCCATATCTATTCAACCTAAAAAAAGAGAAATAGCATTATGTTCCTGAAAACATTTATGATATAATTATATATATTCTGTTATATATTATATATAGTTTGTCTTATATAAATTATATTATATATATAATTTATAAATACTCTGTCCACTCATTAGTTCACCTGATAGCACCTGATGCAAAATCACACAAACGTCTTATTTTGGGGCGATTGAGGGTGATAACTTTCAAACAGTTTGTACAGGGAGGTTATGATGATCCAATGGGCCAAATGTTGGTATTTCCGGATTCAGGTAAGCCTAGACCATATTACAGGGTCACCACAAAAAAACGGGCTCCAAATTTTGATAGGCCTCATTTCGTAATTCTCTGCAAGGATGGAATGAAACTTTGGTGATAACTAGGTTATTGTGTTTACAAACATCATATCAAAACATGAGAGTCTTTGGACATTTCTTCTTTATTCTAGAGCACGTGCTTGAGATGACCTCCATTTAACTCTGTGCATTTCTCGAGGCGCATCACAAAGGTGCCCATGACGTCCTTACATCCGACCGACTAAAGGCTCTGATTTCCTTTTGATGGCTTCTTTGAGTTCCATGATGGTCTTGGGTCTTCCAGCGAACACGAAGTCTTTAAAGTATTCCTAGAGTAAGAAATCTGGGGGGATAAGGTCTCAGTTGTGAGGTGGACACTCAAAATCAGTCTTGAGACTTATCACACAGCCATCACAGTTCTCTTTCAGCCCAATCTTGGGAAAGGTTTGAGGTGTGAGAGCTTGCTCCATCTTGCTACAACCCAAAGTTCTCCATAAATGACGGTAATAAGGTCTGCAGCTCCCTCTTGAAGGTTTGATGGACCTCAACATACCGCTACTTCGTAACTGTCACTGCCGCGGCAGATTCCTTCAAGAAGAATGGTCCAATCATGCCTCTGGCTGAGGTTGCAGTCCATACAGTGAATTTAGGGGAGTGTAGGGGTTTGGTGGCTACCTCATTTGCTCTGGAGCCCGCCCAAAAGACATTTGTCTTCGAGTTCAGCTTTCTTTCAAGATGGAAGTGAGCTTCATCTGAGGTCTAAAGGAGGTTAAGGAAAGTTGGAGTTTCCTGAATCTTCTCCAGTATCTTGACTGCCATAGCCTTTCTCTGCTTCTTCTCTCAGTCTGTAAGGGTCTGTTTCGTCTGTATTCTGTATAGGTAGGCTTTTGCATCCATTACTAGCACTCTCCTGCATGTTTTTTACGGGATATTCCGAGGGACTGACTTCCCTTGCACACAGAGCCTTTTGGACTCTGCTGAACTGACTTTCTCGCGCTCTCGACCAGCTCAGCTGTACGCTTCCTTGGGCGTCCTGAATGGCTTGGACGGTTGTCACTGGATGCATTGAGGTTTTGCACTGTCCCATAGTCCTCGAGGTTGCCCAACTCGTCCTAAATTCTGTTCTTGGAGGGTACTTTTTTACATTCCAACTGATGCACGAAAGTGTTCTGCACTTTCTTGAACGAGCCTGTCTTGTAGTAATGTTTGACGCAGTATATTCTTCGCTGGAGCTCCCATTGAGATCTAGTTGTGTTCATAGGCGTTGCTTCTGTCATATCCTGAAAGTAAGAATGAATAAATGATATAAAACAAAAAAGTGTGTGCATACCCGTTTATTAGGCGGGTACCGCAATGAAAGTATGAAAGGATTACTTTTGCAAAATAACCCCTCCCCATAAATATACCTCTAAGTTCTGGTACATTGTATTAATGCTCGACACTTTCTGCTGAGGTAGTTGGGAAATATGGAGGCCAGAAAGCGTCTCAAGTAAAGTAGGGAATGTTTTGGTGAAAAGTGACAGAGAGAGAAAAAAAAAAGAGAGATTCAAATATATATAGAGAGAAATTAAGATAAACCTAAATAGATAGAGAGAAAAAATTAGAAACAAATAGTTGAAGAAAGAGAAAAAATATTAGGAAATAAATTGTAAGGTTGAGTGAGAGAGAGAAGATAAGTGCTGAGAGAAAGAAATATAGTTTTAGAAAGAAATAAAATGAGAGATAAACGGACGGATAGAGAGAGAGATAGAATGAAAGATAAAGCTAGAGAGAGAGATAGAATCAGATATAAAGCAAGAGAGAGAGAAATAGAATGAGAGATAAAGTGAGAGAGAGAGGGAGAGAGAGAGAGAGAGAGAAAGAGAAATAAAATGAGAGATAAAGCGAGGGAGAACAAATAAAGAGAGAGAGAGAAGAAGAAACTGAGAGAAAAATTAATTGTTATACAAATAAATAAATCCTGAAAAAATTGATTGAGAAATAATAAAAGGAAATAAAATAATATCAGAGAAATGAAGCAAAGGGAAGAAAGAGGGAGAAAAACACGAATAAATAAATAGTGAAATAATTAGGTTGATAGTGAAATAAATGAAGAGGTAAGAATAGGTAGAGGGATATTAATGCCAAAAAATGATAAACAAAATAGCGACATGGGGAAATTTAGAAAGAGAAAGAGAAAGAAGAGTTTAGCAGAAGAGATAGAGAGAAGGAGAGGAAGAGAAACATAGGAATGAGAAAAGAGAAAAATAAAAAAAAGAGGAGAAGAAGAAAAGGGGAAAGAGTAAATGAAAAAGGAAAGAGAGAAAAAAAGAGAAACATAAAATAATAAAGGAGAAACAAGAAAAAGAGCAGAAGAGAATAAAGTAGTATGAGAGAAGATAAGAATAAAAAAAAAACAAGGAATAGCAAAGGAGAAAAAGTTACAAACAGAATAACAAAATAAGTGAAAAGGAGAAAAGTAGCAAAGAGAAACAGAGAAAAGTGATAAGAAGAATCAGAAAGAGAATGCGAAAAAGAAATAGTAAGAGACGGAAAAGATAAGAGAAAGACAAGAAGAGAAAGAAAAAGAAAAAGAGAAAAAGACAGGAGAGGGAGTGAAAAGGAGAGAGAAGAAGAGAGATAAAAACTAAGAAATCCGAAAAAGAGAAGGAAAAAAATGAAAAACAGAAGCAGAGAAAATAGAAAAGAGAAATAAAGCAAAGAGGAATTGAGACAAATGAGAAAAAACAAATTATAAAATACAAAGAGAAAAGAGCAAAAGAAAAATAGCAGAAGAAAAGAAGAGTAATATAAGACAACAAAAGAATAGAGAAAAGTACAAAAGAAAATAAGAGAATAAGTGATTGGTGAGAACTAGCAAAGGAGAAAAGACAGAAAGAGAGAAAAATAGAAAGAAATAGTAAGAAAGGAGAGAGAATGGGGAAAAAGAGAGGGGGGAGAAGAGAAATAAAGCGAAAGAGAAAGGAAGAGAGAAAGAGAAATTGGGAAGGTTAATGGGAAGGGGGGGAGGAATGGGAAACGAATGAGAAAGGGAAAGTAAAAAAGTCAGAGAGAGAAAGAGAGAGCAGTTAGTGTTTTATATTCTTTATTTTTTGTTAATTCAAATTCTCCCGAAATCTCCGCCAACGTTTTCTCTATTAAGGCGGTAAAAGGCCCTAGATGACGTCACCTGGTCTCTGATGAACTAATACTCAACTGATAGATTTTTTCCTCAGCCGTTAATTAATTGATGTGGTTTCGATATTGAAAGTCACTTCACTCAGTCTAAAAGGATCAATTGAGGGTTCGCTTTTAAACTTTAAGCTCGATTGATGGGTGTGTAGCCAGCTCGCATAAAGTTTCTAAAAGGCTCTTCGCATTTTCCCCGTTTATAAGCTTACCCATTCGCACTAACTTCATGTTCTATTCTCCAAAATATGTAAGACTCTCCAATATCCCCTTTACCTACTACATTAAACTAGTACAGTTTGTTCCTAACCAATACTAACCATTATTGTCTAACGCAGTATATATTAGGCAATCATAATGTGCCTGTAATCAATATTTATCGAATGTTCAATGTTATAATATAATTTCCTCTTTTCCTTTTTAATTTTAATTTTTAATTTTAATTTTATCATAATCATCATTTCTGTACTTATTTTAATTTATTTGTTACTCAAAACTGTGTTTCCAATTTTCGCCCATGCTCTTTAAAACAATCTATTTACCCTTTCCGCGTAAGCAATCGCAGCACATATAATATATATATATATATATATATATATATATATATATATATATATATATATATATATATATATATATATATATATATATATATATATATTTATATATAAATATATATATATATATATATATATATATATATATATATATATATAAAATATATATATATATATATATATATATATATATATATATATATATATATATATATATATATATATAACAGAAATCCCAAGGAGAGGAAAATAGCTGGCATTATCGTTTTTATTTACCAGCGACGTTTAGACCACAATACGGTCATCTTCTTAGGCCTAAAATACAAATAAATGAACAAAATATTTTGCACCCCGGTATTAAATATACAATGGAAACTGAGAGGGATCACACCATCCCATTTTTATATATTTTAATAGGGAAAAATCAAAATAGTCTAGAAACATAAGTATATAGGAAACCGACTAATACGAGGTCAGGATTAAACTTTTTTAGTTGCTTAGATTTGAAATACAAAATGCCATCCATTAAGACCCTCCCTCACGTGCCTAGAATCTCTGTTCATCCTACAATTTTATAAACAAAGAATTTTAGTACCTTAAATCTTTCTTTGTCACAATGGTTTTCTATCTTTTATTGTAGAAGAGTCAATCCGCACATTTTTAAGTGCATTGTATCAACCAAGCCACCCTGAGATAACAGTGGCAGAAGACAAACACTATTTAATAATGCCAGAGCTGGGTATTTACAATAAAGTCCTTAGCCCAAAATTACACATATTGCTAAGGAAATACTTCTGTCAAATCAAATTTCAAATGGCCTTTGTCAACAAAATAAATATAAAATATTTCTTTACAATAAAGGATTTGGTTCCAAAGAGTCTTCGAAGTTCGATTATATACTTATTTAAATGTCCTGGGTGTTCCCAAGGCAAATATATCGGAAGCTCTCTGAGAACTCTGAAGGCAAGATTCTCTTTCTATATGGATATAAGTAATAGAACCGGCAAGATACTTGAAACCAAAGAAAATTCAGCGATAAGAGATCACGTAAGAAAGTGTAAAAGTGATATCTCCTTAGAAAACTTTTAAATTCTAAATTCGCACAAATGTCCTATTAACCTTGCATCCTAGAAACACCACATATAAAACAGCTCTCCCCGAATCAAATAGTGATCTTTCGTCGGTTCCCCCTCCTTGTTGGCTGAATTCGTTTTGGTGTGGGTTGCGGGGCGCAGTTTGGTGCATTTGGGTCGGCCTGGAACACGTAAACCCTTCGTTTTTTGTTTGTATAGGTTTATTGTGCAATAGCGATATATGATATAATAATATAGAAATACATATAAATTTATAATATAAGCATTACACAAAGCTGGGAACCGCTTGTCTGCTGCTAGTGGGTGGCGGCGGTCCTCACCACCCGTCGCCCGGCTGGGCGTGGGCGGCGATCAGTGCGGAAGGGGTGCTGTTTTCAGCACCTCTAGCAGCTTGTGTGTCGGTGTGAGGCGAAGCATCTGGGCGGCTCTTGCTTCTCGCGCACTCAGTTGGGCGCCTCTTGCAAGGTGAGGGGCTGCCGCTGGCTCTGGCCTGAGGCGGGCAGTGGCAGGGCACCTCCCTGCCAAAAAGTCAACATGCAGCTCTTCCCGCGTGGAGTAGCCCAACCTCACACGCTGCAGCGCACGCCGTTCGCTTTGGGCTGCTGGTAGGTTGGGTCCAGTGTGCGATAGGCTGCGGCTGCAGCATACCACGCGGCTTGCTTTTTGGACGCCTCCCATTCTCGGTGCTGCTGGTGAGCATTATGGGCGGCCATGCGCTTGGCCTACGCCTTGAACTGCTGCAGGCTGGGGCGCACAGACCAGGTGATGGTGGGGTCGTGTGCAGCTCGCTTGGCGGCCTCGTCACAGCCTCGTTGTCGCACACGCCCACGTGGCTGGGAATCCAGTGGAGTCGGACCCACCTGCCCCGCACTGCCAGTACAGGGAGGGTGCACATGATGGTAGTGGTGAGGTGGATGTTGTCCTTTGCGTGAGCATGAGCGTAAGCGAGGGCGTGCTGCAGCGCCTGCAGCCCCGACTGGGATTCCCTGTGTATCACCACAGTGACCTCCGGGCGAAGCAAGGCGTGCTGGAGGGCGTGCAGGATTGCTACCAGCTTCGTCTGGAGGGAGGAGCAGTGGTATGATGTCTCCACCCCTGCGTCAGACCGCGTCAATTTTTGCTTCAATTATTTGTCTAAAATTAATTTTTAAACAGTTTTATATAATCATTAGATTCATAGATCAAAGCGCCCCTAACTTAATAGATTTTAGCAATTATACTCTCGCTAACTAATATAAAAATTTAAAATCCCTCGCTAGTCTCTTTATTGTAAATATGAGCCCCATTTTTAAATATTGCCTTTAACTCTAACTTTGCAATTCAAAGCTAATACTAGCTAGTAAAGTTGTAGATGTACATTTAGCAGTGTGCTCTCTTAACAGTGCAAAATATTTTGTTTCGTTTATTTGTATTTTAGGCCTAAGAAGAAGACCGTATTGTGGTCGAAACGTCGCCGGTAAATAAAAAGGATGATGCCAGCTATTTTCCTCGCCTTGGGATTTCTGTTATACATTAAATTTAGGCTCTCTAGCAGCAATCCTCATCGATATATATATATATATATATGTATATATATATATATATATATATATATATATATATATATATATATGTATATGCAGGGGGGAAACAAAATGATTGGAACAGTAAAGATTTAACACCAATAATTCAATGAGCCATTATATTACGAATATCCATCCAATTTTCATTCTGAGTGTTTTGCCTTTATTGTAGATATGCAGTTTTGTATATCTTTTTCAGATCGTGGTATAGATGCTAAGATACGTGACGACACTGAGTTTGAAAAAGGGCAAATTGCGGGAGCTCGAATTTGTATTGCTCAATAAAGCCGGATATCATGGAAGAGCCGCCATCAACAAACCTATGCTCTCTCATCAAATCATTCAGGAAAAGCTTAACTGGTGTAGAGATCACAAGGGCTGGTAAACTATCCAATGGATCAAGTAATATTCTCCAACAAGTCCAGTTTTTCTCTTTTCCTCACTGCAAGGCGAGTTAATGTATGAAGGCCGCCCAGGGAAGCTTTTAATCCTGACTGCCTTGTTCCTACTGTGGGAGCACGGAGGAGGGTCAGTGATAGTTTAGACAGCCATATCTTGGAATTGTCCTGGTCCAATCGTTGCCCTGCATGGTTGGATCAACAGCAAAAAATATCTAAATATTTTGGAAGATCTAGTCCATCCTATGATGCAGAAATTATTCCTTGATGTTGAGTTCTTTTCCCAAGAAGACAAGGCCCCAATACAGACCGCTCATGTGGTTAAGAATTGGTATGAAGAGCATAAGAGTGACCTATAACAGATGGATTGGCCCCCTACAATCTCCGGATCTTAATATTATTAAGTATTTGTGGTGCGCCTTAGAGCGACAAGTCAGAACTCGTTACCCTCGACCATCGTGTCTGAAACAGCTGAAACAGTTATTGCAGGAAGAATGGCTCAAGATACCTCTAAATGAAGTCAGGAAGCTGTATGAATCAATTCCAAGACGCATCGTCGCTGTCCATACAGAAAAAGGAGAACCAACTCCATATTAAATCAATATTTATTGAATTTAATGTGTTCCAATTATTTTGTACACCCCCTGTATATATATATATATATATATATATATATATATATATATATATATATATATATATATATATATATATATATATATATATATATATATATATATTTATATATATATATATATATATATCATAAACTGTTGAGCTTCTTCGAAATTGGAGTTTCAATAGGAAACCAAGCACGCTATTGATAAAAGCATCTTTATTTGTCTGGGTTTTAACGTTTTGAGGTCGTAGCGACACCGGTGGCACTAAGAAACTAAGATAGTCAAGGATTAAAATTTATAGTTTTCATAAAATACTAAAATTGAATAGTGCAATTTAGGATAAGCTGCTTAATACAAGAATAAAATCTTCAATAATTCATGGTACAATACAAAGATTGGATGCAGTTTGATTTATATTTATATGAGGTTTAAGCTTTAAGATGTAAAGTCATTCTACTCTCCGTTGTTCGTTGGAATGAGGGATATGACTCAGTATTTTAAAATTACTCATATTAATTTCAGACTTGCATACTTCGATGGGATTTCGTATGGACGAAGGGACTAGGTTGTTTACAATCAGTCCCATGCGGGTCGACCTTCCCCGATGCTGCTCGATGCGACACTGGATTGACCTAATGGTTGAACCAATATAAGATGAATCACAAGATTCACAACTATATTTATAAACTACAAAGGAATGGCAAGGGATCCGAGATTTTACCCATTTTTGTAACATGAATTTGGGGTCGAGAATGAATAGAATTTATTTAGTCTTCTTAATTTCATTCACAAAGTCGTTTGATTTTTATAAAAGTATGAGAGACTAGAGAAAATGGATAATATATATATATATATATATATATATATATATATATATATATATATATTATGTATGCCCCAAAATGCAGTACACAGATATTTCCAATATATTTGATTCGTAGAACTATGTACCCTGTTTCTCATTTCAAATCATCTATTCCTGTAACGCTTGGTCAATTTTATTTTTGTATCGTGTCCCTTTTTAACGAAAGTCGAATTTCAGGGAACGTATTACCTCCATATTGAATTCAATCATATCTAAATTTAAACTTGGTTCTGAAATGATATATGTAAGTAAACATACAGTAGTCATTACATGCTCTAGTTGCAATCAAAAGGATCCCTCAATGATGCTACTGAATCCCCAAATTCATTTCTTTATGTAACACATTGCTCCAAATAGTCACCCCTTCTAGGTGTTTGATCAATGTAGCTTCTCAAATCTTGGCTTCTCCTTACCTCACAAATTTGTATACGAACCTCTTTTCAATAACTGTCTAGCAAACATCGTCAAATTAGGGAAATTATTACATTTATAAGCAAGAGGAATCGATCGAATGTACCCTACCATTTTGCGGAACTGTAGCGAGAAATGGATGGAATTGTTTAGAGGGCAGATAAATGCAGATTAATTTAACGTGCGTAAATCCAAGATGAAACTAAAACTTTGAGTTTTAGTTTAGCTGGGCATCAAACTTTCAAAATAATGCGTCGAAGCTACCAGGAAAGCAAACCAGTGCTAGGATATATTGCCCAGAGCACCACTTTTAACTCGAAAAGTATAATTTCACCTCTATTACTAGTCCCAATTCATATCGAATATGCTGTGAAATTCTTAAAAAATTATATCTTAAATTTAATATATTCAGAATGATATCGACTTCGTCTATAACTACTATCATAAGAATATCGTTCTTCATTGAAGGCCTCACTAACTTAATGATGATATTGACAAGATGCTATTAAACTTCAGTGACAACTAAAACTTAGTCTGATTCTGAAACAGCATATATCATTAATCTTTATATTTAGAAGAATGAATAAAATGACATATGTGAAAGAAAGAATTCTTTAGTTCTATAATCAAGTTATAAGATCATCTAGCTGAGACAAGGATCAACTTCGTCAAAGAACAAACAAGAAAGAGTTTTACTCACACTCAACCTGATTACTTTACCAGCCACATAAAGTGTGTTTAGTTTAAATACTTACCAACCAATCCTAGTTTCTTGGATTCGTACCTAAGATCATATATTCTTTTCTAGCATGGTATGCATCAAAATTGAGAGTAAAACTTTCCGAAAGACTATTGTAATTTGAGAACAACTAAGAAAGATAAAGACTATGAACAAACACCGTTAACTCAGGATGTAAGAGAAGCATATCTACCGAGTCAAACATCAAATTAGTGATCAAGAAAATATAACAGCTGAGAAAATTGTGAAAAAAGTGCTGTCAAAATAATCTGCTATTTGAACTTATCGAACATCAATGCTTCCAGTAACTCTAGAAAGATGATTATCATTATGGATCGAATTCCGTCAATAATCCAACGAATGTACACCGAACAATTATTAAAATTAGAAGCTTTGGCAATAAATTAGGTAGGACATTGCTACTCTCGCATCGTCGAAGATAGCTTTCAACAGGATAATATAATGCATAAAAAGATCGGAAATATAATCACTAGTGATCCCCAAATCAGCCCCTCGGGGTCACTCGTTCCTCATCAAGGATACTAAGTCGACACTAGTGCTCGATTGACAGGGTGCAGAACATAAGATATAAATTGATTATGTTGTGTTGTAAATATGGAGAAGGAAATTAGGGCAATTTTTTGAGTGCATCTCTGCATGATGAAATCTGTGCAGCTACTTTTCCACTCCCGGGAGTTTCTAGTATTAGAATATCTAACTAATGGGTACCCAAGACAAGGTGTCGCTAAAAGTTTTCTGTCCACCCTCGCTGTGATTATAGTAATTCCGCGACGTAAAAAATCCAAATGCCTTATCTACTACGCTAGCGAGAGCTCTATAATATTAGTATATGAATTTCGTCAAGGTTGTCGTTTCTTACTTGTTTCAGCCGCAATATTTTCTTGATAACTTATCACTACCTATACTAATTCAAAGTTTAACTCAGTATGTACGATCTCTTCAATTAGAAGTTAATTTAAATTTTGTTCTTAATTAACTAATGATGTGTAAATACCATAATAATATCAAGGCACTTTTTTCTCTTGTTATATTCTTACTACCTTCAGAGTACTCGCATAATACTATTTGGTTGGAAAACGGCTATTATGTATATCCAAACTCATTCACATACTACTATTATTTATTTCTTTCATGGTAGATCTGTCTCCTTAGGTTACTCTTGAAATTTGATCCCCGCGCCCCGTTAAGGACCAAAGGCACTTCTAAAAACCTCTCATTTTTCAATTCACTTTGCTTCCACCAACTCGTTTTCTTTTCAATACGGCAATTTTACTCTCGTTTAACTACACAAACATGGATAAGGTTTTTAAAACAGAAAAAACTACCTCTCATTACTATTATCTACTAACGCCATACTAAAATAATGGTTCATTTCCCTAAATACGAATTGAATACAACCCCTTGATTTGCGCATGATATTTTCAATTTTGTAATCTTTCCTTATATTAATGGAAATTTTTTTTTAGTTCTATTCGCTTCAAATTGCCCTCACTAGCTTGTCATATTAGCTTCTTTAATATCCATCCTGGAATATCCTTCTTATATTCGTTACACGTCACAAATCTCGCCTTCTAAAAGACACTCAAAAAATATTCAACGGGACAAGGTTTAACCTCATGCATATCATTGCCTAAAAAATCCCTACATTTAAATACACTATTCTCTGATCTGCTGGATCTTTTCCTTACAAGACTCGTTTCCCTTCGAATTTCAAGGACCCTTTTATTGATAACCTTTACTCTCGCTGTTCCCCTCACGAAAATGAGTTGGCTGATGATCTTTTTCTTTTATTTCGAGTTTATAAAGCACAAATTATGGAGCTTTCGAGGTTTTATAACGGGTTGCTAAAAACGACACCTTTTATGCGCAGTATCTATTCTCTAGAGAGTCTTTCAATCAAAATTATATTTGTTCCCATTGCTTTTTCAAATTATCGTAATCCATAAACATGTTTTTTACGGTTGTCAGACATATTTTACATATATGATTTCATTTTTACGTCGATAGGAAAAGACATTACAGTAGAAACGTAATAAAATGATTCAAAATTTCTACTCCCAGAGTCAATTCTTAAGAGGTAGTAAACTTAAATTTAAAATTATCTCTCCACTCAAAGGAAAATCGTGTGCTTTTGATTCTTCATAAGTTTACAGATATTTTTTTAATGTCAATCAAAAGGTAGCCAATTTTTTATATAGAATGTATACTGGATTCTCGCTTTGAGTTGTAAGTCAAATGCATAAATTGGCTGATAAGGTGTCGTTTTCATTGGGCGTGTTATCTTCTACTTAGCTGAACTTGAGGCCTTAGGTTTACCATTGCATAATAAAAAAAGGTTCGATCGTTTGTTAATTGAAAGCTTATTTATCTTCCTGATAATTATGAACACGTTTATAGAACCATTTTCTGCCCCATACCATCAAGTTGCCTAACCCTTCATATTACTAGCGCTCCAAGTAGCCTTTTTTTCTAGCATCTCTGGTTATGAAGTTTCAAAATATTTTCACCTCTTCTGCCTTAAATTCTTTCCTTACGAAATCTCTAAATTTCATTATTGGTATGTGCCTAGGATTTTATTTTAAAATTTGAAGCGAAGAATTTTATGACTAGATAATAGGCAGATCTACTACTTTCTGCCAAACTACTTGTGTCCAAATCTCATTCCAACTACTTTATCTGGCTATAAATAAATTTTGTATTTCAATTACTAATCTAAAGCCTCTAATATTAAAATATATATATATGCAGAAAACATACCACAGTATTAGGAGAAATTTATTCGCAAAACTAGGTTTCGTGAATAATTGATCGTAACCCTGCTGTTTCTTTTTGGCATTTACATGTACGTTACTGTGCATCTTTGGATATATACATATATATATATATATATATATATATATATATATATATATATATATATATATATATATATATATATATATATAGTTCAAGTGACAAGATGAATAAGGTCAACACTTTCCTCTTCTCCATATACCTATGAAAACTCTTATGTGTTCATTATTTCTGTGGCTGAAATATACAGTAAACAAAAGTTTCGCAGTTTGACTACTCCAGCATTAGCCATTTTGTCTTTGTTATTATTAATGTGGTGTGATCCTCCACACAAATATCATTATATGTTGCTCCATTAAATGAGGGTTGCAGTTGGAAGGAAATTATGGAATGCCTCATTTTTGTATTTATGAACATAAAATAGACTCGAATTTTTTTCCATGGCACGACATAGTCATCGCACTGAGAGAACCTTTGAAACACTATATTCATCCTTTTGTATGTACCAGCACCAGTCTAAAGGGGTGTAATAAATTTCTTGATGTAGAGGTTTCACCTCCCAATGATGAAAATCTCAGGACCTTTAAATATAGTCTTTTAACTACCGCTCTAAATTATATAATCCTTATATTTTCTCCTTTTATTTACTTGTCTTTGTAGCAATGTACTGATAATAGCTCCATTAGGTATCTTAAGTACTGGAAATCAGGAAGAAATTTTATTTTTCTATAATTTGATTTATATGTACTTTAAAGTCTTGCAATTAGCAAATAGACACCAACTAAAATAGGGTATACAAATTTTATTCCATATTCCTGCGATTCTTTTGACTAGAGTTTGTTTAGAACTTTTAAGAGTCTAATATTATTATTATTAAACATGGATATAAAAGAAATTCGAAACAAATTTTAGATTTTTATATAGGAAAGATTGTTTGTCAATCTGAGGGTGTTAGGTCCAAAAGAGAAATTGCTATGAATCTTAGATAACCTTTCCTTTCTTTAACAGACTTATATATTTATTTCAGGAAAACGTTAAAACATCATCCTAATAACCACCAGGTCATCCTGGTCCTTTTCTTATGTCTTTGTGCTGTTTGATTAATCTTTAAAAACAACCCTCACAATTACTTCGTAGCCACTCTGAATTTGGCTGATTGATAGCATCTTGTAATACAGATTGTCAACTCAATGTGTCGCGATGTGTAAAAGAGATTTAAGATAGATCATAATTTTATTGATTTATGCTGCCCCCAAAATAAGTAGGCCACAAGAAATGCTTTCAATTATGAATGGCATCCAGATGACGTATCTGCATACGGAGATAAAAGTGAACTTGATTCAGATTATTCGCATTTTTTTGTTCCAAAGCAAAGTGAATAGGCACTAGACAAACATACAAACAACATGAATTATTTTATTTTTCAATTGGAATGAAGAGGCATATGTATATATTTTATAAAGATATTGTACTAAATATTACTTTAAAATAAAATCAGCAAATTGCTTAGAATCATATTTATACTTATTACCAAAGAAATAAAATAATATTAAAATAAATTTCCTGATATATATATATATATATATATATATATATATATATAGAGAGAGAGAGAGAGAGAGAGAGAGAGAGAGAGTATGAGGACAATGAAGAAACACAAGAAGATGCAGAAGGACATATAATTAAAATTTAACATCTTCAAAGATTCTAATTATAGTCAAAGAAATTACTTAAATTAAGAACGTACAATAACAAACAAAAATGAACATTAAAACACTACATACAAACAAACTTCGGGCTCATTAAAAATAAAAAAAGAAGCGAGTTAAAATATGATAAATTATAAAACTGAAGAAAAAAAAAATATGTCAATAATGCCAAAAATACACATTAGAATATGATAAATTATAAAACTGAAGAAAAAACGAATATGTAAATAATGCCAAAAATACACATTACCTTATGCAGATATTCGTTTGTTGCCAGGAATGTAAAAGTAAAAAAAAAAGAAGCATGAATTTCCTTATTCAGTAAGAAACAAGAAGGAAGACCTTTACTAAATATTACATACAAGGGGCCGTCAATAGGTTTTGCAATTGAGATATAAGGAAACGAGATATGAGGAAAAGTGTTTTATTATTTTCAATATAACTACCCTCGACTTCAATGCACTTGCGCTACTTGTAATGAGGCTTAAAATTCCCGAAAACCAGAAATCTTTCGACTGCTGTTCAATCCACTCCTGGACAGCGAGCTGGACATCTTCATCGTCCCAAAACCGGCGTCGACGCAGTGCAGCCTTAAGCTGGCGGAATAAAAAGGTAGTCGCTATGGGCCAGATCGGGACTGTAGGGGGGATTGTTAAGCTCCTTGAATCCGCACTGGCGCAGGGCAGCTTGTGCAACTCGGGCCTTGTGGGCTTTGACGACGTTGAAGTTGATTATGGAGGGTGAGGTTTCTAGGGACCCAACGGGCAGAGAACTTGGTCATGGCCAAATTGTCGTGGATTATGTTGATAACACTTCTATGTGACATTCCAAGTTTTCGCTCGATTTCTTCGATCTTCACCCGTCGATTTTCGAGGATCCTCCTCTCCACACGGGCCACATTGTCCTCGATGGTCACGACTGATGGGCGTCCTGGACATGGAGCTGGACATCTTCATCGTCCCCAAATTGGCGTCGACGCAGCGCAGCCTTAAACTGGCGGGATAAAAAGGTAGTCGCTATAGGCCAGATCGGGACTGTAGGGGGGATGGTTAAGCTCCTCGAATCCACACTCGCGCAGAACAGCTTGTGCAACTTGGGCCTTGTGGGCTTTGACGACGTTGAAGTTGATTATGGAGGGTGAGGTTTCTATGGACCAAACGGGCAGAGACCTTGGTCATGGCCAAATTGTCGTGGATTATGTTGATAACACTTCAATGTGATATTCCATGTTTTCGCTCGATTTCTTTGACCTTCATTTGTTGATTTTCGAGGATCCTCCACTCCACACGGGCCACATTGTTCGCGTTGGTCACAACTGACGGGCGTCCTGGACGGGGATCATCTTCAAGGGACTCACGACCATTGCGCAACTCCTTATTACAGCGAGCAATGGTTGCATAGGAAGGGGCGGTGTCGGTGTACACTGCAACCATACGTTCATGGATCTCTTTTGCATTCTTGCCTTCCTTGGTCAAAAATTTGATCACTGCGCGGTGCTCAACCTTCTCCAACGTTTAAAAATTTGTGACTGACGATATGCGATAAGCTACTGCTTCTTAAATAGATGAGGCAGGAGCGTGCGGCTGCAGGTACTGACTTGTGATAACTTGGCCTAACACCCCCACAAACACCCATCACCCTTCCTCTGTTTTGCTCTACCGCTTCGCCAAGCTTATTGACCGCCCCTCGTACGTGAGGATATGACCTTAAATTTATATCAAGGTAAGGTTAAAAAGATGTCATTCTTTTTAGCCCTCTCCACGCAAATATTCTCATAATGAATATGAAAAGAAAACGACAGAAAGAGTCAAAAGTTATAATTAAACAAGATATGGAGTCGATATCATAGACCAAATGGGCAAAAAGCCTACTGAAAAGAACATGTACAAGGAGCTGGCCTGTTAATTCTTTCCAAAGTACTTTGAATCTAGTTGCCATAAATTTGGTCATTATTTACAAAGAAATCACTGAGGATAAAATTTCCAGACGAGCATTCATTCAAAGATTGACATAGGATTTAGCTGAGCCATAGATGCAGTTAAGGGAGAATGATAAACCAGAGACACAGTTGAAAGGTGGAAGCCATGATGCCATGATACAAGAGCGCTCAGAAACTTATCTCAGCTGATGAGTCTTTTGTTAGAACAAAACGTATTGTGGGTACCTGCATAAAGTGCAAAATATCATTGTGTGGAACTTGTTGACCTGCGTTCATTCTGTTTACAAAGAGTGTAAAGACGCAGTGTAATATTTGTTTGTTTACCTGAATATATTTTTTTAAATAATTCCAATTGTATAATAACAGCGATAATTATCAATAAATTCTTTTTTCACTCGCGTCATTTTTATCCTCTTTTCACTCACTGAAGTACAATAAATCAAAATCCGACATAAAGTAGAATGCTAAAGTAAAATTCAGATGAAACTCAAAAGAAAATTTAGCGCCAGTAGTTTAATAACTTTTAAAAAAAGAATGATGAAGTAGTCAAAATAACTACAATCGAGCATTTGAATAAGGTCATTAATCCCGAAATCCTAGTAATAAAATGATACAAACTGCAATTTTAAAAGATAAATGAATAGGCTGCGCCTCACTTCCAGCTCACGACATCTATAAAATTGGAATGAGCCAAGTTTCTTAACGAACAGAAGATATTCTATTTGTTTAAGGTTTCTATGAGAACTATTCTCATGAAATAAGGTCTAAGTTGTACGGCAAAAGCATTTTGAATTTTTCACGAACAGATGAAATCGAAATCGAAGTTCTTTAACAACTTTAAGGTTTGGATTTATAGAAATTTGTGTGAGAATTTGGATATTAGGACCTGGGTATGGAGACATCAGTAGGATTATAAAATCGACAAGGTGGTCACCAGAGTAGTCATAAAGAGTTTGGGCTTGAAAATTTGGAACATAGCCTTCGGTTGCATACAGTAGACGGGAAATACTCAGGGTATCTTATGCTATCATTGTTTTGGACTAAAACCCAAAGCAAAATAATATGGGCTAAACAGTGACATGACTCCCAGTTCGCTTTTACTCTTGTATTTTATTTCCTAGTAAAAGTATGCGTACTGCCAAGCAACCTTGTAAAGTAGGAAAAAAACATTGGAGTGAAGGTTACTCCCATTGTCGCAAATGATATTTCGTTACACGAAACCAAGATTTGGAGATCAGCAAAGCCACTATAGGCTAGTAATAGAAAGAAAAGTTCTAATATAAGATCGAGCATCTGGTATTGTAATTTGCTCCTAATTAGGCTTGGTTTAATTTGGTCGTACTCCTTTTTGGCAGGATATTAAATTATTGAGATAAGGTTTGATGCATTAACGCTTTGAAATCATATCCAAATATTTAATATAAGAGAGAGTGTCGCACTTTTCCCTAATTGCGACAGTTAATGTAAAAGATTTAAAAACCCCTTTCTAACTGCCTCAAGAACAAGGATTCAAAATCTAACTAGTAGAATAATCAAAAAGAATCGTTTATTATTGATAGGGAAAGAGAGATAACAAAGCTTTAAATTTCTATAATCCCCTACAAAGATTTGAAGGGAGTTTTTGCCATTTTCAGCAATTCCAAAATAACCTTTTTGAAAAACTTTCAAAGTCAGTTAGTCAAACGATTTCAGCTCGTTGCGAGGGCGTGCTGTTGTTGGATGTTGCATATTCGAAGGCATGATGGTATTTTGTAGTGAGGGACTGAGAACTACTTTCTACCTCGCCATCATGAGAACCAGCTTCTCAATAGTTTGCGTGACCCTTAAGGTCTGTCAGCAGTAAAAGATCAAGAATTCCAAAGCCAAAGCACTTTAAGGTAGAAAATATTTGCAAAAAAAAAGCATTATCTTCAAAAGCAAATGCTTATGTTCTGGAAAATAAAAACATAACCAACTGGATAATTTTAACTATGGCATGTGGATCAGAAACTTGGAAACTGACCAAAATATTTACATTAAAACTTATAATACCACAAAAAGCTCATAAACGTATTCTGATGGGGATAACTTGGCGTGACAGAAAAGCATAAATTTGGAATCATAGCCAAAACTAAGTTCAGGATATAGTGAAAGTAATAAGAAATTTCAAATGGAGCTAGATGGGCTATTTGGCAAGATTCCAAGACGAGGGATGAACCAGAATAATCACAGATTGTGCTCCATTTTATGAATAACGAGTAAAAAGAAGATCGAAAAAAGATGGAAAGATGATCATTAAAATATTGTAAAAATTGCAAACAGAATGCATAACACTGACAAAAACTCAAAATTATAGGAAAGTGGCATCTCAGTAGGGAGCTATTGCCTAAAATGTTGATCCATTAGGAGATACGAGCTTTACCCATACAATTTATGAAAAATATTTTTTTAACTACCAACAAAATTATGTATATAATTAACTTCAATATCTTGAAAAATATCGGATTCCGTAATGGTAAGTCCAAACCTGAGACGTAATATCGCATCTGTACATTCTTTCAACGCAATTCACTTGAAAATAAGGTTTAGTTATCATCATGATCATCATCACTAACTATTATTTAAGAAAGGGATTATTTTGAGTATTTGAATAATAATTTCATCTGAGTTTAGTTATGATTTATGTTTTATTTATCAAAGTTATTTCTAATATTTCTTTTATAATATCAAAAAACAAAATGGTGAAGTTCAGAAATAAATATAAGTATCGAAATTTTGTGAAATTTTTAAAACCCAAGGAATTACAAATAGTGAAGTTCAGAAAATTTATATTTAAATATATTCTATTCTTCTATAACTCTATATTTGAGTTATGTGATATTTGGAAAAGGAAGAAAATTTAGTTTAGAGTTCCTTTTTAAAATTATTATAATTGGTGAAGTTCAGAACATTTCTAAAAATTTAACCATTGCTGCTTTTTTTTTAGATTTTAGATTTTAATATTAGTAGCAAAGAGCAAGCTTAGACCATAGGGGAGAGTGGCGAAGCTATTGCCTGGTCTACATTATATTTTTTAAGTGATTTTTTTTGGGCCAGTTATTTTCATTCAATTTGCCCCTTTAATATTCATGCTTTAGTCTTATAATATTTTCTGAACTTATTCTTTCCCCTTGAACTTGATTCTATTTAATGATTGAAAGCAATTTTCTTTAACAGAGCGTTTACCACTACTTATTTCTCTTCAGACGACAGCCAACCGCAATAATTCTAATAAAATATGAGCTATTTTGTATGTCAAATTTGGAAACATAATTTGAGAACACATTGACTCATCTAGCTACTACGATGGTTTTTAAGGAGGTACTCTGTTAAACAGAACATAGCTTTTTATTTTGTCAAACAAAAAATGCTCTCATATTAATATATAATTACATATAAATATATATATATATATATATATATATATATATATATATATATATATATATATACCAGGCAATGGCTCGCTACTAAGATTAAAATATAAAAAAATCACACATTTTTATATTTTTATAAATTTTCTGAAATTCGCCAATTATAATAATTCTAAAAATGAACTCTAAACTATTTCCCCCCTTTCAAAAAATCAAGTTGGTAAAATATAGTTATAGATAAATTAAAATAGCAGCCTTACTCAAATTTTACTAAATTTTTTGAACTTCAGCAATTGTGATTCATTTTCTTTTAAACTGATATAAAGCAATGGATAATCCTATTTATTATTTATAAACAAAACTATTTTGTTTTTTCAAACTCTAAAGAAATTCTTAGAAATTTCCTTGATAAAAATTTTAAATATACTTAAGTCATTACCAAACTTAGATGAAATTATTATTCAAATACTCTCAAAAATCCCGTTCCTAAATTATAGTTAGTGATTATATATATATATATATATATATATATATATATATATATATATATATATATATATATATATATATTTATATACATATATACAGCGTCTGACAAAAGAATTTGCACATCTACATTTTTTATATTTCTGAAATATTTCTTTCTTTCCTGTGGTTATAAAAATCAGAATAAATCCAGGCAACTAATATTTAACAGAAGATATATATATATATATATATATATATATGTTTTTCTTTTATATTACAACAATTACTAATAAAAAAATTCAAATGACAAAAGTAATTAACTAATAATAATAACAGTCATTTGATATTTCGTGGCATATCCTTTCTTTGCAATAACAGCAGAAAGGCAATTCTCATAATTTGTATTAGTAAATTTTAAAAATCATTTCTTGATATTTTGTTCACATTTCTACGCAAATCTCCCTCAAAAGAGCAAGGTTCTGTTAGTTTCTCCTTTGCATTTCAAATGTCCATTAAATAGGCATGGTTCTGTAAGTTTTTCTTTTAGATTACATCCTTCAATATTCCCCACAAATGCTAAATAGCATTGAGGTCTTGAGGTCTTTCTTTTACATATATTACAACAATTACTAATAAAAAAATTCAAATGACGAAAGTAATTAACTAATAATAATAACAGTCATTTGATATTTCGTGGCATATCCTTTCTTTGCAATAACAGCAGAAAGGCAATTCTCATAATTTGTATTAGTAAATTTTAAAAATCATTTCTTGATATTTTGTTCACATTTCTACGCAAATCTCCCTCAAAAGAGCAAGGTTCTGTTAGTTTCTCCTTTGCATTTCAAATGTCCATTAAATAGGCATGGTTCTGTAAGTTTTTCTTTTAGATTACATCCTTCAATATTCCCCACAAATGCTAAATAGCATTGAGGTCTTGTGCTCGACTTGGGCATGGAAGTAATTTTATTTGTCTCTTCCTAAACCATTCTTTAATTAATTTCGCAGTCTGCTTAGGATGTTGGCCATAAACGTTTTGTGCAATCGGGAGCAACTTTTCCTCCAGCAACTTTCTAGGCATGGTTCTGATGTGGACTGCTACTGTGCCATTTGCAGAATAGCAACCCCAAACATTTAGACTACCTTAAGGTTAAGATAGAGAAATTAGGACCATAGAGATATCAATGTGCATTCCAAAATTATCATTTTGGACCTAAGTTTTCTTTTAGTCTCATCTGCCTTTATAACATTATTTCACATTCTCTTTAGTTTTCATGATGCTTTCTTGCAAATTTTAAACAGTTCTTTACAAGATTTTTATTAATATTTGGAGTTTTGTGGTAGTGAACGAAGCCATATTTTTACGATGGAGGCTCTCTATTAATCATTCTTTTACAGAATTTAGTTCCGGACAATGCATGTTAAGAACGCTTTATGAAACTTGTAAGTGTTTCGTGTTAGGAACTAAAGGAATATTCGTCGCAGATATAAGAGAATACATAGGAATAATTTTTTTATGATCATCTGGCCGAATCCATTTCATTCACCTGCAAAAGAAAAATACCAGCTAGTCAAAAATTGCTGCATGTAAACACTTCAGAATTCATTTTTTAAAAGAAATAAGAAAGATCTTTCAATCATGTACATAAAAATACCCTTACATGTAAAAAATACGTAAAATGAATCATGTGGCAATAAATCAAAAGTTTTGACCTGATTGAGCAAAATCAATAGGTATTTAAAATAATTGACAATGACGTTGATGTTGGCCATGTAATATATTTGAATAAAGTTCAATTATTGGCTATAGATTATCTTGAGAAACTTCTTTGACCTTCGGTATTGCTCAAAGCAAATGTTCTTTTCTCTAGATACTTATCAATGAATCATGATGTTATTATTTGGTAGTTTATATGACTTTCATTTCTAGAAATTGCGGGAAGCTTTCCTCTTACCATTTTAGTCGAATTTAGAAAATTAATTTTGTTATATAACAATATTCTTGCATGTTAGTATTGGTTTTCTAGTTTTGTCACTTAATCATTTTTTGTATTGACAATTGTTATATTGACAAAGAAAATCTGTTTTATGTGTTTGTCTCTATTAAATGTATGTTTAATGTGATTCCTGTTAGTTTAATAACCAGACATAAGCATTATATATTTTAGAAATAGTGCCACTTCAAGTGTGCAAATAGATGTGTCACCTAAGTATATATATATATACATATATATATATATATTTATATATATGTACTTTATTTTTATTGACAAAGACATCTGACTAAATCAGGGGGAGTTTATAATGGGAGAAGGCAGAGGTCTTATTAGAAGTGGAGTAAATTGCGCGCAGAAGAGGAATATTAAGTAAGTATTTTATGCAGATTATATGCATGATGAGTGTTTCTAAGGAGTGCTTCTAAGATCTATGCCGCCATACTCAAATATTTATTGTAACCTTATTTATTAGTTTTTGTAAATGGAGAATACAATATTAGAAATAATTACAAGATAAAATGTGGACATGTGTATAAGCAGCGTTCTCTTTGCGTGAAAAAAAAGATGTTTAACGTTTATCTGCAAATCCTCACCCCAGTGCTTGTCGTCTTGTTTAGGGACATGTCAGAATTTGATCATGCTATTGATACGAATTGTGTTCGTTCCATTTCAAACTCAACTTAATTTAAAATGGAACGAACACTATTACAAAATATTTAGAAATATTCCAGAAATATTAAGGCGTGGTGGCATAGATCTTATCCATATCTTTTATATATTATTTTGTCTCTTCTATTTTTATGCAATCGATACGCTTATAATCCCTGCTTAACCGAGCAGAAGGAAAGAATGAGTGGATGAGCAGAGCGAGAAAGAAAGGAAGTGAAATGGAATGAACAAGAATAGTAAAATTTTTAAGATGATTCCTCCAATACTATATCTTGTTACCTGGAATAAAGCGAGCGAGTAATTATATAATAAATCCCATAATAGTTCTTACCATAAATACATTTTCTCTAAGTTTAGAAGTTGAACCACTTTCCCTAGAAGAAATTAGAGCACCGTCATGCAAACTTTAAACACAAGATTTCGATAATCGAATCCTTTGCAAAGTTTAATGAGCCATTCCATATATTTGCCCTATAATGATGTCCATTATAATGTACCAATAAAGGTAGTTTCAACTCTATCTAAACAATGAATAATGCAAAAAACTTATTATCACCTTTATCTCATAGTGTAATTCAGAGCAATATCAATAAAGTAGATCCGGACCTATTTGGGAACATTTATATCTCACCTTATGTTTCGATATAGTAAGTGTATCTAGTGTATCTATCAAGATTTGTAGGTGCTGGTTTACGTAATTTATCAGTTCTAGCCAAATTTCACAAAAATAAAATTTTCACTCCTAAGTAGATATATTTGTATGCATATTAGAGTATTTTAAATATTTGTAAAAAAACAAAGAAGGGTTTTACTCCCAAACGAAATTGCTTTAGCAAATAAAAAATCTTTTAAAAATAATATGGCTACTAGACAAATTTATCAATATCTTGTAGTTGAATGAGTAGATTTTACTTTAAATTCAATCACTATATTAAGTTTATTTTATCCAACAATATGTTAGATGCTAGATAGTTTTATATTTACGGTTCTCGGCGAATTTATCGACAACAATTCATCGACAAGCTCAATATATCGATATACACAATTCACCAACAACAATTTAAGAAAAAATAAAGAAATATTCTAATCTTAAATAAATATATTTAATAGGTCCTTGATTTAGCACACTTTTATCTTTGATATAGGAAATAATTACTTTCATAGCCTTTATTTAGCAAATTACTAAAACAAGGTACACTTTCCTTAACTAGTATTTATTAAAAATAGTTGAAGTTCTTCAATGAAAGAACTATTAAAACGGACAAATTTGTTTAAACTAAAGTTAAAACTATAAATTGGTCTATTTCTAGTCAGAATGCTAGGTTATGGGTTATTGGCCGAAAATAATCAACGTCATTGCTATATATAGGATATCTTTATAGACTGTTTTTATCCTTTCAGAAAGGTCACGATAATTATTTGTTTGTGTTTGAGATGAAGTACCAGCGAAGTATTGATCGATTTTTACATTATTATAGTTTGGTTCTATCTTCAGGCAGTCGAAAAACATCTAAATATTTTGGAGATATCCAACAACAACTTGTGTCTCAAATGTCCTATCCCATCCTTCAAGGGAACTATTTGTTTTTTGATACAGAATGTAAAACGGTTTCGTAAACATTTCACATCACATGCTCAAACTTCGGAGGTCTGAAATGGTTTCTTATGTCAAGATAACCTATGAATGTATCTTCAAAATAGTTCACTACAACTTGACTCGAATGCACTGACAACCGTGTTAAAAGGCATATATGCTAATGGCGGCAAATAACAGAGATTCAGAGCGTAATCTACATCGATTCCTATTTTATTTTCAATCAATTAGTTTGTATGACAGTAAAGATGCACTGAAAAAAATAAAAGATACACCCTTTTAATACTACGATTAGGAATTCTATTTTGCCACTTTATCATTGCGGGTTCAAAATCCAGAGTTATCGAGGAAGGAACGAAATATGTGTATTGATCTTAATATTCTCTAGTAGTGTACTATAAGTTGTTTCTGACTTATCGTGTAGTAAGAGATATATGAGCGGAATTGCAATATTTCCCTTAAATCCATGATATGTATATGACTGATAGAATAACAGTGAAATGGTTTTGAACGTTTCATACTTGATTATTAACTAATTATAAATAATTGTACTACCATAGTCTTAAATATTCATTTCATCCACTTACTTTGCAATCTAAGCTAATTCGGTGATTTATTGTTTCGGCACTTTAATAGAGATTTACCACGATCTTTTTACGATGAATTAATTGTTTTCAGTAAATTGTTGTCATTAAATTCGCCGGATCCCTTCATATATTTATATATAATTAACTTTGTCTCCTCTCCTAAACTTTCTTATGCTCTGAGGTAATATCTCATGCCCATAACTCAACGTAGTTTTGTTCATAATAGACAGTGACATATCTTTATACTGTCTCTAACACACTTTTTCTTCTATTGCAGATTGCATTTCGGATGGTTTATTCTTGTATTTTAACAGCGCGAATGCATAATAGTAATAGAAAATACTGTAAGAACAGAAAACCCAGATGATGAATGAATTTAAGACAATTTTATATCATAGAGGAAAATTATAAGTTACCGATTTCTATGGTATATTTTAAATGGCTGCTCCATGATATTAAATTGAGTATATCAAACTGTAGAAATTGAGCAAGAAGAAGGTGATAGCAGTGAAGCTAATATTCCATCGGGAGCAGATGGACCAAGATGGTAAAGTAAGAAGCTCGGTCCATTTCATCTACTTTTTTTGGAACACACTTTATACAAGTTGAGAATCTATATTCTATAATTCAATATTTAAGCTTTATTGAACATACGAGAAAATAAACAAATCTTAAAAAGATTTTGCCATTTTAATGACTTTCAGCAGTATCACGCTCTGACCACTCATTGGGCGGATACCGTTAGGTTTACCCCCACCGGATTAAGCTGCTTTACAAGGATCATAACATCCATGGCCACTGACAACATGGCCTTCCCTTCCCGTCTTTACAGAAGTAAATATCTACTCTAAGCTGTTTCGAAAACAGGCCGATTGAGTATTGTACCCTCTATGTGGCACTCATATCTACATAATCTTAACTGGAACCCCGATTGTTTTCATGATCATTATTTCGTGTCAAAAGGAAAAATACAACCAGAGAAATATCCCCCCCCCCGCCACTCAGCAATAATGGTCATCGGTGCCCTCGGCCGAAGTTAGGCTCACGAAAATATTAATGTAGACGCGTAGATCAGGTTATCCATCTTATAATTTATATTTTCGTCTATAGAAAATAAGTGATTCTCAGCTTCCTTTCTGCTACCAATTTCGTCATATATCTCGCAATTATCAGGCATCAAGTGATATTTGAAACCTAGCTTTCTTTATGCTTGACTCGTGAAGATTGTTTTAGCTCTTTTGAATTTTGCTGCAACCACAATATTTTGAGTTCAATCTATATTTTTAAATATTTATATGCACACCATATTTAGTGAATGAAATACTACATAATCATAAGTAAACCTGCGGTTTCTTGTAAGCTTACTTCAAGATTTTTTCAAAATGTTTGATACACTAGAAAACAATTTCTTTTTGCATTTATACCTGTACTTCTTCTTTTTAATTTTGGTATGTTGAGTTCAAATATGAAGTCAAATTTGTCGATAAGTTAAACAGTATTTGTAATACAGTTTTATAATGTTTAGCAAAAATTAGGACACGTTTCACATAATTCCTTTTTCCTATCAAAGCAAATTATCATAATAGTATGTTAAAATAAGGCTTGAAACATCGTTTAGACAAAGAATCTTTATTCTTATCAACAGCTTTTATATTCATCACAATGCGTAATAAAATTTGGAATAGAGGTAAAAATTGTTCACTCGGAAGTTTGCATCCATTACATCCATATATCTATGCGCTCCGATGCGATGCAGAAATACTGGTGGAATAAAAAAAGCTCCAATTGTTCCTATTATGGAAAGAATTTTCGCTTGTCACTCTTGCCTTTGAATAGTTTCTTGGTCATCTCGTTTGATACTCAAGCAGTAGTTTACCATCATATATCTGTCCAAACGCCGTTAAGAGAATTCTTTAATTGTCGTGAATTCTTGATGGAAGCACTCTCTTTGTTCATCATTTACAGCTCCAAGCTACTCCAGGAAATAGGAAAGGTGACATTCAGAAAAAGAAACTTGACTTTCAACTTACATTCAAATTAACGAAAACCCGCAGCAATCTAGCAATCCAAATCGTCATATTTAACGCCAATTTTGTTGGAAAGAATTTTTTTATAACACCCACACTGCCTCCCTCTTGCCATTCATATTTCTTAGGTAGACAATTTTTACTTTACTTTTGTCTAGTAACGAAGACTTTCCTCGCAATTTTAACACTTTCTGGGGAGTTTACTTCTTGTTTTGATCACACACAAGTCTGTAGCATCCTAAAGATGCAACAGCGTACATTTAGATCATATATAAATTTATGTATACTTGAAATAGTTATCATTCGATCTGAGAGAAAACATGAATAGGCTTAAAAGTACGGAAAAATTGTAATTTCAATGACATGTAAACTACGGCATACAAAGAAATACCTATTTTATAATTAAAATGGACGTTTCTACCTAATTAGAATCAATTGAAAAATCGCATGCAACAGAGAATAAGAAACAAAATGTTAGCTAGTGTAATATTTCCTATTAATGTTATATGGCTTTTTGGCATTATTATTATATTTAAATTTTCTTCATAATAAATCGGCAATTCCAGTCATGTCAGGTTCATATAGCATGGTTTTGTGATTTATAGTTACTAAATATAAAATTAAAACGTTAAAAATTCCAAAAAATAAAAAAAGTTGATAAAATCTTCTGATATCAAGAGTAGATAGAATTAAGAAATTTACTACTGGAAAACCATATTCACTGAATTGATTGGTGTAAATCGCTGAGTGGTGCGCAGCGCTTATCTGATTTTAATATTCTATTTTTGCATTACTATTCCATATTTATTTATAATGGATACATGTATAGAAAGTTTTTTTTACAGAAATGCCATCAAGAAATTAACTCATGCAGGATGCATCTTAACTGTCTTTATTTGAATAACTCCGTTCATATTATGGCACGCACACTCACTTAAAAGAAGTGCATCATAAACAGTTAGAAATATTTGTAGAGCAACATCCAGAACCATTTTCTCAAGCTCAAGACAGCGACTCTGAAGATAGAGATGATATTGATTCTACCCAAACTGAAATTTTTATGCCTATTTTCATCCAGATCACTAAATATATTTCTATAAAACAATAAAGACAAAATCTATAATGTGCTAACACTTGTTAAAAAAACACATAAGTTTTTTTAGAGAGAAGGGAGCCCAAATGTAATATCTTCAAATATATATCAGTATTTCCCAACATTTTTCGTACTAGTGTCCACTTTGGCGAAAAAATATCGTCATTGCATCACTTGGCGAATTAAACTTCGAATACTATATTGAATTTATCTTTCATAGCAAGATAACAGTTAGATATCAGTACAAAAAATATTTTGAATTCATTTTTTATTTCTATTATAAGGACTATGAATGAAAGTGCAAAAATATTTTGGATAGCTTACCTCAATATGTTTCCAATGAGATGATTACTTTCGTACTTATTCTAAGTTCTCTGCTGCACAAAATTAATCTCAAATCTTCTTTTGCAACTTGTAGACAAATTTTTGTTTACTAAGAAGCAGAGTAAGTGCACTAAAATCATATAGGGCAATATAGGAAGTTGGAAAAATAATGGTAGCTTCCCACAGCTTTGGATACCTTTGAGGATTTTTCGTTTGTTGTCGAAATTCTTAGTATGAATTTTTAAAGAGGAGCTTGAATTCAAAGTTATTTTTATTAAAAACAATCAATTCTTTTTTCATTGGAGATTCCGTTTCATTTGTACAGGAATCAATAGATGGGTTTATCAGCCATTCAGATATTTCCATATTAATGAGATCCTGATATTACAGATCATGTCCTCGTGCAAAGAATTCAAATGTCGCAATAAATCAAGAGATCATCATCTAATATGGATATATCAGCCTCATAATCAATTTGTAGTCGATCAAAATTTGGAAATTGAAGATTAATATATACCTAAAGAGTGTAAACTTGTCTATGAATACGCAAATTACAGATTTGCTGTGGTAAGATTTACATCGCAGCCGTGTAATTGCATACATAGATTACTAAACATATTGAATAAATCTGTTAAGTAAGCAATATCGAATTTGCAAGCTAAGATTTCGTCACTGAAATAACCACTTTTTTTCCCAAGAAAAATTAGATGATATTGTTAAAAAGAGAATAAAATCGCTTTAAACAGTTTCCTTTGCATAAACCTCTCACTCCATAATAAAAAAAGGAGGCAATCAAATTCTTTATCATTGTTGTTGCGGAGGTGTCTTAAGATAAGTTAATTCCATAGTTAAGGAGAAGGAATTTTATTTTATATTTTGCTGTAATAAAAAACAAGGGATTTATTAAGCGGATCATTCAAGTTCCGAGAATGAAAGCCTCTTTACCACCTTGTTAATGCTGGAGCACCGTCGATGCACAAGCAATAAAATTGTTCATAAGGATTTATTTTTCTTTGAAAAACTACTCAACTATATTAAACATGGATTCACCTTTACTGTCTGCGCAGGTTTCTGTGCAAACAATAACACTAGTCTACAAGGTTTGGGGTGTTTAGGAAATAGACATTATTCTTGTAAGAAATCGGTCTCTTAAATCGGAAACTTATCTTAATTTTGATCTATTTGGTCAGGTTTTTTAATATATTGAACTTCCTTTGATAATACATACGATTATATTATGGTTGAGGCAAAGTACATATGTTAATAAGTCTGTGTGAGTCAATGTCCATATGTATATAAGTATATGTGGGAGTTACTGTCCATATGTATATGTCATAAGTGTGTATATGTTATAAATTAGTCACTATGTATATGTGTACGTCCACTACACTGGATTCTTTACTTTATCCTAATTCTAATTAATTTTTTTTTTCCAATTTTTCAGATGTTGTGGTGAACTAAGCAATATAAAATGAGCAAGATGTCCTCTTCAAATAAGTCTTGCGTTAATTTTCCAAATGTGATATGGAAACACGAAAGTGAAAACTATAAAGAACATTTTACCAAGTTGATATCAACTCATATTGGCGCGAATATGAGTCATCTTGATCGTTTTTCTGAAAATCTCCGAGATGTTAGTGACAAACAAAGAGAGCGATTCTATCAGGACATCAAAGAGATCGAAACTCGTTACTAACGACCTTGTTACGCTGTGATGTTAGCAGACTATTGCTGGTTTTTAAAATTAGAAACTCATGTTGCTCAGCATCAACGGGGCCCAAATAAATGTAAATTTACCCCTGAATTTTCTGCCAAATTCTTTGTCAACGTGCATTTTCAATTTTTAATTTTTACTTGTGCTTTATTTGTTTATGTGTTATGCTCTCTTAATTGTTACCTATTAATTTGATCTTGCAGAATTAAAATAGTTTAAATAAAGAAACAGTCTTGTTTAATTGCACTAAAAATCACTAATAGCAACTCATGTACACCTTTGGAAATATTTTCATACGCAATTTTAGCATCTAATAGTGCCAAAATGGAGATGAGGAGGGACAGAAAACTAGATCTGATGAAGGAAAACTAAAGTTATTTTCGAATTTAGCAAACAAAATCACTTAAGAATTCGTTGAAATATTTTAGGCACCAGACAAAAAAGATTTTATTTTGTTCTCCAGTGCAATTAACACACATTTTTTTCTATTTAATAGAACAGACATATCCTAAAAGTAATGTTCGATTGCGTGGGGGAGTAGATTCGCCCAATTATAAAAATATTGTTGATTTTTAATTATGTAATATAAGCTGTCTTCAATTTCTTCGGAACTTTCAACAATTCCTCTTTGAATAAAATAATATCTAAGAAGAATCGCTGTGATAATTCCTCATGTAAAGATACTTGATCTGTCAAATGCATGGGCACATGGCTAATGTTGATAATTGTCAGTTTTTGTAGAAAACATATATTGAATATTTTCGAAAACTTGAAAAAAAAACAAGATTAATGCCCACCGTTTCTTTAAGTATGTTCACCACCCCCTAAGTCAAATATTAACTTAAAGCGCCCCCTTATAACACTATATCGCTTACAAAGGCGTGCTAGTGCCCAAGTTATGAATCACTGATATAGATGAATTTATGATACATTTTAAAGCAAGAAATTCTTCGAAGCATTACAATCCCATGAAGCCTATAAAGATAAGCTACAAAGTGTAGTGTCTTTTTTAAAAATGCTAGTTACATATTTACTCAAAGTTTGAAATGTGCTTCGGCAACAGAAAAGAAAATGATTTGGAGAGAATGAAAAAAGATTCTTCTTAGAAAATTAGGTTGCCCCTATCTTTGTACACACATGTTCCATTCTGCTCAATTTTTGTACATAAATTCGTCAAAGTTGAAGGCTACTCCCCTCAAACTTTGTCTCCAATAATCTTTCAGTGGCTCTTAATTAGGACCAGGTTCTGTCTGTGAGCGGGCTACTTCGTTAATACGATATCATCTCGTTTTGAAAGAGTATTTTACTCCCTTTGCAAAATGATATGACGCGTTGTTCTGCATAATTACTGCTAGCTGGTACTGCTAGATGTTTGAATCAAAGGTATAACCTGTTGTTATACGTGGGTTAGGTAGGTACACATTCGCAGTTACTGTTGCAATTATTCACACTAGCAGACCAACTCCTTCAAAGAAAGATTTACCCCATACCATGACACTGCCTCCTATAGGGTTGGCATATTTTTGAACAGATTAAGGTTAAGTTTGTCATCTGCAGCCCGTTAAAAAAAGAGTCTGCCATCAGATTCAATTAGATTAAATTTAATTCTGTTGCTGAAATGAATTCTCCCCAATCTTAATCCCGCTTAACAACATCAGATTCAATATAATCGATCCTCATATTCTGCCTCCATTTACTGTTAATTGCTTTGGTTTCTAGTCAACGAGATTTTGAACCATATTCATTGATGCGACGAGACACTGTGAAATGGTTTACTTCTATACTATTATTGGTCATACTATTTTCTATAAATTCCTGCAACACTCTCGACCCTTCATAGAAAAGGGCCTAATAGCTCTGCCTTCTCGAAGGGTGCTTATGCGGGGTCGACTGACTTTTAAGGACATTTATAGTTTATGTTTTCATTTTATAACTTCAGAATGCGCGAAATTACACTCCTGGATCTTCCCAAGTCTTTTGAAATCGTAGAAATAGTCCTCAAGAGAAGTTATCAAGAGTACAGTTCTCTCATGAAAATCAAGAGTCACTTTCATGGGTGATTTTATCTCTGCAAAGTGAGTACGACAAAAATGGCTGTTGAAAAAAAAATTGCTAGATGATTTCAAGAAAAAAATCGTTCTCTTATTATGCGCGTGTCAATATTTTATTTTGTTAGTTTATTCAGTATACTTTATTAAATATACGATTGTATTATATGAAATATTTAGAAAATATTTTGAAATCTAAGCCATTTTGTACCAAGGATTTTTCATTTATCTACCTACGTACTGGTAAAAAATATTTTGTACTCATATATAGGAAAGTATTTTAATAAAGGTAAATAGTTAATAAAGGCCAAATAACAAGCAAAGGATCGATACAAAACAATTAACTTCAAAACTGTCAATAAGTTGCTTTAAAAAATTGCCCCAAAAGATTGAAAATTATAAAAGACACAATATACACACATATATACCAATACCCATGTCCTACACAGAAGTTACATGTATGGATTGATATCAAAGGGTAGAAGACTCACTTCTTCTTACGCACATTCTGTGATGGTAAATCCCACTCTATTTGGATTATAATTTCCTATCATCGTCATTCTAACGCAGTGGTTCCCATGAGTTGGCCATGAAATTTAAATAGCTGTGCCCCTGAAGAGTAAGAATATATTTCAAAATTTTGAAAATACATAATAAAGTCTACATATATGTTAAATTATCAAATATGTGATAGGCTGTCACTTGTCATAGTTTGATACTCGGCTTTGGTAGCAAGTTGTGATATTAGCGCGAGGGTTGCGGGTCAGCTTTAGCCGGTTTGTTGCAGTTTCCCATATCAAAGTTAAGTGAATTTGGATTTTCCCCCTCAATCACATCAAATATCATAAGGAGAGGCTTAGTATAATCGAAGAAAATATGATTGTTTTTATTTCTAAAATACATGCAACATTGCTACGATCAATCAACAACACGTTTCTCAATGATAATTTTGCTTTTATATTCTAATAAGGCGTAAGTAAATAGATTATTTTCCATTTTAATTGATAATTTTAATCTTATGGCATGCTAATAAGTATGTACCTCTTGGGAATATATATATTTTTATTTACTTACGAATAGCTGTATTTGTTTTTAAGTTGGCCGTGAGTAAATAAAATCAGACCAACTGCCGTAATCATTCTTTTGACAGAAGGCAAGTCTCCGAAGTATTCAAGCAAAAAAAGGGATGTCTGGATGATCTTTAAAAAGTGTAGAGCCTGAATAATTAAAAGACAGAAGGAAGATTAAGTCGAGTGACATTGTATACGCGCATATTTAACTTTAGGGATAAGGGTACATGTTTGGTTTCCAACATCTACATAACTTACGCGAGGTTCCACCTGCCCTACTCTTGAAATACTTAAATCCCCCACTAGGTCTCTCCAAGTTAGCTATTGATTGCCTTGCCCGACATATTGTACAAATGCAATATAATTTTCTAAACTACTTTCTTCATTACTTTTGTCTTTCACTGCCCACGCTCAACATTTTCCGCATATATCCCAAGCTCACTTAAGAAGTCATAGCCAAACATTCTTCTTATGCCTTTAACATGTTTGATATACTTAGGAATAATCGAACATTGTATGCACCTGCAAGAGTTGCTTCCTATTCTTCTTTGGCATCAGGGCCTAGGACCACATATGATACTCAAACCTGATTACAGCCTATTAATTAGAAGGTTTCCATACAAAAAAGGACAACGTTTAGCCATTTCTGTTATAATTTAATGCATGCGTACTATTAAGGAGTCATCAAATTTTTAAGACAAGAAATTTGGATACCCTTCTGTCGTGGTATTGTTGTTGGTGTTTTAGAGCGCCAGTCTGATCCTATTAATTACGAAAGACAACAATACCTTAATATTGGCTGAGTGTACTTTTTAATTACTTTATTTTTGAGAAAGTGACACAGCGTTTAATCCGTTATAAGGAGAGAGGTCATTATCCACGTAAAGGATCCATTGAAACACCAGAATTATCCCAAAACAAAAATATATTTTAAATTTATCAATTAACTACAAAAATACAGTAAAAATATTTATATTCACCTAATAAGTTTAACGAGGATAACCATACTTGAAACCAGGCCTATTACAGCATCTATTCCTTTCCAAATCAAAAATAGGGTGCAAGTAAACAAACCAATTGCCGATTAGTTTTTTTATTGTGACTCTTTTAGATTAGAATTCAACAACAATTTAAGCTTCACTCGTCTAAGGGTAAAGATGACGGTGTTCACTAACAATTGTTTCTACTTCAGTTAATTTGAGTACCGTAATAAACTCATACTAAAGCAATTTAAGTATAAATGGTCATTCTAACTTACATAAAAGAAAGAATTATGGGTTGTCGGATGTCACTAGATGGCTTCTCTGGCTTTTCGGTGTATTGGAGCGGCTGATGGTAGATTTTCCTCGAGATGGAAGGGAGGTAGCGGAATCCGATGTCTAATTCTTCGGTTCTACGTAAAAACGCGTAAGGAGAAGATGTACTCTCAGGCTCAAGGAGTGCTCTTCTGGATGCTTTTGAAGCCTCTTAGTATCCTAGTCTTTTTCTCTCTTCGGCATTAAGATCGCAATTTGAGAGTCACTCGAGGTTGACTGGTTCTTCTATTATCTTACTTTCGAAATTCCTGTTTGGCACTAGGAATCTTGGTCCTGCTAAGCTTCTTTCTAAGCCTGTGCAAGCCTGTGCAGGGTTTTCGGGCTGGCACCGATACAAAACGTAAGATTTTAAGTTATTTCAAAATTTGGGCGAGGAACCGATCTTCCCGAACTGGTTTTCTATCGCCTCTCACCGAATAATCTTCTAATCTTGCTGCCGAACTTCCTGGTTTGCCACTAGGAATGGTAATCCAGTCAGACTTCTTTTAAGTCTGTAAAAGATATTTCCTTCTGGTACTAATACGAAACGTGACGTTTTTCTATTTTAATTCGATACTGGGTGAAGGATCGATCTTCTCGAACTGATCATTTATCGTCTTTCCTCAAATAATCATTTGTTTCCTTCAGGGGCTTATTTATAGGTTGGCGACCACCCCATCTAAGGAGGAAGGGGCGCGGCCACAGAGGGGAGAGCAAGGGGTGAGAAGAGTGGCACTGCGATGCCCAAGTCGGCTTGTTAATTAGAGACACCACCAACCGTCACCATCCTTGGTGTTCCTTTTGACTGGCACCGCTTTTTAGCGATTGAACTAAGGGGCCTCAGGATCTCGTAGGCTATTGGTTCTTTTGAGCTCTGCTTAATAGCCTTTGGTTGTCAAAGAGGCCCAGTGGCTCGCTCCCGACTACTTATGCGGCGGGGAGATCAAAAAGGGTAGGCAGTTTGACTGTTATTCCACGGCTAACGTTACCACGACTTTCTTCATGTGGCTCAATTCTCTTGCTTTCTCCGCAAAGAAGGGGGGGGGACTTTAACGTATATGTCCCACTGGCCGTCCGGGAGGCTTTATGTTGTAATTTCTCTACATTTTCAGTACAGACATCTCTAAATTCTGTGGATGTTAACGCTCAGGGACTCAGTTCATAAGGACGGTTAGAATGAAATGCACTGAGAATATACTCACAATATCATCCCTAGTCTCAATGTAAACGAGCATGTTGTCCTGCTGCCTATCTATCTTTTCTTAAAATTTTCTTTTACAAACACCCGCATTTTATAGAATAACGTAATTTTGGTATTTCTTTCTATTTTTATCTGAATTTCTGGTATGGATAAGCTCAGATACTTGCTCCTTATTCTACTTTCTTAGATAAATATCTAAACCTTTCCTCCACACATCTTTTAACCGATCGTAAACCTGGTTTCTAATTTCTTTCAATAATCCTCGGCTATCTTTATTCTTAATACGCATTGCCCATTAAAAGTCGAATAATTCTACTAGTGAAAAATATTTTGTTACATTTATAATTTTACTTGTTGTTAATTAATTTGAAAGTGCTGAATTAAAAGCTCAATTCAGATTTTTTCTATAAGCTAAATATTTTTACAATTCAGCTTTTCAAAATTTTTACGAAATTTTGATACCTTTCGTATAATAATTACTTTACATGTAGGTATATCTAAACTATTCTTTGTCATACTATGTTAGAATTATTCTGGAAACAACCCTTTAGGCAAAGAATTGGTATTTTACTCAGCAGCGTTTATATTCATCACAATGCATCTAAGAATTATAAATAAAGGTGTAATATAAAAATATTTATCACTACTATTTAAATCTTTAGCCACTATCATTAAATCTAAATTTCATTGTGCACCGTTGTGATACAGTAAGACCGATGAAAGAAAATGCTCAAATTGCTCCTATTATGGCAAAAATTTGCGCTTACAGTTTTTGAGATAAAATCCTTTGTTAGAATCATTTTGTTTGATACTCCAGTTTAACTCCACCATTATATGTCTCTTCCATCCCCCTTGAATGCGATCTTCCATCATATAGATGTTTTGGTGGAAGCAAGTACAGCCCCAAAGTTCTCGGGGAAATGGTGAAAGGGCTTATTTAAGAAGTGTATCTTGACACTTATTTTAGATCAATCGAATAGGAAACATAAAAATAGGTATAACTATTAGTTAAATCTGAAGTCTGTATCGATTACATCCAAATATCAGTATGCAACGATGTGATACAGAAAGACCTATGAAATAGGTCAGCTCATATTGTTCATATTATGACAAGAATTTACGTTTGTAGCCATTTAGTTTAAATACTTTCTTGGGATCATCTCGTTTGATAGTCATGTATTAGTTCCCCATTCAGGAAATGAAGACCTCCTACATTTATGATACATTAAAGTTGAGAAAAAGCCAAAAGCATTCTCGCAAATAAATACTCACAATTATCAGCCAGGTTTTATCAAGTATCTTTTGTATCACCGCCATTAATGACAGGTATCACGTATAAAGACATCAATTTGAGGTCCATTAAAACGCCTACTATGATTTAATCAAAGGAAGAAACAGAAAATCCTGAAACAATGGGCTAAAAGCAATCACTGTTAGTAATCTATGCTTTTCTAAATTGCTTTAGCAAGCCAAGTTTAAGAGGGAATGAGTGTCAAATATTTTCTCTCGGCTTATATTTGGGTCATTCTTTCAAAAATATTTGCCATTCTTCCTTCCTGAGTTCCATGGATCTGCCATTCCTTCTGGGTCAAATGTTTTTCTCAAGCTTAACTGCCTCACATAAACCTAGCAAAGATACTTAGTGTGATCTTTCTTTTGGCTACAGAGGAAATTGACAATTTTTATGGCAACTCAAATGATCTAGTTGTGCTCTTGATATTTAAGTAAGTTAATCACCATTTTTAGGTCGGCATGGATTTCTCGCAAATGCACGGAATGATCAACTCGAAATATACCAAAAACTGCTATTATACAAGAGCCTGCGCTTTAAAGTTTTCAAAAACAATCTTCATCATGTATAGTTATACGATGCAACACCTAACTGTGTTAGAAGACATTGAATATCTTTCCATTAAATAAACTACTTTTACACAAATCTGGTCCCATGTTCAGAAATATGATACTTTTTCGGGGCTGTCAAGAAGGCTTTTTTCATTTATTCTGGAAGCTAATAGCCCCCTGCTTTCTTTGAGAGTCATGATCAAGTGCGTATCAGACACAGATGTAACAAAATGCATTTATGTCTACTTGAAGAAACTATCTGTAGATCGGAATAAACAAGAATAGAGTTAATTTCTGAAAATAATCAATTTTAAATGGCACCAAAAGCAGAGCATACAGCCATAACTCGCTCAGGGATTTTATATCTGCGTAGTAAAACTAAAAAGAATCAGTTGAAAATTCTCATTAAAAAAAATTAGTACAAAAAGAAATTCTCTAAAGTAATCTACATAGAAGTGGCTTTGAGCAACACCACGCTATCTATTTCTACGATTTTAAAGAGATCATTCACGTGAATCCAAAAAGTAAATGGTTTATATCGTACCGCCGAGATCTCGCAGAGTTAAGAGACGAAAAGGCAGTGAGTAACATCCAGAAGGAACTTATACAAATACTCTCCCATTAATTGTCGCAACAAAATCAAGAGAAATTTACTAAGCCTCGCATAAAGAAGCAATGCGATGAGCATTCCTCGCAAAAACTGGCATTTGGATACCCCGTGTAACCTGTAACCTTACTACTAGGTCGGTTCGTGTGAGCTAGTTTAGACAGCTGCGATATGACTAAATGTGCTATAAGCGCTGCTAAAAGCCTTGGCTCTCGCTGAATTTCATCGAACCAGAGCTAGGTTCTGGTATCTTTAGAAACACTTCCGTGGCTCTTCATGACGGGCATACGTTTTTTCACTTATCAGAGAGATGTGGAAGCAGGTCAAAAGGATTCGGGGCAAGTTATCGCAGGACCTATTTCTTCTTCTCCAGGAGAATAAGACCACAATCTCGGAGTGAGAAAGGATCGTATATCATAGGGATCTTTTTGCAGCTGATATTTTTATGATAGATCTTGAAAACAATTTTATGACAAATTTGCTTTTTTCAGGTACTTAGATCAAGTTATGAATTTCTAAATTTTTTAACTTATCAATTAGATTAGAAAGCAAGAATAAAATTCTTTCTTAGGCGGTATCATAAAAAACGTAATTATTTATTGTAAACAGAAATCGTAAATTTAGTCTTCTTGGTAACATTTTTTTAAGCTATAGTGATATGTCCTATATTATTAATGATGTAACACTTTTGTTGGTTAATTGGAGTGCATTCGGCATAGGCCCTAAGTCCTAAATAATATGAAGCCTCTGCCTCCTAACTGCTTGCATGCTACCTTCACGTTGTACCCCTGTTGCTACTGAATCCATGTAAGTAACCGAGTGGCTGATGGTATAATCAGACCAAAATCCCTCCTGCCTGGCAGGGTATGCCTCTTTAGGCAAAGGCTAAAAGAGGGAAAACTCTCAATTCAAACCCACCACTGCCTTGCAGGGTATGCCTCCCCAGGCAAAGACTAGGAGGAGGAAAACTCCGATATAAAACCATGCTAGTTCGGATAGAAGGGACTCTTTAGCCCTGGTAGGTAATCTTCTAGGAGAAGGATACTCCTAAATCAAACCATTGTTCTCTCACTGTTGAACGGTGCCATATTATTTGTACCAAGTCCTTCTACAGTCCTAGGTTTGGGTTCCCTAATAGATGGTACAGTCAAGTGTCTAACTTTCCTTTCTTATCATTTACCTGATTTTTTCAAAAGGTGTGTAGGGCAGACTGATTAGATGAGCAAGGTTGCTCGGTGGGTTTTTCAGGTGGATGCCTTTGTTCAATTCTTGATCTTTCTTTATTAATCATTTTTTTTAATTTTATTTATTTTCTAAATCAATTACAACTGTCCTCCTCCAGTCTTGTGGCTATTCTGGGGATATTTTGCCTTGCATAGTGGCCAGGTGTTGACCAGTTTTTCCGTTTTTTTGAGAGTTGCTTATGGAATTCTTTGCTTCTCAATCCTTTATACATATTGTTGTTGTTGACTATATTTATTTGGTTGTTGGTTCTACCTCTGTTGCTTTATTATATATTTTTGTTTTAAACCTTTTACTGGTGCTATTGTTTCTGATTCTTTCTGTAGATGTTAGAGTTGAACCCTGGACCTGCTACTTATTTTCATAAGAAGAAATGTAGTGTCCTCTATTCTAATATTCGGGGTTTAAGATCTAATTTTCTAGATCTTCAGTCTCATGCAAAGAATTATGATATAATTTTCCTTGCAGAAACGCTAGTGAAAAGTAATAAATCTAATTCAGAATTCCTTATTCCAGGGTTTTCTGGCCCTGATTTTATTTATCGTCAAAATACGTCAGGAGCTCATGGTATGGCAATATTTTGGAGGGCTCGTCTACCAATTTATCGCCAAAAGAATTTAGGATGCAAGTGTCATGAAGTTTTATGTTTTAAGATTTATAGGAAATATTATAATATATATATATATATAGTTACGTTGTACCGTAACCCAGGACATGATGACTCTATTTAAGACATGTTCCTAGTAGAATTATCAGGATTCATACAAACGATTCACCATTGTTTGATAATAAGCAAACAAAATTTAATGTATGGCCGAGAGAAATCTTCGAGATCTTTGTTCATTCTCGGTGTACTGCCAGAAGAGTTTATCATCGGGCTGAGAGATTATATAATGATAATCTGAAGAGGAAGTTGGCAAAGATCAGAAAGCCTCATTTGTGGTGGACTAAATTAAAATCTGCTAATTTTACTCTAACACTTCTACCATTCCACCAGAACTTTTGCCAAATGGAAAGCTAGCAACTAGTGCTAAAGAAAAGACTGAATTACTCCTTAGAGCTTTTGAAGCCAAGTAGTCAGTTGAAGAAGTTCCTTTTCCTGACATTTGCAATCCTGAGACTCGTTTGACTGGGATTACTTTTTCGTTCAAGGGATGTTAAATGGTACTTGACAGTCTTGAGAGCTTGGGCGAAGTCGATCTCGACAACTTTTTCCCTTTAATTTTAAAAATTTGTATACTGATTTAGCACCTAAGTTAAGTAGATTATTTAGATGTTTATTTAGACGAAGCACGTTTCCTAATAATTGTAAATTGAGCAATGTTGTGCCTATTCCTAAGGTCATATTATCTCCTGATTATAGTCAATACAGGCCTACCTCAATACCTCCTTTGCTCTCTAAGGTTGCTGAGGAGCTAATATCTAGGCTCTTGTATAGATACCTGGAGTCGAATGCCTTACTGTCTTGAAGTCATTATACATATAGGAGGCAGCTAGGTACTTGTGATGCCCATTTAGATTTGACTTGTAGTATGCAAGATAATCTTGACAAGGGTTTTGAATCAAGATTAGTTTAGATTGATTTCAGTGATGCTTTTGATCGTGTTAACCATAAAGCATTTGTTTTAAAACTACAAAACCGTGGAATAGGTGGCTACATCCAAGGACTAATTATGACTTTTTAATAGATCAGCAGCAACGTGTTGTCGTAGATGGAGTTTTTAGTGAACCTAGACGTGTTGTGTCTGGAGTTAAACAAGGCAGTGTTCTTGGGCCTTTGTTTTTTTTAGCATACACAAGTGATTTGGTACAAGGTCTTGAAAACAAGGTTGTTCAGTATGCAGATGATACTACACTTGTTGCATTAGTCAGGTCTCTAGCAATAAGAAACCAAGTTGCCATGAGTCTAAATCGTGATTTAGATAAATTAGGAAATGGTGTGATCGTTGGGGTATAAAGCTTAATTCAAGTAAAACTAAGACTCTCTTGGTTAGTAGATCTTGTATCAGTAAGCCGCCTCATCCGCCACTCTGTGTTGGAGATACACATCTTGCTGAGTCGGAAACTCTAACGATCCTTGGCATTACCTATGATTCTCACCTGACTTTTTGAGAAGCATCTTTTAAATGTATCTGCTAATGCTGCCCGAAAACTTGGTATTGCACGTAAGGCCTTATATATCTATAATAATGAAGATATGAATGCCACTTGTTCCAGGTCCTTTGTTCTCCCTTTTCTTGAGTATTATTCTCCAGTTTGGATATCCGCATCTGCCAGAGATCTGTTTTTCTTAGATATGGTTGCTCGTGAAGGCAGGTTCCTTTTTCCTGATGGGGCTAGCTATGACTTGGATCATCGAGGGATGATTTCATGTTTGTCGATATTCCATAAATACTACTTCAGTAGGAAATTGCCACTATCATTTTTACTTCCTGAGCCCCTGCCTCTTGCTAAAGCAACAAGATTTGCGGGTGGACAACTTCCACATGCGTTGCTCTTTGCTAAGTACGGTAAAGCAGTGGAATGATCTTCCTGCAGAAGTTATGCCGGAAGATCTTAATATCTTCAAACGAGGTTGGCATACTAGATTAAGAGTGGGTGCTACTGCCTCATAATTTTAATATTGATTTGATTTTAATAATTTTAAACTTATTTATTTACACATTTTAATTTCTTTCTCCTAGCATTCATTCCTTATTACTTGACATAACGACACTGTGTTCTGTAGGAGCATAATTTTAAGTTCATGGCCGCTTGGCTTTTCCCACAAGAATTTTGTGTACATTATCTTAAATAATAATAATAATAGTTCATTTGTAGAAGTGTCGACCTGTTTTATTCTTACTTACTAATATACAGGTAATTTTCCAGCTTAAAATATTATTGGAAAAAAGATTCTTCCCCAACTGTGGACCACAAATAATATACAATTTTTTTAAACAAATTTCTACACAACTCCCTCGTATCTTGCTTACGAATATTAGAATTATCTTATATTCTAAAATGAAAACTGTTAGTAAATTATTTATTATAAAATACATCAGGTTACTTAAGAAATATTTCCTTACTAATTCTAAAATTTACTTTTGCAGTTGCTTTACCTTTATGTAAAACTTTGACTTGAGATGAGAATCCGTATTTTTTATATTTTCACATTGGCATTGGTAGCCGTTCTTTATATAAATATATATATATACATATATATATATATATATATATATATATATATATATATATATATATATATATATATTATAAGGACGAATTACCGCTCAGATAGATACACTAATGCATACTATCTCCTTGACTGAATTTTGAATGGTAAAGGTCCCGGAGACGGAAATTGCAGTCCAAGCTTGAGCGAGCTTAAACAATGGTTCTCTTGTGAAACCGAGTTGAATAATTTTGACTTCCACTAGATAAATTTCACGTTTCAACGATGAAAAGGAAAAAAAGATTAACAGAAGGAAGAAAGAAGTAAATAACAGGGTTGTTTACAGCATGCGAAAATTTGTATTGAACAGAATTTATGTGAATCTTGCCATTACGGAGAAGAAAAGGAGGGCCAGTAAAGGAAATTTTGTGATGGATTAAAAATTATGGAGGACAGAATTGCTAAAAACAGATTTCGAATTGAGATGATTCGTGTGATAAACCTTTTTAACTCTAAATCCACAAAATAGAAGTTGTATACTATTGTTTAATTATTTAATAAAGTTAAATCAAACGAAAAAATCTCGGGCGGAAATATTTTCTCTCGTTACACATATAACGCAAGTCATAAAAAATCAAATCCTCTAATGTCGCCTTAGACAAAGGGCAGAATTATTGCCCCTGAATATATCTTCTCTGCATTACACCTCTACCTTCATTATCAGAATTAATCACATTTATTCTGAGAAATACATTGTTTTCCTTAAACGTGTCTTCTAACCTTTCAAAGAAAGAAATTATTTCTCATAAGGCAACTCTCCTAAACCAGACAACAATAATTTTGTACATTTTCTTGTGTCAAACTTCTGGTAGATTTTAACTTACAAGGAATTTAATATAAATAAATATTTCCTTCTGTTAAGTCTTAAAGCAAGGTGGTCGATGAACTTCATAGAGGTGATCACTTTCCAGTTCAAATATCATTTTCGGGATCGCTGCCACCCAAAACCACCCCGGTGGATCTTGGACTGGCGCGGTTTTCCGCATTTCAGGAGTGTAAGTCGTTGGATGAGGCCGTTGCGTTCTTCACTGGCAAGTTAATCGCAGTTAGCGTAACTACTATTCCTAGAACATCTGGCTGTTTTGCACACCGACCGCTTTCTTGGTGATCAGCCAATTTGAGACCGCCGTCAAACAAAAGCGTTACGCCTCCTTTTGCTATAAGCATAACCCGAAAAATTTTGATGTCAGTGAATTTCGTCGAGCTTAGGCTAGATTCCGGTATGTTTCGAAGCACACCCACGGCTCTTCCTGGATGGAATATGTGTCCTCACTTAACGGGAAGTCCCATCTTGCAGAGGAGTGAAAGAGACTCAAAAGGATTCGCAGGATAACGTTCCCGTTCTCCAGGAGAATGAGACCGCACTTTCGGACCCTGCTTCCATGGCGGATTTCTTCGCGACCTCTTTCTCTGTATTCTTTAGCCGAGATCATCCGATGCCAGCATCCAATGCACGTTGTAATGTCGCTGGAAGCCACCGACAGGACTTCACTTTCAGAGGCGAAGAACCATCCAACGACATATTTAAATTAATTAAGTTGAGTCCCGCTCTCGCTTCATGAACAGAGGATGTCCCTTATGTCATGCTTCAACACCTGGGTGTTGAAAAGGCATTCTCATTCTGTTAAATTTGTTCAAAAGGTTCTGGATAGACACTATTATACCAGACTATTGGCTTATAGCTACTGGGCACGCTTTGTTCAAACCGGGTAAAGTTCACTTTACCTTGGCCGGTTTCCATCCGATATCTTTAACCTACTTCGTTTGCAAGTTGATGTATAAATAGTAAATGTTAGATTAGCCTTTTTCATGGACAGCGTAAGCTACCTGTCTTCTGTACAGTGCGGATTCCCTAAGTACCACTATACGTGGGATGATCTGCTTAAAATGTAAAATGCCATCTTCGAGGCTTCCATTCGTACACAGCACTACGTCACGGTATTTTTTTTCATCTGGAGAGGAAATATGATACCGCATGGCGATACGTTATAATGGAGAATCTCCACACGATGGGGGCTAGGAGACACGACCCAATCTTTATTTTAGAGTTTCTGTAAGATCATTGATTATGGATTGGGCTGGGGAGCCCTATTCAGCCCAATGGAGCAGGAAGAATGTGTCCAGCATGGAACTGTCTTTAGTGTCAGACTCTTCGCTCTGAGTATTAACATTATTCATTAATGCTTTCGCAAGATGTTCTAGCTCCGCTCTAGATGGACAAACTTTCTATCTCTTTGGTACGTGCCAGATGCCAACTCTGGAGCGTCGACTCTTCTAAGCATTAAACCTCATCTCTCGCTATGGCAAAGCGCACAGATTTGGTTTTTCATTGGCCAACACTAAGGTGGAGCACCTCTACCACCTTCCACGCCTCTACCCATACTCAGGCTTGATTCTAAACGTGGTTTGCTTGGAAGCGGTGGAGTCGCACCGTTAACATATATGGTTTTATTTTCGACATATGAGGCTTATATTTGCACTCTTAGGGTCTCATGTTCCAGCGCTATGGACATTCTTCGTTTCCAGGCGTTGATCCATTGGTGTTGTTGATATGGCTACTTAATTTTTCTGTGGATCCTTTATTCTTTCAAAGCTTGACTATGGATGTTAGTTTAATGAAACTGCCAAAGGGCGTGTATTGCGGAAGGTGGACTCGATTCGCAACACTAATCTGAGCCTTGCGACCACTGCCTTCCGCATGTCTCCTATTGAGAGCCACATTTTTGATGCCGGCGAGATGCCACTCGCTCTGAACACGATAAAGTGCATTATCCAGCTATACCACGAGCCCGATCCCTTTTTGAGTCGCTAACGCCTCTCATCTAATCCGGAGCCGATCGCGACGTTGTGTATGGCTCTGAGAGTCGAAAGTTATGTGCTAGGTGCTTTGGCTTTTTGCCTAGGACACTCTCTATGGCTATTTGTCCCCAAGCCTTTGCTTACCAAACTTCCGCAGTAACTGGAGTAGTGCTTTCGACCTTTTTAGAGCACAAATATGTCACGCTCTAGATTCTACGAGTCGTCTTTTCTGTCTTAATATCCCAAATGGTTGCAATACACCGCTTGGTATGGGAAATAACGTGTCGTAGCCGGTTCGAAGATCGTAATCATGGTGGAGTTCGAGATTATATTTTGCCCTGTTCCTGGCCATGTAGAAATTGTGTGGAATGAGCATGCTGATGAGAGCGCTAAAAAGTCCGGATGAATTGGTGACCAGACCAACGTTTCTCTCTGGGAGACAGCCGAGGGAAGTTGCGTATCCTTTTTTGGGGACTGTTCTCATTGGTCTACCCCTAAATTGTGTGACGGCTTTATGTCACTTTCTGTAGACTTCAAATAAAGGTACACTAGCTAGATGCAACGCCTTTTGATCTAGCGCTCGCCTGCACTTTACTTCAATGATGCATTGCATTGTTCTGCAAAATCTCGTTAAATATTCCAGTCTGGGTGATCTTCACGCACGTTACATTTCCTAGTACGGCGACGAGATGGGGCAATACTGCTTGTCACTTGTACTCGAGAGGGTTTTGTGTACCGAGCTCATGGACTATCTGACTTTTGGGAGGAGGCTGGCCTGCTTCACTTTATTAGACTCTCTTTGGTATTCGTCACATAAACCTTCACCGATTGAAGACGGCCTTCTCCCCGACGCATGAGAGTGTTTCCTTCCGCTTCTTTCTTCTTTGCTTCTTTTCTTTTTATTTTAGTTTGTTTTATTTGCCTTTGGTATTTGTTTTTGGAGATTTTTTTTTTTTTGGTGTTCTTTGCATGTATTTTGTTTAATCTACCCTAGTATCAGGCTGTAAGATGAATACGGCGTCTTTTTCTCTACTAAGCAGTCTCTAGATGGGCTATGAAAAAATATTTAAAAAATAAAACTCAAGAAAGTTTCATTATGTACTTGCTCAATATAAAAGGGTAATTTTTGAAGACACAGGTGTACTAGTCAAAAGGATTTGCAATATTCTTATGAATAAATCTGTTTGTTTAAACTTTCGTTTATATTTTTTAATCTAGATAATAGAAATAGAAGCAAGGAAATTTGACTAATCTAATCAACTGTTTCCCAAAAGGATATTAAAGAATTATTATCCTCAATGTAGTTTAATTATAAAGGTTAAATTAAATAGGTGATTTCCTTCCTTTTGAAAAACTATTGATAGTTTAGTTACAGAAACAATAAATCTATCAGAAGAAATAATGAAGATATTTGGGAGAAGAAGGTGGAATTATACGATGGTCTAAAAAGGGCTTTGAATAAAGATCATTATTTATGATCGAGTGAGGTTACAATATGTCACTACATGTGTATGTCACCGATGGAAAGACTGCAATATATAACTCAGTGAGAGATATTCGACTTCTACTTATTTTCCTATAATTTTTCAGATTATTATGCATGTTTATCTACACACATACAAGGAGGTAGCTAATATACTTACACCGTTTAATATTCCAAATTCTTAAAATATTATTGGTTTATACGAGAGAAAAATTCCTCTAATTGGATTTAAAATTCCCTAGTAAATGTACTTAGCCCCGAAACGGAAAAATATTAACTATCTATCGGAACTAATTCTAATACAAGTAAATTAAGATCACTCTTTTTCATGAAAAATGTTTATTATATATTAAAATCTACGTCTGGCAATTTAATTGCAACCATATGCTGTTGCTTTAGCGACAATTAAGTACCTTTTAAATGCACCAGACTTGCCTGGGTGACGCTCTTCATCACCACAAAGCATGTGATGGTATCATTTAATTGACAAATCCAACAATCATAAAGGAATTGTTTCAAAACGCTATTTTAACATTCACTTTTTTACACTCTTGGGAACATGTAATATGTTAAAATGGTCAAAATAAGCTCCAATGTACTCAGTGATGAAATCCGTTTACTATAGCAGTGAGTTGCCACTTTCACACTGCATCGAGCATACTTAGTATACTTAGGAGACCATCTTCATGTACTCCAAGCCACATTTACAATAAATCGAACATACTTAGGAGACCATCTTAATCTATTCCAAGCCACATTCACACTGCATCGAGCATACTTAGGGGACCATCTCCATCTGCTCCAAGCAAATCATCTGACCAAGATATCAAGGGTAGTAAAACTGCGGGACACAAAGCTATTTAGGGTCCACTGGTAATTTCAGCCTGAAGTCAATCGTTTCTCAAAATGTTTAAAGTAAATTTTGTAAAATTAATGAGCACAAAAGTAAACTACAGTTATTTAATGATAAATTTCAATGTAGGTTTAAGGAAAATAAACGACTAATAACTTGCTGTGAATTTCCAATAAATCTTTTTATTCTAGTAATATTCTAGTAATTTGGGGAAGAAAATCGCATTTGTAGAAACAGAACCCTTTATTTTTAGGAAACTGCGGCATGAAAAATGAAGCATAACAACAAAATATGCTTAACTCAGATAAGGGACTTTTCAACTCCTCTCGATTTGGGGTTCAACTTACTCCTGTGAAAATCTCCTCTCACTAATCAGATCTATCAAGTCTAATTTATTCACCGCCCTCAACAGCCCACATAGAACTGAGCTTCCTAAAACTGAGTAGACATCATAACATTCAGATTTTAAAGCATTAACTGCAGGAATGAAGATTAAACTAAAACCTACTAGGAGCAATGCAAAAATTTTCAATTAGAAAAGTAATACATTAAAATATATTTTTAATTTAAAAAAAACATCTCTCATGAGTTCAAATTGGATGTATGTAAGTGGCGATTTCACCAAAATCACAAGGATTCACAAAGAGTGACGTCACCTACCTTGAAACATTCCTTTTTCTCAACACAATAAAGCTATTTCTATTTTTTTCCTTTTGTGTTGACCTGCAAAAAAACTTTTCGTGGTAGTTTAAGACTTAGCATTAGTAAGAGATACAGTATTCAGTGTGTTTTTTTTAAAAAACGTTTAAAAATATATAAAAAACGTTAAAAATTCAATAAATATAAATGATTGAGTTTTGTGAATCGTTCATCAACCGTAGACACAAAACGAACGACATTATGGAATATTCAGACCAATTTTTTATGAGTCTTATTTAAATTGTAGTTATTAATCCAATTAAAATTAAAATGCGGATTGGGTCTGTGATAAAAAAAGAGATCGTTTGTAAACTTTCTCGAAAGTTGTACAGAAAGTGTAAAATATCAAGTGTGAGTGTATTGACTCAAGATCAACTTGACTATTCAGTAGAAAGAAAGGTAAGGTTTAAGTATGTACATATTGTAAAAAAGCTACACATAAGAGGAGGGATATGGCAAATAGGTGTGGTAAATTAAAATAGAATTAATTATTAGTTGTGTAATTAGAGCTCTTTTTGTTTTTGAAATCATATTAAAAAAAATCAACGTGTTGTGTATTTCTCTGTAAAAGCAACTCCAAACGGGGCCAAAAAGTTAGTGTATTTAGGTGCAAGAGGAACAAGAAGCAAGCAAAACCTGGTTAGCACCAATTAAAAGGCAGAATTTCAAGTCATCCATAAACAGAAAGGTAGGTAGATCATTTTTATTTTATTTATTATTATTTGTGAATTTAAATATAATCTAGCTTACCTTCTTTATGTAGAGGTTTAACCTTAAAAAGGGTGGCACTTATTTTCTTTTAGTTTTGAATTACATTCCTTGTTTGGGATCCTGTTTACTCAGTTCTTTCTAAATTTTAGCTTTTCACTATTCTACTTTTCAGAAGTAATTAGTTGAAACAATATATACAAAATTGCTTTATTAATTTTCACTGCTAATTAAAAAAGTTTAGTTTTCTATTTTTTACAAAAGTAATAATCGCCCTTTTTTGATTTCTACCTAAAATATAGATCTTGTTGGATAGGTGGGGAAGGAGGGAGTTTTGTGTCTGCTTTAGAATTATGTTCCTATCGTTTCTGTAGGGCTATGACTGTATTTAATTAGGTTATACACGAAACCCCATTCTAGATTTTTTTCTTTGTATGCGTTTATATATATATATATATATATATATATATATATTAATGTTTACAGGTAAATGGGCGACACTTTTGAGAAGATAAAATAATTAGAAATGTTAGTGGATGAGTGTAAAATTGCATATAACTCGACTTCAGGAAAGATCTGTTCCATCGCTTCTACCACACTTTCCACCTTATCTTTCCAAATTTATAAAAGTGAGATAATCTTTATAAGTATGCGAACATCTATAGCGCAGTCAGCATTCCAAAGGGCAGAAAGTGACAGCAAGAAAACATTTTAGGACCATAAAGAGTATAAAAAAATTATGAATTAGAGAGACAAAATAAAAAAAACAATCAAAACGGCAAAGTAATCGACCGTATGCAATCGAACAATCACACAGTTCTGTTATAACCGTGACACATAAACTTCCTAACACGAGAAGTGAAAAACTTCATCCAAATGCAAAGGCAAAAGCAAAGTTAAACTAGCTTATTGAAAGAGCTCTCTCAGAGCTTTAGATTAGCCAATTTGGATATAGTCCCGTGCTTCCAGTAGCTGAGGTCTTTTTTCTCTAGACATCCGTGATGCATTGACATGACTAATGCTGGGGTCACATAATCACGATTTTGCCCGTGATTGCTTACGCACGAAGTTTATTGGTAGTTGGCAACTGAATACGTGACTCATAAATGCATGGTACGTAAATCGAAATGAAAATTGTGTTACGTCGGTCGTGGTGAGCCACGCAGTGCGGGCTGTGCAGTTGCTAGCAATGAATGGTTTGCTGGGGTCAAACAAAATACGATTTTGCGTGCGATTTCTTACCACGAACGTTTGTTGTTATTTGGAAACCGAATACGTAAATCGTAAGTGCATGGTAAGTAAATCGAAATGAAAATTGTGTAACATCGGTGCCGTGGAATGGCCAGAATCTCTCTCTTTCCCTCTTTCTCTTCTCTCTCTCTCTTTCTCTCTCCATATATATATATATATATATATATATATATATATATATATATATATATATATATATATATACGTAGGTACTTTGGGGCTTGGGGCTGAAGTTGGCTGAAGACCGATAGTGAAATGGGAAATTGTTATGAGTCCAGTGGGGATGGTTTTGAACCAATATTTCAGAGTGCAAGTTGACCAAAGTTTAGCAGGTAGCTCGTACGTGCTGGGATTGTAAAAGAAAGACAATGACAAAAATATATATCATTACTAACAAGAAAATGATATTTATATTTACACAAGAATTGGGTTTAAAGGAAATGGTCGCCCAGACGAGGTTAAGGGTCCACACTTGATACAGGTAGGTTAATTAACGGATTAAAGAGGTCAGAGTCAGTTTGGTGATTTAAAGGGAAATATAAACTGGGGCGTTCAAACAAATAATAGAGAAATTAGGTAAGCCAGATTCAAGCTCAATCTGCAGGTGGCAACGGTTACGATTACTTTACTTGCTCTTTGCCGAAAGGGGCCAGTTGGAGCACAATGAATGCGACGGAAGAAGTCGGTTTACCTCTTGTTTTAGACGAAGGAGCACTTCTTGCCTTCGGAGTCGAATATTCCTGTCAAGTACTTGCCGAAGGACTATGGCAGAGTTCACCGATGTTGAAGCTTGCCATAGGACTAGGGCAGAGTTCACGGATCGATTTAGCCTTCAACTCGAATCGAAGTCGCCGCTGGGTAGGGGGGAGCGCCCTTTAGCTCATTCGCTGGAGTAGGTGGAAAGCGTTATATAGGCGCTGTGTGAGGTGGCTTCAAACGTGCGCTCAAATTTGGGGAAAAGTCAGGGACTCCTTTAGGGAAAGGGGGAATCATGATAACGTTGGTTGGATTGTCCAACGGATTTAAATCTTCGAGCGGAAAGCCAGAATGCTAGCGGAGAGGAGGCCGTGAGGAAGGGGTTCGATGCAATCGTCCATAGGCCAATACAGCTGGGGCGTGTGATAACGGCGTCGGCCGCCTCCTTACCCAGGTTCAACAATGCTTTCACAGCTTCATGCGATGATCTCAGGATCCACGTGGGTACAGAAGAGCACGTGGTCTCCATTTGACCTCATTCTGCTACATCTCTCCCATCCAAAAAGACTGCACTTTTAGTGTTGAGGGAGAAAGGTGACATCGCCTTAGACGACTGAGTAGTCACTGGGTAAGCGGAAAAGCAAAAAAACGTAATTCTTGACCTGTCGTCGAGCAGGTGTACAAGCTACTTCTACCCAACTGCTTATACAATAGAAACGGAAAAGGAAATTAATTATTGCCGACCATAAGAGCATTTTCGGGAAATAATTAAAGAAAATGGAAATAATATTTATACACTAGGCCATACAAAAAAGAAGAAGAATGAAATGGATGCTCAATGATACATTTTACATAAATGACAAAAGGACTATGGTGCTACTTATACACATATTTTGTGGCCGGACCAGGCTTCTCAATACTAATTTCATATATACAAGGACGGTGGGCATCATAGACATATACATCGAGAAAAATAAGGGCATAACAGAAATAATTGAATATATGCTAATCTCTAACTGGCGGTTATAATAATTACAAGGTGGACAAATCGATATGGATCAATTACAATTAAAATTTAGCTGTTGTAGAGTTGCTAATAAATTTTGCTTTTTCGAACAAGTGAAGGGTTTGGTCCATTAAATGAATCCGTTGGGCATCGAAAACGGTCATGGAATTAAATTTACAAAAATCTACATAAATGCGGTAAAAGTTACCTGGTTTCCGTACCAGAACTATTGGGGAACAATAATTTGACGTGGAGGGTTCAAGGATATGGGGATTTAGCATATTGTTAATCTCAGCGTTAAAGGCATTTCTTAAAAGAATTGGAAGGGGGTAAGATCTTGAATGAACGTGTTTCGATATGATTTGTCTCTTCTGAAGGGGGGCCGGTTTAACATGCCGTTTCGCCTTGGTTTTCTGGCTGATGTCACGGAATTGGCAGTATTCCGAAATGTGAACTGCAGCACATGGTCAGTAGAAATACCGCAAAATCCTCTGACTAGTTTTATGGCGGCTGAAGTAGCCAGGAAACACACTATCATGGGCAATTTTTAGGACCAGGGGGACATGCGAACGGGGATCAGAGAGAGTGTGAGCCTTCTCTCACGATATAAGAGGCTGTCTTTGTACCGCAGACCAAATCCTGCTCGAGGCTCCGAGATTTTTCACAAATTGGAAGGAGATTTGGGCACTCCTTCTGTCTTTGAACGAATTCTTCGCTCATAACGACGCTGAAATCCGAATCTAAGAGAGTTTCAAGGTGAGCGGGCGTCTGGGATTCCTTCGCTACCTGGGCTCTCGTGATAAAGGGCTGAGCCACAGGGTTAGACGAGACTTGGGGGCACTGTCCTACCAAAATAGAACAGAATTGGATTGGGGCTGACACGTCTTAAGCCCATTCCGAAAAGTACTGACACTCGAGGTAACAGTTTACAATGGGATGGCGGTTTGCGCTTTTTAAGTAGTTACGGACTACCGCAAACTTTTTGTGGTCGGGAGCCACCGAGGGAAAAAGTTTATTCGATACCATGATACAAGTGCACCCGGTATCGCGGACAAGGTTGGAGAATCGGCACCCATTAACCCTTCCGTTTTCAAATTTAAGACTTCCTAGAGTATTCTTGTCGAAGAGGAACTTTACATGGTCCCCTGGGGCACTGGGAGAAGAGGTTGGATCTGGATTTTCTAATCACGATGGAGGAGAAGTGGGAGCAGCAATCATCTAGTGGACTTGGTGAATGGGATTATCACGACGTTATGAATTCTGGGGCAATTCGAGTGCGTGTGGCCTTCGACACCGCACGCAAAACATATGATTGGCCTACGGGGAAAAGTTGAGGCCGGGGGATTAGATATGAGGGCCTTAACGTCACGGGGTTTCGATGGAGGTAAACTTCTGTGCTTAAAGGGACCCATAACCTTTGCGAATTCTGGGAAGTTCTTAGGAGGGAACTGCGATTTATTAAATTTATTCTTGGGAGATTAAGGGGGAGGCTTTTTATTTCCTTCGGAATAAGTTGTGACTCGCCGCCTAGACATCTGCTTCTTCTATGCACTCTTTGAAGGAGTTGCACTGACGATCTTTCACAAAGGAGCCGATCTCTGCTGTTAGCGACGCCAGCAACTGATCCCGTAGAACAAAATCTATCAGGGACTCATAATCGTTGGAGACTTTCGATGCGTCTAACCAAAAATTAAATGTACGGGAAAGAGTATATCTAAAATGACGGAAGATAATATCTGGTTGGATGCGGGCGTGGCGAAATTTAGTGCGGTAGAAGTCAGGCGTAATATTGTACGCCGCGAGAAGTTCAAATGTGAGGATAGAGAAATCCACCGTAACTTCCGAGGGAAGCGATAGGACTAGGTCTCGGAGCTGCAAGCTAAGTAGAGGAAGAAGTTTAGAGACACTGTCCGTCTCTATGTCCTAATGATTAACTTAAAAAATGTTCTCGAAGTGAGTGAGAAAGGATCCGACCTCCTCTCCTTCTTTGAACGTTGGGAGTTTAACGAAAGCGGATTAAGGGGTTTCTACACGGGAATTTAAAGAAAGAGTTTCGAGCCGATCACGATTCGCTTCTAGTTCGCATTGGCGAATTGTCTCGCGTTATTCGCTTTCTCTTATTACTTTTTGTACACCTTCAGCTCTTTCTAGTTCTTCTCATTCTTTAATATAAGCTCTCTCATTTCTCTCCTCTTCTCCTTTATAATTTGCAAGGTCTTTGGCACTTAAACCTAGGAATTCTCCTTGGAGTTTAAATCTCTCGAAAGAGGACATTTTGTTTTTTAATGTGCCGTCGGCACGGGACAGAGGAGGCTTGGCTCACAAATTACTGATACACGGAAGAATATGCTTGTTTAAAGGCGGAAACTTTGCTATCGAAATACCAACACTAATATAATACACAATTAAACAAATAAATAATGGAGTCTTCGTGAGATGAGCGGGACTCACACTCTACTAATACGTGGAGGATTAAAATGAAAGTGAAAGTACGTGGTCGCCATTTTACATCATTCTGCTACAGTGAGTAGGGTTGGTAGGTCTGTTGTGGAAAGCAACGCGGTGCGGGCCGCGCGGCTGCCAGCGAAAACTTTTTTGAGCTGCGCAACGCAGTCGGCCTGCGCGTCCCCAACTGTCATCAGTCGCAAATAAATTTCGATATTCATGGCTCAGTCGTAATTATCTACGACAGTCGTTATAGTAAGCCCGACAGTCAGGGGGCATACCCGTCAATCGCCATTTTTTACGACTGACGGCCGGAATCTGGTATCCATGCCGCACTACTTTGTGGCGGCAACGTCAGACGGGGTGTATTTAAGGTTTAGCGTTAGCCATTCCCGACAGCCTTCTCTCCAAAGCCGACTATCTTTTATCTCAACACCACCGCCTCTCTTCTTGCAGCACCTTCAGCGCCTACAGGAGCCCTCCACTAGCTCTCAGCACCTGGAGCGCATTCAGGCGAACTCCACGAGATCTCTCTCTTCCTACTGGGCAACGAGCTCTCTTCTGATGATGACAAAGATGAGGACAACTACGACAATGGTGACGAATACGACGAGGAACCCGAACCTCCCCTAGCCGCCACTGCCTTCGTCCAGCTACCTAAACGGAAACACAGGTAATCCTGCCAGAGGAGATAGAGAAGATTCTGGCAGAGTGTCTCGAGTTTGCGGTCCATTACCTCCTTGGTAAAGGCATACCGGAACACAATGACAAGGTCAAGATTGCCTCAGTGATGGCTGAAAAGGGTGCCTTTCTCGATGCTCTCATTACTGACAAGAAGCTGGAATCCTGTTTGACTTAAATCAGGACCCGATTCAGCAGGATCAAGAGAAAGAAGACTGGGCAAGAGGCACAGAAGCTCAAAGAACGTGGTTTCTTAAGCTCCACATTATCCGGCAACAAAAGCCCAGGGTCCTTGGGTTCTTGAATGTACTGTATGTTTTTTCATGTTCATGTACTATGTCTCAATGTTTTTCTGTAAGACTGTGCTTGAGTTCTCAGACTTCATAGGTGACCTTTTGCGTTTACGTTTTGAACTTCATGACATACTAGTTGCTCAGAATTAAATGTTTAATCTCCAATTTTGCTCTTGTATATAGTTTAATTTTCAGTATACTTCTGTTTTTCATATATTTCTATTGTATAAATATTTATTTCATTGAATTTTTATATGTTGGTTAATAAAACACATAATATTACGAATTATTTTATTGATTTAATCTGAAGGTTACATAGCATAATGGTTTATTTATAATAGAGCTAGATTCAAATGTATTCATAGAATAAATGTACTAATAATTCAGTATATTTTATGGTCTGCCTCAGCTGCAACCACCACCTAACCCGCTCCTGCCAATGGCTGTGCCCCAGCGAAGCCAGAAGTGGTGCCAGTGCCACAGCCAACCAGGTCTAAGGAGAAGAAGGATACCCCCACCACCATAGAGGAGCCGTGGAGGCCGAAGAATTCCAGACCTTTCAGCGGAGTGCGTGAGAACGCATTCACTTCGGCAACTTCGTCTGGTGGCGGGCCGGGTAAATTAAGTAGAGGGAATATAAATGTTGTTGTTAAATGTATTTAGGTAATTCAATCCTAATTATTTTTAACAAAATTGGCTACAAAGATCCTGGAAATCTTTTAAAGTACCAGTACAATACTATCAGTGATGCAGTTAAAATAAATTGCTAAAAACAGAGCTAACGTTAACTCATATAGACTCATGACACATAACTCAATGTGAGGAAATGTCATAAACGCAGCGATTCTTGAATAAAATATGCCATTGTTTGGACTGTTGTTTTTTTGTCTGTTAATGTGTTTTGTGCCTTCTTTCCTAAACCAGTTGATGCAGAATGCCACGGTGTGCCAGGAGCGCTTAAAGGGCTTGGTGGAGGTAATGGAGGACCCAGACGTGCGATATAAACGTGATTCCCTGCAAGTCATCGCTGGGGACTGTGCGCCCTTGCAGGGTATGTTTAGAACGCAGCCTAAGGAAGAAATCTTGTCTGCCATCGCCAGATTTGTGGTGGCCCAGAACCAGGACGTCTAGGCGCCAGGGTTTCGTCCTCATGCTGCACATCTATGCTGGCCATCGCCAGCCACCAACACAAACACTAGGCGTCCTATACCCCCCTTCTCAGCCCACCGCACTGGCGCCATGATGAAGCAATCCCAAGAACAGGCCCTCTTCAACCCTAGACAAGGTGCCTTATCCCAGCCCAGCTACAACCCTGCCGGACAAGCCCCATCCTATCCCTGAATAATGAACAAATGTTATAGAAGGAAAAAATAAAAATGAAAAAAAAGGAAACATTATGATGGAATATATAAAAAGTATTACTTAAAAAAAATATTTAATGTAAATGAACACAAAAGTTCCGTCAGTTTGAATATTCTTTGCAGCATATTTTTAATTTCTAGCTAAACGCGTCCAAAGTCTCCCAGGTATACAATGCCTTGGTTGACTTCGTCCTCAAAGACCAACTCTCGGCGTCACTTCCTTTGGAGATCAGATTCTTTGTACAAGCCCAGAGGTCCCTGACAATTAAAGAGTGCATCGAGGAAGCGGATGTATATGCGGCTAGTCATAATTGCTATCCAAAAGAAGGGAAGAAGACTGAACTACACTCTTCCAAAGCAAAGGCGCATAAAACCAAATTCGTACCTGAGAGTAGCGAGTGATTTGATCGGGCCGATCATCAATTCTAGTGCGCGACACAGGGTGCACGTGCATCGTAATATTTTAAAAATTACTTTCACCTGTAGCCCTGGATCATGAAAAGTTTGCAACATTGCACGATTAATGCTCAAGCAATTAAAGAATCGGAAGTGCTTGCACCTCTGGAAACCCATGACTTTTCAGATGGCCCAAATATCCTGAACGAGGATTTTCTAAAAAATCAGAAAGTTTGCGAAACCCTCCGCCACTTATGGATAAAAGCGCAAAACAAGACGCAACAGACCATTAGGGGCAACGAAATTTTCTCCTTCATTGTTAAGAATGTCCTTTACCGCGTGTGCTCAGCAGACAATAGCAGGGTGTCTTAAGTATTATATGTGCCCCGCTACTATGTCAGACCCATCCTTTGAACCGCCAACGATAGTCTTTTCTCGGGTCAATTTAGCCACACCCTGACGGCACAATGGGTCTTTAAATACTTCAATTGGACAAGTGCATCGGACGAAATCATGCGTTATTGTCGTTCGTGTAACATTTACCAGAAGGCCGTAATTCGAGGGCCAGTAGGGCCTATACTCTTACAGAGGAGCCCATTAATCTCAGAACCCTTCTCCAGAGTAGCGAGTGATTTGATCGGGCCGATCACCCATCTTCAAGTGAGGGCCATAGTTATGTTTTAACTATGTTCGATTTCTCTACTAGATTCCTTGAGGCTGAGCACTCATTACGATTTTCTCCCGTGTTGGCCTGCCGGAAGAGATATTGTCGGATTGTGGCCGACAAATTATGTCCCAATTGATGGTATATGTGGTATATTTGGTATATATGGTATATAAATGCCAGTCTTAAATTCATTATGAAGAAATTATGTGCCGGGTAGCCAAGAAATTGGCACAGATATCTTCTGGCAGTTCTCTTTACGTATAGAGAGATTCCCCATCGCACCTTGGGATTTGCTTCGTTTGAACCACTATACGAAAGAAATGTACCAGGTACCTTGAGCATATTGAAGGAACTATATGTGAATTAAAAACTGGATCAGGAAATCTAATCCTCGTACTCGTATCTGCTTGAATTATGATAGAGGTTGGAGAACTGCGCCAAAATAGCGTATCGAAATGCGGATGTTAACCTGGATAAATATAAAACATACTTTGACTACAAATCTAAAGTTAAAACTTTACGCTAGTTGAGTAAGTCTTGTTTTCGCTCTTAATAGAAAACGAAAAAATTAATGAGCTAAAGGAAGGGCCCCTATCAAGTGATCGAGAAACGCAAACCATTCGATTATTTGATTGAAACGCCAACAGGAAAGAAGCATTTCCACCCAAATCTCCTCAAGAAGTATCAAACGACGCGCAAGGGCTAACAAGATTGTGGCTATAGATAAAGAATCGCCTATGGATTCTAAGTATCATCTGGACTCCCTAAGTGTAGTACATGTCGCCTTGGTAGACGCACTCGAACTCTCATCGGCCGAACTAAAGGTGAGGGACTAGCTGACGCCTTCTTAGAAAACTCAACTGCAGTCCCTCATGAAACAATTCGGTGACTTCATCTCTGAAATTCATGTTTGTGCAACTCGATTTGAACACAACCACCTTGTCGTCGGTGAGATCTTGCGTCATCTGTCTGAGTTAAGCTAGCTAAGTTGGGGGACTTTTAGTCCCGTAGGGTGACCCATGCCAGCAAGGTAGCTGTAGTATGATCCAGACTAATGGTTGTCAAACTTCTCTACCACTTCTTTGATGCGTCTCCTTGCATCCCCCTACCAACCTCTTCGATTCTGTTAGTACTAAGTTTCACCAACTCTTTTTAACTGTCAAAAAATCAAAACAAAACCCAATAACAAAAAACAAACATTCATCTCTATTACACATAAGTTGTTTATTAATAAGGGCCCTCACCAGCTCCCTTATGCTGCGTGAGAAGAAAGGCTTTGGAACCTCTTTAAATAACGCCTTGGAACACTCATAGGTTATAAGAGACTGAGATTGAAGGGATCTCAGGCGTTTGGGTTACGATTAATGAAGAAATGCTAGGCACCCCTTAGAAGCTTTCTCCTAACGTGTAATTGCCTGACCAGCTCCCTGTGACCGCTACTTGGTGAATAAAGGCTCAATTGCTCTTTGGTGAGAGAGCTTTTGTGGCTTGCTGCTTGCTAGATCAGCTAAAGATCTCAGATGAAGTCGTGGGCACTAAGCTTTACTATTTGCCTTAAATCTAAGCCGTTTTTAGTTGATTAATAGGGCTTAGTAGGAAGACAGTTACACCTCAAGCACCCCTGTCAAAAAATCAGAGAACCAGTTTACTGGGGCTCTCGTGCTGCTCAGTTGGGAGCTGCGGCACGATTGGGGAAATGCGGCCCAGGGGAGACTTTAGGGTTGGTGTGCTTGGTCAAAGGGTTTCTGTTTGCCAAACGACCGAAAACCTCCTGGAAATAGGTGGATATGATTAGTGCGAGAGAAATAAACAACCAAAAAGAAGAAAAGAAAGAAGAAAGAAGAGAAAGAAGAAATAGAAGAAGAGAAAGTAGAAAGAAAAGAAGAGAAAGTAGAAAGAGAAGAAAAGAAAGTGGAAACAGAGGACGAGAAAGTAGAAGCAGAAGAAGAGAAACGAGAAACAGAAGAAGAGATAACAAAGGAAGACAAGAAGAAGAAGAACAAAAATTTAGAGATACTAGAGGAAAGCAGCAAGTCGCTTCCGAAAGGAAAGTCTAAGTCGTCTGCAGACAAATGTGCAAGAGTCAACCTTATTGGTGATTCTCAAGCACGGGGTCTGCAGCCCCCGCTAGCGGCCTGCCTTCGCACTAGTTTAAAGGTAAGCTGCCTGCCAGGATGTGGTAACCACCACATCAGAGTAGAGGGTGAGAAATCAGAGATTTCTGAGAGCTCAGTCGTTGCTCTGATGGTCAGTGGAAACGACCTCTACCTGAGAGGAGGTAAGGTAGGCCATATAGATAAAATCCTCCACACGGTCATAGGTGCCGTGGACGACTGTGAGAGGTCCAACACGGACCGCTCACTCGATGAACGTCTCTCTAATTAGGCGCCTGACAGATTTGTGTACAGCAGAGGCGGTCTTTTTTGTGGACCCTTACCGCACCTTTTATGGTAGAACTGATATTTCCCAAAGGGATGGGGTACATCTTTCCTTTAAAGAAAAGGCCTTTCTGTTGAACAGGATCCAGGTTGTCGTAGAGAGGACCCAAAGAAGTATCCAGCCCAGAGTGAGGGCGGACGTATGCTAGTACGCCCGTGTCACTCCTGGAACGACCTTCTCAGAGGTCGCAAAGAGGGGTGCCTCCTCGTTAACAAATAAGCCGGGAAACGGAAGAGCGTAGGGAGTTCTTCAGTCGGGGACTCCCTGAAAGTTCTTGTGTTTAATGCGAGGTAAATCAGGAACAGGTTTCCTAAGCTCCGTGGCCTCGTAGCGACGGAAGAACCCAAAATGGTAGCCATAACAGAATCGTGGATAAAAACCTCAAACCAATACTTTGAAGGCGAATTCACGGTTCCTGGCTACCAACTTTTCCACAAAGATAGGCCAGACAGAGAGGGTTGCGGTGTAATGTTGTATGTCAAGGATACAATTGAATCTACAAACTCCAACATTATATCCGACCAAGAGCTCCTAGGCGTTAACCTAGAGATAGGTCCTGTCAGATACAGGACCCTGCTGCTTTATAGGCCCCCTTCCCATCCCGTTGAGAAGAACAGGGTACTGTACCAGCTGCTGGGTGAGCTTGTTCAAGGCAGAGTGTGCATCGTTATGGGCGACTTCAACAGACAAGTTGACTGGGAAAGCAGAGCAGCCTGTGGCGAGAGCGCGCTACTCTTGGAGTTCGCCAACAACGAGTTCCTCACTCAATGGGTCAGAGAACCGACAAGAGAAAACAATATCCTCGACTTGGTTTTGACCTCTGAGGATGATATCGTTGAGGATGTATCTGTAGGCGAAGAGCTCGGTGGCACTGATCACCAGCTAGTTAGATTTAGCGTCAAGATCCCGAAAGTAAGGTCTGTTGCCAGTCAATCAATGAAACTTGACTTGAGAAGAGCAGACTTTGCAAGCCTTCGTGCTGGACTGACTGACGCGAGGCTAGAAGTGTGCGATGCTGTTGAAAACTCGTGGAACAGTTTCAAAACCACATTCATGAGTCTTCAATCGCGTTTCATCCCTCTGAAATGCCCCCGTCGGTCTTCTGTTCAACCAAAGTGGTTTAAACGAGAAATCAGCCAACTGCTTAGGGAGAAGAGAACTGTGTACCGGCAATCGAAGATCTCGGGTTACTTTGACGAATACCGGAGGCTAGCCAGGAGAGTGAAGTCCAGCATAAGGGCGGCTAAGCCTTCTGAGGAACTCTGATTGGCGAGACTCTGTAAAGACAATCCCAAAGAGTTCTTTGGATATTTAAACCGCCGTAAACCAATTCGTCGAGCGATTGGCCCTTTGACGAATGAGGAGGGGTCGAGTAAAGCCTTCAGATGCAGAAAATGCTAACGGCCTCAACGACTACTTGTCTTCAATGTTTACTGAAGAGTATGGTCCCATCCCTCAGCCGACGGATTCCTACTCGGGGGAAACCTGGAGGATATGGACTTCACCGAAGGGGAAATAAAAAAGAAGATCAGTGCCCTAATGACGAATAAGTCACCTGGCCCGGATTGGTTTCTACCTAAAGTGTTGAAAGAAGTGCGCGATTAAGTATCACGACACCTGAGCGCAATCTTCAACATGTCAATCCAGAAAGGAGACCGTAGCCAACCGTCGAACTACCGACCTATCAATCTGACTTCGATAGTCGGTAAACTCATGGAAAGCATGATGGAAGACAAAATGACTTCGCATTTAGAGTCAAACCTGCTACTAAAGAGTACCCAGCACGGCTTCCGAAGGCAACAGCCATGCCTGAAGAACCTTGTGGAATTCTTCCACTTCGTGTTCAGTGAGCACGATCGGCACAAGGTGGATGATGTGGTGTACTTAGACTTTCAGGAAGCTTTTGATAAGGTACCCCCCCTCCCGCTGCTTTCTCCGGAAAGTGCGAGCGCTGGGCATAGACGAAAAAGTATCCGGCTGGATCTAGAACTGGCTAAGTTGCAGACGGCAACGGGTGGTGGTGAATGGACAGGCTTCTGAGTGGGTTTGTTACTAGTGGGGTGGCACAAGGTTTTGTCCAGGGACCACTACTATTCATCATCTACGTCAACGACATGGACAGGAACATGGTTGCAAAGATTTCTAAATTTGCTGACGATACCAACTTGATATGAACTTTGCAAAGGATGGAAATACTGCAAGTTTGCAGGAGGATCTTCGGAAGATTGGGGAGTGGTCTGATACCGGGCAAATTCCTTTCAACGTAAACAAATGCAAAGTGATGCATATCGGCCACTGAAATCCTCGATTATCCTATATCATTAAGGTCACTGCTCTTGAATCCACCGACACTGAGAAGGACTTGGGTGTAACTATCACGAGTGACCTAAAGTTCTCGAAACAGTGTATGAGTTGGAGAAGAAAGCCCAAAGGATGTTAGGGTTTATAAAGCGACAGTTTGGATATCGGAACAAGTAGATAGTACTGTGTCTGTACAACTCCCTCGTCCGACCACACCTGTAGTATGCCGTACAACTTTGTAGTATTTCATTCCAAAAAGAGATCGCGAGATTGGAACACGTGCAAGCCAGGGCAACCAAATTGATTCCCTCTATCAGACATAAAAGTTATAAAGATAGATTAAGGGAATTAGATATGTTCTCGCTAGAGACCCAGAGACTACGTTGTCAGCTTATCGAGGTATTTAAAATACTTCGAGTCTTCGACAAACTGGACTACGGGGATATTTTACACCACAGCAAGGGGAGAACAAGAAATCACGGCTTTACACTTGAATTGAAGCGATACCACCGTGATGTGTGTGGGAAATTCTTTACTTACAGTATCTGCGGTAGTTGGAACGCACTTCCGACGGAAGTTTTCAACAGTGAATCTGTTGACCAGTTTAAGTTTGATCTAGATAAAGTCTTGAGAAATCGCCGTTAAGATCCTCGCGAGTGATCTTCGAGGTTGCCAACGGACACCTTCGAAGATTGCGCCAAAAGTACCCTTCTTGTATTGACCGTAACGTCTTCTAGGGTACTTATTTTCCTTGTAGCTCCTTGTAACTCCAATTGACCACTCAAGAATCCATCCGATCTAAGCCGTATTCGCTGCCCATCCACCTGATAGAAGCATATAATACTGAAGCTGACAAACTTTTAGATTTTAAAATAATAGAGCCGTAAAAAATCAGATTATTGCTCTCTGGTTGTTAGGGTTGAGAAAAAAGATGGATCATATCAGATGTGCATCGATTTTAGGAAATTAAATTACGTAACCGTTTTCGAAGCAGAGCAGATTACCCTTATAGACCATGTGAGGGAATCCCCACGTGAAGGATCTTTAGCAGAAAGGAACTCCCATGTGCAGCAGAAGGCCAAGCAAGGCGTAAAATCATCTAGCCTACCTCCCCCCCTTCCACAAGCGAAAGCCTCGAATCGAGTCACCTACGATTCACCTTTATGCGGGCTAAAATAGCTCTGCAAGAAGATTCGAGGCCCTTCGAGAGTAGAACTGTTTCCCGCTAACCCATAACTCCGGGGGAGAGCCTCGGACATAAATAACGCTCGACTCCCCGGAAGAGACACAGAGTTGAGAAGTCTCGCCCAGAACCCAGAAGATTTTCCCATGGTTCCAAGTCAAGTGCTAGCAACAAAGCAAAGTGACAGTTAGACTATTTTGTGTATTTATAATTAGCCCAAGGCAGGAGGTAATTCCACTGAACGATCGCCCCGAGTGATTTTCTCGAATTCTTTCATCAACTTCTGTCGAAGCCCTCCTAATTTCAGGCAGCCGAAATACTCTCCCCTGGACCGGAAGTTAACCCCCCCCCCCTTGCTTTTGAAGAACCATCATCACTCCAACCTCCTGCTTTGAAGTCCGAGCGGACTCAACTCAAGTCCAGAAGACATCCGTAGGCCAAACCCCTTCCCCCTTTTAGGTAACTCAATTGAGTTAATCCGCCCACCCATTTGAATAGTCTCCTCAGGGAATACCTTAAGTTCTAACTTCATAGCCTGATTTATAACTACAATTCCCCCTTTCATTTACTAATGTGATTTTGCCCGTTAATTCTCTGAGGTAATTTTACCCATCAATTCTCTCATTATTTTGTGTAAATAAAATTATATTTTTTTACATGTCTCTTTAAATAACCTTGAGCTGTGCCATTGTCCATAATTTACCTGACCTCGTTGCACTATCTCATGCTACTCAGCCCGTCTAAACTCGGAGTTTTTCGTCCCTTTTTTCTTTTCACTTTTAAGTTATTGGTCCCTCCATCATAGATATAATATGGTATTGATATAATGTAATGTCCTACCACGACATATATATATATATATATATATATATATATATATATATATATATATATATATATATATATATATATATTAATATACGTATTATATAAATCTGGTGTCAAGTGTGTTGGGGTTTTTACGAACCCGTGTCATTTTAATTTTGATATTAAAAGTTCCCTTGTTATTCACGTACATCCCTTTTATTTTAATTTTTGTATTGTATTGGAAGAAGGCAAGTTCAAGTTATTTGAAGAGCAGTGGAACGTAATCTATTTAGATTTTGTGTTGAACCCCAGGTAATTAATTTCTTTTTCATTGTGTTCGAATTTTGGAGACTCTCCTGGTTATTAATCCAAAAGAGTTAAGGTCTTTGGTTTCCTAATTCCGGTAGGACCATTTTAATTTTTTTCCCGCTTAGAAACAGCAGAGGTAGGTAGCTGTATCTTAATTTTTTTGTGATCAAGGCCTTCACGAATATTCAAGTATTCGTTTCACGTGGGTAGTGTCCTAGCTCGTTCGCGTATCAGTGTTCCCTCAGTTAACTGCGTAAAAATGTCATCCTTCGAAAAATTTAGGAGTCAGGGTGAAATGTTAGGTCTTGCGGGCAAAGACCTGCTAAATTGCGTACAGGAAGAAGAGAGGAACGAACGGAAAGAGCGAAAGGAATTGGAGATGGAGAAGAACAAACTGGAGATGGAGATTGAAATGGAGGAGAACAAACTGAAGATAGAGATGGAGGAGAACAAACTGAAGATGGAGATGGAGAAGAACAAACTGAAGATGGAGATGGAGGAGAACAAACTGAAGATGGAGATGGAGGAGAACAAACTGAAGATGGAGATGGAGGAGAACAAACTGAAAACGGAGATGGAGAACAAACTGAAGATGGAAATGGAGATGGAGAAGAACCAAATGGAGATGGAAGAACGTGAACAAATTAGGCAGCATGAGCTGGAAATGAGCGGAAATCAAATGGATTCTCAGTCCATCGGTTCACGGGCTGAAATTCCCCAAACTCCTTTAGTCCATCTTCCCGCTTTCAATAATGGAGAGGACTTTGGGTCATTTTTGGCCCACTTTGAAAGAATCTTTCAGATCAATAGATGGGATCTCGAAAATGATGGCGTCGCTCGCTAACTTCCCCTTCTAAATGCCAAGTTAAGGGATATCTTCGTTTCCCTTCCTCCGGAAGCAACTTTGGACTATTCCACGTTAAAGTCCGAATTGCTAGCCACTGTTCATATGAAAGGCGAATTTTACCGCTCCCGATTCCGCCAGGAAAGGATCCGCCCTGGCTAAACATTTCAACAACACGGGTACATCCTCCAAAGACACTTTCAGTGTTGGCTGGATGCGTGCAAGATTTCCCAGGTCTACGAGTCCATTCTGGACTTCTTCCTTAGGGATCAGCTTTTAGCTGCCGTGGCTCCCGAAATTTGCGCCTTCATTAAGGATAAACGTTGCGCACCTTTCAAGGAGTGCTTGGAAGAGGCAGATGTCTACGCGGGTAGTCACGATTTATACTCTAAGGATGTTAAAAAGGCTCCCCAATCACCCCCTAATACTAAATTTTATGGGGCCCTAAGACCCCCCTAAATTGGTTCCAAGATTTACCAAAGCTCCTAGTCCCTCGAAGCCAAGGAACTTCCATCCATCGGAACACCGAAACGTTAAGCCCCTAGTTTCTTCTCCCCCGGTTGTGCCGTACCAAAAGAACTCAATCGTCTGCTACACCTGCGGAGTTGCCGGCCATTACCGCACGAACTGTCCTCAAAACTCCCGATTCGCAAACTCTCAGTCCCATCAAGTACACCAAATCTGGGCCGCCCCTGATCCTCTTCCGTCGCCTCAGAAGACTCTCGAACCTCCCTCGCCCGCCAAAGCCCCAATCCATCAGGTAAATTTTCTCTTTAATGCGAAAAACCCTGGTGGATTGAAGTCCGAAACGGAACTTTGAACGGTCGCCAAGTATCCACCCTCGTCTGTGACACCAGGTGCACCTGCATTATAGTGTCTGAGGACCTACTCCTCCCTGTTGGGCCCGACCACAAGAAATTTGCGGTGGTCCACCACTACCTTGTCCGGGCAAGTCGTTTCCCAGTAATTCGTTGTCACATCGAGTGTGACTATATGTCCGGTTGGGCCGAAGTGGTAGCGGCCTCAATCCAGCTCTGCTCCGTTTTATTTGGTCAGAACCCCGTAATTCACGACCATCCCGTGGCCCAGCCCGTGATTACCCGTACACAGACAGCCCTGGCATCCTATGCACCTGTTCCCCTGAAAACCCCTATCGAGCCGGATTTCCAAGCCCTCCGGAGCGCTAAGTCTTCCCGCGCCCGGAAGAAGTGCGCAACTCTCCCCCCCCCTTGAGGGAAAAGTAAAGCTCTCGAGCGTGAGTCCACCTGAGGTGACAAACGAGTCTCTTATCCTGTGAAGAAGGACTTATTGAGAGGTTTGAGACCTAATTGGACCTTAACTCACGAGAACGGAAATTCAAGCCTAGCACGCAGGTGCTGGGTCTACTTCCCACGGGAAGCAACAAAATCCTTAGCCAGTGAAAGGGACCCTACCCCGTCCTCGAGGCTAGAGGACCCGTGGAATACCTCATCCATACTCCGGTGGGAGCAAAGGTTTTCCACGTTAATTGTCCATATATTATCTCATTAATGTTCCTAATTAGGATTTTTTGGGGGTCCACAAAATTGTTAAGTTATTTTTGTCCCATATGTATGCCTCCATTTAATTGTATCTTTTTTTTTGTGGTTCCACTGAAATGTCGCCAATATTCTGCTGTGATTTCTCTTTTGTTAAAAATTGTATAAGTTAAATTCCCTATAATCAACCTGTTTAAGGCTTATGCCCGTAAATTCCCCGATGAGCTCAGATTTACGTTTGTTTTGTGTACACCTGTCGTAGCAGGTCAGAATTTCCCTAGACCTTTGATAATTCTAGTTTGACAGGTTGGGATGATCCTTTCGTACGCAACTGCTCTGTAAAGCATCATCTTTCGGTTGGGAGATATGTGAGGGAATCTCCACGTGGAAGATCTTTAGCAGAAAGAAACTTCCATGTGCAGCAGAAGGCCCAACTAGGCCTAAAGTGGTGAGCCTACCTTCCCCCCCCCCCGTCCACAAGCGGTAGCCTTGAATCTAGTCATCTACGATTCATCTCTATGCGGGCTAAAATAGCTCTGCAAGAAGATTCGAGGCCCTTCGAGAGTAGAGCTGTTTCGGGCTAACCCCCAACTCCGGGTAGAGCCTCGGACATAAATAACGCTCGACTCCCCGGAAGAGACATAGAGTTGAGAATACTCGCCAGGAACCCAGAAGATTTCCCCATGATTCCAAGTCAAGTGCTAGCAACAAAGCAAAGTGACCGCTTGACTATTTCGTGTATTTGGAATTAGCCCCAGCCAGGAGGTAATTCCACTGCACGATCGCCCCGAGTGATTTTCCCTTCTTCTATCAACTCCTGTCGAAGCCCTCCTCATTTCAGGCAGTCGAAATACTCTCCCCTGGACCGGAAGTTACCCCTCCTTGCTTTTGGAGAACCGTCATCACTCCAGCCTCCCGCTTTAAAGTCCGAGCGGCCTCACCTCAATTGCAGAAGACATCCGTAAGCCAACCCCTCTCCCACTTTAGTAACTTAATTGAGTTGATCCCCCCACCCATTTGAATAGTCTCCTCAGGGAATACCTTAAGTTCTAACTTCATAGCCTGATTTATAACTACAATTCCCCCTATTCATTTACTGATGTGATTTTGCCCGTTAATTCTCTAAGGTAATTTTACCCATCAATTCTCTTATTATTTTGTGTAAATAAAATTATATTTTTTTATGTCTCTTTAAATATCCTTGAGCTTTGTTATTGTCCATAATTTTCCTGACCTCGTTGCACTCTCTCACGCTACTCAGCCGTCTAACCTCGGGGTTTTCCGTCCCTTTTGTCTTTTCACTTTTAAGTTATTGGTCCCTTCATCATAGATATAATATGGTATTGATATAATGTAATGTCATACCACGACAGACCAGGATCTTCATCTTTTTGAGAAAGCCAAAGTCATAACCGAGCTAGATTTGTGCAGTGCTAATTATCAAATTCCACTAGGAGAAGAAGTAATAATATACACGGCTTTTCCATCTGAAAATTGGCTGATACAATCTCGACGAGTACTCTTTAACCTCGTCAATGCATGCAATAATTATAATCGGATGATGAGAAGGATATTAGATAGGTTGCCAAATATAATCCGATCTATTGTTAAAATGCCTCTGCCAGCGCCCAAGAATCAATTAAGTTCATTTATGTGTTCCGCGTACTTTTACCGGCGCTTTATTTGGAATTTCGCATCAATATCGGTTCCTTTGTGCTAACTTTTGCTGATTAAGAGTTTTGATAAACTCAAGGGGGAACTTCCGTCTGCACCCATATTACGCTTGCCCAATCCTGAAGAGCCATGTGGCATACGATCAGATGCAATCAACGAGGTTAATAGGCTATGTTCTGTTCAGTAAGGAGAAAATGATGAGAGGTTTTCCATTGCATATACAAGTCGTAAATTGCTACCACGAGAGAAGAATTACGCGGTGATTAAACGAGATGCCCTCGCGAAAAGAGTTTATAATAGAAATTGATCATAAACTTTTATCCTACCTCTGAAATGTAAAACACAATAATGGTCGTCTAATGCGCTAGAGTTTGTTTTTACAAGAATTCTAATTCAGGAGCCTGTATTCTAAAGCCCCCGATAACTGTATAGCCAATAGCTTAAGCCAGAATTCAGCGAATTACTCTTCAAACTGATCCTGACTGAGAGTAAATTTTTTTAATTTTAAGATTGTTTTTTATGTACATATGCTCATGCAATATATCCAATTAGTTTAATGGAGCATGTACCCTTTTGATTTATTTTCTCTGTATAGTGGGTTAATTTTCTTAACATTATATTGCTTATGGAGTCGAGGCAGGTGAGCCTCCTTCTTAAAGGTATCCATTGATTATAGTGGTTTTTGTCGATTAATTTATGTTGTAATGTTAATCTTTATACATATGTATGTACTCTCCAGTCTCTCTATATTTGGAATTTTTCACCCATGAATTTATTGGCATGCAATTTTTGGTTTCTAAATTAGAATGTCCGTATACCCCTTGTTCGCCCTAGATGCCACCTTAAGATTGGGTTATTATTGGATGTTACTTCTATCCGGAAGTTCGATCTTGACGGGGGAGGAGATATCAGAGAGAGAGAGAGACGTAGGACGGTAATGCTACGCATCAATAATAGCAGATTAGCTAATATAGTAGAGCAGACATGCAAAATTCTAGTGAAAAATATGCTAATGAGATCCGTTTCTTTTGAAGGCACTTAACTTGCGTTCGAATAAGACGTTTCATATAGCGAGTCTAATTCTAAAAATGGGATATTTCCGAGATGGTGTAAACTGTCTAAAATTTACTTCCCACGGCTTTGTATAAATAGTAATTCATCGGCCTGTGCAAAATAAGTATTTTACCAAGAGGACACGATGCATAATCTTTTTTCTCTCTGCCTTCCATAATCGAGCCCAGCTTTCCCTCGGCAGTGGTTACTGAAAGACAGGTTATATCCTCCGTTATAACTTCGAACAGGCCGAGTACTAATCGGCACTAAATGCAAACCCAACCCGTGTGGTTGAAAACTAAACGAGCTCGACTCTCATATCCTTGCTTCTCTCTAGAAGCAAATTCTTTGGTTGGCGGTCTCACCCGGAATTGGAGTCTCATTTGTCACTCACGTGCGGCCGCTTGTGTATAATCAAGGCTCCTACCTGGAGCCAACATTCTAAACCTATTCGCCCAGTTATTTCTTTGCATTTAGCTTTCATCTCCATTAATTTATTTTTGTTTGTACAGTAGAAATGATTATTTATTTTCGCCTAGCTTGAGATCCAGAACCTCCTAGATAGTTGAATTAATTTGGCCGAGTGTAGCTGTTGTCATAAGGAAACTACTCACTCTTACGAGATTTACTGCAACCAATAGTTAAATTGCATTATGCGGGGCAAGGCCCGATTGCACAGTTGCCATGCATGCTATATGCTATCCTTTCCGGGACACGGTGAGCAAACGGGGGTAAGAAGATCTAACCTGACCTACGACACCTCACTTATTCTGATATATGACCTTCAAAATTTTTAATAATTCCAGGACTAAGACCTTAGCATTCGATGCAGAATGTAAAATAACATAAGGGTTTCAACTTTCGTTCGAATCAGCCGAATAGTTATGATGTTATGGCCAAATCAAAATAATTTGAGGGATAACATTAGGAGAACTTCGGTAATTATATTATTTGAAGGAGAATGTAAAACAATATAAGGTTTTCCATATCGTTAGAATCGGCCGAAGAGTTTTGGTGTTATTGATAAAACAAAATAATTCTCAGGATAACCTAGGGAGGGCTTTGGTAACTACATCATTCGAAAGAAAAGGTAAAACAGCCTAAGGGTTTTAAATTTCGTTAGAATCGGCCAAAGAGTTATGATGTTATTGAAAAAACAAAATATTTTCTGGGCTAACTTGGGAAGATTTTGGCATATATATTATTCAAAATAGAATGTAAACACAAGTGTTTCAAATTTCGTTAGAATCGTCTCAATACTTATAATGTTTTTAAAGAATAGAAAAAAACCCGAATGGGTAGCGACTGTCCGAAATAGTGAGATGTATAGTGGCCCGCGACTAGACTATCAGGTGGCTAAAAGTTCTGGATAGCGAGCGATAATGCTAACTTTATAAAAAAACTGAGACTCGTGTCACTAGCTACTGACAATTAATCAGGTATTAGAGACCCTGAATAATTAACACTGGATAAGTATAACTTTCATATCGGAGCCGAATCTTATTAACCACTTCTACACTTCCAATTGAGTGTTCGAAGAGGGGGGGGGGATGAAACATAAGTTTGCCAAGAAGTTTGACAGGACTGTTTTATGTAGAGTCCTCTTGCAAGTAGCACTATATTTTTCAAACCTCTTACTTGGCGTGGGATTTCCGCATTATGGGGATTTGGCAGATTTGTAAGCCTGAATCGCGGATGCACAATCTCGATTTCATTATTGCAAGATTTGGTCTTCTCAGTCTGAGAAACCGTTTTGGAATGGTACGCTCAGTAGTAACACAGGCAAAAGTCATTAATAAATCTACCACTGAAACAGAGTCGTTAAAAATTTCCAACGAGGAGTCTGTTTACGATGCTTCTCGAAATCATCAAAATCAAATTTCTTAATTTCCATTGTGGGCTACGAGAGTGCTAATAGCTAGGAAGACCAGTAGGAAAATGATCACTCCCATGTAAGTCATTCTTAACATATCACTAGAAGTTAGAGAAAGAGTGTAAGGAACGCAAGGACAAATCGATACAAATACTTGTACCCAATTTTCCATGACTAGAAGTAAAATCATAATAATTTGAATAGATATGAGATTTGACATTAAGAACGATTTACAAGTACGAACTGTACATTATAAAAATTTCACTCGAAATGGATGGAAGGCAATAAATTCACCTAACAATATAAATGGAGAGAAAAAATGTTCCAAAAGAGCCAGTGGGTCTAATCTGGTTATAGGTAACTATATGTGGTGGTAGGTACAGGAAACAAGTAGTTAAAAGTCTGGTTAAAAAGATCCGCAAACCTACTGCTTGCATGGCTGTAGGTAGGTGCAGGTGGGTAGAAAAACGAGACTTTCCTACTAAATTAGACCCTTACCGTGTGCTGTAGCTACAACAGTAGCGTGATATTTGAAACCAAGAAAATCTAATATAAGTGAAAATGAGTGAATTTCAAGTTTGTTTACTCACATACAAACAATAGTAAGTTTGATGTCTCGTTTTAGGATCTATGATTCTTTTCACTTGTTAAGAGCACCGTGAAATTTTCACTGTAAGATAGAAACTATTATGCCTTACGAGTAGAAACAACTGTAATTATTTTGTTGAGTATGGTTGAAGAACATTGGATAGCTTTCTTAGACCGTTCACTACCAGAAGAACTGTTAAGAATTAAAGAACTAATAAACGAGATATAAAAAGAAATGGAAGCTGAAGATGGATTTGGAACTGTAATTCGCGTAACTAAAGAAAAGGACTGAGAACTCACCAGAAATTGGAATTTAAATTCGTCTATGCACAACATTGTTACAAAGATGATAAAAGAGCACAGTGATATTCTTTTTCAGAAGAGACAAAGTGGTAGAGCTCTGCAGTCAAACTAAAAGTAAACTCAGACGACAAGTTACGACAATCCTCTAAGCGATCAGATTGGTATCGATATCGGACGCAGATCATCAGACACCAAACGTACTTTTGCCATAGCGTGATGAAGTGTAACGCTCTACTTTACTGTTCAATTACCCTATGGTGTCTAAGGTGGTAAAACACCTAATCTAATAATAAAATGGTAACGCCTTCATCATGGTAGGGGTGAATATCCACAACAAAGTTTATATCGGATTAATAATCATTTGATTTACTTGCCATAACCACCGGAGATTCATCATCCATGTCTTCGATATAATGCTTCGGAAACGAACTCTACTCTAACGCTTGACTTTGTTGTTTTTCACTCCTTAAGGGGCACCGTAGAGAGCCATCGAAATGACTTCTTTGTTGAATATGAAACACGGACATGTTTTGGCTGCAGTACTCTGATAGTCACGGCCATTGGGACAGCGCGGATATCTACTGAGTTCAAGATTATTTTAATAGGAGGCACAATTGACAGATGTGCGTGCATGCAGAATCGTACATCCCACATGTACGAAGTATTAGCAAATTAAAATAACGGCTTACTAAGTTGTCGTCATGCCCACAATTGACCAAGTGAAGAATTTCCTGACGTTAAATGGTCAGAATTAAGGTATGGTTATTGATACGAGTTGAACCAGCGGGTTTGTTAACTCTGAACACATTAGTAAATTGTTTTTTTACCCACTGACTTTGTAGCCCAGGCAGGTTGTAATCTGTTAACTCATTATATATATATTATTACACCCTTGATATAATTATGTTTGCAAGATACCTTTCAAAGACGGCAATATCTGCAACAGATGACATTGCTCGTACACAATTGTGTTGGGTGCGGGAAGAGACCTCCACTACAATGCAACCATCAACACGAGCCCCACAGTCGACGTAGTTTACAATAACGAGATTTTATAGCATCATTACTATAGAAGACGTCAACATAGTAGCGCAGTATCGATCTTAATCTTTAATACAAGAGAGAGAGAATAATCTATCTCTGACTCCTGTTTGCTGGCATAAGCATCCAAAGATCGGGGGAAACTAGAATGAACAAAATAGTGCTCTTATTACCAGAACAAAACCGTTTACAAAATAAATACAAACAGGCTTATCATGAACATCAGTCCAACAGAAGGGATAAGAGAGAAGCTGAACAAGAAAGGACTGACACAAAAGAATCGTTAGGGTGAATACCAACAAAAGATAGATGAGAAGAATATAAAAATATATAATTAAGATAACTACATGCTAAATAATCAAGAAGACAAACTAAAAAGAAAGAAGGAATGGGACAGTAAAATTAGACTTTGTTATTCTCACTAGAGCGAGAGTGGACACTCATTTCTAGCTAGAAGCAGAAGACCCTCTAAGGTGAATCCCGATACACTGTGCCTAGGGAGGGGTACTGGTGATTTAATTACTTTTTTAAGAGACTATTAATCATGATAATGCTTTAGATATTTTTGCCTTACCTTGATTCAAAGATCTCAGTATTATGCATTCATATTCCATCCCTAGAAGGTATAAATTCAGCCTGCTTCCTCCCTCCTTTAATTGACGATTCATTTCATGAAAAGAATGATTTATTTTTTTTACATTTCCTGTTTTTCTTTGCATTTTTGTTTTTATTTTCCCACCTTTAAACTTTCCCATTTTTTACATGCTCTCCTTAATATACAATAGTTTCATTTTCTCTCTTCTTATTTAATAAAGGTTTTATCTCATATTAAGGACAGAAAGAGATTGCGTGATCGAGTGTTAGGTGACTTGTATTAAAACATGCGTTTTTTTAAGAATTTAGAGTCTATCACTTCTCTTCTCTTCTTTCACTACAGTGATGTTCAATATCTAATTGTTTTTGACTTCCCCCATTGTCTTACTTTCTGCGAAGCATCGTCAATATACTTGCTACCACTACATAAAAAAGAGAGCATATGCTCCGTCATATTAATGATCATCTCTCTATCTTGCAAAACCACTCGTTAAAACGTTCCTTTTCTTTCACCTTTCTAGGAGCTATCTCGGGCATTATGAACATTTGCGCTCCTTTTACCGCGATTCAGAATTCTCTCTGCTTTATTTGACGCAGCTTCTATCGATGTGACATTACTCCGTGAATTACGCGCTTCGTTATAGGCATTAGGTCGAGAAACAGAATGGCATAAATATAAACGAAAAGCGAATGTATATTTTACTGGCTATATTATAACCATATGTTATTTCGCCATTGTATTCTACATGCAATGCTGGCCTATCGTTTGTCAACATTTTGATGTTCTGTTAACGCAGATATAGTAACGTTTGTTTATTTTCCGTTGTTAAATGGAATTTCTGCTAATTAATTTATTGGTTTTAATAGAAGAAATAGGCCCAAAAAGTCTTAATTGATAGGTGGACGTTAAAGAGTGAAAGATATTAATTAAGGAAATAGCCATGTGGCAGAAATATTATAGAAATCGCATTATTCAGAAAATATTTCATATATTATCATTCAGAATTTTGATTGTTTAATTTGTATTTAAATTTTCTTATAAGATTAATATAGTATTCCTTAATTGGATCTGTTTAATGAATGTCAGTATCTTTCATTATCGTATTTCCATGTTTGTTTTGTTCTGTTTGCAATGTTGTGCTATGCTGAATTCCATTCTCTTCTATTTTATTAGGTAATTTTGGATGAGAGGTTTAGTCATGCTTTTCTTGATCTTTGATCTGAATTTTGAGGGGACTTGAAGGAGTAGTTATTTTTCTGTACAAAGTTTTTCTCTCTTAATATAACATTCCAGTTAATAGGTGTGCAAAAAAATCGTGTACAGAACTTTTGAAGGAACCCACTATTAGAAATCCTTCTGTATACTACACATTTGCATTCAAGTTACCTATAAAGTTTTGCCTTAATTTTTGTTAGATTTTTCAACTCAAAAGCACTCAAATCTTTGAGTGTGGAAGTCATTGCTATCATTTTCTTCCACTCGCATTTATTTGCCTTCAAGAATAGAAATTACATATTTTTTTTCTAAACAGTCATAAAACTTGAAAGTTAAATGAAAAAGAGCTTCTAAAAAATGGAACTATTTCAAATTTCCAAATAGAATATTTCTATGCTTAATATGTAGAGCGAATCAAGAAGTAAGTGTTAACCAAATATTAGAGCATCATATCTTGAAGATTTTTTAAAAAAATAATTAAAGGGTTTTTTTAGGAATTTTCAATTTACTTTTTAGTTAATAATTAGTAAAGCCTTTGTTTTCTTTGAAAAATACTGTTTATTTCAGACTCAAAACAAACAAATAGATCCTCGATAGGAAATCAAATTTTAATTATGCATTCCCTAGATTTATTTTTGACGCGAGAGTCATTTTAATTACATTTGGTTTTGGCCGCTATTTTACATAAATTTTCGATGAGAGTATTCCGTGTAGCAAAATATTGCTATTTAATTACCAGATTTCAATTATCGGAAAGAAATTTAAATAAATCTTTAGACGCGATTCTCAACGCCATATGTTATTCGCTATAATTGAGAAACTTAAAGCCGTTTTACCATTAAAATATCTATATAAATAAAATCAGCATTTATGATTAACGTAAACAGAGGGGGCTCTATTAGAAGAAGAACCTAGAACCCATCAACATTTCAACCCAGTTGCTAGCTAAAAAGACTTAGATAACGATAAACAACAATATCATTCCAGAACTAGAAGCGGTTGAAATCCCCAAAAAGGACAAAGAGGGAAACTCTCTCGTAAAACCAGATTACCCAGCACCAATTTCTGCTCGGAGAAACAAAAAGGTGAACACACAATATACACTGACACAAAATAGGAGTACAACTAGAAATACACAACATGAAATCAAGCGAAAGGATGGGAAATGAAAAAGTAAATGATTAGAATAATTTGCAAATAAATAAATAAAGAGCTAAAAAAAGGAATAATAACAGAAAGCTACAGCAGAAGAATACAATATTAAAAGCGAATGAAACAGTCTAACACAATCAATCTCAGATAGCTTAGGAGAAGGAGAAAGGAAACAAAAATAAATTCTCCCCTCCACTTTTTACACTCAATTTTTATCTTTTTCCACTACCAAATTACCTTTTTCACCTATTAGTGCATCGTAAAATATATTTTTCGATTTAATTTTACATTTTACATTCGACAATCAAAATAGGATACCTAACTTTTTCATCCTAGAAACTTTATGTGTAATATTCTAGAATATTACATAGGATTATCGCAAGGAACCTCTCAATAAGATACAGACGTGCCTGCTCCTACCAAATTAAAAATCACAAATTGCCAAAGAATTCAATAACTGATATGCTATATTTTAGTTATTATCATAGGTTCTGAGTGATGTAATAGATCTGTTGGTAAAATCAAGGCGATGCTGGTTTGGTGCACTCTTTTCCAGCCTACAAGGAGGACCAAACCTTAAATTCCCTCTAATTTGAAATGGAGTAAGAGCGACAATGAGCCGCTCCTATTTGAAAATTAACACATTAGCGTAAGCAAGATTTTGGGATGAAATAGGGGTCGGTCTTCTAATGAGGGTGTGGGCAGAATTATTCATTTAATTAACGAGATTGAGGTTTGGAATAGAAATTAGATAATTGAATTTATTTTGTAGATCAAATTGAATTGCAAATTGCATCATTATAATAAAAGTAAGTAATATAGGGGCCTTTTTATTAATTAAAGTAAATGGCACTATCAAGAGTAACTAGTATTTAGTCATCAGTGGTAAAAATGAGTAGTTAGTGTAAAAGGTACGTGCATGTAAGAAAGGCAGTTTTTTTTTCTTCTTAGTAGGTCAAGATGGATGTTTTGAGTGCTGTGGTTTTGTATTGGTAGAGGAAATGGATTAGTTTGTTCATGATGGAAGTAAGCCTTACCTCTTTACCTTTACTGGCATGTAGAGAAAAAGTTCAAAGATTAGCATTTTTACCAACTTCTGGATATAAATAAAAACAAGAGTACAGGACCAGTGGCCCAAATTTTACAGGGGTTAGCCTTGGTTTAAACTTTGAGGACTAGAAAAATATTCAATAAATTGTGACGCTTTTAAACTTTTTGACAGTATCTTAGAGTGGTTTTAAGAATATTAATCTATCACCAGAGATGTTGGTGCTAAAGGTACATTATCCAAACACAAAATGTTTAATTCATAGAGGCAATTATTTATATAAGTTAAACCAGACACCAATCTTTCGATTAACTTTTTAAAGATATCTTTATTTCCCTTTTGTCAATTTTTTCTTGCCTAATGGCAAATGGTTCGGTTACACAAAACATTCATTCAACTATTTCCTCCTATTTATTTAGTAACGCTAACCTATAGACATGGAATGATACAAAACCATTTTCCCCTAACTGACTCTAGACCTATTATCAATCCTTTTCTCAGCACTTATTTCTATTCTCAAATAAATTCTCTAATTAAAAAATACAGTTAATTCCGGATCTCTTTCTTTTTCTCTATATCTAAAGAACACACAACAACAAATATTCACTTTCATTCAAAGCTTTTCCCCGAGATACTCGATTGGTGATCAAACTGGTCACGCCAACTCTTCTACTAATAAATACTCAGACAATCTACTACTTTATATAATAATATAATCGTAATATCACTTCAGGATACACAATTCTCTTCTATTCCTGCTCTTATGTGCTTCATCCACCGAAGAATAAATTATAATTCAACTAAAGTACGAACATTCACCTCCTTAAGCAATAGTTGGTGAAGAGATTCACATTTCATAACTCGGTATCGCATGAGAAAAAAAACGTCTTAATTCCATCTGCTTTTATATTTACTTCGTTCCACTGAAAATGTAATAAAACTTACCAAACGTCAAGTGCAAAATTAAGTTATTTTATTAAATTGATTATAAACCCAAATACGATTATATTTGATGAAGAAACCCCCCCCAAAAAATGGGGAAAACGATTCCTCCATAATGTAATGTACTTTAGTATAGTCTCACCAGAATATATAGTTTATAGATTAAGAAGTGGATAGAATATATAATATAGGATTAAAATTTTACTACCCAATGCAATTCTTTGATAATTTCAATAAGTCCGCCAAGCGATCCTTTTATCATATCAAATCTAATAGGCCCAAATTTTTAACCAAAATCTTATTAATTTTACCCTATAGCAAAATTTTCAATAAAATCCATCATCTACTCAGGCTTCTAAATATACTATAAATGTACTATTTAAATATGAAACTACAACCTATCGCATGCTGTTGAAAAATTCACATGCCGACCAGGCATCGTTTATTCCAAAGGTTGTCACAATTGTAATAAAGGCAACTATGGGCAACTGGGAAAGAATTACAAGCTCGTGTAAATTAACAGTAAATTAATATACGCAACCGCAGCGAACAATCTGCTCTATTTATGCACATATATAACTACGACGACATATTATTTTAGATATTCCTAACCATGTCTTTGATGCAGGAATTACATTTATATAAATATTTAGGAGTGCATATCGATTAAAACGTTGTAACATTTCAATATTAGTTGTAGTTTGTTCACGCTAGACCAGATAATTACTTCCTATATAAAATTAAAAATTAGGATGTTTAAATTTTTTTTACCCCTAATCAGGATTTAGAGGAAGTATGTAGTCTAATCCTCCAACTATCTAGTATTTAAGCCCGTTTATGGCATGCCTTTTGTTATTTATTGATAAGGTCTTTGCAAATAAATAAGAAGGCGCTCGGAAGCGTTTTTTTACTTTGAAGAGGGGGGTTATCTCTTCATAATTTGAACCGATTGAATACTGTAAGAATTTTCATATATATATATATATATATATATATATATATATATATATATATATATATATATATATAGATATATATATATATATATAAATTTATATATATATATATATATATATATATATATATATATATATATATATATATATATATATATATATATGCAGGATTCATTGAAGTCGACAGGCAACAGCTGCAGCTATCTTATAGCTTTGTATATAGTCTCAACAGATGGCTCTAGGCGAGGAAAATTGCTCGGAATTGGCATAACTTTATTTACCTAGACGTCTTTTGACCTAACAGTGGTCATCTTCGGGGCAGAATGTTGAATTTTGAATTTAAATTGGATGTAATAAGAAAGAAAATGTATTGTAGGTATATAAAGATAAAAAAAAGAGTTTTGTCCCGGTGTAGACTGCATCGATCATATTTTTTCTTGTATTTGATCTTCTTTTCCTCCCATATGTCATTTTGTTTTTTTTTTCAACATATATATATATATATATATATATATATATATATATATATATATATATATATATATATATATATATATATATATATATATATATGTATATATATATATATATATATATATATATATATATATATATATATATATATATATATATATATATATATATATATATTAATATATATATATATAAATATATATATATACTTTTCTTTGTTTTTTTAATAATAATTTATATTTCTTCCTTTGCCGGTGTTTAGGATATCATTTCTTTTTTATTCGTTATGTTTTAGTTGTGCGCATTTTGCCTCTTTTTCTTCAATTTATTATTACAATTAGCTGGTTGTGTTAGTCTTGTTTAAGTAAAAATTCCTATTAGGTATTTTCGGGACCAGTTTCTTCCACTCGGGAATAGGGCTTGCCTGGTGGTGCATCTACTAACTGCTCTCGGAATATCTAAGTCGAGGGTCATGTTCGCGAGTATTTCTTCTTCAATCTAGACCCAGTTCTTTCTCCCTAACCTTTGGAGTTCCATATTCAGTGGATTCAGACCAGCTGTTGCGTGCAGTCTGTTTGGTGAATATGGTCCATCCTTTGTGCTCCAGCTATAAGCAGGGCTTCTTTGTTCTGCACTCTCTGCATTTTTCTGAGAGAGAGGTGGAACTCGTAGCTTGCATAAGCACTGCCGGGTACAGTAATGTCGAGCACACCAGAGCATTGTATAGCTTCTTAAGATTTTTGGAGTTGAAGTTATTGAATCTATACAGTTTTCTGAGCCTTATTTTGGCTAGGGAGATTCTGCTGTTTATGTGCACTTTGTATCCTTTTGAGGTTAAACGCAGGCCTTGAACTGTGCTTTCGTTTTCGTACTGGTACACTTTGCCGTTCACTAAGACACTAAGACTTTTTGGGCGGTTTATTGGAAGGATCTTGAACTTTCGACTGTTGGTGTTGATTTTCCACTTCTTCTCATATCGACTGATGTTGTCGATTTCGATGGCTGTCTGCCTTGCTTGAAATCCAGCATATTTGTAGTAACTGGGGATGATATGTGTGATATCATCTGCAAACTGCAGGTACATCACATCCTCCCCTACTGGATCAGGTAAGTCTAGTATGTACACAAGGTACAACAGCGAACTCAGACAGCCACCTTGCGGAACACCCGCCTCAAGTTTGAACTCAGGTCCTCTGTAGCCCTTGATCGAAATTTGGGCTTTTCTATGCATGATGTTGTCACAGTAGACCCTTTCCAGGATTGGATTTAGCTGGAGGCCTAAGATCTTGTATTGTAGACCTCTTACCCAAACCTTATCAAAGGCCTTTTGTATATCTCGCATCAACACGTCTACTTATCTCCTCTCAGCTTTACAGCGAACGAGCTTTTCGTTGAGAAGAGCAAGAGCGGTGTCAGTGCCCCTTCTCTTGCGGAACCTGTATTGCTGAGGCCTGTGAGCTTCCAGCTCATCCAGCTGTTCTTGTAAATTTGTTGGCTAGAAGCTTTTCGTAGACTTCTTATAATCTCCAGGAGGCATATTGGCATGTAGTCCACCAGTTGATCGGGCTTACTCCCTTTAGGTAAAAGATGAGTTTTGCCATCTTAAAACCGTCGGGGAAGTAGCACTTATTCAGGGAAGCATTGTATAAGCCGGTGATTCCCTGAATAAACTGCCGGGTGCATGCTGCAAGTTGATTTTAGTGATGCCCGTCCAGCCTATTGCCTTTTGTTTAAAAGTTTTTATGACTGCCATGACCTCTTTAGGTGTAATTGGTTGGCCATGGTTTTCCAAAACCCTCCTTCATCCAAAAAAGCATGTGTGTGCTTGCGATGCACAATCTAATTAATTCCTGGTTGAATTCCGCATTGTCTTCTGGTGTAATCGTGCAGACATCTTTCCAGAATGTGCGGAATCTCTCTTACAAAACCGCCGTGTCTTCCAAGTAGTATTCATCCTCCTTAATGCGGGTCTTTTCTCTACTTGGAAGACCTTTTAACTTGTTCACAAATCGCCAGAACATTTTGGGTCTCACCCTCGCTGTCTACTTGTTCAATAAGGTTGTCCCAGATCTCAGCCTGTGGATGGTTAATAGCCTGCTTTATTTCTTCGCTCAGGCGTCGTAGCAGCGAGCTTCTTTCCTGATTCGTACCTTCTCTCCTGATTTCTTCATATACCTCCCTGTGCACTCTAGGCTTGTGGCAGAGTTTTCTACCTCTTCATCGGTACACTCTCGCAATCCGCCTGATGATGTCGGCAGTTATCTTCTCCAGCTCCTCGTCGATCTTTTTTAGCCTTGCTTTGTTTAGGTCCGCTGGTTCATACCTATCAAGGATTTCCTTGTAGCGTTCCCAGTTTGCCGAAGCGTAGCTTTGGCGAAAAGGGATTGGAAGCTGGATTGGCGCCATAAAAATGGTCGTCAAGAGCGTTATGTGGTCTCTGGGGATTGCTGAGCCTGGCTCACTACGGTAGCTGAAGGGAAAGCCATCGCTTGTCATGATATATCGGGCTTTGTTGCTGCACGAGCGGTGATATAGGTCTGAAAATCCGGATCTATGCGGTGGATGTTTTTCGTTCGCATAATCATTTACAAGTTATGACCATTTTTCATTCGTGTTACCATAGCCAGTCGTTCGGCATCTGGCATTGAGGTTGCCCCTACGGAATAACATTCTGCCGTGGCCAAACAAAGTGTAGAAGCATGTGAGAGGAAGATACCTTCGTCGAGGTGGTTGGTATGTGGCGCGATTATGAGCTTGACTACTAGAGTATGCAGCTCTATCGTGACGAAGGACTCATCCAATTCTGGAAGGTGTCTGTACGAGAGATTCCTTCTGACGGCAATGGCAGCACCGTCGAACTCTCCTGAGAAACTTTTTTCGAGACCACTCAGTAGCCTGGTATCTTTAATTGCTTGGTGGTTGTATCGATACCGTGCTCTGTGATCAGTATGATTTCAGGATCAAGCGCGCAGAATATCTTTCCGTATGCTGTAGCTTTCCCCTCCAATCCATTCCCTTTGAGGTTCAAGATCCTTACCCTGTTGTTCGGATTTTCCAATCTCTTTGTGGCCTCTGTGTGTCTTAATGCTTGCGAGTAGTAGATTTACCTTTCTCGTTCCTCTTTTTTTTTAACTCTGCTGGTAGAGTTCTATAAATGTTTCCCGGTAGAGGGCGAAGCAAATATTGTTTGAGTCCCAGTTTGCCGGGAAAGGGAATTTTTCGGTTGCGTAGATGGAGAGGTTAATTTGGTCAGCATCTACCTTTTTATTTGTTCCTTTCTTTTCTTTTTACGGCGTACTTCTTTTTGGTTTTCTTTGAGTCAGAGGTATCTGTACTGTCCGTAGTGTCAGGGGATTCTATTTCTTATTTTTCCTTATCTTTTAGGTTGGTCGAGTGTGCTGCTTTTGCGGCGGCCTCCCTCTCTTTTTTTGCATCGATCCTTGGATCTGGCTGTCTGCCTTCATTGTTACTTTTCTTTTGTGTCTCCTGGCTTTTACCCGCCATTTGTTTAGGAACCATTTGCAGTTGGAGTACGCCTCCTAGTGGTGGATTATCCGGAAACCACGTGTCGCTCATTCCGTTTTTAGCAAGCACCTGGCTTAGGTCCTTTGCAAATGTTCCCAGGTTTGTCAAGTTTCTTACACGTGCATACAGGATGCCTGTTAGGATTTTCGTAGAATTCTCATTTTCTAGCATTAAGTAGGTTTTTTTTACCTCCGTCTCCGTAAGGACTGCCTTTGCTGCCTGGGCATATGTGGTATTTTGTCTTCTAGTCTGTTCTTTTTTATTTTGTTGAACATTTTTCTTGATTACTTCCTTTTTTAGAGGGCAGAGAATGCCATGGAGAAGTGTTCTTGGCCGCAGTTGGAGCACTTCTTTTTCGTACTACTGCAATTCTTCCAATGGTGCCCCACCTCACTGCACCCTGATCAGATCTTCTGTGGGTTCGGGCAATCCTTTGTCGGGTCGCTTTCCATATTGTAGCAGCGGAAGCAGAATTGTATGGGAGTAAACTCTTCTCTCTCTATCTGCTCGACGCTGATTTTAGCATGAAATAGCAGTAGTCCATTTTCTTTGGCCTTTTGACCCATCTTTGTGTACGAAAAAATAATCTTGAAGACGTGTGCGTACTCGGTATTTTCTTTTCTGTTCCAGAATTTCATTATCTCTGTAACCTTGGCCCATGGTTGGTTTTTTACTATTTTCCCCTTGATTTGATCCTTAAAGTGTTACCCAATCCAAGGATCTAGCCTACTTCATACGACGCTCCAGTGCGTCTGTATCTGCAGCGGGATTGCTTGTTGGAACCTATTTCACGGAGAGTCTCTTCTGCCCCTTGCTTTGTTATTCCTTCCACGTCTTTTTATTTTCGCAGATCGCCACATAACCTCTGGGGCCTTCGAGAAGACGAAGTATTGCAATCTTCAGTTTCCCAAACACCAGTCTGAAGACCTTCTCTCGGCTGAGCCTGCCGCTTCCACTGAGGGTGCGCAGCAGGAACCGAGTGGTTCCGTTGGGCTCCATTTTTCCCCTGGGAAGGATAACCTCCTTGATTGAATTTCCCCTTGTCTTTTGACTGAGGATTTAACTGCTTGGTAATTAGTTCAAGGGTTTCTCCCTTATTGTATAGTTCTTGTCATTTTGTAGAGTTCTTTATGGGGGAAACCCCCCCTTTCCCATTGCAAGAAAGCTTCAATGAACATAAACTGCGTGATAAGATGAATAAATGATGATGGGTAGACCCAAGGAGGCACCTCAGACGGGTGAAATGTGCTGGACTCAATAATAAGTGGTGATAGAATCAACTACCACCACCCGGGGTTGACGCCACGTCTGGGGTTTGATTATCGATGCTGTTTCCAACATACACAAGGACAGTTGCAAGTCCTCCTGTGGTATTGGCCCGAAACTACCCTTAGAGATTAGAGCGAACTCTTACCCAAAGCTTACAGCATCGCCTCGTAACCGTGTGGTCGCTTCCGTAGAGTTCCACAGTGGGCTAATCCTCAAACCTGCGTTCCTTTACGTGTCCAATTATGTCTATCAAAGTGGACCGACATAGTTGGAGCGAGACTAGATGAATGGCAGTTCACTTCACTTCAGCCCAACTGCCTTGGGGGAAGGGACTGCGGGATGAGTTAGCCAGACATGGGTCGGCTATTAGTGGCTCAGTACCCAAGGGAAAAAGGTAAATATCGATGACGTTTTCTTAAATTGCCTCCCGTCGTCTTTTCATCCTTTGCTGGCTGTGAACTTTTCTTGTAAATTTCTTCCAAGTAAGAATGGTGAATTGATTATAATTATGATTTATTAAAGCAATAAATATACAATAATTTTTACCATTTTAAAAATATTAAAATAAAAAAAAAAATCTTAAATACATATATGTAAAATGAAACAATAGATAGGTGTAGTGGTGAAGTTATATTTTTTGAAAATTTAGCGGAGAAGAGTAAGAGTAAACTGTAAGTATGAGTAGGAAAACAGATTCTACCGGAATCAACGGGGAGGTCAACTTATTAGCACTATACATATATTGTTTTGAATTTATAATGAAATGTTTTTAATTTTTTTTATTTAAACTTAGTATAATTTTTAGAGATAATTTTTTAATTGAAATTTATATAGTAAGGTTTGAAGCCAATTTTTTAATATAATCCTTTTATGTTTGATTTTATTTATTTTAGTACTTATTTTTAATTGAGTTGTTCTTTTAGTCTTATTTAGATAAATTAATTGTTCTGGATTTACTATTTCCTTTTGTTTCGTTTAAAACTTCATTTTGGTAGCACTTTATGATATTACTATTTACACACGAGTTAAATTATTATCTAATAATTTAACTGCAGAAGGCCCTGTTAGGCCTAAATTGGTAAGCTTAAACCCCCCTTCCACAAGCAGGAGCCTCGAACCACGTCCCCCACGATTCACCTTTACGCGGACTAGAATAGCCTCTGCAAGAAGATTCAAGCCCATTCGAGGATAGAACTGTGTCCGGCTAACCTCCCTCGGGGAGAGCCTTGAACATAAATAGAGTTCGACTTCCATGAGGAGACACAGAGTTGAGAAGTCTCGCCCAGAACATAGAAGCTTTCCCCATGGTTCCGAGGCAAGTGCTAGCAACAAAGCAAGGTGACAGCTGGACTATTTTGTGTATTTGGAATTAGCCCCAGCCAGGAGGCAATTCCACTAAACGATCGCCCCTAGTGATTTTTCCGACTTCTTTCATCAACTCCTGTCGAAGGCCTTCTCATTTTGGGTAGCCAAAATACTCTCCTCTGGACCGGAAGTTGCCGCTCCCCCCCCCTTGCTTTTGGAAAACCGTCATCACTCTAACCTCCCGCTTTGAAGTCCGAGCGGCCTCCCCTCAAGTGCAGAAGACATCCGTAAGCCAACTCCTCTCCCCCTTTTAGTAAACCAATTGAGTTAATCTCCCCCTCCCATTTGAATAGTCTTCTCCGGGAATACTTAAGTTATAACTTCATAGCTTTATTTATAACTATAATTCCCCCTTTCATTTAATTCTCTGAAGTAATTTTACCCATTAATTCTGTCATTATTTTTGTGTAAATAAAATTATATTTTTGTGCATGTCTCTTTAAATAACCTTGAGCTTTGCCATTGTCCATAATTTACCTGACCTCGTTGCACTCTCTCGCTACTCAGCCCGTATGAACTCGTGGTTTTCCGTCCGATAGATATAATATGGTATTGATATAATCTAATGTCATACCACGACACACTGCCTCGACGTAGGCTTGGACTTTGCCTCCTTTATCCGCTTCATCATAGCTCGTTTTGCCCGATTGTTTTCCTTGCGGATGAGACACCTCATGTCCACGGCCGTGTGGTCCCCTTGGCAGTTAGCGCATCTTTGTTTCTCAGAAATGCACTCTTTCCATTCCTGACCGAGTTTGGCGCAGATGGAGCAAGTGACGTCAACCGCAATGCATTCTTTAGTGGGATGTTGTTCCCCGGCCAGGCAGCGTTGGCAGAACTCGAATTAGATAAACTCCTCCACTTCAACTTGTTCTGGGGCGATACGAAGGAAGCGTCCCAGGAGTCCATCATTTATTGCCCTCTGAGCCATCTCGATGTTTGTAAAGATTACTTTGACTATGTTTTTGCCGAATTTTTCGACTATTTCAATTCTTGCCCAATTCTGTTGATTAGTTAGCTCGACCTTGATGTCCTCACAAGAGTTGTCCGTCAAGAAAGTTCGAGTCTCCTAGGTATGATAGTTTGGCGTGCGGGGATTTCATTGGGGATAACAGCTTCAAGGCCAATCGCACGTAGGGGCTCATTGGCTTCCTCCGATACCACTCTCTCGATATCTTCCTCATTCCAGCACACTCCTGCGTAGCCGTTGTGGGTATCAATAAGCCCTATTAGGGATATATTGAGCATGCTGAAAATGGTTTGCATGACTGTTGGAATTGGTGCTTTGGTCCCCCTTCGGGCTTTCTTACTCCTCTTAGTCCACGTATGGACCGTTTTCTTCTAGAGGATATTCCTGTTCCGTATCATCTAGGCTCGAATATGAGACTGTATAGTGGGGGCGTCTTAGCGGTCCTTCCCTAAACTTTTCCTCCTTTGGCACGACAGATTTCCTAGCCATGTTTTTTTGGATAAAGGCTGTCAAGAGAATTAATTAAATTACGCTAGATCAAACCAATATTAGATGTTATGCAAAAATTCAGTTGTCTTTACAAAAACACCTAAGTGTTGGGATCATTTTGGCCACTTAATTTTTTTTAGTAATTTGCTTACGATTTGATAACTTATTAATATTTGCATAACCTCTATCCATGCGTAGATTATAGTTTTTCTGCACTAATTCTGAGTTCATTGTATTTTCACTATCAAAAATTATTGAAGTTGTGAGAAAAATTCAGATTTACGAGCATTTTGGACGGTAGTTTAGGGGATGTTGTTGGTTTTGCATTAAGCTCGCAGTGGGAAGATATACTTACAGCTATATCCGTGCTCAAGTCAGATTGAACCAAAGAAAAGTAGAGCTATATCCAAGATGACAATGCTTATCTATCTCTGTTATAGCATAATGAATAAAGCGTGATTGTGTTCCTTAGGACGAAATGATTCGCATCTAATCTTTAGAAGGGATTAATAAATTCCAGTGGGTAACCTATTGGTACTGCTATTGGTATTTTTATCTGAGGACTGTTTGCTTGAAACCTTTAAGCTGAACTATTAAAAAATTCTTAACCTGAAAACATTAAGCTGAACGTTAAAAATGAATTTAAAATCGGCTCTGAAATTTCCTCGTAATTCTATATTCAGGCGAAACTAAGCGTTTTGCATCAGAATCGGGGGCGACTGGATTTACTTGGTTTGCCTTTCTTTGGCGCTTTAAGAATTGCTGAAGAAACAATTGACTGAAGAAACTTAGGATAATGAAGGCATACATAGAATGGTTTTACTTGTTATAACAAGATCACTACACCTCGAAATGGAAAGCATCGCGGTGAGAACAATTGTGACGGTGATTTGAGGAACAGGCGAAGTCAAAGGTACGAGTGGCTAGAAAATAAGTTTTGCAATTCGGATATTAAGAAACGAGATTAAGGAAAAGTGTTTTATTATTTTTCAATATAACTACCCTCGACTTCAATGCTCTTGCGCCACTTGTCCCTGAGGCTTCGAATTCCCAACAACCATAAATCTCCCTACTGCTGATTAATCCACTCCTGGACGGCGAGCTGGACATCGTCATCGTCCCCAAACCGGCGTCCATGCAGTGCATCCTTGATCAGGCAAAATAAAAAGTAGTCGCTAGGGGCCAGATCTGGACTGTAGGGAAAATCTGTTGAGCTCCTCTAATCTGTACTCGTGCAGGGCAGCTTGTGCAACTCTGGCCTTGTGGACTTTGACGACGTTGAAGTCGATCATGGGGAATAAGGTTTCTAGGGACCCAACGGGCAGAGACCTTGGTCTTGGCAAAATTGTCGTGAGTAATGTTGATAGCACTTCCATGTGATATTCCAAGTTCTCACTCGATTTCTTTAACCTTCACCCGTTGATTTTCGAGGATCATCCTCTCCACACAGGCCACATTGTCCTCGTTGGTCACCTTTAACGGGCGTCCTGGACGGGGATCATCTTCAAGGGACTCACGACCATGGCGAAACTCCCTATTCCAGCGAGCAATGGTTGCATAGGAAGGGGCGGTGTTGCGGTAAACTGCAACTATGCGTTCATGGATCTCTTGCATTCTTGCCTTCTTTGGTCAAAAAGTTGATCACTGCGCGGTGCTCAACCTTTTCCATTGTTGAAAAAACTTTTGACTGACAACCTACGATCAGCTACTTATTCTTAAATAGACGAAACAGGAGCGTACGGCTGCAGGTCCTGACTAGTCATAACTTGTCCTAATACCCCCACAAACAGCCATCCCACTTCCTCTGTTTTGCCATACCGATTCGCAAAACTTATTGACCTCCCCTCCTAGCAATGTTTAAGGTCGCACGGACGCCAATTTCTGATGTAAGATTGTCAGTGTTCAACAGATATAATGAGAACTTTTTGTGAACGGAGCCGATGAGGGAAGACAAGATTCTTTTTTGTATCTCTTCCTCATAGAATCGTTAGAGTTCTAGGGTTCAACAATGGGATGTGCAACGGATTACTTTTTAATGGCGGGTCAGATCTTTAAATTGTCTTAGGTCTCAAAAGTGGTTCTTCCTAAATTATGGATAAGTGTCTTCGTCGTTTAAACGCTCAGTTTTTATGTCAGGCAAGTAAACATCTACAGGACTAGTTTCCTACCACCTTACGGATAGTAACTTAAATCAAGTTTTACGACTTTAGATCTTTGGAAAAATTTGGAAATTACCAAGACTCAATTTAAATAAAAAAAATTTTAAAGGTCACAGGGTTCATCATTCAGTTAGGTTTATTCTATTACGAACTTAGATCTTTTAGTGGTTTTCTATATCTTTAACATGTGTAAGTGTTCTTATCTATGTATTTCTTTAATGGGCCTCAGTATTTAGTTTTATATGCATCATCCATTTTCCTTATTTTTTGCATACTACAATTTAGCGTGCGTTTTTCTTACATAAACTTTCCCCAGAAAGTATTCTTACACTTACCTAATCTTAATTGTTTGCAATAGTTTATGAACTTTTTAATTCCAGGTAACGATATTTCAAAACAGTGAGCCATATTAATAGACCAAAAATCTCAACAATTTCGATGAAAAGTAAATGAGTAATAACCTTTTTTTATGAAATTTCACATTCAAAAAGTATTCATAAAATGATAGTTCAGAGGAAATATGCTTAATTTAGGTATAAGTTTCAATTTCTGACAGTTTTAAAGTTCAAAGAGTAGTTTCTCTCTTACCTTCTATTTATAATTTGGACCAATCAGGAATTGTTTACAACCTTCATCCCTTTCTTCAGCATCAACACCCAATATTTTTAGCGATAGCTAGTGAACTATCTTACGAAATCAAATTGTGAATGATTAAAAGATTCAAATCTAAGATCAGCTACAGGAAGATTTCTAAGGCACTAAATGTCCCTAAGTCTACAGTGCTGTGAGTAATAAGAAAATTTATGGAATTGGGTACAGCATGTCTCTCTCAATCTGGCAGTCAAAAAATTCCAATGTGGAATTTCTGGGAGGATAAGTTTTTCAAAGATGAGTAAGACAAAATTCCATTCGAAGTATTTTTGCCATAGTTACAAGATATAATAAACTGTTATATTCACTGATCAAAAACTTTACACTATAAGTTTATAGTTATCAAATTTAATAGGGCCTAAATAATTTTAAAATTTCAAATTTTCGTAAATTTTTTCATTAATACTTGTTTTGTCAAGCAAACTTCTTCAAATTAAGGGAATTCTCTATCATGACATTTTTGTCGCTACCTCTCAATTTTGTTGTCCTCCAATAAATTTTTCATGTACTATTGCAAAAAACTTTGGTATTAGTTAGGGATATGAATACTTCCTGGAGCGTAAGTGAAAGTAAATAAGAGTATTATGACTTTTAGCTATTCATATCTCAGCACCTTTTCTCCTACAAAAACTATATTTGAACACGGGTTACGAGAAAACGCCTTAGCATATGTTAAAAAAAATATGAAAACCAAATAATTTATGCTTTTATCCCAATCAATAAGATTAGGAGTTTGTGTGTACTGTCGTCGTTTCGGTATCAATGAAATGTTAGTAACTTTTCCAATTCCAAGAAACACCTGCAGATCATACCTTATTTCCTAAATAATATCGCATTATGGATCACGTCCGTGATCATTGTTATTTTGATAATTAGGTGTAATTACCTATTCTAAAATCGTCAAACAATCAGCTGAAATTAATTAAACAATTATCTGCATATTGTTATTTTTTATGCTTCACATTTTCGATTTTTCTGAATTCAGGAATTTTAAATGGTTTTAGGGGAAGCAATTTTACATTACGCTGTATAAAACTCCTACTTATGCTTTAAAATTTGGGATTTTTCCTTTGCGATAAATGAGCTCCTGGTTTATTTTCTTGAGATCAGATTTTCTCACCTATAGTGTGAATTTTTGGTTCTGCCAGGTCGTGGGCTCCTGACTACGATTCCTGTTTCACGAATCTTCTTTAACTTTTTGACTAGGGTACTCCTCTTCCAGCCTGTACCTGGAAACTTGCATTTTAATATTTTAATATTCCATACCTAGTTAGGGCAACAAATTTTATTTAGAGACTTTATTTTGGTTTTGACAACATAAAGTCCGTAATTACAGGATTAAAGAATATCTAGTCTTCAGAGTCGAACCAATAAAACAACGGTACTCTACGCCTTACACAATATACGGAAATCGGCCAACTGTATACTAGATTCTCTATTTGATTTGTTTTTTGGACACGAATTTTAATATTTTCAAAGTATGAGAAAAGCTTATTTGAGAATTGGTCCAAATTTTATAAATAGTAATACAGAGATTTTGAGGAAAATACACTTATAATATTGTGTCTAGAGATGTAAGAGATACTGATATATCGTAAGTTGAAGAAAACTGACATTTTGGGAAGGCGCTCGATATATGGTTATGTTAGTTATAAGTCAGATTGGCCTTTCTAGGTTTCTGGACCTTAAACCAAATGTACTTGAAATATGAAGCTAGCAAGCACCATCCAGTATATAGAGACGAATTAAAAGACGAAACAAAAACAAATCAGAGAAAGCAAAACCAGAAAAACAAAATATTTCCCGCTCGTGAAGCTGCCTCCATTGTTGATTCTATAATCTTGCTGAATTTCTAAAGATTTTCTGTCTTCTTCGCTTAATATGATGTTAAACTTATCCTAAACTTCGCTTACCCTATTGTGTGAGGACACATTAGTTGCCGGATCGTGAATATCCTCGTGTAGATCCTAATCTTTTGTGCTCTTGTCTCTTTCTGTTGGTAATGATATTCACTACAGAGATTTGCACTCTCTGGAGTTTTTATCGCATTTTTTTTAAGGAGTCTATTTAGTAGGACGGCATGGAAGAGTAACGTGGCCCTGGAGATAGCATTATAAATTTTAATCTTATTCTCTCTCCGTTAGCCTCTGAGTTAGGACAGCTGAGTGAAAAGCGCCCTCTCCCGCTTGATTCTATCTGTTACGTGATTGCCGTAACCGTATCTGGTGATTTTTAGAGCGAGCCTGCTACCTTCGTGTTGGTACTGATACCTCTCTCCCTCCACCTAGACTCTTAAGGTTTTCCTTCTTTCAATGAGTAAGATCGAGTATTTTACTGTGTTTGTACAGATCTTCCATTTCCGTTCATAATTGTTAATGTTGGCTATTCCTGTTGCTGTGACCCTCGCCATGTGTATCGCGTGCCTATATGGGCTATCTCCTATTATGTTGATATCATCCGCGTATTGAATATACCTCGGTGAGTCGTATATAGGGCTGTGTACGTCCATCCTGTAGATGCAGTACAGGGTTGGAGTTATGCAGCCCCCCTGTGGTATCCCATGTGGAATTTCGAAGGTCGGCCGGTTATAGCTCTTGTTCGAGATGAACGCTGCCCGATCTTTGAAGTAGTCACTAAGGCACTTTGTAAGAGACTAGGGTAGTTCCAGCCTTCTAATCTTGCACTTAAGGCAGATCCTCCAAACTTTATCAAAGGCTTTTTGGAAGTCCCTAAGTATGTGTAGTTTTTCTCCCACTTTGCCTTAGTGATAGCCTCGATCAGGACAGCCAGCGCTGTTTCTGTGATTTGTTTTCGTTCTTTGATTCTTTTATAGGTTGGAGTCAAAGTACGGTTCACTTTTAGCAGAAAATGTGCAGCACTTGCTACGAGCTTGTGCGCTGTGTGTTAATGAATGGGCGATTTCTTTGGTGAGAAGTACCTTCAGGTTCTTTAGGCGTTGAAGATGTGAGTTTATCAGAGGATTGAGGTGTTTTTAATTATAATTGTGATTTGAAATTGATCAGTGTGCTGTTTATTCTAGTATACATTGGTATTATATATATATATATATATATATATATATATATATATCAAGTGAAGACGATCGTTGCTTGGCAAGGTCAACAATTCGATAGACATGTGTCTTCGCTTGCATACGAATCCAAATTCCGGATTCAGGATTCGTATTGAGGGTTGCTCACCAAATTAAAATCGTATCTGGATTTATAAAACAAATAAGTAAAAAAACCTTTATTTTGAATTGATTTAAGCGAGCGACCAATACTTTTTAGACAGTAGAGGATGATTATTCATATTCATAGTGATTCAGGAATCTCTCCATGTATTAATCTTAAGTCAAGCATATGTGGGATGAAGCTACTCTAATGGAATGTAGTTGAAATAATGAGTGGTAGTTAAGTGAGAAAGAGTGACTAAATAATGAATGCAGTGACAAACAGGATAATACTCATTGTCTATGAATGATTTAAAGTTTTTATCTGTTTAAAAAATGGGAGAGACCAGCTTTCACTATCAGGTTTCTCAAGAGCTTTCCCTGAAGATAGATGAGTGTAATTTGTGTGTGTTTACTTTTTTACTGTTGAATTCCAAAACACGGTCTTTGTGAGTCAGCTTTCATTACACTTTTGCATGCTGAGTCCCATCGGTAGAGCGGTTCACCAAAACATCCAAAAATGGTAGTTTGGCGTCTTGCTCTACCTCGATATTCAACTTTATTTCTGGTAAAACTCTTTGATCTGGCTATAATGTTCTCAGCCAAAGCTTCGCGGCGAGGGGGATGGTGGGTACCAGTCTTTCAAACATTGCTGTCTCTTTCTCTATCCTTATATATATATATATATATATATATATGTACATCATCTATTTATCTATCTATCTATGGATCTATTTATCTCTCTAGTTATATATATATATATATATATATATATATATATATATATATATATATATATATAAATATATATAAACAATAGTACATTAACTCATCTCTTGCATTTTGGTATGTAAGAACTATTACGAATAGAGTTATAATCCAGTCCTTATTTAGTTTATAATTTACTTATTTTGGCTTTTGACTTTTTTACGCGAGAGTAAACATTCTAGTTAATGTCCATTATTTTTCTGGAAGTATTGAGACTCAATTTGTTCTCCAGAGAAATTTTATTTTCTTGATCAATAGAATCCTTAGCTCTGCACTTGAGTTATATAGTCTTACTTAGATATTATTTAAAACCTAATGTTGATATGAATCCAGCAGTGAGAAGTCATTATTTTCCTATTTTCCAGATAAACTCGTAAGATTTTAAAGTCTCGATTAGGAAGAATCTCTGCAAACACTATGATTCAACCATACAGGAAGGTGAATCATAGTGAAGCAGGTAAAGCTATGAATATACGCCAAAAGAATACCTCTATTCTCTTTATTATTTGTGACCACAAAAATTATCTTCCACCACCGGACTCAGACTTGGAAAAGGGTAGCTCTCTCTCATGTTTCTTCTTTTTATCTATTATCATAGATAATCTACTTATGTAATGAATATATATGTGCAAATTGTTAGAAATTAATTTTAAACCAGAAGAACTAATATGAATTTATTTTCAACTTAAAATTTTATAATTAACTACTTTATAAATGCATTCTGAAAGTTCAAATAAATTAGAATTAAATAATACTTTAACCACTTGATTTCACAATTTTTATACCTAATAATTTGTTTTCCTCTGATATTTTAAACTACCATATTTATTTCTTAAATTTGCGCCTAAATATAATAAATTTTAGAACATAAGAAAATTTCCCTCAAGTTTCCAAATATTTTAGAGGAATTCGATTATATTGTGAAGAATAATTCCCTTTTTAGGAAAGGTGCTCGTTTAGATACTTTTCTAAAATGCTAACTGACTTTTCGACGCACAATGCGGATTGTGGTGAACATTGTGCATTCTATTCCAGCACTGATTTATCGCTCCCGTTGATAATGGGTGTTTTAGATGATCCCATTAATGTTTGCCACTCAGATTTTCAGAAAGAGACAATTCTTCTTGTTGAGTCTCTTTTCGTCTAAATCTGAATTGGTTTCATCTGAATTGTTCATTCTGATTTTAAATAAGAATTTCCTGCATCGCTTCATCATTTTTTACCTACTTTAGATAATGAACTATGTATATCGCTTACAGTTTTTAATTGAATATCCGTATTAAAAATTATCTTAGCTTACATGTATGTGTCATACCGTATTGCCTTAAGATCAGATTACGCAAACATTTAATGGTTTCTATATGTTTATCACTTTTTGGATTTTAAGCTTCAGTTTTACGATGAATCATTCTACTTCTCTTTTTAACAGATATCGGTCATAGCCTGTTTTGGGAATGGGTAGGGGACATCCTCTGTATTTTATTGATTTATATTGGCTGATTTGGATAAACAGAGACTAAAGAAGGCTCACTTTTTCTTGTACCTTTTTAAAAAACAGATTCCATAATATATATAAGTTTGATTTAGCGTATATTTATATTATTTTTTTTTACTTTACTTCTAAAACTTCTTTTCTTCTTGAATACCTTGATCGTGTGCCTGTTAATTAATAAAAATGTTGGTGTAAGGTTAATATAGTAGGAAATGTGTTTCAATTCACTTGTATTTTAAAAACAGTAAATAAATTTCTATTAATAAAAACTGATTTGGTTAATTTATATAATAATTTTGTCACCAAGTTAATCGTAATAAAAGAGCTTTCGAGAATATATGCATATATGAATAAAGTATAAGGGTGAACTAAAATCTGTCTCTTCGAAAATTTGGCCTATCTGTACAATGCAATAATAAACTTCAGGGTAATGAAAATTTTAAATTATGGAAAGGGTTGCAAGGATAAAAATAAAATAATTATATAAAAATACCTTTAGTTTAGGGGAGGAGCAATTAAATATATGAAATATGTAAATTGCATTGTTAATCTATGTATGCTTGGGTTTTCTCAAATGCATGTGAAATTTTCTACAAATGAAATTGTAGAAACTACCATGAATAAATATCCTTATAATGATTGAGAAATAGCTATGAATATTTTAATTTGCAGTAACGTATATAGGAGGGATATTCTAAAAGTCTTCTTGTAAAAGGAAAGAAATATTTATTAAAAATTAAAATAACGCAAATGTCACTAATATTTCGCAACGTCAATGCAGGTCAATGCTCTTCTGAAGGCGATGTTTCTACCTGCCCAGTCCCTCCCCGAAGAACTCCTGTATTTTCAACTGGCACCATCTCTTCCTTTCACGTTTGGCCTCTTTGATCGATTTAAACTTAAATGTCCTTTAAGTTTAGGAAACCTGAAATATTCCGAGGGGGGCAAGATTAGGGAAAGTGCGTGGATGGGATATGATTTTCCATAGAAATTCTCTTGAAGTTTCTGTTGTTAACCGTGAAAAATAGGCTGGATGGAGCTTTGTCAAAATGGAACATGACTCCTTTATGCAAAGCGGTCATCTCGCAACGCTTTCGGTACCCATTGGGCACAAAGCTTGCTAATACCAAGATGATCTGTTAAAATTGGATAAGCTGATCCTTGGTAAATATCGACTCCCTTCGCAATAAATTCAACGCCTAATCCTGCAATCTTCCCCCAGATTTTTTTGAACAGTAGCCACCTTTTCTGCATTGGCTGATGTGGATGGTCTCCTTTCTCTTTCGTCCTTATAAGCTTTACTCTTCCTTCTTTAAAAAGTTTTATCCACCTCAAAACCGTTTATTAATTTAATGTAGACTCACCACAAAAATGCTGCAAAGAATCAACAATAGCAGGCGATTTCTAATCAAGTTTCTGAAAAGTTGATAACAACAGTGATCTTAAAAATTTGATTTTTCAGGGAAAAAAACCCGCTACTTTCTTATAAAAGTTCATTTGCCATCTTAAATGCGTCAGAAAAATAATTGACGGTTTCTCAGGTATTGGCACAAAGCCAAGAATATGATGAAATGTTTGTTGACTTGAAAATATCCGATAATCTTTTATATTAAAGGCTTGCACCAAAACCTTTTCAAGATCCCTCGTATTTGATGAACCTTTTAGATATTCAGCAAAAAACGTAGCATTGTTATTGTTGGAGTGAGGCAAAACCCTCTAAATAGAAAAAAATTAGTATTAGTTTCATATTTCTATCGTACGAAGTTTTAAATACAATAAACTCACGTATTTATATAACATGTTATTGATAGCACAGAAATGAAAATACAACTTAATTTTGGAAGAAATTTTATTTGTAATTTTTAATCCTAGACTATTTGTTTGCTTGACTTAAGAGTAGCTATTACAGTAAGTATGTATACCAGAATATATGAAGATGTTAGATTCTTACATGATTACTTTGGAATAACTAGAAGTGTTCGCTGGAAGAGTGAAATATCATTTGGGTGAGTACGCAAAATAATGATGTGAAAAGGCAGGGGAAGCTAAGTATTTCCTATTGAATGCAGTTTATACTGTGATTAATTCATTTACATTTGTAAAATGCTTATTAATTTTATAATAATAATATAAAACGAATTATAATTGATCCTTTATATTTTTTTATCACCAATTAAATGGAACAATAAATTTACTATTATAATATATTGATTTAATGTAGAAATATGATTCTAAAACATATTTAAAATAAGATTTATTAATCTTACATTAAAGCATAAACATTAGAAACGATCGTAAGTGGCTAGTTGACTTATAAAAAGCCCGAATGAACACCACATTTTCTTTAACTGTGGTTATTGAAAATATGCCTTAGTGTGTTTCTAGTCGGAATTCCTGTATTCTTTATCTTGCCACCTTTTACAACAATATTGAAGTAGATTGGCATAACGCCAAAACCTAGTGCTGTCTTATTAAGTTAAAATGGTGATTATAAAAACGTATAGGTTACCGTTTTTTATTAGAATTAGAATTTTAATGTTTTGCCACTGTAAAATTCTAGGATATCGTTAGGGAATAACTTATAGAGTCTTAGATCGATGAACGATTAAAGAGAAACGGGAAATTGTTTGCTGATATGTTTATTGAATTCAAAAGAAATTAAAATGTTTCAGGATTGGCATTGTTGAAATTTAATTAAAAAGTTATTTCACTGTCTTATAAAAAATAACTAGGGCATGTAGAGATAGATGTGCAAACGGGTATCTTCGAAATTAAGGTTTAAGAAAATTATATTCGTCTTAAAGCGCACAGGAAGTGAAATGCACTACAGTAAGTTATAGGTTTAATTGAAAACTATTATCTGTTCTGGTAGAACATATAAACGGAACGACCTTTAACTTATGACACCTTATCTTACTTGTATAAGTAAGTTCGATACAATGTTGATCACAAATCAAATGAGAAATTTGTGTGTCAAGAGTAGCTGGCTATAGCTCATTTATTTTGCAAGCCTTCGACTCTCCTGCTTGACTCAAAATAGAATCTAACGGCAGAAACTATAACTTGATTTGTTCATTGGAACAGGATAGTCTTGATTATGAAACTCTAGCATTTGTTAGATATCAGTGGCAACAAACCCCACGAGCTCATGTCGAAGGAAGTAAAATATTGACACAACCTAATTTGCACCTAGAGAGTATTGATAACTCAAATATAAAATTTGCGTTCCTTAGTCAAAATTTGTAAATATTAATAACGCCGAAGACATGCATGCATACATATGTATATAAATGTATGTAATTTTGATAGACTCGATCTCATTCAAAATATAATAAGTGTAATACTATTACTACTAATATTAATTATAATAAAAAAAGAGAAGAAAAAGAAGTAAAAAGAAAAAAAACAATGTCAATTTCTTTCGTTTACTGCGTTATTTGATTCTGTGTAGTGATTTTATTTCCTCGTCAATTTTCATTTTAATAGATTATATTTCTGCTCTATTTAAAAAATTGCCTATTTAACTCAATAGACAGAACTCTGGTTTGATGTACTAATGCCTTCCGTAATCCCCAATAAAATTATTCTACGACACTACATCAGTGAGAAATGGAAATGTTTCGATATTCTATAACAACAAAACTGTATTTTATGTTAACCGATACGACTCGTGTCTAATTTCATCGGGTGCAAAGAATAACAGTATAAATTACAGTAGATCATAAATTTATTAAATACTCTCTAGTTTTAAGGTTAATATGCTAATGGTAAGCAAGCTTGCCACGGCTCCGGCACCTGTGAGTAATGTTTCTCATACTCAATCAGGAAGTAATACCCCCTTTAATCTCGTAGCTGCAAAATGAAAGGTTTAAATTGGCTGTTTTTCTATTGAATTTAACCATACAGAACAAAGGGACTTTTTGCCAACATGTGCGAGATGGATACATGATATAACCGTTACTTAAATTAAAATAAACGCAGCCACTTAATGTGTTTAAAATATATAAATGCCAAGCGAGTGACTGTATCTAATTTACCACTCTATCAGCCATAAAATACCAAATAAATCGAACTTCCTAGTTTTAATGTCTCAGCTCGCTGTTTCTAACCTGTTCGTAGAAATAATAAATACATTTTTTGCGATTGTGCTATAAAAGTGTTTCCCTGCAAGTCTGTTTTGCCTCAAACCATATTTCATTTTTACTCTTAATTTATTTTTTATTATCATCTTGTATTTTCTCAAGTTTAAGTGAACGTGCTATTGTTTAATTACATCTTGTAACCGCCCATATGATTCTTATCCTATGACTGCTTTAAGAAAAACTGGTTTGGTTTGATGGCGTAAATAACCCGACATCTTATTACATATGAGGTGAAATGCTGATAGCAATCTCTGATTTACTATTAAGTTAACCTGGTGGTCGTCAGCGAGAAACACCTCATCCAAATTCAGTTGAAAAAGAATGTATAAGTAAAACTGAAACAAAGGAAACAGGTTTATAAATACATAATGATTTATTGCTAAGCGCTTTATTAATTAATCTTAGAATCAACTAAATTACTGGCGACCCTCTGATGCTTGAGATTAATCACGGCTCTCTCGAAGGTATAGCAAAAGGTTCTGAGGAAATTTTCTGTTTCCTAGGTGAGGTTGGTTAATTTAATTTTATGTCTATGAGCTTTGAATATGTGACCAAATTTACCTTTGTTTGGTGTGGTCGGGTAAATTTAATTGTTTTATATTGTTTGCAGTATTAGGTATGTTAAAAAAATAGGTCTGATTGTTTGGCTTTGTAAGATTTTTTTGCATGATTTGGGCTGTTTGACGGATGGCGAAGGTAACATCAGATTTTTTTACTTACTTTCGAATATCGAACAATTTATTTTAGTTTGTGGATTCTTTGAATGGTAACGAGTTTTTTGAAGTGTCACAAAGGCTAGATCAGTTTGTTTGCGTTTACTCGTATTATCTGAAGCTTAAGAGTTTTTTGTATTATGTTACGAAAGTAAGTTAGGTTGTTTCGCTTTGATGCTTTTAAAATGAGATTAGTAGTTGTTTGTTCAGTTACAGTTTTGCGATACAATTGGAATGCTTGATTTGTATGATGCTTATGAATTATTTTTAGTATATTATATATATATTTTTGATGGCTTCTTTATACTGTAGAGCGTAATGCAATGCTGATTAATCAGGAAGAATGAAACAATATGAGAAAATGGTTTATTGTAAGTACAGGACTAGTTTCGAGACCGCGGTAGTAAACAATCTCAGTGAAAACTACCCATAATGGAAAAATGACTAACCAAACGCGCTAAACAATTAAGTTTAAAAACCAAATTGCAACTTAACTGCGATTGGGTATTTAACAAGAGCGCCTTTGGGTTAGAGGATGAAATTACAAAAAAACTTCTCAGCTTCTAATCTTACTCTCGATCCAGTGATGAAAAAGTTATTTTAGGTTATGGGTTGTCGTTTAATATAGGTGTCACTAACAACCTCGTTAATAAAATTACAAACATATTGAAGGCTACAAAAATTATTAAGGGAGGACTGTTATAACACCATTACTTGATACTTTATAAACTTTTTCTGTCCCTAAACGTTTAAAGAACCACAATACGGTAGTTATCAAGGTAACCGACACAACCCCTAAATTGTGATTATAAATAAAAGCAGCTAAATGAGTCAAATCCTTGACTTGCGCAACAACACAACACCATATGAACAATGGTGGTTAACATAGCAATGATTAGAACCACCTGCAGGCTGCATCGAGCACACCTGTGGAACGCTGTTCATCTACGCCAAGCCAGTGGCTGTAAGTAATAGCTACTCTAAGAGCCCTAAAAGGAACTGTGGTTATTTTAACATTCGCAATCCACGTGATTGCTTTCATTAAGCCATTGGGACAAGCTTTATCCAATTTTAACCTTCACCGTTCACGGGATTGCTTTCATCCACCCATTGGGGCAGTCTATATCCCATTATAACCTTCACAGTCCACGGGATTGCTTTCATCCACCCATTGGGGCAGGCTATATCCCGCCACAGTAAGGTTAACTCTAATGTACGTTGGGATGGTATGCAGTTACTATAGCAATAGGTAGCTACCTTAATACTGCATTGGACACACCTTGGTGATACAGTCACCTACTTGGCATGGAAGACGAGCGTACTTCAGGAGTAGCCTATGTATTGTGTAGAAGTCTAAATACCGCGTAAATAAGTGTACGCAGAAATGCTCCGACACAAGCTACCTGTCCCTCCCGTATTTCTAAATGCACCAAAATCGAATTCTCTATCGCCCCTTTTTGCAACGCTGTAAACTCCGAGATGGCTTAAAGCCGTGAGTGACATATCGTCAGCCCAAAGATGAAAAAAGGTCTTTCGCGCGACCATAGGGATTTTACGAGGATTCAATTCGCTCGCTCGATTTTTGTTCGTGAGAGAAATAAAAAGAAGACTTCTTTCTGTAATCCGGAAGAAGCCCTTGGACCTACGTCGAGTTTGTGTGAAACTCGATCCACATAAGAAACCGTTCGCCCGCGGCAAGGAAGGAACTTCTCGGGGAATTGGTTGTTGCCGTCGCGGTACTTGTAGGTGACAAACTTCTCGCTGCCCTCACCCCTTCAGAGTCTAGGGTTACACAGGACCTCCCCCCGCGAATTAACCTAGACGTAGCTAGGTAATCGGTTTTGGCTAACCACTCCAGGAGCCGAATAATTGGACAGGTACTTCGAGGAAGAAGTCCGATTGAGTCACCGCTTGACTCACCTTCGTGATTCGGCAAAGGATCAGTATATCATCGCTCTAGGATTACCCTCTCATTCGGTAACCTCGGACGGCCTGACTAGATAAGATCCTCGTCACCAGAAGAAGATTTTCACCACTTCCCCCCTTTCAAAAATACTTACGCACTCAAAGGTTTCGTTAATTCAATTATCCCCTCCCCTAACTTCACCAGTTTATTTGTGTACTAAAATTCTCATCCTGAGCCCATACCCTCGAATATTAGAAGTGCTCACTTAATTCGGTGTTTAACTCAATAATAATATGCCCTTCGTACTGTCTGGTGTGATTAAGACGCAAATATCCCAGTGAGTAATCTGCAAGTATTCCCCACGATATTTTGTAGACTTATTTATTTAGTGCAAGATTAATCCTATTTATATTTCTATACGCTATGTTTATTTCAAATTCGTGTACATTAAAGATTATTTTTGTATATGTGTGTTTAACTAATTTGGACGAACCATTGGCAATTATTAAGCAATCCACTCGGCTTAAAACTCATTATTCCACCGACGCGCCCATGGTTAGCTTATACTGAGTGGAGAACACACTCAGGAGATCATCATCTTAGTTTTGATCAAAAAGGTACGCACCGGTGTTATTCTTATTCACCAGAAGTGGCTAAGGTAGGTGTATTGGATACGCTTGACCTCCGCTTCACCTTGTTGCGGTAATAAAAGATATGTCCAGGAAGTGGGACTGGGATTACCCACTTACTAAACCTCGACATATTGTATTGGAGGCTACTTATTGCTATACCCATCGCATACCATCACTCTGTACATTTAAGGTTAACTTACATATGAGCAATTAAATAGTTGTACAATTGCAACAAAACCTAAATATTTCTATAGGAAAATGCGAAACACCATAAAATGTCGCCAAGAACCAAGAACCAAATTCCTCACCATCAATCCTAACCTCTCTCACATGTGTGGAACTCCCTTGGCACATAAAAATAATGGCCCTCTTCGTTCGATCATATTCATTATAAATTTCGCTTCACACCTTCTAAATTCTCCATTTTTAAGCTCGTTCCTAGGTAAAAATTCAGTCACAGACCTTAGAATTTCCGAGGATTTTATTGATAAAAGAGATTCGTCAACCAGAGAGGTAAGTAAATATAAATGCCCTCATTAGAGCTTAATTTACGCTCACAAAATTCCCTAAAATGGAACCTTAACATATGAAGAAATCAACAACACTAATTATTAAGCAATCTGGCCCAGTGATAATCTCATTAGGTTAATAAAATATAGTAAATCTGATTACAAAAGCATTATTAACTCTAGTGTGTAAAATGAGGGAGATACATAAGGCATAAGAATATTTGAGTAAAGAAGCATTCAACTAAATAGGATAAAAGGGATGAAGGATTAAAAGTGATAAGGAACTGAATTGCAGTGTTAGAGTAGTAGATGCAGGCTTGAAGAAGTGTAAGGTTCTCTAGCTATTAATTAGCAAGGAAATTGAATTGTATTGGCAAAGTAGATAAATCCTTGTAAAGAAAGATAGAACTAATCAAGGCTGAAGAAATGAATTAAGGAAGAACCAAAGTCTAACATAAAAAATAGCTGATTCCGGATCCAAAGAGTGGCGTCCGAAGAAGAATAGGAAGAAAAAGAATGTTAGGCTTTTGAATTAGTAATATTACGAGTTTCTTGTAAATTGTCGTGTGAGGGAGCCCCCACAAGTAAGTGGTGAGTATAGACAGTGAAGCATCCACAAGTAAGTGGTGAAAGTAGACAGTGAAGCCCCCCATTTTGAAAATTACCTTAAAAATTATAAATAATACAATATGCCGTGATTAAAATAGTCTAACATACGAGGGGCGGTCAATAAATTTTGCAATTAGGATTTAAGGAAACGAGATATGAGGAAAAGTGGTTTATTATTTTTCAAAATAACCACCCACGACTTCAAAGCACTTGCACCACTAGTCCCTGAGGCTTCGAATTCCCGAGAACCAGAAATCTCCCGACTGCTGTTCACTCCACTACTGGACGCCGAACTGGACATCTTTATCGTCCCCAAACCGGCGTCTACGCAGTGTAGCCTTGAGCTGGCGGAATGAAAAGTAGTCGCTAGGGGCCAGATCGGGACTGTAAGGGGGATGGTTGAGCTTTTTGAATCCGCACTCGCGCAGGGCAGCTTGTGCAACTGTGGTCTTGTGGAATTTGACGACGTTGAAGTCGATCTTAAGGCGTGAGGTTTCTAGGGACCCAACGAGCAGAGACTCTAAGCATGGCCAAATAGTGGTGGATGATGTTGATAACACTTTCATGTGATATTCCAATTTCTCGCTTGATTTCTTCGACCTTCACCCGTCGATTTTCAAAGATCATCCTCTCCACACGGGCCACATTTTCCTCGTTGGTCACGTCTGACGTGCGTTCTGGACAGGGTCATCTTCAAGGGACACATGACCATGGCGGAACTTCCTATTCCAGCAAACAATGGTGACATAGGAAGGGGCGGTTTCAGTGTACACTGCAACCATGCGTTCATGGATCTCTTTTGCATTCTTGCCTTCCTTGGTAAAAAATTTTATCACTACGCGGTGCTCAACCTTCTCCATTTTTCAAAAATTTGCGACTGATGATCTGCGATCAGCTATTGCTTCTTTAATAGGCGAGGCAGGAGCGTGCGGCTGCATGTCTTGACTTATCATAACTTGTCCTAACACCCCCACAAACAGCCATTCCCCTTTGATTAGCAAAACTTATTGACCGCACCTTGTAACTCCCCTTCCCCCAATAAGGACTTTGTTTTTAATTTTCATAAACCCCCAAATAACTATTCTTATATATATATATATATATATCTATATATATATATATATATATATATATATATATATATATATATATATATATATATATATATATGTATATATATATATATATATATATATATATATATATATATATATATATATATATATATATATATATAACGGCATACTTTTATCTGTGATCAAAGCGGTGCTCGCTGCCTCAGTGTGCCTGGTTCGAATCGCTCCCCTTCACGGATTTTTTGAAAAAAGGTAATTAAAATATTACTGCAAGGAAAAAATTATTCCGTTTTCTCTTTCAATGTGGTTTAATGGATTGATATATATATATATATATATATATATATATATATATATATAGTGATCGTAGCCCTAGCATGGCACTGCAGCCACACATAACTACTGAATTGTTTTAGGCTCCTCTTGCCATCAAGTGCTAGTTGCCGTGGTCAAGTGTGTGGAGTTGATTGAGGGCACAGCTCTTTTTGCACCTAAATCTCTCTTTTGCGCAGGTTTCCTTATCCTCATTACTCTTTATTTTTTTATCTCCTTATTCTTCACTTTTTTTCTACCTACAACCAATTCCTGCGGTGACAAGAGTTAGAGGTGACGGGGACAAGACATAGATGTGTCTGGAAGTTCTTAGCTCTCTTCTTGCACGCACCGCGGTACTGTCCTGAAAGTCGTAGGTGGTAAGGCAACTGCGGAGATGATATCTCCGCAATGCAGCGGGCTGTATGACTGAGCAGCACTATTTGGGAAGCCACACCTCTCACTTCCATGAAAGGGGAGGAGAAAAGGAGGCCCAAACATTGTTAATCTCCCACCATACCTGTGGTGATCAACCACCCCCACCAAGGCGTCTCTCTGCCGTGGTCCAAACCACAAACAAATGAAACTGAAACTGGCATGCTGAAATTTCAGGACACTGATGGACCGACCACTCACCAATGATCAGGATAGACCTCATAGGTACACTGCACTTGTTACATCTGCACTTCGCAGATACAATATCGAAAAACAGCGGTCGATAACAAAAAATTTAACTTATAGTACATTTTACTGATATTTCATAATTGGTCACCCTTTAAAATAATGTCTTGTTGGCCTTTTCAATTTTCTTCATATGTATTAACTTTTTAAATTTATTCTAGCCTGAAGACGAAAACTTGTAGTTTTCGAAACGTTGTGAAAAATTAAAAGAAGCTGCATCCGTTTCTCGTGGCTCTGGGATTTATCCTCAATAATATATATATATATATATATATATATATATATATATATATATATATATATATATATATATATATATATATATATATAAATAAATATATATATATATATATATATATATATATATATATATATATATATATATATATATATATATATATATATATATATTTATATATACGAAGAGTAAAGCCAACATGACAAATTGGAACATTTAATAGAGATATCTAAACGTTTCGTAAATCGACTGTGTACATTATCAACTGAGTTTTCTGTGTGAATAGCCGATAACATTGATTTAATTTGTTTTTCAATCTCATCAGTTATTCGCACACCTACATATAAATTGTATAATTTCCTTGTCCTTTTTCTTGAACATCTCACGATGAATAATTATACTTTGCGGGATTCTTTTTAATTTGCTGACTTTATTAATGATGTCTCTTCTCCTTATCTCAGTATTATATCACAAGTTCTAATGTTGAATCATTATTTAACAATGTACCAGTTAGTCGAGTATGTGATCCTATTGTAAATGGTTTATTTTCTAATCAGAACAATTTTGAATTGTTCGAAATAAAGCAGTTCCTAGAGTTATTCAAACTTGTGGTAGGGCCTAACATTTTACTTTTTAATATAACATTGTATAAACCAAGAGACAACATGGCTATGTGGTCTCTTTTATGCCCTACTTTTACCAACGCTTTTTATGTTATCATAAGAACGCTGAAATGAAAAACTGCCCACAACTCGTCACTTATAAATGGTATGTCGACTACTGCTTTGTCCTCTTCTGAGAAAAAGAACATGTCGTTCAGTTCCATAATTATTTATACAGTCAACATCCGAACATACATTTCTCTATTGGACATGAGTCCAATGATGAATTTCTATTTTTGGACGTACATATTACCAGCATTAATAATCATTTATCCACGACTGTATACCGCAAACCTACCACCACACTACTTGGCACTAATTTCTTCAGTTTTACTTCCCTTAGATTTAGGAATTTTTTTCTATTTCTTGTAGACTTTTCTGTGCCTACAAAATATGTTCTAAATGAGCTTTGTTCCACAAAGAACTCATATTCCTTAGAAAGTTTTGTCAATTTAATTTGTTTCCTTCCCAAGTTCTTGATAAACTGGCCAAACGTTTTTTAGATAAATCATATAATTGCTCAAATGGCAACATTAAGCATGAGAAAATAGCTATTTAGTTAATATTACCTTACATCGGACCTATTATATCCAAACTGATAAATGAAATACAGTCGTGTTAGCTAAGAGATACCCTCAATGTCAGTTTCATTTTATTGCCATCAACAATCTAATTATGAAAACTTTTTATAACCATAAAGAAAAACTCCCCAAAATGCTTCGGTTCTCATTGGTTTGGTTTATTAATTATTGTGTCCAGGCTACCATGTCTGTTACGTGGAGTAAAACAACTATCCAACTCCAATTGAGGATTAGTAAGCATCAAAGTTTCTCCCAATATAATCGCAGACCATTAACTAGGCCTGAATTTTCTTTTATTCGAAACCATCCCATGCCTTACAACACACAAATTTCAGACATTGAATTCTCCATTTTGGTGTCGTGTTCTAATAGTCGTGATCTGGATATTGTAGAGTCTGTATAAATTTCCAAACTCACCCCTAAACTCAAATGTCATTAATTATTTAAAATCTAACCAACTATTCCCTTCCTACAGAACCAACTAACATGCCGCCAATTTAAGTCTAATTATTTCCACATTTACCACAGTCTGATCAGGAACACCATCCTATACAGGGATCTCTGCTTGATAAGCCAATTTTACAATTCCTATTAATTTACTTATTTAATTGTTTCTTTTGTATTTGCCTTTCTTTTTGTACTCTTTTCTCTTTTTTTCTAATTCCCTAGGTTATATTTTTAGAGTAGTTTTTAATATTTATTCTAATTGTTGTATCACTCACTTATTGAGATATATGTAAGGAGTGGTCTGAATAATATTTTATATAGATGCGTTTGTATTTTCTTGCTGGCAGGGTAGAAACTGCGCAGCACTTGTTATGTTTTTGGCCTTTGCTTGTATTATATGTTGGTGTATATGGAATCTTAGGAACTTATCAAATGTTGCCCACAGGAATTTCTTTTGAGATGTGTATTCGAGTCTTATTGAGTCAGTGTGGTTCAGGCTGGTGTCTGTGAGTAAATCTCTAGGTTGTCTATATAATGATCGCTTGCACCATATAGTGTCAGCTGTGTCTTCTGAGGATTCGTAACAATGAGCCATTTAACCTTCTCATCTGACTTTTCATCCAGTATTATTTGTGCGTGGACTGGAATCCTTTCTGGTACACGGCAGCACGGGAGAATAGCCTAATCATCAGCATAGGACACCGTATGTGTGCTGATAGTTTTCAAGTGGCGTGGAGAGTTATTTGTGTTCACTATGTATAATATGGATGCCAAGTTGTGAGAAAGGAGTTCTGCTGCAGAGAGTCCAACTCGTGTTGTTGGCTAGTTTACCACGGAGTATATTATGCAGCACCTTATCTAATGCCTTTTCCATGTATTTACTGATGGAGATTGTCTTAAGCTTTCCTTGCCATGCTTTTTGTATGATGTCGTTAACGATGGTCACAGCAGCCTGAGTTGACTGGTGCCCCCAAACCAATATTGGCAGAGAGAAGACCAGTTCCTCTCTTCCAGTTAATTCCGGAGATGTTAGTTGAACATACGCTCTAGTATTTTACCTAAGTTCTCTAACAGAGTACTAAGTATCTTGTTTCTTTGGTGTCTTTCGGTCCTTGTTTTTATCGTGTAGAAGTATATTATGTGAGAATTTAAATGGTTACGAGAAGAAGCCTGAGCAAGTTAGGGGTAGGAAATTTCTTTCATCAAGATGTAAAACTAATGTGGCTAGGAGGCAGGAAGGACGTTGCGCGTTTGGGTGTTGTTTTGTTTCCTGGGCGTTGATGTGAGTAGTTAGTGTAGTTGTGTTAGCAGCTGTCTTCTTTCTTACAAAGTGGGAGCCAAGTTTATGAGAATGGAAAAGGCATCATTCCTGGACCTCTTACAAATGCTCTTGTTTGTGTCGATTGGGTGGGTTGTTTAGGTGCACCCTATTCGAATGGAACCCGAATGCATCGTTGAGTTTGATCGTGATAGGTTTTGCTGCTTCTGTAAACCAACATTCTATCTACGCACCGCCAGAACGTAAAGTGTAGATGCGCGTGAAAGTTTGGCATGGTGTGTGTAGTTTTCGGGCTGTATCTATCGTGTCTATGCTTGGGATTGGTATTCTCCAACTTGAGGTTGTTTGGTGTATTCTCGATTATGTGTTTGGAACTTCTCCCAATTTGTGTTGTTGTAGTCAAAAAGGGGTGGCGTGAATATAAATATATAGGCGATGATGAGATATTCTTTCAAATAGGGATGTGATCATATAGTACTTGGGAACCTGGACCAATGTGGGAATGAAACAGTGTAGGGTGTTAATTTTGGTAAAAGCAGGTCATGTGAGGTGCTCCCTCCGCGATGCCTATAGAATGTGAAGTGGGCCGGGTAGATGTGCTCGCAGCGATATCGCTGCAAATCCTATGTCAAATATCTTCCCGCATCATTGTTGATCTTTGAAAGTACATAGCTTGAGATGGAAAGAACAGATGGAGGCAGTAAATAGATAGATCCCGGAGTGGGGCTTCTATGTTTAGTTGTTGGTGATATGACCTGTACCGAGTAGCTACTAGGAAGGGCCGGTGCTTGTGTGTACTTTAAAGGCTAAAAATTATTTTTCTTGTGTGTTTGTCAGTGAGTGTAATATAGGTCGCATACCTATGATTGTTGATCCCAGATGAGGTGCTTATTGGCTTAGGTAGTGTGGTAACATGCAATGTTAAGTCTTTTGTTGGGAGAGTGTAAGCTGGTGGATTTCAGTAAATTGATGCTACGTCTTTGAGTATTTAGTACCAAGTTGATGACACTTAGGCGAATATCGTGGAAACTGAGGGACACTAGTCAATATTAGTCCAGATTCAAGTGCCTAAGAGATTATGTTAGCGATAGCCACATTCCTCTCCTTGATGTTTTGGAATTTTACTATGATAGTGGGCATAGGGATGGCTACCTTCACACGTGTTTGTGATGGATGTAGTTTGTTGGAGATAGAGTGTTTGGGTTTCGTGTTAATGGGTGTGAGGGAGAAGTGGAAGGATGAGTTGGCACCGTGGGATTAACATTGGAGAGAGAGTGCACACTGTAGTAAGGTGGTTGGAAACTGTGGAATGGGGTGGCAACAGTAGAACAAGAGTGTAGATAACAGAATAGGAGGGGGAGACGATGGAAAGGGGAAAAAAACCTTATATGGTCATATATATAGATAGATATATATATAAATTAACTAATATAGTGACCACCGTTCACTTAAGAAGGATTAGGCTGATAACGTTCAAGTTTTGATAATGTATTCAAAAGTTAAAATATTATTACTGTCGTGATATAGGAAGGACCGAGTGATGGAGTTTTTACGTATGGGTTGGTTACGTACTTTAAAACTTCTTAATTAAATTTTCTCTCTAAGAGTGCTATATTTGATTATATTATGATTATTACTTATTATTATTACGTTAATCTTTGAGGGTTCCTAGTGCCTTGTTCAGCGTTTCGAGGATTGAATTTAAAATGTTTCTAAGACGACTAGACCTTTAATTAAAAACATGAACCAAGATTGAAATTTAACACTTAAACTATAGAGAAATGAATTAAACATATTAAAGTGAGGTTTACTAAATTACACATAGAATTTACAGTAATGGTTGACCCACAGCTCACTTTAATATTAAATGCAAATTGACCTTCCACGAAAAAGATACCAAAGGCTTAAATAACTTTCGATATTTCACGAGAATCGGGTTGTCTGACCTTGAACTCAATTGTTATGTCACCTCAAGAATGTTGTTTCCGGACCGACGTGAGGATCGGCGGTTACAGATGGTTTCGCAAGGAGGAAATGCTTTAAAGCCAAAGAGGACTTTAGAGCGTGTGGCACATGGGAAGACGCACGCCTTCTGGATGAAATGATCTCACCACGGAACAGGGAAAGAATGTTTCTTTTACCCTTCGGGTTACTCTATGAAAAAATAGCACTAGCGAGCGATGAGCCAATACGTAAATCATTTGATTCAGGGGAGTGCTTGTGGAAGTTTACTTTGGGGTATTCCTGAGGAGCGAGGACTATCTCTGTGTTTTAGGAAACACCAGGATATGGGGTTTCTATAACGAGAATTAGGTAAACTTGCTTCTTAAATCAAGTTAACTTAAAGTTCGGTGTGACCACCAGGAACTCGCTAAAGGATGAGCTTCTTCAAAATCCCTCACGTGGGTTTGCCGGGCTCTTTGCCTTTCTTCGCTTTCTGGATCTCTCCAACGATCTACCTCTAACAGGCTCCTAAATTCGGTGTTACCACCAGGAACTGGCTCCGAATGAGCTTCTTCTTAGTCCCTCTTGTTGGTAGCTAGGCCTCTTGTGAGTCCTCTTACGCCTTGATTACTAACGTAATCTACCTCGTTTTTTCAAAGTTATTTGATTTTATATTTCGCCACCCCACTGGGGGTAAGGAAAGGAGGGGAAGATGAGTTGACAGGCTGTATTAAGTCTCCTCCTCCAACGTTTTTTTATCAGAGCGTCTTTCAGCTAGCCCTAAGGGACCTTCTTGCTTTAGGAGGACGCTCCTCTAATTTCGCATAAGCGTTAAAATTGAATATCATTTCTTAGGGGAAACCTTCCAGTTTTAGGCCATGTTAGGCTCACTGGGGTTAACCATGCGATGATTAGTGCATTGTGTGGTATTTGGGCGGCCTTTCAGGTTCTCTTCACCGCGAGGTGAGAGAGGGTGGGAGGTTAAGTGGTCGGGCTACGCTGGATCCCTTGCCAGGATGTTGTGGTTATATTCCAGTGGGTCAATTGTGAGGGTGGGGTATCGATTCCCTTACAAATACATATTTTTTATTTTAATCCCTATGTTTGCAGGACATGGTAATGTATTTAAAATTATAATAATACTCTATTATTCATCACAATAGATCATTAAATGAATACTAAATATGTATGTAACTATTCAATTACGTACGAATAAAATAAATGCATTTGGAAGTAAAGTAATTGTAGGTAAATTAATTATTTATAGAAGAAGCAGACTGTAGAAGAGATAAATTTGTTGTTATGATAAACTGAATAGCAAAAAGAATGCCCTCTAGGTGCTCATGGTAGAAATTTTGAAGTGATAATAATTTAAAACTTATAATTTACATACATTTATTATCAATATATCAATGCGAAATTAATACCTATCTTTTACTATAATCTTGGTTATTCTTTTCATCTAACCTATTATTTTGTGGTAGTTATACTGCTTTGGCTGCATAAATTACCGTGATTTCCAAAAGCTCTGATACACTCGGTTATTTTATCTTTTGACATATTTACATTCGGGCTAGAAAAAGTTCAGTCAAATAAACATAAAGTTCTAATTTTCTGGCACGTGTCATTCAAACGTCCCTATTTTTTCGAACAAAAAACTACGAGAAGTCAAAAACGGAAAATATTATTATTTTTACATTACGAGCCAAATTGAACTCAGAATCATCCTCTTACTCAGAATCATCCTCTTACTCAAAGAAGATCAATCTGGATTCATTTAAATCTACTTGTGTCATCCTGTCACATATCAGTAGAAACCCACCACTTCAGATTTACCTTGAAAAACGCAGTCTTATGTGAACACCAAAATATTTTAATCCAAATAAATACCATCCATACATGATTAATTATACTGGAGACGACTTACCTACGAACCCTATAGATTAAAGAGGAAAGCTTTGATTGATTATAAAGCTTTTGCCACCGGCCCCACCAAAGTTAGCTTAATTAAGTGGGGCCGCTATTTATGTGAGGCTGTCCTGTGGGACCAGGTGTGGCTGGAGGGAGGCGCTTGTAAGGTGTGGGAATATGATACCACTCCTTGTGTTAGTGGTAGATAGAAGAGCTAGAACGTAAAGGTTCTTTTGCAAATTAACCTCAACGTGCGGCGGTCCCATTCAATGAAGGCATCCAGGTGGGCTGGTCGTTTTATAGCCACTTGTGAATGCCCGACCGAGCAACATCATTTCTCTTGCATTACAGGTGGCTAGAGCTTAAAAACAACATAGTCTTCCCTGCTATGTGTGCTGCCTGACATAAGCCGTACAACCATATGCACCCGAGAACGGTGGCTGAAAGGTGGTCATCCCATTAGAAGCAGGAGATTTGTTATTGGGGCAAAAGGGACCTTCTCAATAATCTCGACCTAACCTATCAATTCCTCGTCTCTTGTGACCTGCAGGTGTTAAATGGCGTGTTTATAAAGGCTCGAAAATGTCTTTTACTGACCGTAATTTTACAAAATTACTCTCTACCTGAAAATGATTGAGACCAAAAAGAATTATAGGATTCAACGCAATTTTCAAAATTCAAAATAGATTCGTTAGACTTTGGTGGATTCAGGAAGATGATTTATTATATAGATAGATCGCGGTGAGAGAAAGATTGACATAAATTTTAAATGAGTGCATAGTTTCACCAACTCGTTGACTTAAATGGCCCCAAGATCACTGAATTTAACAGCGATTTATTCTTATTGGGGCATCAACAGAGTATGATGTACTCCACTACACCAACAATTGTAAACCATTTAAGAAAAAGAATAACGCAAGAAGCTGACTTGCCCAAGGCAAATCTACATTTACTAAAAAACAATGTGGGAGAAATAAGATCTAAGGCTGAATTTTTTATGTGTGAAAGAATTTATGTATTATTGGACGTAAGTAAATTTATTGTTTTTATTTCAAATTTATCACATTTCAATCATTCGTCTGCCTTGAGCAAACACAAATTTGGTTAGGTTCACTATCAACAATGCATTTTCTCCATTCTAAGGCAGACTTGATAGAAATTCTGTCATTTATAAATAAGTATTTAATAAACAAAATCAAGCTTGGGCAATGTAAAATGACCAAAAATTTTTCATTGTAATTATTTTAATTTCGCTTCGTTTTGTCGTGGAACAATTTGTACACGATAACGAATACTTTACTCATTTCCCAAGATTAACATCGCAAGATTAAATTAACTAACTAAATAAAAGAATCTTATTCAATTTAATATAAAAATTCATTGCTTAAGTGTTTCTACTTATCAAAAATATTGTATCAGAAAAATTATATTGAATAGGGTCAAGACAATCCTTTCATAACAATAGTTTTCTCTATAAAAAGTGTTTTCTTTAACTCAATCGTGGTAATTTAATTTCAATGTATTGGTTTCATAAATTTTATTTTAACCGAAATTAATAACAACACCTCTATAATAAAACGGTGTATATCTCTTGCGTCGCATGAATCATTAGAATTTCATATCAGCACAATTCCATTTTATAAATGTTAGCAAGTCAATTATTGAATTTAATAAGCAGCAACACAACGTGGCGGCATTACTCTCTCACATAATATCTGACACTTATGAAGTCAAACTAAAACTAGCTTCTGTATAGTACAGTAAATATTTAATATTGTCACATTCCTATTAGGCAGTGGCACTAATGCAACCTTTCCTTATCTAAGAGTAAATAATTTGTGAAAAAGTGATAGTGGAGGGTGCCCCTTAACTCTTATGACAGATCACAAATTTTAACTTGTTTTTTAACAGACCTAGACCAATTTACTTTACAATGCAGTTAGCTGAAAACTTACAATGTGATAAACTAAAATTTAACAGTCAAGAATCTATATCCTTCTTACCCACCCAAACTTTTGGCAGGGATTCGATCTCTCTCACCAAGCTCTCCAAAAAAGGGAAATCAATATTTTTCTATTTTTCATAAAATTACTTCTTACACAAACTGCGGTCAATACCTCTCCTATTTTCCGTTACTTCAGATTAGCCATGATTTCATCTTTGGTGAAATTTTAGATGAAATAAATTAATATAATTAAAGAGACAGCAACAACTCTGCCCTTCTCTAACTTAAATTTACCGTCTCTTTCTCTCCTTAGCTATGAGGAAGAATTGCCGTTGCTTAATCTAATTAAACGATATGCTTACATTTACCGAAAAACTTTTCGAGAGAAGATTTTCCAAGTTTATATATAAAATGAAGCATTAGTGTCCGTATTCTAATTTTTCTCATCATCATTTACTTAATTTATTCCTCTAAGAAACGTTCTTAATCAAATTTTTACTACTTTACCTCCTGGCAATAAATACATACACACAAACCAAAAAAGCCACCCATGCAGAAATACTACTGACAGACGCACGAGACTTAACAATTCATTTTAATAATTTGGATAGCTATCCATAATATAAAGGAGTTAACTTATTTATAGTGCAAAGGTATATTAAATGGATAAATGCCATATCTGCCTTACATTTTTCAGTGGTGAAATTAATTCATCTAAACTTTCTTCCGAATTATTAGTTTAGGATCTCTCAAATGAATTCTATGTGACAATCACAGCCTTTTACTCCTCTCTCTTTGCTACTGTCGTTAGTCAGGTATAGGCTCACTTACCTTCGCTTGCCTCTCTGGGCGGAGAAATGAGTCTAAAAACAGGCGCAGGGAAAGGCGCCATTTTGGCGTGGGTCACCAAAAATTACATACTAGGGCTTATCCTAACTTTGACCGATGTCAATCAAATCGCTATGTGGTTCTGGGAATCAACAGGGGAAACAAAAATAATATTTACTACTATACAAACAATAAAATTTAACAACAAAGGAGACACAATGGCAAATACACCAGACTAAGTGGAAAGCAAAGTTGATTTAAATGGATGCTTCGGCACGCGCCGCGAAAATGCACAAACGACTAACCGAGGAAAACAAGAGGAGGGGACCATGGGTGAATCTTCGAGTTCGAATAGCGCAATTGTCTTACGATTTCCGTGGTGAACCGCGAAGGTTTGGATCGAGGGAGTATTTATCGGCGGAAGGAGTTGAGCTAATTATTGCAGAAGGACGAGTATTCTCGTTCCTTGACTGTGTTTAATTCTGTATAAATTATTCTAGCTTGCGAGCCCTTGGGGTACTGAAGTTGGTTGAGAATTTGCGCGTCGTGTCCTTGGCGAATACTGGCGAATACTTATTTTCTCATGTCAGTGCCGGCAATTATATACGGAGGCACCGAAAGCGATTTCGCTGGCCGATAGAAGCGGTGTCCCAGTCAATCTGAAGGGACGTGGCGAACGTGAATTTTGCACCCTCTCGCTGATCTTTTTCCGGGCTCCAGTTTGGCTCGTCGCAGCTCGTCTAATCTTCCTGGAAGTTTACTCAAGAACGCCGATTGAAGGTCTTCTCGTCTGTGAGATACTGCCTAGGACTCTGCCTCTGCGTGACTCTTTCTCTCTCTCTCTCTCTGACAGCTACCTTTACCCTTAAAATAGAACTACCAGGGTAAAAGGAATGGTTTTACATAATATATTTGCATTACAAAACGAGTACATGGGACTAAATCCCCCCAAAAGGAACACAAAATAAATACCAATAGAGGGAGTTGGAAAAAGAACTAATTTACAATAACCACAATTATTAACAATTAATTTCGGGAGGGAGGCACATCTCCCTCGGTTCCATATTAATTTAAAGTTAGTTTAACAGAAAGATAAATACAAAAGGGCCACATGTTTCCTTAACTTAACAAAAGCTTAGACTGAACTTATATACCCCCAAAACTATTAGGCTCAAGATTCGTTTGTAGGGGAATTCAACGAATTTCTGCTTAAACTGTCAGCCATACAGTTTTCACAGCCTTTGGTAAACAATATTCTGAATTGGCATTCCTGGAGGAATAAGTTCCAGCAAATTAATCGGCCATTATTATTTTTAATGTTTCTGAGATAAGACAGAAGTGTGTGGTCTGTGTCTATTATAAACTCTTTTTCTACTAAGAACATTCTGAATTTTTGAAACTCTAAATTATTGCTAGGGCTTTTCGCTCACTCACAGCATAATCCTTCTCGCTGCTAACGACTTACAACTTGCGTAAGCGAAAGGAAAACTCTTATTATTGTTCCCGCACTGGATTAACACACAACCTATACCATTATTGCTGGCGTCAGTTCGGATGCCAAATGGTTCGGAGGGATTAGGCAAACGTAATATCGGGGTCGATGTTAATTTACTTTTGAGTTGGTTGAAACAGTTGATTGACAGCGGAGTCCGTGAGAGTTGTTCAGGAGCCTTTTTATCAGGATTTCACACAAGGGAGAGGGAAGAAAGGGTGGCAAAACTCTGGATGAATTGCCGATAAAATGAGATGGAACCCATGAATGATCTCAACTGTTTCTTGGTCGTGGGCAGCGGCATTTTGCGATGGCTTGGATATTTGATTCCTGAGGAGCTATTTATTACCTATACGGTTATTCCATATAAGGAAGCCTAAATAGTCTATGGTACTAAATGCAAAATAGTATTTACTTGGACGCCTAGTTAAATTAAGCTCGCTGAACCTTTGCAACAGCACTTGGAGGGCAGTCAGGTGCTTGTCCCATTTATTTGTTGCCACGTAAATGTTGTCAAAATAGAGCGATATATGGGGTAGCCCAACTAATATTCGTCTCATCATTCTATTATGGCTGCTGCATGCGTTGAGGGGATCAAAGGGTAGCCAACGAAATTGCATTACCCCCTTTCGGTTGGGAAAGCGGTGAACCTTTTAACCTTTTTCCAAAATGTGATTTGGTAATAGGCCTTACACAAGTCAAGTTAGATTACAAACATGGCTTTCTTAAATAAATAGAGATTTTGATCAATAAAGGGAATTGGCTATGCATTGAACACAGTTACAGCATTTAGCTTCCTAAAGTCAATGCACATCCGATAGGAATCATCGGGTTTCTTAAACATAACGTTTGAGGAGCAATTGTCAGATTTTGAGGGTTCAATTATTTTCAAATTTAACAAGTAATCGACTTCGACATTAAAGGCTTCTCTCAATAGTACGGGTAACGGATAAGAATTGAACCTAATCACCTCTAGAGTGGTAAGCTAAATGTTGTGTTCAACTTGGGTAGCACAAACTGCAATTTCATAAATGACGTCGCCGAATCGATTTCAGGAGCGATTGTAGCTGGTTCCTCTAAGTGGACGATAGCTTCTCAATTATCGTGAGCTCGGCTGACGAGGATTCCATTATATCTGGCAAAACAAGCAAGGGGTATTCACTATCTTGCAGTAGGCAAGCAATTTGCACTACGCTTAATGGGTCCAGGGGGATAATTAGTTTCCACGGGTGATTTTTCGTCTATCGTGACAATTTGGTTAGTCGCTGCACGCCGGTGATAATTCTTAAGGAAGTTTATATGAAAAACTTCCTTCCTGATGGAGTTGCAACCAAATAATCGACGGGACAGCGTTTCTCTATTATTTGGTAAGGGCCACTCCATTGGCTAAGCAATTTGTTGTTGTTGATCGGGAGTAATAATAAAACTTCTTCGGCGGGATTAGCCTTCTGCCTTTGGACTTGCAATAGAAATAAGTTTTATATTTGTCCATGGTAATGTCCGCATTCTAGTATGCTAAGTTTGCACATTCTTCCAACCTCTGACGTAGTTCGATCAGGTACGAATACGAAGATTGGACTTCCAGATTCAATTTTAGGTGGGTTAAAAGCTCTTTAAGAATGCTTAAGGGGCCTCGTACGTTCTACCATATAAGAAATCAAATGAAGCGAACCCCAATGTGCGATGTAGTATCTTTTTATAGGCAAAGAGAGCCACAAGAAGATAAGGATGGCAGTCTATTTGCTGGTTGGCACATAGCTTCTGCAAGATGGCCTTGAGATTACCATTCATTCTCTCGAAAATACTATTTTCGGCAGGGTGAAACAGGGTTGTAAATAAGGACTTTACAATAAGCAACTTGCCCAGCTGCCTCATCACATGGGATGTAAATTGACGGTCACGATCCGACAATACTTCGTTCGGTAATCCGGCAGGGAAGAAAATGATAATATAGGCTTCGGCACACGAGATGCTGTTGATCTTCTTGAGCGGTAGGGCCTTGGGGCAACTGGAAAAAAATCGACCACAGTGAGTAGGTAGCTATCGCCCTCACTGGACGTTGGGTTGATTGCTGTGTTCAAATCAATTGCGACTCGGGAGAAGGGTTCAGAAATTATTGGGCTCTTCTGCAAGGGGGCCGGCTTGACTCTTCCATTAATTGCAGTTTTCTGAAATATGTCGCATGATCAACAATAGCGCAGAATTTCATCCGAAGCTCCGGGCCAATAAAAATACTTGAAATTCGTTGGGCAGTCTTCATGTAGCTAAAATGAACTTCGAAAAGACTGTCAGGTGCGGTTTGCAAAATAAGTTGAATATGAGAGCGGGAAATACATAATACTCGGGATTCGGTGTTATCACCTTCTGAGCATATGCGAGAGAGGAAGTTATCCTTAACGAAGAAAGAAATTTTTTTGTTTCCTCTAATATAATCTGTGTCTTATTTTAGGCCTTAATCTGCAGAGGGCGAAGGGATTCACAATCCATCTGTTTTTTCGTTCACGACATTGCGTTATTCTAAAGCACCGGGAGTTCGCAGGGGTGCAGTCGCTTCCAAATCTTCCTTTACTTGTGAGCGGGTGATCATGGGTTGAGGCACAGGGGGTATGGAAACCTTGTTACTTTGACCAATAAGAGCAGCACAAAATTTTATGGGTGCTGCTACGACTTCGGCTCAGCCAGTTAAGTAAGGCGCAGTTGATTGGGCACTTAACGATGGGGAATCGAAAAGTGCGCCCCAGGTAGTCGTGCTCAATTGCAAACCTGTCGAGACCGGAAGTTACTGGTAGGAGTAGTGTATCTAAGAGCACGATATACTTATGTACAGCCTTTATCTCGTACGTTTGAAGATACGGCAGCCGTTCACCTCTCGAGTCTCAAATTGGAGGCCCCATAGGGTGCTTTTGTCGCACACAAAGTTAACGTGGAGGCCGGCGCGACTCAGTGCGTTTTAATAGAGAGGAGTTTCCGGTTGAGACGGAATTTGGGAAGGTGTGGCACTTACATAGTGCACATGGTGGAGATGGTTATTCCTCAAGTGAGAGTTAAGAGGGCAATTAGTTCTTACGTGGCCCTCGACTCTACAGGTCTATCAAACGATAGTCCTCCTAGGGAATGCTGACGCAGATGCAATGGAGGAGAAAGGCTTGATTTGACGTTTGAAGGGCGATGGAACAGGTTTATGTTTAAAATGACCTGTTGTTATCTTGATAATTTTTCCTTGTTGTGGGGAATAAATTCATGTTTGTTTACCTTAGATTTTGGAGAGGATAGTTCCATTTTCTTTCGTTATTTGGGGTGAAAATTGTGGCTTGCTACGTAGACATCAGTTTCTTCTACGCATTCTTTAAAAGTTATTCATCTCCTGTCCTTGACAGGAGAGTTGATCCTTTCTGATGAAATCCATCAAAGCATCCTACTTATGGGGCACTTTGGATGCGTCAAGCCAGAAATATTCGTAGGTATAACCGAACTGACGGAAGATCTGATTTGGCTGAATGCTTCAATGTATAAACTTCGCGTGGTACAAAGCTAGGGTCATGTTGTAAGCGGCAAGAACTCGGTTTTTAATGTGGAATAGTCGATAGTTGCCTCTGCCCGGAATAAAATAAAGACATCCCTTAGTTGGGTCTTTTGTAAGAGCAAAAATTTAGGAACGACGTCTGTTTCGATGTTCCAGTGATTTACTTTAAAGATCTTTTCAAAGTGGATTAGATATGAATGAAGTTTTCTTCTTCGTTGAAGAGAGGCAGTTTGATAGATGCGGGTTGTTGTGCCTCGCTCCCCGAATTGATAGAGTGTTTTGTTCTTTGCCCTTGTCATTTCTAATTCACGCAAACAAAATTTCCTTCATTTCTTCTCTTTCTTCCCTTTCTTCTCTTTCTCGTTCCTTTTCTCTCTCTTTCTCTTATTTCCGCTCTTACTGTTCTCTCTTCTTCTTGAAGAGAGGACATTAGGTCTTTTTCAGTCGGACCCAGAGATTCTCCTTGTGCCTTAAGGGGTTCGATTGAAGATATGCTGTCGTATCAACTGATCGCACTTAAAAAAAATAAACGTACAACGAAAGAATTTAGCTGGTTTTTCGAACCCGAATTAATCGTGTTTTACTTAAACACACTTAGAAACACTGACGGAAGTAAAACTGGATTATATTCAATAAAAAAATAAATAAAAAACACCTAAAAACCTCACTTATTTCGCACGAAACGAATTTTGTGATTGAGACGAAAAGCCTCGTCGCCGACCCTTTAAGTACGCCAAACAAAACCAAACAATGGCAGAGTATAGGAGGCCGAAAAAAACAAAGAGAAACAAAACTTGGCAACGCTACTGATGTACAGTCACCCAAAATAATAAACACAAATGTAAATAAATTTAAATAGTCATTGAGATCGTGCATCAAACTTTTGTAAGTAGGCTAGCAAGAAAATTATTGTTTCACGGTTTCCTTGATAACTAGAACCGAAAATCTCCTAAAAGTCTTTAAGACCTCTAAAAAAAAACAACTTAAAACCCCACGCCTGACAGTAGTTTAATAATGAAGTATATATATATATATATATATAAGTATATATTCTATGTCGTATGTCAGGTATGAGTTACCTGAGTTTGGCTTGCCTCCCTGGATGCGGGGAGTTCTTATTCTACCTTTGATCGATTTCAGTCAAATGGCTATGTGGTTCTGGGAATCAAACAAGGCAAACAAAAATAATCTTTACTACTATACATACAATAAAATTTAACAACAAGTGAGACACAATGGGAAATAGCAGAGACTAATTGTAAAGCAAAATTGATATAAATGGATGATTCAGCACGCGTCACGAGCATGCACAAACGACTAAGTGAAATAAAACGGGAGGAAGGGATCATAGGTGAATCTTTGAGGTCGAATAGCCTCGCGCCTGTTCGAAGTTGATAGAGAGAAAACGTAATTGTCTTACAATTTTCGTAGTGAGCCTAGAGGATTTGAATTAAGGGAGTATTATCGGCGGAAGGAGTTGAACTAGTTATTGCAGAAGGATGAGTTTCACGTTGATTTACTATCGTCAATTCGGAATAGATGTTTCTTGCATGCGAGCCCTTTGGGTGCGGAAATCGCTTGAGAATTTGTGCGTTATGTCATTAGCTGATATTGGTGAATACTGATTTTCTCAAGCGCGTGTTAGTAAGTATATACTGACGCGCAGGAACCGATTTCGCTGGCCGATGAAAGCGGATCCCACTCCATCTGAAGGGCGGCTGTGGACGTGCACTTTGCACCTTCTCGCTCATTTTTTACCGGGCTCCAGTTTGGCTCGTTTCAGCTCGTCTTATCGCCCTGGAAGTTTACTAAAGGACGCCGATTGAAAGGCTTCTCGTCTGTAAGATACTCCCTTGAAGATGAAGAGCAACGTGGTTTCGGGGTAACTTTTATGCCCCCTGAAAGCGGGGGTATTATCAGATTGAGATCTTGACTCCGATAAAAGTGACGATGAAACAGAACGAACATAAAAAAGCTGCCTCAAAGAATTCTAAATCGAAAGCAGAACTTTTCAGCCCTCATCGTGAGAGGCCTACTAAAAATATCCCTTTGGTCGTAGATACTCATGAAAAAGCCAAAGAATATCTTTCCAACAGTAGTAAAAGGCCTATTTTTGAAAATCATCCAAAATTGCTGATCTACATAAAGATGTTTATGTTGATGAAGCAATTGTGCCATATTATGGGTATCACAGCACGAAACAGTTTATCAGCGGAAAGCCAATACGGTTTGGATATGAAGTGTCGATCCTATCTGGTTCTGATGGATACATGTTTCATGCAGAACCTTAATATGGTAGCTCAACAAATTTCCTGTAACTGGGTTACGTCAAGGTCGAGATCTTGTGTTGGGTTTAATTAAAAGCTGGACAGTGTATATAGTGTGATAACTTATTTACTTTCTTACCTCTTTTGAATGAATTTTCACACACTGGTATTGCTGGAACTGGTGCACTAAGGATGATTGGGAAATGCAGCATTACCAGCTTCCAAATGCTGAAGAAAAGGGAAAGAGGTTATGTTGATTTAGTGTGTAATAATGATCAAATTTTAATGAAGTGGAAATACAATAATGTGGTGATAGTTGCTTAATATAAATATGGAGTTGATCCTAAATCAAAGTGCTCACGATGGTCTCGAGTTGATAAAAAAGAGATTGTATTTCCTATGCCTAATGCTATTTAAGCTCATAATAAGCATATGGGTGAAGTTGATGTAACTGATCAATTCGTTGCGAATTACCCCATCCGAATTCAATATCGCAACTGGTGGTGACCATAATTTTATTGGAGTATCTGCTGTTCTTCTGTCAACGCTTGGCTTTTGTATAGAAAATTTGGAAATCCCATTTCACCTCAGGAATTTTTAAGACAAATTGTGCTTCAATCATTAAAGCAAGATGAAACAAACAAAAAAGACCTGGGCCATCAACTAACAGGATACGGAAAGTTGCAGGAGACGATGTAAGGAAGGATCCCTGACCAGAACCCCTACTCTATAAATACTTAAGATGCAAGCATTGCGCAAAGAGAACGAAGTATGAGTGCAAAAAATCTCATGTTCCACTCCATATTCTATGCATGGAGCCATATGATTTAACATAATATATGTGTTAACGTATTTTCATAATAAAAAATTAAGAATTAAACTATTTTCATTTTCACATCAAAAAGTGTCAACTCTGGTTGCCCCCCCTGTATTTGCCATTGTAAATAAAAAAAGTAATTCTAAAGGACTATATGCCTTATTCATTACACTATAATGAAGTTTCCAAAATATAATATCAATAACTTAAAAAATAAATAGTCGGCATTAATGGGTTAATTTAATATGTCAAACAAACGCATATTCGATTTAAGTTTAGCTAATTCAAATTTTTAATTACTTCCACTTCAGTAGCTGGAACTCAATTTGGTATGGATTATTTTATTAAGAAATTTAGCGTTAAAGTATGAGTATTTTACACATGTTTTACAAATTTCGCAATATCTGATCGGATGGAAATTGAAGTTAATTAAAGACGTGTCAATTATTGGAGTTAATTTGATGATAGGTCGAAATCTGAAACATACGCGTGTATATCGTAAGCGGCTCCAGCTTAAGTCTGAGCATCGGTTTCGTCGTGAGTTATCCGGTCTTCTCGGCTGATTCTTTCGCCGTATATTGCATAGGAGACAAAGAAGGCTGGAAAGAAAACAAAGACGAATACCATTCGCTGAGGAATTTGTTTCGGGACATCATGACTGCGTGACGGCCACGTGCGTGCAGTTGGACACTATCGCGTCCACTGCGGCTCAAAAGATTGAGACATGCGGTTTCGGTGAGGCTGGTTGCATCGGACTTCCAGGTTCTTGCTCTATCAAGGACAACTTTTCTCATGCCAGTCTGCTGGGCCCTGCCCTTCTCCGCCAGATCCAGATATAGGAAGCTTATATGGCACTTGTCTGATTTGCCCACCGTTGGTGGTCTTGCTGTTGATTGCATTTAAGCTGGAACCTCATCCACGACCTTACAGCATTGGATAATCCTACCAGGAGTTTGAAACACTTGACGCCATCGTTATTGGAATCATTGGGACACTCAAGCCATTTCACCACTTGAGGCTTTGCTAAAGATTCAATGAATAAGTGATTCACATGATACATATTTCGATCTCCGGATCTTTTTTATTAGCATCCTTAAGGCGGGAAAATTATTATTCACTTCCTTATCAAATCAATTCTTCTAAATATTATGCTTAACAAATTATGATTCTTCTTCTACGTTGCCAGGACCAATCTAATGAAGACAAACCAAGATCGTCTTGGGGTTGCTTGATATATATATATATATATATATATATATATATATATATATATATATCATAGTGAAACCACTGTATAGGAGCCAAAAGTTTAATTTACGAGACTAGTTTCAGTATGTAGTTTATCATACCTTCTTCAGTCATATACTGAGAAAGCAATAGTTACAGAAGTCTATAAATACCGTACAGATTAGAAAAATAAAAAAGAAAAACACACAAACAAACACAAAACGAGAGAAAAGGTCATTAATCAGGTCATTAACAAGTCTAGTTAACAAATCACATTTCATCCCCCGATCAACATTTATTTTGTCTTCAACATCCCACATTGGGGCATAGTAGCGCTAATAGAAATAAAGTTCTAGTGCTCCACTCCATGCGTTTCCATTTATTTGCATAATTTCTCTTCATCCCTTTTACTGTAGCGTGGATATATATATATATTTATATATATATATATATATATATATATATATATATATATATATATATATATATATATATATATGAATTTATGAAAGAACCAAGTTAGGCAGCTGCGCAATCCAAGTGGATCCTAAATGGCATCAGGTAAAAATGGAAGCAACTTAATTATAAAAGAGGTGGCAAAGTGCCACCTCTAAGCACCCTAGTCTTTGAAGGCTGGAAGGCCAAGAATGAACAGGTTTTTTGATATTATACATATAATTTAAATGATGAACGCCCATTACATTTATCCTGCAACAACTTAAAAATATAATCTCTTATAGAGCGAAAGAAGTCTCTAAAAGGAAATGCAGTGTTGTCCGGGAACCCAGAGTAGGCTGAACGGTCCAGTTACAGACTTCTATGACTAATAGATAAGAAGCACTAAAAGAGCGAATTGCTTGTAAAACATTCCTATATTCGGAGAAAATAACAAAATATCTAAATGATAAAAGTTGGATCACGCTAAAAGCTAAAAGAATGGCAATACCTAAGCTGTAAAAATAGCAACTGCCAGCGGCAAAGACAAACTTAAAAACTTGTTGGGCTCGTTCTATAAAATGTGTAGGCCTCTGTCACAAATGACATGATTTAATAGGCCCAACGAGTAACTCCACAAATGAACGCTCGGTGGATATAGCAAATCCTAAAAATTGCTATCTGTATAAATTAAGGAAGTAATATGCCAATCATAATAAATAAAGAACTAAAGAGAATTAGGGAATGAAACTATATATACGTTAAACTGTAAAAATAGATCGAAGGCAAGCGGTGCTTAGAATCGCGCGGAAACCCACAAAAATACAAAGATATCACTCGGGACCACCCGAAAACATACGAGGATCGCACACAAATATAGGCATACACGTGTTGGGAACCTTTATCAGAAGCTGAACAGAGAGCTTTCACAGAGACATGCAACAAGCAAATTGCTAAATCTAGGGAAAATATGTAGGTACATGTGGTACACAGAGCTGTCAGGAACTCCGTCCATGGGGTGAAGTAACGAACAAACGAGATGACTTGGTCCGCCCCACGAACAAGTCAAGATCACGCCCCTTAAAGATCAACGCATTCCTACTGAGTGCGTCAGCGACCTGGTTATCGGAAGCTTTTATAGAATTTATTTTAAATTGATACTTTTGCAAGAGTAAACTCTAGCGCATGATTCGGTCGGCCGTTGGAGTGTCGCACATTCCTAATATAGGCTAACGGACGGTGGTCGGTTTCTATCTGAAATTCTTTTCCTATCAAGTACATTTTAAAATTTGTTTATAACCCAGATAATTGATAGAGCTTCCTTCTCTATAGTGTCATATCTCTTTTCGCGTGGTAATAATTGGCGACTAGCATATGCAACTGGATGACTCGTTCCGTCATCCTCGTATTGAAGGAGTACACCTCCAATGCCCTCGTTGCTCCCGTTGGTCTTAATCCCAAAGGATTTTTCCTCGTTGGGCAACTTTAAAATGGGGGCAGAAATGAGCTTACTCTTGAGCTGATTAAAATGGGAAACAGCGACATCATTCCAAAGTAAATTATCGGGGGAATTCTTTTTTAGAAGCGAGCTGAGGTGCGCCGGAATTGCAGCGAATTTCGGAACAAGACGCCGATAGTAAAAAGCTGATCCTTGGAACGATCTTAATCGCTTCTTAGTATTCGGGAGGGGTATATCGGCGATTGCCTTAATCTTGTCCTCTGGGGGACCTAACTTGCTTTGTCCTATTTTGAAACCCAAGTATTTTATGGTTTCGTGGGCCAAATGGCATTTGATGGGGCCAATGGTGAGGCCATTTTCGCGCAGTCGCTCGAAAAGATCTAATAGGGTGGTTAAATGGTGACTCCATTCAAATAGTTCTTGTCGCTGACTCTTTTGATGTGGTGTCAGCTGCACGTCAATATCCAGGTCAAAGGGTTCAAAAGACTCGCCTGGTAGGGAAGGAGAGGATAATCAGCATCAGGTTAGGAGCACCAGGTCTGTATTACATTAAGGGACTCCGCGGGGTAATCTTCTTCAAGCGCCGATGTTTCGCCCAGTGCTACGAAGGTATCTCCATGGGCGCGTTGGGGTTACTTTGTTTCTTTGGGTCCACGGACAGTGTCCGTGTCCTTGTCTTGGGCCTTATCACCTAAGGGTGATAGTAATTCACACTCTTTTTTTGCCGTCCTAAGGTCCTGGTTAAGGTTCCCTGAGAAATCGGACGGTATCGGGGTTCTGATAGGGACGGGCTCCTGGGCTTCTTTCTTAGCTCAGCTTCGAGGAAGGGCGGCCTGAGACACAGGGTCAGAACTTACTTGGGGGCTCTGTCCTATAAGTACGGAACAGAATTGTATGGGTGCTGAAATGACTTCAGCCCAGCCTTCATAATATTGACACTGCAGGTAACATCTAACGACGGGGAATTGGTTTGCCCGCCCAAGGTAGTCATGTACCACCGCAAATTTTTGTGGTTAGGGTCCACTGGGGGAGAAGTTCGTCGGACACGATGAAACACGTACATCCTGTGTCCCTGACGAGAGTCGATACTCGGCAGCCGTTCACGCTGCCCTCCTCAAATTTCAAAGTTCCCGATGAACTTTTATCAAAAATAAAATTTACCTGGTAGCCTGACGGAGAAAGAGAAGTTCTTGCTTAGGTCTGCACCACCGGGGGAGCCGGGAGGGCATTAATCTCGTGAACTTGGTGGGCTGGTCCGCTTTTAAGCCTAGAATTTTGGGGGCAATTCCAGCTCATGTGGTTTTCTACACCACAGGTGAAGCATATGATTGGTCGCTTCGAGAAGAGAGATGGAGGAGAAATCTTAACGGGAGGTTTAAAGTCCCGTTGTTGGTTTTGGGAAATGAATTTTTGGGGTTTTACGGGGCCTGGAAACTTCGTTAGCTTTCCTGGGAAGGGGTGCGACTCCTTCCTTCCTTGTTTGGGGGTTGGTGAGAAGTTCGATTCTCCTTTGGGTATAAATTATGGCTTGCGGCATAGACATCTGCTTCTTTGGTACATTCTTTAAAGGTCTGGCACCGACGATCCTTGACGAACGCGTGGATCTCCGTCGGGAGAGACGCCTCCAAAATTGATCCCGCAACACGAAGTCTGTTAAGGACTCGTAGTCCGGATCAACCTTTAAGGATTATAACCAAAATTTAAAATTCCTCTGAAGAATATATCTGAATTGACGGAACGTCTGTCCGGATTTAATACGACCTCCTCGAAATTCTTGGCGGTAGAAATCGGGAGTCATATTATGAGCGGCCAATAACTCAGCTTTTAAGGTGCTGTAGTTAATTGTACACTCAGATTCTAAAGATATAAAAATTTCGCGCAATTTACAATTTAACAAGGGAAGTAATCTGACTACACCTTCAGCCTCCAGATCCAAGTTATTGATTTCGAGGATCTTTTCGAAGTGGGCTAAAAATAATCCGAAATTCTCTCCGTCCTTGAAATTGGGGAGCTTTAGTGGGAGATTGGGGGGGGGGCTTCATAACGTGAACTGGATGACTGTATTTCTGCTTCAACACGAGCTAATTCAATCTGATGGTGAAGCTCAGCTTGTCTATTCCGTTACTCTTTTCGTTGGATTTCTCTTTCTCTTTCTTTTTCTTCTCGTTGGATTTCTCTTTCTCTTTCTTCTCGTTGGATTTCTCTTTCTCTTTCTTTTTTTCTCGTTCATTTCTTTGCTCCTCTTGAACGTACTCAATTAGTTCTTTTCCGGCAAGTCCCAAGGACTCTCCTTGCGCTTTAAAGATTTCGAACTGAGCATCTTTGCACTTGGGGGTGCAATAGTCAATCAACTAAAGTTCCTTGCAACAAGAATTATGCCTTCTAGCGAATTAGCCTACCTAAATATGGGCACTGATCTATTCGTACTTGGTTTCTCGATCTAAATAACCACTGACATAAATCTCCCCCAAAACACAAACAAATTATTATAACAGTTCCTTGAGCTACTCCAGCTTCTTAAGTTTCAAAAAAGGGGATAGCAATCGTTAAAACAAAAGGGAACTACTATACTCTATTATTATCACGAATAACACTATGCTTTACTCGACTGAGACCAGTGTTTGCAAAGATATAGCGTTAAATCTTACACACTTGATACCAAATTTAAATAGTATATATATATATATATATATATATATATATATATATATATATATGTCGTAGAATGGACTCTCGACGATATACTATATATATAACTATTCGTTGACGGAACTCATTTAATTATCTTTAGAGTGCGTGGATGTCTAGGCTGGCCGATATTATGTATCTTCGATATGCTTAAGAAGTGGAACTGAGCTCAAGGATAATAATATTGCTATTATTAATAAAATAGAGTTTTATTAATAATAACTATCAACATAAACAGAGAATGGAAAGGGTCGTGGGGAATCGAGCTAATCCAAAGATTAAAAGATTTAAAAAGGTAAAACAAATATAAAGTTAAAGGGAGGGGATGGTTCGCTAAACCATTTAAAGCACCGGATAGAGTTGACAAAAAGGGTTAAATACTCAAAGGTAACGTTCGGCTTACGTAATTATACTTGTTGTGCAGAGAGAAGCGACGTGAAGGAATTTTTGGTCCGCTGACGAGTTTCAGCCGAAGGGAGGGGAATTAAATGATCCTGACGTGGCGTCTTGGGAATGAAAACCGTTTCTTGACGAACGGCTTGAAGAACAATGGCTGTTCTACGTTGTTCTCTTCTGAACAACAGGGGAGGTGGGGTGAGAACCGTCTCTTGTCTACGGGCTCGAGAACAATGGCTGTTCTAATGTTGTTCTCTTCTGAACAACAAGGGGGAAGGGTGATAACCGTTTTTTGGCAAACGGGCTCAAAAGAACAATGGCTGTTCTGCGTTGATCGCTTCTGAACAACAAGGGGGGGGGGCTGGGGTGATAACCATTTCTTGTCAACGGGCTCGAACGAACAATGGCTGTTCTAACGTCTTTCTCTTTCTGAACAACAGGGGTAGCCTTGTGGACTTTGCGTCACGAAAGGCTCGAACCTTGGCACTCAAGGGATATTGTCCTTCTTCTGGACAAGTGATGGTGAATCTCAAGGTCGAGGGTCCTTGGCGCACAAGGATAGAGTGGGTCGTACTGATGTTTCGCGACGAAAATCTGGATCTCCAATCTGAATCTTAGTGGTCAAGTTTCCATATAAATAGCCGGGAAATCTCCTTGGCGTGGGGGACAATGGAGTGGGAGCTTCGAGGGAATGCACAGCCAAGCCTGGGAACAATGCCTTATCTGCCCATAAGCCTAACTCAATCTGGCGAGTTTGGCACATGGGGCGAACGGCGGAAGATAAACCTTATTGTTTAAACATTGATTCAGGTGGCTGCGATAAGGCACCAGGCTTCAAAGCGAAGATGCACGTGGGTAGCATCGTGGTTTTAAATAACATGTGATAGTGTTTGAAATTCCGCGGCCTCAACCCGTTCTATCACAGCAGGATTGCGGCCACGTTAACAAATTATTGTGTTCCAAGCAATCACCCTTTTTTATTGAATCCTTTTGTAGGCATTATTTTGCAGAAGCATCTTATAATTAAATAGGAAGAGGCATAAATATAAACATGCCTTGTTAATCTATAGCTTTGTACTGTATCAGAATTCTAGCATTTTTATAGCAGTTGAAAAAAGGATGAGACCCGGTTGTAAGATAAATTGTATATTATTGTGCATTTTATAGCAGCACATGGCATAATGAATAGGTCCGTTTTGTTGATAGAAATGTATGTGCTTACGAATAACGATGCCCTGTACTAATGTTAAAAATGCTGTTACACATTATGTCTGCCTGAAATATGTATTTAATATTTATCTACCTATGTATTTATAATGGCAGGAGAGTCCTGTAAGGCTCGTTCTTTATAATAGCTTGGCCTCTGGCACCAAATTACATGATTTAATAGCACAGCAAGAAACGCCACAAATGGAGGCTCGGTGGATTTATCAAATCCTAAAAATTTCTAAGTGTGTAAATTAAAGAAATCATAGGCCAAGTATAATAAATAAACAAACAAAGAAAATCAAGAATTGAAACTATATATATATATATATATATATATATATATATATATATATATATATGAGGGGTCGTCAATAAGTTTTGAGAAGCGGTAGGGCAAAACAGAGGAAGGAGGATGGCTATTTATGGGGGTGTTAGGACAAGTTATGACAAGTCAGGACCTGCAGCCGCACGCTCCTGCCTCGTCTATTTAAGAAGCAGTAGTTGATCGTAGATCGTCAGTCACAAATATTTCAACAATGGAGAAGGTTGAGCACCGCGGAGTGATCACTTTCGTCTATATTCTAAAAGACCTCTTCATGGAATGAAGAAAGCTTTTATAATAAAGACGAAAGCGCTCTGAATCGTTTTCCAATTTTCCTTGTGGCTGTTATTTATCATAATTTTGACTCACGTGCAAGGTGTGAGTTTCTTTTCATATATATATATATATATATATATATATATATATATATATATATATATATATATATATATATATATATATAAATATATAAAGAGAGAGACAGACACTCTTATTATTCAGAGGAAGAAGAACATTCATTAACTCAATTCATCCCTTAGTAGCGTCACAGAATCACGTTTCCTTGCCTAAGTTCTGCCGCCTTTAGACTCGAGACATTTGCGCTTGCCCCATTAGTAGGTCAATTCAATAATAAAGTTGCATTTTTTTCGCTTCGTCCTTTCAAAGTCCTTTAATTACCCCAATTACCGAGACACCTTCGGTAAGCCCAACCTAACTCTTAACCGTCGTGAGAAATTATGAGTTTTCAGAACCTATTCGACAGAGCCGTAAAGGCGGCCCACTGCCTAAAGTCCTCGTCATCTGTCGAGGCCAATAGCAAAGAGGACTCTTCAATACATGCCTTTATAATTACCGACAACGCACCTACGAACCGGTAAAATAAACATCTACACACGTAAACACATAACGTCCCAGGGCAACATCCCCCTCCCCCCACAAAACAATCCTGCGTAGACGAATGAAGCACCCAAAACTCTGTCTGACTTGGACCCATCTGTGTATATACGGCAGTGTTGTGTTTGTGAGGTCGCGTGCTTGGACTCTCAGAACACCCAGGTTAGAGGGGTAATCTCCTATCCGGTGGTTCAAGGAGCGGGGTAAAGACGGTAAATTATCGAATTCCGACGTTGACTCGGGAGCATAAATGCATCTCTAAACCTATGATACAAACAGAGGTATCGCATACAGATATGGAGTCGATGATAGAGCAAAAGACGTACTACACTTACAGTGAAGACTGTTCACAGTGCAGGTACGGGAGGCTCCACTATAAAGACGAACTCCTCCTTGAAGAAAAGACGACAAAAGAGCCCTCACACCACAAATGTGTAGCTGCCTTAAGACGCCGCATCTCTAATAGGAATCGTAGGGTTTCTCAATGTCGAAAAATATGGCCATGGCTCACTGCTTTAACGAAAAAGCTTTCTCGACCGATCCTCGGAAACCTACTAAGAGTTCTAGGGTACTAGTACTATGACCCATGTGAAAACCATTTTGAAATGGAAAGAGTAACTGATTGGTTTCTATGAACCAATTCATGCGCACCAACACCATTTTCTCTCGTAGCTTACTCAGAAAGCTTGTAAAGCTTTATTGCGGTTTTAAACTGCTTCCAACCCGTCCCGTCTCGGTTTAGCAGAGGGGAGGACTATCCAAACGCGCCATGGTGATGGGTAAGAACCCTTCAACCATATAAGGTTGAGCGAGTGAAGTAAGAAAATGATAGTATGTGGATGGAGGTTACGAATCATATTAAAATGGACCCCTTTAAGTCCAGTAGAAATAGATCAACAAAGGGAAAATGCAGCACGCAACTATTGGATTGAGATTAAGGTATTAATTATATGGAAGGTAGAGGTTCGTCCTATATTTGACAGGAAGAGACTCTGGGTTTTGATTTGTAGGCTTTAGGATAATTATTGTTATGTTGTGCTTTGGCTATGAGATTGTGTTATCAGTGAAAGAAGTCGAACTTTGAAGGCTTGGCTTTGGAAGTGCCATTATATTTCTCATATTAAACAACAAATAGGGTACGGGAACTAATGATCACAAGATTCCACAAACGGATCCTTTGGAAAAGAAGTGAAAAAAAAAGTAAATTTCATATTTTATTTTATTTCTGTTTCCTTCGTTATTTTGCTTTTGCATATATTTTTTTTCTTTTCTTTATTTGTTTTTTCTTTTATCCTTGCTCTCGCTTTTATATTATACTTCTGGGCTCTTTATAACAATATTGCCTCAGCATTTTCCGATGCCATTGTTGAATGTGGAAATGTACATGTTTGTTTATACCCACTATAATGTAACTATAACAGTTTAACCCGGAAAAATACGGGTGTAAAATAGTATAAATGGGCACTTACGCAAACATCATCACAGAGAGTACGAATTCTTTTTTCCAGTCTACGCTTCCCCAGACACAAAGCGTTACTTACCAGATATGAGTGTAGGGTGATATATGCACACACCCATACACCTTGTCACAGCCAACAATATAGCTGTTTCTTTAATTTCCACTACACAATTAGTACACGCATACATGAGTCACTTGCCATTGGAACTCGAGTGGTCCTCGCTCACTACTTGCTTGCAAATTACTACACCGCCTCTAAATCTTCGCATACTGTCAACTTGCTAACACCTAAAAAACGGGGAAAATATATGAAAAACGAATAATCAAAAGAATTTTATTCACTGTATAATTAAAATGCTGCTTCACTTGTTACTTGATACCGGTCGATATTTATTCTGGGTTTTTTCCTCTCCTTTTGATTATCTTCCAAACTCCGCCAATGTTATTCGTTTATTTGTCTTCTAACTATACTCTCCCAAACTCTACCCTCGTTATTCGTCCATTTAAAATTTTTTTCTGTTGTAAGACCATTTCAGTCACCGATATTTATGTACTTTGTTCTTCTTCCGACTATACGAGGTGCGGTCAATAAGTTTTGCGAATTGGTACGGAGAAACATGGGGAGGGGGATGGCTGTTTGTGGGGGTGCTAGGACGAGTTATAATAAGTCAGGACCTGCAGCGGCACGCTCCTGGCTCATAATATTTGAGAAGCAGTAGCTGATCGCAGATCGTCAAGCACAAATCTTTCAATAATGAAGAAGGTTGACCACTGCGCAGTGACCAAATTTTTGACTGAGGAAAGGAAGAATGCAAAAGAGATCCATGAACGCATGGTTGCAGTGTACACCGATACCGCCTCTTCATATGCAACCAGTGCTCGCTGGAATAGAGAGTTCCGCGATGGTCGTGAGTCCCTTGAAGATGACCTCCGTCCAGGAAGCCAGTCAGTCGTGACCAACGAGGACAATGTGGCCCGTGTGGAGAGGAGGATCCTCGAAAATCAACGGGTGAAGGTCGAAGAAATCGAGCGAGAGCTTGGAATATCGCATGGAAGTGTTATCAACATCATCCACGACAATTCGGCCATGACCAAGGTCTCTGCCCATTTGGTTCATAGAAACCACACGCCCCATGATCGACTTTAACGTCGTCAAAGTCCACAAAGCCAGAGTTGCACAAGCTGCCCTACGCGAGTGCGGATTTGAGGAGCTTAACCATCCCCCTTACAGTCCAGATCTGGGCCCTAGCGACTACTTTTTATTCCGCCAGCTCAAGTCTGCACTGCGTGGACGCTAGTTTGGGGACGATGAAGATGTCCAGCTCGCCGTCCAGGAGTGGATTGAACAGCAGTCGGGAGATTTCTGGTTGTCGAGAATTCGAAGCCTCAGGGTCAAATGGCGCAAGTGCATTGAAGTCGAGGGTAGTTATACTGAAAAATAATAAAATACTTTACTCATATCTCGTTTCCTCATATCCGAATTGCAAAACTTATTGCCCGCCCCTATTCTCTTTGTTTAAAATTATTACAGTGGAACTGCAAAAACCTCCGAAATATTTTCTCCATCCGTGCGACAGAACTACTCGTAATTTCTGAATATGTTCACCGATGAATAAGCACGAGTTATTTATATATATATGGGAAGAGTAAAAGAAAACTTAAGCAGTGATGAGCAACTTACATGGAAAGAAGAATGGCAGAGAAAGCCGTATGGCGTTGCAAGTGTGACTGCGTACTCAATTTTACGTGCCTACTCAGTTTTGATTGAACCCACGTGTATATACTCGTTACTGAATTTGTGTTTCTTTTGTGAGTGGAACAATGGTCTGTATGTGGGTATTTTTTCTAGTACAAATATATATATTCATGCATGTTCCTAAGAAAAGACATAAATACAATCACAGGCATGCGCGCAAACAATGATAATAACAAAAATAATAAATTATATACATGCAAACGTGCGTAAAACACACACGGTTTTTATAATATTATCTTTATCCTTATAATTAGTTTAAATGAATGAAGAGAAAAAGGAGAATAGAGTGGAAACAAGAAAGACGAAATTAGGCCTAGATTTCCTATTCTCCGCCATAGCGCAGTGGTCCAATCCAAGTTCAGTGCGATCTTTGATAATGTTATCTTTATTCTTATCATAATTCCTAAAGGGAGAGGATTAAAGAAAAAAGAAGATGAAGCATAGTTTAGAAGAGAGATATGAAGTAGGTGGAGGACAATCATAAAGGAGTAACTAGAGACGGGCAGGGGAGAGCCTGGTGATATCTGATGACGTCATTAGGTAAGAAAACTCTTCAGAGAGTGTGTGGGCCAAAATTTAGAGATTGAGGAGGGTCAGGCTTTATCTAATCTCTTTAATCCCTCTGGTAGGGAGATAAAGAAGAAAGGTCTGTGTACCTATGCGTATAAAATAATTTGAATAGATACACTCAGTTGCCACCAGATACGGACGTTGCCATAACTTATACGTCCTAAATGGACTCCATTTCCATAACCAACTTTAAGAAACGGGTAACTTCATCAAGCAACTTTATCTCTTATAATTAAGGCAACTTCTGTAAGAATTCTCAAACAATCCTACATACAAAAAGTTAAATCGATTTGAGGCTGTTTGCTAAACTAATTCTCAGAATATTTGCGCTGGCGGAACTTTTCACATTTCTAAGTGATTTCTAATACTCAGAAAAATGCATTCAAATTCAAATGCTGGTCTCGGAGAGTTGCATTTTTTAAAGAAACTGGTAAACCTTCTTCCCTGGAGCTAAGCCACCGTAGTGCAAAGAGTGACCTAATTTTGTGCGTAAACGGTGACTGAGAAAGGCCTACATATAATTACACTCCGTTACAAGTAAGATTTTCCATAATATGACAAAACGATTGATACTTCGACATGGTTAAATATAATACCAAGTTTCCTTTCCTAATTTATACAAGAATCTTTTTCTAATATACCAAATATATAAGTTAAAAAAAGTGCAAAGTTTTCCAGAAGTTTGAGAGAAAAGAATAAATTTTTCTTCATAGAAATTTTTCAATAAAAGATTATGTAAAATGAAAAAGTGTTCAGCTACTTTTGCGATCGTTCTTCCTCCGATATTATTCCATCCATAGAAGGCAGATGAGAAAATCCACTTATCCAATTGATCAAGCGTGAATTTCATGTTATAATACTACTTAGGCAATTTCATTTTTAATATTCTTCAGCACTTAAGATATTTTCTGAAAAACTGTATCAGATGTACATTATCCTATGTTATAACTAGCATTTTATACTTGAAAATTGCTGTTTATATCGTAGGACCTTCAAGTGCACTAAATATTTAGTTTGTGCTCTCTGTCTCTCTCAGTGCTGGCATTTGATCCTTTGTTTTTTGTTGTCATCTTGTTCTACTACTATTCTATAGCGAAATTTCTTTCCTGAACTTGTTTGGTTTTGGGGAAAAGAGTCTTGTTATTCTCATCTTAGAATTTTTCGAGTAGTAACCAAGCAACCGATTTTGACCAAAGTTGAGCCTCATCGAACGTCGTTCGCTGCAGGGTAGAGTTATATTTTTAGACTTTCTTAAGATGTCTGCGACAGAGTGAGGGGATCTATGGCTCGTTACCCACGTTAAGCTGTAGATATCAACAAAGTGAGAAAGAATTAATAAAGCGTCCCGATGGAGGGTTGAAACCACTACCAAACAAATATTTATGTGCTCAAATGGGGCTCTAAGAAGACGGTAAACTGTTATCAAACATGCTTAATATATGTACCTTCTTGTGAGAGAGGGAGGGTAAAATTTTAGAGGTTTTTCATTCTGTAGATATGAAGGGAAGAAATGTGCCTTTATATAATCAGTCATTAAAAGGTCACAGCCACGAGAAAAGGGGCACTTTCATTTCTTTCTTTTCCCTTTCGAATATCAGAGCAGATAGGAATTTTAAATTATTTTCAAAGCCCCAGTTTTGAATTTTAAATAAACCTAAGAAATTACCCTAAAATAAAAAATAACAAATTTACACAAAGCAATTTAATGTATAGGAAAGGACATTAAAATTTTCTTGTCATCTCTGATCACAATTTTAATATTTTATATATTTAGCTCAAACGAATAGTTATTTAAAGTGAAAAGAGAAAGAAAGCTGTTTTCGAATCCATCTTACTATAACGCCTAACATTTTTATTATTAAAGCTCTTTGGTCAAAATATGAAGTAATTGGCATTATTCATGGTGTTTCCATACAAACATGTCCCTCATATCATGCACTATCGCAAATAGGTTTCTAGCAAATCTATTTAATGTACATTTTTGGCATCCATCCTGATCTTTAACTAAAATACTGCACTACTTTCCGTGGCCAAATAAATTTTATAACTAAATAAAATCGGAAAACAAAAAAACTATTTTTTTTTCCTAAACTCTTTTATGAGCATACATAAGCCATCGACAATAAAAGTCAGCATATATCTCGTCTTTTAAAATTAAAAAAATAAAATGACTTAATTTTACGAATACAGGGTGATTATTTACATCTCCTACATTTGAAGTCTAATAAAATCTAGAATAATTTTGTGATCACAATGAAACATTCGAAATTATTGGTAATAGTTGTAGGTTCATTGTTCTAAAATGGCTAATTGATTCATTTATTATCTTAGAAGTTATACTAGTTTTAGTAAATCAGTAATTTTTTTTGCTAGAAACGGCAAGCGTAAAAGGTTTTGTTAAAAAAAGTGATTTTTAGAATGCTCGATTCTTAGCAAATTTTCGCTAAAATTGTGAAATAACAAATTTACTAACATCATAGTCACCATTCTTAGACTATAAAAGAAGAATTTCTTTTAGCGAAAATCATTATTAATAAATTTTTCAAACTGAAATTTTTTTTTTAAATATTCTTCTGATGAGCACTATGCAGACTAATTACAAAAGTTCGAGACACCGGTAGTGTACAAGATAGACGAAAAGAGCGTGTTGGCAAAAAAGGCGTAGAACAACGTAAAACGTAGAACAGTCACCTCAGAAATCATTGCCAAGAAGATCAGAACAAGTGGGATTGTCAAAAAGTGCAACATACAATGTAATTAGAAAAAAATGAAACTTACGCTAAACAAGATTCAGTTTGTCAAAAATTAGAATACAACGATTCTGCGAAAAGAAAATAGCATGCAGAAGAATTTAGACTAAAATTTGTGGAAGTTGATGTACCGCTTAGAATAATGTCTGACGAAGCCTGCTTTCATCTCAGCGAATACAATAATATGCAGAACAACGTAATATGGTCGGGCCACAACCCACAAGCTATACACCAGAAAGAGCGGCATCGTGCAAAAACCAGTATATGGTGTGCGTTAACACCTCAGACGATCATTGGGACGTATTTTTATGAGAATGAAAGTGGATATTCAGTTACTATGAATGGCGAAAGAAACCGACACATATATGAAGAATATATTTTACCGAACCTTCCAAGGCTCTGAAATAGACGACAACTATTTTTCAGAAAGATAGTGCAACATCACATATATCGAATGAAAGAATGCAGTTGTTAAGACGAAACCAGAGAAAAAAATCATTTTCAAAACAGTGAATTTGAGGAGCCTCCAAGATCCAACAACTTAAAAATAATATTGCTGAAGAAATTAATAACATCGATGAATGTAATGAGGGGAAGGTCAGTATTTAAAAAGAAGAATCTTTAAATAAATTAAGTTATTATGTTAATTATGCAAATTGATTATTATTATTCTTAGTTTTTGTTAATTTTAAGCAAATAAATTTAGTTAAAATAAAATTGGTTTTAATAGTCGATAAATATGTTAAAGTTCAGCTAATATTTGTTAAAAATCAATGCTTCATTAAAACTGGCAGAACTACTACAAAAATAAGTGAATCAATTAGCCATTTTTTTAACAAAAATTTACAACTATTACCAACAACTGTAGAAACATTTCTTATGATCACAAAATCATTCTTGATTTCATTGAACTTAAAATATAAGACATGTAAAAAAAAGACCCTGTATATTGGTATTCTAAAGGACTCCATGTGCCAGCAAAGGGTTAAGGTAGAAGAAAATTCCTGGTAAAGGCAGTTCTCTTGTGAAAAGAGAACTGCGATTAGGTGCACTCTCCATTCATTGCCTAACGGAAGTAGGTTTGTTTTCAATCGCCTTCACGGCCGAACTTCTAAAACACTAGGAACTGACATTTTGTTACAGAGCAGAAAATAAGTGATTCTAGATTATATTTAAACGCTGATTACAAATCTGTCTTTAGGATTTCCATATCACGTATAGTTTTTGTGTAATTAAATTTTACTTTTCAAGCTATTTCACACTTTGTTCAAGATTGTACGCATATTCTATTTTTAATATATATAATTAATATATATAATATAGATTAATAAATAATATACATATTTTATATATATAACATTTTTAATATATATAAAGTAGACTATATTTAAGCTCAAATATCTTTTAATTCTAATTACTGTTTTTTTTTAGATTTTTTTCAGTTTTCAGATTAATACATACTTATTTGTGATAACATTTCTGCTACTGATAACTAGTGACTGGTAAAGTAGATAACAAGTTTATCAAAGTTTGCTCTGATAAGAACCTTATGATAAGGTTCTCATATTGTGTATCGTTTGCTTGCTCAGGTTAGTATTTGAAATCTTGTCATGGCTTCAAGTTCTAGACGCAGATGTGTAAACAGCCCTAACATATTTTGTTATGTTTGTGAGCAATTCACACCAGTGGCACAACGGAGAAAAGTAGAAACCGCAGTAACGATGAAGCTGGCCTACAGATACTATTTTGTATGCAAAGTAGGGAACCAGGATAATTTTTAAGCCTCTCATATTTGCTGCACGCCATGTAACACAATATTGACAGCTTGGTTAAATGGGAAGAGGAAGGCAATGTCATTTGCTATTCCCATGATATGGTGTGAGCCCTAAATCACTTTGATAATTGCTACTTCTGCCTAACAAATGTGGCTAGATTTAAAAAAAAAATCTTAAATTGTTTATCCAAATTGTCCATCAGCGTTGAAGCCGGCATCACATGATGAATTTACTCCAGTACCGAAGAAAATCAAGCGCATGTTCCAATTGATCAAGATACATAGCCAAATTTATTTTTCCAACAAAGTTTAAACGACTTTATACGAGAGTTAGATCTGAGTAAAGAAAATGCCGAGTTACTTGCCTCCAGATTACAAGAAAGAAATCTTCTCCTTCCAGATGTCAGGGAATCTTTCTTTCGAGTTCGTCACCAGAAGTTATCAAAATTTGATTAGGGGAAAATACTGTATGTTACTGCAACCCTATTAATGGCTTGATGCAAGAAATCGGCTGTGACTATGATCCTAATGAGTGGAGACGTTTCATTGACCTAGTAAAGTAAGTCTTAAATCTGTTCTGTTGCACAATGGGAATGAAAAAACTGCAATTCCTGTAGCCCACGCTACAGGTCTCCAAGAAAGATATTCATCAATGCAACTATTGCTAAAACTTATTGAGTACAAAGAGCATAACTGGAGCATCTGTTGTGATTTAAAAGTTGTGTCACTTCTTCTTGGGTTATAGATGAAATACACAAAGTACATCTGCTTTTATGTCTATATGATAGCAGACATGATAAAAATCACTATATAAAGCGAGAATGGCCAGCGTGAAAAAAACACATTGTTGGCAAACATAATGTTAAGCATGATGCTCTAGTATATCCACAAAAAGTTCATCTTTCACCTCTTCACATTAAATCAGGCTTAATGAAAAATTTTGTAAAGCGTATAGTTCAAAGAAGCCAAGACTCTCAATATTTGAAAAACAAATTCAAAGGATCATTAACTGATGCAAAGATAAAAGCTGAAGTTTTCACTGGACCACAAATTCGCAGAGTTTCTTCTGATGACTCCTTTATTTTGTGTCTCAATGAAAGGGAACGCATAGCAGGGATATCCTTTGTGGAAGTCCCTGCCAACTTTCTCTGCGATTTTAAATCTCCAAATTACAGAGAAATAGTAAACAATGTGCAGCAAGCCTATGAAAAGATGGGATGGATGTAGAATGCCACTTAAAATGAATTTTCTGCATTCTCATCTCAATATTTTTCCACAAAATCTGGCAGCGGTTAGTGATGAACATAGTGAAGGAGTTCATCAACAAATTTCGGTTATAGAGAGGAGGTACCATGTAAAATTTGATCCAAATATGATGGAGAATTATTGTTGTTCTTTACAAAAACAAACTTTGATGTCTCACAAAAGAAAAACGAGAAGGTTACAGCAAAGTTTTTTTAAACTTTAAGTGCATCTTTGCCAGAATAAAGAATAAAGGTGCCCCACTTTTAAAATATTTTTGCTTAAAAATGACAAAATAAAAAGATTTTTTTCATTTAATAATCGGAAAAATTAGAGAAACCCCCTTTCGCTAGTTTTTCCGATAGAGAATTTTGGTTTTCCAATTCGTATTCAGCGCCCTTGAACTAATTAGAAACAATTATTCAAATGATTGTAACAAACCAAAAGGTAAAATTTATTGCCTAGTGTAACAAAAAAAATATTAATGGGCCGTATTCATAAACTTCTTTTTCCTAAATATATTCCAGTTTAAGGCTTCTGAAAGCGCAGAGAAATAGAAGAGGAGAATTAGGAGAGTTTTAATTGGAATTCGTATAATTTTCCAAAAAGGGACGAAGGTTGGCTACATGAAGGTTTTCATGAAGATACAAGTTCTGGCATCAAATCCCTATCCAAAGTGGAAAATTGATAGAATAGGACTCAAAAAAATGGTCTTTTATCATCTGACGAAATTGATTTGCTGGATTTTTAACTATGTTCAGTGTTCTCATAGTAACTTCTTGCTAAAATAAGATTGATCTCACGTTGATCTGTTTGGAGAGATCGAGATTATAGGAAAAGTAGAGATCGCCTTCACCAACGGCAGACAAAGGAGAAAAACCGGATGAATTTCTTAAAATGATATCTTCTTCACTAGATACAATTTCTGAAACTGCACGTTATTAAATATGTAAGATATAGCAAAAATGATAAAAATTTGAAAAAGGAATTACTAACTCTCTATTTCCCGTCGTTATGATAATACAAAATAACAAACTGTTCATATAAACGGGTTTCCTTCTGGAAGTGATGTGCCAATAGATAAAATTGATGAAGAGGTATCGGTGTGATTGTACATTTTAAGGGAGAACGAGGGAATAGTGAATTTCCTTCTACGTCTTTTACTATTACACATTTTTGGTCGCGTGCTCTTACTCGCGTGAGACTCTGTCTCATTATGTCGGTCAGTCCGTTCGTCCGCGTTTGGCTTTTTTGTTTTCGTAATAACATTGTAATTATTTGGCCGATTCTAACCAAACCTTAAACTCTCATGTTGTTTTACATCTTCTTTCAAATGATATAATTACCAATGCCCTCTCAAGATTATCCCAGGAATTATTTTGTTTTGGCAATAACATCATAACTATTCAAATGATTCTAAGGAAATTCGAAACCTTTATGTTTCTTTACATTTTCTTTCGAATGATATGATTGATAAAGTCTTCCCAAGGTTAGCCTGGGAATTATTTGGCAATAAAATCATACCTATTCGGCCAATTCTAACGAAATTTGAAACTCATGTTATTTTACCTTCTATTTCGAATGATGTACTTGTCAAGGTCGTGCCAAGGTTATTCCGGGAATTATTGAAAATTTTGTAGGTCATATGGTTATAAATCAGAATAAGTGAGAGCACGCGACTATGGTCAGCAGACCTTCTTTTTCAAATGTTCGATCCATTTTTTAGGATATTCAGTTATTAGTGACTGCTGCGGGGATCTAGCAATTTAATTCATCATAACGCCACTATTTATTTTTTTTTACTAATCTATTCATTTCCTAATGACTTTGTAGTATGATTCACTACGAGTTGAAAAAACTAATAAAAAAAATATATTACGTTTAAAGATTATTTTACCTGCTTGAATTAAAAAACAATGGGGTAAGTTATATTGATATTAAAAAAAATACCTCTATAGCAATATCCACCTAAATTATTTCACAAAGAAACAAGAAGTAGTGGATGGTTTCTCTGAAACAATATCGAGTATCTGGAGCATAGGCCTTCTGCTGTTCAAAGAACACCGTGGTGAACTGGTATCAACTAAGAAAGCTCATGCAAATAGTCTTGTGAGCCGGATCAGAGAATCCGACATAGAGTGGAACTTGCAAAAAGCCTCATGTGAAAGAGATTATTCACCTTCACCCTGTAGATGCTGTTGTTGTTGCATTGCTCCCCAGGAGCAGATGATCTCTGCTTCATCCGACGTTTCAGTCAATTAAAGGATAAAATCCTTGGTTCTACAACTTCTGATGTAGTCCCCGTTAATGTTTCTACAATTAATGTGGTGCTGCAGATTGTGTGAAACTGTTATGAAAGGTAAGGTTAAAGACAAAGGAATCTATTGCATGATATGGTAAATTTATGGCACCTCACGCTGGTCTAGCGGCCTATGCTTACAGTTAGGAATTGCGAGTTCAATTGCAACTTAAAATTACTCAGACTCTAACACTCACTAGTTCCTGGTTATAGACTCACTTGACTCTCTAGGTTTGTTCACAATAATCGCCATCTTTACGATCAGTTTTGGCATTCTTTTTTGTAGCAAAATGCTTAGAGTAAGGTTTCTGAGTTACCTTACTCTTTCCTGATTCTCTGTATCGTCCTCAGATTGACACCTAAACACTCGTAGATATTATTATTGGAGCTCCAATACTAATATTTTGAAGTGTTTAGGTGTTAATTTGATGACGAGACAGAAAATCAGGAAAGAGTTGGATGTATTGGAATGTAAGTAGGATAGTAATGCGACTCAGAAATCTCACTCTAAGCATCTTTTATTTTGAAAAAATAAATAATTTAATTTAAGATTAACGAGTGCATTTTTGCCTAGTTTATTAAAATGAGTGAATACGTAAGTTATATTATAAATTTGTATTCCCAGCTTCATTCGAAATTAAAAGGCGCTCATTTTATGAGGCACTTTTGTTCTCATTTAATCAGACTTGCTATTGCGTGTATGATATTTGCATTCCTTCCTTAGCGTTTATTCTTCAATATTATAAACATAAATTGCCTTTTTTTAACACTTTAAAATCAATCGGATTTGATCATTCTTCAGGGCTGTTTCTTTGCATATAAAATGAAAAATTTGAAAAGAGTAAGCTTGAATGTTAATTTCGAATAGAGATTAACGATACACCGTTATTGTTTCAAACTTCAAAGCTAATTTGAAGAGTATTATTTTACTCAAATGCAGCGGAAAAGGGAATATTCCGATATGAGAAGAACACTGGTTTTATAGCCAAATAGTCTGGAATCTTAATAGTGAAAACTCCAAAATATTTCTAGGCTATAAAACGACTTTGTATCTGTTAGTCATTCTGTAACAACTGATTTAATGCACTAGTCAGTTTCGTAAGTTACTTATATGAAATAAATTACGTAAGATTGTGATCTTAAGAATATTATTTTATAAAACATTTTCTGAATTTGGGCTCTTTACTCGGTAGCTTCGGGACCTCAACTCCGAAGGTTTCAGAAGTTTAAAACGTTACCTGTTTCTGCGGAATTTACTGAACTAGACCCATGATTTCCCAATAGTTTTCCGCTTCTAATCGGATAAAACAAGCTGATTAATCTCATGAGACCCTAATTAATTTCAAGAAGAAAGGATAGGGAAGAGGTAATTTTTTTTCTTTGAAAAATAAATAGGGAAAATTTAAAAAGAAAATAAACTTCCCTTTTTTTCTTTTATACATCTTACTGTATTTACCTGGCTTGAACATGACGTTGGACTTCAATGTTCAATTAATAATTCATATTAATCCATTATTTAGAATTTAACAGAGTGTAACGGTGGACAGTGTATTGGGAATATCTAAAAAAATTGCTGACATTAAGTCGAAGGTTTCCATCGGCCGTTTAAATGAAACAAAGAAGGTTGTGTAGCAGCAATTGTATCATTGTCCTACACAAACTCTTAGCACAGTGTAAGTAGAAAAGAAGAGCTGATGGGAAAATATTTTTAAAAAAGCATGGAGAACGAATGTAGGCAAAGATAAAGAAAAGAAATTGATTAATCAGGCAAAGTAATGTATGTATAGAAATAGTGAACAGAGAGTCATCCTAAAAAGTAAAGAAGAAATAAAATAAAAGTTAAAATCTAAAGAACTGGAAGAATATAGATACATAATAAGAAAAGCTTTTAAACTAGCAAGCATAAATCAACAACCACAATAGGGCACATAACTGCATATCCAGAGATATATCAACTACAGGGTAAATATGACATTGTGAAAGATTTTGTTTACAGTGAGGATATCATGAACAAGTAGACAGTCTTACAACTCTTTCAAGATAACCTTTAAGATATTCATTTAAAAACTGGGGTTAGTGGGAAATTTGGTAATTGTGTAGTAATCTTACTAATAACTGCCTCAAACCGTCTTATCTTTGAAAAACATAGCTTTTTGTAGAATGTAACAATTTCAAACTTTATAAGACTGGAGAACACAATTTCTGTTTTGGACTTTTTCAAATATTGACATACAATGAAATATGAAAAAAACAGGCATGATTGCAATGTTTATTTAACACTATTATAATTTAATAAAGGATATGGCTACTGTTATTATATAATTATAATTGTGTGCAAGTAGTTAAGGTAAAAACCTACGTTTATAGCACTTTCTGGAGTGTTCTACTTGAGGACTATCGCGTTTGATGCCCCAACAATGGTCATCCATCATATGTACATCCCATCAAGCTTACTAACGTTCTTCTATAACCTTCAAATCTTGGTGAAATCGTTCCCCTTGCTCGTCGCTAACAGCACCAAGATCATCCGGAAGATTGGCAAGATGGCAATGCAGAAAATGTACTTTAATACTCATATTGCATCCATCGCCTTGTAGCTTTCCAATAGATTCTGAACAATTTCTGGGGAATTACTTGCACGTGTATTACCAATAAAGTTCTTGACGACATCTTTGGATGATGAGCAAGGATTCTTCTCAAGGTTTGACATAGTCCCGGCGAACTGTTCCTCTTTGATGAGCTGTCGAATTTGTGGACCATCAAACACACCAGCCTTGATTTTTTTAATTGACAGACCAGGAAATGTCAAGATGATGTAGTTAAAAGAGTCGCCATCAGTTGGCAATGCCTTTACAAACTTCTTCATGAGACCTAGTTTTATTTGCAGAGGTGTGGATATTATATTCTTCCTGTCAACAAGTGGCTCATGTAGAATGTTGGGATCTCCAGGTTTAAGATCAGATCTTGGAGGCCATTCGTCTCAACCCAATGCTTCCCTTGAGCTCTGCTATCCCGCATACAGGGAAAGCAGCGATACTTTGTGTACCCACGTTGCTGACTAAGAAAGAAGCACTGCATTTTGAGGGTCAACACAGATGATCCAATTGTGTCTATCATATTGCAATAACTCAATGACCCTCTTTATATCTCCATGTTCTTCACGAAGAAAGATAGAATGTCCAATAGGGACTGAACTAAATAAATTACTATTATGTAGAAGGACATAATTCAAGCTTCGCTTTAAGATGTCAATAAACATTCGCTATTAATTTGTATTGTAGATTGAAAGCCCTAATTCCTTTAGTAAACTAGGAATGTCATGGCAATACACAAAACCGTTATCACTTCGAAAGTACTGCAAAAATGTACTTTCTCTGGTTCGAAAGTATGATACTTTCGCTACTTGTTCAAGTAAGTTTTTCTCATTCAGTCTTGATGCTAGGATTTCGAAAGTTTTTTTTGATAGGCCCAAATCACATGCCAAATCATTCAACTCGTGCTGATCAAATCCTCTACGAACCGAATCCTCGTGAATTTCAAAATCTGCATCATTGCTCTCTGTCACTGTGTTCTTCAACATCACTCAGATCTTCTAGAGGAAGTAGTTTTTCGAAGAATGGCACTGGAATTTCAGCTAAATAAGGCCTTGGCCTTATAGCTGACGGTAGATTAGGATATTCTATTTTACTTTTATTTTTCTTGTTAAATCCTGATGTTTTAACTAAAAAATGTGAAAGTTTGTGCAATGCTCCTTTTGCTCTCGCCAAACCATGGGGTTAACAAATGGCAACCTTTCACGTGTTCCTTTGGTCCACATCCGTAAACACTCGACACACTGCCTGCACGCTTGTTTGACAAATGCACTGATGTTTGCCCTCTGACTTGGAATGGTGAAAATCCAACAAATGTGCCACGTAGCTGTAGATAAATTCAATTGTAATGCTAGGCAAATCTTATTGCAGCTAAGCAGTGGAATTTTACTTCTCGGGGGGGTAAGCTGTGGAGAAAAAAATAGACGTGCTAGAAAAAGACTGACTACAAATTTGGAATCAGAATGCTAATTTTAGTTTAAATCAACACAAAAATCTAACTCAACAGAAACTTTTTTTCAAATTGTTCCCCGGTGTAATCTAAGAACTTACGCATGAGTATCATTCATGAATATATTTGTATGTACATCTTGTAACTGATGATGCTAAGAATGTTGTTGAATTCTATCTCAAGTCTGGATGCGTTTAGCTAGATAATTATCACATTAGCTTAAAATTAACTCGATTATGACACGTTGATTTATTGCCCCTTTAATCATTTAGATTCCACTCCAGTATGTGGCACCGCGTTGATTTGCTTCTGCTGATTTTTAGAATTTTCCTTTTCTTTCGACTGAAGCTAAATACTTTGCTCTGTTTGAAAAAAATGCTCCAGATGATTTATGTTCTTACTTCTGAGCAATTTTTTTACTTGTAGAGAACGTCTTTTCCCGTCTTTACTATATATTTTAATAGAATATTTGTTATCGTTAATCTTTTGCACTTCTTATCATTCTTTTTAACACCTTTGAATTTAGCAGTCGGTTTATTGCCTTATTCTCATAATCAGGTGAAATCTGGAGGTTTGTGTGCTCTTCCGGCCTCAATACCTTCAATCTACCCTCTTGGCCTAAATACCTACAGAATAATCTGTAGTTATATATCTTGCTGTGAATTTCATGCATTGTATCTTTATCACTTTAAAGATCTCTCCTTACAAAATTCATCCGTGATATGAATTCATTGCAATTGCACTTAAAATTGCAGATATTATTTTAAGTATAGAGAATTCATAATGCGGCTTCTTCCTTGGTCGTATCTCAAAAATAGTGATTTCGTGTTTTTTTTCTTCGATCCGCTCTCAGGGACGTCTACCTTTAAAAAGGAGGTTTAATCTTGTTTTACATAGACGTAGGACTGCTGGGATTTTCCTCCTCACCTGCTTTTGTAGAGTCGCCAATGGAGGACTCCACTTCAGCACCAACCGCGGTCCACATCCTTCCTTTCACAGGGGGCTGCCAAGAGAGCAGCCAGGCAACTTAAAGTTAATAGATCCCTGTGGAGGCCGCTCGAAAGGACTAATTCCTTTAAGAGGAGGGGAGCAAATGATAGTTTAGTCTGTGGATTTGTGCCTCTCACATTCCTGCAATCCTGCATTACAAGTCAGAGGAGCCCGCGTGCCTGGCTCCCTCTTTCCGATGGTGGTCCGCCTGCTGGCAAGGAAAATAAGAACAAGACGCATTCCTCGATTTGGATCGGTGAAACATTGATTGGAAGGCGGATAATAGCCACATGAAGGCCCCCTGAGTTGCACATGGTACCACAAGTAACCCGCCATAGACTAAAGAAACTTGGATGTGGTTGAATCTGGGCTCAGTGCCAAACACCAAACATGAGTCCATCCCTATGCAAGCTTCTCTTGAAAGACTCACAAGGGTAGGATAGACCTCCTTCAGCGTCTGGTGTTTCTTTCACCGCTAATACCTTTTCCATCTTGGAGAAGGATCTGGCTGAAGCCAGTCCTTGCTGGCTATGGGCTCCTTATGGTTTACACTCGGCCTGATGTCTCCGTTCTTCTCTTTGCTTTGGATATTTCCTTTCATACAGTAGCATTGCATCTTCCCAGGATATGAGACATACAAGTAACCCGCCATAGACTAAAGAAACTTGGATGTGGTTGAATCTGGGCTCAGTGCCAAACACCAAACATGAGTCCATCCCTATGCAAGCTTCTCCTGAAAGACTCACAATGGGAGGATGGACCTCCTTCAGTATCTGGTGTTTCTTTCACCGCTAAGACCTTCTCCATCTTGGAGAAGAATCTGGTTGAGGCCAGTCCTTGCAGGTTATGGGCTCTTTATGGTTTACACTCAGCCTGATGTCTCCAGTCTTCTCTTTGCTTTAAATATTTCCTTTCATACAGTAGCATTGCATCTTCACAGGATATGAGACATACGGTTATTTCTGCATACATTCCTCCGCCAGCCGACTTCGATGCGGGATCTTCCGTGGCATCTTGGCCCAGTGGCCGAATCCCTTTCTCCTGCTCGGGGATTTTAACTGTAGACAGACGCTCTCAGTATACTACTTGATAAATCCGAGGGGTTTGGGCTTCGCTGATCAATTCAACGAGCTGGTGAGAGATGCATCAAATGGGAAAGAGTTTACGCATCACTTAGCCATAACCGCTTCATTTTCCTTTCATGATCTATTCCAGTGACATCCAGGTACACAGCTTGATTTTCGTTGAGATGTGGTCGATGATATCCATGTTAATTATAACTTCTTAATTAAGATATTATTTTGGAGCCCTCCTTGTGAGGTTATAATTTTAGATCAATTAGTTAAATTAGTTAATGAGACCGGTGAGTTCTTCTCTGGTACCCTAATCGCCTTGGGTAGAACTACTATTCATAGAAAGTCTGGTCGTTTTGCATGATGACCACTACCGTGAAGGTTACCCGAGAGAAATACGGCTCTCAAACAAACGCTTTATGCCTACATGCCCTCTAAGCGCCGCCAGAAAGATTTCATTGCCAGCGAAGTTCGTTGAGCTAGGCCTTGTTTCTGGTATGTTTTGAAGCATGGCCACTGCTCTTCGTGGCAGGCATATCTATCCTTGCTTAACGGGAAGTCCCCTCTTGCAGAATTGTGAAAGCGTGTCAAAAAAGAGTACTGGCACATTCTAGAGGGATCCCCCTACAGTTCTCCAAGTGAATGGGACCACAATGTCGGACCGGGTGTCCGAGGCGGAGTCATTTGTGAATGCTCTCTTCATACTCTCTAACCTATACGCTGATCAGCCTGCATTCAATATACACTGTGATTTCGCTTGAATTAGCCACTCAAATTTACCTACAGACGCAAAGAATCCTTCTACGACAGATTTACAATGAGAAATTCTATTTCACTCTCTCTTCATGAGCGAACACTACCCTTGGTATGATTGATGTCCTGTATGGCATGCTTCAACACATAGGCGAGTTAGTCATGGCCTTTCTGTTAAAACTTTTGTTCAAGATTGTTAATGATTGGTTCCTCCTATGCTCCTAGTAAATGAGTACTTTGCTCGCTTTTCGCAAAGCGTAGATAGATACTCTATCCCGGCCGGTTTCCACCCAAGCTCTCAACCTCCAACGTGTGCAAGTTGATGTAGAAATTGGCAAATGTTAGAGTAGCCTTTTTCCTTAAGATCAAAGGTCATTTCTCTTCTGCACATTGCGGCTTCGGCAACTTCTGCTCCACGTCGGATGCTCGGGGTCCTCGAGGGGAAAATGCCGTCTGCAAGTCTTTCCTTCGTAGATATCATTGAGCCACGGGGCGAGCAGACGCCTACCAATTTTTATTTCGGAGTTTTTGTGAGATCTTCGCTTCCTCATATGGGGGATTGGGGGCACTTTCCATCCCATTTTAGCAGTAGGAGGGTGTCCCGCATTTAATTGTACTCAGTGTCATATTATTTGCAATGAGCATCAACAATATCACCTTGGTGCGGCTTGAACATGTTCTCTTTACTCTCTGCGTGTACGACCTTTTAAATCTTTTGGTGCAGTTAGATGTTAACTCTTGAGCGTCAACGTCAACTTTAATTGAATCGCATATCACGCTATGGCGATGCGCGCAGGTTTTGATTTTTATTCGACACGACTAAGTTGTTGCACTTCTACCACCATCTACGTTTCCATCTCAACGCGGACTTGTTCATAAACGGGATTAAACTTAAAGTGCAGAATTCGCACCGTTTCCTTGGTCTTGTTTTCGAACGACGCCTAACGTACGAGGCTCATATTCACAGCCCTAGGGTCCCTTGTACCCGCGCCATGGACATTCTTCCTTCCGTGACGTACAACACATAGGGTTCTGATAGGGCTAACTCTTTGCTTTTCTACCCATCCTTTGTTCGTTCAAAGCTTGAATAAGAAAGCGAGTTTTATGTATTCACCGCCGAGCGTGTGTTGCAGAAGGTGGACTAGACCATCACAACGTTGTTCTTCTGGCGACCGGGGCCTTCTGCACGTCCCCTTTTCTGAGCCTACTTATTGATGCTAGGGGTGAGTAACTCACTTTGCGCTGTATATGTAAATTATACGTATGTACGCGACACCATGGCACCTTCATCAATCACGAAACGCCCTCACTGAATCCGTGGCCGATCTCGATGATGTTGTTTGTTATTTATAGACTGTAATCAACGTATTTAAGCTGTTTGTTACGTATCCCATATGAATTAAGAAATAGACCAAGCTTGCCCTTTGTGTTTAATGAAGTAAAGTTATCATGTTTTTGATTTTGCGGGATATATGAAAAAACACCCTATTTATTAAATTTATATGTAATGTAAAATAATGGAGTTTGCCTGTTGTTTGATAAGCCCGATATAAAATCAGTAGCATTTAAAAGCTCTTTAAAAAGGTCTCCGTAAATATATCCTTCGTTAACATTAATTGAATTCAATAATATTAAAGACTGAGTCAATTCTATTTGTATTAATGAATGAAAACTGCCTTAATTGTATTTTTTGGCTGCATTGATGAGACAGTTATATAAATAGTAACAGAATGGGCGATATCACTCAGTTGCCTATAAAGTACTTGCATCCTAAGACATAAATTGATGGAAAAAATTGCCTCACCTCAATTTCCTAAATAGAATGGGCGAAATTTAATGGGTTCTAGGCTGGCTCAAAACTTCCACATATAAATAAATTTTATGTTTTTTCAATTACTTAAAGATGAAAGAGCATGCGGGTTTATTTTAGAACAATAAACCTTTATTTTGTCTATTATTTGACCTTTTTAAAAATATGATTCTTTGTTTCGTAGTATAAGATGAGAATTGACACTCAAGAGGAAAAGTATATGCAAAGTAAATGTAAGAAAAGGTAAAAGGGACAGCTTACTTTTCGATGGAAGTAATGAGCAAATTAAGGAAAAAAATTATTAAAAATTAAATTAGTTATGTGCATGCATATATATGGTGCTTTGATGCTTCTCTTTGAAGAACCCTTCCTCCCCTTCATATCTTCTGCAAATATGTAAGGTAATTCTCTCAAAGTTTCTAGTGTTTCACGTTTTCTAGTCTCCACTGAATTAATTACCAAAGGAACCTGCACGAAGGTTGAACAATTTTTATTTCACTGCGAAGATAATTGACATCGAAGAGATGATGAGGATGAAATCTATTCAATTATTAAGGATTAGTGTTTGAGAATTTTTTACCCTCCCTTCTTCGATGTTTGAACAATACTTTCCCAAGAAATTCTTTAGCGTACCACTCTTTGCCTGCATGGGTCTAATGAAGATTTCTTGAGGTTAACAAGAGAAGATGAGATTTGCATAAATGGCTAGAGGTTTTTGCAATTTTAATCAATATCTTGTTTACACTATTAATTTGCATATTTTCTCTACCTAACAAATGTTTAGTCGAAGATTCTAAGCCATGTTCTCCTGAAGCAAAGCCTCTTTGTAGATATGTAACCAGTCCTTCAATTTGGAAAATAATTTTTTTTTTAGAATTTTCTTACGTATCAACATAGATAACCATGCCTAGATAAATAAAGGAATATTAATATGTATTTAGTTAAAAAAATAGATATACATTCAGTTAGAAAGGTTTTAGTGTCGAGTTCGTCGTGCTAATACACAAACAAAAGATATAATAATCATAAAAATAATTATTTCCTAAATTATCATATACGAGGGGCGATCAATAGGTTTTGCGAATCGGTAGGGCAAAACAGAAGAAGGGGAATGGCTGTTTGTCGGGGTGTTAGGACAAGTTATGACAAGTCAGGACCTGCAGCCGCATGCACCTGCCTCGTCTATTTAAGGAGAAGTAGCTGATCGCAGATCGTCAGGCACAAATTTTTCAACAATGGAGAAGGTTGAGCACAGCGCAGTGATCAATTTTTTTATCAAGAAAAGCAAGAATGCAAAGGAGATCCATGAACGCATGGTTGCAGTGTACACCGACACGGCCCATTTCAATGCAGCCATTGCGCGCTGGAATAGGAAGTTCCGCCATGGTTGTGAGTCCCTTGAAGATGAACCCCGTCCATGACGCCCGTCAGACTTGACCATCGAGGACTATGTGGCCCGTGTGGAGAGGATGATCCTCCAAAATCGACGGGTAAAGGTCGAAGAAATCGAGCGAGAACTTGAAATATCACATTGAAGTTTTATCAACATCATCCACGACAATTTGGCCATGACCAAGGTCTCTGCCCGTTGGGTCCCTAGAAACCTCACGCCCCATGATCGACTTCAACGTCGTCAAGGTCCACAAAACCAGAGTTGCACAAGCTGCCCTGCTCGAGTACAGATTCGAGGAGCTCAACCGTCTACAGTCCAGATCTGGCCCCCAGCGATTACTTTTTATTCCGCCAGCTCAAGACCGCACTGCGTGGACACCAGTTTGGGGACGATAAAGATGTCCAGCTCGCCTTCCAGGAGTGGATTGAACAGCAGTCGATAGATTTCTGGCTGATGGGAATTCGAAGCCCCAGGGACAAGTGGTGCAAGTGCATTGAAGTCGAGGGTAGTTATATTGAAAAATAATAAAACACTTTTCCTCATATCTCGTTTCCTTATATCTCAATTGCAAAACTTATTGACCGCCCCTCGTATATTAACTAAGCTTGAAGGAATTAACGCGTCAGATAATTACATTCACGTAGGACTCTTGGTACCATGAAGCCAAACGCTTGCAATATAATCAACAATTCAACGAAATATCAATATAAAGGAAATCCTGACAAATTCCTAACTGCCTAATAATTGAAATTATCTTAGTCAAGCCAGGTATGAAATTTAAGCTTCTCTAGATCGTATTAGTTACGGCTTCTTTGATTGCATCTGAAGCTTACATTTTAGATTTGGAATATTACTCGATCAAAATCGAAAGAATTACTAAATATAATATTTTATTAATATCATTCGTGCGCATCTAATCCATAGACAATTTTCTGTGCTATTAATTATTTTTTCTATCATTGGATCAGCTTTTATCCTCGGCTAAACGAACATAAATCTCTTACATTCATATATTAGGGATCGTCAATGAAAAATATCAACTTATTCTAACATTTGGATGAAAGTTAATTAGCCAAATGAGTTAACAAATGCAAGAAAGATCATTTTATTATAGGTTTGTTGATTTTAAAGGTTCTCTGATTGTCGATCCTGAGAAGTATATGTTAGATTTGAATGGACAATGGAACAAGTATTTATGTATCTCTATGTAGGCAGATCCTTACCTTGTTTGTAAGCAAGATATATATGAAGAAAAGAGGCAAGTGAAATAAATACAGCTCTTATCTATCATTATTTGGTCTTTAGCGTTATGAGGATTATATGCAGTGGTAAATACCGAATATTTTTTATCTAACTACTTTTTGCTTAAAAAACTCCTCCTGGATCAAGGAATTATCTATTGTTTTTAGTGCTGCTGGCCGAAAATAATAATTTTCCCTTCTGTTTTCAAAAAATCTGATCATAGCAATGATTGTAGTTGACATGTACTTTTAATCAACATAAAAAAAAAATAAGTTTCGTAATTATTTAAAGATTTTCAGACCTGCGCAGCAAGTTAATAATTCAGTCCATATGATCTAGGAATTGAATTATTACAAACTCAATCGTAATAAAATGAATGCTTCTCATGGCCATAATTTAGTTACGTGATATATTATTAATTAAATATATCCAGAGTATAATGGTTTTAAAACTAATCCTTTAACTTTGGAACGCACATTTATGTTCGTTCGCAAATTTTAAAGCTACTTTCGAACGTACATACAGCATATGTGCGCCTCTGCTTCCTGTTGATTTACAACTATACGGACGCGCATAAACTGTTACCAGGTACGTCATCAACTTGCTGATTGGTCAAAAGAAATACTAATTCTAAAATCAATATCATATTGCTCCGTATGGTGTCTGACGTTGACCATATGCTATAATCATTTTTTTTCTAGCGATTATGAGAACGTGATTCAGATAACAAGAGTGATGTGAGTGTATTGATTCCTGCAGTATTTTTGGTTAAGCTGGGATCCATTTGTATTTAAGGGTTATGTTGGTTTCAAAATAAATGTAGCTATAGTAGCAAGTGATGTTTTACGATTTTTAGCTGCGGGGCCTCTACGTCTCATTATATTGGTCGATCAGGTCCGTTAGGTTTTGTTTTTGTTTTGGGAATAACATTGTAACTATTAGGCTGATTTTAAAAAAATTTGAAACCCTCATGTTGTTTTACATTTAATTTCGAATGGTCGAATCACCAAGATCCTCACAGGGTTAATCCGGGAATTATTGAAAGTTTTGAAGGTCTTAAGGTCATAAATCAGCATAAGTGAGAGCACGTGACCTTTGGTCAGCAGACCTTGTTTGAATCTGTTATGAATGATAATATAAAATTTACGTGTGATGAGACAAACATTTATGCTACCAAGTTTAATTATGATGCCAGTATTGCATTGAGAATAAAAAATCTGAGTAGGCTTCACGATTAGAAAGATGTGTTTTTTGAGGAATTTAAACTTTTTGAAGGCATTCTTCTTTTGATGGCTATTTAAAAAAACCATCATTATAATCCTATTAATCACGAAGCCCATTAGCTAAGACACCAATATTTCATGCACATGATAGAGAGGCATATATTTTGGTTAGTCATTAATATTTTAGCATTTTCCCCACACTACTGTTGAATACAACAAATTCTATGATATAGCTGAATTGCTAAGCCTATATAAACCAAGCTTTAAATCGCTCGACATTCTTTTAAGTGGTATATCTATCGATGAAAGCCTATTACTGGGGAAAGGAAGATTGAGTTTTAAGATGTATATTCAGGCGTGTATCCAGGCGATGACAATAATCTTCCTGTAAATCTACTTGATGTTGATTAGACAAAACAGCGATAAAAAAACCAAACATATTCCTATCTATTATGGAAGACTTCGGGGGAAAAATGCTACTTCTTTATTTTTCATATTTTCTATAATATTTATCAATTTGTTTGGTTGATTAGGTGGCAAGACATGTATATAATAGACAACACAATTATATAATTATAATATGATAAACTTGTGTATATAAAAAGCAAAATAAACGATTAAAATAAGTAAAAGGCAAAAGAATATAAAGATTAAATTCGGAAAAATAACTCAGGTCTGTGACGCTGTTTTCTAATGTGAAAATCCAGCAGTTAAAGGATTAACCTCATCTTAGGGTCTGTCATTTACTACATTTTTTCTACGTTTAAACAAGGTGTTTGATAAGCTTATTAACAAAGTTAAAAACAGCATGCTTTATTATTTATTATACTACTTGCATTTATAATGATAAAAGATTTTAAGATAATATTCGGAATCTATCAAAATTCAACACTAATGATGATGGTGAACTTTATGCGGATTCCTGGGAATTATTTGTTCCTTATATTAATAGTTTAATTTAAATTTTCATTTTCGGTTTCAACGGAATATTGAATTTGATGAAGCTTGTATTTGAAACGGATTTACTTAAGGAATCAAAATTGCCTGAAGAAAGAGTAAAACTAGCAAAAATAAGATTTTGTCATTGATAAAGAGCCATGACGATCAACGCAAATCATAATCTCAAAATTAAAGCCGGAATTAACGAGAGAATACGCAGGAAGTAAATCATAAATTGAAGGCATTTATGTTTAAATAGATATAGATCAGGGACTTGAAGAAAAAGTTCTTTTGATAACAGGAGTTCTTACTTTTTCCAAGGCCGCCTTCTACACTAGCAGGCATAATATAACGGTCAGTAAGAACAAGTGTATTTAAATATTTATTATAGAACTTTAACAAGAGCCTATATATTATAAAAATATTTAGATATATCTAATATCTATCTTTTGTAAAAATTACACCTGAATGTATTAAACATTTTGTAAATTATGAGAAAATAAACAAACTATCATCCAAATTGCAGCGGCCCTGAAGTTAAGGGTCATTTAGAAAAACAATGTAAAATGGAACAAAAACAAAAAAATCCCCTTAATATTAATATTGTTTTAGTATCCCTTTACTAACAATGACCTCCCGACAACTGATACTACACGACTGAATTATTTTTTTGCAAAATGATGAGGGAACATTGTTCCTTTCGTTTCTCAATACTTCCCAGAATTAATCTTGGTTCTTTGTATTTCTTCTTCGCGCCTAATCCCTAATAATCTTCCAAACGTTTTCTTTAGGTTTGAGATCCAGACTTTGGAGATCAACCCTTTTATCATTTAAAAAACCTTTGACTGGCAGGGAACGTTGTCTTGCACGAAGATAGGAGGTTGGAAGGGCATCTGTCGAAGAAACTGCATGTTGATTTGAGCATTGACATTTCCTTGTAGGCACATAAGTGGACCAGAAGCAGAGGTCACTCCCAAAGCCATTACACTGCCTCCTCCATATTTCACTCTCTTTTTCACACCTTCATGAGATAACCTTTCGCCACATCTTTGTCGCACGTACATTCCGCCATCGGAACCAATCCCCTTCAAACTTCGATTCATAGCTAAAATGAACCAGCGCCCACTGCTCTTTTGTCCAAACGACATGTTCGTGAGCGTAACGAAGACGGGCTCTTTGATTCTTCTCGAAGATCAGAGGTTCCTTTGCCGGTGCCCGAGCAAGCAATACAGCAAGCACCGAGTGTCCTCCTAGAAACTGTTTTGAGCGATTTGTTGACATCGGAGGTATAGCTGAACTCGCAAGATATCTCAGCGGTACTCTTAAGCATATCCTTCAGTGACATCCTAACCATAATACGATCCTGTCTTGGTACTCTTTTATGAGGTCTACCGGTTTTTGGTTCAGCATTTGTGGATCCTGATCACTGAAAACGACCAACGCTCATTGCACAACACTTCTAGAGCTTACTACAGTAGTTTCTATCAAATAATTTAACTTGTTCTCTTTGTGAAGGCACGCAATCCTTTGTTTATCATCCCAGGACACAGATCGTCTCTCACGATCCGACACGTTGACACTTGAATGTTCCAATAATGTATGGTTATAAGAAGTAAGTGTTAGCACATCAACAGTCTCCTAAACATGAATACATCGATTAGTAGTTAATTTTTTATAAGTTACCTTTAACTTTTGGCCGTTGCACATTGGAAAATAGTTTGTTTATTTCCTCAGAACTTACGAAATATTTATTAAATCAATTTCAATTTTCACGAAAGATAGATATATCTAAATATGTGTATAATATATAGCCTCAACATTTTGTTAAACTTTTATAATAAATATCTAAAATACATTTGTTCTTACTGACCTTTAGTGCATGTCTATTTAAGTATAAAGGTGTTCAATTAATGATTTATTTCATTCCACTTCTATTTTTATTTCTGAAATTGTTGCTTCTCCAATCCATCTTCTAAACTTTTACACTTTAACTACCTCCAACATCCATGCCGCTCTTTATATTCAGGTAGTGCTTTCGAAATCTGTGACTGTTATTGCTACCATATATCTTTTTATGTTTCTATAAGTTTTCATCAGTTTCTGACTGCCTTTTGAGTTAGGTGTACTAGTTTCGGTACCGTAGGTTATAACTTGTTGGATTCATTGCTTAAATACTTGGCTCAAGAACCCTAGACACCTAGCGCTTCAAGAAGATTAAGCTAAGATTTCGTTCCGTTCTCCAGTCAAAATATTTCTACTGATTTCCTTTTCCACCCTCCCATTCGGCAAGACAAGCTGTCCTTATTATAAAACCTTTCGCAAATTAGAATACCAATTTTATTGCTCAATCTGAGAGGTTTAAAGTTACATATCATGGCTTTTTGGTGTCGAAAATTTTATTATTAGTCCTACGATGCGAAGAGAAAATTATGATGCCCATTTGGTGTATATGTAGTTATTTGCAATAATTGTTGAGCGGCCTACAGAGGATCATATTTTGAATGGGCTAAAAAGATTAAAACGCTTAAAACTTTTCTTTGAATCTCAACTAGAACAAGTGGAGGTTTCGGGGTGCATCGAAAATCATCAAGGAAGTAAAATACCAAATAAGGCGTGTGGATTTTCATAAGAACCGAAAATCTACCGTAAGATAAGAGGAAATTACCAACAATACAAAAGGGAAGCTATTGATGAAATATTAGGATTAAAAATCACCATGATAGCTTATGTGGCATCGTAGCATGGGTAGACTTCATGAGAAAGCGTTATAAAGAGGAGCATCAGTTAACGATGATTACATTTATATAAAATAAACTAAAAGGTGGGGGTCCTCAAAATGCAGCAGTGTGGTGAGATTTTAGACGGCCGAAAAATCCAGAATACACAGTGCAGACCAAAAAATCCGATCACTATCCATAACAAATGTATTTTTGTAACATTCAGAAAGCTCTAAAATATGTTCTATTGTAGATATAAACTTCAGTGAACGGCGTTTTGTAGAACAGTCATGCGGCTTGCTGATTCTGTGTTGTGTCAGTTGGTTGCTAGTAGAAGTTGTGAGTGCACAAGTCGTCAACTTCCAGTGCATACTTTGTGTTCACAAAATAACAACTCTTTTTACCAAAAGTGCTGTATTTTAAGAAAGCCTATAATTGTCGAAGAAACAACTATCAAGTAACTAAACCAGTGCTATTGTTGCATTACATAGACTGGATAATCACAGAGACAAATTGCAAAAGAATTAGGTATATCTAAAAGTACCGTGAATTTATGGGTTTCCTGGCGAGTGGATCGATGCGCTTTATCTGTGGCTCTTTCTGTGGTTCAAGTTATCTTTTTACATAACGCCTGTTTTAATTTTGCTTTTGGCATTGTTATTGCCTGTGCTTTCACCATTTGCTGTGTAGCTTTTTCGTGCTTTTAGGTATTGTTTACTAGTCTGCCCGCCTTAGCTTTGTAAGTCACTTGTTACCCGTTTCCGTTCGTTCGTTTGTGTCGACTGCTCGAGTGTATCGTTGAATTGTGTTCCCCCCTAATATGTGTGCTTGATCTGCTATTGTTCAAGTTATCCTTTTACATAACGCCTGGCACGTTTGTGCTGTGTTTCAATTTTGTTTTATGCATTGTTATTGCATGTGTTTTCACCATTTGCTGTGTTGCTTTTTGTGCTTTTAGGTATTGTTCACTAGCCTGCCCGCCTTAGCTTTGTAAGACACATGTTACCAGTTTCCGTTCGTTCTTTTGTGTCGACTGCTCGAGTGTATCGTTGAATTGCGTTCCTCCTAATCTGTGTGCTTGATCTTCTATTGTACATGTTCATCTTATCAGTAAGTAACTCTTTGTCATTTTTTTTTCTCCTTTTCCTCGCCTCTCTTCTTCTTTCTGCTTCGCACCCACGTGTTTTTTTCAAGCCGCTTTGTTATTACCTCCGCTCTGTCTTCCTGCCCACACGTCCTGCTGCCCTCCCCTTTCCCCCTTACCAACCACTAATTCTGATTCGTCAGTATTTTTTTCCCTCGTTTCTTGTTTCTATCGTTATTTTATTTTTTCACACTATTCAATTACTCTTTATTTTTCTCGATTGTTGTTTCTCCCGTTATTGTGTCGCTTAAGCCACTATACTTATATAGTTAATTTGCTTTTCTCCCATTATTGTGTGGCTTAGCCACTCTACTTATATAGTTAACTAATTTGTGTTATGACTGATAGGTTAACGATTCTTGCCCTCAATGGAACTGCTACCAGTGTTTATCAAAACACCCATACTCACATTAATGCATTGGGAATTTCTCGTTCCCGCCGCCAGACTAAACGTGGTTTTCGTTTAGCGCCTGCTCTTAGAAAACATTTTACTTGATTCAAGCCCCTCCACTTAGCCCTGATTCTTCTTCACCTGCCCCTTCACCCATTTTCACAGAGTCTCTCCTTAATGTCAGAAGCCTCTCGAAGAAGGCTGACTACATTGATGACCTGCTCGTTAACACTCGAATCACTCTCCTTGGACTCACGGAAACTTGGCTTGCCCCTTCTGCTTGCTGTTTAAATCTCGCTACCCCTGATGGTTAGGTCCACTCCCATACCTCCCGTAACTCTCGCGGTGGTGGAGTTGCTCTCATTCACAGTGCCTCCCTCCCTCTGAATAATCTGCCCTCTCCCCCTCTTCTTTCTTTTGAGGCGCTCATCAATGTCTCTTATTCCACCCCCTCGATAACTATCTTAGTCCTTTACCTTCCCCCCAACTCCTTCCTTGAAATTTTTCTTGATGAATTTAGTAACCTCCTCGCTGGCTTTTCTCCCACTGGTTCTCTGCTAATCCTCGGTGATTTCAACCTTCCTGGCCACAATCCTAACTTCAAAGCCTTTTCTGAAATCCTTGATCTCTTCTCCCACACCCAACACGTTTCTTCCCCTACCCACTCTCACGGTAACATTTTAGACCTTGTAATCTCTGACTGTCTTATTTCCAACCTGACGACTACAAATTTGTCAAATGCTATATCTGATCCCTTCCTTATCAACTTCAACTTTTCTATCCCATTTCATATACCTTCCCAGCTGTCTCATAATCCTAAGCCTTTCCGTCGACTAGCCTCCCTTGATATTCCCTCCCTATCTAATGATGTGACCTCCAAACTTCCTCCCATTGATGCTTCTGCCTCTCCTCACCAGATTCTCTCTTCTTTGGAGCAACCCTATCTAACTTGTCCTGATGCTCACTCTTCCCTTGTCACCCCTTCGAACTCCCGTTGTCACCGTGCCCCTTGGTACTCTATAGAACTTCTCCGTGCTAGGCAGTCCATGCGTGACCATGAAAGAGTCCTTAGAAAGGCTAGCAACCGTGGGTAAGACACGACCCCTCTCTCGCTGGCGTTCCGACTTGCGACAGCTTCCTACGTGGCGAAATTAAAATCTGCTCGTAAGGCCTTCTCACGTAATCTGCTTACTGATAATAGGAATGATCCCCGTACCATCTTCTGCCTACTCTCCCATCTTACTTCCCCAGCCCAGGTCTCCCCACCCATATGCCCTGCTACTCTCTCGAATTTCTTCGCAGATAAGGTCACTAATCTCCGTGCCTCCCTCCCTCAGCCTTTTTTCCCGGCTCCTGCCATTCTCCCTGACTTCCCGCCTCAGCCGCTTATCGTTTTCCCCGCTGTGACCGCGTTGAAGCTTACAGCCCTGCTCTTGCGTTCTAAGAAATCGGGCTCCCCAAAGGACATTTTTCCCCCTAAACTGTTATGTATAATTCTCCCTGCTATCCTCCCAACGCTTCTTCACCTGTTCCACACTTCACTTGCAACTAGTCTTGTTCCCTCTTCCTTCAAACGTGCCAACATCCGTCCGATTATTAAAAAGCCTCAACTGAACCCCACTGATCCTTCTAATTATCGCCTGATTTCACAACTTCCTTTCCTCTCTAAGGTTCTGGAGAGAGTGGTTGCTTCACGCATCAACAGTCACATGGTGGCCTGTAACATTGATGAAACCTATCAATCTAGTTTCAAGTCAGGTCACTCAACAGAAACCGCCCTTCTCAATGTGTCCGATTGCTTACGAAGAGCCGCGGACAGAGGTTCTGCCTCCATCCTCGTTCTTTCGACCTCTTCTCTGCCTGCGATACTGTAGCAGGATGGCCCTTTTTTCTGATCACTCCACTCTTTGACACCACTTTTGTAGCGGTAGGCTTTGTGGTACGTGAGTTACTTCTTTGATGATGTAGGCTTTGATCTAAGAGTGCTAATTCGGTAGTTTTGTTCTTAAGGAAGAGTTATTTTAACACGTAAGGATAAGAAGAAACACAAGATTTATACCAAAATAAAGATATATTTTAAAAGAAACACTTAACTATGACAAACAAACAGTTAACACATTTCTATCCTTGTCCCAATGTTAAACTCGACACTTCCGCTTGTCATCTAGGCTTTTCACAATGTCTGGTATGACAAAAATAAACAACTAGGCTACACTTAAACACACCGATTGCCGATTAGTATTTTTATCGCGACTCTATTTGATTAGCGTTAAACATTAAATTAACGTACTCTCGTCTACAGGCAAATATGACCGAGGTTCACGAACAATGGTTTCTAATCCCCTTAAAAATGTGAGAGCTACTAAACTTCTACTATCGCAATATGAATATAAATGTTCTTTCTAACTTACATAAAAGGAGATATTAGGGATTGCCAGATGTCGCTGGAAGGCTTATCTCTCGCTTTGGAGTAATGTGGCCGATGGTTGAATTTCGTCAAGGAGGGATAGCTTGACGCCTCTTGGTGTCTGATTCTTCAACGTAATTAAAGAACGGGAGCTCCTTGGGGCTGGGTTTTTCTCCTCTTACTCTTACGGAGCTTGAGATGTGAGAGTCACTCGAGTGTGAGCGGGTTTACTTTTCTTCAGTCAGACTTCTTCTCAGTCTGTGAAGGATTCTTCGGTATGGCATCGATATAAAGATTGACTATTTATGTTAATACGGGCCGGGAAGGGGGGATCGATTTTCTCTCTCTGATCCTATCGTTTCTCACGTAAATAGTCTTGTATGGCTGAAGGATCGATCTTCACAAACTGAACCTTCTTCTCTCTTATCGAATTCTAATCTTCCTGTCTGGCAAGGATCGATTTTCACGAACTGATCCTCCTTCTTGCGTATCGACTTCTAATTTTCTTGTCAGGCTGAAGGATAGATCTTCTTGAACTAATCTTCCTTCTTGCGTATCGACTTCTAATCTTCTTTTCGAGCTGAAGGATCGATCTTCAGGAACTGATCCTCCTTCTTGTGTATCGACTTCTAATCTTATTGTCAGGCTGAAGTATCGATCTTCTTGAACTGATCCTCCTTCTTGCATATGGACTTCTAATCTCTACTCTTTCTTTAGGGGCTTATTTATAGGCGGATCATCGCCCCATCTAAAGGGGGAAAATGACCAGGCCACAGGGGGGGGGGGGGACGCGAATGGTGAGTTCGCATCTGAGGAGAGCGAGAATTGCGAGGTTGGCACTGGGGTGCCCAAGTTGGCTTGCTAATTAGAGGCTCGCAACCGCACCGCTACTTGGCGTGCCTTTTGACTAGCACTGCTTTTTTTTCATAACCACGGGTTTATGGATCTCGTAGGTAATTGGTTCGTTAGAACGTCGTTTAAGGGCCTTATGTGGTCGCCTTAAAACAGATGTTAGCTCCAACTGCGCAAAGCGGCGAGGAGATAAAACAGGGTAGGCAGTTACGGTTATTCGCCGGCTACCGTTCTTACGCTTCTCCTCATGGGGGGAGGGGGCTTTAATGTACCTATACTCCTCCGGGATGCTTAATGTAGACATTTCTCTACAGATACTATTGACCATACCGTCCTACTTGATCGTCTCCACTCTGTCCTCGGCATATTAGGCACCGTTCGTGACTGGTTCCACTCTTACCTCTCGTCTCGTACCCAATCCGTTGTGATTGATGACGTTTGATCCGACTCTACCCCCATTCGCTTTGGAGTGCCACAAGGCTCTGTCCTTGGTCCTCTACTCTTTCGTATCTACCTTCTCCCTCTTAGTTCCCTCCTCCGTAACCTCGGTCTATCCTTCCACCTCTATGCTGATGAATCTCAAATTTTCGTTTCCTTATCCCCCACGCCTCTTGCCGACTCTATCACCGACCTGCTGGCTGCCTACTCCTCCATTTCTGACAAACTCTCTACTAACTTTTACAGGCTTAATCACTTTAAAGCTGAGGTATTCCTCGTCGGCACCCCTACTCTTGTCAAAAAATCTAAATCTCTCTTTCCCTCGCTTACTCTGGGCGGTAATACTATCATTTTCTCTGACTGCGTTAGGAATCTGGGTGTTGTTTTTGATGAGCATCTCTCCTTTAAGCCTCATATCCGCAATTTCAGCAAATCCTAACCTCTCTCGCATTCGCTCTCACTTTGATCGCCAAAGTCTTGAGACTGCTGTTCATGCCTTCATCAGCTCAGGTCTTGACTACTGTAGCTCTCTGCTTGTGAATCTGCCATCTTCCTCTCTCCGCCCCCTTCAAATTGTACAGAACTATCCCGCCCGGATTCTCCTTCGTCGCCCTCTCTTCTTTCCCTCGCAACCCTTGCTGCATGAGCTGCACTGGCTCCCTGTCAGATCCCGTACTGACTTTGAGATACTTCTCTTCACATTTAAGGCCCTAAACAACAAGGCCCGGTCTTACCTATCGCCACGCCATGTCCCACTGGCCCTTTGGTCATCGCAGGCACCTCTTTTGAATATTCCTCATTCATCCCTGTCGTGGTTATACATTATATTACATCAATACCATATTATATCTATGGGGAGTGACCAATAACTTAGAGGGAAACCGAATAGGGACGCAACACAACTCGTTTAGACGGGCTAGGAAGCAAGAAAGAGTGCAAAGAGGTCAGGTAAATTATAAGCAATGGCAAAGCTCAAGGTTATTTAAAGAGGCATGTACAAAAATATCATTTTATTTACATAAAAATAATGAGAAATATGACGGCAAAATTACATCAGCTAAACGAGGTGGGCGATTGTAGTTATGAATCAGACTATGAAGTTAAATCTTAAGGTGTTATTGGAGGAGACTATTTAAATGGGGTGAATTAACGCAAATGGGTTACTGGAGGGGAAGAGGGGTTGGCTTGCAGAAAAGTCCGGGTGAGAGGTCAGGGTAAGGCTTCACGGATGTATTCTGCCCGTGAGGCGAGGCCGCTCGAAGCTTCTGAGCAGGATGTTAAAGTGATGACGGTTCTCCGAAAAAAGGGGGGGCGGTAACGTCCGGTCCAGGGAAGAGTATTTCGGCCACCCGAAAACGAGGGGCGAACGAGGAGGGCTTCGGCAGTTGTTGACGAGAGAAGTCGGAAAAATCACTCGGTAGCGATCGTTAAATGGAATTACCTCACTGGTTGGGGCTAATTCCAATACACAAAAGTTGTTCAGCTGTCTAGCCCGTGTAAAGGTGAATCGTAGTGGACGCGGGTCGAGGATACTGCTTGTGGAAGATGGGGTTAGGCTTACCAATTTAAGCCTAACAGATTCTACTCCAGCACATTGAACTTCCGTGCTGGAAAATAAATTCCACGTTGAATTTCCCCAACACATCTCTAACCGAAAGATGATGCTTTACAGAGCAGTTGCGTAGGAAAGGATCATCCCACCCGTCAAGCTAGAAATCTTGACCTGCTACGACATGTGTACAAACACACAAAAAACGTGAATCTGAGCTCAGCAGGAAATTAACGGACGTTAAGCCTTAAAAAGGTCAATTCTAGTGAATTTAACTAGTACAATTTAAAAAAAAAATCACAGAACATTGGCGACATTTCAGTGGAACCCCCATCAAAAAATACAATTAAATGGAGGCATAAATATGGGACTAAAGACTAAACAATTTAGTGGACCCCCCCTCAAAAAAAAAATTATAATTAGGAACATTAATGAGATAATATATATATACAATTCACGTGGAAAACCTTGGCTCCCGCCGGAGTATGGTTCAGGTAATCCACGGGTCCTTTAGCCTCGAGGACTGGGTAGGGTCCCTTTAACTGGCTAAGAATTTTGATGCTTCCCGTGAGAAATAGCCCCAGCACCTCCGCGCCAGGCTTGAATTTTCGTTCTCGTGACTTAAGGTGAAAGTAGGTCTTGTACCTCTCAATAAGTCCTTCTTCACGAGATACGACACTCGTTTGTTACCTCAGGTGGACTCACGCTCGAAGGCTTTAGTTTTCTTCCAAACGTCTACTTCTTTTTTGTGCCCTGATTACTCCATCCCTCTAATCCTTCTTTTCATGTGAGAAATACTTGGAATAAACCTTAATCAACATTCTTACAACCCCCTCAATGCTCTGTGTGTGACGAGGCCAGTCAGGTACTTTCATAGGAGAGTCAATGAAGTTTTTTATATTCAGACGTACTTAAAGACTAAGTGAGAGGTGGCTCAGAGACATCCTATGAACAATTGATCAGGTCTTCAATCTTGGTAGCATCACAATTGATGTCTGGTCTCCTTCTAAGGCTTACAAAGGAGTCTCACAGTTGAGTAACTCGGTCCCTCCTTCCCTGATGGTCTCGATTCTTTCCACCCTTTCAGTTCTCTCCGCCTGATCTTCAGAGCATACGAGGGTTTGGAGGATGGCTTTACTCTATGCATACCATGCTGATCTCTCAACAGTTGGCAAAACCATATCCAACACCTCATCCTCTGAAACTTAAGGCAGTAAAGTTCATGAAGTATGTATGTGCCTAGGTCGTTCAGTCCAATTGTGCCTAATAGTAAAATTAAACCAGCATGAGAAATTTACACCAATGATGAACTCAACAATCTGTCGTAGATTCTTAAAGGCTTTTCCTTTGAGCTCATGCTTTTATAACTAGAGTCGAAGAAATCTGTTAGCTGTGGCCATCCAGCAACTGTGGTTAACTGGTCCTATTTCCCAGAGAGAAAGCACTGTAGGAAGCACTCCATCTCTGATTGCCGATGAAATTCTATAGCCTTAGTGTTGATCAGTGGAAAGATCTTGCGCCACTTCCTGATGTAGTTTGGTAAGAGAAGGACCAAAAGATATTTGAGTGAAATTTGGGTTGATATCCAATTCTGTAACAGAGTCAAGGAGCTTTCCTATTGGTCCGGGTGATGTCGTAGAGTGAAGTTGGACTGCCCGGTCTCTTTTATCAATCTTTGTTTTCATCAACAAACAGCGATATTGCTTATTTATCGAATAAAAGTGAATACTAGTGATTTTAAACTGCATTGAATACTAAAAATTATAAATCTACGTATGTAAGTTAATTTATTTAGACATATAAAGTGATATTACCGCATTACGTCGAAAATTCCCATGTTCCCACTGAGTCTGTTTTGAAAGCCATTAGGCCTAAACTCAATTAAGTTATTAGAAGTTTCGTGGCGCCACCTCCATCTTGTTTAACTTATCTCTTCACTCTTTGAATTAATAAATTAAAACAATCACTCATCAATCAAAACCTAACAACCTTCAAAGTAAAACTTTTAACAATTAAACATTACTGTTTCTCCCAGGAACTAAACAAACTCCTATAGCACGTAAGCACTGTTGTCACATTTCTCCATTCACCCTTAGAAAGAATGGCTCCTCCTACTCTCAGGGAGGCAGACAAAGAAAAAATACTCCAATTACAAGAGGAAAAACCGAATTAAACGAACCAGTTAATTTTAATGAACTGCAGACCCATATTTCCTCATCTACGCTATCAGGTGATGCCAAAGACCTTATGAACGTTCTCTTTAAGTTTTTTTTATCATCTTTTGCCAAACAAGAACAAAAGATCATCTCTCTCAAAAAATCTAACGAAGAAATGAGATAAAAAATCGAAAAATTAGAAGAAAAGGTTGATTCTTCCGACGCTTATGAAAGACGAGATACGATTATATTCTCCGGCAATATACCTGAAGTTACCAATAATGAAAACTGCAGCAATATCATCCGCAAACTTATTAAAGATAACTGTCACATACAAATGCAAGAAGCTGACATCTTGGTTTTATCATCGTCTAGGTCTCAAGCCTAAAGTACAAGGTCCTGACAAAAGAAACATAATTGTGAAGTTGCGCAGAAGTGATCTAAAGCGTGATAGCTTCTCAGCATGCAAAAAATTCAAACCTCAATTCTATGTAAATGAACAACTGACTCCAAATCACAACAAAATCTTTTTTGTCCTCAGCCAAGCTCAAAAGAAATTCTCCACAAAGATCGCCGGCTGCACTACCAGAGATGGATTCATCAACGTTTTCCTGCCATCACCCTCCGGTCGCCGTGACCTACGTATATTTATCAATACCCGAGCTGCCCTCCGAAGGTTTCTGTCAAGACACCTCAATTCGACGCTTGCAGACTTTAAAGGTGAGAATCTCTGGAACGATCAGTAATAATACCGTCGGCGATATTACTGCTTTAGATGAGAAAAAAAACAAACAAAGCATGTTTTGACCTAGCATTCACTTACTTTTATTTCAATTGTATTACATACTTTATTCCATTTTCTCTTATTAAAGTTATCATAAAAATAGTATTTTAACTGTTTATAGATATTTTATACGTAATTTCAATTTGTAACCTTTAATTTTTAAATTCCAATTGAACTACCTTTATGTTTGAACAACTCGATCACTTCAATAATGTCGATCCAGACATAAACCATTTTGATGAATTATATCCAAATTTAAAAAGAAAATAACGTAAGAAACCAATACTATTATTGTGATAAATTTAACACTTCATTTTCATTTGAAAAAACAGACCTGTCCATTTTAAATCTTAATATTCGATCATTGCACGCAAACATTGATGAATTTTCAATATTTTTGTCAACACTTAATTATAAATTTTCCGTTTTGGCATTCACCGAGAGCTGGCTAACAAATAATAATAAACACCTTATCAGTGTCCCAAACTATAGCTTTTTTCATTCACTACGCGACGTAAACAAGATAGGGGGATCTATAAGCGTGTATATATCTGATATACTCAATAAAAAAAAGTCGAAAAAATTAGTATTTCCTATAACTATATTGAAACTTTATTTATCTAAGTAAAATCAAATGGTAAACAATAATTCATAGATAAGATTGCTGAATAAATCAATTACTTCAATGTTACAAACAATGACGACATAATAATTACGGGAGATTTTAACTTAGATCTATTAAACTTTGAAAACCACGCATCAACTCAGTCCTTCCTCAATACTTTTTATTCTTATTCCTTACTTCCAATTATAACAAAACCGACAAGAATAACCCAAAACTCAACAACACTAATTGACAATATTTTCAGAGTTCACCCCCAAAATTACTCTTCCGGTATTATCCTTTGTGACATATCGGACCATCTTCCTATATTCATGATCCAAAAGTCTCATTTCAACTCAAAAAATATTCTTGAAAACCGAACAATAACCTACCTCATAATTAACGAAAATACCTTATCAAACTTCTATAACTAAGTTCTAAATCAGAATCTATATGAAAGTTCCTCCGACGAGTTAATTCTAAGGCTAGACGATGCTTTTAAACTTAATTGTCCTCTAAAATCTCAAACCATATCATATAAACACAAAACAAAACCTTGGATAACAAACGCAATTATAAATAACATCAAAAAACGTCAAAAATACTTTTCTCTTTATTATCTTAGTCAAATTCCAGAACACACATATAAAAAATTTTCGGAATAAAGTTACTAACCAAATTAAAATAGCCACGAAAAATTATTACCATGAACGATTTAATCAAACGAAAAACAATATAAAACAAACTTGGAAAGTAATCAATTCTGTGATAAAACCTGAAATTACTAAAGTAACAAACCAAACTAAACAAATTATCATAGACGGCAAACCAGTTGATGACAATAAGGAAAAAGCGAATGAATTTAATAAATTTTTTGTCAACGTAGGTAAAAAATCTCAGACTCCTGCAAAATAGTCGATAAATCTTTTCTTTCGTATTTTAATGAGATTAATGTACCAAATTCCTTGTTCTTTTCTCCTGTAAGTGTAGCCGATATAAAAAAAAAATCATTAGTTTACTAAAAAATAAAAATCAGGTATTAATTCAATCTCCACTAAAATTTTAAAATACATCTCTGATATAGTTGCTCCAATTTTAGCATCAATAATTACTAAATCATTTACGCAGGGTATATTCTCAAGTGTACTAAAAGTTGCTCGGGTAACACCGTTACCAAAGGCCAGAGACCTCAGAAACGTCAGCAATTACCGCCCTATTTCATGTCTTACAATGTTCAGTAAAATATTTAAAAAAATAGCATTCAATAAACTTTATATATTTCTGGAATCTACTTCACTGTTGTATAAACACCAATATGGTTTAGACGACAGAAATCAACAATTCACGCGATAATAAACCACCTTCAATATTTATATGATAACATTGAAAAGGGCCACATTGTATTCTCAATTTTTCTCGATTTTAAAAAAGCTTTTGATTGTGTCAACCATAATATTCTACTGTCAAAATTAGCTATGTACGCAATTAGAGGCAACTGTCAAAATTGGTTCAAATCATATTTATCTGAAAGAAAGTAATTTGTCTCCGTCAATGGTCAAGACTCATCCCACCTTAATATTACAACTGGGGTCCCACAAGGCTCCGTGCTAGGGCCACTGTTATTTTTAATCTATATTAATGATTTTGTGAAATCATCTTCTCTGTTTAAATTTATATTATTCGCGGATGATATTGCCTTATCAACGCCTTTGCCCTATAACAAACTGAGCAACATTGCATCTACAATAAATAAAGAACTCGAAAATGTCTTCAGGTAGCTTAATGTAAATAAACTATCAATAAATGTAGATAAAACCAAATATATTCTTTTCTCTTACAAAAAATCTATTGAATTGCCCCATATTAAAATGGGCGACGGAATAATTTATGAAACTACTCATATCAAATTCCTAGGCATCTCTATTGACAAAAATCTGAGTTTTAAACAACATATTACGCCTATCTCAACAAAACTATCAAAATTGATTGGAATATTATATAAATTAAATAAGTTTCTTCCTAAATCTATTCTCCACTCTTTATATATGAAAATGGTACAACCTTACTTGACATATAGCATAGAGAGTTGGTATGGAAAATATCAAAATTATCTCAATAAATGAGTCATATTACAGAAAAAAGCAATTCGAGCCATCCATCAACTTGACTACAAAGAGCACGCTAATCGATATTTTAAAGAATTCAGAATTCTAAAATTAAATGATCTCTTTGTTTTTTAAACATCATTATTCCTTTACAAAACAATAAAGTGTTCCTATAATAACTATATATTTAATATGTTACAAACAGCTGATAATACCCATAATCACCAAACCCGCAATACAACAAAATTTATTTCACCCTTGTATTCAAAATCAAAATCACGATGTAGCTTCCTGTACAAATCTATCAAAATATGGAATGGCTTGGATGACAATATCAAATCCCAAACCAATTTAGCTCAATTCGAAAAAGCTCTTAAAAACAATATAATTTCGGCTTACTAAATTTCTATTCAGTTTTTGTTATTGTGTATTTATTTGTTCCCGTACAATATTATACTGTGTACTATTACTTTTATTTATACATTATAAATATGTTATTATTTATATAAGACTGTGACTATGTTAACTACAGATCTTTTGAAATAATCGCTAGAAATAAAATAGTTTTTTAATTTATCTCTAAATTTAAATAATATAATTATTCGTTATTTGCAATCTTTACAATGGTTAGGTTCTCAAATGTATACTTAGTTGTTTATATTTTTATAACAAAGGCGTTCTTTGTTCGTAAACATGAAGGAATTTTATTCTTGATAATGTTATGCTTAGTCTTAAGTTTTAAATTTCTGCCCTAAAAGTCACTGACTTATTTTAGGCCCCTAACTAATCTTTGTATGTATATACATATATACGAGTATGTATAAGTACTTATTGTAACTTGTCATTAAGATTTACAATGTAATATTTTTATACTGTACATTGGATTAATATGGAATAAAGAAATAAATAAATAAATATAAATAAATAGTGTTGGGCTATCCAGGTTTATAATTAGATGACGGAGAGGGAGTTCCCCAGTATGCAGGTTGCAAACCAACCTAACAAGTTTTCTGCCCAAATGGAGCTCCACTTTTCGCATTACTCCAGCATTTACACCTATGTTTACATTCATGGAGTCTCCTCCAAAGGCTATTAGGCTTTTATCCAAACGTAACCTTAGCGATCTTCTCGGCATGTGATTCTTCTTCTTTAGCCTTTTCTGGGACAAAGTGGAAGAGGTAATTGATCCCCGGCTTAGTGATAACAGTGCAATGCTCCTCCTTTGTTTTTGCTGAAACAATTTTTCACTTCCTTCTGCCTCCATCATAAATTTGTCACATCAATTCGTCCATCAAAGAGAACACAAGAAATTCCCCCATCCTTCCTTAAGTTTTCCTCAAAATCATGTTTAATAACTGTCATTAGCTTCTCTTGTGCTCTCTTAACTTTATTATTATCAGTTACTTTACTTATATCTTCTTCAGTAATGAATCCAGCATCTATCAAAGCTGCTGTTGCTATAGCTCCATTTGGTTTCAATCCGACACCACACCTTATACTAGCAAGAGCAATATTTGGAACTTCATCATAATTCTTTCAATTCATAGTGGAAGATTCCTGCTCTTGGACAGCTTCAAAGGTTACTTCATCACCCAAACTCTTGTCACCATCAGAATATTCTGCCTTCAGATCTTCACCTTCTGCCAAAAAAATGCTCGATTTCTTTGCTTGCTGCTTTTCCTGCTAAAATAGCGCTTTACGTCTTACTTGTTCTCATTCTTTCTGCTATCTTTTCTTTTTCTTTCCTTTCTGAAGCTCGTAATTGTATATTATGCTCTTGAATATCATGATCACCAATTTAAAAGGTTCCTTTACTTCCAACCCTCCCCTTTTGTCCTTTAATAAATGCCACTTCGCTAGTATGTTTTTTTTCTCTTTAATACAACAGCATTTGATGTGGGCTTCAGTCTCATAGCCATTACAACCTACTATCAAATAACTTATCTAGTGTGGCAATGAACCTCTTTGTTACTTCAATTTCTCCTTTACCAAGGGAAGATTTTACTTCCTACTTCGACACCTCCGTAAGCTTTGATATTATTCTGACCTTTTGATTTACAACAGGTGGTTTGGTTAAAGAGAGCATTAGCTTTGGTTCATTGATTAATCAAGCCCTGATACATGTCTTTTACCAGCTGGTCTACTTCATAATTTTTCCGGTCATTTTCACTTTGCTCCCTCAGGTAGATGCCGTACCTCAAAATATCTCTTATTGTTATTAACTCAGACACCATCAACTCTTGCCCAGTCCCAACAAAATTAGTCAGATAAGAACTTGAGTTGGACTTTGTCTTGTTAATTATATGTTATTCTAAAATGATCCACAGCCTTTACTAGCATTCAAATAAAATGTAAATGCTCTATAAACAGTTACCAATTACAATAGTTACCCTAACTGGTAACACTACTGGAATATTGCCTTCCACTGAGTAATGAGTACTGGCTACTTGCAATTGTGGAGTTAGACCAAACTAAATTAAGGGTAATTTTGAACAGGTTTCATACTCATCACATCTCTCTAATACATTTTTACATTTTTTTCGACAAATATTGTTCTGACTACATAAATGTATTGATGATAGAAAACGGTAAATTTGATCTTTTATGGATAACCAAAAGAATAGTAAAATATAGTAAATGACCCAGAACTAACAATATTTTAATTTCAAAATGTTTTAGGTTAGATCAATCAAAATTTACCTTTTCCACCAAAAGTATGTTCTTTTTAAGCAATATTCCTCATTTGAATACCCCTCATCACCAGTTTCCTAAAATTCTACAGTCTGACCCACCCTAATGTTGAAGCCTGATTTACGGCAGGGGATGCACATTCTGAACAGTTTCTCTATGGCACTCAAAAAGATGTGCATGTGACACCTGTGGGAAATAAAGGAATTCTAATTTGCATGTGTTTAATAGCCTATAACTCAGAAACCAAGACTTTCCGATCATATGTTCCTGGGAACTATTTTTATTATTTAGACATAGAGAACATTATCCCGAAGTTATGTCATCTATTTTTTAAACAACCTGTATACACCGCCAGTAGTAGTACAAGCATTCTGTGTTATTTTCTGTGTATATTGAGTAAAATGTATAGATAGTTTTCCATTTAATTTTATTCCTCATAATTTAAAATTAATTATAAATCAATGTTTTCTCTCTACACACTCATTTTCTACTCTTTTATTCCTTACTTTTGTCTCTTTTTTCTATTTTATCTTTCCATCTCGCATTCTCCATACATTTTTGTCCAATATAAATTTTATTTCTGTTATTTTCTTCTTTCTTTTGTATTAAATTTATTTTTCGATTTCTTTTCTTATCCAATTTTCCCCGAATGTAGACCTTTATCCGTTGACGTGGTGCCTTTTGCATCATCATTAATGACTTTCTCGAAAAGGAAGTGGCAGATCGGAAACGGGTTGAGAAATCTTGTTAGAAAGTTTCCTTCATTGGCGGAGTTAGGTCGGGTTGACGCGTGTATTACGTGTGTATATAAGATAAATGATGGCATATATGTGTGCTTTTGCTATAAAGAGTAGGAAAGGTATAGATATATCAGAATCCAGTTTGTTTCTTACAAAGATACAAAGTTAAAGATCATATGTACTGTTCCACAAAAAAAATCGGAAAATCCAGAAAGAAGGCACATGGCCTTGGATAAATTTGTCCGAGTGTTTTACCGGAGCCCTAGTAACTTGATTTATTTAGGTGAAGCCTGCATTTTAAAACCATCATTTCCCTTTTACCTAAATCTGCATTCGAAATTCCTATTATATAATTTTAATTTCAAAGTTTTATTTTTTAAACTATTTCTTGTTTGAGAATTATACCACTCATAGAATATGCGTTATCTCTCAAACTTGTGTCGAAGTGGTGCTGGTAGTTATCATAAAAGTATCAATACAGGGTGAAAATGTGTTATAAGGAAAGCGTTTTTTGCTTATACCAAGGCAAAAAGGGAGAAATCCACAGCTGTAACGAAACATTGCAATAATATGAAATATTTGTTTTTGCTTTCAACTTAGTATGAATACTTGAAAGCTTTCACGGAAAATTCTTGATGATGGAAATATAATGCAGTTAGACATGGAAAGTTAGAAAAGTATTCAATTTCATGTTTTTAAGTTTACAAATATTTGAAAAAGTAAGACATAAAATTCCAGTTCAAGTAGTTCTCTCTATAATTAACAAAGTATTGGCTTGAATATGATGTAGAAATCCATACTTTGAATCTTACTTAAAACTGGATGTCATTACCAGGATCAACTCAGGAGGTGGAAAAAATAGATACCAGGAATAAAAATTCGTTCACTCCACTTGGAAGTCGTTTTTAAATCACTTTTTTTAAATGCAACGGGGACATCTGCCGCAGAAAGTTAGTATTGAGCGATCTCTTAAGAAAGGGGTAAATTGGAAAGAGTTAAAATGGGCGGAAGATATATTTATAGCGGTAGTTCCTGCTGGAGATATTGGGAATTAGAAAGATAATTGCGGGTGTTGGGGTTGGGGGTAGCATGCTAAACCTGAAGCTCCTTTGTAGGCTCAAGTTGCTAAATGTAATGGAACAAAGCAAGGTATTTCTGAGTTGAGTACTACTAGGAATTAAGCAAATGGACAGAGAATTACCTAAAGAGAAAGAAAGAGATATCGAAATGCACAATAATAAATAAGCAAAATATCCAGCCACTTAACTGCAAGAGTATATGCGTCTCCATTATAAACCTGCATGGACAAAAATTAGACAAATAACAAAAAACGCCAGCGGTAGATTTTTGAACCATTTGCATTTAGGAACCGAGAAAAAACAATGGGGGTAGGAATCAAAGTGAGAATTAAGTAAGTAAAATTAAATAGGAAAATGTGTTGGATTTATAAATAGACCAAATAGATAAGTTAGAGGTTTTAGAGATTCATGGGAACACAACCTCTTTGTAAATTTCTAGATTGGCTACTTCTTTCTCCGTCATCATTTCCTCTTTCTCTAGGGAGTTTTTTCATAAATATTCAGATCCTTCTTGTATCGTCATTTTCTCCTTTACATTTAACTTGTTTTACATACATAAACTTTTACTTGTCTAGAAATTGTTCTAGCCAATCCATCAAGGATTCCTCTTAAAGGGACAGAATCCAGGAGAGAACCGATGATAGAAACATAGAAGACTATAGTAATAAAAAGAATGGGCAGCAATAATGGAGCCAATAGACAGTGTTAGACATACCTGGAAACATTTATGTACCTGAAGGACTGGAGCTCAAGTGTATTAATTTCCTTCCTTTGACAAAAGGGAGAAAAAGAGGTAGAAGAGAGAGTGAAGACCAGTTAGATCAATTTAGATAATGAAGCTTGGGTAAAAGAAGGATATTTAGCAACTATTACCAAGGATACGCTATCTTCCAGTTGTCCAGTGCAGCAGGCTAGCCTTTAGGACACCAAAGAGCACCTTGTGAGTAAAGAGAGAAACACACACATTAAAGCCACAGAGCGAATGTCATACGAACATAATAAGAGAGAAAAACAGACACACGAGATGAAGACTAAACGAAGAAACAGACACCAAAGAGATACATTAACTGTATCATTATATAAGTCTGAAAATTCGAGAAAATACTTACGGCATTAAACACAAGCCGGTATTGAGCTGAGAATAATAAAATAAGCGATGATCAGCATTTTAAATGATGGTATCAGTGAAAAGCTGTGAAGAATTACTTTTCACTATAACGAATCTCAAGGTAGCAGAAACTCGAGCCAATCTCGAGAAGGTCATTTAAACCAATTTAAGCGCTTTACGCCCTCAAAGGCATTTATAAAGCCAATAAGTTACCAAAGTATGGAAAAATAATTATTATTTAACACCCATCTGGCGACTGACTACAAGTCGCCCTTATTAATTATAAGCCAGATACTAGTCTACATTAAAATATAAAACAGTCAAACCAAATCGCCAAACAAACAACCTAAAATCCAAACCCAAATCAAACAAACCCCAAAAGAAAAAACAAGAATAGAGCAAGTTCAAGCGTCGGGGGAAGGTTGGCCTTCCCCCAGCGCAGAAAGATGCGACTTTTAAAAAAAGAGAGTTAAATAAAATAGAGGAGGCCATCCTCTTCCAAAAAGTCAGATAGTCCACAAGTCTGTGTACACGATTACAAGGAGAACGCGGGAGCGAACCAACTCGATCCGGTCCCGGTACCGGCATGAGGTAAAGCGGGTGAAGATCACTCAGAGGAGAGATTCAACATGGATGTGGCGAACAGTCTCGAGGACAATTCAATAAAGTGCAGGAGAGCGCTCAGTAAAATGTGTCTGCAGGGGATAAAGCAAAAGAGAATGACGAAGGTCTGTAACCAGTTCTAAAGTCAGACGAGTTCATTGGGTAAAGGCGACAGGACATTTCATGAAGACAAACTGATACAAATTTGAAGAATCGATCTAAAAAAAAAACCCACTCTACTTATTTTATCTCTTTCAGCGTGTAAATAAATTATAGATTTAGAAGAGAAATGCAACTTTAAAATATCCACATTATGATTAGCTTTGAACTTGTCGAAATACTAAATTAAAATATTTGGATTTGAATTTCATAGCTCGACATCTGAAATGAGAAAATGAGAGGCTCGTAAAAAATAATATTTTTTTAAATATTATTAAGTCCAAATTATTATTCTTCGATTCAATAAAGAGACGTTTATACAATTTTATGAAGCGATGCAAAAATTAAAAAAAGAAATAAACGAGACACCGAATCTATTGTCAGTGAGTGAAACAAAATTTCACTCTCTACTATTATATAGTGCAGGAAATTGGTAAAAATATACAATATATTTCTTTATAATTCTGAACACCATTAAACTACTTAGTTTATTGTCTCATTAGCTTGTTTGCAATATAATAAATAAAAACGGCTTTAAATTACAGGACTATCCTCATTTGTAAGAAGAATTCATTATTTTTCTACAATAACGCGGAAATCAACGAAGAAAAATCAACCTTTTGGTTACTTTATTTATTTTTTCCTCAAAACTATTGTAATAAGAGCACCAGCTGTCTGTCTCTATGTCAAAATAATAAAATAAATAAATCGAACCGCAATTTTAGTTCTATATAGCCAGACTTATAGAAATTAATCTGAAAGTTAAACTATTTCTTAATCAATTCCTTTCCTTTTTAATATGTCTAAAGTATTTTAGTAGTTATAGTCAATAAATAAAGCTACCTCTTTTATGTTACCCAATATTTTATTTTTTTATTATATTTAGTGTATGTGGCGAAGTTTTCAGGGTTTTGGCCCTGGTTATTTCGTAAATACTTTCAAAAATAAAAGGTTCTATAAAAATTATTTCAATTCCACTTCCAATATACTTTAATATATTTTTTTGCATTAAAATTAAAACTTTCCATCATTACTTTTATATAGGCAGGATAAATAAGGGTATTGGGAGAGGGATAAAACCTAAAATATATAGAAGTGTACACAATTTTTTAAATTATATAATGGATAATTTTCCAATATATTCTTTTGTTTTATGTTTAATAAGAACTGCTCCTACGAGTTTTAAGCTTTGTTTATCTTGGTATCCGTAGAGTATTGATAATTCTTTGGTATTTTTCTCCTTTCGTTTTATTTAGACTTTGAAGATGGTCTTGAATATTGATACGTTTAAAGTTGTGTTAATAGGAGCCAAGTTTGAGAGTGTTCGTGGTAAAACCGTTTAACAAGGAGTAACTTAGCACGTTCCATTTAATTTGGTATAGTACGTGAATTTCAATTTTGCTCCTTTTTCTTTTAATTTTACTTGTTAATATCGATTTAACTCGTACATGTTTTTTTTTCATTGTTTTTCTTGGTGTAGATTCATCATTTTTTATTTTTGTTGCGTTTTTTATTTCAAATAAAATATATTTCTTGAGTTGTTTTGTTCTTTTTGCATAGCCCATTGATAGTTTTAAAGATAGTCTCTTTGACAATATATTGTGAGAAGTAATTGATACTTTGGTTCCCCTTTATATTTTTTTTTATTTTCTCGTCAAATAAGGTCCACTTGATCAGTTGTGGTATAAACGGTCAATTAGTGTTTTAATTAATCTTTTTTGTGCGTTTCTTTCGAGAATATTCCTGCATTTAACTTTTCTGTTATCATCATCATCATCTTCATCATCATCATTAACTCTATAATTTAAGAAGGGGATTTTTTTTTAGTATTTGAATAATAATTTCATCTCAGTTTGGTGATGACTTGTTTTTTTTATCAGAGTTCAGAAATAAATATACTATTGAAATTTTGTGAATTTTTAAAAACCCAAAGAATTACAAATGGTGAAGTTCAGAAAATTTATTTTTATATATCTTCTTCTATAGCTTTTTTTAGCAACATGATATTTTGAAAGGGGAAAATTGAATTTAGAGTTCCTTTTTAAAATTATAATAATTGGCAAAGTTCAGAAAATTTATAAAAATTTAACCATAGCTTAACTTTTTTAGATTTTAAATTTTAATCTTAGTAGCGAAGTGCAAGCTTTCCCCAGTGGGGGAGTGGAGAAGCCATTGCCTGGTATTCTATATAAATTTTAGTGTCTAAGATTTGTAAAATTTGATTTTTAAATTTATACTTCACACAATTTTACGAATGGGATTTTGAGGATTGTTTGAATAACACTAAATATGTTTATCTCTTAGTTTGGTTATGACTTAGGTATATTTTAAGTTTTTATAAAATTTATTATAATTTTGCAACTTTTAAAACAAAAAGAATTACATAGGCTTTTTTATTTTTTATTTTTCGTATATTCAAAAGTTATTTCGCAAATTGAATTTTAATTTTAATCTATATCTCTATCTAATAGATACTGTGCCCTAAAATCAAATGAAGCTAAATGAAATTATTAGCTAAATTTAGATTGGGAAAAAAAAACAATCGTGAGGATGTCTTTTTACCTATTTGAAAAATATTAAGATAAAGGTCATTTCCAGGCCTTTAGACCTAAAAAGACGCCTTAATGTGAGAAAAATAGAAGTAAAGGTAAATTATTAGGAGATGTCTTGTCGTAGGATAACCTCGCACACCTTACATCAGTTTAATATTAATGTCATTGAATAGGGTCAAGTTAACCTTTTCTGCTTTACGAGTGCGTGGGAAGTTTACAATATAAGCAGAGTACAAATTAAATGAAAGTAGGTTGGCCAATAGTTGACTATCTTGGAGTTCCGGTATAACAGAAAAACGGGCACAAAAATAACTTCACTACTATGCAAATGAATATTATTCTACAAGATTAAAATGAGTTTTAACATGAGCTATACACACACTAGATTTACACGTATCTCAGCGGCTAAAGGGGCGAGGGAGACTTGTTGTGGGCGATCATCGTACAAACAAACGGATAATATGGACTGAGGGATGCTCGAAGGACCTTGAGCGTAGACGAAGACAACCATGAGGCTTAAACTGAACTAAGGGCGGGGTACAGAGAGAGCACTTGCACAGGAGAGGTGTGCGTTGCTGTTATCTGTAAGATCTTGTTTGAGGGAGTGATCCTTGCTTTGGCGGAAAGTTCAAACAATAGTGTCTGGATAGTGATTATTACGGGGTGAACTTAAATCTGGCTTTTGAGTAACACCAATCGAGATTAAGCGCGCTTAGTTCGAAAAGTGGGGGAAGCGAGGCGAGGTAGACTCACGTGAATTAACGAGAATACTGGGAGCTTGAAAGATTCTGCGGGGAATTATGCAGACTCCAACGCGAAGCGAATTTCCGGTACCGATAGGGCAGACAGAGGATACTGACGGGGCAGGGAGGATAGCGGATACTCCCTTACAACTCTGGTGCTGGAGGATTTATAGTGGTCGATGGGGTTTTCCTCCTCCGTCCAAAGGGGAGGGTTCTACGGTCAGAAGCATTGCAGACGAGAATAGACTCGATCTTTTAGCGCGAATCTTTCAGGTCATCGCGGCGTCCCAAAATTTTCCACCTCCATTAGCGCAGACAAAAAAAACAAAAAGTTGAGGATATTATAAGAATTCATTGTACATTTATAAACAACCTCTCAATATATATATATATATATATATATATATATATATATATATATAATAAAAAACTTACAAAATGGCACGTGAGGAAGGCAATAATATGAAAATTAACCGAGAAGAAAATGAAAAGATGAATCCATGCACTTTATTTGCAAATTCATTTTTAAGGAATAACATGAAAATGGAGAAATCAACCTTATATTGGGTACAAAGATACGAAGGGAACGCCCATCTCTTAGTGCAAACTAATGGAAACACACGAAAACAAGACAGAGAAATACCAAAAGAAAAAATATTAGGCAACCAATTGTGAAATACATCTATTTTTGTTTGATATATTTTGACGGGTTTTTGTTAGGCAAACCGTCAAATTTCTCCCAGAAACCCTATTTTTAGAGGAGAGACATCAGATGGCTTGTCACCTTGATTCCGTGGGATCATGTAGTTTTATATACCAACAAGGAGTGGAGTGTAGAGTATTGTGCATTTATTGAGGAAGAGTATGTCAGTAATGTTGAATCCGTGATATCAATGCAGCGATCATTTTAGATATGCTTTGTGCATGGGCGTCATGGCAACGTTTTGGATGGAAAAATAATTCGTCTTTGTGTTTCAAACTTTAGACGAAACGTTAAAACACCAAAATCATCGAAAAATAGCAGCTGTGCGTACTTCGATAGAGCAGTCTCCCTGCCATTTTTATATCTACAAACGGCTTCCGTCCAGGAGTTTGATCGAGGTGTCCGCAGAAACTTACACAGGGTACTTTATATTCATTCCTTATTAATTGTATTATTATTATAAAATCTATACAACTTCAAGTGTGAATATATATATATATATAAATATATATATATATATATATATATATATATATATATATATATATATATAACTGAAACACGAAAATAAGGAACGTGAGGAATTTATGAATAACGTTACAGCCACGAGGAAAATGAAACAACGGAGAACTGCAAGGTCTTTCGACTAATGGTCTGCTAAGTAAAGGACCATTAGTCGAAAGGCCTCGCAGTTCTCCGTTGTTTCATTTTCCTCGTGGCTGTAACATTATTCATATATATATATATATATATATATATATATATATATATATATATATATATATATATATATATATATATATACATATATATATACATATATATATATATATATATATATATACATATAGTCATATGAGTTGCTGCTGACCAGTCTGATCTTCAATTTCAAGGTGAAGGTAAGGACACATAGGAGGCTGAAGTACATGTGATTTATTTAAGGAACAACGTTTCGGGTGTATGACTCATAATCAGGTTAAGACCATGTAGGTAAGTCAAAAATTAGAATAACTCAGTGATTTAAAAGGCAAGCGAATCAAAGTAACCACTATTGACACGAAAAGAAAAGAAAAAACACAAAAGTAATTAAATAATTACAGTATAATATTGCTTACCGATAACTCAGGGATTTCAAATGCACGAGAATCAAAGATTCAATCTAATGTAACCACTATTAACACGAAAAAAAATCAAAAACATAAAAGTAAATAATCACAGTATAATATTGCTTACCGATGAAGTTCAGGAGAAATCACAAAGTGAAGAAATTATAATGGATATGGCTTAAAGAAGGAAAGGAATTTGATTGTTTGGTTGAAGAATGAGGTAATTAAAGTTAAGAAATAATAAGGGGAACAGCAGTATTATCTATGTTGAGTATAGGAGATTTTCTTCGTATTAGTAGGGATTTCAAAATTCTTAGACTATATTCATTGTTATTGCGACCAATTATTTTAAAGTTATCAATGGAACATTCTGTCTTGCATGTATAATATGATTTCTAAATACAGAAGCTTCCTTCTTAGACAATTTTTTTCCAGTGCGATAGTTCATTTCCATGTAAGAACTAAACCTCTCTTTCAATGTGCGAACTGTACTACAAATATAGGTTCCTTGCAAACAAAAAGGACAACATAAAACGTAAACAACACAGCTGCTCATTTCTAGAAGAAGTTTGTCTTATGACAAGAAGAAACTTTCTATGTGAAGTGGGTTGACAAAAGTGATTTTGAAGTTGGTATGAAAGAATTAATTTTGAGTAATTTGGTACATTTTCTAGTGATGAATTTATTGTAAGGTCCAATTTCAGCTCCTGTGAATTCTTTTTCATTTTGGGGAGCATTATATGAGAAACAGGATGGAGAGTAAACTTTGGTTAGAAAATTATTTATTAGCTTGTCAAACAAAGATGGGGCGGGTAACAATTAATTTTAAAATCCCACTTTAGAGTCTGGAAAAAAAATTCTACACTTTGTGATTTCTCCTGAACTTCATCGGTAAGCAATATTATACTGTAAATATTTACTTTTGTGTTTTTGCTTCTTTTTTCATGTCAATAGTAGGTACTTTGATTCTCTTGCCTTTTAAATCCCTGAGTTATCAGTAAGCAGTATTATACTGTAATTATTCATTTACTTTTGTTTTTTTGTGTGTTTTTGCTTTTATTTTAGTGTCAATAGTGGTTACTTTAATTCTCTTGCCTTTTAAATCCCTGAGTTATTTTAATTTTTGATTCACCTACATAGTCTTAACCTGATTACTTTTAATACTTTTACTATTCTGTAACTGTATTATATTATTTTATGATTTTAGAACCTGAAGATGGGTGATACGCCCTAAACGTTGTTCCTTAAATAAATCACATATACCTCAGCCTCCTATGTGACCTTACCTCCACCTTGATTTGATATATATATATATATATATATATATATATATATATATATATATATATATATATATATATATAATAAAGTAAAAAGCCAAGCGTCATACACTAAAAATCATTATACAGATGAGTAAAAATTTAGAGAAGATACATGACTGACTAAATAAAGAGAAGAGTACTTTCTGAATGCAGCTCTCCTGTCCCCGTCATGTCATGTATAGAAGCACAGTGTCATTCCGCTATTAAATTAGCAGACATTCTGCAAAATCAATGAAACAATAGAATTTTGTATATATTTTAAGTTGAAATCATTTATACGCAGATTCATTTTAATATCATTTTCCCCATTCGCTTAATGTAATAATGCGGGATTAATTTAATTATTTATCTAAAAGATTCTGAACGAAGAGGAACCGGTCAATACGGTTTGGGAAATTTATCGTGTATATTAATAAGTAGTTGATGTAACTTTTATTTTCGAATACTGAATTAAAAACATGATTTATAATGTAGGTATAAATAAAGCTGGAAGTAACACTAACACAGGTAAGAGAGATAGAAGTCATAGCAGAGACTGTTATTCCGATTTGAAAATTACTGTATGCACGTGTACATTTGACTATGGTGTATCGAGAAGGTTAATTTAAATTTTCATTTCGTTTTAAATTTGGATTCATTGTTTTAATCCTTAAGGCCTCATATTCTTTTCAAAGTCCTTTTTGTGTGTAAAGGTGGGTTGATTCTGTGTATATTAAGGTAAAACAAAGGTTTTCATTTGGATTTAGTTCAAGGCAGAATTGCAAGACATTGAGCATATTATGTAGAATATACCTTCTTCTTCCTCGTCTTCGTACGTTCGCTGGGATTCCTTTGATGAATTATAGTTTTTTCTTCTTTGTTTTCTCTTTCTTTTTCTTCAGACTCAAAAATATCTCTCACTGTTGGAGTCTTCTTCCTCAGCAGTTGTTTCTTTTTCTGTGACCAGTTGTTCTTTTTCCATCTCTGTCTGTTCTTCTATAAATTTTATGTTTAAAATTTCTATGGAAGAGGGGTTGGAGGAATCCCAGCTTTTTTTTATGCCGTTCATTAGCAGAAGGGGATTAATTTTTTTTGCAAATGTGCCAGGTTTTGCCCGATTTGCCAGATGGGGAAAGATAAGCATTGCCATTATTTCCTTACTTTCGCTTAGCTATCGCCATTTAGGTGTACTCGCGGGTTCCGTTGGGGTTATTTGAGTTGAGTTTGCTGCCACTGCTTTCATGTAAGTCTTTTCCCTTCCCTCATTTTCCGTTTTTGCTTATTCTCTTTTTAGCCGAATTGCGTTATTTCGCACTGAGTCTGTTTTGCAGTCCTTCTAACCATGAGCAGTTTTGGCTTGGTTAGAACAGGCTTCCTAAGCCACCTGGCATTCCCTCGTTGGATGGTTTAACACCACGAAGAACTTGATATGACTCTTGTGCCTCAATCTGCTTCGGGGCAACCCACAGATAGAACCCCAAGTGGTCTTCGTTTCTTGCTCTCTGGGCCATTTCGATGTTCGTGAAGATAATCTTGATGATTTTCTGGGCCTTTCTAAAATTCTCAACTTTGCTTATGTCAACCCACTTCTGTTTTCGGATGAGCTCGGCCTTGAATTCTTCACATTAATTTTCAGTGAAGAACGAGTCTAGCCGCCTGAGAAAGATCGTTCTTCTGGCCAGGATTTCCTGCGGGACACAGGCCTCAAGCCTGATCATACATATGTACGGCTTTTTCGTCCTCTTCGGACCCAAGCCGTTCCACATCCCCCATGGTGTAACATATTGTGGCGTATCCCTTCTGGGTGTCTAGTAGGCGAATGAGAGCTATGTAAAGGATTCCGTAAATGGCCTCCATAAATTTTTGTCTTGTTGGTTTTCTTCATCCCTCGGAGGGTGCGAGGGAGGACGTGTTTGTTCTCATGGGGGATTAACCCCATGAGGCACATACGGACAGTGGTCCTTCTCTTTTGCGTCGCTTTTCTTCGATCTCCTTGAAGTTTCTGATTTCTGAATTAATATAAGTGTGGTTGTGTGTAGGAGGCAAAAGGGGCGTGTGAAGAATAAAAACAATTTGTGAAAAGAGAAAAAAGTGTGGTAGGGTGCAAAGAAATGCTCAGTGCCCTGTCATTAGGCCTATCTCTTTAATGAATATTATTGTCGTGTTTCCTTTGTTGTTTTCATTATAGTTTTTTTATGGCGTTTAAGCCATTTGTCTTAATATATTTGTAATTTTTTTTCGGTATGTAATGCGCATTTGCTGTTTTTTTTTGTAATATATTACTTTAAATATGTACTTAGTTTTTATTGTATTTTAATTATTTTGTTCTATGTGTAATTCAGTGTTTTCTGTTTCTTCTTGTCTTCGCCTCACGTTTGGTTTAATCGAGTCTGGTTTGGTGTGCGTTGGTCAAAATCAGTATTTTTTTCGTGATTCGAGTTTGTTAAGTCTTGACCGGTTAGTTCTCCAATTTCTGATGGTTCTTACACTCTCTTCATGCGTAGAACGGTACTTCCTCTCTACCACCCAGTAGATTTGCGGCACTTGGAAATCTGGTGCGACATAAAGCTCTTCTGATCTGGTTAATCATCTCAATGATATCCTCATTCAGTTCCTGATTAACCAGTTCCTGCATTTTTAGAGTCCTTTTTCTATGACTTTGTTAATGGGTGTTATCCCCGCCTCCCTGTGCAGATCTTTTTGGCATCTTCTTTTCTGCCTAAGTTTACACGTAATTAGGTACACGCATTTATTTTGTACTGTTTGTAGTCTCCTGTTATGTATTTTTGAGAAACAAGAGAGGGCAGAAGCGGGTTAGAGCAACCTAGATCTAACAAGAGCATTGTAAATCTTCTTTTTTTGTTGCTTTCACTTAGATTTCTAAACATATACAAAGTCCTGACTGCGACCGACGCTTTAGAAATTCTACCATTGACGTGCTTCCTGTAACCAGATGAAGTAATTTTCATTCCGAGTACATTGCACTCCGGGGTGTAGGGATGGCGTCTATTCCACACCCTGACACCTGAGAGGTCTCCTGCCAATGAGATCTACTTTGAATTTTTTTCTCTCGGTTGGTTCTGATCTTCTATTGTGCCTCGTAGTTGTTTAATCTTTCGATTTCTGCTGAAGTCATGCGAGCTTGCCAGGGCGCATTTCTCCAAGGACGACTGATTATCTGGCTGAAATCATCGGCGTATTGAATATTGAGGTAAGTGTGGGTACATAAAGGCTGGGATATCTGCGGTGTAAATCAAGTAGAGAGTTTGAGACAGAACCCCGCCCCCTAGCTGGAGGCTCGCATTGAGCGGAAACTTCGGTCCGTCCGTGTACCCAAAACTGACATACGCTGCTATCTCCATGACATAGTCACAGAGAGTTCTTTCTAAGGTTTCACGTAAGCCCACTCGTAGGAATACCTAGTTGCGACACCTTTTCAAACACGTTTGAAACATCCTGTCAAGCAATGTCCACGTAGCTTCTTTCCGTTTGGTTTGAGGAAGCTTTTCCCTAATGACATTTATCTCCGTACTTTGTTTTTTTCTAAACCAGTATTGTTATGGTGTGTAGAGGGAGTTCCTATCTACAACGATGAAGTTTAAAAGTTCAAAGTTAATGAAAGTGATGAAATATGTTGTAGGTTTTCATAGGTGTAAAAATGTTTACTAGTTTGCCCAAGTGTTAGGGCATCACTAGCATGCTTTCTTCTTGTTTGTCTAAAAATTACCTTTCCTCTGTCAATAATGTTGCTGACCGTCGATAACGGTCAGGTTCTTCTAATGTTATATATATATATATATATATATATATATATATATATATTTGATTCCATTAATAATTTCCTTCGTCGTGGCTTTAAAGCCTTTCAATTGGCTTTTATTATGCTAATTATCCTCTGTTTTATATGGGCGTTTTTGCCTCTTTTATTCCTACTTTGTTATTTATTACTTAGTTGTTTCTTTTATTTAAATAATAGTTACCATATTGTTATAGTATTTGGGTATTCATTTATTATTTTCAGTTTAAATCTAGGTTTGGGCACTTCGCCTCTTTCCGTTTATGTTAATCTATCTTTCTTTTATTATTATTATATGGTTAATTTTTTTGATTATTTATTCTTCTTCACTTCTTTTTGTTTCAGTTAAATTTTAATTTGGGCACTTCGCCTCCTTTTGTTAAAGTTTATTGCCTTTTATACTTCTTCTCTTCTTTTGTGTTAGTTAAATTTTGATTTGAATTTGGGCACTTCGCCTCTTTTGATTAAAGTTAATTATATTCTCTCTCGCACAGTTTCTTCCACTGGGGAATAGAAACGTCCTTTCTACTGTGCGTATTCTGTGTTTTGGTATATCGTAATTGTTGTTAATTGTTGGGGGTATTTCTTGGTCTACTTTGTCTCAAGTCTTTCTCTCTTGCCTTTGGGTCTCCATATTGATCGGTTTTAGTCCGATTATATCATCTAGAACCGATTGTCGAATATGCTCGATCCTTTTCGTCCCAGTTATAAGCAGTCTGGCTTTATTTTGTACCCTTGCAACATCTTAAGAGAGGTACAGCTTGCTATCTGCGTACACCAGGACGGAACGCACCAGGGCCATGTAGAGTTTTTTTCTTATCTTCCAGGTTGAGGCTTCGGAAACGATTCAGTTTCTTCAGCTCTTTTTTGGTTAGGGAGACTTTGTTGTTTACGTGGGCCTTGTATCCTGATTTATAAGTACACAAGCCCCCAAAAGTAATTAGCAAAATTTATTCAAATAAACATTGTCAACATCATAATCATTATTTTCTCTAAAGTAAAGGAATAAACAGCCTGTTATGTTTTTTTATAGTTTAATCATTTTTTAAGTTCATTATTTTGCCCATAACTAAAAACCATTATGTTATTTGTTTAGGTTAAATAATTATAAAATCTATGTATAGTAGTGTAAGTTATGATTGAAATAAAATGGCCCTTTATATTTAAGCATTTCCTTTTTTTCTCCATGTGTAATTTATTTTCCCGTAAACTAGAGAAACCTTAATACCTGATTAAAATAATTGAAAGACAGTATTTTGCTATTTCTTAAGGTTGAATAATTGCAAAAATTTGTGTATTCAAGGGGAGGTGATAACTACAATGCAATGGGCCATATATATTTAATTTCAATCAAATACATGGTAGATCTGATAAATAAAACTTGTGGCTTAAACAGCAAATATAAGATGTGGCGGCCTTTGGTAAATATGGAAGTGATGTTTCCCAGATGTCAAGATTTCAATTATTCAGTTGTCAAAACTTACTTGAGGAAAATAATTCCTAATATCTAATAGAACAACATGTAACAATATAGCATTATTTTTTTATGGAAAAATTAACATATGAAACGATAAAGAATAAGAGAATCTCACAAAATAGCGCGTGAGCAAAGTAATAATAGCAGAAAATCCCACAGGATAAATGAATCTGCTTTTTATTTTTCCTGCGGGATTTTCTGCATGTAAGGACAAATTACGGATATGCGATTAAATGCACTACAAAAAACTATGCGTTCATATTTTTTAAAGTCTGTAATAATAAAAAAACTTTATGAAAGAAATATTAATAAAAACAAGCTTATTAATACTCTTCTATAATTGAATAATGGTAACACTTCAGATTCGAGGCGCACGGCAGATCGCGCTGTTAGTCGGCTACAATTTTGGGCTACAGCATATCTCTTATGACGTCAGACGGTAGCGTCAGATGTGAACAATATTTGCGTAATATTTTTTTGTATATGAGTATATACCCCCCCCCCCCCAATTGATTTGAACTCAGGATCATCGCAGGGTGGTCCTCCTGCAGTGATATCTCCCCCACGAGCAGTCCCCTTTAATTTACTGGGTGGTTTTTTATCCCTAACAACTTTTTACTGGCAGAAAAACCTAACCTAATAACAAACAATTCTTACTTTTATAGGTTTCTTGATTGGTTTATACGCCTCTAGATTATCTGAAAGTTTTTCGCGATTATACAAAGTAAAGCCGAATTCGAATAACAAAGAACCACATGGAGAGCACGAAAACACAATAACAAAAGAAAAACATTTGGAAAACGGGTCCTATTTATAAGCTACGATGTTGCCAGTAAGAAGCTGTTATCGTTGGCAGTAAACAAAAAATACGAAAACAAAACAAAAACAATAAAAGACACCAAGAAACACCTTACCTAACTTAGAAAAAAACTATAAACGAGCAGAGCGCAAATATTTAGCAAATAATAGACTAAAAGTTACAAATCCCCCAAAGAACAAAAATATATGCAGTGATTGTCACATCTGACGCTACCGTCTGACGTCATAAGAGATATGCTGTAGCCCAAAATTGTAGCCGACTAACAGCGCCATCTGCCGTGCGCCTCGAATCTGAAGTATTATCTAAATAATAATTGTAAGATTCTATAATTAAGTAAAACTTGGAGGAAAAATTAATTTAAGTAGAATGTACAAATTTAATGTCATTTGAAACTCCTGTTTGCCTTGAGGTGTGCACCCCTTTCTTATACATGGGGAATTGTATAATGTCTCAAAAAGGAAATCGCAACATATGGAGAATTAGTGCCTCACACAAACGGTGCTTCACAAACCAGAACCTCATGAGGAGTTAGTGCCTCGCGCAAACGGTACTTCACAAATCAGTAACAAATCTAGCTACCCAGGACTGATGCCAAACCTTGGTGATGGATTACCCTTGGACACCAAACCACTCATATCAGGCACAACCCCAATAGAGTGACTAAAGTTAATATAAAGCTATACTAATGGAATATGGGTATGATGAATGAAACTTTAAACTCTGGAATGAGTTAAGTGTGAATTAGCTACTTGGTAGGTAAAGGAAGTTATGCTTCAAGTCTCTTACTCTACACTCTGAACCACCCTAATAGCTTGGTAGGGAAAATTATAATTTCTTGATTCCTTTAAATCAAATTTGATGAAGTTTTTTCTGCTGGTCTGTTCAATATGGCAACATTAATGATATGTTATCATTATGGTGCGTGTCATCTTGCAATATTTAATTTCATATTCGAGGTTTTCGGAGTGAATCACGCTATTGGCTAGTAAATGAAAGTAGCCCATTTAGACATATTTTAGAGGAAACAAACAAAAATTATACTCCTTATGGATACCTTGTGTTTATATTTAACTGTAGCAGATTGAGATCAAATGGCAGCCACGTGCCCTCCTATACCCACGTGGATCTGGAGATCACCGCATTCAGCTGGTGAAAGCATCGGAACCTAGGCAAGGAGGCGGCTGACACTGTTATCACTTGCCCCAGCTGTTTTGCCTAGGGACCAATGTCATATACCCCCCACCACCTCCGCGAGCATTCGGGCCTTTCTGCTCAAAGATATGAATCCGTTGGACATTCCAACGAGCGTTCTCAAGATTTCCCCTTCCCCGAACGAGTGGCCGACTTTTCCTCAAGATCGCGCGTGCCTCCTCTTCAGGCGCCTATATAACGCTTCGACTGAGTTTAGGGAGCAACACTGTTAGACTTCCACCTACTCCGACGAACGAGCTAACGAACGCTCTCTCTTGCCCCCCAGCGGAAATTTCGATTCAAGTGAAAGCTACATCGATCCATAAACTCTGCATTAGTCAATCGGCAAGCTTCGACGTCAGTGAACTCTGCCATAGTCAATCAGCAAGGACTGACAAGGATTCCAAACTCCAAAGACGACTAGTGCTTTCTCGTATGAAGCCATAAGTTAGCCAACTTCTTCCGTCGCATTCACCGTACCCCAACCGTCCCACCTGCAGATTGATCTTAAATCTGGCTTATTCAATTGCTCAATTATTTGTGTGAACGCCTCAGTTTAAAATCCCCCTTTAAATCACCAACTGTATCTGACCTCTTTAATCTCTTAATTAACATATCCGATCGAGTGTGGATCTTTAACCACGTCTTTTGTTTTTAGTAAAGTTATATTTTGATCATTTTCTTTCTTTTGCAACCCCAGCGTGTACCAGCTACCTGTTAATCTTTGGCCAACTTCCGCTTTTAAATATTTGTTTAAAAGGACCCCGCAAGGTAAGAATAAACCATCCCCCCTGGACTCCTAACAATTTTCCCTTTCACTATCGGTCTTGCACTACTTTAGGCCAAGCCCCAATGTACCTACGTATTAACAGAGAACCATAATTGGAATAGACGGTAGAAGAACATAATGAATATTTTGACCACATCAGCAACATAACGACGGATGACTTAAAAAACATTATCATGCAAGGAATCTGTCAATTTCCCAATAATAGCAGGTTAGACTACCTCTGTTACAGCTCTTATATTCGCCAATAAGAGTTCGGTTTCTATTCACACTTCTGTTAAAAGCTCGTAGCTCTCCTATGAGTTTTAGAATGTAATCTCGTCGACTTATTTTAGTTTCAACTACTTCACGGTATATTATAACTGAATTAATCACGGCAAGGTCAATTAAGTTATAAAAGACCTGTAATGGCTAACGCCACGAAGCCACTTTAATAGTGTACAGTATGATCATCTGGTCAATACGTGACAAGCTCTGGCAACTTATTTGTACCACTGTCAATATGCACTGTCTTGTGCACACTACTTAGAATCAATGCACTCTTAGAAGGTTTTCTTTAGGAACACTGTGAGTGTCATGTCACAATTATTGAAAATAAGGGATTAGTGTAGTGGCTGTTTCTTATTTTTGATGGTTGTTGGTATTTCGCGCATAATTCGATTCATCGTTCCAACGATACTCGTTTTTCTGGTCTGCTATGTCTTAGCAAGCTTCATCGAAGTAAAAAAGTTATCACATGTGATATTTCGACCTTTATTTAGAAAAGGACTTACCAATTTCATCACTACATATTTCAATAAGCTTTCATTGGGACGTTGAGTCTACAGCAAGAAAGAATTTGATTCTAGATTTATCCGGTTTGTTTGCCATATATTGGCTTCTGGACTTAGTAGGGAAAAGCTGTTCATCAACAGTTATATCTGCTCAAGGCCTGTAACATGACTGGAAATTTTCAATAAATCTGTTCCATATGATAGAAGAAGTTGCTTGAATCTATCTTTCGACATAGTCATGGAGAAGAAACGAAGTGCCAAAACTTTGACCATAGAAAAGCAAGTGGTTGTCCTTTACCAATAAATCCTCTGGCGTAGACTATTGCCAACATATGATATATCTTTTTCTTAGTTACGGTTCATCATTCAATTTTCCTGCGAGCTTCTGCTTCTGTACATATTATTATCTCTTGAATTATGAAATCATCAATAAATAGGGAAAATGCGCTCATCATGCTTCCCAACACAACATGTCTCATGGCATATGCAGAAGGACCGGGAATTCAGTAAGAATATTCTGTGCACTGTATTTTCCACTACTATCGGAGCCTTCAGTAGCGATTTAAATCCACTGGGTCCCATCTGGAGCCTTTATATTTTTGTCTTGTGCAGATGTAGGAGCTTCATCTGATGTATTACCTTACATTACTTCTTCATCGGCAGTAGTATTACTTTCAATAACTCCCTTGTTATCTGTAGGTAAAGACATAAGGATTCGTTAGTCATTTATAGTAATACATATGTAACAAAAGTACTTAAAAAATCTCTCCACATATTTATTTTCAGATTTATTTTCATCAAAATAAAATATACTCATCGCAAAATACGATAATAATAATATAAATATAATAACATAATAATGATAATAAAAAATAACAACAACAATAATAATAATATAAATAAATAATAATGTAAATAGCTACATATTATTTTGAACGGAATATCGAATGACATTCCAACAGTATCGTAAAATAATCACATCACACTTACGTTGCTCTGTAGTTGATGCAATGCTTTCATTTTCTTGGTTCGAACCCGATGAAAAAATGCGAGCAGGAATGTATTCTTTTTTACTATCAAAAGAGTCTCCTTCCGATTCATCATAAGGTGTGGCAACAAGAATTGTCAAAGTCATTCCTCTGTCAGACGAGTCTCCCTTGTATCGGACGACATCTTCACCCAACGAGTGTCTATTGTGTACTGCACAATCGTGTAATTGCAGTGAGTTTATATAGAAAAACTCAAACCTTGTCAGAACATGTTGGAGCAAGCGTGCATTGAGTTGTGAACTGTAGCACACTCCCTGTAATGAAATAAACACGTTAAAATATTAAAATAGGATTGGATTATGCAGCGGTCAATCTGACCGCTCAGTCTTTCTAGGTAGTATATTCTATCGCTCGTTACCTGACTCTTGTAATAATTTTATACTTTCACAATGCCATTTTGAATATAAAAAATAAAAGTCAAGAAATTTGAGCGGATCGCGATAAAAAAGAAGGCTGATATTTAATAAATTAAGTTGAAAAGCGGTAAAAATGACCGCGCCGTCATTCTAGTGTTAAGTTATAAACAAACTAAGATGAAATTATTAATTATTATTCAAATACTCCCAAAAATCTCGTTCTTAAATTATAGAGTTAGTGATGATGATGATGATGACGATAGTGATGTACATATATATATATATATATATATATATATATATATATATATATAAATAGAAAGAAAGACAGAAAAAAAGGATAAAATAGGGTGAACTGAGCTTGCCGGAAATTATCAGATGCTACAAATGCTCTGGGCAGACAAATAGACAGGCAGAAGGGGAAACAACTGCAAACAGGATTGAAGAAACACAGAGAGCCACCCGGAGGAATGACCCTTACTGAAATATTGCAGGACACTAGAATAAATACATCACTGGAATAGGAGATGCGAAGGTTTGATGACGCACCTTCATGAAGAAGAGGAGATAGCTTCTTCTAAGCCTGGTTTTTCGATGATTACAGCATCAACAGGCACGTATATATTTCTTATCTCTACAACCATCTTAAGTAACAAATATCTAACATAGTTTTAACTTATGAAACCACTTTATTCTTAATTTTTTAATAATCTATTAAATTTTTGTTTAAACTATTCAAGCGCTAGCCTCTCTCTCTCTCATAAAGAAAGTAGAGAGAGAGGTGACGCGCCCTTGTCGGGGGAAGAGAGCTTGTACGTACCCTTGACTTTTCAAGCTATGTCGGCGGGGGTACCTATCTTCTGGTACCCCTGGCAGGGTTTCCCTTGTCGATTTGGTCGGAAATTAGGTTTCAGACTAAGTGCGTCTTTCTTTATCCTACTCTTTTCTTCCTCTTTTTTTACATTAATCCTATTTCGTCTACTTATACAAAAAGAAAAAAAGCAACAAAAAACAACCCCTATTCCTATCATGTCACTTTTACCCTTTTTTCATCTATCTACATATAAGGACCTGGCAGCTACCTCATGCGTCAGAAGAGAGGCTTTGGAACCTTTATAAACAACGCCAATCGATGCTTACTGGTTGCGAGAGAATGCGACTTGAGGGAACTTAGCCATTGGGGCACGATGAATGGGATGAGGGTAGTGCCCTCTTAACCCCTTTCCTGGCGCATAATTATTGACCATTCCCAGTAACCGTTAACGGGTGCCTCTGGTAGCATTGGTCCGTGGTGACGGACCTTTGTTCCCATGTTGGTTGCCAGGCCAACAAAAAGCCTTGGGTTGAGTTTCTTGGTGTGGCGGGATATCCATTGAACCCTGCTCCGAGATCTTGGCCGTAGCGAAGGGAGCTAGTAGGAGTTTAGTACGAGGCATGCTTCGTTGTTCTTCACCTGGTGACACGTCGATGGCCACTTCGGGGACTGTCTGTGCTGCTTGGTTGAGAGCCACGGCACGCAGAGGCTTGACTACTCGGTCGGACGAATAGCAGCACATGGAGCGTGCCTTCTGAAAGATCCGAAACGTCTCCGATCGATAGGCTGGAGCGACTCACGCGGGGAGAACTCACCAACCTCCTTTTTTCGATTGATTGGTTGCAAAGTTTTGAAAGAAAGTTTCAAAAATGACAATGAAAAAAGGTCCAGCTGCACTCAAATATACATGTGCGATATACCAGAAGGATAAGTGGTGCGTGAACTTCCCGGAAGGATGTTTTTCAAAATGCCACCCAGGAAGTATATTCACCAACTGCATCCTTAAAAGAGAGGTCCGAGAGGCAGTGGTCTACTGCAATGGACTCAAGGATCTCTTCACAACCTCTGAAGAAAAATCTAGGGCGCTGGAAAGTAAAATAGATACCCTAGAAACGCAACACGTGCTTCAGATTTAGGGGCTCGAGGAGAGAATCCTAGAGTTAGCCTCTAAACTAGAGGACCAGTCAACTCAAGCTCGAGACGAAAGTCCCACTGACTTGGTGGTTCCACCGATGTGACTTCACTATAAAGCGCTGAAACTGCATCTGCAGTCCCACTTCAGCCATGCGGAGAAGCCAATAAGAAAAATAAAAAGAAGAAAAACGACCTTATTGCAGCTCACCCTAGTGTAGAGGATTCAAACGTTACTGCTGTCCAAGGAAAACTCAAAAGAGAAAAAGAGAAAAAAGAAACAGAAGAAAAGATGAATAAAGATCGAAAAAAGGGAAGAAGAAGTCAAAAAAGAAGAAAAACAAGGGAAATACACAGACCAAAGAGAAAAGAGATAAATCTATGGCGAAAGAAAAGAGTGCAGTCAAATGTGCGAGGGTCAACCTTATTGGGGACTCCAAAGCACAGGCCCTGCAACCCCTGCTAGCAGCACGCATTTTCATGAGTGTGAAGGTAACTTGCTTACCAGGAAGGAGAAACCAGCAGATCAGAGTAGAGACGGAGAAATCTTAGATTTCTAAGAACTCAGTCGTTGCCCTAATTGTAAGTAGCAAAGACCTCTACCTGAGAGGAGGAAGGATAGGCCACACAGAAATGATTCTCAACACAGTCATGGGTGCTGTGGACGACTGTATGCTAAAAACACGCAGACGTGTGGTGGTCGGGATGCTCCCGAGAAGAGGTCCAACCCGGACCGCTCACTCGAGGAACGTCTCCCTTAATCGACGTCTCGGAGATTTGTGTACGGCGGAGGGGGCCTTTTTTGTGGACCCTTACCGCACCTTCTATGGTAGAAATGATCTCTACCAAAGGAATTGAGTACATCTATCATTCAAAGGAAAGGCCGTATTCTGCAACATGATACAAAATTTCGAGAAACGGACCCTAAGTAGTGTCAGGCTTAGAGTGAAGGCAGATGTACCCCAGTACGCCCGTGTGACTCCTGGAACGACCTTCTCGGATGTCGCAAAGAGGAATAACGCCGCTCCAGTAAGCAAGCGGGGAAACGGAAGAGAGTAGGGAGTCCTACATTCGGGGACTCCCTGAAAGTTCTTCTGTTCAATGCGAGGTCAATCAAGAACAAGTTTCTTGAGCTCCGTGGCCTCGTAGCAACAGAAGAACATGAGATGGTGGCCATAACGGAGTCGTGAATAAGAACTTCAAGCCTAGATTTTGAAGGTGAATTCACGATTCCCGGTTACCAGCTCTTCCTGAAAGATAGGCCAGACAGAGAGGGTGGCGGTGTGATGTTGTATGTCAAGGATACTTTCAACTCGACGGATTGCAAAATCATATCCGACCTTAGCTACTAGGTGTTGACCTAGAGATAGGTCCTGCCAAAGACAGGACCCTAGCGGTTTATATACCTCCTGCTCAACTCATTAAGAAGGAAACATATCTGTACCAGGGAAAAGCAGAACTTGTCGAAGACAGAATGTGTATTGTCATGAGGGATTTCAACAAAAAAGTTGACTGGGAAACCAGAGAACCCTGTGAAGAGAACGCACTACTCCTGGAGCTCAAGAACAACGAATTCCTGACTCAATGGGTGAGAGAGCCAACGAGAGGAGACAATATTCTCAACTTGGTTTTCACCTCTGAGGATGATATCGTTGAGGACCTCTCTGTTGGCGAAGAGCTCGGTGGCAGTGTCCACCGACTAATTCGTACCGAAGGCAGGGCCTGCCACTAGTAAATCGAGGAAACTCGATTTGAGAAGAGCAGACTTTGCATGTCTTCGTGCTGGACTGACTGACGTGAGGCAAGAAGTGTGCCATGCTGTTGAAGACTCGTGGACTAGTTTCAAAACCACATTCATGAGTCTTTAATCGCTTTTCACCCGTTTGAAATGACCGCGTCGGTCTTCTGTTCAACCAAAGTGGTTTGATCGAGAAATCAGCCAACTGCTTAGGGAAAAGAGAACTGTGTACCAACAATCGAAGATCTCGGGTGACTTTGACGAATACCGGAGGCTAGCCAGAAGAGTGAAGCCAACCATAAAGGCCGCTAAGTGGTCTGAGGAACTCCGAGTGGCGAGACTGTAAAGAGAATCCCAAGGAGTACTTTGGATATCTAAACAAGAGTAAACTAATCCGTCGAACGATTGGCCCATTGAAAAAATAGGAGGGGACATTAAAGCATTCAAATGCAGAAAATGCTAACCTGCCTAACGTCTACTTCTCTTCAGTGTTTAATGAAGAGTGTAGTCCCATCCCCCAGGCGACGGATTCCTACTCGAGGGAAAAGCTGGATGATATGGACTTCACCAGAGGAGAAATAAAAAAAGATTACCTGCTGAATGACAAATAAGTCACCTGTCCCGGATGGGTTCCTACCTTAAGTGTTTAAAGAAGTGCGCGATCAAGTGTCATGATACCTGAGCGCAATCCTCAACATGTCAATCCGGACCGAATATGTTCCTAGAGACTGGTGTGAGGCGGAGGTGACTCCTATCTTCAAGAAAGGAAACCGTAGCCAACCGTCAAACTACCGACTTATCAGTCTGAATTCGATAGTCAATAAACTCATGAGAGGCATAATGGTAGACAAAATGACTTCGCATTTAGAGTCAAACCTGCTACTAAGTAGTTCCCAGCACGGCTACCGAAAGCAACGGTCATGCCTGACGAACCTGTTGGAATTCTTCCACTTCGTGTTCAGTGAGCACGATAGGGACAAGGTGGTGGATGTGGTTTACTTAGACTTTCAGAAAGCCTTTGATAAGGTATCACACCACCGCCTTCTCCGGAAAGTGCGAGCGCTGGGCATGGACGGAAAAATAGCCGGCTGGATTGAGAACTGGCTAAGATGCAGACGGCAACGGGTGGTTGTGAACATACAGGCTTCTGAATGGGTGCCCGTTACTAGCGGAGTGCCTCAAGGTCTTGTCCTGGAACCACTACTATTCATCATCTACGTCAACGACATGGACGGTGACATGGTTGCCAAGATTTCCAAATTTGCCGACGATACCAAGCTTGGTATGAACGTTACAAATGATGGAAATACTGCCCGCCTGCAGGAAGATCTTGGAAAGATTGGGTTGTGGTCGGACACGTGGCAAATTCCCCTTTAACGCGGGGAAATGCAAAGTGATGCATATCGGCCACAGAAACCCCCAATCTCAGTATATCCTTAAGGGCACTGCTATTGAATCCACCGACACTGAGAAGGACTTAGGTGTAACAATCACTAGTGACCTCAAGTTCTCGAAACAGTGCACTGAGACGGAGAAAAAGGCCCAAATGATGCTAGTCTATATCAAGCGACAGTTTGGATATCGGAACCAGGAGATTGTACTGTGCTTGTACAAGTCACTTGTCCGACCGCACCTGGAATATACCGTACAATTTTGGATTCCTTCATTGCGAAAGGACATCGCGAAATTGAAACGCGTACAAACCAAGGCAACCAAGCTGATTCCCTCTATCCCACATAAAAGTTATGAAAATAGACTAAGGGAATTAGATCTGTTCTCGCTGGAAACCCGTAGACTGCGTGGTCAGCTCATCGAAGTTTTCAAAATAATTCGCTGGTTCGACAATGTTAACTACCGGGATATTTTTACACTCAGTAGAAACAGAACGCGCAATCACGGCTTCAAACTTGAACTGAAGCGTTACAACCGCAATCTGTGTGGAAATTTTTTCACTTATAGTATCTGCGGTAAGTTGAACGCACTTCCAGTGGAAGTTTGGAAGTTGTCAACAGTGAATCTCTTGACCAGTTCAAGTCAAGCCTAGACAAAGTCATGAAAAGTCGCCATTTTGGGACGCAAAACAATTGAGTAGCTATGTGCCCGCTCGATTGCTAGTCCAATGTTACCCTCCTTACTTGACCGTAAGGTCTCCTAGAGTACCTTCTCTCCTTGTTGTTACTCCTTGTTGTTACACATTTACCAAACTTTCAGAGACTCTTGAATCCTTGACCTAGCCAAAGAATGAGATTGCTGTGCTACATTTTCAGCCTCTTCCTTGGCTATGAACTAAGCGACATTCTCAGTCGGACACAATTCTTAGTTTCTAACGTATTTCAAATATCTTATAAATGGCCTTAGCTTAGGTCTGAAAATTTAGATATAAATTCCTTAAAGCTCAGTTTTGCCTATTTTCCCCTCAACATTTGTCCTGAATTACAAGTCTTCAACGATATAAATATATATATATATATATATATATATATATATATATATATATATATATATATATATATATATATATATATATATATATATATATATATATATATATATATATATATATATATATATATATATATATATATATATATATATATATATATTAGCGATTGACAGAATATTCGCATTCGCAAACAGACATGCGAATATTTGGGCAAAATCAATAAATGCACAAATATAAGCCAAATTATAAACAATGAACAAATATTATAAAAACCAACGCATAGTTGGGGAACACGTTAGTCTCTCTCCTCCCCACCCTACAATGGTTACTAGCAAGCTACAATGGCTCAATAGCTTCAGTGCATCGTGAGCCTTAGCCGAGTAAGTATATATGTGCCCTTCTCTGTCACCTACTATCGCGATCAAATTTACTTAAAAGAGAACCGTGTTGCAGCGTAATGATGCCCACCACCAGTGTGGTTTCGGATTACTTCAAGATTATCTCTAGTGACATTTTAAAGTATAAAATTTGCATTCCTAATTATTCTAGAAACAAAAGAACGACATCTGGGTTCAGGAACCATCTAAACATCAAACACACGGAAGAATATGAGGCTATGAGCAAGCAAGAGGAAGAAAAAGAGAGAGTAAAAGACGCCAGGATCTCCAACACCAACTTTATCAATGAAGCAGGTTACTCTGGAAACACGCATAGAAAAGAAAAAAATATCGGACGCTAGCAATGCAAAAACACAAAGCAAGAATAGTAAAGTTGCAGAAATGTTACTAATGAACGATTTATCTTTTCTCACGTGAAAGATCTTGGTTTTGTTCGGCTAATGAAATAAGTAGTTCCATTATAGCTACTACCTCTAAGGAAATATTACAACCCTTTCATTTGCGAGAAAATGTATTGCTGCATCAAAACTAAAGTTTCAGATTCAATCAGCTCTCTCAAAAAACCAACCAAGCTAACTTTCACCAACCAATGGTCCGATACTGAATCGAGAGTTTCTTTATTATATCTGACTATTCCTGCCCTACACAAGTAGTTCAAACGCCAGGTTTTGTGCTGTGTGCTGAACCACTCACCGAATTACATATAGGTGAATATCTCAGTTAAGTATTTAATTGAGTGTTGAAGAAATAGAACTTATCTCCGGATGATGTTCACTGTGTCATAAGAGATGCTAGTGAAAATATCAAGAAAGTTTTATGAATAACACAAACTACAGCTGATCAACTGCACCTTACCATTAAACACTGCTTTACATCTCAAAAATCAGTCATTGAACTTATCTCAAAATGTAGGTCAATTACAACACATTATAATCATTTAACCATGGCTCAAGAAGACCTCAAAGTTATGCAGGCTATAATAAATGCTCCACAGCCTTCTGTAATAAATGATCTTCCCACTCCTGGATAGCAGTTTGCAAATGATAATAATGATGAAAGATCTTGCTAAATATCTGCTTGTATGCCAGTTTCTTTATTATATATGACTATTCCTTCCCTACACAAGTAGTTCAAACTCCAAGTTTCGCGCTGTGTGCTGAACCACTCACCGAATGTCATATATGTGAATATCGCAGTTAAGTATTTAATTGACTGTTGAGAAAATAGAACTTGTCTCCAGATGATGTTCACTGTGTCATAAGAGATGCTAGTGACAATATCAGGGTTCTTAACACCCCAAATCCAATGCTATTCTAATCCACTGTACTCCAACCCTTTAAAGATATCACCAAGAAAATCAGCAAGAACTCGTCACCAATAGCTGACGTCATTCCTCTCGTAGCCAGTCTGAAGATAGTATTAGCATCCTCAGCCGAAGAACGTCAAGAAATTAAGATAATAAGAGAGACCATATTGACAGAAATTAGCATAAGGTTTGATTTCGCAGAGAACAACAACATGTATCCCTTAGTTATGTTTTGGGGCCCTAGATACAAAACCAAATTTTTCAATTCTCATTTTTCACCGACCGAATTAAAGTCGGCGTCACCCAACAATATGAAAATAAATTTATAAAAGTAGGTCTGAAACAGCTCAAGCAAAACAAAGTACACCACATTTTCCTTGAACACGATCTACAAGCACCACTGTCACAGAAATCATGAATGCCTTTATGTCTTCAACCAGTGATGATGAAGATCACCAGCTCTCTGAGCAGGCTTCAAAAATCCTTGAGCAGTACTTCAAAGAGAGACACATTGCCACTGACAAAGATTTTTTACACGGTGGAGGGTCCATGCAGAGATGTATCCTGATTTCTGTTAATTAGGAAGGTTTTACATTAATTCTCCGCCAACAAATGTTACTTCTCTTTAGTGGTTGGTGCCAGTCTGGTCTTTGATATAAAGCGTAACAGAGTAGATGCTGAGAGATAGAAAAACTTTTGCTTTTTAAGTTTAAACTTAAAATAATAGAGTTCAACTATTGATAATGCTTTCAGCCTTAGTGCTGTTAATTAATGAAGTAGTTATCCTCTTTCTGAAGGGAGAGGTTAGGGAAGGAGGTTGGTGGGATGCGTGTAATAGAAGGTCCTCGCTTTGCATCCTAGAAACATAGAATATTGAATGGATTTTAGCCATTTAATTTTTATGGCTAGACTCATACATTACATTCAAATATTCCAGTTATAATATATACAATATGGCATATTAAAACAAAACATTCGCATTGGCATTGGCATTCATGAGTACTGAAAATAGACATTCGGTCCATCACTAATATATATATATCAAGTATGAAGGACAAAACGAAGAAGGCGGGTCCTACCTTTATTCTCCACGTTTTGGGTATTTCTAAACCCATCTTCAGGAGCTATGAAACAAATTTGAAATCTAAAGTTAAACCTATACTACAGCACAAGTACAATATAATTAAAAATTGAGGCAAACAGCTATAAAATAATATAATGAGCATTATCTTAACGAAAACTAAAGGAACAAAATCTAGTGAGGTATTAACAGTAGAAAATATTTGAGACAAAATTATATTTATCAAATGCAAACAAAATAAACGTTACGGTCAAGAACTTAAGAAAAAAATAGGAGGCCGGAGAATCAGAGTTGAAAAGAATATTCAATATAGTAAAACTCAATAAACAAACAGAACATACCTTACATGGTAAAATAACAATAAGAAGTGAAAATGGGAAGGAAATTTTAGATTAAATACAGTTTGGTTGGGTGTTGAGTTATAAATAACGGAAAGAATGACGCGTCATTATTTAAATTTGGGTGGTTTTATTTAATACACAGAGATTCTTTAATGCGGAGAGGGGATTTAGATTTAGGAAATTTTAATAGAGAAAAATAAGTTAAGGATACTCTTTAGTGCTCAATTATTTAGCGGTTTGTCGTGGTATAGCCGACGATCAAATACAATATATATTAGAAGTATTAAAGGGGAGAACTCAGGCTATTAAAGCGAACCATCCAAAGACTGAACGCTACGTTGATGCGCAGATTATAGACAGGTTGAGAGATGGGGCAATGGGGTCAATTCACTTAACTAATAATAAGGTCGAGATCGAGGTTAGTGAGATTTGAATAACGAGGCCGAGAGTGACATTCAGGTTAATTGAAGATAAACATAAGAAAATATGAATTTTATTTAAAAATTACAATGATGAAAATAATATAAAGGGAAAATAATGATTGGCTAATTAATTAGCTTTAACTGTCGGAAAAATTAAACTCAATTAATTAGTTTAGAGCCACCTGCTCAGATCCAAATGGGATCACTAGGTAAAAGTGGAAAAGGGGCCTACGGGTCGGAGGGCAACGGCGACTTCACAGGAGACTTAAGGGAAGAGTAGGGGGTCGGCGAGACGATCTTGTTTGCGTCTTATAAGGAGGGATCTTTTTTCAGAAAAAGAGTAAAAAGGAAGGGTATGGTCATCACGTTACCTCCGAGGCTATAATGGCGTAAGTTATAAGCTTAGCTGGTGTCGAGGGGGGAGCTGGAATCCTTGGTGAATCTCGGGAGAGGAATAGCAACCTCGGAGTAACTTTGAGTGCTGGGTGCTTTGAGGACTCGGAAGAGAAATCCCGCGCGGCTGCTTCACAAGCTGTTGGAGGCAGAGGCTTCCGTTTGAACGTGGATGCCTTACCGAGGAGAGAGTGTCCAGAATTCGACTGGCTACACAACGACTTGGGACGAGTGATGTCTTCTGCGACTGTGCTTTGTATTTACTGCTCTTCCCAGGATAGAAAAGGGCTTAATTATGCAGTTTCCTCAAGCCGGAGAATTCACAGGGGTTAGCTCGAGTCGCCAACTGTTGGCGACAAGCAGTTCTTTTACCCCTCTCTCTATTTCTGCAGGGAAAACTGCTAGAATTTCTGACCACAGGGGGATGTTCTCCTCACTCGCTTTGATGGTACGATTGGGAGGGGGGGCGCATCTGAGCTTGCTTCGTCATGTGACTCTCAGACACGTGGGGTCTGTCTACCCAGGTGGCATCCTGCACCTCGATAAGCATTGCGAAGCAGATGTAAAAACAGCGTATCTTTCTACACACCTAACTTCTAAAAGATGGCAATTTTTGCGAGCGATTGGGAAAAAAAAGACATCCCGAAATTTGACGGGAATTATTAAAGCGTCGAAGGGAAACCTGAGCTGTAACGATAGGTGTACACATCTAAGGGACCGATTCTGAGCCTGGGGTGTATATATATATATATATATATATATATATATATATATATATATATATATATATATACAAATAACTCACAAAGGAAAAGTGAAAAATCATTCCGAGAGCTTTCATCTTTATTCTTAAGATCTTTTCAAGGAATGAACAGGAGGTTGGACATACATTGCCTTAAATAGTGGGAGGAAGAATTAGACTACCCACCTCCGAACCTTAATTAGGAGGTTAAAATCCTGAAACAACTATATTTGAGATTTTATGTATGTAGTGATAATGGGGTCTAGGATGAACAAACCAGGGCTAAGATTCAAATTTGGAAACGCGTTAATGGAGATGCATTCTAATATATTTCTCGAAATATAATTGCTGCCTTTTATTCTGGTTTGGCACTGTTCCAGTTAATGCTATGGTTAAGATTGTACATATGTAGAAAAAGCACAGATTGTTCACTGTGATTACGTACATTGGCTTGATGTTGCTTATCCCGGACATCTAGTTCTATCCCGGTTTGTCCATAATAACATTTTTGGCAGTTGTTGCAGCCTATCGAATAAACAATGCCAGGTGGGGGGGAGGGATTTTTGACAAGGATGCCATAAATTGTAGTCTCATACTTAAGAGTAACATTTATGTTCAGAGGCCTAAGTAAACGAGGTAATTTAATTAAAATATGGTTATAATCATATTTTCATTAAATTACCTTGCAGAGATCGAATTCTGAGATTTACTTGACCTCCTCAAATAGCTGAAGGTTTTCGTCTATCAGGGGGATTAGTTCTGCGTCAAAATCCGTCACAGAGTTTAACTTTCTGAAGTTTACGCACATTTAAACAGACTGGTATGGTTTTCTAACCATGACGATGGAGAACCGAGTTCCGATTTTGAGGGCTCGATGATATCGAGTTTAAGCGAGTTATCCACTTCAAAATTCAAGACCTGCCTCAGGTGGAAGGAAGAGGGTACGGCTTCGAACGGATAGATTATTGCGTAGTAAGAAAGATGTCATGTTCGAAGGGTTTTGCATAGATGTGGGTTTCAGAAAGGACTTTACCGGAGTCGTTCAGCAGCTGCTCCAACCAACTATTCTGGTGAGGGGCTAACCTGGGGTAGAAGTTTAACGCCTGAGAGGATAATTCAGGGACCTCAGATAGAGATGGGAGAGGGTAACAGCCATATTGTTTGATGCAGACTACCTGCACAACGTTGAGGGGGTCAGAGGGTTACGAAGCTTCAAAGGGGAATCTTCGTCAAGAGCCACAAAATTATTACCAATCGCCCGGCAGTGTTATTTCTTTCAACATATTTACGTGGAATACCTTATCTCCCGAAGGGGTCTGATTAAAGTAATCCACGGGATTTTTGGCCTCAAGGACGGGGAATGGACCTTTCCACTGACTAAGAAGATTGCTGCTCACCTTGGGAAGCAGCAACAGCTCCTCTTTGCCACGCTTGCATCTTCTTTCCTTTGATTTAAGGTCGAAATAGGTTCTATATTTCTCCAGGTTCACATCTGCATTCTTATAAGCAATGTCCGCGCATGTCTCCAGGCACATTACGGCCATACAATAATTCAAAGGGGGCGTAACTGAGGGTCCTGTGGGGGCTCTCCCTGTACGCAAAAAATGCTACAGGCAAGTAACGGTGCCATTTAATTTTTCACAAATATCATTTCCAGCTGGGTGGAAAGAAGTGGTAAACAAGAGCTTTACAATTAAGAATTTTCCGACATACTCCATAAGCTCGGAGATTAACTGTCTGCCTCTGTCGACCAACACTTCCTTGTGGATGCCTACTCAGGAAAAAATGGATATTTGGGGCATAACAGAGGTGACACTATTAATCTTCCTAGGGTGGACTGCTTCGGGAAAACGGGTGGCAAAACTACGAGGGTGAGGACGTACATGTCTCCTTTACTGAAGGGGGGTGAATGGGTCCAATAAGGTCAATGTCTACTCGGGAAAAGGGCTCGGCTAAAATGTGGTTTTTCTGGAGAGGGGCTGGCTTGACGCACGTTTTGGTAGATGTCTTTTGACAGGCATCACACGATTTGCAGTAATTAGCTATATCGCTTGCCGCACCTGGCCAAATGAAATGCTTTAAACCCCCTAGGAGGTTTTTATGACTGATGTACGTGAAGAAGAGCAATCGTGCGCGAGACTAAGAACTTGGTGGGCGTATGCACGGGGGACACATAAGGACTTGGATAGGGCGTCAGCTCCTTCAGAACAGGAGTGGTACAAAAGATCATCCCTTGCGATGTAGAATACCTTCTTATCTGCACAGGTAGATTCTTATGCCTGATTCCGTGCTTTCTCTAAAAAGGTAGCAGAGCTGAGCACCCCTTCTGGACCCGGGCAAAATCTTCGCTCCGTAGAAGGCCAAACTCTGGATCGACGGTGGTTACCAAGGGAACGGGAGCTGGGCTTCTTTTGCAGCCTGAGCCCCCGTAATACCGGGGTGTACCACGGGGTCTCGGGTGACCTGGGGGCTCTAAGCAAAGAGAAACGAGAATAACTTTATTGGGGCCGCTGCCACTTCAACGCAACCTATCATATATGCACAATTGATGTGGCATTTGATAATGGGGAAGCGATTCGCTCGGCACAGATAGTCGTCGACCACTGCCAATTTTTGGTGATCGGGACCAACAGGTGGTAATAAATCATCAGATACTACAATACAGGTGCAGCCGGTGACCCGAACAAGGGTGGACACGCGACATCCATTGACAGTTCCACTCTCTAACTTTAACCCGACAGGGGAGCTTTTGTTGAAAAGAAAATTCACGTGGTTGGTGGAGGAGAGAGGAGCGGGGATTTCCGGAAAAGGCGATATGGGAGCAGGAGCAGCAATAATTTTGTGCATCTGGTGAGAGGGTGCACTTCTGAATTGATAATTCTGGCCTTCGGGGCTACAATGACGAACGTTGCGTCGTAATCAGGGGCTTGATATTCCTGTGTTCCGATACAGGGAGATTTATGCGCTTCTAGGTGCCAGGGATCTTTATGAATTTGGGGTTATTCATTGGAAAGAATCTGAAACTACCGAACTTGGACTTATAGGACGATGGAGGAGATTTCTTGTTGTCCTTAGGGTATAAATTATTGGTAGAGGTGTACACGTCTGCTTCTTCCAAGCACTGTTTGAATGTGGAACAGCGCTTGTCATTCACAAACGAGCGTAATTTGTGGGCCGAGGAAGCCAAAATTTGGTCATTTAATAAAAAGTCCAGAAGGGACTCGTATTCTGAGGAGACTTTACCTGAATCAAGCCAAAATTGGAGGAGTCTTTTGAAGGATAAAGACCAACTGAGGGATGGTTTGTCTATGACGTTTCTCTCTTGATGCAGACGGCCGCGGTAATAGTCTGGTCCCATATTTACGACGGCCAGGAGTTCGGACTTGAGGGTAGAATAATCCTCCCAACTTTTGATGGAAGGGAAATGAAGACATCGCGCAGCGGGGAACTAAGAAGAGGAAGTAATCTGGCGACACGATCTGACTCGATATTCCAATTATTAATTTCGAAGACCATTTCGAAATGTGCGAGGTAGGACCCGAAGCCCTCTCTTTCCTTGAAACCTGTGAGCCTAACCGATGGGGAATGCAGAACCTTAGTCCAGGAGCTAACCGACATTGTCACCAATTGATTTCGGCTTAGTTCGAGCTCGTGTTGTCTAATGCTCTCGCGTTCTTCCATCTCTGTTCTCTCTCTTCGCTCTTCTATCTCTTCTCTCTCTTTCTCTCTTCATTCAGCTATATGTCTTTCTTGTTGTTATTTTTCTAATGCTCTTCTTTCCTATCTCTCATTTATGTCCTCTTCCTATCCATAAGATAAGAGGTCCTTCTAGTAAAGCCTAACGACTCACCTTGGCTTTTAATTCGTTCAAACGAAAACATCGTCTTCAGGGTTAGCTTAGAAAAATGAGGCACACGAGCGAGTTAGTCTATGTTCACGAGAAAAAAAGGTCCCCGTAATATTTGTAGAGGCTAGCTTGTACACCAAAAAAAATGAAATAACTACACAAATAACTAAAATGTGGTTCAATTTGAAATAAACGGTGTTTCGCGACTTAATCCGTTCAAGGGATTAGCTTGGAGTCATCGCGTCTGATTCCGAGAAATTTCAAAAACGAATTAATCATTTCCCCCCCCAAAAGAAATCTCTCGAATTAAGCTGAACCCAATTTGGGCCAGAATAAAGAAAAGTAACAAAAAAGGAACACGAATAGGAGGGAATTATAAAGGATTTTAAAGGTATTAGGAAAAAAATTAACTTAGGGTAACTCAACAACTATGACACCAGATTAGATTGATAATAATAATAATTATATATATATATATATATATATATATATATATATATATATAAATATATACAATATATATGCCGTGGTATATTCGACTATCTAATACTATAGCTATTATTACTATTAAGGGGGGGAGAACACTCAGGCTATTAAAGCGAACCATCCAAAGACTGCACGCTACGTTGATGCGCAGATTATAAATGTCAGGTTGAGACGTGGGGTCATTTCATTTAACTAATCAGGTCGAATTCGAGATTGGCGAGATTTGAATCACGAGAGTGAGATTGAGGTTCGGGTTAATTGAAGATAAACATAAGAAAATATAAATTTTATTTGCAAATTAAATGATCCAAATGATATAAATGGAAATTAATGATTGGCGATTGAATTATCGTTACCGTTGGTAATATCTAAATTCAGTTAATTAGTTTAGAGCTACCTGCTCAGATACAAATGGGCTCACTAGGTAAAAGTGGAAATGGTGCTTACCTTTCAGAGGGCAACGGCGACTTCACATGAAACTTGGGGGGAAAAGTATGAGCTCGGCGAGACATTCTTGTTACAATCTTCAAAGGAGGGATCTTCGTCAGAAGAAGAGTGGCAAGAAAAGGTATGGTCGGCACCTTACTTCCGGGGCTGTGAAGGAGTTAGTTATAACCTTAACCAGTGCCCGAGGGAAGAGCATGTATCCTTGGTGATTTTCTGAAGAGGAATAGCAACCTCAGAGTAACTTCGACGCGCTGGGTGCTTCGAGGACTCGCAGGAGTAATCCGCTGCAGCTGCTTCACAATACAACGAGAGCATAGGCTTCCGTTTGACCGTGGATGCTTTACCCGGGATAGACTGTCCAGACTTCGACTGGCTACACAGTGACTTGGGACGAGTGATCTCTTCTACGATTAAGCCTTGTCTTTACTGCTCTTCCCAGGCTGAAAAAAGGCTTAAACACTCAGAGTCTTCTCCCGCGGGAGAAGGGGAATAACCCCCACTTTGGAGAATTCCCGGAGGGCAGCTTGAGAGCCAAATGTCGGCGACAAACAATTCTTTTACCCCCTCTCTCTATCTCCAGGTATGGAACTACTGAAATTTCCGACCGCGTAGGGGATGTTCTCCACACTTGCCGTGATAATAATATTATCACGCTATGGACAAGAAGAAATGATGGCAAATACATATTATGTATTCGCCATGATTTCTTCGACAAGCTTGAGTTTAATATTAATTATATATATTGTATATTTTTTTCAACTCTGATTCCCCGCCCCATTTGATTCTTAAAAGTTCTATACCATTACGTTTATTTTGTTAATATACTTAATTTTGTTTAAAATATTTTCTACTGTTGATACCTCACTATATTTTTGTTCGTTTGGTTTTCATTAACATAATGTTCACTTTAGTATTTTACCGCCGTTTGAGTCAATATTTAATTATATTATGCTTGTGCAGTATTATAAATTTAACTTTAGATTTTAAATTTGTTTCATAGCTCTTCCAAAAGTCAATGTGCACGAACTCATCTCGAGTACAAGGGGCAGGCGGTAGCGACCCCGCCCATCCCGGTACCGGGACAGGTATCGTGCCTGAAGATCACCCAGACTGGGACATTAGACAAGAATGTGCCGAACAGTCTGGGGGACGACGCAGTCGTCGTATAGGGCGCTTGCGAGTGCTCCATTAGATAGCGATGCGTCACACGAGTGTGCCGAATCGGAGACGACAGAAAGCGACATGAAGCCGTTGTGGCATTAAGGGATAGGTCCAGGGGAACAGTCGCGGCGCAATGGCACGAAACTCTAAGTTCCCTTCGACCATCTCCAATCTTCTTTGCCAAGCAGTTTCAAGAGCTGCCCGTGTTCATGCCATGTAGTCGGTGTGAGGAAGAGCGAAACGCTGGTCCTGTCGCAGAGTCCTCGCGGCCTCTTTGGCGCCCTCATCAGCACGCTCATTCCCCGCAATTCCTACATGTCCAGGAACCAAGCAGAAGCTAATCTTAACATCCGCCTGGGTCGCCAAAACCGTGGCGTCACGGATATCGCGAACCAGGGGATACGGAGATTCCAATGCTTCGAGAGCTCTCAGGGCGCTTTGTGAGTCGCTATAGATCACAATCCGGTCTCCGAACCGGGCAAGTCGCGTAATCTCCCGTACCGAGTGGTTTATTGCCACCAGTTCGGCCGTAAGGACAAACGTAATGCCTGGCAGGGCCCCACTGACTTCAAACAGAGGGGATACGGCGTATAAGCCGACCCCCTCTTTGGACTTGGAGCCACCCGTATACACTGGCACGGTTGCAGCGTGACACGATGTGTGCTCCAAAAAGGTTTAACGCAATACTCCCGGTCGCGTACAAGCTTTGGGAGCAGAGTCGTGGCGACAAATAACCAAATGTCGTACCCTCAAGGGTCGCGTCCTGGGCAGAACCACGGGCGCCACCAGCCCTAGAGCTATATCCACCTCTCGAAGGAGTATCCTGGCCTTAAACCCAAAGGGCTTAGTGTATGACTGGCGTCTCTCGGCGGCATAGGCACCGTCGAGATCAGCTGCGGATGCAGTGAGAGCTGTCGGTGACTTAGGGAAGCGCCGGGCTCAGGTGTACAGGCAAGTGATGCACTGCACGCGGTGCAGAGCGAGTGGCATCTCCCTAGCATCGACCAAGAGGCTCTCAATAGGGAAAGTGCAGAAGGCACCGGTCGCAAGGCGAAGGCCGGTGTGGTGGTCGAATCCACCTTACGCAATAAACACTCGGCTGCGGATGCATTAAACTCGCATCAGTATTCGAGCATCGAGCGAACAAAGGATTGATAAAAAAGTAAGGCAGTAGCCCTATCAGCATCCCAAGCACTGAACGTCACGGAACGGAGAATATCTATGGCGCAGGTACAAGAGACCCTAAGGTTGCGAATATGAGCCTCCTAGGTGAGGCGTCGGTCGAATACAAGACCAGAGAAACGGTGCGATTCAACCACATCCAGGCGTACCTCTTTAAGAAACAAGGCTGGGTCAGGGTGGAATCGTGGATGTCAGCAGAAGTGCACTACCTTAGTGTTAGCCAAGGAAAACTGAAACATGTGCGCATCGGCATAGCGAGAGAAGCGGTTTAATGCCTGTTGGAGTCGATGTTGCCAGAGTTGGCATCTGGAGCGCTCCAAAAGAGATCGAAAGGTCGTCCACGTAGAGGGTAGCGAGAGCATCTTCCGGCAGCACCGAGGTTATGCCGTTGATGCTCAGGGCAAACAGGAAGATACTGAGGACACTCGCCTGCGGTACACCCTCTTCCTGCTTCTTTGGTCCGGAAAGGGCTCCCCCCACCCATACGCGGAATCGACGATCTCACAAAAATTCAGATATAAACATTGGCAGGCGTCCCCTCGACCCCATCGTGTGGAGAGTCTCCATGATACCGTATCGCCATGCGGTATAATAGGCCTTCTCTAGATCGAAAAACACCGTGGCGTAGTGTTGTCTACGAAGGAAGGCCTCGCAGACGGCATTTTCCAATCGGAGCAGAGCATCCGACGTGAAGTGGAACTTGCGGAAGCCGCACTGTGCAGAAGACAGATGGTCTCCGCTGTCCAGAAAAAAGGCTAGTCTAAAATTTACCAATTTCTCCATCAACTTGCACACGCAATAGGTTAGAAAGATTGGGCGGAAACCGTTCGGAGTAGAGTGATCTCTCCCCGGTTTGCGAAAGGCGAGCACAGTAGCGATTCGCCAGAAACCTGGGAGGAGACCCTCCACCCAGGTCCTGTTGAACAAATCTACCAGAAAGGCCATGCCTTGCTCACCCAGGTGTAAAAGCATGAGGGAAGGGACATCGTCTGGACCATGGGCGGTTTCCACGCACGAAGCAAGAGCGGAGCGCAACTGACTCATTGTAAACCTGTCGTTGAAGGGTTTTCCGCCTCTGGAGGTAAAGTCCAGCCGGCAGCCTTCCGCGTCATGACGACATGCATTGAATGCTGGGGAAGCAGGATCCCGCCTAGAGAATGCAGCAAAAGTGGTCCCAAGGATTCCGCGACGGGCACGGGGTTTCTAGACTGCGGTCCTATTCTCCTGGAGAACGGAAGGAGGGTCCTGCGAGAACATGCGCAGAATCCTTTTGACTCGCTTCCACACCTCTGCTAAAGGGGTCTTCCTGCGGAGTGAAGACACGTATGCCCGCCAAGAAGAGCGACGGGTGTGCTTCGAAATATACCGGAACCTAGCCCTAGCCCGACGAAATTCACCCACAGTGAAATCGTTCGGACGGCGCTTATAGCGCATGTAGGCATAACGTTTCTGTTTGAGGGACGTCTCACACTCGGCCGACCACCATGGGAGTGGTCGGCGAGCAAAACGGCCAGACGTTCTAGGAATAGTAGTAAGGAAGGCGGCGATGAGGTTGCCGGAGAAGAACTCAAAGGCCTCATCTACCGACATAAAGTCTTCGACTGAGATAGAGAATTCAGTCATTTCCTTAAATGCATGCCTCCGCGCCCGCTCCAAGCACCACCGAGGTGGGCTCTCAGGTGGCAGTTGCCCTGAAAATGATATTTGAATGGGAAAGTGATCACTACCATAGAGGTCATCGACCACCCACTAATCAAAATCAGGCCTTGCATCCGAAGAGCACAGAGATAGGTAAAGGCAAGAAAATGAAGCGGGTTTCGGACAGTGATACGTAAACTCATCCACGTTTAGGACACCGTTCTAAAGCTTTTCGATCGGATCGGCAACAGCTTGTCCCCTGGGATTTATTGAGTAATCTCCCCAGAGAGGAGGCCTGCCATACAGATCTCTAAGCAAGAGAAAGGGCGTTGCCAACCGTGCCACGACGCGGCGGAAGTCCCCCACGAAAAAGTCAGCTGACGGTGGAATGTACGCAGAAATGTTAGTATACCTCCTATCCAGGTGTAGCTGCACAACCACTGCCTGAAAGGAGGTATCTAAAGGGATGGAAGATCGGAGACATCTTCCGGGTTTAAACCGCGCATCCCCCAGCACGGCTATCACGTTGTAGGGGGGCCGCAAGACCCTTATACCCTGGGAGGGCGGGCAGGGGGCACGCGCCTAGCATGGTCTCTTGTAGAAAAATAGCTGACGTGGAACGGGACGAGATGAACCTTCGCAGGTCCTTCCAGTTGGCCTGGAGTCCACGGCATTTGCATTGAAGGAATATGCCCTCCAGGACAAGCTCGGAGGAGACGCGGGGGCCCTCCTCGACCAGAAGACCCTCACGCGAATAGCAGTACCCTTTTGGTAGGCAGAACCTTCAAGGACTTATTGAGGGAGGTTGGGCTCGCCATGCGAGTCTTTTCCTTCCTCCGCCTTAACACCTGAGGTGGGCGTTGCGGCTTTGGAGGCGGGGGGCCCTATTTTCGAGGAACTACCGTCACCGACTCACTCGGTCCATTACTAGGCGTCAGCGAAGTAGCCCAAGCTCCTTTGTTGCTGTCCTCCTTTCGGGGGACAGCTTTAGGAACCCCGGAAGATAGCATGGCAACCAACTTCAGTGGTGTTGCCCCCGGGGAGTCTAACGACTCGGTGTGGCGCGGGGCCGTTTCGCCTTACGGGAAACGGTCAAGCTTAGGGAAGAGAGGGAAGCCCTGGTTTTAGCCGGGGCTGGGTATGAACCCTTTTTGCCGCCAGCTTGACCCGGGGAGCGTCCGGGTTGAGTACAGCTTGCAGAAGGCTCCGAATAGGCGCGTAAACAACCGTGCTCGTTGGCCTGGATGGGCTAGGAGCAGAGGGTGTCTTTCTAACTATTGAGGCATATGACGTCCCAGGCAGAGCCGGGCGCACCAGGACCCAGTCCTCAACCTCGCGGAATGGGAGTCAATCATGGGCCTGAACGGCCAGGATTTCCTTCTCAAAGAGATATGCACCACATTGCTTTAAAAAAGCGGGGTGCTGCTCTTCACAATGGAAACACTTGTCCACACACGATTTAGACTTGTCGTGTGCGGCCTTGGAGCAATTTACACAAACTTCGGGTGACCTCGACTTTGCACGGTTACAAGAACGATTCGTATGGCCAAAGCGGTGACAGTAATAGCACCTCCGCGGTAGTGGCACGAATGCCTTCACGCGGTAGCGGTACCAACCGGCACGCACCGACTCAGGAAGCTTATCACAGTCGAACGTGACGATGATTGTAGGGGTGGGCGATGAGGCCCCTCCTGTTTTCTCATCACACGTTCGATATTGACCGCCCCATGGTCGGCCAGCTCTAAGGTGATGTCCTCAATGGAGTAGTCAACGAATTCCCTCGCATAAACTACTCCGTTCACAAAGTTCATGGTAGTGTGCGGCGTCACACTCACCGGGGTGCCATGAAGTGTCCGAAGAGCACGTATCTTGGCCGCCTCAGCGAGATTCGCCGCATTCGCCAGAAGGCTCCCGTCCGAGAAACGGGTCACCTTCGGCTCTCTACCAATTGCACTGGCGAATCCTCTCCTCTGATGGATCATGTGGCCCTTGCCCAACAAGGTTCTATCAGTGGATCGAATAACAAAAAGGCGTTTGAAGCCAGAGGGCTCGAAAACGCCACGTAACTTCTAAATCCACCCTGTGTACTTTTGGTCTTTGTCATAGTCAGGGGCTGCAAAGCCCGGGTGAGCATAAGGGCCGGATGTGCCGATATTGGCTTGGTCGCTTACCAAAGTGGCAGCAGACCCATCCCTCCACGCAGCCCCAGCGGATGGAGAGGACCCGCGAGTCTTTTTACTCTTTTTCGTCCTTTTCTTTTTTAGAGTGGAGGGCGGGGAATGAACCCGCTTCTTACCTCCGCCGACAGAAGCCCCAAGGCCAGATGGACCGGCCTCAGTTAAATCCTTCTCCGAAATGGAGATGGTACTGGTAGTCGTAGGGAACCTGTCGGAGGAGATCCCTCCCCTCCTTGTACTGCCTCACAAATCCTATCCGTTTGAGTAGGACCTTGCATAGGGGCGGATTCGCGTTCGGTGTTTGGCGCCGGGCCCAGATTCCCCCCCATGGAAGGCCCTACCCTCTGAGGCTGGGTTTCCTCAAGGACCATGTCTATCACAGGAGGGGCCTCCAATTGGACATCCCCTCCCAGGACATCGCAGGTCCCCTTGGCAGTGTCACCAGTCTTTTGTGGGGAGGCACAGGCCTTGACCCCGGCAAGGTTTGATATTCTTGCCAGTAGGTCTTTTGAGGGAAGCAACCGAAGGGGCCTGGCTTTCCTCTCCCCCTTATAGGGGTTTTCCCTACCGATTTGCTTCGATCCGGAGCGGCTGGCTATGGGCTTCTAGCTGGCTTTCTTGGCAGTCCCCTTGGAAAGAAAAGAGGGAACCGCTGCTGGAAAAAGAGAGGTGTCCGAAAGGACCTCCAGAGTAAGGGGTGAGGGGGAGTCCCCTGCACCCGTAGGCGTAGGATAGGAGTAAGCCTTCTCTCCGGTTAGAGAAATATGGAGGGTCCCCTGCGCAAGCACAGGGGTGGAAAACTCCATTTTTTCTCTGTAGCTGCCCAAGTGCGATTCTGTCGTTGTTTCACGGGGAGTTAAAGGGGTTTGGTATTTTGTTGACTCATTATGGGTATGGTGACCCTATTTGTACCACGGGATGCAATAGCTTATCACCTCTCGCATTTGCCCGCACTTCAAGAAGGGCTTACAGGCCTGGCTGACCAGGCGCTGCCATTTGGGACCACCTCTCCCGCCTGGTGGTCTGGCAGTCCATCGGCATGGCGGCTCCACCTTGGAAACGGCGTAAAACTGATTGTGAAGAGGAAAGGAACAGGGATGTGAGGAAGGTATAGTAGGTTGTTAAAAAAAACCATCCTGAACCAGAGCTCAGGGATTAGGGAACATTGTCCTCTCCTCTTCAGCCCTGATCCGGGACGGTTAGCTGAAAAGTAGGTCAGTATCTACCCTGTGAAATTAGAGGCTGACGAGAGAAAGTTGTGGGAGAGGTTGTATGAAAAGCCATGGGAGTAGGGGAGAATTACAGGCTATCTGAAGGAAGGAAAAGTTGTTAATCTCAAGCTTGACGGAGCGCTGGATCTCGTCAGCACGGCGGCCAGGATGGCAAATTGCCGCACCTCTTACGGGGAGGAGAGACACGAAAAAGTAAATTGAAACGAAAGGGAGAAGGACAAGGAGAGAGGAAGAGAAATAAAATAATGTTAATACCAAATCAATGCAATAATTAAATTAAGACATCGGGTTCCCATAAAAATGCAAGTACTTGGAAGCACCATTTCAGCTTCCCTGCGGGTCATTGCATTCATATATATATATATATATATATATATATATATATATATATATATATATATATATCCGCGATCGGCTCCTTTTGAAGTACCTTCCGTTTGATATCACCCCCTAAAGTAAGCCTAATTATAACAACGAGAAGCTCCACAAGATGGCGTGATGGTCTAAATTCACACCCAGCGCCTCTATATAGATAAAGTAAAATCCACTTCTGGGGCCTCAATAACATTCACTTCCGGCGGCTATGTATATATAGTAAAGCATTAGTATCGGTGAATTAGTATTTTGCTATGAGGAGACGTTGCATAAGATAAGGCAGTTCGGCTCTCATTGCTGGACGAGTGTAGGCTGGAATTAAGGAGTGATAATAGTTAAATATTACTTAAAACATTCAATGCCCAATGAATAATTCCGTACTTAACTAAGACGAGGCAATAATTATTGCAATACGACCCGGTGCCCAGAACGCTTGCATTATCCTTACGAGTGTCTATTTTTTCTTTCCTTATAGTTTCGTCCTCTCGGAATTCCCATACTGCAAAAGCCCAAAGATAAAATAGAAAAAAACGAGAAAGTGCGCGATTCCAGCTTCCTCCGTGGCATATACTCCCTCGATCCTTACTTTCGAAGCTAACTGTGGTTACGGGAATACAGATTGTATTTTTTGTCATAACTTCGAACAGGCTCAGTCCTAATCGGCCTTAAGTGCAAACCCAACAAGTGCGGTTCGAAAGTACTCGATTTAGTGCTCCTACCCCTCGTGCTCCTTTCGAGCAGCCGAATCTTTCGGTGTCAGATCCACCAGGAATTGGAATCCCCTTTTGTCGGTCTTGTGCAGCCAACTGTGTATACTTTGATTTATCTTTCATGTCCAGTATCTTATTTTTTATTTGTCTTTTATGTCTAGTATTTTATTTTTGTTTGAACAGTAGTAAAGAATATTTTCTTTCACCCAGTTTGATATACAGAACCCTCTAGATAGTTTAATTAATTCTGCCAAGTATAACTAGTCACTTTTAGAGATTTATTGAAACCCAAAGTATAATTGCATTATTTGAGGTAAGGCTCAATTGCAGAGTTACCCTGCGTGCTATCTGCCAACCGTTCAGAGACACGGAAAGCAAATGGAGTTGAGAAGAGCAAAATTTTGTGGAGTTTGGTTCTGGCTATTAGAAAACTGTGGAGAAATAATCTACTTGCATAAGCTAGATACAATCAATTTTTTTTTTACCTTATTTCATGGACCCTTTTAATTTAATTTAAAGAATTTTTTCGGTTAATTTTTTGTGACTCTGCTTCATTAATTATCCCCAAATACTTTGCCATATTTGAAAGATTCAATAGGATTTGGGAGGAGGGCGTAGTTTAAGGGGTAAGCCACCGAATTCATATCAATCACAGCAATGTTAAAATTTGGAGAGAGTGCTAAAATCTAGAATTCAGTCAAAAAAAATATTCCGAGTGAGCGAACGGAATAAAATTTGAATTGTGCGAATATATAGTTGTGGGTTTTTCTTAGGTTAAACAAAACCCTTTTGAATTTTCATAAGTGCTTTTGAGAGATTTATCTAAGTGAATCACGATTAAATTGGGTTCGACCACCCTGTTTCGTTGTTTTGTTGTGTTTTTTTTATTTTTGCGTAAAAGTTTTTAGAACACGTCAATATGTCGTCTTTCGAAGTTTTCAAAGCCTAAGGTGAGGCTCTCGGATTAAATGGAAAGGATTTAATGGCGTATATCCACGAGGAAGATCGAGCAGTAAGAGCGGAAAGATGGGAAAAAGAAGAGAAAGAACGTGAGGAAAGAGAGAAAGAATGTGAAGAATGATTAAAAGAGAAATAAAGTTAAGAAAGAGAGAAGATTCGTTTGTAAGAACTGGAAATAATCAGGGCCGGAAGCGAAACGACATCGATTAATTCTTGGACCGATGTGCAACAAACTGCGTCCATTAAGTTGTCTGTTTTCAAGGAAGAAGATTTCGGATCATACCTCACACGAGAATATTTTTGAGGTGAATCTTTGGGATATTGAACCCAACGGCGTAGCAAAACTGTTGCCTTTACTTAGTACCCAGCTCAGACACATTTTCATCTCGCTCCCATCAGAGGCAACCTTTACTAATTCCCGGTTAGTGCAGAATTTCTCGCTGCCTATAACATGGCTCAGGACATTTCGTGCGCAAATTCAGGCACTGTCGCATCCAGCCTAACCAAACATTCCAAGAGTTTGGATATTCCTTGCAGCGCATTTTTAATTTTTTTACAGACACATTTAAAGTTTCCCAGGCAGACGATGCTTTCGAGGACTTCATCCTCAAAGACTAACTCTTGGTGTCACTTCCTTTAGAAAGCAGATCCTTTGTGAAAGACTGGAAGTGCCAGAAATTTAAAGCGTGCATCGAGGAAGCAGATGTATATGCAGCTAGTCATAATTGCTATCAAAAGGAAGGGAAGAAGACTGAACCGCACTCACCCAAAGCAAAGGCCCATTAGTCGATAGTCGTCCCCCCCAACAAGGATAAGTCATCAAAATGAAGAGCCCATTTAAGCTTAAACCCTTTTCCATGCCAGACAAACGTAAGGTCAAACCCTTGTCCTTTAATCCGTTTGTTTCGTCGTACCACAAGAGAACTGTCGTCTGTTACTCCTGTGGACTAGAGGGCGATTTAAGAACTAATTGCCATGAGAGTTCTCAGTTTAGAGGCGTCTGTCCCAACCATGTGCTCAATATAAAAGCCAAGCCTGTTCAACCGCCGTCGTATCTAGAATCACCCTTTTCTTCAAGCGAACCGAGTCCGAACGGCCACCAAATGAAGTATATATTTGACAAAAGCACTCTTGGAGGTCTCAAACTCAAAAATGAATTGGTAAACAGGTGCCGAATCTCAACTCTTGTGCGCGACACGGTGCACGTGATATCTGACAGGTTACTTCCACCTGTAACCCCTGATCATGAAAAGTTTGCAAGAGTGCACGATTACTTGGGGTGCGCGCTAAAAGATTTCCCATTGTGAAATGCTAGATCGAGTGCGCCGACATCACTGGCTGGGCTGAGGTCGTCGCAGTGCCCTTCAAGTTCTGTAGTGCTTTGATTGGCCAAAGTCCATGGGTATCTTTCCTTCCTGTGGCTCAATCCATGACCACCAGAGTTCAAGCAATTAAAGACTCGGAAGCACCCGCACTTCTGGAAACCCATGGTGCTTCAGATTGCCCAAACATCCTGAACGAAGATTTTCGAAAAAATCAAAAGGTTTGCGAATCCCTCCGCCACTTATGGATAAAAGCGCAAAACAAAGCGCAAGAGACCATTAGGCACAACAAGATAATCTCCTTCTTTGTTAAGGATAAACTTGTTTTCCGCATGTTATCAGCAGACAGTACTACATAGTACCAAGTATTATTTGTGCCCCGCTCCCACGATAGTCTTTTCTTGGGTTATTTTAGCCTCACTAAGACGGCATAAACGGGTCTTTAAATATTTCTATTTGCGTGCTGCATGGGATAAAATCCTGCCTTATTGTTGTTGATGTGATGTATGCTAAAGACCGCAATTACAGGGCGAGTCAAGCCTGCCGCCTTACAGAGGAGCACATTAATCTCCGAACCCTTCTACAGAGTGGCGATTGATTTGATCGAGCCGATTCATCCACCTTCAGGTGAGGACCATAGTTATGTTACTAGATTTCTCGAGGCAGTGCCACTTAAGAAAATTGACAGCATCACTTGTGCCGAGGCACTCATAACGATTGTTGGAATATGTGGGCATGTTGCTTATTATAAAACCGCTGTTTACAACCCCGTTCCATCCAGCCGGATCTGTAATGTGCAAAAGGTTAACTGGCAGCATCAAAGCTATTCTTCTGAAAAAGTTATGTGCCAAGCAGCCAAGAGCGAGGCACAGATTTCTTTCGGCAGCTCTCTTTTCATATAGAGAAATTCCCCATCACACCTTGGGTTTCGTTTCGTTTGAATTACTATACGTAAGAAATATACAAGGCCCCTTGAGCATATTGAAATAATTATGTGCGAACCAAAAACTGGATCAGGAAATCCAATCCTCGTTCTCATATCTGCTTGAGTTACGAACTAGGTTGAAGAAATGCACGGAAATAGCGTACCAAAATGCGAATCTCAACCTCGATGAATATAAAACTTACTCAAACTTCAAATCTAAAGATAGAAAATTTGAGCCAGGTCAGGGCGTCTTGTTTTTGCTCCCAACAGAAAATAACAAATTACTGAGCCAAAAGAAAGGCCCTTATCAAGTGATCGTGAAACGCAAACCAGTCGAATATTTGATTAAAATTACAACAGGAAGGAATCTTTTCTACGTAAATCTCCTCAAGAAATATCATCGGCGAGCATGGACTAACCCGATTGTGGCTATAGATGAGAAATCGCCTATGGAGTCTAATTATTATATGGACCTCCTAAGTGTAGTGCAAGTCACCAGCATAGACCCAGACAGCGAATATCCCTACACGTCTTGCCAGACGCACCCGAACTCTCGTCGGCCGAATTAAAGGTGAGCGACTAGCTGTCGCCTCCTCAGAAAAATCAACTGCCTTCCCTCCTCAAACAATTCATTGACGTCATCTCTGAAATTCTTGGTTGTGCATCCCAATTCGAACGAAACATTAAATTAACCACTCAAGAAACCATCCAAACTAAGCCGTATCGGCTGCCCATACACCTGAGGGAAGTTAATTTTGAGGTTAACAAGCTGTTAAATTTTAAAATAATAGATCTGTCAAAATCAGATTATTGCTCGCGGGTTGTTATGGTTAAGAAACATAATCAATCATACCGGATGTGCATCGATTTTAAGAAACTAAATTTGGTAACCATATTCGATGCAGAGCCGATGCCTCTTATCGGACACAATTTTGATATTTTCGAGAAAGCCAAACTCATAACCAAGCTGTATTTGTCCAAGACTAATATCAAATTCCAGTACTAGCAAAGGTCAAGAAATCCACAGCTTTTCCAACTGAAAAATGGCAAATGGAATTTCGACGACTTCCTTTTGGCCTCGTCACTGCATGCAGTATTCATAATGATGAGAAGTATATTAGATGGGTTGCGAATTATATACTTTTATTTTGATAATAATTGTGTAGCTACGAATGAGTGTAATAATCAACTTAATGCTTTTCAAGCATGTCTATAAAGACTCCGAGAAGATAATTTAACCATTAGCCTCAGTAAGTGTCACTTCGCCTACAATACAATATGTCGTAGAATGGACTCTCGACGATATACCATATATAACTATTCTTTGAGGGAACTTATTTAATTATCTTAGAGTGCGTGGATGTCTGCCTGGCCGATATTATGTATCTTCCATTTGCTTGAGAAGTGGAACTGAGCTCAAGGATAATAATATTGCTATCATTAATAAAATAGAGTTTTATTAATAATAACTATTAACAACACACGAAACGGAAAATATTAACATAAACAGAGAATAGAAAGGGTCGTGTGGAATCGTGCTAATCCGAGGATTAAAATATTTAAAAAGGTAAAAAAAATATCAAATTAAAGAGATCGGATGGTTCGCTAAACCATTTAAAGCACAGGATAGAATTGACAAAAGGGTTAAATACTCAAAGGTAACGTTTGGCCTACGTAATTTAGACTTGTTGTGCAGAGGAAGGTGACGTGAAGGATTTTTCGGTCCGCTGGCGAGTTCCAGCCGAAGGGGGGGGGGATTAAATTGATCCTGACGTGGCGTCTTGGGAATGAGAACCGTTTCTCGACGAACGGCTTGAAGAGCAATGGCTGTTCTACATTGTTCTCTTCTGAACAACAGGGGGGGTGAGAACCGTCTTTTGTCTAGGGCTCAAGAACAATGGCTGTTCTAATGTTGTTCTCTTCTGAACAACAAGGGGGGTGAGAACCGTTTCTTGTCAACGGGCTCGAACGAACAATGGCTGTTCTAACGTTGCTCTCTTTCTGAACAACAGAAGAAGGGTGAGAACCGTTTCTTGGCGAACGGGCTCAAACGAACAATGGCTGTTCTACGTTGTTCTCTTCTGAACAACAGGGGGGAGAGGTAAGAACCATTTCTTGTCAACGGGCTCGAACAAACAATGGCTGTTCTAACGTTGTTCTCTTTCTGAACAACATGGGAAGCCTTGTGGACTCGGTTCCACGAAGGCTTGAACCTTGGTACTGAAGGGATATTGTCCTTCTTCTGGACAAGTGATGGTGAATCTCGAGGTCAAGGTCCCTTGGCGCACAAGGTGAGAGAGGGTCGTGGTGATGTTTCGCGACGAAAATCTGGATCTCCAATCTGATCTTAGTGGTAAAGTTTCCATCTAAATAGTCGAGACACTCCCTTGGCGTGGGGGACAATGGAGTAGGAGCTTCGAGGGAATGCACAGCCGAGCCTAAGAACAAGCCTTATCTGCCTATAAGCCTAACACAATCTTGCGTAATCAGCTGATGGGGCGAAAGGGGGGGGGATGATAAACCTCCTTGTTTAAATATTGACTCAGGTGGCTGCGATAAGGCACCCAGCTTTAAAGCGAAGATGCACGTAGGGAGCATCGTGGTTTTAAATAACATGTGATAGTGGTTGAAATTAACGCGGCCTCAACTCGTTCTATCACACCCCTTCATTCCGGGGGAAGTTGTCACTTCGAAAAAAAAGAGAGAAGGGACAACAATAGAGCTCCGTTGTGGGGAACTCGTTTTCTTGTACCAACCGTACCTTCCTGCACCTAACTAGTATTACCTTAATACATATGATAATGTGGATCTTTTGATTACAGGGGAAAATAACCTTTAATACAACTTAATCAAAAAAAGGGGCATGGAACAATGAAATGATATAAAATTAGTACATACGGGACAAAATAATTTATACGTAAATTAATGAGTACAAATATATATACATACCAAAAAATAGACATTGAGCGTTACAAAATAGAGACATATACATTAACTAATTTTATTACAAGAGACTCTAATTTAAGTCGTACAAGATGGTATATACCTACATAGAGATACTAATCCTATGAATATAATTACTCTACGCTATTCGGTAACGCATTTCTACTGAGTGCGTCAGCGACCTGGTTATCGCAACCTTTTATATAATTTATTTTAAATTGATACTCTTGCAAGAGTAAACTCCAGCGCATGATTCGGCGGTTGGAGTGTCGCACATTCCTAATATAGGCTAACGGGCGGTGGACGGTTCCTATCTGAAATTCTTTTCCTATCAAGTACATTTTGAATTTGTCTATAACCCAGATAATTGATAGAGCTTCCTTATCTATAGTGGCATTTTTCTTTTCGCGTGGTAATAATTGACGACTAGCATATGCAACTTGATGACTCGTTCCGTCATCCTCGTATTGAAGGAGCACACCTTTAATGCCCTCGTTGGACGCGTCAGGCTTAATCCCAAAGGATTTTCCCGGGTTAGGCTGTTTTAAAATGGGGGCAGAAATAAGCTTACTCTTGAGCTGATTAAAATGGGAAATAGCGACATCATTTCAACGTAGACGATCGGGTGAATTCTTTTTTAAAAGGGAGCTGAGGGGCCCCGAAATGGCAGCGAAATTCGGAACGAATCTTGATAGTACGAAGCTGATCCTAAGAACGATCTTAATTGCTTCTTTGTAATCCGGAGGCGCATGTCAGGGATTGCTTTAATCTTATCCTCTTGGGGACCCAACTGGCTTTGTCCTATTTTGAAACCAAAATATTTTATGGTTTCGTGGGCAAAATGGCATTTGCTGGGGCCAATGGTGAGGCCATTTTCGCGCAGTCGCTCGAAAAGATCTAATAGGGTGGTTAAATGGTGACTCCATTCAAATAGTTCTTGTAGCTGACCCTTTTGATGTGGTGTCAGCTGCGCGTCAATATTCAGGTCAGAGGGTTTAAAAGACTCGCCTGGTAGGAAGGAGGAGGGTAATTGGCATCAGGTTGGATGCACACTGTCTGGACTACATTAAGGGACTCGGCGGGGTAATCTTCTTCAAGCGCCGATGTTTCGTCCAGTGCTACGAACGTATCTCCATGGGCGCGTTGGGGATACTTTTTTTTGGGGGGGGGTCCACGGACAGTCTCCGTGTCCTTTTCTTGGGCCTTATTACCTAAGCGTGTTAGTAATTCACACTCCTTTTGTGCCGTCCTAAAGTCCTGGTTAAGGTTCCCTGAGAAATCGGACGGTATTGGGTTTCTGATGGGGACGGGCTCCGGGGCTTCTTTCTTAACTCGACCTCGAGGAAGGTCGGCCTGAGACACAGGGTCGGAACTAACTCAGGGGCCCTGTCCTATAAGTACGGAACAGAATTGTATGGGTGCTGAGATGATTTCAGCCCAGCCTTCATAATATTGACACTGCAGGTAACATCTAACGACGGGGAATTGGTTGGCCCGCCCAAGGTAGTCATGTACCACCGCCAATTTTTTGTGGTTAGGGTCCACTGGGGGAAGGAGTTCGTCGGACACGATGAAACATGTACATCCAGTGTCCCTGACGAGAGTCGATACTCGGTAGCCGTTCACGCTGCCCTCCTCAAATTTCAAAGTTCCCGATGAACTTTTATCAAAAATAAAATTTACCTAGTGGCCTGACGGAAGGGGAGAAGTTTCTGCTTGGGTCTGCACCACCGGGGGAGCCGGGGTGGCATTAGTCTGGTGAACTTGGTGGGCTTGTGCGCTTTTAAGCCTAAAATTTTGGGGGCAATTCCAGCTCATGTGGTTTTCTAAACCACAGGTGAAGCATATGATTGGTCGCTTCGGGAAGGGAGATGGAGGAGAAATCTTAACGGGAGGTTTGGAGTCTCGTTGTTGGTTTTGATAAAAGAAGTTTGGGGGTTTTACGGGGCTCGGAAACTTCGTCAGCATTCCTGAGAAGGGGCGCGAAGCCTTCCTTCTTTCCTTGTAGGAAGATTGGTGAGAAGTTCGATTCTCATTTGGGTATAAATTATGGCTTGCGGCATAGACATCCGCTTCTTCGGTACATTCTTTAAAGGTCTTGCACCGACGAACCTTGACAAACGCGGGGTTCTCTGTCGGGAGAGACGCCAAAAATTGATCTCGCAACACAAAGTCTGTTAAGGATTCGTAGTTCGGATGAACCTTTGAGGATTCTAACCAAAATTTAAAATTCCTCTGAAGAATGCATCCGAATTGACGGAACGTCTGTCCGGGTTCAATACGACCTCCTCGAAATTATTGGCGGCAGAAATCAGGAGTCATATTATAAGCGGCCAATAGCTCAGCTTTTAAGGTGCTGTAGTTAATTGTACACTGAGATGGTAAAGATATAAAAATTTCGTGAAATTTACAATTTAACAAGGGAAGTAATCTGACTACACCTTCAGCCTCCAGATCCATGCTATTGATTTAGAGGATTTTTCGAAGTGGGCTAAAAATGCTCCGAAACCCTCTCCATTCTTCAAATTGGGGAGCTTTAGTGAGAGATTGGGGGGGGCTTCGGAACGTGAACTGGATGACTGTATTTCTGCTTCAACACGAGCTAATTCAATCTGATGGTGAAGCTCAGCTTGTCTTATCCGTTCCTCTCTTTCTCTTTCTTCTCGTTGGATTTCTCTTTCTTCTTGTTGGATTTCTCTTTCTCTTTCTTCTCGTTGGATTTCTCTTCCTCTTTCTTCTCGTTGGATTTCTCTTTCTCGTTCTCCTCGTTGTATTTCTCTTCCTTTTTCTTTTTCTTTTTCTTCACTCTCTTTTCTTTGCTCCTCTCGAACGAACTCAATTAGTTCTTTTCCGGAGAGTCCCAAGGATTCTCCTTGCGCTTTAAAGATTTCAAACTGAGTCATCTTCGCACTTGGGGGCGCAATAGTCAACCAACTAAAATTCCTTGCAATAAAAATTATGCCTTCTAGAGAGTTAGCCTACCTAACTATGGGCACTGACATATTCGTACTTGGTTTCTCGATCTAAATAACCACTGACTAAAATTACACACAAAAAAAAAAAATTTATTATAACAGTTCCTTGAGTTACTCCAGCTTCTTAAGTTTCTAAAAAAGGGATAGCAATCGTTAAAACAAAAGGGAACTACTATACTCTATTATTATAACGAATAACACTATGATTTACTCGACTGAGACCAGTGTTTGCAAAGATAGAGCGTTAAACCTTACACACCTGATACCAAATTTAAATAGTATGTATATATATATATATATATATATATATATATATATATAATATATATATATGTCGTAGAATGGACTCTCGACGATATACCATATATAACTATTCGTTGAGGGAACTTATTTAATTATCTTAGAGTGCGTGGATTTCTGGCTGGCCGATATTATGTATCTTCGATTTGCTTAAGAAGTGGAACTGAGCTCATGATAATAATATTGCTATCATTAATAAAATAGAGTTTTATTAATAATAACTATCAACAACACACAAAACGGAAAATATTGACATAAACAGAGAATGGAAAGGCTCGTGTAGAATCGAGCTAATCCGAGGATTAAAATATTTAAAAAGGGAAAACAAATATCAAGTTAAAGAGATGGGATGGTTCGCTAAACCATTTAAAGCACAAGATAGAATTGACAAAAGGGTTAAATACTCAAAGGTAATGTTCGGCTTACGTAATTTATATTTGTTGTGCAGAGGAAGGTGAAGTGAAGGATTTTTCGGTCCGCTGGTGAGTTCAAGCCGAAGGGGGGGGGGATTATAATGATCCTGTCGTGGCGTCTTGGGAAGGAGAACTGTTTCTCGACGAACGGCTTGAAGAACAATGGCTGTTCTACGTTGTTCTCTTCTGAACAACAGGGGGAGAGAACCGTCTCTTGTCTACGGGCTCAAGAACAATGGCTGTTCTAATGTTGTTCTCTTCTGAACAACAAGGGGAAAGGAAGAGAACCGTTTCTTGGTGAACGGGCTCAAACGAACAATGGCTGTTCTATTCTAAACAACAGAGGGGGGTGAGAACCGTTTCTTGTCAACGGGCTCGACCGAACAATGGCTGTTCTAACGTTGTTCTCTTTGTGAACAACAGGGGAAGGGTGAGAACCGTTTCTTGGCGAACGGCCCTCAAACAAACAATGGCTGTTCTACGTTGTTCTCTTCTGAACAACAGGGAGGGGGGGTGAGAACCGTTTCTTGTCAACGGGCTCGAACGAAAAATGGCTGTTCTAACGTTGTTCTTTTACTGAACAACAGGGGAAGCCTTGTGGACTCGGCTCTACGAAGGCTCGAACCTTGGAACTGAAGGGATATTGTCGTTCTTTTGGACAAGAGATGGTAAATCTCGAGGTCAAGGTCCCTTGGCGCACAAGGTGAGAGAGGGTCGTGGTGATGTTTCGTGACGAAAATCTGGATCTCTAATCTGATCTTGGTGGTAAAGTTTCCCTCTAAATAGTCGAGACACTCCCTTTGCGTGGGGGACAATGGAATGGGAGCTTCGAGGGTATGCACAGCCGAGCCTGAGAACAAGCCTTATCTGCCTATAAGCCTAACTCAATCTGGCGTGATCAGCTGATGGGGCGTAAGGGGGGGGGGGTGATAAACCTCCTTGTTGAAACATTGACTCAGGTAGCTGCGATAAGGCGCCAAGCTTCAAAGCGAAGATGCACGTGGGGAGCATCGTAGTTTTAAATAACATGTGATAGTGGTTGAAATTAACGCGGCCTCAACCCGTTCTATCCCACAATAGACTATTTATGCTCCAGCATTGGAGATAACCAGCTAGCTCCCGGGCAGGATAAAATTCGAGCCATTGTTAAAATGCCTCTGCTCGCGAGTAAGAAATAAGTATTATTTTTAATGGGTTCCGCGTCTTTTTACCATCGTTTTATTCCTAATTTCCCCTCACTGTACTCTCCTATGTGCGAACTTTTGAAAAAAAGCTCCCGAGCTACTTGTATGAAAAACACTGACGATTAAGGGTTTCGAGCAACTCAAAGAAAACTTGCATATGCAGCTATATTAGGCGTGCCCAATCCCGACCAACCATTTGGTATACGAACAGATGCCAGCAACGAGGAAATAGTCTGTATTCTCGCAAAATACAATGAAAATTATGAGACCTTTCCAAATGACTGCGTAAGTCGGAAATTGCTATCACGAAAAAAGAACTACGCCGTGATTGAAGAGAATCCCTTGCAATAGTCTGGTGAATTGAAAATTTTATAATGTTTCCGGTAGAGAAAGAATTTACAAGTATAATAGAAACTGACCATAAACCCTTATCCTACCTCCGAAAAGTAAGAAAAAATAATGGTCGTCTAATGCTATGGAGTTTTTATTTACAAGAATTTCAATAAAGGATCCTGTATAATAAAGGCTCCAAAAACTGTAAATCCGATAGTTTAAGCCGCAATCTTTTAAATTCCTATTTGAACTGATCCTGAAATAGAGGTTAAAAAATTTATAATTTTAAGATTGATTTTTTTATACACATAATATGCCCATATAATATAGGCAAATAAGTTTAATGAAGCATGTAACTTTTTTATTTATTTCCTATGTAATGATTATGTTAACATTATTACTTATGGATTCGAAGCAGGTAAGCCTACTTTTAAAAGCTATTCATTGCTAATTATAGTTATTGTCTATTGTTTTCTTTTGTAATATTAATCTTTATACATATATACACTCTAGTCACTATATTTGAGAATTTTACCATTCGAATTTATTGCCATGCATTCTAGTGGGGCATCTAAATTACGATGTCTTGCATATCCCTTGTTTGGTCTAGGTACCAACTTAATATTGAATTATAATTGGATGTCACTCGTACCCGTAAGTTCCATCTGGAGGGGAGGGGAGATATCAGAGAGAGAGAGAGAGAGAGAGAGAGAGAGAGAGAGAGAGAAAGTCGAGTAGGACGGAAAGAACTACTATTTTTAGAGGTAGTTCATTATTACATATTAACTTATTGGTACCGACGTTTCGGGTACGAACCCATTCTCAAGGATATGATATTATAAATATATGCAAACATAAGAATTTTTAGAGAAGTTATCCGATATTTATAAATTAATTATATTTGGAATGGGAAGCAGCAGAGATGGTAATATTCAAATTATAAACATGCAAGGCTTTTAACTTTTAGGGAAGAGAAAATATATTTTTGTTTTTAAAATAAAACTAAGATTAATTAGTTGGTACCAATAGGTTAATATATAATAATGAACTTCCTAAATTTAGCCTGCTTATTTATCCGAAATATACTTATACGCCTGGTAACACGCAACCCCTCTGCTCTCTTAAGATATATATATATATATATATATATATATATATATATATATATATATATATATATATATATATATATATATATATATATATATATATATATATATATATATATATATATATATATATATATATATATATATATATATATATATATATATATATATATATATATATATATACGGCCTACTAAAATACATATTATCAAATAAAATAAACCGCCAGCCTCATCATGAAAAACAATAGGGGTCCATACACGAACCAAAACCCAAACAAAGGAGCCACCTAATATATAGGCATAAATGCTACCTAGGAGTCTGTCAAATCCTTTCCCATAGCTCTATTGTAATAATGGAAGCCAAATTTTCAGAAAGAATGACATATCACCTCAACGAAGGACCCCATAAAATTTGCACAAGTTAAAAACATGTGAACCTTCTAAAAAGAAAAATGATGGGAGATAATACCAAAATCCTCGACTTTGCACCAGATCGCCGACAATTACTCTTCCAAGAAGTCATCCATATACAAGAAAAACAACCCCAAATAAACATTCAATTCAATTTGAATATTGATGTGCGTTAAATTTAGAGACGATCTACAGAGGATTTTTAATCTCATTAAAATCAAGTCCCTCTCCTCCTGCCTCCTTTTGCTGTGGCCGCGCATTTGACACACGATCCGAAGCTAAATTGCCTCCTGATCTAACTCAGCACTGCTTCGAAAATTTTAGATCGCAAATAATGAACAGACCTACGTCCTTCTCGACATGAGTCGACTCAGAATGCATACCTTGTAGCTCACAGTCTGACCAGGAGTTTGCATACCCGATTTGCATCACCTTGCAGTTTTCCAAGTTGAAAGGGATCTGCCACTTGTCAGACTACTCGGCGATCATCTTAGATCCTCCTTCAACCCCTCGATATTTCGGGCGTCGCTATATTCGCTCCAAGGCTTGTATCCTTGATAAAATTTTCGAGGCGGCTCACCAGTCCTTCATCTATGTGGTTGATGTAGAAGATGTATAAAAAGGGCCCAAAACGGAGCCCTGAGGGACTCCGCTTGTTACTGAGGACCAAAAAGAAGTCTGCCCGCAGATAGTAAGCCTCTATCGCCTGTCCAACAACCAACTTTCTAACAAGTTTGCGACCTTTACTCAAATAACCAAGGTACATTCTTTCGCCATCAGTCGATGGTGGGGGAATTTATTGAAAGCCTTTTGGAAATCAAAATAAAGTATGTCCACCTCTCGTCTTCTGTCAAAGTCGGTAATTATCCTGTGAAAGAATTCGAGTAAGTTCGTGAGGCACGAGCGCTTTCTTCGAAAACCGTTTTGGGTGTCCCTGAACAGGTTGCAGGACTCTAAGTGATCCATTATTCTATCCGCTATGATGCCTTACAGTACTTTACTCACTATTGAAGTAAGACTTATCGGTTGGTAGTTTCCAGTTTTGCCTCGGTTCCTTTTTGTGGATGGGTGTGACATTGGCTATTCACCAGCCCGTAGAGACTTCACCACTATAGATTGACACGTTTAAGATGTACAATAGATGAGTTCCCATCTGTTCATTCATCTCACGCACCAATTTTTGTAAGAAGCGGAGCAGGACCAAGGAATTTAGACGTATTCAGCTGAGTAAGCCTGCTGGCAAACTCTTTGGCCGTTGTAGTTAGTTCTTTTAGCGTTTCTAATCTAACAACAATCACCATCTCGGTATGGGTATCTCTCCGTCCCTTTCACTTGTGAACACCGAGGAAAAGTAGTTGTTGAGTACGTTACAGGCGTCCAGGTCCGAATCCCGGAGGACGCCATCCCGTCCTCAGATCTGATGCGTTGGCGCACTGGTTTTCGGCTGTTTATTTACATGAAGAAGTCCTTAGGGTTCTCTTTTAAGTGAGATGTCACACAAACTTGTTCGTTTGGCTTAGCTGTACACACTAGTGCATTTACCCATCTACAATGAGTCACGCATGTGAGCTTAATGATGCGTTGCAATTCTAATTCTCTTCCGTACCCTGTGCGCTGTATTTCTACCTTTAATAGCAGGGGCGATTTCTTGACTAAACTAACTCTACTGTATATTTATTATTCTGACAGTATTCGTGAAAAGGAATTCAACGTGAAACTCCCTAAAACGAATCTTGACATCGTTCCATTTGGAGTTTGTCTCGTCTTCGTTAGATGTTTGTATCTGTCCAAGTGCCATAGGAAGTCCATCGAAGTCTGCATATCTGAGATCCAATTTACGTGCTTGTTCATTCGTACCTTGAGGACAGGAGACACGTACACCACCCTTGTTAATATTGTGGTCATTACTACCCAGGCACTCGTCATAGACTAGGTCATCATCGGTGGTAAATACTAGATTCAGAACGTTACCCATACGGGCAAGCTCACAGACTTTAACGACCGCATGCCTCACATTTATTTGAAAAATTTGACATATATTTAGTATCTTTTTCTAATTATCTTAGGTTTCTTATTTATTAGACTTGTCATATTATTTCCTTAATTTACACCCATAGCAAGATTAAGGATTTGATAAATCCCTCAAGTGTCTTTTTGTGGCGTTTTTCACTTAGCCTATTAAATCTTGCAATTTGAGTGCCACAGGCTTACCTGTTTTATATAACAGGCCCTAGAAGACTCCCCCGTCAGTAATGGAGTTACTGAAAAATAACGCATTATAAATACATAAGTTAGATACATATTAAATACGTACATCATGCAGACCAAATGTCTGACAGGATTTTCACACTCATATAGGGCATTGGTATTCACAAGCACATACATCTGTTCTCAACTAAACAGGCCTATTCATTATGCCATGTTCTGCCATATGATGCGCAGTATATATTTTTATCTTACAATTGGGTCTCATTCTCGTTTCTACTACTATAAAATGGTATCATATAAAACATTATAATTTTACATCAATATTTTATTTCCTGGTGCTATCACAAGTCTTTATAGAGCTTCCCTCACACTCATGTGCGAGGGTTATATCATGTAGCCTATTTATGCTCTACGACGCAGGGATTTATAGAGTTCTCATGAGACTTATATTTAACCATTTCAACATGGAGCCTATTCTGTCTCAAACGCACTATTGGCTTATTAGTTGCTATTGTACAAGTATAACATATATAACATTATTATTTTACATCATTATCTAATAGATATCTTATGTATATTGAGCTATCTCCCCCGCCCAATTTTTTTTTAATATATATATATATATATATATATATATATATATATATATATATATATATATATATATATATATATTTATGTATATATATAATATATATATATATATATATATATATATATATATATATATATATATATATATATATATATATATATATATATATATATATATATATAATATATATATATATATATATATATATATCCATCTATGTACACTTAACACTCCATAATTAATTTACTGGCCTTATAAATGTTACTTCAGTCTACCAAAACCGATATTCTTTGTATATCAGCGGACATTTACTGTTCACCTCTTTAAAATTTTTAGTTTAGACAGTTAAATTCAACACCACAGGAACACTCTCTACAAGAAAGCGGGCAATAAGTTTTGAAATTCGAAGATAAGGAAACGAGATATGAGGAGAAGTGTTTTATTATTTTTCAATATGACTACCCTCGACTTCAATGCAATTGCACCACTTGTCCCTGAGGCTTCGAATTCCCGACAACCAGAAATCTCCCGACTGCTGTTCAATCCACTCCTGGACGGTGAGCTGGACATCTTTATCGTCCCCAAACCGGCGTCCACACAGTGCAATCTTGAGCTGGTGGAATAAAAAGTAGTCGCTAGGGGCCAGATCTTGACTGTAGGCGGGATGGTCTAGCTCCTCGAATACGCACTCGTGCAGGGCAGCTTGTGCAACTCTGGCCTTGTGGACGTTGACGACGTTGAAGTCGATCATGGGGCGTGAGGTTTCTAGGGACCCAACGGGCAGATACCTTGGTCATGACCAAATTGTCGTGGATGATGTTGATAACACTTCCATGTGATATTCCATGTTATCGCTTGATTTTTTCGACCTTCATCCGTCGATTTTCGAGGATCCTTCTCTCCACACGAGCCACATTGTCCTTGTTGGTCACGTCTGACGGGCGTCCTGGACGTGGGTCATCTTCAAGGGACTCACGACCATGGCGGAACTGCCTATTTCAGAAAGGAATGGTTGCATAGGAAGGGGCGGTGTCGGTGTACACTGCAATAATGCATTCATGGATCTCTTTTGCATTTGGCCTTCCTTGGTCAAAAATTTAAGCACTTCGCGGTGCTCAACCTTCTCCATTGTTAAAAAATTTGTGACTGATGATTTGCAATCAGCTGCGGCTTTTTAAATAGACGAGGCAGGAGTGTGTGGCTGCAGGTTCTGACTTTTCATAACTTGTCTTAACACCCCCACAAACAGCCATCCCCCTTCCTCTCTTTTCCCCTAGCGATTCGCAAAACTTATTGACCGCCTCTCGTACGTCTGTTCTCAATAAATTATTTAGAACTGTAAACGAACCTATGACGTGAATGTGCGTTTCAATCTTGCTCCATGTTGCCTACAGAGATCCGGTGCATAGGAATGATTCCTTCTGCTATTCCGATTGCTGCTTTTTTGAACTTATCAGGCTCACGGTAGGCTTGTTGGCGTCCTCGTTGGCAACTTCCGTACCCCCTCGTCCTATTAAAGTCAGTCCGATACCTTTGTATTCTTCTCTTTGTTGCTTTTACTGTACGGCCGAGGTGGCCACCATTTTGTAGTTTCAATAGTAATTACGCTCTTCGATGGTGACCCGACCGGGATTGGAAGTGGCGGACTCTATTTTTAGGTGGAGAATTCACTAACCTTCTTCTTCACCCACTCCATCCTTAGAGGGTTTCCCAGTCATGGAGCCTACCGCCTTTAAGAGGAGGCTCCACAAACGGCGATAAGGCCTATCTCTTCAAGGCCTAGTTAATGTTTGGCTAAAGGAAGGAAGACGGGACGCTAATAAGGGAAATATATTGAGTTAATGAAAAATATATTAATAAGAGTTCGTCTCTTCTTATATATGTATCTCTTCTCCGAGAGGCGTGACCTAGACTTGTCCTCCCTTGGGGAGGATCCTGTGATCTAGTTTGTTCGTTATCTCCGCCACTTGGGCAGAGTTTCAGACAGCTCTGTGTACTTGTTGTACCAACATATTTTCCATAGATTTATTTTTATTTTTAGGGAATAGCATGTTGCAGATCTCTGTGAAATTTTTATTGTCAAAGCATATATTTGATCATCTGCTGATAAATACTCCCAACACGCGTATGTTTGTTTGTGCGCAAACCGCGTATTTGTTCAGGTCGTCATCTTTGATAGCTGTACATGTTCTTGTATTTCCGCGCAGCTCTAACAACAGCTTGCCTAACATATATTTGTACAATTTGATATATATTTAGTTTCTAATTCTTTTAGGGTTCTTTTTTCATTATATTTAGCTTATTATTTCCTTAATTTGCGCACATCAATTTAGAGGATTTGATAAATCCACCGAGTATCCATTTGCGGAGTTCCTCGCTGGGCCTATTACATCCTGCTATTTGGATGACACAGCACTATCTATTTAATAAAACGATCCCAACAAGTCAACGTTTAAGGTATAAATATAGGTCACACCAAAAGACCTATATCTCGTCTACCTAGCTAGAGTCATTGCTCTCCATTCATAATTAACCTTAAAGAGCTTACTCTAGTCCTACATAAAATCATAGTTGGAAAGAAGGCTTAATAATATAGCGATTTAAGGTTTTGTAGCTGGCCAAAAATCTAGATTAATCGATCCAATCGATCCAACCCGCTTCCTAAAATAATCCGGAAGTAAGCAATCGAAAGAGAATGAAACGGATTGTATGTACCTTCCTTTACTAACCAAAAAAATGTAGAATAATATTTACAATAGAGAGGGGTGATTAAATTGAAGATCTCGTTACTATTCACAAAAAAATGCAGCTAAATTTCATATATGTATGCAAAAAAAAAAATCCTACTTATAAATTTTAGCAATCAATTAATCCTAAGAAACAATTCTGTGCAAAATCGTACAACCAAAAAATATTCAGACTACAACAGTCAATATATAAATAACGAAAATAAAAGCCTCAGGTGGTACAAAGAGGGGAGGGGGACATCCAGCCAGCCGCCACTCGAGCGAGCAAAATGCCTAGGACTTACAAACAAGTGGCGCCTCTCAGCTTGATGGGAGATAAGTGACCTTATCACTTTTGCGTGGCTATTATAAGCCCTCCTTCATTAAATCTATACTATTTTAAACTCAACAAGTAAGGCAGAACACAGCCTTGAACCTTTGTCAAATACTATTGGCCTTTATTAATTAACAATAATAAATAGTTAGCTTTGAGTACAATGGTAATTTACAAGATTACTCTATCTTTCCAAAATATGGCGCCTGGAAAGAAAGAAAAAAGCATTTAATAATAACATGGAAATCAATTTAAACAAACAAACAAAAAAACAAAACAAACCCATTCCCATTCACAGACACATTCTTACAGAGAAGGGGAAGGGGTATTGGGAAAAAGGTGGGGGAATGGCTCTTCAAGCACACACTCGCATTCGCTCCACCACACCCCTCCTTCTTTAAGCCATTCGACCACAGTAACTCACAATGCACTCTCAATCCTTACTCACGGTACCTTTTATACTCAATCGCACCATTCTGCACCCATTCACAGTCGTCTGCTGGTCCCTGGCTACGCGTAGCTATCTGTCGGGGTTGTTCTGTCAGTCTCATCGTCACTATTGATCATATCGTCCACCATACTCTTAGCCCTCATTACCAGTTTCCCCATCTCACGACAGAACTCTTTCATACTCTTCCGTTCAGAACTTTCACTCTTTATACACACATTCATCAGCTTCTCACTCACAGCTCTTATCCAACTCAAGGTACACTCTTGCGAAACAGACAAATCACTCACACCTCCTTTACTGTCAGCGGCTACACCGGAAACCATTTCAAACGGTTCCCACCAGAAACCTGAAAAATCAGCCATTTCATCATCAAACTCACCCCTACTATTACCGTTCGTAAATCCCGAAAAATCAGCCACACTAGGTTCATTCTGCCCAAACACACTATCATTCATACTGTTTCCCAAACTAGAAAGATTAGCCACAGGCAGCTCACTCACTCGTCTCCTTACACCAGCCAAATCACTCATCTGCTTGTCCAAACACTCAATCTCTCTCTCAAGCTCCCCAATACAAAAAAGACAGCTCAGACTTACTTTCATTCGTACTTGCATTCTTTCTTTCACTCTTCTTTGTACGCTTTCTACTCCTCGAGACCAAGACAAGCTCTTTTCCAGACAGATCAATACTATCGCATTCAATCTCATCATCATGCAATTTACCTCTTTCTCTGCACAGTTCATACACTGTATGACTCACCAGGTAGTCAGAAAGTTCTTTCCATCCCTTTAACTGACTCTGATGAGCCCGCACTCTCTCAGTCATACCGTCATTTAAACTCTCCAAAACATACGTCACACGATTTTCCCAAACTCTTACAACTCTATAAGGTACATCAAACTTTTCACTCATCTTTGACACATTCAACCTACCCTTCACATCTTTCACCTTCAATACTTTTGCACGTAATTCAAATGAACGGAACTTTTCATGTGCCTCACGCCATACACTCGAACGAAACCTATCTTTCACTCGCCTTACAAAATTCATCACAAAATGACACGGGGACATGCCAGTTGCACTATGCACAGTCGAATTATACGCCCACAACACTCTTCCCAGCCATACATCCCAGTCATTTAACGTCGTACTTATCATCCTAAACATCTCACACAAGGTTCTTATCCTACGTTTAGCCAACCCATTTGAAGACGGTACATATGGAGTCGTTCTTACATGCTCCACACCATTCTCTCTCAACATCCGTTCAAACACTTCTCCTACAAATTCAGGCCCATTATCACTCAGATATCTTCTAGACTTCCATACACACATAGGAAAAAACAACTTCTTAACCACAGGCGCAACAGTCAGACTCCTTTTATCTCTCACAGGTGCTGCATACACAAACTTACTTTTATTATCAACCATAACAACCATACCAACATTCCCAGCACTTGTACGCGTTAAAGACACACAATCAATCACTACCAATTCAAATAGTTCTTTCGCATCAACTTTCAACATCGGTGGTTTCACTGGCACACCTTGCACCTTTCGCTTCTGACACCTTTCACACGTTGTCGCAACATCATTTACAACAGTTCTCAGAAACGGATGGAACACACGCTCCTTTATACACTCCCACAGCTTAAACTTACCCATATGCCCATAATTATCATGCACAACCTTCACCAGACCAATTATACCAACCAAACACATCACAGGTACATACATATCATCACCACACTTCATATGCCTCACAAAATCTACAACATCCATACAAACAACAAAATCATTAGCATACCTTTTAAAATCCCTCAAACACTCAGGCCATTCATTCAAATCAACACTCATCATTACACACCTCTTCAACTCACTGACAAACGGACACATCTCTTGCATCTCCAGAATATCATCCTCACTCAAAATCTCATTCTCATCATCCATGACAAATTCAATCATACCGCAAAATTTGACAACATTCTTCGCATACTCATTCAACCTCATCACCTCAAATTTACCTTTCATAATACAATCCTTATCAGCATCCAAAGAAAAATCATTCAATCTCATAAAGTCTACACCAAGCAAGAAACATCATGGCATGTGCTCATCTTTCAGAATCACAAAATCATGCTTCACATTCACACCACTGCCCAAACTCGCTTTCAGACTAACCTTTTCCCATACCACTATCATTCAATACCCCAATCCACTTATTCGTAACTTCACAGGCTTACGCTCGCAACATCTAAACTTATCATACTTACTCAGAATCCTCTCATTCACTAACGACACTTGTGCACCAGTATTAATCAAACCACAGAAGAATCTTTCACCAACTTTCACTCTCGCTTCCATCATAACAAGTCCACCATGTTCGCAATACACAGAAGGAACAAGCCCCCCAACATCAACACTGACATCCACACCGTCATCAACTCCCACTTCATCACTCACCACACACTCATCTTCATCCAGACAATTATTATTTTCTCTCATATATAAACACAGCTCAATCACCCAATTGCAGTGAACACTGCTCAAACACTGCAGATGGACCACACTAGCATTCAAACCCTTCTTCTTATCATCTTTGTACACAATCGGCCTCTCACCCCTAAAGTGCACATAAACAATCACTCTATACAAACGACTCACTACAATCAACACCTACTGAAATGGCGGGACCCCTTGCATACACATCGCTCTCAATTCTTTCATGAAGTTCCGCACCCTTGCCTTACCAATGCTTTCATGCTTCCTACATACTTCACTCATTACCTTCTTCCTTAAGTCATCCACACTATCGTACACTCTCACATCTAGTCCATCACTCTGTAAATCTTGCAAACCATTCCATACACTCTGAAACAAGAATTCACCACCACCTTTACTCTCCTTTCTATTCATAATCCCTTTCGGCTAATACTCAGGATCACTCACTCCACACACATTTTCATCATTCGTACCAGGATACCTTGACATCAAATCAGCCACTCCATTTCGTTCACCAGGCACGTACTCAAACACATAGTCCAAGTCACTTAAATCTTCCAAAGTCCTCGCAATCCTACTATCAGCCCACTTCATACGCTGCAGATACACAAGAGGTTGGTAGTCAGTCTTAAACACAAACCACACACCATACAAAAATGGATGCAACACTTTCAAACAATAGCTTATCGCAGCCAACTCTCGTTCCACAGTCGAATACTTTCGCTCTGCCGCATTCATAGCCTGGATACATACCCAATTATTCGCCTAACATTCTCTCCAATCAAACGCTGCTCTTGCATCAGAAAACCTCCCATACAATACCCACTCGCATCTGTATACAATTCAAGCATTTTAGCTTTCACTCTGTAATCTGGGTACGCCAATTCAACATCTTTAGCCGCTGCCTCTTTCAGTTTCTCATATGCCTCATTCATCTTATCATTCCACCTGACAACCGTACTACCTTTCTTGCCTATCCACTCAGACAGAGGCTTACTGACACTAGAACAATCACATATAAAATTTTGCTGAAACTCCAACAAACCCAGAAACGACTAAAGCTGCTTCACAGTCACCGGTTTCAGAAAAATTCGCACCTTCTCAACATATATACTTTGGCGACTTTCGTAACCCATTCTCACTCACCATATGTCCAATGAATTCAACTTCTTTTGCGAACCATTCACACTTCGCTACTTTCACCTTCAAACAAACACTCTCCAATGTTCTTAACACATCATTCACCAATCTCATATGCTCCTAAAAACTCTCAGTCATAATCAAAATATCATCTATAAAAGCAATCACATTCATACTCGCAAACTTATTCAACACAACACTCATTGCCCGCTGGAAGGCTCTCGGAGTATTAGCCAACCCAAAGCTGAGGTTCCGGAACTGGTAATGCCTCTTTGTGAAAGAGAAGGCAGTTACCGGCCGGCTCTCCTCAGCAATGGGCATCTGGTAATACCCCCGTACCAGATCCAGCTTTGTAAACTACTCCATCACATGCATACTATACACACACTCAGATACCACACACATCGAAAACCTTCTTTTCACAGTTCTTTCATTCACATTTCGATAATCCACACACAGACACAATCTTTCATCTGGCTTAGGTACAGGCAGAATGGGACTATTCAATCATCCCCAATTGTCCTAATTCCATACACTGCTCCTCAATCTCATCAGCAATCGGACGTAGAAAATGCCTCGGCCGCTGATAGATTGGGGTGTCCTCCACCAGGACAATCTTGAATTACGGGAGTTTTGCAACTCCGAAATCCAGATCACCCTTACTGAGGGTTCCCTTTCGTCCAAATATCATTCTATACACATCCTCCCTTTCATATTTAGGCAATCATCCATCCAATTCTACCATGCTCTTCACTTCATAATACGTCCATTCATACGTTTTTTCATTTGCAACATTCACCCTGACATCCGTACCATCATCCATACCTACCTCATTGACAGTAGAGAGGTGACCCAGTATTCTCCGACTTGGATCCCCCTCACCTGCCCTTTCACACTGGAGTCTGCCTGCACACATACAAAAGAATGATTCATTCTCATCAAGCTATCAAACACACAAGCAACACGCCTTACCTTATAACACACATCCTTTCCATCCAATATCACGGCGTTTTCACCCATATCCAAACTAACATCCTTACTCCAACTCACTCTAACAGACGCCCTTTCGCCCTTTACAAGCCTTACACTCTCCATAGCAGTCACCTCAATACCGGTAAACACACTCCTCAAAACACTACCATCTTTCCCTACATACAACTTATACACCCCATTTTTACCAATCTTTCTCTTAATCTGATCACTCGCAGGATACACAACCATCTGATTGATTTTCATAAAATCATACGCCAAAATCACACCATACTCCCTACTCACCTTATCAATCACAGAGAATTCACATTCATTAATCAACATACCATGCATTCAAACAGCTGACCTTATCATTCCAATCACAGGCAGTATCCTATTACCAATACCTACCAAACTACCCTTACACTCAGATAGGAGAGCTTTATCGCTCACCTTGTCATGCACATCTTTATACACCAAGATCGTTTTGCATCCAGAATCTATTATTGCAAACACTCAATTACATTCAATTCCACCTTTTCACTCACACACTCATACTTCCTACCAGACAGCACTTTCACACTAGACAGGCTTACCAACACATTAATCACACTCATGCACCCCGAGGATACTTCACCAGGTACCCTCTTGCAATTCAGGTTCCCGCTTCAGACTTTCCATTCACACCTTGCCCTCTCAGCCTAAACACGGACATTGATTCGATATGGTTGTCCTGGCTTTCTTTTGCAGATATGGTTGCACCATTATAGATTGAACTTAACCCTAATAGGTTATGCATGCTTATAAAGCTAATAGAGAAAGTTACTCTTATTAAATGAAGAGGCGCATTTACTCCAATAGAACATTGAGAGTGATTCAAAACTTCAGGCAATATGGATCTAGCTAGACAAAGATTCTACAGAGTGAAGTCGTTTAGGCCGCGATTGTAATGCTTATATCCATATCGCTTTTCTCTAATGCTAACCGACTCACCTCCTATCAAAAACTAAGGAGGCGAGTGGCAAGCGAAACTGCTAGACGCTGGGAGAATGCTAGTTAGTCCTGCGGCAATGAGTGTGTAGGAGGAGAAATCATCGAACTTATAGACCGATCTAACTTCCTCGAACGAAAGAGGAAACTCAGTCACATTCTCGAATGAAATCCACCCTTCCCAACAAAAGCACTACCGACGTGGCTCTTCAAGAAAGTGTGTTTCGGCTAAGAATTTTGAAATGGAAATTGATTACTACATGGATATTGTAGATATATCGAGGCAGGAAAACAAAGCAGTTCTTTGAAAGTGTTAACCGAATCCATCCATATTTAGGACATTAATCTCTCGCTCTTAGACCACGTCCGGTGAGACATTGCCCCTCTTTGGTTAAAAGCTTCTGCGAGAGGATGAAAAAGACCCTTGGCTTTCAGCTAAGGGTGATATGTAGTTAAAATGATAGAGTATTTTCTAACAATCTATATATGCATGGCCTTGCAAGTATTAATGTATTTAATGCCAAAAAAAAAGTTAGCATCATATGGAGGGTAAATCGCGCATACATTATCTCGGATCCTATCCAAGAAACTTTTATCTTGGGATGCTAGGATAGGGACACGCACTAAAATGATTTACAAGTGGAAGACATCCTAAGGAGAACTTGGAAAGACGAGATTACGTTTTTTTCCAACTAACGGGTAGTCCACGGTAATTCCATTAAAGGAAAATGTTTTCAGGCATTAAAAAGATGCAGGGTTCCTCTTTCGAGTTGAACCCTCATGAAAATACTAATAGTGGGGCACGAGTGCCGAAGATCTCTTGTTGCTTCACTCCTTGCAGTGAATGAGCTTTAAAAGCCAGGGAGGTGACATCACCACCAACATTTGGAGTTTTGTCTCTAGTGGGTCTAACGACTTGTTGAAGCAATTAGTTCAGTTATCGGGTGACCCGAATAGCATGTGCTCCTGTCCTTTTAAGGTGGCTGAAGCGGTGGCAGTGGTAATACCCACTCGGTAATGACATAAGTTTGTTCAGAGTACCATCATACTAGCTTGCGTAAACCAGTTCAATGAGCCTACTTGGGTCTAGAAGCTCTACACACATTCTTCATCAAATCCTCATATCTGACAACCTTTTTGTCTGCATGTTTTTATATAATGTCCTATAAGGTGCACACAGCGCTTTTCCTTCCATAGAATTCTCTTTTAACGAAGTCAATGGTAGAGTGCCAGGCCACCAGTACAAGCAAGCCAGCGGGTTTCTAAAGAGCGCTAAATATGGGCGCCTGATAAGGGTCGGCGGTATTTGGCTGCTGGTTCTCAACCGAGAAACAAGCTACCTTCGGCACTCTACCGAGAACCAAAGCTAATGATTGATGCTGATGGAACATCTGTCCCATTTCAAAACAAGCTCCTTTCAGTATATCAGTATCTTCGTCAACAATATTTCGTTTGATGCCGGAAAATTTAGAAAGATCCATTATCCACTCAATGAGGAGCTATACATAAACGAGGCTTCGTTATTTTCAAATAAAAGCTTGGTTTGATCTTATCTCTCTTTCCCCTTAACCTGAGGTACTTCAAAGCAAGAGGGGCTAATCAATTCCTGGTTAACTCCTATAGCTGTCCGGAAGGACTGCATCCTCAGAACTACAGCAGAAAGAGAGGAACTCTCGGTTTTCCTATTCATTTTTTATACCTTTATGGGGTATAGGAGGAGTGAGTGTACAGCTTACATTTTGTGACCGCACAGGTGGCTTCTAGGATTACCAACATAGCGCTTCAGCTATGGATCTCCTCCGGAAAAAGTACAGCCCACCTCTTCCTTCAATTATTTGGACGCATATTTTCCCTTAATTTGATCTTGTCCAAGCTAATAAATATCCAAAATATGATCATTTACATATAATTGCCATGAGATTTGATCAGAGTTTGACTTTGACAACGCAAACCAACAGGTCGAGTGCTTTGTGCTTGCATTTTATCCTATAAAGAAAAGTGCCTACGTAGATACCTCATATATGCACTGAGAGCAGTTAATAGAGGCAAATATTTAGTATAATACCAATCCAATACCTCTCCATAAAACCCGCTTTCGGCCCTAGTAAGAGTTAGAGAGCTCACGTGTACCACTCGACTAAACCAGGACCACATAAGAGGCGGGAAATGCACTAAGCTACCATAATTTCAAAATAGAAAGATATAAAGTTGTTAGGTGCAGACTGGGAATGGTGAGGGAGAAAAGCAGGTAAATACGTGTTTAATTATAGGTAGAATGGGTGGTTACCTATTATTGTCATACCATGGCACTGGCACCAGCACTGCAGCCTGTTATAGAAAATTTCCAAATATAAATTAAATAGAGAGGAACTTGATCAATTAAGTTACGAAGGGAATCAGAAGAAGGACTGTGTAAGTATTTAGAATGTAAACCGACCATAAATTGAACTGTGCTACAAGAAAATGATGACAACTACTACATTAAGATCAATGTAGAGTACCAGATCAATGTGCTACGAATTATTTTTATCGATCCTCCAACATATTTAAAGGGTATAAATCTGCCCTGTAATCTCTTCGAACAATCAATTAAATAGGTGTACATGTAATTACCATCAGCATTCTCATCTTTTTGATCCAACATTATGTTGGAGGATTGTCCCAATTTAGTATAGTTACAACAATTAAACTTATATACCTTCCTGCATGATACCTCATCGCCTTTTTTGCTCAGCTGTAGCGTCACTACTATTCCGATATGATCACTCTTTCGAAATGGTGTTTCCTGCTATATGCACAATTATAACAAACTTATACTGCCTTGTAAAAACAAGGTCTAAGGTATTTAAAACTTGGCCTTCCCTATATCTAGTTGGGAAATGTGCTAATTACTCCCAGAATACTTCTCTAATTGATTCTATAAATTTTGCAGCATCGGTTGAGTCATCTCCCCTAAATACTAGACCATTATTCCATTTAATTTGTGGGAAATGGAAATCACCCAAAATAATAGGATGCGTGTTTTTTACGTGGCTTGTTTCCTTGATAAGTTTATATAGGTTTTTAGTGTTTTCTAGAGTACTATTTTGACTTCTATATACACAAACTACTCGTATGTTCAATAATTTTTTTTCATATTTAACCACACAAGATACATATTCGTTGAAAAAAATATATTATCTGTCTAGTCAGATGTTCCATGAACTAACCCATCATCAACATATACACATATACCTCTCACCCCTTGTTTATTCAAATTGTTATAACAGGTAAAACCTTTAATATTAAGCTCGCATTGACTTAATGGAAATCTATTATTTTGGGGTGACACTTCACATAATGCAATCATTTGGGTAAATGAGTTCCATGAGAGTTTAAATTGGCTCGTAACTCGGACCTTTTTATTCAAAAGACTATCTACATTTGAATAATAGATTTTAAAAAAAGTCTCATTAACTTCATATGATTCTTTATTTACATATATTTTTCATGTCTTTTACAAGTTACTATTACTTATATGTCCTTTATTTACATTTTTCGATAAGTCAATTAGAATTCAAATTTACCAGTTTGTTTTCTCTAATGATCCAATTTGTTTCTCCATTATTAGGTTTTTCTTTAAGATCCGCCATTAATTTGCTGAATTCTCTTGTTTTTGCATAAGGGAAGGATTAATGTTAATTTTTTATATATGGTCAATAGAACTTAAAGGGTGTCATTTACTGGCAGCTGTATAAAAAGGCTATCAAATTCTAAGCTAAATTGGCGGGTATTTTTTATGTTAATTTTCATACATTTTTCGACGTCAGGTTCGGTACAAAACTGAATTTAATATTTATCTTTTAAGATTTATCTCTATTTTAGGCTTTTATCATATAAGGAACACTCGATCGCAACGGTTCAAAAATCAATTTATATATATATTTATATATATATATATATATATATATATATATATATATATATATATACATATATATATGGTGTTAAGAAGGAATTTTAGCGAGTAAGTAACGCATAAAATAAGCTTATTCTATTCATTATCTTTTCGTGTATATGAGAAGACCTAGTCCGAGGGTTTTGATGAAGGGCTAGTTAGCCTCCAAATTTCCTTCTTAATCGCATAATTATGATTGGGCTATTGTAATTAATATTTGATATATATATATATATATATATACAAGAAAGAGAAATTGGACGCGAATGAGCAATGAGACAAGAAACATGAGTTGTCTCATTGCTCATTCGCGTCCAATTTCTCTTTCCTGTACTATATTGTTATATAGTCTGCAATGCAAGGTTTCTGCACCTTTCTTTCTGTCTTCAAAATTGTTTTGAAAGGCAGAAAATAAATATGGCGAAAGCACTGTGGTGGTTGTTATCACTCGCAGAACTTGCATTTGCTCCTTCATTATTAATATATATATATATATATATATATATATATATATATATATATATATATATATATATATATATATATATATATATATATAAATATATATATATATATATATATATATATATATATATTATATATATATTATTACATAACTCTTTTTGAATAACAGAATACAAGTATGGCTAAAGAAAATATAAACATAAACGATCTGAAATTTGGGGTGCTTAAGCCCCTTCAGTGCCCCCCTGGATTAAATGCTTTCCGTTTTATACGCAGAGGTATGTTTCTTTGTATATTATAGGTGTATATTATTACAGCCATTAATTTCTATTTAATTCGCTTGTTGTTTGCCTTTGTAGTGCTAATAACTGAAATCACAATGATTACTACTTAAACTTATTCTGATACCTGCTGTAAAATTTGATCTTCAAATGTAATTGGTTTTTAAATCTTTTAGCAAAATAATTTTAATCATTTAGATCAAACTTCAAAAGATTTAGGCCATATTTTTAGGGTTATACATGTACTCATGGTCTTTGTAGGCCTTCTAGGAAGGCAGATATGGTTTCAGTTTGGCGCGGAAGGTACATATTTTTAAGATATTTTACCTTGAAGGGTTAAAATTTGACAGTAAATACGGCAAACCTTGCTTTCTTTTAATGCGAAAATTAACCTTTATTTTCACACATTGGTAACCCTTAGTTGACCTTATTTCAAACATTTGCAACCCTGGAGGCAAGCCTTAAAAGTGCACGATTCCTTCGAAAACTTTATTTACACACAAAAACGCGAAGTTGACGAAGCCTACATAGCCGCTACTATCGAAATGGAGTACACCTCGATCACAATAGTGGCAGGCTACCAATTACCACGTTGCTCGTTTATACCAATGCACTTTGTTCTGGAGCTATTACACATAAACAACCCATCAACTCTTCTGGAGGACCTCAAAGCCAGGATTACAGAATCAGGGTACCGCACAAACAACAACGAAGGTGGAACCTAGAAAAAATAATGGACAGAAAAATATTAAAATGAATAGGCCCGGAATTCCTAAAATATATAACTCAAAGAGCTTCAACTAAACCGGACATAATAATGAAGAAAGAGAACTTCCCGTATAATACTTATATGAAACCGATACTTATCCCCTGTAGTGATCATATCGGAGTTTTGGTGACTGTAAATAAAAACCGATACAAGTCCCAGTCAATCTTCGTAAAGCCTACAGCAAAGTGAACTGGGAGACATACACAGCTATGTTAAATAGACTTGAACAGCCAAAACTGAATGGAAAAAAACATAGACGAACTAGAGGAAATAACCAGAAACCTAATCGAAAACATACAGAAAGCAGACGAAGCAAGTTGTGTCAAAAATCAAATACAGAACTCTACCACATCCAAAGTGGACAAAATAAATGAAGATAAAAGCAAGAAAAATTAAAGAAAAATACTTGGAAATAAGAATTTCCTGTACAAACAGACAAAAAAGCAGGGAATTAAAAAGACTGAAAGAGGAAATGGTCTTCTTTGATAAACGAACAACAAGAAAAAAACTGGTAAGAATTCACGGACAAAATAGAGGCCACGGAAAACCCAAGGCAGGCCTGGAGAATGATAAAAACAATCAAAGGAAAACAACCAATAGAACCAATGAAAATAAAGAATGAACAAAATGAATTCCTCAAAAATAAAGCAGAAATAGAAGAAAAGTTTAGAGGAAATTGGGGAAAATTGTACAACAGAAGAAGAAGAGAATGAGCGTTTCGACAGCGGAACAGAAAAAAATGGTCATCCAAAACCTAAGAAGGAACATAGAGAGAATAACACCACTGAGGGGAGGCAATATGAGTACAGACGAGTACGCTAGACTAGGAGCTCTAATCACACTAGAGGAGGTAAAAAGATCAATCGCCTCCTTTAAACAAAAGCCACCCGGAAATACCAGGATCACAAAACAAAACTAGGGAAAAGCCCCTGAAAAATACAAAAATATATCTAAGATCTATTCAATGCATTCCTGAATATCGGTGCCTACCCACGAATCTTTAAAGTAGCGAAGATGGTTTTCCTTCACAAACCAGGAAAAACACCGACATCGATTTAAATTACAGAACAATATCGCTGCTTAATTTTCTGGGAAAGGTATTCGAGAAAATACTGAATACGAGACTGGTGAAACACTTAGAAGACTCAGGGAAATACAACTAGCACCAGTACGGCTTCAGGAAGAGAAGTGACGCAACTATGGTGCTCGCGATCATAACAGAAAAAATCGCACAGGCCAAATCTGAAAAAGGATATGTGGACGTGGTACTCCGGGACGTCGAGAAGACCTTCGATAAGGTATGGGTGGAGGGGTTAAAATACAAACTCCTCCAGCTTGATCTCGGCACCCGGATGGAGGGAATCCTGGCTGACTACGTAACGAACAGGGAGACTTATATTGACATTCAAGAACACGAAGGACCTAAACTGTAGCTGAAAACTGGGGCCCTACAAGAGGGGTGTCTGAGCAACACTTTGTACTCGATGTACACAGCGGATCTGCCACATCAATTAACACCATGCTGCATGAATGTGAAATACGCCGAAGACATTAGCCAGGTGATCTCCGCTGGAGCCAAAAGTCCCGGATGGCAAGCCAGGACAAGAGAGCGATGGATTCAAAATACAAATCAATTCGAAAGGAGATGGAAAATCAAAACTAACCTGAAAAAATTTAAAATAATGCTAATAACGAGAGTGAAAAAGCACAGGATAACCATCAACGGCACAGAATACAGGTACATAACCGAAGTAAAGGTGCTGGGCCTGCAGATGGGGGGAAAGAGGATAGCACGCCTACGTAAAGGAGAAGATTGCCAGGGTTTAATCAGGCATGAGATTGATATTCAGCTTGAAAAATCTGGAGCACAAAAGAAATAAGACGCTCTTGGAAGCATTTGTAGAGTCGGTACTAGTGTATTCACCGATCCCCATCCACAAAACAACTGAGACAAACAAACAAAAATTACACAGAGTACAAATTTTAGTGGCCTACCTAATAACCCATACAAGGCGCCGAGAAAGAAAATGACTCCTCGAAATAATGGATATGGCAGGGCTGTACCCAATAAATAAACTTATTGAGAAACAAGCCAAAGAAATCTGGCAAAAAATTGAAGTAAATAACCAGGAGACTATAAGAATTCTAGAAATAGAAAACATCAATTATGACTGTCAAGTCTTTCCCAGCAGTAGGCTCCGCCTACGGCGTCGAGGAAGAACCCATAATCACCTAAAACCAAAACAACAACAAAACAACCAAACAAGCAACAACTATCACAAAGGCATGAATGCCTGAACACAAAGAACAGAGAAATAACTGCATAAATTAGAGGAAGTTTAGAACAAGTTAACATAAATACGGAAGAAAAGCATACATGAACAATAATAATAGCGAATTTGTAATCGAATTAGAAGAACGTTACCTAAACGTCCCCCAAGCAACAAAATTAAGATTTCGACATAGGTAATAAAGAAGACAAAGAAGAAAAAACTTAGAAGCAACCAGATGGAAAACACTTTCCGAAAAGCAATTACAAGAGCATAAAAAAAGATATCAGCCAGTATCCTGACAAATTTAATTTTCTATTCTCTCACACAAACTAACACTCTTAGCAATCGTATTTTGCATTCAATTTAAATCTGATGTTAACCTTTCAGATTAGGAATATTAGGATTCATTTTTAAGTTGCCTGGGGGGGAAACCCCACACAATTAAATAGGGCGTATGGGTGCTGAAGCCCCACATTTCGAAAGTAAATACAAATATTAATTTTTGGCCGAAATAACCTAAAGTAGGAGGCGCTATCGTCTTTATTATTTCGATAAACGTGCAGAATTGATCGCACTACTTGTAGCCCAGAAATAGCGCCTTATAAACTGAAGTATTCCCTAAACTCATATACGAATAATCTATAAATAAATAGTAAGTACGTGAAAACAGTGCTAATGGTGTTTGTCGGCATTTTTGTCATCCTTTACGGATTCGTTTCTGTGCAGAAGGCAGTTATTCTTAAGATTGTATCGCTGCAAATAGAGTCGTACTCATAGTGAGAGTAACTTAAAAATAAGTGCTTTCCGCGCCGAACCAAAGCCATAAATGATGATTAGAATGCCAATATGCCCGTGTAATAGACCGCAATGAAACTGTAACCGGCAGCAAACCAGACTGGTGTCATCTTCTCGCATTTGAAGTCACGACCGCAAATTTTAACACTGAGGCTGGTGCTTCTTCGGGACAGGTAGCGGAACTTAGAGAGGTCTTGGCCAAAGATTACCGCGCAGTTGTTCTAAAATTTGATCACAATTCAGACCTTGCTGCTGACAATGTTTAGAACAATCAAAAAGACAGGAAATTTATAGGGCATGAATGTAGACGCCTTGTCCTAATTTTCATATCTTAATACATTTATTTTCATTGTAAACGAGGTTCCTTGGGCAGTTAAACAAATTCAAATTCTCCTTCATGCTTTTCTCGGCGCCGTCAACCTCAAAAGAAACCTGGTCTGCTTTTACCCAAAGAAAGTAAAACGCTTACTGAGTATGTATAAGTAAAGTGACCTACATTGGTGTGTTCATTAGTCCTTAACCAACCTTTACACTTCCTATAAATTTACCTGGAACTCAATATATATATATATATATATATATATATTTATATATATTAGGACTTATCTCATTTCTCTGGTGCAGCGCGCGCTTAGCGATGATATGTGGTAGCAAAGAAAAAAGCTTTCGATTGCGATTGGAAATGGTATATCAAAGTGTTGAAATTGTATATATTCAGAAAGAATGTATGTAGAAAAAAAATGTGCAAGTTGATTTGAATAATATTGATTTTGTGGGGTGAGTAAAAAAATTAACCTAAAAATTAATTGGATGATGATGGTTATGTGTTATATGTGCCAGGTTGGCTGACAAACGCTTTCATTTCGCTTTTGTTTGTTTTGTACTTGTGTTTTGTTTTGGTTTTCGATCACTTATTCTCATTTGCTTATTTGAGTGTTTGTTTCCTTTGTTTAAATTTTATTTAGTATATTCTATTGTGCTTTTGATAAAAAATATTGCATTCGTACTTATTTATCTTATTCTTTTTTGGTCAGTAAATTTAATAATAAAAATAATTCATTGCTTGCTCGAGGCATATTCTTGGTTTACAATTTGGTAGTTCATTATCGTTTTTATCGGAATATTGGGTAAATATTCTTGTGTCCTGTTTCGCTTCCGTCAATTCGATGTTTATGAAGAAATTGATTGATCTTTTCGTCAGGTGAGGTTATTCATTTCACTTCATTTTTTGGTAGTTTATCGTAAGTTTTCTAATTTAGTTTCCCCGAGGTTAATCTGTAATTCTGGTTTTTATTTTATATTTTATATTTTATATTTGTGCCATGCTTAAAATATATGTAGGGAATATGGGATATGTCAAATTTGAGTGGAGGAGTGCCATGTAGTGTTTCTTTTAATTTTTATTTGAATAAATTTATGATGTAAGGAGCGTAATAAAGGTTACTCTCGGTTCTGTTACTTTCTTGTTTATGTTAAAGTTGTTTAAACCAGTTTGTTGGGAGTTTGAGTACTAGTACTTTCAAATTTCTTTTCACTAGTTTCTGGATAGGCCTCTCTTTCTACTCTTATTTCTGCTGTTTACCTCCGGCCTTATTGGTATTATTTTGAAATGATTTTGTTTTTTCATAATCATTTGTTTTTATTTCTCTAGATGACCTCTAGTCGATGTCCCTTGGACTTTTTGTGACATGTGATAATCTATGCAGATTTTTGTAGAGCGCTAGTGTTTATGGTATTGAAGATTGAGTTTAGGCAACTCCTTTTGTGAACGCCGGTTTTCAGTTAAAACTTCATCCATTTCATAATTTATAAAAAATTGGCCATTCTTCATTCTACTGATTTGCGTAAAAGTTTAATAATATTTTGTTGTAAGTCTTGAATGGCAACATCGCGTACTATCACGTGTACTCTTTTGCATTTTGGTATTTCTGTGGCGCTTTTTTACGTAATCATCATCAGTGCCATTTCTGATTCGCGTTGGCTCATGATTCCTGTTGAGTGTTAGGAAAATCCTTTTGTTTTCATTAGAAAGACTAGTAATATTGGACAGTATCTAATTTTGGAGATTCGGGTTTTCTGGTTTCTGGAGGGAAAGCATCTCTGCTGATTGGAATGCTATCGGGAGGTATCTCATAATTAAGCAGGTAAATATTCGGTGCAGGGTTTAGGTTTGAATTTGTCTCCCACTTGATTCTAAGGATTTTTGTTTGAATGATTTTCGTGTTTGGAATTAGGTCTCATATGTTAAAAGCATTACTTGTCTTTGAAGAATTCGTCTTTCCTTTTTGACAGGTAAGTAGAGAGCGATGTTTTCCTGATCTTCTTGCTGATGATTGAATGCTTTCGGATAGTTTTTCCCAAAATGTTCGTTCAATTAGTTGTGGTAGGATTCTAGGGCAATTTAGATCATTCCATGTATTTATTTCTGTGAAAATATTTCTGTAACTTCATCTTCTGTGGCAGATTTCCATTTTACTCCCTTTTACCAATCCATCGACTATTACTTTATGCTTATATACTATGCTAAGTAGGAGTGTAGATATCATGTTTATCCTTTATACATCGCTTGAGGGTGGGCGGTCCAAGAACCACATGGGGTTTAGGCTGTTTTTATCAAGCATCGTATTTTGCTCCTTTTAATGTGTTAGGTTTTGCGATATTTACGACGTGTGCGTCCATGATCAATAGGTTTAGACCTGGTCATATGCTTGATTGTATGTTAACTACTGAATTCTGTCGGGATGTCGCTCTCATTGATAAATATGGTATTCCTCCTGCGTAGGTAGTGTCCCCTTTCTTTAATTTGTAGATTTTTTCAGTCGGCATTGTATTTACAATGTTGGTTATATATTACCGAAGTCAAGGTATATTTTATTGAACTTCTACATTCGTCTCATCTGTGCTCTTGCCTTCCGCATTCAGACAAACTTTCTCTTGCATGATCGAATAGTTTCGTTTGTCCATTGTCTCTTATGATTTTAAGAATACCTTGACTATGAAAAGTGTCTTGCGTTCTATCTGAGTTAGTGAGATCTTATTATAGTAAGAGAAGTGTCCTTGTTCTGTAATTATCAACACGTGACTGTTTTTCTCAGGCTTGGTTTTGAAATTTTATCACCTCTTTAACTGTCGCCCATTTTTTCTTGTCTTTCACTTTCTTGTTTATTTTCTTATATGTGTGCACTCCTACTCAAGGTGCGCTAAGCCGATAGATGATTGTTCGAGTTAGGTGGGGAAGAAAAGGTCTACAATATTATGATGGTTTAAAATGTGTCAGACAATGGTTGTCATTGGTTGGAGTGTACCGTACATCTAATATGGTAATCGTATGGGGTAAATATTATCGAATGTCGTACAATTAAATTTTCAGATGAGTGTAGAAGTCTAGGTACATCCATACATTAGTGTATACATAAATATACTGACCAGCTGCGTGTCCCTGCTTCATTCAAAATTGGCCTTTCGCATCGAATCTCCCTCACCCCTTTTCGCGCAGTAAAAAACCCACAGTTCGAGACGAAGAAAGCTCGGGCCGCGGTAAGGCGTAAATATAGAGCATGTCTGGCTGCAGTTAAAGGTCGTTCGCGCAGCGATGCGGATTTTATGAGAATTTGGTGCTCTTTCTCGATTTTTGCTCATGAGGGAAATAAAAGGAAAGGTTCTCACTGGAGTCAGGCAGAAGATCTTGGAGCTACGTTGTGTGTGGAGCTAGTCCCACAAGGGAAACAGTTTGCCCGTTGCAAGAAAGGAACTTCGGGGAATCGGTTGTTGCCGTCACGGTAATTCTAGGTACCTACACTTCTTCCAGACACTTCTTTCCCCTTCAGAGTCAGAGGTTACACAGGACCTCCTTTTGAGGATTACCCTAGACGCAGCTACCCACTCCAGGAGCCAATAATCGGGACGAACACTTCGAGAAGAAGATCTTGGACCTACGTTGTGCGTGGAGCTAGTCACACAAAGGAAACAGTTTGCCCGTCGCAAGAAAGGAACTTCAGGGAATTGGTTCTGCCTTCACGGTAGTTGTAGGTGACAAACTTCTCGCAGACCCCTTATCCCTCATACTTCAGAGTCAAGGGATACACAGGACCTCCCTTTGCGGATTACCATTGGCGCAGCTAGGTAATCATTTTGGCTACCCAATCCAGGAGCCAATAATGGGAAAGAACACTTCGAGGAGGAGAATTCCGATTGTAGTCACAATCTGACTGCTCTTCGCGATCCGGTCTAGGATCATTACATCAGGACGCCAGTCTAAGATTAACCACCAGTAGGTAACCTCGGACGACCGGGCTAAGGGTGAACATAGTCAGAAAAAATAGCCATCCACCTTCACCCGTCAAATACTCTCTAACTTCAAGGTATTGTTAAGTGAATTATCCCCTCTCCTGACTTCACCAGTTTAACCGTTAACTAGAATTTCCATCCGGAGCTCATAACCTCGATTATTTCAAGTGATTAATTCAGTGCTTAATTCCATAATATTATTCAATTCAATTTGTCGGGTGCAATTAAGACGCAATCATCCTAGTAGGTAGAATTCAAGTGTAATCCCCACGAAATTATATAGACTTACTTATTCAGTATAAAGATTAATCCTATTTATACCTATATATGTTGTTTCATATTTCTAATTCATCTATATTAAAGATTATTTTTGCATCTGTGTTTTTGACTATTTTGGAAGATCCTGTTGCAATTGATAAGCAATCCACTCGGCCTAATTCTAAATATTTCATAAGTCCACTCATGACCGGCTTTTACTGAGTGAGAACACACTCAGGGGATCATTATCTTAATTTTGATAGAAGAGACGCACCGGGGTTATTTCTATTCACTGAAAGTGGCTACGGTAGGTCTATTGGCTACATTTCACCTCAACTTCACCTTAGTGCGGAATTATAATATATGCATAGGAAGTGGGACTGGGATTACCCACTTACTAAACCTTGACAGAGAGAAATGCATAATTTCAAGAAGGGGAAATGCCAACTGCATCTGTACGAACGCTTGTCGGAGCTAGCAAAAATGTCAGCTTCTTGCTGACATGCCGTTACAATTTTCTTTAGGCTAATACGGATATCTCCGAGGCCTTCTGACAACGCGATCAGACCGTATGATGACGCCGGTGGACTGGCAACGATTGCTGGGAATAGCAAAAATTGCGGGCGGAGCACCGTCACAAGCGAGGGGAAAAGAATGGTGATCTGTTCGGTTGTCCTCTCCTAGCTGGCGTATGGCGATAACAGGACGCTTTAACCCCGCATTGCTGGTTGCGAGGTAACCAGATGTGCAAGGATGGTCTCCTGACTAGGCAGCTCTGACGATGAGGTTTCATGCGACAAAGGCGGAGGCAGCAGCAATCGGGAAGGAGATATGAGCGAGGTAATGGCGATTGGGGTTGAGGTTGGATAATGGTGATTTGTGAGACTCACTGGACTATGATTTGAAATAGTTAAAGAATAAAATGTGGACTGTTAGGAGGGAATAGCATCAATAAACGCGGGTTTCAAGCAATCCAGAAAATTAGTATCCTGCTTGGTCCCAAGCTGTAGAATATAGAATTTCAGTTTCCTATAGATGAGAAATGGCCCTTCAAAAACTGGCTGCAATGAGGATCGAGTTGAATCGAGACAGAAAAAGACATGGGAACAAGTTGACATCTCCATTAGAACGAAAGTTTCTTGGTTAGCAGGCACTCTAGGGGCGATATGCTTAATCTCAGTCATCACCATTACAAAATCTTGTACATAAGAAGCAGCATCGAGGTGAGAAGGTAGAGGTTGGTCAGAAGACAAGAATTGACCAGGAAGACCAAGTTGAGTACTATCGACAAGTTCCGCCTCAGAGCAAACCAAGTCCTCTTTCAAGGATGAACGAATACCCAGGAGAATCAAGAGCAGCTTGTCCACCCAAGTGATGTTGGGGCCAGTGGAGCGGGAACTTGTATTAAGGCTCCTGTGCAAACGTTCCACATTGCCATTGCTTTGGAAGTGGTAGCTAGTGGTGCGTAGTTGAAAGGAGCCAAGCTCTGACATGAGGAGGAATTCCGTGCGGAGAAAGATGGTGTCCGAGAAAGGAGAGTTGTGTTGCACCAAAGAGACACTTAGAAGTGTTCAGTACGATATCATACTCTGCAATACAACAAAAACCTGACTAGGGTGAGATAGATGCTCCTCTAAAGACGAAGATGCTATCAGAATGTCGTTTATGTAACAAAGGACGAATGAGAAACCTCTCAGAACCTAATCTATGAATTGTTGGAGGGTCTGCCACTGTTACGAAAACATAAGGCATTCGGTGCAGGACGAAGGAACCAAATAGCGAGGGGATAGCTGTCTTTGGGATGTTATATGGATTAATAGGGATCTGGTTGAAGGCACAAATCATATCGAGTCGAGAAATGTTGAACAACCGAAAAGAGCAGAGTTGAAATCAGACAGATAGGGTAAAGGATATCTATCGGGGGATAGTACAGGCATAAAGCCACCTGTAATTACCTACAGCTCTGTACTCACCGGGAGTGGACTTGTGTACTATATGAAGCGAAGAGGCCCAATGAGAAGTAGAGGGGCTAGATATGCCAGCTTCCATCATGAAAGTGAACTCTTGCTTCATTGAAGTAAGTTTATCTGGGGCTAGTTCCCGGGAGCGGTAAAATACAGGCCCTCCAGTTTTCTCTATCGGGTGGACAACGATGTTTAATAGGCATGTGCTTAGAGGATGGCTTGCTAAGAGCAGAAAATTCCTGTAGAAGGCACTGAAATTGGCGACTGGTGTAAGGAAACTTCACAGAGAGAAAGGAACTATGCGACGGGAAAAATGGACCCAAAACTGTGAGCGAAGTAGTTCGATCGATAAGCTTGCGGTTACGAAAATCAACCAAAAGGACGTGGGCAGAGAGAAAATCAAGGCTCAAAATAGGAACGTTAACCTTGGCAATAATAAACCTCCATCTAAAAACTACACGGAGGCTGAGAGATAAATGAAGAATGCCCCTTCCATAGTATCTTTGTATCTAGGGAATTAGCGACTTTAAGGACAATATCAGATAAAGAACAAGTTTTATCTTCCAAAGAGGCTGGAATAACAATACATTGAGCAATAGTGCCAACTAAATATGTAAAACCAGAAAGTGGGTCGTAAATACGAAATGGTGGATCAACCTGAGAAAGTGAAGAAACGGTAAAGGTGATAGACCCATTGATCACTTGTGGATCGGTTGAATCAAAACCGGTAAGAATGATCGCAGGGTGGTTGGTGCCTTGGGCGCTGAAATCTTGGTTGAATACAGCTATATTGCTGATCGCCGCGGGTGAGGTACCCGTGGGTGGTGGAGTAGAGAACATTTGATTTGCACTTGTGGTTATAATTGAGGCAGACGTTGTGGTGGCACAGTTGTTTATGACTATATTATGTTAGGTTTATTAGGGGATGTGTGCTCTGGAAACTATTCCGGTTATTAGAGTAAAATTTGAGTAGGCTGAATAAGTGAGGAGTTTTAAATAAAATAGGAAATGTTTTCAAGTTTGAGCGAACTTAAAAGAAAACGTGCATTCGTTAGAGAAATTTTCGAAATGAGTGAAAAAAAAGGAGGGCGGGGTGTTCGCCGTCCTGGATCCAATGAGACCGAAGCCGGTGAGTTTAAACCTTCGCGGGCATAAACTAACACGTGAAAAGAATTATATAATTTTTCATAACTAGACGTCAAACTATATAATATTTAATTGAAGCGGGTCTGGGGGCACCAATTAAAGCATAAGATGGTGTTTGATTAATGACTAACTAGCCTAAATAGCAGTCATTAACCTTGAATTAAATTAAGGAATGGACGAGAACGTGTTAGAACAGAGAAAGCGATGTAGGGTTTGAATAAAGTAAGCGGGTAGTTTCAAGGCAAGTAATGGTTGTAACTTTTAACAGGGTTTATTTTTAATAATTAATAATGAAAAAGCATAGCTATAACAAAGAGTAAAGATGAAAATTGAAACACACAGTTGGAGTAAAATGAATTAATAATTTGCGTAGTTAAAGAATATATTCGATACAACGGGAATTAATACGAAGGGTATAGCAATGTGGAAAATTATTTGTTATAGATTATAGTTGGGAAATTTGATGTTATAGCCACTGGACGTTACAGGAATTATAACCTCAGGAGCGAACTGGAAGGGTAAAGAAAGGAGGGAATTACATTTGGAACACTTAAGACATTGGATGAAGCTGATTACTAAAATCAATTATTACTGACCTTATCTGACGGGTAGACCAAACACGAGGGAAAGAATGAAAGTTCAAGTGAGGCAGGGAAGAGGAGGTCTACAATGATTGAATGGTTTGAAATGCGTCGGACAAGGGTTATGATTGGTTGGAGGGTGTCGTAGTACAACCACTCTATACCATACACTAATCCTATATTATGTGGGGGGGGGGGGGTGACTTAATCACCTACTGCAACGCGAACCGTTTAAGGAATGTTCGCAGGGATTTAAGACCAACTAGGTCACACTTGAGGCGTTGGGTTTTAAATCCTTAATAACCAAACAGAGTGCATAAATGGTAGATGGTTCACGAGATTTACTTGATTTGGCCGAGCGTATCTATCTTACAAGGTTAGGTAAAGATGAAACAACAAAAATATAATTCTCTTTACACAGATCAAAATAAGAATTATAATAAGCAAAGAGGAATTACTTCAATTAAAGAGTCTCTTGATAATTATTATGAGAAAGGATTCTTAAATGGAATTAATTGATTAATGTAACTAGGCTAGATGAAAAAGAGGGAACTTGACAATACTAATAATGGAGAGGGGTTTCATTCTTACGGGTCGATGTCTTCGAGGAAGGTCCTTCTTGCGATGATGCGAGTGGGAAATAATCCGATGAGGTAAGTGGGGCACGATCCAAACCAAGCTTTCAATGAAAATAGCTAAACTTCAAAGATGATGGTCGACGGGGAATGTGGGAATTCTCGTAATTCCGCTGAAAGAGGAATTTTCCTTTCCTCAAAAGTAATCGATGGAGATTTTCTTTGGTTCGATTAAACGAAGTGAGACTGTTGCAGAAATTCAAAGCCTTGCCGTTAACAGAAGCTACCAATTGACTTGGGTAGAATCACAGCTGAAAAAGTCGGCTGTCTGACGAACGCTCACGGGACGAGACGATAAGGATGGCCTTGAGGTGTGGGCTAGACTCTTAGAACTATAGAATAACACGAGTATTTATATGCCCGATTCTGTAGGGGAAGGAGAAGTTTAGAGAAAGGAGTCACAAGCTCCAGAGATCTTTATACGGAGGCGGAGTCGATTTATCATTTAGCAGCAAGGGCTGGACAGAGCGGCTCTTTCACACCTCGTCAGTGGGGTTGGGGAGGCTTGGGACGAGTTCGCAGGATTGGGAAATATTTTCTCAACGTGCTCAGGAGTCGAAAATTCGAGAATGTTCGAACAGGAAGTGACGTCGTCCATGGCGCGATACCATAGCACGTACTCTCCGAAAAATTGGGGGTAGGGGATGGGGGGTCAGAGGTTGTTTTTTTCACAGAGGGTACCTTACATCTAATATGATAATCGTATGGGGTAAATATTATTGAATGTCCTTCGATTGAATTTTAAGGGGGGAGATGCATAATTTCTTAGACGTGATCTAAGTAATTTTGTTTTGTTTTCTGATTTCTCTTATTTGGATTATATCTAGTATGTTTTCATCGGTATATTGGGTTTATATTATGGATTGTCTTTTATTGCTGCCATCAAATCGTTGTTTTATCAAGTTTTATGTATTTCCTTGTCAGGTAAGTTAAATTTGTATATTTCATTTTAGAGAAGTATTTATTCTATTTTGTGGCTGAGATCTTTATTACGGATTCATTTAGTCTGTTTTAGTGCCCTTAACTTAGTTCTATGGTGGATTTACACTGATATTAATCTGTATTTTTCTTTTTTTTTTTAATTTTGTTTCCCCAGTTTTTAATTCTCTGAAACTTTTCATTTGCGTTGCCATTAACGTATGTACACATAGGAATAATGAGGTATATTTTGGGGGGGGGGGGAGACTAACGCTATAGACAAATTGCGTTTGTTTTTTCCAGTTAAGTTCTAAAATCTGTATAATGAGATGATGGTTGATTTTGCTTCAGCTATATTGTCTATGAGGTGAGAGTCATATACATTCGGTGTTAGATAGAGTCCTTTACCCTTCCTTAGTTTATGGATGTTTCTCCGTCGACCTTTTTTTGGCCTGTTTTTCTTTGATTCACTGGTATTATTCTTGATTTGTTTCTTTTTGCTTTGAATTCGCTTCTATTTTCATATTCATTAATGTTTCTGATTTCTCTGGCTGACATCTGTCCTATTTATTGACTTTTGTTTGGTCGCTTGTAATTTATCTGGTCACATCATTTGTTATTTGTATGTTACTGTAGTTGTATTCTCATCTATTGCTCGTGGTAGGTCGTTAGTATAGACAATATACATTGTTGGCCTAAGACAACTATCTTGAGGAAAGTTAGTTTCAAGTTGAGTTATTCACCTTTGTATTCACTTAAGTTTAACTCAGCTTTTCTTTTGTCCAATTAAATGCGCATAACTTTAGTCATGTTTCGTTTTATGTTTAAGCTATGGATTTTTATTTTTAAGCTTAGCAACCATATTTTACCAAAAGCCTTGCAACATCTACTCTCTTGTTTCTGCTGTTTCTGTGTCGAATTTTTACGTGATCATTGCCAGTGCTGGTTCAGTCCCACGCTGTCTTCTGTACCCGTTGTCTAGGAGTTTGTATGTTATTTTGTTGACGATTTTTTTCAATCTTTTGTTTAGGATCATTTCAAAGAGGGTCAATAGAAGCTCAAATATTGAAATGGGGCGGTAGCTTTCTATTAGGTGCTTTAGTTTCCTTCTTTTTCCAGGAAAATAATTTTTGCGGTCTTAAAAGCTGTGGGATCGTATTTTATATTAAGGCATGTGATAAATAATTTTAGGATTGTGAATGTTGTTAAGCCTATTCTTTCCGTGTGTTTTCTTTATTCCACTTATTCCTGGTGATTTCTGTTTAAATCATTTTTTTGTCTATTTTGTAAAGTGGTTTATTCCCTTTGCGGGCTGCGTTATTCCTACGCCGTGCGTGATTGGGGTTCGATGTTTGCTTTTATTCTTGTAGAGATTTTACTATTTGCTATTCTTGTGCTCTGTCAAACCTTTGGTTGTCCTCGGGTGTGATCGATAATAGCTCTTTTCAATGTCTTCTGAAGTGTTTTTGATTTCTGTCATTATTAATTTCCTTTTAACCTATTATTACTGTTATTTGCTTTTTCATTTGTTTCATAAACTTGTGTGTCTAATTTAATGTCCATTTTGTTTATTATTTCATTTCAGAATAGATTTGATATTTTTTTAATTTAGTGCTGCTATTTGCCTCGGAGATCTATTGTTCCTAAGTATCTTTCTCTGGTTTCCCCCCCTCCATTCTGTTATTTCTCACGTTATAAGTTTGAAATCTTCCATATTTCTTGTTATTTCTTCAGCTCATCACGGTAAGGATAGTAGTCTATGTTCTGTTTTGGGGCGTGTAGAAAGTGTCTGCTTCTTTTGCTTTTAGGTTGCCTGTTCTATTCATGTTTCAATGTCATCGTTTGTACGATTATTTGGGCTTTCGATTTCAAAGGCGGTTTTCTTTATATGTATTCCAATCTGTTTTGTTGAGTGCCTTCCTTTGTGTTAGTTTAATTTAGATTGGAGATGTAGAGCTTGTTGTAATTAAACTGAGGTGGCCAGATGGGGTCCCTAGGCTTGGGTCCGATGTGGTGATTTTCATGAAAGTTTGGAATTGCCACCACATTGTTTGGCATTGTATATGCTCTATCGATTAGCAAAGTTTGGAACTCCGTCCTTTTCTTTGCATTAAAATTCTTTATAGTTATTGTTGACCTTTTGGGGTACCATTTGGGTTGCCTTTGTATCCTATTTGGCAGCATCTGGTGCTTAGGTATCCAGACAAAATCTTGGATGTTGGAGGGCGTAAAATTCTTTTGAACTTAGGGATAAGAAGTTATAGGTTTCTTGGAGGTTGGTATGCGTTAACTGCTATCAGGTCTCCGGTAGTTATTTTTACATTTTTGAAAAAAGGGGAATTCTTCGACGTCTTTTATTTCCTTATATTCAATACTTTTCTTTTTACCCATCCTTATTCTATCATACCTGGTCTTGTTATGGCTTACTGTTATAGTATGTATTGTAAGTGCCTATTCTCATTGCTTCTTTTTCTATATTTAGTCCGTGTCGTCAATATTACTATTTCTGTATCTTCACTTCTGATTAGTTGGAGTAAATTTTAAAGTTTCTTTGCATCTATTTAGGTTTACTGTACATACTTTCAGTCTGGATTAGTATGTATGCATTATTATTTAGTTTTATTTCTGATGTTCGTTTTTTACTTTTATTTCTTGCCTGTTTTTCCTTGCTCTTGTCTGACTGGTGAATTAGTTCATCCGGAACTTTTTTTTCTAAACTGATCGTGGTAATATTTTTGCAGGATCGTTGGGTGATAAAAATCATTCCTTGTTTCGGTGCGTTATTAATTTTTCTGTCGTCTTTGCCTGTATCGGTCCTATTATTACCTCCCAATTACCAGCCGTTGACTATGTCTTTCTTTTTGTATTTACAGGATAGTGGGTTGGTTTGGAAGACGTATATTTTTATATTCAGTTGTACTGAGATAGGGTTTTGTTATTTCGTTTTCGAATTATTCTGTTATTTGTCTTGTGGCTTCAGATATATCTGAGTCTCCTTCTCTTCATTCTTTATTGGTGTACTGTTGAGTTTCATATATTTCACTTTCCATAGCGTTCTGGTCTTCTCTCGTGTAGATTTCTTTCGTGAGTGTATTTTCTGGGAACAAACCAAAACGGTTCTAAGCTGTTATTTGTTAGTAACATCTTGCTAAATATTTCTACATATCGCCCTGGAATTCCTATAATCACAAAATTTCCAGCCATTATGCACAAGATTAAGTCTCGTCTCATCTTTAGTTCAATTATTATAGTGGTGCTTTGTGCCTGATTTGTCGGTTGTATTTCTCACTAATTTTGCCTCTGTGTACATGATGTGTTTGGTTTTTTCTTTCTCTTCGGTCATTTAGTTTTTCTTTCCATTCACTATGCACTTCTTCATTGGCCATGGACACCATTTTCTATGCAGGACCACAGTGCAGGCACTTTTTCTTCGTACTTTTGCACTCAGCTTTCTGTGTTCGTTGCAATTGCACTCCGAACACATTTTACCCTGAAAGGTTCAGCTTTTCGTAGTATGTTTGCCCAAGGCAAAGCAATTGATTCAGAACTGGACTAATATCATCGTTTCCCCTAAGTTTTTCTGGTGCAATTTTACTATAGAAAGCCAATAATTCGTGATTCGTTGGCTTAGTATAAATATTTCGGGTCCGGAAAATTATTTATAAAGGGTCTTTCAACAAGGACGCTCGAGCTTTTTCAGGCAACAGTGGACAGGTTTTTAAAGCGCCTTTTAGGAACCTCACTGTAAACTATTCAGTAGTACTTGGCAAGTTAGGATGTCGGAGTATAGCGTTGAACAGCGTACGCAAATCATCAAATGTTATTATTGAAATCAGTGCCCTGTTCGACAAACGTTCCGCGAATTACGTGATTTCTATCCTCACCACAGCGACGAGGCCCATTTTTGGATGAATGGATTTGTGAACAAGTAAAATTGTGGGATTTGAAGCGAAAACGATCCACAGAAGATACACTAGCACCAATTTCATTCCAACAAAGTCACTCTTTGTTGCGGATTTTCGTCTAACTGAATGATCGGGCCGTATATTTTGAGAACGAAGATGGGATTGCCATAACCGTCAACGGCAAGACCTACAGATCGATGAAAATCAACTTCTTGTGGCCTCAACTTGATTATATGCCTGATATAGATACTGGCGACATTTGGTTCCAACTAGACGGCCCGACGCGCCACACTGTGCACGCCACGATAGACATTTTGCACCAGCAAGTTCAGGGCAGGGTCATCTCGCGCGGCAGCGAAGTCAACTGGCCACCGAAATCATGTGATTTAACGTCATTAGACCACTTTATTTGGAGCTGCTTAAAATCGCAGGTCTATGCGAATGTCGGGGAATGGTTACTCCCCCCCCCCTGCCCACTCTTGGGGCAGTCACAAGGCGGTTAACGCAAAGACATCCGTCGAAGGCATCGAAGGGTTAGTTCTTAACCACAGTGTGGTACAACTCGGTGCCATGTAAGACCCTAAAGGTCAAAAAGGTAAGATCTCCCCCATGAGAGTGAGATCCAGTTTCACGTCGAACAAAAAATTGAAGACGGGTTTCTCCCAATCTCGATGGCTAACGAGAAGCCGATGTTTGACTTGGTGGGAAAGACCGTTTGGAAAAAGAACTCTCCTGGGGCCGTCCTCAAGCCCCTCTTCCCCTTACCACTCCCCCAGTGGGGGTGGGAGGTATAAATGAGGAACTCTGAGGAAAATCGTGGTAGTATACGTCAGTCTCTAGGTGACGAAGTCCTCGGATCCACAACCGAGCTACCGAGACTGGAGAGGTAGTGTACTTGGCTCGCCAGACCAAGAAGTACCCTGCAAGAGAGGCAGGGCTACCTACCTTAAGGGGCTAAGAAGAAGCTCATCCTCGATCGAGCTAAGTCCCTGGTTATCAAATTAAACGATAAGTTAACTTTGGTAAGTTCAACTTACTCTCGCCAGAGAGACTCCTCATATCCTGGTGCACCTTAAACAGCAGGGGTATTCCTCGTCCTTGAGGAATTAAGAAGAAGAAGGGAAAGGCTCCCCCTCGAGCCCGTTATTCGGTGGCCACACTGAACTCTTAAGTTAACTTGGTAAGGAACAAATTTCAAATTATTCTCGCCAGAGAAATCCCCCTCCGTTATCCTCGCCCGTGAAGAAGACCCTCCCCGAGTTCAGTCCTCGTCCATAAGGAAATAAGTAACGAAGGAGAAAAACTCCTCCTCGAGCTCGTTACTCGGCGATCACACCGCACTCCAAGTTAACTTGATTTAAGAAACAAGTTCGACTCACTCTCGCCAGAGAGACCACGACTGCCTAGGTGTTGTATAAAGCACCGTATTGGTTCTCGTCCTTAAAGAACCCTTCCCCCCCCCGGAAGAACGTGTGGACCCCCCAGCTGCTACCCTCGCCAAAACGACCGTGGAATTTCGCCCATCTACAACTGGACACACGGCACGTGTCGGAGTCAATAACATTTCTGAGGCCCAAATTTTAGAGGGTAAACTAATTTAATTAATTTTTGTTTAGGATAATATTCAGAGTATTGCTGTAGTTAATGTATAAATGATATGTATTCAATTGATAAAGGTAAAATATAAGTTTATTTTGTGAATTAGTGGGTGTTTCTCTTATATCCTTACGTGTTGCAGAACGGCTCTGTTCTTTAAGATATTCTTATAATATCAATATATTAGAAACACTAAGCACTCTTAGAAATAGAACAAAAAGGAGGGGGAATACTACGACATAAATAAAAGTGGTGTCAGGTTTGTAGGTTGTTATTAGAAAGAACTCAGCAGTGTCTAATTAAGAAAGAGCCAACACGTAAAGGAATATCATATCAGGAGTAAGAGAATAATTGACGAGAGGAAAATTGGTAGGGTTAGGGGTGGTAACAATCTGAAGGTAATTGGTAGGTCAAGTGGTAAATTTGTTGTCGAGAGTGGTATTTCAATCAATATAATAGTGGGATTAAGGGTATGTTATGCTGAGCGCTACCTGGTGAGTGGTGGCATAATTACCTGAGAGTATAGTAAGGAAAATTTGACGGACCAACACGAAATGGATCCAGTCAAAAGATTTTACCAACAAGCCCAAAGTCTGGGATTTGAAGGCACAGAAATGCATGACTACGTCATGGCAGAACTAAGAATAGATTGTGAAGAAGAAGAAATAGTTTTGGATATAGAAGAAGAACAAGAATTAATAAAGAATGAGAGAGAAACAGAGGATATAATAAGAGAGAATAAAAGAGAACGTGAATTAATGGAAATACAGATGAACTGGAAAAGTGAAGAATCCCGAATACAGCGGAAAATAGAAACAGAGGAAAGAAGAATGCTGAGAGGAGGTAAAACAAGCGAAAGAATAATACTGTTGAAAAGAGAAGCACGAGAATTTAGAATAAGGATAGAATTGGAAGATGAAGAAAGAAGACTAAAGATAAAGCTGGAAGATGAAGAAAGAAGAACTCGACGGGAAAAGGAAATAGCGAAAGCAGAGCAAGAGGCTGAGGAAAGGAGAATGAAGAGGGAAAAAGAACGTGCTCAAGCTGAAAGAGAAGAGAGAGAAGAAAAGGAAAGATTGCTCGCACTCGAAAGAGCACCTATCGAGAATCTCATAGAGGCCGATGAAGTTGTAGCCCGCCCTGGACCTAAGAAAGGACCATCGAGGGAAACCCAGCCAAATGGGGTAACGATGGAAGAAGTAGGAAGTAGGAATGAGGTACCAGCAGGAGTACCTAAAGGAAAACCTACGAGGAGAACCCAGCCAAATGGGGTTATCACAGAAGAAGAGAGGGTAGAGGTACGAGCAGATGTACCTGAGGAACTACCAGCGAAGAGAATCGAGTCAAATGAGATGACAAGGAAGGAGGAAAGAGGTGCTATTGCGATACACCCGTGTAAGACTAATCAAATGGTAGAAGCGGATGAGTATCCCCTACCCCTAGTAGTCTCCTCCCCAAACGGAACGTCCACGGAGTTACCGCTAAATCGCCAAGTCGTAGTGAACGCCACGCCCATTAACGACCTTGCATGGAGAATTTGCTCTATGCCCAAAAATCGAACCCAGACACGATCTTCCCCTGTACCTGGTTAAAGGAGAGCTATGGGACTCAAGTTCTCATCAATTATGCCCCGCTGCAACAGGCCACTCTAGCCATAATGTTCAATTTAAAGGTAGTCAAGTACCATAAGAAGAGTAATTCGAGTAGGTTGAAATACCGCTACCATTTAGGAACATACTGGTGTAGACTCAATAACCCGAATGGCCAACTCAGGCGCGGTAAAGTACTGTTCTTAGAGCACCATTTTAGTATTAGCTACCTCAAAGGAGCCGATCAAGGACAGCTGCTCTATAGGCGGAGACGAAATACCATTGAGGGTTATTTCAGCACCTAATGAGCGTTAAACCATGTTTTCATTTGTTGGTCGTGTGAATATTTATCGGTAGGATTTAAGTTCTCAAAAACTTAGAAATGTAAGGAAGTAGCTTGTTTTGTTGTGTTTTTTTTGTGGCCAAATCGACGAATTGAGGTTTTTAATTTTATGTAAAATTGTAAATCGAGTATGTCTAGTTCGACACATTGCCTGTGTAAACGCGCGTGAGGGCGTACATGTGTAAGGAAACTTAATGTATGAGAGGGCTCAAGAAATACAACTTTGCTAATCTCGACGAGGTTGAGTAAGTTGTTTTGAGTTCCCGGGAGCATCCCCCCTCCCCATTAAATTCTTCGATGGGAGGTGTTGTCGGGGAATGGTTACTCCCCCCCCCCCCGTCCACTCTTGATGCAGTCACAAGGCGGTTACCACAAAGACATCCGTCGAAGGCATCGGCGGGTCAGTGCTTAACCACAGTGTGGTACAACTCAGTGCCATGTAAGACCCTAAAGGTGAAAAAAGGTAAGATCTCCCCCATGAGAGTGAGATCCAGTTTCACGTCGAACAAGAAATTGGAGACGGTTTTCTCCCAATCTCGATGGCTAACGAGGAGCCGATGTTTGACTTCGTGGGAAAGACCGTTTGAAAAAAGAACTCTCCTGGGGCCGTCCTCAAGCCCCTCTTCCCCTTACCACTCCCCCAGTGGGGGTATGAGGTATAAATGAGGAACTCTGAGGAAATCGTGGTAGTATACGTCAGTCTCTAGGTGACGAAGTCCTCGGATCCACAACCGAGCTACCGAGACTGGAGAGGTAGTGTACTTGGCTCGCCAGACCAAGAAGTACCCTGCAAGAGAGGCAGGGCTACCTACCTTAAGGGGCTAAGAAGAAGCTCATCCTCGATCGAGCTAAGTCCCTGGTTATCAAATTAAACGATAAGTTAACTTTGATAAGTTCAACTTACTCTCGCCAGAGAGACTCCTAATATCCTAGTGCACCTTAAACAGCAGGGGTATTCATCGTCCTTGAGGAATTAAGAAAAGAAGAAGGAGGTAGTATACGTCAGTCTCTAGGTGACGAAGTCCTCGGATCCACAACCGAGCTACCGAGACTGGAGAGGTAGTGTACTTGGCTCGCCAGACCAAGAAGTACCCTGCAAGAGAGGCAGGGCTACCTACCTTAAGGGGCTAAGAAAAAGCTCATCCTTGAGCTAAGTCCCTGGTTATCAAACCGAACGTTAAGTTTACTTTGGTAAGTTCAACTTACTCTCGCCAGAGAGACTCCTCATATCCTGGTGCTCCTTAAACACCAGGGGTATTCCTCGTCCTTGAGGAATTAAGAAGAAGAAGGAGGAAAAGGCTCCCCCTCGAGCCCGTTATTCGGTGGCCACACCAAACTCTTAAGTTAACTTGGTAAGGAACAAATTTCAAATTATTCTCGCCAGAGAAATCCCCCTCCGTTATCCTCGCCCGTGAAGAAGACCCTCCCCGAGTTCAGTCCTCGTCCATAAGGAAATAAGTATAGAAGCAGAAAAGCTCCTCCTCGAGCTCGTTACTCGGTGATCACACCGCACTCCAAGTTAACTTGATTTAAGAAACAAGTTCGACTCACTCTCGCTAGAGAGACCACGACTACCTAGGTGTTGTATGAAGCACCGTATTGGTTCTCTTCCTTGAAGAACCCTTCCCCCCCCGGAAGAACGTGTGGACCCCCCAGCTGCTACCCTCGCCAAAACGACCGTGGAATTTCGCCCATCTACAACTGGACACACGGCACGCGTCGGAGTAAATAACATTTCTGAGGCCCTTTAAACTCCACATGAGTCTGTAAGCCTAATTCTTATATTATTGTTTTGTGTAGAGAAAACGTTAACCAAATTTTGGAGGGTAAACTAATTTAATTAATTTTTGTTTAGGATAATATTCAGAGTATTGCTGTAGTTAATGTATAAATGATATGTATTCAATTGATAAAGGTAAAATATAAGTTTATTTTTTGAATTAGTGGGCGTTTCTCTTATATCCTTACGTGTTGCAGAACGGCTCTGTTCTTTAAGATATTCTTATAATATCAATATATTAGACACACTTAGCACTCTTAGAAATAGAACAAAAAGGAGGGGGAATACTACGACAGCGAATAATCCGCAAACAGTTGATGTCCTCGAAGTCAACTTAACGAGCACCATCCACCAAATTCAGCCAGATTTATGCGACAAAATCATCAAAAATTTGGCCTCCCAAATATGTTCCACCAAGCGAAGCCGCGGCGGACATTTAAACGACGTCATATTCCACATTTAATGCCATAAAATGTATTTTAAAATTTAAAATAAATTGAGTGCATATATCACAAACAACTTGTTTTATTTACATTTAAAAATTGACCGATCTTATTGAAAGACCCTCTACAAGTAATTGACTGTTCTTGAATTGAATATCTAAAATGTTTTGGTCCATGATTGCTGTACCTAAGTACAAATCTTTATAGTCATTGCTGCGTGCTTCCCTACCCATTGGTCGAGAAAACGAAAGATGACCGATCTAATTTTGGTGACATTAGGGGGAGTTCTAGGTAACAATCGGAAAGTGGTTAAATTTGGAGGAAAGTAGATTTAAACCAGATATTCTTGACGCTCTTTGTCGGAACTTCTTAATGGTTTAGTTAATTTCATCGGTTGTTATGTTTGATTCCGTTTTTCATTGACAATGTAGAAACGGTATTTCTTTTCGGATTTTTTGTTGGGTTCCTCTAGACTTGGACTTTGAATTCTACTTTGTAATTCGTTTTCTCTTCTTCGCTTATGTTTAACATATTTTTCCAGTGTTCTTCGAATAAGATTTATATTTTTGCCTCTTCTAAAATATTTCGTCTTGCGTCTTAAATTTTTATTCTTTTGATAGTTTGTTTTAATCCGATAAAGTGTTTCGAGAATTGCTTAAGGAATGTTCATTCATCCTGGGTCTCTCATTGTTTCTCCCATATTTACTTTAATAATTCTTCAATCGCATGATGTGTTTGTATAATCTTTCCTTGTTCCAAATATTCTTATCCTTTCCGACGCCTGAGTAATCTCTTCACTCTCCTTAAATATTATGGTGACCATCTTAATTGTTAGATAGTCTTGTATGAATTTTGGGTGATATATCCCTTATCTGCCTTCATTATTTCTCCTCGTCTTGCTCAGTACATCCTTAATTTCTTCTCTAATGGCTTCACTGTGAAGCTTAGGTACGTACGTCCGAACTTTTTCTTTGTATCTTTCCCACTCCCTTCTGTGATAGCTTTCTCATTTTCTCGAATGTATGAGAATAGATTAGATACATTAGAGTTGCTTTGTCGCCACTGCAAAGTACGTCTATTGGTTCCATTCAATACTTGAAGGAAAGATACAATTTAGCCATGCAAATGCAAAATTTTGTATTAGATTCACCTAAAAAGTAAGTTGGAATGTTTGGTCACAGTTTTTTTGTTATTTCTTGGTTAATAAAGGTATTGAGTTTATTCCTACTCTCTTCTTAGAAGTATACCCAGACGCCTCGCACAAAGCATTTAAATCTTCCATAGTTATATAAGTACATGGAAGTTATTTACTGATATTTCGGCGCGTTTAGGTGGCTGATAATCTTAATTTTCATTTGGATTCCTCTGGCCCCGTATGACTAATCCAGTTATTGTATTGTTTTGTAGTTTACTACTTGCTTTAAAGCTATTCCAGTTCCAGGAAAACATTCTCCTAATGTATTCGTATCAAATACATTGTAGGTCCAGAATTTTCAGTTCCAACCGTGCTTGATATTAGATTATCTTTTCTCTCCATCCTTTTTTTCCACTTGCTTTACATACAGCTATTCCAGTTCCGAGTAATTAATCTCCCGATGGATTCGTATCAAATACAATGTAGTTCCACCCGTGCTTGATATTAGATTATCTTGTCTCTCCATCCTTTTTTAACTTTGGGGGCGTTTAGGTGGCTGATTATATTAATTTTGGTTTGGATTTCTCTAGCCCTGTATGATTCATCTAATCCTTGTATTGTTTTGTAGTTTAGTCCTTGCTTTACAGCTATTCCAGTTCCAGGCATTCATTCTCCCGATGGATTCGTATCAAATACAATGTAGTTCAGAATTTTAGGTTCCAACCGTTCTTGATATTAGATTATCTTCTCTCTCCATCTTTTTTTCAACTTTAAAATCCTTAACTGGTTAATGTTTTTTATCTAGATTATTTATCTCTTATCCTTTTAGGGTTTTTTTCTGTTGGATCTTACATTTCGCAAGGAGTTAGCCTTGTTTCTTCTTTTGGTTACGTTTATGTTTAGCTTGGGAACTTCCTCTGTTGCTGTTGTGTGCTGGAGCTTCGTAAAAGTCTGCTCTTCATGAAGTAATTATTTTCAGTGATTTCTTTATCCTTACTAGATATTTATGCTGGGTGAGTTGGATGATCTCCTGTTATGTGTCACCAGAGGTGTTTTCTGATTTTGTATTCACTGTATCTTTATCTATTCCTTCTGTTTCTTTATTATCGTTACCTTTAGCCTCTTTGGCGATTTTCTTGGTCTCAAGTCCTTTCTCTTTTTGCATGTTTTTAAGCTTTGATATGTATGTTCCAGGATTCGCGATGTTCATCAGGTGTGCGTGTAAGATAGACTCGAAGCTTTTATGTTAATGGTCCTTCCATGTTAATTTGTGTGGTCGGCCTTTGTTGGTTGCTCTTAGTCATGGAAGCGTAGATTTTTTCTGTTGGATTTCTGTAAGTTTTCGGTTCTCGGATTATTTTCTATTCATAATTTCACATCTGTTTGGGCAGATCATGGTAATAGTCCTATGAAATCTCTGACTATTAATTCACTTTCGATAGCATGTTGCACGTGCATCAAGAATGGCCGTCCGTTCCCCTCTCGGAACCGATTTAAGGGGACAATTCTGAGTTGTGTATTCATGCATTGCTTAACATCTGAAGCAGATTTTAATATTTAGGAATTCGTCTTTTTGGATGTAAGTGGAGGCATATTCATATTAAATGCAAGTAGTCCTTTTTCCAGAATTTTAGGTACAATTTTAGTCGATTCACTTAGTATTTTGAACACGTGATTATGTTCTCAAAATTTCATTACCTCGGCGTTTTTAAGTTCCTGATGTCTCTTCTGAAGGCAAATATGTTCTCCAACCCATAACTTCATTTTTCGAAAGATCACACTTATCTTAGTCATAATTTGTGGAAGTGCCTGGGCTTCTAGCTCTAATTTTCTGAAGGTTTTGGTACCTGCAACGGAGATAAGTTGTTATACATCCTTGTTTTCTGAGAAGATAACTGATTAGGCTACCTCTTAATGTTAAGTAATAAGTCATTGCGGTTTATTTAAAAGTTGTGTTAATTTAATTTTTGTCTTGTACCGTCAAAATGGAATGACAAGTTGAAAGAAAGGCGCATTTTCGAAACTTCTTGTTATTCATTTTCAATCTTGACTGGAACAATGCAAACGCAGCCAAAGCTCGTAGCGATATTTGTGCTGTGTACGGAGAAAATGTTTTATCAGAAAATGCAGCTCAATGGTGGTTTTCACGTTTCAAAAACGGTCATTTCAATCTTAATGACGAATAACGTTCTGGTCGCCCCATTAAGTTGGATGAGGATCGATTGAACGACTTTTTTCATGAAAATCCTCGTTAATCGACTAGAGAATTGCTTGTCACAAGGCTACTCATGGATATAAGGACAGATTAATTCACCGCATCATCACTGACGACGAAAAGTGGTGTGTTTATGTCAACATGAACCATCGAAAACAATGGCTTAGTCCAAATAAAAAAAACCCTTCCGCTATTAAAGCAAGGACTTCATCCACGAAAGACGATGCTGTGTGTGTGTGGTGGGATTGTGAAAGCATGATTCTTTATGAGCTCCTTGAGAACAACGAGATTGTCAATCAGAACTCTACGTTCAACAAATGTATTGACTCGCCAAAGCTATTCGTGAAAAGCGCCCTCATCGACGTTATGGAGTCCTTCTGCAACACAACAATGCTCATCCTCACATTGCCAATATGACAAAAGACGCCATCCAAACGCTGTATTGGGATCTCCTGCTGCATCCTCCATATTCGCCAGACTTTGATCTATTGGATTTCCATCTGTTCCGATCGCTCTTTAACAATTTGCGCGGCGTTTCGTTCAATATTGATGTGGAATTAAGAACCTGGTTAGACGAATTCTTCGAGTCAAAATCCAGAGATTTTTATTGCAGAGGCATCGAAAAACTAGTTGAACGTTGGGAAGGAGTCCTAAATAACAAAGGAGAATACATTATTGTTATCCATTAGAAATTAAGTTTCTCTAAAATTCTTAATGATAATGAATAAATTTGATAAAACCGTAAGAACTTATACCGCAACCCAATACTTGATCAGGAGCATGTCCACGTCGCCGACTATTGGTTGAATAACTTCCTGTGGTTTTATTTTCCCTTTTTGAGGGGGGGGATTTAAGATTGAATGGGGATCATTCAAAGTTTGGAGTATCCATATCACTTTCTTGTGCTGCCTCTCACTCCCTCCAAAGAGAGGGGCTGTTATTAAATGTTCATCTAAAAAATACCTAGTTTTCACCTTCGTAAGCAGCCTTTTTTCTATCCTATTTTATCTTGCCTGACTTCCTTGATTTGCCCTCCCGTTGCTTACAGTACCTAGTTTGAACTAGCCATAACAGCAGGCAACATTTGGCTTCTGGTTCATGGCCGAGCACTGGCTCCCCTTTTATGTTGAATAAGATTATTTTCAATTTGCAGAGTTTTAGCGTAAGAACTATGAGCACTTTGGTCAACTGAATGAGAACACCTCATGCGTATAGAGGAAAAGGTGAGGAAGAAATTAGCCTTACTAATAAACTCTCAAAGTTGATACTCTGCACATGTCTCTTGACCAGAAACATTACAGGTGTGTTTCAATTTTAGGTTGCTGGAGCGAGGAAAACCTGCCACAACAAACCATTTGCAGTATTGCCGGCACCTGATCCTGTAACTGTATCGTTTCTTCACAAGTGTCCAGCTCTAATGAAGACAAAAAATATGTAATTCATCAGCATAGCAATGTTAGGGATCACGGTTAACAAAACCCCTTAAAATATCTGTTAGTTAAAATTTTCGGATCAACTAACGATAGTCCCTCCTGAGACAAATAGGAGGGATTAACTTTAGTTGGTTTACTGGGGGAGGGATGACCTTTACTTGGCAAAATGGGAAGTATATGAGGTTATGAGAAGTAACTTTAAAGCTACTAGTATAAGCATCAACTAAGAATTAAACGCATGCTAGGATGCAAGAGAGAAATGCTAAACCCTCATCTACAGGAATTTTTGTTTCCAATGATTTTTGCGATACGATTGCCAGACAATACCGTTTTAATTAAGTTATTAAAATTTGATATCCATAGTTTTACAAAATTTACAATTTTTAATTGCTTAAAAATAAACTTCTAACAAATATTTTCCTAAATAAACATTTTAACAGTTTTTTTTATTTTAGCTTTGGGAGAGATGATCTTTACCTACTTCTATACATATCAAATTTATCAAGACATTCAAAGTACCGAAGTATTTGACAATGGTCTTCAAACTCTATTCCGAAAAAAAACAAAGAAAACAGATATTTATGAAAATTGGAGATAGTTTTACCGATAATATTTTGTAAAAATTCACTGGCATTTGTTTTAAGGTTTATATTTTAATAATGAAAATTCTGAACATCATAATATTTAAGTAAAATGACTGTTTACATTGGTCAATACAATCTTATTTTTTCCAGATTTGTGGACTGAATTAGGACAATTTTATGTGCTGAGAAGAAAAATTTCATTGGTTTTGCTCAAACAGTCAAACTTTTTTATTTATCCCCTTAGGATTTATGTTAAGGATTTATTTACATTTACGAGTATTTTCTATATATAGTATGAAAATATTTATTTCTTATTTCTTTGAGCAATCACCTTTATTAAAGTTAAACGCTGCAATTTATTACCTACTGGCTTTTTTCTTTTGCTGTTACATCTGCAGCAAATACACCGTTGTTGCGACTAGGATAAAAGTCACAAGTTTTATAAAGCGAGCTTACCAGTCATATTTTGCTATGAAACTTTGGGACCAGGATAAAGCTTAGGCGCGACACATGGCATACAACACATGCACCGAGTATCCGCGTCTTTGGAACAAGAGCAACAAGAGTTGTCTGAACTTTGGAATTCCCATGGTTTGGAAAAAGCTGACAAACCTTGATAATGACTGCTACTTCTGCGCTATTGATTTGACTAAAATAATAGAAAGAACTGGAGCATTCTGATAATAAAGATCGTCAATTAGTACGTTGTCCCGTAGCTCAGTGTGATGAAATTCCAGTTGCTCTCTTCGGAGAAGTACATGACATTAGTGAGGAAATTCCTCCAGTGTTGAGGAAATTGAAGAAGACTCAGTGGGTTTTGATGCTGGTGCTCCACATGATTTTTTCCAATTTGGACTAATTCATCTAGTTCGTGAACTCAGCTTGTCTACTTGCAGTGCTAAACTAGTTTCATCCAGATTGAACGAAAAAAAACGCCTCTCTGACAGTGCTTGAACATCTTCTACCGTAACAGATCAAGAGTATTTCCGTGTTTTTTCTAAATAGAAGGAATTTGTATACTCTATAGACAATACCTAGCTTTTGCACAGGCTTAGCGTGCCACAGTACCAAGCCGAATATTGGAGACTTTATAACAGCAATATTGATGACTGAATTGTGTTCTGTTGCAGAGTGGCGATCAGATTACTTCTTTTTACCTTGTTTACTTGACTAAACTAGAAGAGAACTAAGAAGAGATGAAGTATTTCAGTTTTGAAGAAAATTCAGTATGAGCAGAATTAATGTCCTATTTCTGTTGACCTAAAGATGGTAAACTTTTTATTCAGACAACAATCGGGGTTCACCAATTACCCGTGCTTTCTGTGAAAGTGTGATAATATAAACCGAGTGCAGCATTACACGAAAAAAAACTAGCTTTGCGGGAGTAATTGGTGCGTTGCAGAACACAAAGCGTCAAAAACAACCTTCTGGTGGGCAAAGAGAGGATACTCTTCCCACCGCTGCATATCAAACACGGCTTGCTAAAACTATTTACCAAAGCTCTGGACAAGGATGGTGGCTGTTTAACTTGTGATACTCTTTTCCACGATGGATCATGGAGTAAATGAAAGCTGGCATCTTTGACGGTCCTCAATTCTAACAGCTGGAAGCGTGTAAGTCCGTGGTTCTGATCGTAAGGAACTTTCTTGGCAACAATAATGCCAGGAACTACACCGAACTTGTCCAAATTACTGACTGCTTTCAAATTCTTGGATGCAACATGTGCATCAAAAGGCATTGCGTAAGTTCATGCCCTAAACTGTAAACAGTGATGACCTTATATCCAATTTATATGTACATACATTTATCAATATCTAAAATAGAATGTACACTAATCAAATTTGTAACATTTAATTAATAGTTTGAGTTAAAAAACTATTTTTCTATCTTAAAATCCTATTTTGGAAGATAAATCAATCTAAAATTTCACGAAAATAAAATCGATTTAGTCATACTAAATTCAGATTTATTGAAAATCGCCTAAGCACAAAAACTTGACGAGAACAAAGCAAACGTATGTCATTTCTGGATTGAACTGTGCAAAATGATCCCAAATCAGTTCAAAAGAATTTACAACTTACAAAGATATTCTTAGAACGCAGTGTTATATCATTTGGCAAAAGAGAGACTTCAACTAAATTGATATTTAAAAAAGGATAAGTGAGCGTCATCTAATTAGATCGCGACTAGACCTCATATAAGAAAATGGGGGCATTTTCGAAACCAGTGCGCTAATCAGATCGCGACCTTTAACTTTTCTTCATCTATTTAATTATTACTACAATTTGGCGAGGTATCTCAACAGGATAATTAAATCAACATAATTTTTTGGTGTGTTACTCACATATTTATAGGAGCATTACACACTTCTATTCTTCAGAATTATGGTCTAAAATTTTTGATTTTGTTAGTGGAATTCATTCATTTTTATTTACTTTGATTTACCATTTTTTTATATAAACTTCCCTAAATTGTTTAAAATCCTAAGAAGTTTTTTAAAAATAATTCAACAACAATGAGTTACAACCAGTATCGCTAGCTAGATAATAATATGTAAAGGGAGTATAACCCATCTGAGGTAATAGAAGAGTTGAAGTCATTTTAAGTAAATAGGTACGAGGGGAAGTCAATAAAATTGCGAATCGGTAAGGCAAAACAGAGAAAGGAGGATGGCTGGCTGTGGGGGTGTTAGGAAAAGTTATGACAAGTAAGGACCTGCAACCGCACACTCCTGCCTAGTCTATTTAAGAAGCAGTAGCTAATCGCAGACCGTCAGTCACAATTTTTTCAACAATGGAGAAGGTTGAGCACCGCGCAGTGATCAAATCTCTGACCAAGGAAGTCAAAAATGCAAAAGAGATCCATGAACGCATGGTTGCAATGTACACCGACACCGCCCCTTCCTATGCAACCATTGCTCACTGAAATAGGAAGTTCCACCATGGTCGTAAGTCCCTTAAAGATGACCCCGCCAGGTAATCCGTATGGCGTGACCAACGAGGACAATGTGGCCTGTGTGGAGAGTATCATCCTCGAAAATCAACGGGTAAAGGTCGAAGAAATCGAGCGAAAACTTAGAATATCACATGGGAGTGTTAACATCATTATCCACGACAATTTTACGATGACCAAGGTCTCTGCCCGTTAGGTTCCTAGAAACCTCACGCCCAATGATCGACTTCTACGTCGTTAAAGTTCACAAGGCCAGAGTTGCACAAGCTGCCCTGCACGAGAGCGGATTCGAGGAGCTCAACCATCCCACCTACAGTCCAGATCTGGCCCCTAGCGACTACTTTTTATTCCGCCAGCTTAAGGCTGCACTGCGTGGATGCCGGTTTGTGGACGATGAAGATGTCCAGCTAACCATCCAAGAGTGGATTTAGCAGCAGTCGGAAGATTTATGGTTGTGGGAAATTCGAAGCCTCAGGGACAGGTGGCGCAAGTGCATTGAAGTCGAGGGTAGTTATATTGAAAAATAATAAAACACTTTTTCTCATATCTCGTTTCCTTATATCCGAATTGCAAACCTTATTGACTGCCCCTCGTATTTTAGGAAGCTTGTTTTTAAAGTTAAATAAACCAAGAATACAATTTAAAGACAATAATATCTTCGAAGGGAAATATCTCAGAGGATTAACTTTAATTAGTCTCGTTGACGCTCAAAATTATTGATGCTTTTTATATAGTTCACTTGATATAGTTTGTGTGTACTGCTTTCAAGAATGCAATCATTTTCTTATATGAAGTCGAGTCTCGATGTAAAAATGTAATATTTTAAACCCCAAATATGGGTGCATTGGTTCTGCCGATTTGTAAGTGTGAGTACGAGGACTTTTGAGCCAGAGGGGCTCTTAAAATTGAAAAAAATGCAGATAAGTAATAATATTATAGGGAGAATTGCAAAGTAGTGCAAGAAGAATCCTGAATTATTTTGATATTTCTATGCCACTCTTCTCTCCCAAATATTATTAGTTAATAATCATTACAAAAATCAAGATCTACTAGTTGTAATTTGGCGGTCCTCTTGCAAACAAACATAAAAAAGAGGTGAGGCTTTGCGTCTGCAGAGCTTGTTCAAATCTATTAATTGACTAACAGCAATAAAAAAAAGCTAATGCCTTTTGTCATTACCATTTTATGTAGAGATAAGAAAAACCCTTTTACAGTGTTATAATCACGCCTATTCAACGTGACTCAATTTGCAGCCAAGAATGAACAAATGTTGATTTAGATGAGTATGGGTGAACAAATACAGATATAGATTTTCTCTCTTAAAAAGGAATAGTAACAAGTACTGGTCTCTCAACCTGACTTAAATTATTTGATCAGAAATGAGGTGCTTGTGAAGGATAATGCTGAACTCTTTCCATTACCTCTGAAAACATGAGGTCTATTCATAAAGGACTCCTGGGTAATATAATTCTGGAAAAGAATTCAAATCCTTAGTTCATTAACGACACCTGTTTTTTTAACTATATTACTGGATTGTTGTTCAGCCTATAGCACAAAAGATGATGCTTTTCAGTAGCTAGTAATCATTAATTGATTGGAAAGAAGCCTAAAAACTGTTCTGCTGCAATATGCAAGTTCTGTTATTTCTAGCTGACTGTAGAACATTAAGCGCAAATGAAACCGAAATTATATGGTGCCTGGAAATTCGTTGGTATGTTGCTGGTAATATACTTATTTTTCATAAATACACTGCTATTTTCTATTCCTCATGGACGGCCTAATGGATACTACACATAGCGTGTAGAAGATTTGTCTTTTCGAAAAACATTCGAACTAAGAAGTTTAAACAACGTCAATAACCGTTTGGTTATATTGTTTCTTGGATATTGGCTCTGCCTCAAAGGCCATTTTCTTCATTTACCTCAGGACGCTTTATTGGATAACCTGTAAAGAGTGTTTGACAAATAGGTAGAATCATAATATAAGCGCTAAGGTCCGCCAATAGTAAGGTTTCTGAAACCAAGAAATGTTCAAAGATTTCGATTCCTTATGAATATTATTCAGAGACAAACCTAAAAAGGAACACGTAAGGAAGTCCAAAGTTCAACGGTTTTATAGTAGCTATGTGTTTTGTTTTCGTTTCAAATATTTTAAGCTCGGCTAATGTATATTTATATATGACCAGTGTAACATTCACATGGAACTTCAGAAACACCTTGTGTTTTTTTTATTTTAAATTGTAGTATGTGATAATGTATAATTTTTTATATTCTATACTTGCTATGTATATATACTTATCTAAACAAACAAACAACTTATTGTCACATACTGGGAGCCATAAAAGCTCATACATGGTCGCCCTTCTTTAGAATAAGGCAAATTTGGGTGGAACCCCTTTAAATATTTCTAAGCTATTTTAACTTTATTTTCTTTTAGGTTTTCATCGATTTTTTTCTTCAAAATTTCTGTGTTTGGATCACTAACTGCTTCTTGTGGTTGATTGTTCTCTCGGTGACATTTTGAATTTCCACTTCTCCTTCTTTTTCTTGTGTCCTTGAATCACTGTCACGCCTGTCAAATTAAAAAAAACTAATTCTACAATTTCGGGCATATTCATCAATAATTTTTATGTTTAACCCTGTTCTCCCCCTTTTCTTCCATGTTCGATGGAAATGAGTTTGAGTTTTTTAAGCCTATCATTATAGCTAAGATGTCTTCATTCACCTATCATTTTCGTATAACGGCGTAGTACCTGTTCTATTATATCCACATCTCTAATTAATTGTAAAGACCAGAATGGAGCAGGATAATCTAATATTCCGCAAAAAAAGGACTGCATATTTTTATCATCGATCTAAACTATGCGTTGAAACGGATGACCTGCTAAATGATAGGACTCTTGTTGATTTATTTCAAATTGCAACGCAATGACTGGAGAAATTTAATTTATTATCTCTTTTAACTCATAGATCCACCTGCTCTTTTACTTAGATAATCTCGGGACTTGAATATAATATTAAATTTACAATTATTTTTCCCGAAGTGTACAACGCTGCATTTGGTAGCAATACGCTTCATGCAAGATTCAATACACAATTTAATTAACATATTTAGGCATATTTTTAAACAGTTTGAGTCTTCTGTATGCTTTATTATTTGCCCAAGTTTATTATTGTGAGCAAATAAATTTTCTTGGTTATTCATTCCAGAACCTAAGGTGTTTACAAAAATTATAAAGAGTAGGGGCCCCAAAAGGGAACCTTGAGGAACTCCACTAGTTATCGACAGTCAGTCGATGTCAAACCATTTAAAATCCCTCTCTGCTTACGATCTGTAAACCAATTTGTAATCCAAGTTATCGTTTTCTCATGGATATGCCTAGCTTTTAGCTTTACAAGAAAGATGTTAAACGAGAGTTTATCAAAGGCCTAATAAAAAGGTAGATCTATCACATTGTAGCTAGAACGTGAATCTACATCTTTTGTTTAATCATCATAAAATGTAATCTGACTAGTGACACAGGACCTCTTTTTCATGAATCCAGGTTGGCTATTTACTAAAATTGGATTTCTATCCAAAAGATTGTGTAGTTTTTAATTAATAATTGATTACATTATTTTACATATAAGTGCAGTAAGACTTACTCGTAGATAACACTGGTCTGCATTTCAAAAATTCTTTTCAAAGGACGAGGGTTTTCCAATTAATTTAGGAGCCTTTTTGCGTGCTGAATTCAAATATATCATTCATTTTATTTGGTTAGGTCTGGTTTATAAGATACACTCAATTTTGATTACAGCATATTGTTTCAAAATGGCGCTATCATCCAAGCGTATATGGGCTTTTTTTTTTTGCTACAGCTGGTCATCGATTACCTTAAATAACTTGTTATTCCTTCTCTTTGCAGGTCTAGTTGTGCAGTACGATGGACCGGGAGTGTAAGAACCACCCTAATAATTTTTTTTCCTCTGCGGACACATGGTTCTTCCAGACCGTCAAGCCAAAATCATGGATTTTTTCAAGAAAGCTTATTACGTTTATTTTGAAGTCAAAACTAGTGGAGCAGGATAAGTCATTTGCTATCCATATCTGCTGCAAAACATGTGTGAAGAACTTACGGGATTAAAGGAATAGAAAAAGAAAGAGTATGGGCATTTGGTGTCCCAATGGAGTGGAGGGAAGGGAAAGATAACCTTACCGACTGATACTTCTGCATGACAAATTTAAAAGGCATCAATCGCAAGAACAAGCACCATGTTTCTTCTGCCATAAAGCCAATTTCCCATGAACCAGATATTCCTAATCCTGAGCCGGAAGTCATCATGGAATCTAGTTCTGATTCCGAATCTACTGACATAACCGATACAGGTGAGTGGGGTGCATACGAGCCAGAAGAGGACGATCGATCGGTGCCATTGACCCAAGCCGAACCCAACGACTTGACACGAGATCTAAACCTATATAAGGAGTCTGCCCAGCTGCTGGGTTCTCGTCTTCCAGAAAAACATCTACTTGCCCAGGAACAACGTTCTATTGGTATCGGAAACGCGAGAGCGAATTCAGAAAATTCTTTATGTTCGATGAAGCGTCTTCACTGATCTACTGTAACAATATTGCTGAACTGATGAAATTAATGGGTATGAAGTATGTTGCCATGGAATGGAGACTTTTTATTGACTCGTCTAACAGAAGTCTCAAGGCAGTTCTTCTGAATAACGGAAATTAGGTTTCATCAATCCCTGTTGGACACTGGGCTGAAACGAAAGAATCCCACAACAGCATGGAACGTCTGTTGTATGCTCTCAATTACCAGGAATATAAATGGTTGATTTGTGGAGATCTTAAAGTTGTTGGGCTCATCCTAGGACTTCAAGCTAGGTACACAAAGTATCCATGCTTTTTGTGCTTGTGGGATAGTCGGGCTGACGACTAGCATTATGTCAGACAAGAGTGGCAATCAAGACAAGGATTAGAACCCGGGTCACACAATGTTCTATCCCACCCTCTGGTTCAACCGAGCAAGGTCTTACTTTCACCCATACACAACAAACTCGGCCTAATGAAGAACTTTGTAAAAGCACTGAACAGGGAAGGTGGAGGATTTGCCTTCCTCCACCACAAGTTCAAACGAATCAGCATGGAGAAGCTTTAGGCAGGTATATTTGATGGTCGTCAAATAAGAGAACTCATAAAAGACTCTAGTTTTGATGATTTATTAAATCCTACTGTACTCTCTGCCTGGCTGTCCCTTAAGATAGTCATTGCAAACTTCCTTGGTAACCACTGAAGTCATCAGTACCAGATGATGCTTGATGATTTAATGGAGAATTTCAGCAAACTTGGTGCACGTATGTCAGTGAAAATGCACTTTTTCGGTCCCATCTGGACTATTTTTAAGAAAATTGCGGGGACTTCAGTGAAAAACAGGGTAAGCACTTTCACCAAGGAATCCGTGTCATGAAGGAACGCTATCAAGGCTAATGGGATGTGAACTTTTTGGCTGACTACTGTTGTGCCTTAAGAGGGATGTGTTGTCTGCTCGGCACAATTGGACGTCACTAAAGAGACTATTCATCCATGAGTAGCTTATTTTATTCATTGTACTATTCATGCTATCTATTAAAAATATTGTGTAAACCTTCTGTGAGTAAATTGGTCCAATATTTGCTATTATGTGTTTCATTCACAACAAAATTTTGAAAATATAGGGGTTTTTGCTATGTGCTCATATTTTAAAAACCTGACCTGATTGGGTAAAATGAGCATAATTTTCAGATTCAGTCCAAAAAAACTGAACAAAAATCAGGTATTATATATTTGACCTTGAAAACAACGCAGACCAGTGTAATTCTTCTTTTTTCGTGCCTACCAATTTTGAATATGGGAACAGCATTTGCTAGTTTCCAAACCCATGGAAAAAACTTTGCCTCCAGAAAGTAATTAAATAGAAAAGGAGTAAAGGGGAAATTTCGTTCTGAATTTTGGTGATAAATCTCCATAAGGCACAAAACTTAGCATTCTACGATAGCTTATGCAAATAACTAATTACAATTTTTGAGGGAGATATTAAGTATTCCACGAAAAATTGAATATGTGAATCACTACTTTTGAATTCTGCATCAGGAATAGCTCTAGAATAGTATAAAATGCAGCTTTGGTAAAAAAATGTTTAATTTTGTCGACATTTGGTCAAGGGGAGTTTATTAGTTTTAATTGGCTATTTTATTTTAGGGTATGTGAAACCCTCATAAAAATTGCGGTGGCTGTTATGAGCATGATCAAGGAGAATTTAATTTTTTCTGGTTGATTTCTTGCCAGGATCTCCATGATCTCGGTAAGCTATAAATATGTTTGAGCAAAAAAATAGAATTTATTACGTCGTAGGGCTAATTTTCGGTCACATATTTATTTCTTTAACCAGTACAGTAAATCTTGTTTTTGTTTATTGCTGCTCATTAGCAGATGACCTCTGTTCCCTCGAACTCCTCTGTAGATTGTCAAAGAAAACCTTTGATGCTACGGCTTGTGCCTTCAGCCCATTAAAACATTACCAGAATTTAGTGGGGCCATGCTTCTGTGAGATTGTCCTGTCGGACCACGTTAGAGTGGAGGAAGGGTGTTGCATGCAGTTGGAATTTTATGGACCCCCTTTTTGAGTGGTACAGATAACAGCCGTGAATTGGTAGTTCAATTCCTACTTAATCTCACTTGGGAAACATCCAAATAGTTGGCTTCCACTACTGGATTACATCCAGGAAGGGAGATAGTGCCATATCTACTTTAAAATGATCGACAACTCTAAAACTCTTTTTCTCTTGCCATATGTTTAATAAAGAAAGTCTTCCTTGATGATCAAGCTCGCTGCCATAAGATGTACATACTTTTTCATCCGAGAATGGCTTCAGAGGGGTAACCTTCCCATTACACTCAAGGATACGGCTTATTGCGGCGAAACCTATCTTCCAATTAATCTCGCCGTAACAACCAGGATCCGTCAGGTCATTGTCTCTTGCCATTTTCAGCGATAAATGGGGTGTTTATAAAGGTCCTCAAACCTATTCTGTGACACGGTATGAGGTAGCTGGTCAGGTTCTTAAATCTAGACAAATGGGTGAAGGAGATGGGGAGAGCTGGTACAAAAAGGCAGAAAGTAGATGTTAGCAGAGGAAGCAAGAGAGGCTCAGTTGGAGCCGCACCGTCACCACGGCGGAAAGAAAACACTTCGCCGTACCATCTATGGTGACACTACCCTAAAATAAAGATGTAATGCAATTCCTTTCAATTTTCGTTGCAAAATAAATCTTAATCTCTTCAGTAATGTGATAATAAACAAATAAAAATAAATTATACAACAATTCTAAAAGGCTTTTAAAGGGCAAGTAAACTTAGCGGTAATTAGGAAAAAAGCTGATGTAAAAAATAAGTCTGTTATAAAGTTAAATTAAAAATAAACTTTTCGAAGACGAAAAATTGATCAAAAGTTTTTGAGAAAATAACGTAATTACGGGTGAAGATATATCTTATAGAATGCGCAAGGATAGATATACGTAGGAGAGCTTGTAACTCCAGTTGCGAGCATGAAAAATTTAATCGGGTGAATAAAAATGAGGTTTAGAGAGGAGTAGGAAAGATTAACTACATCGTAAGAAGAAACATGACCCTGAGTTACAAGCTAAATCTTTACTCAGAGTATATTGATAGTTATATTTTATTGAAGTGAAACTTGTACACTGCAAATGAAAGCAAAAACTGAGAAAAACTCAGAGGACCATTCAATAATTACTAGTATAAGATCACTTATATGGATGAGCGATCAAGTAAAATGAATTAAAGGTTTAAGTGCAAATGGTCAAAACATACTATTCAAAGAAACGAGAGAAGAGGCCACGCTTCTTCTTAAACTAGACAACTTTGTACACGGAGTGACTCAGTTGACGACTTTGTTGAAAGATTAAGGATCAAATTTACACAACAGCAGGAATAACGGGGGAAACATGTTTCGTAAACCTGTTCGGTGGAAGCATCTTAAAGAATTCCCAATAACTGCAATGAAGCTTTAAATACAATTCTGCCTGTCAAAAAATAGTTGAGATTCAAAACTGCGTAATCAAGTGCTGCTTTCTTCTAGCCAATCTCTCTCATAAAAAAATAAGAAAATAGCGCTTAATGGTGTAACTTCAAGTGCCAATTATTTTATTTTTTGGACTGTTATATATAATATATATACACTAGCGGCCATTATATAAGGTCCAGTAAGAAAAATTGTTTTTAATTATGTACGAGAGGCGGTCAATAAGTTTTGCGAATCGGTAGGGCAAAACAGAGGAAGGTGGATGGCTGTTTATGGGGGTGTTAGGACAAGTTATAACAATTCAGGACCTGCAGCCGAACGCAGATCGTCAGCCACATATTTTTTAACAATGGAGAAGGTTGAGCACCACGCAGTGATCAAATTTTGACCAAGGAAGGCAAGAGTGCAAAAGAGATCCATGAACGCCTGTTTGCAGTGTACACCGACACCGCCCCTTCCTATGCAACCATTGCTCGCTGGAATAGGGAGTTCCGCCATGGTCGTGAGTCCCTTGAAGATGACCCCCGTCCAGGACGCCCGTCAGACGTGACCAACGAGGACAATGTGGCCCGTGTGGAGAGGATCATCCTCGAAAATCGACGGGTGAAGGTCGAGGAAATTGAGCGAGAACTTGTAATATCACATGGAAGTGTTATCAACATCATCCACGACAATTTGGCCATGACCAAGCCTCTGCCCGTTGGGTCCCTAGAAACCTCACGCCCCATGATCAACTTCAACGTCTTCAAAGTCCATAAGGCCAGAGTTGCGCAAGCTTCCTTGTGCGAGTGCGGATTCAAGGAGCTCACCCCCCCCCCCATCCCGCTACAGACCAGATCTGGCCCCTAGTGACTACTTTTTATTCCGCTCGCTTAAGGCTGCACTGCGTGGATGCCGGTTTGGAGACGATGATAATGTCCAGCTCGCCGTCCAGGAGTGGATTGAACAGCAGTCGGGAGATTTCTGATTGTCGGGAATTCGAAGCCTCAGGGACAAGTGGCGCTAGTGCATTGAAGTCGACGGTAGTTATATTGAAAAATAATAAAACACTTTTCCTCTTATTTCGTTTCCTTATATCCGAATTGTAAAACTTATTGACCACCCCTCGTATTAACAAAACCTTGAGACTATATATTATGCACATATTTAGATATATTTAATTATGTATCATTCGTGAAAATTTCAGTTAAGTCTCACTTATAAAAAATGAACTACCAACCGAAGTATTTGTGTTTAAGAGACTTGATGTGCTAACAGTTACTTCTTGTGATCATACATTATTGGAACATTTAACTCTCAAAATAGTAAATTGTGAGAGACGACTGGTGTCTTGTGATGAGAAACAGGAGATTATGTGCCTTCTCCAAGAGGGCAATTCAAATTCTTTGATAGCATCTAGTGTAGGAAGGTCTCGAATTATTGTGCAAAGAATTATAGCTAGTTTTAAGTCATCAGGATCGACAGATGCTACAGCCAAAACCGGTAGGTCTCGGAAAATCTCACCAAGACAGGATCATATTATGGTTTGAATGTCACTTAAGTATAGGCTTAAGAGTGCTGCTGAGATATTCCGCGAGTTCAGCTCCACCTCCGAGGTTACGAGGTTCTAGGTTGCTTGTTCAGGCACCGGCAAAGAAACCTCTGATCTCCAAGAAGAATCAAAGAGCCCGTCTTTTTTACGCTCACGAAAATGTCATTTGGACAGAAGAACAGTGGGCTTAGATACAATTTAGCGATGAATCAAGTTTAACGTCTGGCGAAGATGTAGCGAAAGGTTATCTCCTGTATGTGCGAAGAAGACCGTGATATATGGAGGAGGCAGTGTAATAGTATGGGAGTGATCTCTGCTGCTGGTCCTGGTCTACTTATTCGCCTACAAGGGACTGTCAATGCTTATATCTACAAGCATATTCTTAGAAAGCATACCCTCTTACATCTGTCAATCAGATTTGTACTAAGAAACCTCAATTACCCCTTGTGATATTGGTTTAATCTTCATATCTCTAAAAATGGCAAAGCTAGGACCTCTCTATACTAGATGGTGGCAGATGGTGGTCAATTTATATCATATTTTAACACAATGACCTGAATTACCTTTGGTAGCATTGGTTTTAGCTGGATACATTTAGGCCAGCGACTCGCTGCAGACATATGATTGGGACAGCACGTGATTTGAGACACATAGACTCACTTGCTTCGCCACATTGAATTTTAATGAAAATAACAAAGCATATTTAAAAGTAGTAGACATTTATACATAAGTATTTCTCTGTATACAATATTCTTATTTATCAGTTCGTGTATAAATGTAGAGATTTCATTTGCTTAAAACTGGAGATTCTCATGTAAAAACAATTATCTCTCAAGTGTAATCCAGCGAATGTCATTAATTTTTTGGGCTATTGCAAAGTACGTTTCCTGAAAGTTGCAGTTTCTTTAAATTGAATGAAGCATCTGTAGGGATATAAGGAATTCTTGATATATAGACATATTCTCTTCTCCCACGACCGTAAAAATCTATTGTTTCATCAACTTAAGGCATCATTCTTTTCACTAAAAAATTTGTGCTGCTGAAGACATTTTGCGACCCAAAATTTCGTAGTAACATAATTTCTAACGTATCTTGGACTTCCAACGAAACTTGATGGAAGAATTACTACTGGTTGACCAATTTCGTCTATGACAACATCCTTGTTAATGCCATCTCGTAGATGGATATATGATGATGATCTTCAATCTGATTGTATGGTAAGTCGATGAAATATGCTAATCTTTCTCCTTCCATCTTGGCATACATATTTACAACAAACTACTGGAGCGGCTTTTGTCTCTCTGAAGGTTATTCTTATAATTTTATCTAATCATAAAAAGAAAGCATAAAAGACCATGAATGGAACAGTATTATAGGAATTTCTTCAAAATTGAGGGAGTCCAAAATGATACTAAGCTTCACTCACCATTGGAAAAAAATACACCTTTCTTTTTGTAAAACATCATATGAATGATGAGTCACACATATTCTTTTTCGCTTATTATTAAGATCATGAAGAACAATATGACGTTTTCCAAACATCTTCTGCAATTATTGCAATTACTTCATTACATAGAAGTTTATTTTAAACTTGAGGACATTTTATCAGCATTTATAACAATCTTGAATTTAGCAATAGGAAACTTCTTTAGTAAATTTAAAGCTTTTCAAATAACCTTTTCTTTAATGAATAGATCTTACAGCTCATTTGATTGTGCCAATTTTTAAAACTTATGTTTCATCAACTCTCTTTTGAGTCTATTGAACCATGTGATAGAACGGTTTGAGGCCGCTTAAATTTCAACCGCTATCACATGTTATTTAAAAACACGTTGCTACCCACGTGCATCTTCGCCTTGAAGCTGGGCGCGTTATCGCGCCACCTGAGTCAATATTTAACCAAGGAGGTTCATTCCCCCCCGTTTCGCCCCATGCACCAATCACGCCAGATTGAGTTAGGCTTATGGGGAGATAAGGTATTGTTCTCAGGCGCGGCTGGACATTCCCTCAAAGCCCCCACTCCCTTGTCCCGTACGCCAAGGGGATGGCTCGACTATTTATATGGAAACTTTACCAATAAGAGCAGATTCGAGATCCAGATTATCTTCGCGAGACATCCCGCCGATCCGGCCTCACCTTGTGCACCAGGGCCCTCTACCTTGTGATCTACTATTTTGTCCAGAAGAGGACAATATCCCTTGAGTGCCAAGATTCGAGCCTTCAAGACGCCAAGTCCACAAGGCCTCGCCTGTTGTTCAGAAAGAGAACAACGTTAGAACAGCCATTGTTCTTTGAGCCCGTTGACAAGAGACGGTTCTCACTCTCCCTCCCTGTTGTTCAGAAAGAGAATAACATTAGAACAGCCATTGTTCTTTGATCCCGTTGAAAAGAAACGGTTTTCACCCTTTCCCCCTGTTGTTCAGAAAGAGAACAACGTTAGAACAGCCATTGTTCTTTGAGCTCGTAGACAAGAGACGGTTTCCCCCCCTCCTGTTGTTCAGAAGAGAACAACGTAGGACAGCCATTGTTCTTCAAGCCCGTTCGTCAAGAAACGGTTTTCATTCCCAAGACGTCACGTCAGGATTATTTAATCCCGCCCCCTTCGGCTGGAACTCGCCAGCGGACCGAAGATTCCTTCGCGTCGCCTTCCTCTGCACAACAACTTTTAATTACGTAAGCTGAACATTACCTTTGAGTATTTAACCTTTTTGTCAACCCTATCCTGTGCTTTAAATGGTTTAGCGAACCATCCCATCCCTTTAATTTTTATTTGTTTTACCTTTTTATATCTCTCCCAAATCTTAATCCTCGGATTAGCTAGATATTTCCCACGACCCTTTTCATTCTCTGTTTATGTCAATATTTTTCGTTTTGTGTGTTGTTGATAGTTTTATTAATAAAACTCTATTTTATTAATGATAGCCATATTATTATCCTTGAGCTCAGTTCCACTTCTTAAGCATATTGAAGATAAATAACAACGGTCAACCAGATAACTACGCACTCTAAAGTTATTTGAATAGTTCCCTCAACGAATAGTTATATATGGTATATCGTCGAGAGTTTATTCTACCACAAACCAAATTGATTAAAAAAGAGTTAAGGAAACTTCGGCTCATCATTTGGTATTGGCAATAAAGATTAAATACACGGATCTAAATGTCCCTGGACTTTAAATTTAGGCATAAATATTCTCTCACGAACAATCTTAGGACCAAAAGAGGTCATCGGTAATACACTACTGTAGTTTTGAATGTTTTTAAGAAAGTACTTTGAATCATTAGTAGCACCATTAGGATGTTCTCTCAGTTCTTCTCGAGGATCTTTGAGAAGCTTTAACTTGACATTTCTACATCTAAACTACATACCAATATGCTGATTTTCCCACTTCTTTGCTCCTAATGGATAAAATGTTTTGTCATTGCACCAATCTGCAGTTTGGGATTGGATACAAAATAAATCCTTGGATCATAATTTATACCAACCGAGTGCCATTGGAAAAAAAATGTTTGTAATGTGATGGGGAAACTTTTGGGCATTCAAGAGAAAGTCTTTCAGATCTTTGCATTTCAGCTTCATTTTGTTTTTCCTACGGATTTTTTCCCCTCATCTTTTCCCAGAGTGAGATAGTCCTCCGTAATTCAGATTAATTTTGTTTTCCTTATTGAATTCTTACCCTCATCTGTTCCAGTCTGTGAGATTTCTCCGCCTCAGTTTTATTTTGTCTTACTTTTTGATTTGTAACCCTCATCTGTTCCAACCTGGGTGATCTTCGAACCTCAAGCTCATTTGGTTTCTTTTCAATTCTTAGCCTTGTTTCTTCAATCACTTTCTTACTTTGCTCTTGACTTTGATATTATCTTATCTGTTGAATTCTGTTTTTTTTTATCTTGTACTATCAAATGCATTGTTCTTCTGTTTCAACTAATATCAACCTCTCTTTTGCAATTGCAACAGGAGATTTTATTCAAATGGAGGATTGTTCTTGGTATGCATAATAACTCAACCAACTATTTCGCTGTTTTAATTGTATAGATCATATAATTTGCAATATATATATATATATATATATATATATATATATATATATATATATATATATGCATAATAAAGTACCTCCATTAATTTAGAAGAAATGTGGCAAAACGAAATATTAAGTAAACTAATGCAAGAGCTAAAGTATTCTTGTCCTTTGATAATTATAGTGAGAATATTGTACAATATTGTGCAATATATATATATATATATATATATATATATATATATATATATATATATATATATATATATATATATATATATATATATATAAGTGAATTAGGTCATATGGAAGTTTGAACATGTTAACTCAAGTTGACGATTAAAGAATCTATTCTATGCCTATCATGGCACATTATACCCCTACTTCAAATGCCTTTTGATCCTCTTCAAGTTTTTTTTAGTGGGACTTCTCAAAATATGTCAATGGGAAAAAAATCTACCTCATAGAAACCATTTTGGGACCCAAGTGGGTGCATAATAAACCTTTGCCTATATATTAATAACCTAAATCTTAATTTAGGCCCAAGCCAATCTATCCCTTCGTGAAAGTTTGATCAAGATGTGTCCAGTAGGTTTAATTTGCATTAAGAAAATATGTTAATGAGTACAAGCTACCTAATCGTAGAGTAATGACACTTCTCCGGTTGAAAAAAAAGAAAATCTCAAGTGTTTCAACTGATTCTATAAAAATTGCCCTCGCTTTGCACGCAAATGATCATACTTTTCATCTATTAGGTGAAAACTATGTATCAGTATGTTTGTGCGTATATTGTGTTGAGGGCTAGATAAAAAGAGCTATAACTGAACCAGAAGCTACAAAGCTAACCTGAATTTAAGTAAATCACAACAGAATTTCAGTAAAACCTTTTTAAATGAAAATAACCTCCATTGGACTATTAATTAGAAAGAAGAGACGACTTAGGTGCTTTTTCTTTTATCTGTCGCTCTAGACCCCTCCCTTTTCAAACAACAGTAGTCGGTGAACATGTTGATGTACCAGCGACATTAATACCCTTCTTCCATCTTCTATTATGATGATAAGCTTTTCCCTTGTTGAGCACTGTAATCTTCGCAGTTTTCCGGAAAATATCCCAAGTGAATACTCAAAGTATGTAATTTTATGGACATAAGTGATCTCAGATTCATGTAGCGTTCCAAGAAGCTACTACGGTTGCTTTATACTCGGGACTTCGTTTCTTTCCGAAAAGGTTATAAACAATTAATTTGAGGTCAATCCACGCTTTATTTTCTATTTCGTCTATCATCTTGTCAAACACGGTATCCTTGATTATGCTTCTAGTTTGGGCACCATTAAAAATCCACCATACATGTTTGCGGCAAATATGTGGAAACTTCTTGGTGTAAATAAATGCTTGTTTCTATTTATTTATTTGCTTCACGAGATTCTTCACCAAATCTACAGAGAGGGCCAAAGGTTTTTGGGAAAAATATATATTTATATTTTTTTATTCGTTTTTAAGATTTACTTGATAGGAAAAATTAACATAATTTTAAATCACTGAATACTTAAAAAGTCAAAATTTATAAAATAAGAAAAAGCTGCATCCCTTCGCTGAATCTAAAGTCGCGACAATCGATTGTTCCTATATGAGGTGAATTTATGTCCCTGAAGCTTTGCTTTAAGATCATAAGGTATAGTGATGAGAATTATAGTTTAAATTAATGATGTGTAATTATAATCTATTTCGTAATGTATATTATATAAAAAGACAGGCAATGGCTTCACCACTTCCATCTACGGGAGGAGCTTGAGCTTCGCTACTAATATTAAAATTTAAAATCTGAAAAAAAGCAGCCATGGTTAAATTTTTATAAATTTTCTGAACTTCGCCAATTATAATAATTTTAAAAAAGAACTCCAAACTAAATTTTCCCCCTTTAAAAATATCACGTTGCTTAAATATAGAGTTATAGAAGAAGAAGAAGATATATAAAAATAAATTTTCTGAACTTCACCATTTGTAATTCTTTGGGTTTTAAAAGATTTACAAAATTTTGATACTAATATTTATTTCTGAACTTCACCATTTTAATTTTTGCTATTCAAAAAAAATCTCCTTCTTAAATTATAGAGTTAGTGATGATCAACATCATAACTGTTCGATATATTTTCAATTACAGATATGATTCATTTCAATGCAAAACGTTGGATCATTGTTGTTTTGCATCAGATTGCATGAAATGCAAGGAGATATTTGCTAAAGATATTGCATCAGTGCGCATCATCTTGAGAAACTTTTGAGTTTATTGGACAGTGTCTGATATTTTTATAATTTTTTCTTAATGATGCAGCTTTAAACGTTGATTTAAAAAATGAAATTTATCTTTGAAAGAAATAGATGATTACAAGTTATAATTAGGTTGTTTCGGGGTTGGTTAGGTTAAATTATTTTGTGTTAACAAGTTAATTTAAGTTATTTGAAGTAAATCTATTAAATTTGAATTTATCCATTGAATATTTAAGATATATAGACATGATATTGACTTTTAAACTCCGAAATACACTGCCATTTTTCCTAGTAGTTGAAGGCAGACGACATACGGTCCATGTTGTTGCAGGTTTCCTCCATTGCAGCTAGGAGGCCGTTATTAAGAAGAACTGTCTTGAGACTTCTGTTAGATTAGTGAATAAAAAAGTCTCCATTCCATGGCATCATACTTCAAGCCTAACAGATTGAGCAGGTCAGCAATGTCGTTAAAGTAGAACATTAAAAAGGCTTCAACAAACGTGAAAAATTTCCTAAAATCTTTGTCGCGTTCCCGATACCAATAGAATCTTGTCCCTAGTGACAGCATACATTTCTCTCGAAGACGTGAACCCAATAGCTGAGAAGATTCTTTGGATAGATTCAGACCTCGTGTCAGGGCTTTGAGTTTGGCTTGCGTAAATGGCACCAGTTTGTAGCTCTCTTCTTGATTGTATGCATTAAACTTAACTGTATCGCTAGTCACACTAGTCTCGGAATCAGAGCTACATATAACCCATGGTAAAATCAGCCGCAGGAACCTGAAGATTGTGGCCATGTTGGGACTGGTTTTAGAGCATAATAAACATTGGCGTATTGACAAAGTGCTTGTTCTTGTGATTGATGCCTTTCAAATTTGTCAGGGAGAAGAATCAGTCGGTGACGTGATCTTTCCCTTCCCGCCACACCATTTGGACACCAAATGGCATACTCTTCCTTTTCTTATTACTCCAATCTCGTAAATTATCCACACATGTTTTAAAGCAGATATGGGGAACAAATGGCTTATCCTGGTTCCCTAGTTTCACTCCATAGTAAGCATGATATACCTTTTTCACAAAATCCGTGATTTATTGACGGTATAGAAGAACGAAATGTCCGAAAATGTAACAAAACCTATTTGAATGGTTCTTACACATACAATCCATTGTTATGCAAATCTAGAAATGAAAAGATGGTTAAATTGGTTTTGTATGGTTACTCTCCATTAGATGTGAGAAAATTGAAGTAATAAACGATGGGATGATAGCGCTATTTTGGAAGATTGGTTCTGATATAAATCGAGCGTATCTTAGAAACCAGACGTGACCAAAGAAAACTAATTCTATTCTTAAATTCAGCATGCAATATGATTCTAAATCATTTGTAAAACTTATGAACTTTGTAAACTTGAGTTGTGAAACGCAGGCCATTGTTATCAATTATTTGGATTTCCTACAATTCATTTGATAACCAAACAACAACCAGAATTTTCACATTATTGTGGCAACAAAAATTTATTAAGCTATTATAAGATTTGGCTTTGAAATGATTTTCATTTATTTGCGCCAGTTAGCTCTTAAATTTGGAGAACATTCGAATGATCATAAATTGTCCATCTTTGTGATGGAAAATTTGCAATTCTAAATCTGCGGTTGATCGTGTTTGCGTGGGTTTTGTAAATCCAGCATAATCGTCACTATCCGATACACCACTGGATGGTTCTGCTTTGGGTCACTCTGCTAAATTCTCAATCACTTGAAACATAATAGTTTTAACAGAGTCTTGGTGGCTTGAACTCTCCCATGAAATACTAATATCTAACCAGTGGAGTCTAAATAATGGATAGCTTGTTAATGCAATAATAGCATCTGTAACACTGGCTTCATTTGCCAAGGTCAGATAAGATTGGTAGCGCTTTCCAAAGCCCTTATTTACTGCACTTAGAAGAGGTTGATAAAATTTCAGAGAACGTGACCGAAGGCTCTTCAGCTTTTTCACCTCAGTGAGCAAGGTAGGGAGCAATTCTCCCTAAAACAGTTTTATTCTCCCTGTAGGCTATCGATTGCCACTTCACTAGGAGCCAAAACTGAGACATACTCCCAAAGAAGTTCAATTTCGTGAATTCTAAACACTGGAAGTTCAAGGGACGTCATGATTTGATGTAATTTGTCATTGTGTTTTAAAAGTAACGACAATGCATCAAACAGTGTTGCATATGGGAATGCAAGGCATCTTTAATGAGCATTTGGTAACAGTTTTTATAATCTATACTGATTTTGGACGATCGCTTTTGTTCAATAATGCTCACATTTCTCAACCGCAGCATGATTGATACAGGGAGAACCCCCAAAGCGGGCATGCACACACTTTTTGTGATATATCCTTTATTCATTGACTAATCACCTTTACTTTGCAGCAGATGAAAGAAGCAACGCCTTTGAATACAACTAGATCTCAATTGGAGCTCCAGGAACGAATATACTGTGTCAAACATTACTACAAGATAAACTCGTTCAAGAAAGTGCAGGATACGTTCGTGCATCAGTTCGAATGTGAAAAAGCCCCATCTAAGTGCAGAATTCAGGACTGGGTGGACCAATTCAAAATCTATGGTAGAGTGGAGGACCTCAATGTAGCCAGTGCTACCGTCCAAGCTATTCAGGACGGTCCAGGAAGCGTAGCACTTACCTGGTCAAGAGCGTGAGAGAATCAGTTCAGCAGAGTCCAAAACGCTCTATTCGCAAGCGAAGTCAGTCCCTCGGTATATCCCGTGAGACTTGCAAGAAAGTTCTAGTAATGGGTGGTAAGGTCTATCCATACAGAATACTGACGAATCAGACCCTTACAGCCTCAGACATAGAACAGAAAAGGCTTTGGCATTCAAGAAACTGGAGAAGATAAAGGAGACCTCAACATTCCTTAATTTACTTTGGACCTCAAGTGAAGCACAATTCCATCTTAAAAGAAACGTAAACTCGAAGACAAATGTCTTCTGAGGTACCTCCCCACCAAAGGAGGGAGCCACCACAACCCTTCACTCCACTAAGTGCACGGTATGGACTTGCGACATCAGCCAGAGGCATCATCGTACCATTCTTCTTCAAGGAATCTGGCGCGACAGTGACAGTCACCAAGGAGCGGTGGGTTAAGTTCCTCAAAACCTTCAAGAGGGAGATGCAGACCCTGTTCCTCTCGCGTCTGAGAAAGTTCTGGTTCCAACAAGATTGAACAAGCTCTCACATCTTAAACCTGTCCCGAGATTGGTTGAAAGAGAACTTTGGTGGCCTTGTAATTAGTCTCAATACTGATTTTGAGTGGCCACCTCACCTCCCAGACCTTATCCCCCCAGATTTCTTTCTCTGGAGCTACCTTAAAAACAGTGTATGCAGGGAGACCTAAGACTATCATGGAACTCAAGAAAGCCATCAGGGAGAAGATCAGAGCCATTAGTGGGTTGATTTGTAAGGACGCCATGGATGACTTTGTGCTGCCCCTCAAGAAATGCACAGAGCTAAATGGAGTTCATCTCGAACACGTGATCTAGAATAAAGAAGAAAAGTCCAAAGACTCTCATATTTTGATATGATATTTTTAAACACAATAAACTAGTTATAACAAAAGTTTCATCAATCCTTGCAGAAAATTAAGAAATGAGGAGTATCGAAATTTGGAGCCCGTTTTGGTGGGTGACCCTGTATTTGCAAAAAGAAGATATTTTCAGTTCCTGTTTTGCATCAGTTGGGGTGACGAGCCTGAGTGTGTGTGAAGCACAGCACACATGCTTATAAGGTAGGCTGAATCTGCATGTGTCAAACGAAAGGGCTTCTTCCTGATCTAATTCACTTCTCATTAAAAAACTATCATCCAGCTCGTGCTCACCCAGATCTTCTTCACCTCCCTGGAATCCATCTTCTGAATCTGTGGATAGATTTGCAGCAGTGACTGCCAATTCCTTAAACGCTTTAACAAAATTAGAGCCGTCATCAGTGACGGTGTTCGTGATTTTCTGCAGGGAGATATCGTATTCATTGATGATATTCTCTATATGTTCAGCAATCTTGATGTAGTTATCTTCTCCTTTGAAGCAACAGCCTGCCAATACTATACTGTGACGGACAAAGACAGCTTCCTTAAACTGAAAAAAATTAAATAACAGTCCAATGTTTGTCTCATAAATGTTTCCATAACGTTTGCATATTAATATAATCGAGATAAATTCCACCAACAAATAGGTCTGCTTTCAGCAGGGGGCTGATAAGTCCCTAACTGTAAAGACATTTTTAATTTCATATTTTATAAGGAGTAAAATATTAACATACCCAATGCACTTTAACGCCCAAAATACTAAGGTTACGAGTCGACCAAATGTCTGCAGAAAGTCATAAGTAAAAGGTGTTGTCTAGTATATTCTTCAGTAGAGCTCTTGTCACTTTCTCTTCTTCTATAAGATTTCGGCCTAGCGACCACCTTTAAATGACATCAACTGAATAATTTAGACCTGCGGTAGTGGAATGTGTGATTATTGTGAGGGAAATTAATTTTCACAGTGAAATGAGAATATATGGTATGTATATAAAATGTAGCTATATGAATATCCTATAGTTATGTAGGACTGGTACATAAATTCATAAATATATTATTAGAGTCCTACATATTCTGAATTACATAGTAAGATATCGACTTCCAGTATTGTTAGAAATATATACATTATCAAGCTTTATTTCCTACATTTTTGACGGGCGGGAATGCTAGTTTTGACATAATGATATATAGGTATTGCTACTATAACGAAATACATCGTTATAGGAATTCATCTAATAACTACATATAATCGATCAATAATTATCACTAACTCTATGATTTAAGAAGGGGATTTTTTTGAGTATTTGAATAATAATTTCCTCTTAGTTTGGTTATGATTTATGTTTTTTTATAAAAGTTATTTCTGAGCTCCAAATGGTGAAGCTCAGAAAACTTATTTTTATATATCTTCTATAACTCTATAATTCAGCAACGTACGTGATATTTTTAAAGGGGAGAAATTGAGTTTAGAGTTCCTTTCTAAAATTATTATAATTGGCGAAGTTCAGAAAATTTCTAAAAAATTTAACCATGGCTGCTTTCTTTTAGATTTTAAATTTTAACCTTAGTAGCGAAGCCATTGCCTGGTTGTACTAATTATTTCTAAAGAAATTTTATTCAATAACATCTTCAAGTAAATGATAGTGCGCTTTAAGAATATATGTTTGTGGATTCTCAGGAAATTATTGCAATATATTAACCTCTGATGTTTGTATATGTCTTCTTTATTTAAATTCGTTATATAGCCAACGTAATGACCAATTATCCGGACGATTTAGTAGTCAGTCGTTATAAGAGCTTAATATGTACTACTAATACTATAATTGTAAACAACATTTGTAACTCAGAACTTACCTTTAATTAATCTCACAAAAGCTGGTTGCTCCATGGATAGGGGATGCACCCCTTGTAGTATAACATCTGCAATCAGCTTATTAACAACAGATTGTTTGACCCTCTTAGTATTCACCGCAAAACACTCCGAGAATGTCTTTACTTTAACACAGCTGCATGAAGGACCATCGTCTAATACTGTACATTTTCTTTTTGAATCTCTACTTTGAGCTGTCACGTAGTTATCCACTTTTTGCACCAAAGCTGGATGCTTTCTCTGTTGATAAATGTACATGCTAAGATAATTGAAGGATATTTTTTTCACCTTGCCATAATTCACGTTAAATGCAATCAGCATATACTATAAATAAAGGTGTCGCAAAAGGAAGCAGGTAAGTTTGTGTATGATAAACCTACACTACTTAACATTATCGTTAGCTACTAGCAATTTTGGTATTTAAAATGTAGAAATAGTGGAACTTGTCAATTCAATTAAGTTAAAATTATTCAGAAGGTTTTCATTGTTCAGCAGCTCTTTAACAGATCTTTTCCTCAGCAAAAATAACCCCATCCGACCTGTGGGTTGCCTTTGATTGGGATAGGTCTACTGGACCACAACCCCGAATGAAAAAGCAGCGAGTGGGGTGTCACATTAGCTGACTTTCGACAAACAGGATGTCCGACAGACCTCTGCAAACCTCTCACAGTCGATGGTCATCCTGATAACTTTTGCCACTATCAATTCTGTGTGAGTCTAAGCTGTGGGGATATGCACAGCGCAAGCCCTTCTCCACATTAACCCACTCACAGCTTCACTCATCTTTCATCTTTTTCTTTTTCTCATCTCTCATCTCTCACTTTCACTCATCTCTCTCACTCTCTCTTTCATTCAATAATCCCCTCACAATCTCATTCCTTCATTAGCCCTTTTATCATCCTACCCATAAATTCATCGCGATTTTCATCGAGTGAAGCTTAGGGCGTATTCCTATTCAAAGGACAGACACAACCCTAAAATATAGTTCGCTTTAATAAATTCTTACCTTCAAATCAATGCGTAGATTGGAAGTAGCATTGTTCGCCGCAGAGATTTCGCAATGAAATGATATACATATGCACTACTTTTCTCCGTTGGAAGATTTTACTCTAAAAAAAAATTATGATCTAGTATGATTCTTTATCTTCTTCGTCTTAATCATTGTCTAATCTCTCCATTTCACACTCTTTCGAAAAAGCTGAAGTTACCATGCAGCAATGCGTCATACAAGTTGCGACAAGCTAAAACATGCATTACAAATTCTTAACAGCTATATAAACCTATTATCAGTAAAGTATTTTCAAAATATATTTAAATACTTTCAAAAGTATTTTAATACTGTATTTAAATAGATGATTAAAAATGTATTTAGAAATACAATTTTGAATACCTAAATGTATTTAAATACTACCCACTTCTTAGTATAGTATAGGCTATCAATGGCTAGGATGGTTAAAGCTAGGCAAGGTTATGCTATGCTAGGCAAGGCTAAGCTATACTAGGCTAGGCAGGCCATGAAATGCTATACTAGGCTAGGCCACACTATGGTATGTTAAATTAGTCCTCGATATATCAGGCTAGGCTAAGCGAGGCTTCGCTAGGGCAGGCTAGGAGGCTATGTTATGCATACTATGCAAGCCTAGACTAAGATATAATAGTCTAGGCTAGTCTATACTCTGGTATACTATACTATACTAAGTAGGCTAGGGTAGCATTGGGTAGGCTATTATATACTATACTAGACTATGCTAGTGTAGGCTAGAATATGCTAACTAGGCTAGTATAGGATAGTATATACTTGGCTAGGCTCCAGAGAACTAGGATAAGCTAGGCTATACTAGACTAAGGTAAGCTAGGCTCTACTAAATTTAAATATACAATTGTAGACTGCGCTCAGCTAGGCTAAGTTATACTCTGCTATGCAGGCTAGGCTATACTTCAATAAGCTAGCCTAGGCTAGGATACACTGTGATCGGCTCAGGTATACTATACAAAGCTAGGTTATTCTAATATATACTATGCTAGGCTATATATGCAAGTCTATAATAGGCTAGGGTATATTATGCTACTCTAGGGTATCTTATGTGGTTCTAGGCCATTCTATGCTATGATATACTAGACTAGGCTATATTAGGGTATCATATGCTTTGCAATGCTTTGCTGGACTATACTACGCTAGATTAGGCTAGAATATAGTGTACCATTCTAAGCTTGCATAGGCTAGAGTAGGCTAGGCTAGACTATGGTTAGATGTTGTATGCCAAGCTTACCATATTAGAATAGGATAGGATATACTATGCTGAGCTATACTATGCTAGACATATATATATTATACTAGGCTAGGTTATACTATGTGAATACTATACTATGCTAAGAAAGATAACTGTAAGGTAGGCTTTTGTAGATAGGCTATTCTATGCTAGGCTTTGCAAGGCTAGGCTAGCCTAGGCTATACGGGGATAAGCTAGGGAATACTATGTTAAACTATTCTAAACTATACTAGGTTAAGTTATGCTATACTATACTATTCTAAGCTAGGCTATACTATACTATGATAAGCTATAGTATGGTAAGCTTTACAACTCTATATATGCTTTGCTGTACTAGGCTATGTTAGGCTAGTTTTTGTTAGGCTAGGCTATGTTAGGCTAGTTTTTGTTAGGCTAGGCTATGTTAGGCTAGGCTATGTTAGGCTAGGCTTTACTAGCTAGCTACGCTAGAGTTTGGTATGGTAAGTTCTACTATTATAGGGAATCATAGGCTAGACTTGGTTATACTATGCTAGCCTAGGCTAGACTAGGCTATACTATTGTAGGCTATGCTATGACATAATCGACTCTGTTATTTTATGCTATACTATACTACGCTATGATATACTAGGCTAGGCTAGGCAGGAGTTACTAAGTTAAGCAATCTAGGCTAGCCTATACTATACTAGGCTTGATTATGCTAGGTGAGATAATAGTATGGTAGGCTATCCTACAGTAAGCTAGGTTTTGCATATCTATACTAAGATATGCTATGCTAGGCTATACTATCCTAGGAGATACTATACTAGATATACTATACTATATTATACTTTACTATATTATGTTTTGCTATGCTACGCTATACTATACTATGTTATGATAAAATATACTATGCTATAATGTGCTATGCTATACTATTCTAGACTATGCAATTTAGGTGTTGCCATTTTTTCGCCTTTCTAATCCATAAATGGTGTGTAACAAAAGTTAAGTCCTGCCCTTTTAATTAAAAAAATATATATTGCCAAAGTCCTCCCAAGGTTAACCAGGGAATTATTTTCTTTTGGCAATAACATTATAACTTTTCTAAGCATTTTGATGAAATTTGAAAACCTTTTGTTGTTTTACATTATATTTCGAATGATATAATTACCAAAGTTCTCCCAAGGGTAGAGAGGAAATTATTTTGTCTTGGCAATAACATAACTATTCGCCGATTCTAACGAAATTTGAACCCATTATGTTGTTTTATATTCTCTTTCGAATGATATAATTGCTAAGGTCCTCCTAAGGTTAGCCCGGGAATTAGTTTTTTTAGCATTAATATCATAACTATTCGGCTGATTCTAACGAAATTTGAAATCCTTATATTGTTTTACATTCCCTTTCAAATAATATAATGCCAAAGACCTCCGAAGGTTATCCAGAAAATTTGTTCTTTTAAAATAATATCATAAATAGTCGACCGATTGTAACGAAATTTGAAAGCTTTGAGGTGTTTACATTCTCTTTCGAATGAAAGAATTGCCAAGGTCGTCTCAAGATTACTCCGGAAATTATTGAAATTTTTCTAAGTTCTCTTCATGCATCTTAATCTAGTTAAGCTAATATTGGGAGGCGGAGATTTGTCCTTCATCCAACTTACTTCAACTAGAGATGAATTGGATTTAAAAAAAAATAATTCGCAGGATTACGTCAAGATATTAGGAACTGCCCTTAACTATTTTTGTCAGAATTTAAGTATAATTTAAGAAACAGTAAAGAATTTGATTATCCTAACTTTTTTCCCGCTTCTATTTCCTAGCGTAGTCTTGAGTATCTTTCCAGGGCTGGCCTTGAGTAGATCCTAGCGTCTATACTGGTCTTCATTTTATAGTTATTATTATATATGAAAAATCACATGTGAAATTTTAGAAAAAAACCTTCAATAAATAACCCTACAGTTTTTTTAGAGCAGTTTTTAAAAGATTACATAGCTTTTTATGATACTGTATTCAGTTACCAAATGCCCCTTTAATATTAATCCCTAAATCGAAAGAGTACTAAAGGTTATAACATATTTCTGCCGATGAATGATTTAGGACTTGATTTAGAAATCTTTGGAGTCCTTTTCAAGTATAAAGCCAATTCCGAAACTATTATAAAAAAGGAAATAAATATTCATCAAAGCTAACATAGGATTATAAGTCAATGTCATGTGAAGACATAGATGAAGGTTAGAAATATCTCATAAAATATGTAAAATAACAGGATTTGGAACCATAATTTTCTTCTCAAATTAGCGCCGTCATTCTTTATTTTATTTATTTCATGTATATATCGACAAAATGAGCAAATAATGGATAAGAATAATATGTCAATGAATATGATTTTGTTTAGAATTACAAAGACTAGTTGGGTGTACATTCACTAGGAGATATCTTCTTGATTAGGTAATATTCATTTTGTGCTAACCCATTGCAAAAGGCCGACCCTTGATTCAATTCGCACCTCTTTGGGTGAAAATAGAGTGAAGAATTTAGGAAAAACTAAAACTTGTGAGAGTTACATGACAGATAAACCTAAAATGGGGAAAATATATGGAATGAAAGAAAAGGGTAGTGCTCGCAATTATTGGAACTTACCAAAGTTGACAAACAATGCAGGTTGGGCTTCATGCGGATCCGCACTTCAGAATGTTAGGAAAATAAGAAATTACTTTATAATTTACAGCCATCAATAGGTTCGAAGCAGATTTTCCCGTCTTTATTTGAATGTACTCAAATAGATCATCTGTTAAAAATATTTAGAAGCTATATATCACCCACACATGTATTAATGTAACGTAAGGAAATATATCAAGAGTTTATTTTTTCATCCATGGAGATATCATTTTATGTACAAGTAAGCATTTACCAGCTATTCAAAAAGCACCGAGCCGAGGCATTCAAGAGAAATATTAAAGTAGTAGAATTTAAATTTGTAAAGAAAATACTAATAGAGGTGGATGGATATTTAAGCTTGACCTCAAAGATATCCAGGCGAGAGGGTAATTTCAATACAGCGAAGGCTTTAGTAAACTTTGGTTGGTGGGATACTGTTTGTATATGCGTATACATATATACAAATTTCCAAACATAATCCATACTATATTTCACCGGACTGATTTTCAAAATGCTTAGCCTAAGTATAAAAACTCTCTGTTCATAAGTGCTATGAAACATTTTACATTTTTTTCGCATTTGCTTACACCTATTACACTTCGCTCTTGAACTCGGAAGCGAATTAGTGAACACGACCCTCGTCCTTCCGATACCTAACTCTATTTCCCGAGTTCGCAACTGACCAAATGAAACTTTTAAAAGCGAAAGCACTTCCTATTCACTGGTATTATGCAGCTGTCGCTATATCTTGACGGCCCAAACCCTAATTGACTAACCATGTTCCAATCGCTTTACAGCAGTGGTCTCATAATGGAGCTCGTTAATGTCTTTCAAACGCAATATAAAATATTGGATATGACTGCTCGTCTTCACATTTACGGATCAAAAACATATTAAAGCGCAAATGGGAAAATGCATTAATTTTACAGACTGCCATTGAATGGATTATTTTTTTTCAATTTGTAATTTGACAAATGAACATAGTTCCCAATTACCCTAACCAAAAGTGGAATTTGAAATAAATAGATTCAAATATTGCGCGTTAATAGAAGATTATTAGATTCTATAAATCTTTTCCTTACTTAAGAGTAACAAATTTTAACTTGAGAGAAAATTAAATTTCAAATTATTGCGAATAACAACAAGCATGGAGAATCAGAGAAGGGAAAACGATATTAATAAAAGTTAATGAATAGAAAGAGGAGCCGTAATAAAAGCTGAATAAAGCAAATAGAAGCAAAAGCAATGCGCATGGAGCCTAAATACTGACAACTTTAGAGTGAATTAAAAACTTCCGAGGTTTATAGAAAAAGCATAAATACAAACTAGAAAAGAGAGCACTCCCATTAACGAATTGTGTAGAAAATGAGTAACGAAATGACCATCGTTGCTTAGGCGATAAAACCGAAACACCTTCTTCAAAAACAAAAACATCGGTTGGCATTGAGAGAACTATAGCACAAGATTGCCATTGTGGCACCTTTATTTCGTCCTTATAGTAACTTACTTTTCCATGAAAGCCATGGAAACTCAAAGCATAGTGGAAATATAGCTCGTTTATGCGCTATCTATTTACGGTATTAACCCACAACAAATGTTGTAGTTTGCAAAGTTACGCCAATGAACGTCAGACTGTAATGCGAACGTAAAATATATGTATCAGACTTTGCATGCAAAGTTTAAATGAGGTGGATGTTAAAAGAATCAATATTGATGGTAAAATTTCTAAGTTTTGGGAGATCTATTGATGAACCTATAAAAGATCTTTTTCATTTATTTTATAGTCGCAATTATGGGTATACTTTCACTTCGATATGACGTCTTTTTTATAATATAGGGATAGTAATTAATGGGGTATCATCAGTACGGGAAAAGATAAGAGTTTACGTAAAAAATCTTTTAGCGCTTCGCCCAAAAAAACTTATAAAAAACTAAAGAATGAATCAATAAATCTATATATACCAGACATACCGTGCAGCCATAAGGTATCTTGGTTTCGGAAAACTTGATTTGAGCAAAAACCTCCTCGTTTGCACTTAACAAAAACCTACTGCAAATTTTGTTCTTCATTCCATGCATTTGTTACTATGAAAGATGATAATAGATTTAATATTAGATTGGCTTTTAGTGAAGAACTAATGACGCATACATGTCCTTTGATCCAGGTTAAAATGAATATTGGTCTAGACAAAATGTCTATTCCCACTAATCCTTCTGTTAGAAATGAGAAGAGAATGATATATATATGTATATATATATATATATATATATATATATATATATATATATATATAACGTTCATTAAATGAATGATGTAGAAGAACGAAAAGATAACTGATCAAAAAATTGTTTGGATAGACTTTCTAACCATAAGATGTTTGGAGCAAAATGAAATTAAATAACCCCCATAAGAAAGTTGCCTCAAAGGGTCGAAGCACTTAAAATTCGGAAGAAAATATCTATTATTTTTTTTTTAATTGCTAGATAGTAACTAAATACTTAAACTTACCCATTCAAACCCTATTTCCTCTATGTATAACGACAAGGCCCACTTTCTTTTCCTTATAAGATGAAATATTCTGATAGTGAGATCCATATTAAGAAAGATGAATGAATAAATCCAAGTAGAGTTTGTTTAACTAGAGGCACTTGTAAGATATTTCCTAACCTTTAATTCATTGTTAAAAGGACTCTAGAATATATAAATAAAATAATGGAATATAATTATACTAAATGATCGGCACGAAAAAGGCAATTCGAATATTTGGTACAGGAGAATTATTATTTGAAGATTTACCATTTTCGCTTGGCTTAAGAACAACATTAAGTTGAGATCCTTCATAATTTTATTATTTTTTTTTTCAGCTTAGTTTTAGGTTCAAATAACTATAAATTTTATCTGTATTATCAAATTAAAATGGGTAAGAGTGAAGGAACCTTATGACCTCGTACTTGGCAATCGATAGGTAATTAATTGTTCAGCAGATTAAGATTTTAGGTGGCTTATACCTCAGAGGTAAAGGAGATTAGTGAAGGAGAAGGTAAAACCAAAGGAACCTATAAGTTACTTCAACACTATTGCTATATATACCTTTGATATATGATCCTTTAGAGAAATTAACCTATTTAAACATTTTTTAGCACTTTTAGAACAATATAGATGAAAGACTGATGATACAACTATTAAACCCAAATCCATTTCTCTATATCTTAAATACGCTGCACCACAATCATATTTAGTGGGTTTTTTTAAAGCGGGGCTGTTTTATGGTGCGTAAAATTAAAAGTTATCACAAACAAAATAATTTTAAGTCAAAATGCTTTTGTAAATTACTGGAAAATAATCCAACATCACGTGAAACATGTTTAATACAAATAGACCATATGTGGCACACCAGGATCTTTGAAAAACGAACTTAAAGGAAGTGTTTTAGCATTAAAAGTGACTTACACAGTAGTTTTTGCACAAAAAAATGACTCTCACTCTTTTCTAGCTAGTGTAGTTGAGGGTACAAAATATGTATGCTTAATGCAAAATTAGACTGATTCAGTTTTAAACTAGTATCATTTAAGAATTTTACACTCAATATCATAAGACATTAATAATCGCAGTAATTTATAATAATTTGAAAAAAAAATTAATTAATGACGGAAAATTCACTAGAGAAAGAAAAACCCTGTTACAAAAGGGATAGAGGGAACTAAATAGAAGGGCGATAATTACGAAAAGTGAGTACTAAAAAATGGCATCTTGAATAGTCACGTCTATATGTTTCAGCGCATATATTTATATGATGAACAGAAAGAAAATATGCTTAAGCAAAGTGAGATTGCGAATAAGCGAAACCTTATTCAATAATGTCATTAAATGAACTACCATAAAATATCAAAGAACAACATACTAAATATATATTTTCATGTAAATAATCGTTGTATTTCCATTAAAATTGTTAAGAATATCCTATGGAATTTGTCTCTGTTTGTGTCCAAATTTGTTATCATAGAACACAGGCCAAAACATGATATGAGGAAGAAATCTATATTAGGGTAGAAGAAAGGATATGTGCAAAACTTGAGAAAGGACAAAGAGCCCTTGTTTTAAAAGTAAAGTGCGGATGAAAGCCTTACTCACTTATAAGAATGATTTGACAAGTTAGGGTCGAAATATCGTTCAGAAAGCAGTTTTTCCTGTGAGGGAATGAAGAATGACACTGTGTGAAGTTTTGTGGCATTGTAATCAATCAAAATTATGAATTCTCCCATAATAAAGATCAATGAGGTTACCAAATCCTGTGAGTGGACCGTTTACGTGACAAATTGAAGTTTGCGGTATAGAAAAAAACTTGTTCAGAAGCAGTTGATCTGATTCTCCAAATAGTGAGAATATGTGACCGTGTTCTAATTATCCCTCCCACACAGCAAATTCGGCTAAGTAGTTTGTGGATTCTCAGAATATATATGTGATGAGCTGGTCTACACAGAGCCCTGTTTTAAAGGCGATAGAAGCTGTAAAAACACTTTGATGAGGATTATTTTACTGAAATGACAACATAATAAGATTCTAAGCATCATTTTACATCTTTTAACTGGAAAAAGAATGATAAAGTATTTTTCTGCCTCTCTGTGGATGGTCAGCCGGCTGCCCTTAAGCCGATTCGCGATGTCGCACTTGTTGCGGCCCGCGCGCAGTGTATAGTAGAGATCCTGATTCTTTACATTTCCATCTGGACACACCTGCACACAATGGTTAATACGTATTAAAGACACAAGCTGTAAAAGTAGAACTTTAAGTTTCTTTAACGGAGCTTTTTCTATCACACATCTAACCCTTTCAAAATATCAAAAACTAATCTAACAAGACTTTTGTAAAACCAGGTAAATCCTTGTGTTTATTTGTAATGAAAATGACCTGTTTGGGGTGAATTTTAATCATTTCGGGTTGATAGAAGCGAAACCGTGAAAAATGCAACTCTCCAGTGGCTAAGCGAGGAGAACTTCCTCGGTTGCTATATATCAACCAACACGCAAATTTACGGCTCCGTCTCTCTTCTTTTTAGTGAAGAAAGTGAGATCCCTTCGAGGCAGATCTCGTTCCTAAATAAAATGAAACTCATGAATCTAATCATAGAGATTGGTGTCAATTTTGCTTTATAAACCAAGGATGCCTTAGATTTAAAAGTGAATTCACTGGAAACAAGACCCCCAAAAGCGGACAGAAACCCCCATATCCAGCGAAACAAATCAGTTCCGCGCTTAAGATGCACATCATCAATTTAACCACAAAATGACGTCAACAACAGTTAAAACAGCGCGGACAGTCAATAGGGAAGGCAAAAAGGACGAAAGATAATTGAAGGAGGAAGATTTCTTTTTTAACCTTCCAATTTTATATTTCTTCTTTTCACGTTGTACATCATCTTTGAGTGTTCTGCCCCTGACACTTTTAAAGTTAGTTCGATCAAATTCCCCTATTTTCCACACCTCTTTTTCTCAAGTTATATTTGCGTGGGATTTTTACTTCATTTTTCCCCAAAGTTATTTGAATTTAAAGTCTCGTTTACCCATTCTTTATATTTCTTCATAAAACTTAGTAAGATTTCTCACGCTCATTTTAATCTGTTTTCGCATGATTTTCACATTTAGGCCTTTAACAAAATCGGGATTTCGTTAGGGTTAGAGTACTAATCTCTGAGAAATGCGAGAGAAAATTGAGTCGAGAATTTACTATATTAAATGTATTTAGTAATCCATTAATTTTTTTCACCTTAACAATCTAAGAGCTCTAAATTTCTTTGATAATCGTTAATAACTTGAAAAATAGTAGAGTGAGAAGTTTATAACTAAACTAGATTTGGCATGAAAGTTTGGGATTTTGTTTGAGTCATTATTTTTTTTTTAGGATGAAGAGGAGATAGAGAATTTAGATATATAAAAAATAGCACAAGGGCCAGACTTGGAACTAGGGGTATCTCTGAATGGTAATATACTTCACCAAGAAAGGAGAGAATGAATGAATAGTGTTTGCAAATACTTTAGTATTGGAGCGAGTATCTTTTAATATATATCTATGGAACTGGTGGGCAAGAATAAACTAGCTTTTATTGTTGAGTTTAAGAAGCAACCGATAGAAGTGACACATTAGTTTTTTTATTGGCATTATATTCTACCATTTGAATCTCCAAATAAAATTCGCTAATCCGAGGAGAAAAGAATACTTAGCAAGGCATATGATATTATAAATTAGCAATAGTTGATTTTTAAGAAGTTTACATACGAGTAATTTCCTAAGAGTAAAGTAGGTGGTAGAGAGGTTATCATGAGAGTAGTTAATATAAATATCATGTGAAGAGTAAGCTTTAAAAAGGCCATATAAAGAGTAGGTGTTACAAAGATCAGCAAAGTTGTAAAAATGACGTTCTCCTGAGAAGGTTTATCTTTTTACTATTGTCATACTAATGAAAAATGGTCAAGGCAAGCGGATAGTTAATTGAAAATGGGTTGCCCAATAAGAAACATTACCTTGCTGTTATGCAAGGCTGAATAAAGAAAAGAGGCAATGATGCATTTACATAAATACTGAATGAGTGCAGGATACTATGCCAAAGGATCTAATGTAATGAATTTAATAACCTACTAGTGAATTCATTTTCTAGAATGTTATGATAAATTATCTCATGATAGAGCGAGTAGGTAAGCATGGTAAATATGCAGACAACGTGTCCATCTGGAAAAAAACTACAGCCCATGATTTAGGTGCAAGAAAGCAGCAAGGGTTTTGTACTTGCTCGGTTCAAAGTTGGATCGAGGAGAATTCGTCGAAATTTCAGTAGTTATTATATTTGCAGAACTATAGCACAATAATTTCACGGATCATAGTGATTGACTTTAGAATTACACAAGAGAATTTAGCATTGCCTGTCTTAAAGTTAACTGGACAATAATTTCTATAGATGATCAGATAATAAAGACGTTTATTATAAAAAAAACATGAAAGTTTGAAGACGATAGTTTGAAAATGGATATAAATCCAAAGAAGATAACGTCATCTTGTATTTTAAGGTATGATTGAGATCTCAGGCCTGGAAATAAGGTATAATCTAATAAATGTTGAGGTTCGAGTTAAATAATTAATCATCAAATATAATAGCTACTGCCTGAATACATCAAAAACATTTTTTTATGTGGAAAAATGCAGAAAAATGATAGCAAAAAGAGAAGAGACAATACTTTTATGAGACAAATTTTAAATGATCTTAAAAGAATTCCATGGATTATTTATTTACTAAAAGGAACTATGAGGCGAGCTAAATATATGTTAGCCGCAAAGTAGATCAGATAGAAACTAATAACTACTAACGCTTCATTTTGAATAGCCGAAAATTTCTAAAAAGATTTCTATGACAGAATAATTCATAACCTAGATATAGAAATTAGATTTATTTTTTTATAAAAATTGCCAAAACAACTGCATATAATGGACTTAAGTGATGTTTGAAGTTCTTAAGTATTCCTTCAATCGTAAGTGGGTGTGAAGCGGTTAATAATCTGCTGAAGAAAACATTATATCTGTCTCGCCATATTTCATGAATTTTACATGAAATAGTAGAATATGCACCAAAACAAGAGAAATAGACAACTCCGACAACTATCGCTTTAATTTCATGTTTCTTTTCTTGATGGAGAATATTTAAGGCTTCATTTCAATGAGAAAACCTCATCACTAGTTCCAACTTTTAAATCACACTTACGTAGAAAGCCAATATTTTTCACATTTTTCTTCTTTATATTATGATTATTATAGCCTTGGAAATTCTGCAATACTTTTTTAACCTTTTTTAAAAGACGCGATTTTTTTCCCAACATAAAATGCATTAAAAGAAATACTCTATTACCGGAGAATTATTTTTCTTCTACGTTTTTGTGTTCACTTAATTATTTAAACACAAGTAGAAACTTAAACTATTACTAAGGAAAGAGAGGCATCGATTCACAAAGTGCAACATTTTAGAATTTAAAAGGCCAAATAAAAGCTTGTAAACAGAAAGATTTATTGAGGAATTAAATAAATACTTTCTCATAACGATTAAAAAAAACTGTACTTCTTACTTTCTTATAAGCTGTTCTTAAAAATCTATTTATACATCCACCTGGTTTTGCAAAGTCTTGTAGGCGTCGGTTGATTTTATTTTTCGAAAGTTTTACATTTTCCGTGTGTGGGAGGAAAATATCCTCAAAAAACTTAAAGTTTCCTAGTACAAGTCATTAAAACGTTTTTCAACTGTGTGCAGATGTATCAAGATGGAAGTGAAAATAATTTAGATATCTGGTCTCATGAGCACCACGCATAACTAGTGACATAGCAGAGTGAATCAAATTAAACCGGATGACAGTCCAAAGAGTCGCGGAGAGGCTTAAGAATGGATACACCCCAAAGATCGGTTTCCTTTAGACCGACCTCAAGTTCTAAAAAGTTGTGTTTGGAAAAGAAGCTTTGGAAAGTGCTCCGAAGCTCAAAACGAATGCGCCTGCAAAGAAGAGCATCTTCTTGGTGGCTACGGTATCCAGAGCTTGAGAAGCGTGAAAAGTCTTCTTTGCACCGACCATATAGTAGAACAATGTCGGGAGGGAGCTGGATTCTGTCATAAACAAGCAGAAAAAAACCGTGCTAAGCTTCAGCCAAGACGTCTCTGAGGTCCACTACGTGCCCACACCTAAGCACCCAGCCCCTGTGATGATGTTAGGCGTGGTGGCTTTAAATGACGAGATATTGATGCCGGTGTGCTCAGCGGCCGGCTACAGGTTCACCGAGGCCAATTACAGGGATATCATGACCATGAATGTCCTGCCCTGGGTTAGAAAGATAAAAAAGGGGGACTACCTGTTTAAGCAGAACGGTGTTTTTGCCTACACTGCTAAGTCCGTGAAAGGTTATTTGGGTCAAACATGAAATTGTGGTCGAAGGAAGTTTTGTCGCCGCATTCGCACGACCTTAATCACGTAACCTACAGCGTGTGGTGGGATGTATATGCCAAAGCCTGTAAAGTTTCTCACAGAAACGTTGATGAGCTAAAGACTTCCGCGTGTGGACCAGCATGAAGAAGTTCTTCGTCCGTACCGTATCCGTGGACTTCAGGTCCCACAGGGACTCTGTGCTTGCTGCCGTGGGTGACCAAATTGAGTAACATTACAATTTCCAAACATATTTATATGTTTAAAAATAAAAACGTGTCTAACTTTATCAAAAGTATCATTGTTTTGGGGGTTTTTTTGTGAGCGTCGTAACGACTGTAACAGGACTTTTTCAATACTCGGTATGATGAAAAAACAAATTTCCTGGATGCTAAAAGATTTATGGAAAAAATAAATAAAACTTTTATCTTAATTATTAAAACAAACCTTTTCCATCATTTTATTATAAAGTGATTTAAAAATATATTAATCTATGATGAACAATCATCACACATTTTATGGATGCTAAAAGATTTTGTGGCTCTATTTCTCCATTTCGCACTAGCGGATGTGCTTCACTTTCATTTTAGAGGCCTACTGCTGTCTTCAGCAATGGATGTTTTGGCATTTAAATCACTTTACAAACTATTCTATATATTATACAACTATTGCTATGCTCAGGATCTAAATCCTTGAAAAAAAATGCATAAAGCATCGAATGCTACTTACTATCATTGAATAATGCCTTGCAATTTAGTCAAACACATACACTTCTATCTTATTTGTGATATAAATAATTATACTCTCAGGTTCTAGTTTGGATAGTTCTCTTACGATTTCTGTAAATATTTATTTACTTAAAATGATAAAAATTACTGTGCATCATGACAACCCTAGTGTATGCTTCTCTACTGATATGTTTACCAACTATTAAGGTAGAACTTTCATTCTTTTGACTACGTCTGCTAATCATATTTTATTTAGGCCATTTGTCCCAACTAAACTGGAAATCTCTTTGGCTGGTTTCAAGGAAAGATGAAAAGAAGTAAAATAATTATCACAAGGTGTCATCATTTTTAGGACTACATTTTGAGGCACGCTGACATTTCTGCAAATTACACTTTCTTTACTAAACTATGGAAATCCATCGATTAAGTATTTGCTTTCAACAGGTACTGGCCCTCCAAATTTAAAGCTAAATTTGTTTATCTTGTTCAACAATCACAGAATGGTCCATAAATAAATGCCTTCTGGCAAATTTTTCTAAAAGGATTCCATTTTAATGATGCTTGATAAAATTTGTCTGCCTCTAGATTTCAGTTCCTCTCGGCTTTTTTTAATTTATGGAATGTGCTTCATTATTTCTAAAGATTGACTCAGTGGCATTGCTTTTTGAATATAGAATATACACAAAAGGATTTCACATAGTGTTATTTTTAAGTTTCTTTCAACAATAAAAAATCCTCACTATAGCAGAGTAGCAATATATTAACTGATATTCATTTATTTCATTTTCTGAAAGAGCATCATCATTTTCTGTTTCATCGGTATATGGTGAAAGATATTAATATTTTGGACTAGTCCTAGAGTTTTTTCAAACTTTATTAACACTAAAGTGTCTTTCAACAAGGACACTCGAGCTTTGTCAGGCGATAATGGCCATGTTGTTAAAGCGACATCTGGCAATCTCCCTGTGAACTGTTTAGGAGTACTTGGCAAGTCACGATGAAAGGTTATAGCGTTAAACAGTTTGTGAAAATCATCAAATGTGTGTTCGCTGATTGGGCTCTAGAGCAGTTAGAAGTTGCCCTAAATTTCGCAAAAAAAAATCATCTTCAGCGACGAGGCACATTTTTAGATAAATGGATTTGTAAACAAGCAAAATTGTCGGATTTAGAACGAAAATAATTCACATGAGATACACCAGCACCAATTGCATCCCAACAAAGTCACTGTTTGGTGTGGATTTTCGTCTAACGGAATCATCGGTCTTTATTTTTTTAAGAACAAAGATGGGATTGCCATAACCGTCAACGGCTTATATGGATTATATGCCTGATATGGATACTGATGACATGTGGTTCCAACAGAACGTCGCTACGTGCCACACTGCGCACGCCACGATAGACATTTTGTACCAGCGATTTCAGGGCAGGGTCATCTCGCGCGGCAACGACAACAACTGGCCACCGAGTTCATGCAATTTAACGCCATTAGACTACTTTCTTTGGGGCTACCTTAAATCGTAGGTTTATGCGAATAATCCGCAAGCAGTTGATGTCCTCAAAGTCAACATAACGAACACCATCCATAAATTCAGCCAGATTTATGCGACAAAGTCATTGAAAATTGGGAGTCCCGAAAACGTTCTACCAAGCGAAGCCGCGGCGGACATTTGAACGACGTTATATTCCACACTTAATACTATGAAATGTAATTTCAAATTCAAAATAACTTGAGTGCATATATCACACACAACTTATTTTATTTACATTTTAATATCGAGCGACCTTATTGAAAGACCTTATATATATCTATACGTTTATAATTATGATGATAGAATCTTATGGTTTGCATTTAAATTCTAAGCTATCGACAACACACATTACCTATCAATATGGCTAGCAGAAATGGCATAAAAGCCTTTCCTTTGACTGCTCTAACACAAATAGGTACTAAAGTTTTGTATATTTCAATTCTTCAATAAGAATAATAAATAGGAACCCGTTACTTTACGCAATTAGGCCTTCGTTTCTAGTTTTTCCAATTGCTGCAATCTAAAAATCCTAATTAATGTGTGTAGATATAATAAATACAGGGTCACCCCACAAAAACGGGCCCCAACTTTCAATAGGCCTTATTTGATAATTTTCTGTAACGATTGAATGACACTCTAGTGATAACTATTTTATTTTGTTTATAAAGCATCATATCTAAACAGGAGAGTCTTGGGACGTTTCTTCTATATTCTAGAGCACATGTTTGAGATGACCTTCATTTACCTGTGCATTTTTTGAGGCGCGCTTCAAAGTTGTCCATGGCGTCCTTACAACCGACCGTCTAATGGCTCTTATCTCCTCAATGATGGCTTCTTTGAGTTTTGTGATGGTCCTGGGTCCCCCCCGTACACTCTGGCTTTACGGTAGCCGCAGAGAAAGAAATCTGGGGCGCTCAGTTCTGGGTTGTGAGGTGACCACTCAAAATCAGTCTTGAGACTGATTACAAGGCCACCAAAGTCCTTTTTCAGCCAATCTCAGAACAGGATTGAGATGTGCGAGCTTTTTTCATCTTGCTGGAACCAGAACTTCCCCATAAGCGACACGAACACGATCAGCAGCTCCCTTTTGAAGGTTTTGAGGACCTCAACATACCGCTCCTTAATGACCATCTCTGTCGCGCCAGATTCCTCGAAGACGAATCGTCCGACGATGCCTCTGGGTGAGATTGAAGTCCATACCTTACATTTAAGGGAGTGCAGAGGCTTGGTGGCTACCTCATTTGGTCTGGAGCTTCCCCAGAAGATGTTTGTCTTCGAGTTTACATTTCCTTCATAATGGAATTGATCTTTATCTGAGGTCCAAAGGAGGTTAAGGAAAGTTGGGGTCTCTTGAATCTTTACCAGTATTGTAACTGCCATAGCCTTTCTCTGCTACTTGTCTGAAGCTGTAAGGATCTGCTTCGTCTGTATTCTGTATGGGTAGGCCTTTACATCCATTACTAGAACTCTCTTGCAGTTCTCACGGGATATACCAAGGGACTGACTTTGCTTTCGCACAAATTGTTTAGGACTGTGAGGAACTGACTCTCTCCCGCTCTCTACCAGCTCAGTTGTACGCTTCCCGGGGCATTTTGAATGCCCTGGATGATTGCCACTAGCTGCATTGAGCTTCTCACTCTACTATATTTCTCAAATTTGTCCACTAAATCCTGAATTCTGCTCTTGGAAGGGGCTTTTTTACATTCCAACTGATGCAAAAAAGTGTCCTGAAATTTCTTGAACGAGCCTATTTTGTAGTAATGTTTGACGCTGTATATTCTTTGCTGGAGCTGCCATTGAGATTTAGTTGTGTTCACATGCATCGCTTCTATCATGTCCTGAAAAGTAAGGTTGATTAGTGAATGAATGAAGGATATATCCAAAAGGAGTGTGTATGTACGTTTTCGGGGGTTACCCTGTATATCAAACGGCCTTGTCATGTCCTAAAATATCTTGTGATTTTGAAAATTTAGACATTTAAAGAGACTGAGCGCGAAAATTGACGCTAAATTTTAATGCTTCTAGATTTAAAGCTGTCTATTTTTGTTTCCTTCTCTCCTCTGCTTTCTCATATTTGACTAGAAAAATATGGAATTCTCAGTAATCTTTCAATATGTATCTAAAATTGTTAGCTTAATTAAACCATAAAGAGTAACAGGGGTATTTATTGATTTTATTGGGAATAACAAATAATTGAGTAAACAAATCAGGTTGTGCATACCCAATAAAAAAGGAAGAAAGAAGAAACGAGGGAAATAAAAAAAATATGCAAATATAAGTAATATTAAAAATAAAATAAATTCTAAAAAGTACACAAACATGCTAGGATTAATAAACACTCAAAAGTGGAGCAGAATATTCCTGAGAGAGTTTCATTACATTTCGAAAACCTCGGGTAAAAGAAATTGTTCTCTTTGTAAGTAACAACTATAGAAGTGTCCCCTTTGGCAGTAACACGGAATTTATAATAACTTTCTGCAAATACAGGATTGGAGAAAGTTTTAATTTAATTCAAAGGCGCTGTGTCTTTAACGAGTTTAGTGCTCTCTGGAATTTTGAAACGGTATTAAAATACATGGGGAAGGGAATAGCTTGTATTTCCCCTTTAGAAATTATTTCTTTCTCTTTATTCAGAATATCAAAATGCAGAGCTCCATCAAACTCTTTCTCTCTGCTATGATCTGCTCTGCCCATTGATTAATCACCTTGACCACAAGAGCATTATTCAACTGAACTCAAAATGCCTTGAATAACTTAGAGATTTATTTCTTGATTTGGGCTCCTTATATTCCTCAAATAAATCACAAAGGTAATAAAAATCTTAGTGTTAGGTCATTGGTTTCAGCATACATACAAACTATTTTCTTACTGTTTGGTAATACGCCCCTCATGATGGATGGTCTTAGTTTTTTCTGTGAAAGATGAATAATTTTTTTCTATCATTTCTTTTGCATCTATCCTTATTCCATCGGAATTATCGGATAGATTGCAATAATATCTTAGTTAGAATAGACTAGCTAAATATTAGTAGTCACGAATTAAAATCTGATTCCTAGACTCAACACAATGAGTATGGCTCTTGATCTCTAGGTTGATGATAATTTTTAATATTTAGTGATTAATGACTTACAAGCCACATTCTCTTTAAGGTGAGCGTATATGCACACGTAAATAAAAATTTTGTGCCTACCAAAAGAACTCTCAAATCAAATTAGGTTAAAATTTGACAAATTGTGTTTAATAAATATGCTTACTATGAAAGGTATCGAACTTATTCAAAATAATACTAGGATGCAAAGGCATAATGAAATCAAATATGTAATCATACTTTGCATAAATTTAATGATTTAATTAATCCCTGTATTAAGAAAGTTTTAAGAGTATAAACCAAAAATATGAGCAAACGTAACTCACAAAATGACAATTGTTACCTTACGAAATTTATCACATTACATCATCATTGAATGCATGCACAGGGTGATACAAAATATTGCAGCCATCCTAACGAGGACGAAATTCGTAACATTACATCCGTTAACTAATCCTATCCAAAGTGGTTTAATGTTTCCTATACTCCTCTTAGTGAGTATAGGTTTGATAACAAACCATGTAGCACTTGCAGGAATATACGAATCCAACTAACCTTAGTTTATTAAATTATCTATTTTCTCCTCGGTGGTTGGTATGTGCTGGTGGTACTCATAATACCACCACCTTGTTGTGAGTTTTTTGTCTAAAAAATCTCCCAACTCTATACCCGAAATCGTGAAGTATGAATTATCCTTAGATGACGTCATTGTCACTTGTATAAGGAACCTTATGAACAAGTTAAATGAATGATCTTGATCTTTAGCGGAGTCCTGCCACTCTATATCATATATTAGCTCGTTACTTCCTTTTTTGATGCTCGTGCAAAAATATATTTGTCTTTGACTCTTTTATACCCATTCTGACAATCACTCATTCTTATTCTCATTTCATGGCAAGTGTGGTTATGATAAAGAAGAATAAACAAGTGAAAATATTTGTATAAATTTTATTCCCTTAATGAAATTTAACTTAAAAATAATGTAACGTTAGAAAATATATATAGTTACCTTTTTTTTAACTTACAAATTTAGTAGCATTTTCATTAAGTGAGGATATAAAACTTAAAAATGTGGAATAAAATCAGAACAGTTGCTCCTATTCAAATATGTTTATTTGAAAAGGACAAGTTTTCCTTAATTCAGCCTCTAATTATGCTAAATTATAATAATATATAAGAAACATGCACTTTACATTAGTATAGGTATTTTATTGGATTTTTTTCTATTTATTCCCTGTTATTCCGATAAGCACTTATTGAAAAACGTTTAACAAAGAAGAAAACTACTTTTTCATTCTTTATCGATCTTTACTAAAGAGCATTTTATACTATATAAGCTCAAGAACCAGAATACAGCGCCATGAAATTATCACAGCTAAAATAATCAGGAATGGAAATTTGTTGTTTTCACCTTAATTTTTCCAAATTTGTTAATATCCATAGGTCATACGAGACCAGAGATTTAAAGAAAATTGAATATATATATATATATATATATATATATTTAATGCACATATTTAAAGTATCTAATGATATTTCTTCCGAATCAAAGAGCATTTCGATATGTCTTGATTCATTTCTATTGAGGAAATAAAGAAAATAAACTCTAAGTAGAAATAACAGAGTTTTAAAACGCCAATATTTTTCATTTATTCTTCCTTTTTTATTATTTTTACATTCTGAAGGGAAATTGAATTTTGTAAAATTAAAGGAAGCTCATTTTAGTAAAAAATAAAAGAACAGAGAAAAGTGTAACAATCAATATAATATAAGAAATGAAAATAACGACTGCTACAGGTTTTAAAAATGTTTATATCATAGCATAGCGCAATTCAATAGTATTAAATATTAATGCAGAATCAATATACTAAAAATTAGAGTTGGCACCAATCCCGTGTTTACCACTCTGTCCTAAGAAATAAATGCCCTGGTAGCAATGTTACAACTTGTGTGAACTGTATAACCTAAATTGGCATTAGATTATGAGTTTAGCTAAATTTGATCTTTGTTTAGTTTCTGTTTGTTTGTTCAGTTTTTGTTATATCAGCTTTTCTTAAAAACATAACAACCCCATTCATATATAATTATCTTTCTCTGAAAATATATAATGATATTCATAATTACTAGCATCTAACATGTAAAATTTATTGAGGTCATTTAAGAACTCATTTCACTACACCATGAAGGTCGACGTTTATCAGGCAGTGGAAAGGTAAAAAAAGAGAAAAGACAAAATTTAAAGTTAGTATAAACACAAATCATTAGAAACAAGGCTTAAAAGCTAAACTAAATCCCACTGAAATATTAGTAAAGAAAATCTAAGAGCAAAAGTACAAGAACAAAAGCTTCAATGCTCAAATAAACTCCAAAATATCATATTTGTGAAGCAAATCCAAATCACAAATCATCATCACACTCATTCAAATATTATTTTTCATAATTACCCTCTCTCTTCACCCATGGCATTTACATTACTCCTGCTCCTATGACACAATTCTTTTTACCTTTCATATCTTTTTATCCAACACAGTCATCCCTTTTGCAATCATTATTACTATGTGGCACTCTGGAAAACTAAATGATACGCTATATAATGCAGAAATATTTCTATTGAAAACAAATTTTAAAAAAGAAGATAATTAGCCCTTTTCAAAACAAAAGAAAAACAAACGTGAGGAGGGTTTCGGCAATGTTTTAGAATATTGTGCTTGTTTGAGAATATTATGACTGCTTCAGCACCCGCAGTCGAGTTGGCTCACTCTAACGACATTGGATGGTGGTATTCTCATTTAACATAATCCTAACAACCAAGTACCAATTAATGTATATGTCTCTCCGTGTGTGGAGGGGAACAAAGCATGTGTGGTAAAAAAAGCACGAAATAAAAAAGGTGAAAAGAGAAGGTAATGTAATAAATTTGCAAAGGCACTTCATCTCCGTTAGCCATAAGGCTAGCAGAACTTGAAAATATTGGGTAGCTAATGGCTCCTTTGCTCTGCTTAATCATTTTAATAATTTTTTTGTCCATTTCCTGATTATCCATTCCCTTCATATTCATATTCCGTTCTTTACGAATGTTTTAATGGGTTTATCCCCGCTGCCCTGTGCAGCTCCTCTTGCAGTCGTACAGGAATTTGTTATGCATGACCTGTACTCCCCTTTTTTACGTCCTAGAGCCTAAGAGAGTACGTAAGCGGTGTAGAACAGCGTAGAACAGTGTCTTCCTTTTCTTCTTATCATTGCTCCCTTAGAGGTTTCTGAAAAAGATAGAGTTCAGACTGCGGCCGAAGCTAAGGAAAATCGATCAGAAACGTGCTTTCTCTACCCGAATGAAGTAATTAAATATCGAGTATAGTGCACTTTGTGGTGTAGGGATAGCACTTATCCTTGACCCTATCATCCGATACTAGTCTCCATCCTATTCAAACTAACTTGAAATTCTCCTGGTTCGTTATCATTAACCATTTGGCATCGTAGATGTTTAATCTTTGGATTTTTGCTGCCATCATAAGAGAATTCATATGCAAATTACACCGGGCGCCTTGTATTATCTGGCTGAAATCATCTGCAAATTAAAGGTTGAGACAAGTGAGGTTGGCAGGGGCTGAGCCATCTGCGGTGTATATTGGGTGCAAAATGGGTGATGGACACCCCCATTGCGAGAGTCCTGCATTACATATGAACTTAGGTGATTCAATGTTCCCCAAACTGATATATGCTGCTCTCTCTCAATGATATCGTACAAAGAGTTTTCCTATCTTTCAACTTAATCCCAGGAGCGGGATCTTCAGTTGTAGCCTCCATAATAAAGCCATATCAAATGCTTTTGATACACTTGACTTACAATGTCCACGTAACTCCTCTCCATTTTGGCTGGCCCAAGCTCTTCAGTGACTACACTAATGACGATTTCGGTACTTCGTTTTACCGGGAGAAAAGGTGGTGCGGATTCGGTAGGGAGTTCTCTTTCAGGTGATACCTCATTATTTTCTTGATGATTTTCTCGAAAAACTTCCCACCAAATAACAAGAGTAATATTTATTTGTCAGGATCTCTCCTTCATCATGAGATCATTCCCGTCTTGAAATATCGGAGAAGTATCCTTTATTTATACAGCATTACAAATTATACTCATTCATTCCATGATGTTATCTGGTGCCTTTCAAAATTGAATTTTCTTAGCTAGGATTGTCTTAGAGTTTTCTGGAAGAATGAGCGGAGCGCGCTAAGTAGTTCCTCCTCGTCTATCATGGCGCCTACGACGCGCTGTCTATACACCTAGTGGTGCGAGTGTTTCCTGTGGATGGTGTTTAGCTCATCTATGACTTTGTGTTTCAACTCCGTGTTATATTCTTCATTCTCCTCTTCGGTTATACTGAATATTTTTTCCAATAACTTCAGAATTTTGCTTCCGTTTCGATGTTTTCGTCTTTGTTTCTAATTTACATTTTCTTTGTTCTTCCAGTCGATTCTTTGAGATCTATGATTTTTTGGCCCCCAAATCTTTGAGATGCATCCTGATCGTGGCTTTCGATCGCATCATCCCATCTTCACCAATGATTTTTGATAATCACCCGGTTGAGTTTTTCTTTGATCTCTTTACTTCTTTGTATCGAGTCAATTGCTGCGTTTTTAATGTTAATCTCATAATAATATCAGATCACGTTACAATTCCTTCATGTATTCGGTCCATCTTTATGTTGAGATGGATCTGTACGCGTCGATTAGGCGTTTATTAAGGTCGTCGTGTATCGTTCTAGTCTCCTCAAGCATTGCCTCATCCAAAGCTGGTGGATGATAGTTATCAAAGAGTTGTGTAGAACGTGCCAAGTCTGCCCTTTTATAGTTTTTTCTTTCTACGGCAGGGAATTTTATATGTGGGTTTCTCATATTATTCGTGAGTAAAATCCCTATATGGTTACTACCTATTACATAGATTGCTAAACTTAAGAGCTATGTCTGTTGTACATAAGCATCTAAAACTGATATAAATTAAATGTCCACCAAAACATATCATGGAATGACCTGCCTTTCTCAAGTGGTCTACAGATAAACATAGTTCTTGCTTCAAATTACACCTAGATATTCAATAGAAAGCATTCTACTCCAAATAATCTTTGGTACCATAACTAGAACCGCAAAAGCTTATTCCGAGCACCATAACCAGACGGTACCGTCCCCCGTAGTCCTTTTACTTTAAAGTTACTCTGCGCAATACTTCCCAAAAAACACGATATTAAACTAGTAGTATTGCACTGTAGGAAATTCTTAACAGTCCTTGCAGAAGGTTTTAAGGCAGTGTTCTCTCAGAAAGCGCAGCGACAATGCTTGATTAGGGGAAGAGAAAACTCGCTTGAAACCGGAGAGTTGGTAGGAGCTATGTCCAAATGGAATAAGGGATCATGGGGGAACGGTCAAGCTCACGCAAAATAAATATTCCCGAGAGCCAACTTCTATCTTCTTAACCAAAGGCTACACAGGACTGCTATAGTTTAGGCTAGGAAGTCAGTTCTTGGTTGGATGAAATATCAAACCGTTCTTCAATCAATTAGGAATACATTCCGATTCCATTTTCAGCACGCTCGTTTCTAGCACAAGTTTTTCTGGTGGCCACTAAAGAGGACACGGCAACTGAGAAGGACACAGCCACCGAATAAACAAAACTTAACAATAGGTTAGGTTTAAATTAAAATGTCAATAATCATAAAAATACAATTTCAGCAACATAAGAACTATGAGAAGTATTCAATTGCCCAGAGAAGGACCACCTTCCATATTGATGACGCGTTCGACCAAAAATATAAAATCTTAATAAAAATATCACACTAAACAAGATTAACAAAAATAAAAAAATAAAAAAGAGGCAAGCTCAAGTGCTCAGAACAGTCTCTCTCATTGAGCTAACGTTACGCCAACAAACAAAAAAGAAAACGTAATAGCTTATCATTAGCTAATAAAGATCTGGGGTATCTGGTCTTTGGGAAAGCGCAAACAACTAATTTTGTTGTCTCAAAGCAGATTTATTTTCTGGTCTTAAGAAAGCACAAAACTGATTTTGTTGTCTCTAAGCAGATCTATCTTTTTAGGTATTTAATGCATTTTGACCCTCATAATCCTATTCTATTGTTGCAGACAGCAGTCCTTATGCCATTGAAGCTGTTGTTATGGAACCTTATAAGATTCAGCAGATGCTATAGGCCCTTCAACTCTTCCTAGTATTGATATGTATATCTAACAATTCTTCAGTTCTAGCTGACTAGACTATGCTCGTGAATTTTTCAACCTTTCCCCAGTCACTAGTTCGCTGTCAAGGATTGGACAAGTGCAGATTCTGTTATTTCTAGATGACACAAGTTTTGTGAGATTGGGTGTCCAGCTTCAAGAATGGGGGGTCCTGGCCCTGCTCCTTATTTAGAGAGGAGGGATGAGCTATGCAAACAGTCCCGTAGTCTTGTAGGGCAGTAAACTAGTCAATCCTCCTAAAGTAAAGAATGATCTCTTGCATGAACTACATGGTAATTATGTCAGTGCTTTTCACATTAAGGAATTTGTTGGAGGTTACTTTTGGTTGCCTAACATGTACAGTGCCCTCTGAAATCTATGTTGGTCGGGTTCTCAGTGTGTATAACTACAATCCGCACCTCCTCCACCAGAATTCTATCCGTGTAATTGGCCATAGTAGCCATGGCAGTGGCCGTATATCGATTATGCTGGGTCAGTAGATGGAAACATTATATTTTTTTTAAATGGATGCTCACTTTAAATGGGTTGATGTTTAGCCTACATCACATCCAACTTCTAAGAAAACTAATTGGTTTCTGAGATATCTCTTTCACACTTTCATTCCTCTACTTTTTACCACTTTCTTATAGCTCGCTTTCTCCAGACGTTTGTCATTACTTGCTTTATCAAAATCCCTGACAAGTTTTTGTCGAGGATTCTAAAGTCGGGTTTCGGTCATTAGTTTCAAAGGAATAATAAACTCATTATGTATTAAGTCCCTTTTGTTCGGTTATCTATTTCCCTCTAATTTTTCCCCAAAGGTTTCCTTTATATGCACTGAGGGAAATTAAGAATAAGTCGTCTCTGGCAAAAATAGACATTCAACTGAAATGCCTGGGCCCTTGCGAATTTCATCGAAGTGCTTAAATGTGGATCAATTCACAAATCACTTAGCATCGTTAAATTTTCATTTTTCCCTTATATTTAATTATTTGGGTTGTTTGTTATAAAGTTTTGTATATTCAACAATTGAGCATGCTTCTTTGTTGTTTCATGTGTTTTTGTTCCTTTTGTCCTTTTCTCTTGATTGTTTTTGTTTAATAAAATAGCCTAAGTAATAGACTCATTCATACTTGTAGCGGCTGTGCTCAGGCTGACGTGCCAGATTAGTGCGTTAGAAAAAAATAGAAATCTAACATTTATCATATAAACTCCTCAAGGCAAGCAAGACCTAAATTACTCACGAACACCGGAAAAACGCTGATTTGTCAGCAGAAATCTAATACTTCAAATATTAAAAAAACAGACTCTGACAAAATAGTCCCTATTCCCCAACACCTTGAAAGTTTCACAACGATATCCAACAAACAACTATGAATTTTAAAACAATACCTTAAAACCATAAACCGCCTAAAGTCCAGCCCTTTGGCTAACAATAACGTAAGTGCATACAGGTCATCAGGCCTAGGACTCACCTACATACGAATCTCTTCTTACCAAAAATAAATTTATAGTTCAACCAAACCTGCTTATGTCCAACTATTCATACTTAATCAAATACCCGCCAGACGCTTCAATAGAAAAAACACAAAAATTCTTACACACATTACGTCAGACAGCGTTCTGTCGCAATCGCTTTTTATACATCAAAACATTATAATCACCCAATCGAGATTTTAAAACTTTATTATGTTATCTCTTGATTAAAGAGCTCCTTCTTCTATTCATTAATACAAGCGTCTTTTTTAAAACTTCTGCATGCAAACGGTCCAACTCAGATAGTAACCCTCTTTGATGATAATCTGATTAGGAATATGTTCCAAATGGATTATGCGATTTATATTCTACCAAACCTATAATATAATATTCCATGGATGGGCCCTTGTAAAGGTTGGCTTGATAGTTTTCTCCCGGACTAATCCACTCATAATATTACTCTGCATAGCCGACTTTTCTTCTCTGGCAATAATCCTACCCAAAATGGATTACTTTTTACTCGAAAAACGAGAGATGAACAGATGAGCGTTCTTTGTTGCATCTAAACTTCTAACAAGTATTGAAATTCTAGTCTTCTAATCGGGAAAACTTTAAAAAATAATGGTACACCATTGAATGATTTGATAGTAGTTTTTAGCTAATTGTTGACAGTTATAATAGGTTTTTCTTCAACTCATACCTATTGGTAAAAGAAATTGATCAGATTTTCCTAGTTGTCCTGAACGGGGTCCATCTTTGTGAGTAAGGTTTTCGCAGGAAAAATTCAGCAAACATTTTTAGTATTGAGTCACACTAATTGTTCCTTCATCCTATACTTGACACAATTCTTTTGCTGTTAAATTAGCAATGTTGCCTTTTCTAAACTCTCAATGCATAAGGTCGTGAATGTGTTTCTTTGTATACTACTATTATGCATCATTTGACGATAAAGAATATTAAATTAGCTATAATAATTCAAAATTAGTACCTTAGAAAAAGACGACTAAGTTATGTCGAAATGTAACGCTTAGGTTCGGCTAAGACATTTAGGTGCTTAGGCTTATGTTTGGTAGAGAGACTACATAGTATAAAAGTAAACCTACTTTCAATTCTTTTTCACAAAATAATGAAACACATGAAATTACCCAATATATATGTATATGTAGACAAGCAGAGAGCGCACGAGCAGATTTGAAAAAGAAAGCACACTGGAAGATTTCCTAACAGTAGAATATATGAATTATCTCAAGTACTAAGTAGAATAAAGCAAAACCTATGCTGTGTTGTACACCTACACGATTTACCTGAATGAATCGGAGCAGAGCCAATTAAATTGGGTTTTTTTCTGCGTTCAAGTTTTGTGTGGTAATATTTTTCCACCTTTTTTTCATAAATATTAATTTGGAAAGATTTTATTATGAACACACTCCACCCAATTTAAATTAAATATACTTTATTGATATTTTCCATTTTCGTTTACTTCTTTCCCTCATTTTATTTTCTATTTCATACTATATTAATTTATTAATAGATTTTTCCTTCCGTTAAATAGAGCAGCTTTATAAATAAGAGTTACTCGGTTACGAACTAATGTTTTCATGCTATGGATTTCTCTAATGGGCAAAGTAGAAACTCCAATCGATATATCGTAGCCTTGTGTAGAAAATACATAATAAATATTCGCATAGACAACGAATCAAAATAAAGTATTAAATCAATTCTTAACTAGAAACAGATATGATTTTGTCCTAGTAACCAAAGATTTCCAAAATAGGAAACAAACAACAACCTTTGCTAGAAGCAAGATGAGGAATCTTTAAATCAACAACTAATTTCAAAAAAATAATTTAAAACAATGAGAATATATATACATTTTAATCAGTTAAAATAATGTAAATTTTCACATCAACAACTTACAAAATCAAATTAGGCATCAACTCTTATTCAGATCAAGCGTCCTTTGCGCCTTCTTTTGTTTATTCTTCCTTGACAGAATATAGCGCAAATCAAACCGTGAAACTTTATGAGAAACAGTTCTAATTTAGTATGCTTTAGGTTAAGTATTTTAATTTATATAGTATGAGCTATTTACAGTTTTATCGAACTGCAATGCTTTAAGTAACTTGGGTAAAACTAAATGAGAGTGATACAGATGAAGAAGTTGGTAAGAAAGTCTCGGGAAAAATCGGAGCGATAGTGAAGCATAAGGTTTGAGTTTGATCTGTGCCTGGAAGCTGCATGAGACTGCAGATACCAACGTTGATATATACGAGAGAAACTATAGTATGGAAAGAGAGGACAGTTCTCTATAAATAGCAGTGCAAGTGGACAAATTGCGAGTATTCTTGGTTTAGGAAATCTAGATCAAGGTAAGAAATAGCGGGTAACAGATATCTAGGTTCTTAAAATCGGAATTAAGGAGGTTGTGTCCGATAACGTTCAGGTATGTATAGGCATATCGGATCGATGATTGGATAGAAACTGCTGAAGTGATTCTACGAGCAGGGGTTTTACTTATACAAAGGGTTGTATTATTTTATAAAAGATGGGCTGATTATTTAAAAGTGTGTTTGAGAGAGAAAGACCAAGAAATTTACTGTATTCTTCTAAAAAAGTTATCATCTGATCAAGTAAAAATATGATCTACTGCTCCAAATTCATCTAAAAATACAAAAATATAAAACTCTATTTATGATTTCTGATTACAATTATCTTAATCATATCAAATACTAAATTAGGATATCTTAAGACCCATACTCACTTGCAGTCTTAAAACTGGGTAAATCCCCAATTTTCCCATTCGTTTCTTTTTTCATTATATTTACTGTGCATAAAATATTCATCTAATTTTTCCTGTCTATAATAAATCAACTGTTGAACAAAAGTTAGTATTTTTATCTGGAATTTTTATTCTTGTCGCGACATTTGAAACTTTAGTAAAAGAAATATTCTGAGCAGAAGTTCGAAAATGAAGTCTTTCATTTCAAGACCCGTGCAGGGAAAGGGGCAATTTAATTTATATTTTGCTCATTTAAATTTTTCCTTTAAGGTGTTAACTGAAAAAATGGGCCTGCTATGATTGACAGCTGCTTAGAGCTATTACATATGTATAATCAGCAATAAATAAGAAATGAGCAAATGAAGCTCAATGAAAATACAGCAATACCAAAATGATAAAGAAATCTCAGTAGCTTGTCACCACCTTCCTGGAAGTGATGCGAAACCTAAAGTATATAATGGTAGACCAGTTCCCGGTAATGACTGCATTCATTTGCTCATTAAAGGCTTGATGATGACGACCTACTTTTAATTTCAGGCCTGTTGGAGGTTTTCAATTGGATTAGTATCCGGTTACTGATGTAGTCATTACATCAATGTGATATTTTCCGGGAACCCTGGCTTGAATGACGCAGAATTGTGACATGAGGTTTTGTCCTGCAGGATTATTACAGTCAGAGAATTTCAGTTGAGGTATCGTGCTGAGAACACCTATTATTATCTCTCAGGTCAGCATGATACTTCTTTGAATTAATCGTACCATCAAAACGAGAGACAACCAAATTTTGAAGTTGACAAGCATCCTATAACATTACAGAGCGGCCACAATGTTTCACTGTTGGCACTATAAAATCGATTCTACTACTCCCTTGGTTTTTAATGTACCCTAGCTTACCTAGGGTCAAGAGCAAATAGAAATTGACTAGTCGCACCATAAAACTCTTCCCCACTTACGCATCTTTAATTTGCAGAGAACACGTACCCAAACCAGTCGATATCACCATGTTGAAGGTTGATCAGCGTCTTTTAGCAGGCTTCACAATAGTTCAGGCATTCATTGTGCATGCAGTTTAAGACGGACTGTGTTTTCAAATGAATTCATAGGTCCGCGCTTTAGCTATTTGGGTTGCAGCTGGACTGCGGTTTTCTTACGATATAGAAGGCTCATACGAGGTAGAGAGCTGTCGTTACGTTGCAAACTGACCATGGGTCGTCTAGAATGAGGTTGGTTTTTGATGTTTCACTTTCTGTGATCCTTTTTAACACTTCTATACCACGTTTTCAATACTGTAATGTGATCTGCCGAGTCTCTGAGCTATATATCGTCTAGCATATTGACTGTAACATACAGTATACTGATATGAGGATTTCATCCATTTCCATAGAATCGTCATGTTAGGAATTTCAATGTAAGCGATAAAAAAACTTTCTACTTTATTTTTGCGTTTACGATGTATTGGGTATGTGCATACAAACCTAAACCAACATATCCATAGATATACTTAAGAAAATAAAAAGATTCCAGGCTTCCCAGAACTTTGGGCTCTGACTGTTGGTTCAACAGTTATAACATTTAAATTAAACTTTGGGCTCTGACTGTTGGTTCAAAGGTTGTAACATGTTAATTAAACTTTGGAACAAATACTCTCTTCCATACTCAACAGAATGGAAGCCCTCTTCTTTTAAATCCATGAACACTCTTAGATAGAAAGTCTTAAGTGAGGAAAAATTATTGCTTTATGTTGGGAAGTTTTACTTGATCAACCATATTTAACAGACCTTGCAACATTTGATTACCACTTATTTATGTCATTGTAACATCATCAAAATGACAAAGTTTACTTTAATATGATGGAGAGGGACAAGGTTGTTAAATACTATATGTATTAAATTAAATCTAAATGAATCCTCAAAAGAAAATTCCACTGCTTAGTTAAACTATGCGAGAGCATTGTCAATAGGTACACAAAATATTTGTTAAATGAATGTAATTTTTTAGGGTATTGAAATTTGTTTACTTACCTTTTTAAAAGATGAAATTAATTTCTTGCCAATTAATACATAAAAAATAAAACGTTAATCTTATTATTTTTTCGAAATTTATTTTAGAATAAAATTATTAGTTCATCTAATAAGATATTTATATATCAATAAGTATTTATTTATCAATTTATTAGTTAATATAATTTTGAGTAGTTTCTACTACAAGTCTCCATCTTTTTATCGTTTTCAAGACCATTATTATAAAAATCGTTTGACTTTGATACCCCAAAAGTTTTACAATACTAAACGGTATGCCCATTAGTTTAGTCCATGAGAAAAACAATACCCCAGTCGAAAAAGAGGCCTTATCGACAAAAATTCTTTTGAGCGCTTGATGGAATAAGAATGGCATAATCTATTTTGAACTTCTTAACTCAACTTACAATGCCAGCATACAGGTTTACTGTGGTTACTTTAATTGCTTACTTGCAACAAATAAAGCCAGTTTACTCAAGATAAGAAAAGAATCAAGAGAGCGCGCGACTTCATATTTCAGATAATCGTACAATAGTTTAACAATTTCCATTGGCAACTAACAAATTTTATGAATCAGATATTGTGAATAAAGTTGAGAATTACAGAAAAGATTAAAATAGCTTAAAAAATCTTTTTGCAATCAAAGTCAAATGATTTCCCAAAGATGGTATTGAAAATTTAGTATCAGGAATTGTTGGAAATTATATTACAAATGAAATTATAAAATAAAAACCTATTTAAATGCTATCCGGGGAGATTCAAATTCGAGTCGGAGGTGCAATATGTCCACTGTCAAGGGACCTTGGATCAGGTACCTACCAGCTCCGCTGCTCTGACTCTTATGCCAACGTTCTCTCATGCCCTGCCCTCACCAACCCATCTCGTGCAAAGTGCGCTGCTTGCCCTCGGACTGTAGTACTCCCATACACCTCAATATCTTCTTTTCGGTACTTCAGGATTAACTTAATAATACCAATACATGCCCAGCTTCGCTTTTCCATTGTTTCCTCGATCCATGATCAAGCCCCCGTTGTAAATCCAAACGCTGGAGGCAGCACTGCGCTTCCCATTCAGATATAGATTCTATCTCTCAATCCTCTTAAAGTAGCCTTCTTGTAAAGTGTAACGTCCCAAAAAGTTCTGCCATGTCGCCCATCTCGAATGTTTTTCGAACTAAACCGCTGTCTTCCCCCTTTACTCCCTCTCCACCAACAAAGCCACTAGACCCCAGTTTTTCCCAAAAGACCCTAGTCCCCTATAAACTCTCACCACAAGGTCTTTTCCCAAAACCATATCCACCAAGAACTCTCCCCTCCCTCAAACTTAACTCTCCCCTAATAACTCCCCAGGTTCCTTCCAAAAGCTGACTACCCTCTCCCAGGCCCTTCTTTCAAAATCTTCTCAATCTTTCTCCCTCTCTCCAAGAATCTCCACTCAAGGCCCTGCTACAATATACTCTAGTCATATAACTTTCACTACTATCCCTAGCCTTCTAACTATGTCTTAAGTTCTCTACTTCTTGATCATCTGTTGAGATTTCTTCCGCCCCATCCTCTTATATCTCCTAATGAGCCCTGGACCCCTTTCTTAGACACCCACGGGCATTTGTTCCCCCCACTACAGGCTAGTTAGTGACTTAAGACTCCAAATTATCCTACCAGGTAGCATATAAATTCAAGCGTGTCAAAAACATAAACCGCGTTTTTCATTTCTGCTTCCGCTTTCACCTCTCTCACAGTAATTTATTGGAATTTATACTAATCTATTTGATAACTCAGAAACTAATCCTAGTTGGTCGTCAGATCCCGAAAATCACAAATTATTTGTCCTATTTCACCCTCCACTCCTCCAACAGCCGTACATGCGGTGGCGAGGCGCATTTTCCTATAAATACAGTACAATATGTGTTTGGTCTACACCCTTCTCCTATTGACCTTATCCTCACCTTAATACTCTAGCTTACTTGAACGTTCTTTCTCCAATTCCTGATAGTTGCGCTTTCCTTCTACTGTTTTAAATATTGCTCGCTGTCGTGAGACGAAGGCGTGTGACCAAAAAGTCTCTAAAGGTAAACACTACTGTAGGCCAGACAGCCACTATTGGTACTGCACTCGGGTACAATTGAATTGTACATAGAGTGCGAGATTATTAGGTTAGCTCTTTAAATGGAAATACGTTTGCCGGGTTTGTCTCAAGAGTTATTTGAAAGATACACCTAAACAAAAATAAGCTTTTACAAATAATAAAAACATAACAAGGGTACAGATAAATAGGGAAATCTTAGTAATAATCAGTACGACCAGAGAATATTATGACAGGCAAAAATTAAGGAAACAGGTCCGGAAAAATATATAAGTGATCCAATAAGTTGGATTAAATAAAAGATTTAGCAAGTTTATTGGAGTTTCACCCAATGGAGAATTCTTCTTAGGACTGGGAACAAAAAGGTGGGACTTACGAGGAAACAACTCCCCGTTACCTCGGGAGGATGAACTGGGGATGCGGAAGACCAATGGCCAGTTCTTCTTCGATGGGGTGTCGATTGAAGTTACCTCGGCTCCAGGGAGAAGTAATCACAAATCGAGATTCATCTGTGGGGGGGCAGGAATTCTCAACCAATATAGTGAGAGGAGAGAAACCCAAGACAATCTTCCAGGGTGTAAATGGGTTTCCGTAATCTTTTCCTGATCAGGGTGGATTACGCGAAGACGATCTGCTAACGAAATCACAAGAGCGAGGGGACCACTTAATGGGAAACAGATACGCGGATCTAGAGGGCAAGAGGCTAGGGTCCTCTTTATCTGCTGAGGATTTGAATACATCACCTTAAATAGGAGCCACAGCCATGGTCAACTGAGGGCTGCGCGCAGCGAGGGCGTTTCAAGGGGATATCGAACGTGGCTTAAGCAAACATAAACCTTGATAACTTGGGGCATGGACGAGGCGAACGGGAAATAAGAGAGATTCCCACACGACTGCTACCTAGGAGCGGGAAAGCGTTTGAAAACTGGGTAGGGGGGGGGCGGTGATAAAACACCCTAAATTAAACACAGCTGCGCTGATCTGTCTTGACCAGAGAAATTCTATGTGATAACGGCGTATTGAGTTTCATGCTCCCACACTCGCCAACCTATCTCCACATTTTCATAGCCACCCACCCCATTTGTATCTCTTTTGTGTCTATTGAAGCGATTCTGGACAATTCTTAGGCCGTGATCCAGAAAAATTTCAGTCCGACCACTTCCTCGTTTACATATTCATCGACCACATAGGCCAATCTGTTCTACATCACTTTCTCACGGTCGATGAAATCTTATCATTCCTCATTTCTCTATGCTCAAATATGCTTATTCCTCTATCCCCAGGTCGTCAAGCACAGGCAACCTTATGGCGGTTTGCTTTTTTGTCTTTTTAATATGAATTAAAGAAGTTTCTGCAATCGTGCTAGGTAGCAAGCAACTGACTGACACTACCTCAACCGCATCTACTAATAGATGTTGCAAATAAACCATATCAGAACAGTGGTCCGTTGCCACCCCCCAAAAATAAATGGTTGTTAAGAAGTTAGCCATCTATTTTGTTTCAATATTAGCCCTTTTTCAAACAATAAGAAGAGAATTACAATCACATATTCTCCTTAAGAGAACTGCCTATTCCACTTCCCTAAGTCAATTCTTTATGGAATACCGTGCTACCTCTCATAATAGTTTCACGTATCGGTGCTTCACTATATTTTGATCTTATAATCGTATCTTGATTGTAGGCAGTTTATCTTCTGCTTCTCACAATGCAATCGCAGTGCCTATCCTCGAGCTATAATCAGATCCCTTCAACGGCCAATAATTATGACTTGGGTTCTTGCAAGATTAATGAGCTAATAAGGGCCACTTGCCCCTTATTTTATTTCGAATTCCGTTACATTTTCACTAATTTACAAGTTGGAATCCGCAAATTTGCCAGTGTTCTCGACCGAATTTCCGCGTAGAGCTCTAACATCCAAGAGTCATACTTGCGTCGTAGGTTCACGCTGGCTGTATATTTTGACGACATCCTGAAAGCTTATGAAACTACAGTCCATTCTCTTATCATCTCTAGTTGACATTTTGTAGGAGTCCGTTGATTTCTTCATCACACAATTTCTGGGCGATCGTTCCTCTTAGGTTCGAGTAAATTTCTGCTGCTACAGGGTCTTTCCGCAAAAAAGAGCACAACCCCCATCCCCACATGATAAACATGATCATTCTACGCTGATGATTTGGTTATATACGACTGTTTTAAAACTCTCTCCACGCTCACCAGGCAAATGCAAATTGCTAACACTGCATTCGTGGATTTGGATGCCTCGAAAGGATTCTATTTTACCCTGACAAATCTGTCTTCTTCCGCTTCCGTCCCCTCAGATACCAACATCTCGATGTCCCACTGTTGTTATTCATCTATGTTTCCCATACCTATCCATCAGTCAGTGAAGTTACTTGAAGCCTCAAGTACACTAACTACCTTGTCGCGGCCACCTAGTCCAATCTATGTAAACCCCGTCAGCAATCTGACTTACACTGCATTGGGTGCCAACCATTGCACTCCACTCAGCCTCTACACTGCTGGCTCTAGTCCAAACTTCAGTTTAGCTGCGTAGCTTATGGCTTAAAATCTTGCTAGACGCTCTGTTGCCTAGAAAAATTTCAGGTTGGGGTCTTCGTCCCAGGTCAAAGTTACCTTGCAATACAATCCTTAACGCTTAGAGAACTGCCTTCTTTACAAGTGGCTCACAATCACTCCACACCTTGTCCGCTGACATAATGGTTTCGAAAGCGCATCATTACTCCTCTTCCTTACGCCTTCTTCCGAGCTGTTTTTCACACTTGGTAAAGTTGTACCCATTCAGAGGTCATCCATATCGCCTACCTACTCCCTTTTACCGAACCTGTTTTATTCACAGATTTTCAAAGTGCGATGGCTGCCCGATTCCACTACTTTTTTCCTCAAATTCTAATAGGTATCACCAGACTGCTCTTAAAGGAGCTTTTAGGCTTCCTTCGATAAAACTCTAACCTTAGCTAGATGTATTTCCATGACAGAGAGCCTGGGAATGAGACAGCTAAAAAAGCAGATCCTGCCAGCTTCAGTACAAGTACGACCACACTTCTTACCTTTTAACCATCTTCTTTCACGCGTGAAGAAATAATTTAATTCACAGTTCCGATCATACTCAACTATCACAATACTCAACTATATTTAGCCAAGCTCGGTTACTAGGTTTTATCAACTCACTGATTCCAACATAAGGTAGTGGAGCTGACCCTCTTCCTTCTGGATCAAACTAGGCTAACCAAGGGTTACCTTATTTCTCGTGATTTCCCTACTCCCTTGCAACCAACCTGTACCAGACATACTGTATCCCATATACTTAATCAGTGCTCCCTGTAATTTATCCCCCATTGTTGCTTCTTTCTTTTCTGACTTAAGACACATAAATTTCTGGAAACAATGCTTTTGTTTCTTCTTCACTGCCACCTGTCTTCTTCTTCTGATATAATCTAGCTTGTTTCCTCTTCTCATTCTCCTGGCCCCATCTACCTTTCTTCCCTCAATTTCAGCAAGCTTCGATGTGTTGAGGGCATCTGTTTCAAACGGAATTCAACCTCATTTCATTAAAAAACTTATTTAAAGATTACTTAGCTGATAATTATATTTATATATATATATATATATATACAAGTATATATATATATATATATATATATACAAGTATATATATATATATATATATATATATATATATATATATATATATATATATATATATATATATATATATATATATATATATATATATATATATATATATATTGGCCGAAGAGTTTCGACTCACCTTTGAAGCGCGTAAGAAAACAAGAATATTTTATGGGCCAACACACTTATTAGATTAGGTTAGCCTTACTCATTCGACTACATCAGGTTAGGTTAACCTTACTCATTTGACTACCAGCCTCCTTACTCTGATTTTGTTCCTTGCTTCTGCATAGTTTATTTCCCTTCGTGAAAGGCTCAACTGGCAAAAATGAGTTTGGAAGAACGTGAAATTAAGGTTTTGATTCGCTACTATTACAAGCAAAACCTATCTTCAAATGTTGTTGTGACCGAAATTTGCGATACTGAAGGATAAAGCCCAGTCAGGCAAAGGTCTCGAGGTGGCACATACGTTTCAACTCCGGGTATCTTACCCTTGACGATCAACAACGTTCCGGCCAACCATAAACCATTGTCAGAGAGGCTTTAGTGGCAGCATTGAAAGTTGAAACTTTTGAAAGTAGCCGTAATCATGAGGAAGTTGTTAGAGTGCCATCTCATCAGACTGTGCTGAACCAAGATTGCATCGAATGTATTTTGTTCAGAAAAAGCCACAAATGGATCCATATGACCCCACTGAGTCACAAGCAGCACGTTGGTTTCAGATTTGCAGCCAACATCTCCATATCACAATGAACAACCGAGTCTGGAGGCGAATTGGCACATCAGATTAGAGGTGGCTGTACTTGTTTAATTACAATGGCGAGAAGAAATGGGTTCCACGAGGTAAACAATCACCATCCGATCCACAACAGAATCGGTTTGAAAAGAAGGACATGATCTCTGTTCCGTATAATTTCTAAGTAGTAGTGTATTTCGACCTTGTTGAAAATGGCTGTACTATCATCACTAAACTCTATTACCAGCAGCTTGAATGCGTGTACGACAAAGTAAAGAAGGAATATCCTACTTTGGTCATTCGAGGATAGGATTTGCTTTAGCAAAACAATGCAAGGTTGACCTTGGAGAAGTTGAAACAGATGGACGGTGTTGAGATTCATCCACATTCACCATTCAGTCCCGATGCTGCTCCGACTGAATATGGCCTATTCCGCTCAATGGCACACTTCCTCGGCGACCAGCGATTCCATACTTTTGATGGAGTTAAGAAATCTTGTTTATAGTTTTGTGATTCAAAGCCATCTGACTGGCATCTGAGACAGATTCGGATGCTGGCTGATCGTTGGGAGACGATTGTAAAGAATGATGGAATTATTTTGAAGAATAAATGATGATGTTGCTCCAGAATATTTTGTTGTTTGCCTTCCGCTTCCTAAGTCAGTCAGGTCTTTCTGGCCAACCATATATATATATATATATATATATATATATATATATATATATATATATATATATATATATATATATGCCAAAAAATCTACAGGAAAATAAAAGACTGATTCCAATTACTTTCGAACTTATTCAGTTCATTTTCAAGGAATATACGAGTAGGAACCGTCGTTGGTAGCCTTCTGATAGAAGAAAAATTTAAATCCAGATGAAGTCCTGTGAATAAATCGATCTATCAACGGGAGGACACCGTTATGTTCTAGTTTAAGGGGAAATTTAATCGACGAAACTCGAACCCTTGAACTCGAAATAAATGGTGCCCTCCCCTTGTTAGATCTACTTTTTCACAGGACTCCATCTTGATTTAAATTTTCCGTTTATCGGAAACCTACCAACGCCTGTTCTTATATTCATTTTTACTCAGGTGATGAGGATAAAGTTAAACGCTCTGTATTTATTTCAATGTTTCTCCTGCGATTGTGGATCACCAGCCCAGAATTCTTGGATCTTGAGATTTCTAAGATCTTTGCCAATAAAATCGTTTTACAGAGCCGAAATCCCTCCCGCATACAATTTTAAGAACTCACTCATTTTACCTTTTTCTGTCCTTTTCCTTGCTTTGCGGTCTCTTGAAATGTGTAAATGTTTTAGTAATATTGAAGTATGAGTCTACCATTTAGAAATTGTTGATTCAAAATAAAAGCAAAAGTATAGGGGGGGAGGGGTATTCGGTCGATTGTGCCGTTTGACATCGGCAATACTTTGGGCAAACCGGAAAATCATTAAATGTACGTTTGAATCAACATAAATGCAATATTAGAAGATGTGAAAGTAATAGTGCTTTCTTTGTTCATTGATCTAAAAATAGTCACCCTATGAATTGGAATTCGGCTAAATTTATTTCCAAATCTAAAGACTATGTTGAAGAAATATCGTCGAATGCTCATTCATTAATTCCTCGCCTAATTTCAATATATTCCCTGGTCTCATTAAACTAGACCCTTAAATAAAAAACGTATTTTAGCGAAATTGTCCATTTTAAATCTTAACCCTTCCATTTACTCTATTTGTTATATTTTTTTGTTTATATTAATGTATTTATTATTGCATGTGTATGTACACATAGCTTTGCTAGCTATATGTCTACATTCTTTTCTCACACATGGAACTTCCGGAAGAGATATTATTTGTATGTCTTTACCCTTCGTATCCGGTATTTAATCTTTTTAACCCATTTCACTCTACATGGGTGGGACTCAGATTTGTAGTCTTTCATATATACCACCGTTGTAAAGTAATTCGTTAATCCTTGAGATTGAGCTAAACAAGTTCGGAAGTACTTGTAATCTGCCTTTCATTTTCCTGTGGCATAGTTCTGTAATTATTGCTCTACTTATGTACTACTTTTGGAGTTTCTTATATATTTATATATATATATATATTTATATATATATATATATATATATATATATATATATATATATATATATATATATATATATATATATATATATATATGAATAAACACCCACAGAGGAAAAGTGAATAAAAGATTAGGAGCACTCTCCTCTTTATTCTCAAAGTCCTTTTCTAGGAATAAAAAAAAGACAGGACATATGTTGGTTTAACCGCAAGAAACAGAAAAAACAGGATGATTTTTCTTTGGATATTTTATTACCTAATTTGGAAAAAATTCCGTACAGGGGTGTGATTCGAACCGTGCAAACTGAGGCAGCAAGCTACTGCTTTGATCTCAATTAACCCGTCCCTTAGACTACTCGGCTACGTGGAAGACAAAAATCTTTCGAATAAACAAGCTTCTAAGGTACGTTTCGCAAGGTCAATCTGGGCTATGAAAGAGAGGGAAATTAATAAGGAATTCAAAAGACCAAGGAGACTTGTGGTAAACACGTAGCGAATATACAATGTATAACTCTTTGATGAACGTGAAAGAATTATGAAATTAATCCAACAAACCATAAGAAACAGAAAAAATTGGTAATTTTTCTTGGGAAATGTTATTTCTTAATAAAGTTTGTATTGAAAAAATAACTGGGAGGATCTACTCAATTTGTAAAAAAGTAGTTTAGAAGGAAAATGATGCTCTTTAAGAAAGTGGAAATGCAAGCAAAATCCTCAGGTCAAGGCGGAAAATGATGGGATTAAATTGGGCCCGAAGTATAAGAATGGCGCGCAACTCTCCTGACTTTGCCACAATGCTAGTTTTAAGGTAAGTTTGCTTGGACGGATGATCTTCCGAAGAAAATGAAAAGCTTGAATATTTATTTACTGTAAAAGATGAAATTATAGACATTAGTTCGAGGCATGAAATAGGAAGCATGAAAGGTGAGAATTAAAGGAGATACGAATAAAACTCAATATTATTTGCGACAGTGGGACACGCATTGGTAAAGCCATTAAGGAAATCAATCAAAAAGCAATAGGAAACAAGCGGTCCTCAATACGTTTATGAGAACTCTATCTAAAGGTTGAGAAGAAATAAGAAGAAAAAGAATTATATATAAAAATATATAAAGCGAAGATAAGGAGCACGAATGAAAAGCCTGTCCATGCCTACATAATTTAGATGAGAAAACTCGCCAAAACTAAAAAGATAAAATCACGACAAAAAACTCATTAATGTTTGATTAAGAAAATGTGATTGACTGGTAAAAAAGAAGAAAATTCTATAGTGAAGGATAGATTGAATATAATGATCAGAAATTGTGAAAAAATGTATTTTGAGAGGCATTTGATCGATAAGAAATCAAATAATTCCCGAAATCAAGAAACTGCTCATCTAATTCAAGAACACTAGTTGGCACTAATTGACGCACTGCCAATTAAACCTCACCTTTTAACATTTTTCTTGCAAGGTGGCACCACGCACGAGCATTTGAGTGCATCTCTTCGGTGGTACGGTTGAAACTCCGTTATCCGAAAATTTATTTTCTTAATAATAAAACTGGATGTCTGAAAAGTTACTTACCGTGAAAAATTTCTGCTTACATTTATCCTTGACACATTTCTAACACCCTGTATGTATAATTTTACTATTAGATAACCTTTTACCATTTTCCGAATGGTCCGTGTGATTTTAAACTACAAGGATATCTTCTTGGTTCTTTGGTCTGTTCTTACGCTGATTCAAAAATGACATATGCCATTCATTATTCTCTATCAGGTCAATTTGTTAAAATAAAACTTTCTAGATATTTGAGGTTTTTGTTATATTGTTAGTGAATGATTCATCTAGTAGCCTATTTTAACTAATATATGCATACAGGCTTTACAATCCTTGTAGATTTCTAGAAGCGAAAAAATATTAAAATAGGCTGATCAAAGATGAATCGCCTCTTTAGGAAATTCTGGTTTTGCTGTAGTAATACCACATCCCTCTTTTGGCACCAGCATTAGACGGCAAGAAAGGTGACGTCCAATTGGTTTTGATAAACTCCATCTAGCATTCGAATATCGTTGTGAAAAGGCTCTTCCTGTTCTTCATTCAATTCTCCGCAATTTGCTATGCACTTTAATTGTTTTTTGGATCAGGAAAAGCTCTATCTCTTAAGCAATCAGCCTTAATGAACTGTGCGTCTGATTTGTCTTGGAGGTTTTGTTCAATGCAGTTGGTGAAACGTTTCCAGGTAAATCGGTCTTACTTAGTTATGGTGAGCAGGAAATGGTAGGAGTTTGGGCTTTTCAAGCAAAGTTGTTATTAGGATTTGAACTTGGTCTGGATATGATGCAATAGGCTGTTAAATTGCTTTTATGTTGGAATGAATAGGTGCTTTTTGTGTTGTGTAAATTTGTCAAGCTCTTGTGTCAGTCTCATGTGATTCTAGCCAGGCAGATCTCTAGGCATTGAATGGTTCTTTCTGCAATTGGATTTCCGAAAACCCAATGAAGGCTTATTCATAAAGGTGTTCCTAAACAATATCACAAAGAACGGGGGACAAATTAAAAAAGAGCAAAACCATTGTGGTTTGCCCATATCCGAGGTCGTATAATTAAGATGATGTGGACCGGAGGGTACACCATACCCTTAAACATCTCTTTATACTTAATACATTTTTAATATCATATTTGCTCTTAATCTTTTGTCAATACTCGTACTAAAATTCAATAATTTTAAAAAAAGCAATTTATATACCTATTTAATTTATTACGAACAAATCGAAAATTGAAATGCTCTCTATTCTTGCAATTCTTGCAATTCCATAATATGTTTGAACTTTTATATAGGAGGTCGGATATCTTAATTAGATCCATAATATTTATTCGCTATAGAAAAAATGAATAGTTTTTTATATTTATATTATTTGTATCGAGCGTTTACTATAGGTGTTTGATTGAGTGTGGCTCCGTGATCTTCTTTAGGTGCCTGTCAAATTCTACTCAATGCTTTGTGACTGCATTTAGCTGTCCTCTTCCAGGCGACTGTGGTCCGATTTCAGCATAGGCATGTGTGATCATATTGAAAGGCTTTGTGATTTAAGTCTAGGTTTTCTGCTTACACACAATGGCTGTCAATTTCCTGGCGAGGGAGGTCTGAATCCCATTTAATTAAGGTCGCATGGATTCAGTCAAAAGATTTCCGAATCCAGTCAGGGGTTGTGTGATTACTGACTGACTTATTCCTCCCTAAGCTTCCAAGTAAGAGTTGCAGCATAAAATTCCAGAGACCACTGTTAGTTGCTTCAGATTCAAAGTAACCAGAATCGTTAACCTCCTTTCTCAGCTTAGTTACGTCTCAGTCTCTTGTTTAATTCTACTATTTAATATTATAATTATCTTTTATATTACATTAAATAATTAGTTTCAATCATTTTTGCTTGATCTTCCTATTAGTCAGACTTTTATTATGCTCTATTCTCGTTATCAATCATATTGAGGACTGGGTACACCTCATAATGATTGAAATTAAGCCACCTTGTGTCAGAGATTGCATCCGATGAACTTCTTATTCGATTTTGCAGCGGCTGACATCTGTCTTTGTGACGCTTATTTTGTATCTTTCCCTAAACAGCTAGTTCTCATTGATTTATGCACCAGATGGTTCCGAATCGTGAAAGTTCTACATTAAAATGTACTTATATAATATTATTAATTATTATGAACTTATTAACAAAGATATGTACATGATTGAACAGTAAGGGTATTTGTTTCTTTTAAGCAAGGTAACTGAGAATCTACTCTGTCACTAAACAGGTATTCATTATCAGTTGGTTCAGTTTTGATCTTGCTTCACTTCTAAGCCTACCCGTGTGAATTCCAATTTCTGTTCAAATTCAAGCTAAATTGATTATGATCCTATTTAACTTTGTCATTGACTTCATATTTAATTATTACTAGAAACAATTCTGCAAATCCAAGTTAAAGAAGGAAGTTACCCACCACAAATTTACTTATCATACAATGGATTCGAATAGCCAAATTCTCTGAATCAAATTTATCCTCTTTGTTAATTTTATTAGGGTCTGTTGTGTGGCTTTGTAACCATATTTGGCTAGTAGTGATACACTTATAAGTTAATTGAAGTCTACTAAAGTTAAAGTTTCTGCTTTCAGTCCTCCCCAAGCTATGTTGCTTCTCCGGCGGACGTATACCAAGGCAAGCTCCAACTTCCCACCGTGATACCAGTCACAGCGGTAACCTCTCTAGTAAACAGTGTCAGCTTATATTGTTATAATACAAAAGGTTTCTTATCGTCATCTAAAACGTAGCCATTTATTCACACTAGGTTTGTTCAATCACGCGAGCTAAGAATAATTTAGGATACTAGTATTATGGGGTTAGTGAAAAAGTATTGACGACTCAACCTCAGGTGTTGAGGCAGATATTTCAAAATAATTATTTGTATTAAAATATTTCGTACTTTGCCAGTAAATTGGTCAGTGTGTCTCTTTCTCTCGTCCAAACTGAAATTAAAATTATTTTTCTTGCTCTAAGCAACATTCTTACCATAATTGATCCTGATTATACTGAATGTCTACGAAAACCCCAATACCATCCAAAAGAAGCGTCATGGAATAATTTATATAGTTTACTCTCAGCGATTTTGTGAGAAATGATCCCATTATTTTTTCAGTTAACATCTGACCGGGATTTATGATCATGATACCATCTTAATCCATTTTAATTTTGGTTTCAGAGATTGAAAAATTAGGAATTGCGACTTTCACGAACAAATTTAAACAACCAATTTGTTCACAATAATTGATGATACGATAAAAATTATTATCTGCGATAAAATTATTATGCAATTGGTCATATTTATCTCTCTATTGCTTTTAAAGCATGTAATTTATGAGGGTAAGGCTAAAATAATATACATATTTATTTATTGGAATTTTGGGGATAATTTTCTGATGTATATATTTTTACTTATATATTAAAAATAAGAAACCTTTGTTTCAGTGTTTTAAAATGGCAATTGCCAGGATGAAAATGTAGCTGAAATTTATCCGTCCATAACTTAAGCAAATCACAAAACGCTCTCACTATTTTTAAGAATTAGGCAACTTCTATAAAAGAAAAATTTTCTCTTCTAAACTTTTCATTTAATCAAAACTAGATTTTTCTTCTCTCACTTTTCTCTCTTTACCTTCCTAAGTCTCTTAGTTTATGTAGTCTATTATGCGTATATAACTAATATTTTTATACAAAAACTTAAAATTTTACTCTACGTCTTTCTTCATCTAAGTTAATTTCTCCACGTTTCTCGCAACAGCCATCTTTTATAGGTGCATCAAGTGAAAAATGTTTGAGAGCTACGAGTAAGCAATTCGTGTTCTCTTAAACGATGTGTTTCGTCTAGTATCTTATATAGCTAACATGATACTCACTTTCATCACGTCTTGTCGCCAACTTAAAATCTCAAATCCCACCCTTACTAATGAACTGCTTCATTATATCCCAACTGAAAAATATCAAATAACATTGCTACGAGCTCCTAACTTCCCGAAAGAGTGTGTACAACCAAGGAGACGCCCAAATATGAAAGAATGAGTGTGAATAATTGCTCCTCAAAATTGGTGCTTAATTTAATCATAACTGGTTTGTACATTCATTGGTTAATGAAATTATTCACTAGCTGCATATTACGTCATGCTCACAATTAGATTCAATATTTGAACTGAACTAAACTTATGAATATTTTAAATCTTGTGGAATTTTTTGCATTTATATTTTAGTAATTAATTAAGTGTTTAGAAACTGAATTTTTGCCAAGGGATCTTGTATCATTACCAAAAGTTGAGAGATAGTATCTTCTATTTTATAAAAAAATAAGAAGGACTCAATAGTGCCATTGAAGAGTTGACTCTTGAATGTCCAAACGGGCGCCATGGATCTTATCGCTCCCCAAGTTTCATCCCAGGAACCAGGCACAAGTATTTCTTTTTGAATTCTGGCGAATTTATTTTTAAACACATTTATTCTTAACTAGAAAAAAAGGACGAATGAAATAAGGGATTATTGTAAAGAGACCTTTAGTGTCTTGTGGAATTTGGAAATCAAAAATCAAATCGCCCCAATTCTTAACCCATTTGGGACGACTTATGTATTACATAAATACTAGAAAAAGTAAATCTTGAAACTAGTAAAAAGTGATACCAATAAATTAGAAACAATTTTTAGTCTCGGGAGAATCTACATCTCACAATGTTTTTCGTTCGGTCGGTCGGTCGGTTAGTCGGTCGGTCGCCGTTTGGCTTTTTTGGGGGGGGTAATAAGATTGTAACTATTCGGCCTATTTAAACGAAATTTAAAAACTTTTTGTTCTTTTTCATTTCCCTTCGAATGATATAATTTCTAAGGTGCTACCAAAGTCACTCTGGGAATTATTAAAAGTTTTGAAGATCGTTTGGTCATTGATCAGAGAAAGTGAGAGCACGTGACTTTGGTCAGCAGACTTTGTTTAAAATAGGGTTAACCACAAAAAATGTGTCTTAATATAAGCGCTCATATATTAGAAGACTTTATTGCATGATGGGGGAAATCCAGAAATTGAAAGACAAAGTTATTTTTCTTTATTTCGCCTGGATCTAAGTGAGTGCGAAGCGGTTAGCTGGAAAATAGTCTTTTTACGTTTAGAGAAAGCAGAACTGATTAAATCATCAGTTCAGTGATCTCAGTGAGGCTGATTCTGTGTATTCAATTCAGAAGATTCCTTTTCTTTCTACACATTTGCGACCAGGTTCGAAACGCTGAGTACCCATTAACCTAAAATACATAAATATTACCAAGTCTTTTAGATAACCTCTTCACATTTGCAACAATACCACTAAATTAAATTTTAAAAACGATTTCTTTGTATTCAAATTACTCATTGTTACAAAAAATGAGTTTCTAAAATATCAGCTTTGATAAGAGCGATGGTTTCTGAAGGAACATATCTTATACCTATCGAAAAAGTAGAAAAAGATGTATTTTTAAAGACTGTTTTGAAAAATAACGAGAAATAAGTCAGGAATAAAGAAGTCGGATGGTCTTTCTGACCCAAAAGACGTTGATTTATGGATAATCACGAGTATATCAAGGTGGGTCAATCTGCCACCCTAAAGAAGGTCGAAGCGGTATGTGAGGTCGAGATGACCTGGAAGCACTAAAATCTTTAGCAAATTTTCTCTCTTGACATGTTCTGTAAACAGTGAAAGCTTCGGCGAATGTCATCTTTTGAGATATATTGAAAACAGTGAAATCTCTGGCTAATGCCGCTTGTTGAGATATTTTTGAGGCACAGAAATCTTCGAGAATATCATCTCTTGAGATAAGAGGGAAAAGCTGCAAACTTCCGCGAATGTTATATGTGAGAGATATATCCTTTAGGCAGTAAAAACATAGGCAAAGGTAATTCTCTACCCTTTTTTTTATCTATCTCACACTTGTTACTAGCAATTAGGCAAGAGTAAAATACCTCAGCCAAAGCCATTGCTATTAAAATTCAAACAATCAAGAAATAGTTGTTAAGAACATTAGTGGTATTAAAAACAAATATAATATCAATATATGTTATTTATATAAAATATAAAATTAAAATAAACACGAATATATAAAAAAACTAATATTACATTTTGAAAGAACAACCATTAGCTTTTAACTTCCACACATTTTAACTCGCTTAGATATTATAATATTCAGTAATGGCACAATGAATCCAAATTTCTGTTTCGGATGAGCCATCGGTCAAATAACTAAACCAACATCCGCCTAAATAATGTATGCTATAACAATTAATTATAGTCCACTGCTTTAACTCTTCTACTCCTCGAAGATAGGACTAGATCTTCTTTAAAAAAGTATTATTTCATGATTTAAAAACATAAAATGTCATAATACCAATAGTAATTTAAATTTTATTTCATCGATTTGTTTGCATAGAATAGAATTTAATAAACTAGAAAAATTCAAAATATTACAATGCGAAAATAAATATATATTTAAACTTAAAATAATATCGGCCTTTTAAATGGAAAAATATTATGCTGTGAAATAAATCGGCCAAATTTTTATACTGTGACATAAATATGGCAAAAATAATATACTGCGACATAAATATGCTATAAATATTATACTGCGACATAAAAAGGTATGTATTTGGAAGCATAAAATAACCTGAGGCTTGGAAATGGCAGAGTTTATTTATATTTGTAATTGTGTTTCAAGCGCAAATATTTGAACATAAGTTGACAAGTGAAGTGGTCAAATTAATGTAAGTGAAGTTGTCTGTAAAGTATATAGTCTAAGTCGCCCCCCAAAAGCTACTTGATCAATAGGGATTGCCAAGGCAGGAAAGAATACTGAACCTATGACTCTCCTTAAATGCGCTGTTAAAGGAGAGGATAGTATGTATGACGTACTTCTCTTCTTTCTTAATTATTGGGATTAAAGGGCCATTCTTTCATAGTGATAAAGGCTACTGACCACTCACGAAAAGAGGGTTACTTCCTTCTCCGGTTTTTGCCCCCTTGTCAGCCTGAGACTTTCCCTATCGAAGAAGCACATGGCTGAAGCTGGTTCATCCAGCTTTAGGGCCTCTCTTTTGGCGGTGGAGAGAATTGGTTTTCCTCCCCTCCCCCTCACCTAAAAAAGACAGAAAGAAGAGAAAGAAGACCAAGCTCGGCACTTCCGGTCATGAAGCGCCCTGTGGTCGGTTGATCAAACCAAGCATACTACTAAGAACACTAGCATTGTTAGTATAACCTCTGCCTTTTATGTTTTTGAAGGAGATAGCACTTTTATTGCATTTTAGTGAAGTTTGTCTTCACTGCAATAAGGCCCTGGTATCTTCTTCAATTGCTGTGTACATCGGCCAACTGGAACTATTGCCAAGGGTCTTTCTCCTCATCCTGGATTTTAACTGTATCAATTTCTCTATAGAAGGGGGGCTACTTGATTAATCCCAGTAGTTAAACCTTTGCTGATCTAATCGAAAAGTTAGAAATGGGTGTTCTCAATGTGAATTAGTTGACGCATCACTGCCTGAGAACCGGTTTATTTTCTTGTCTTGAACTGTCGTTGTTCTCACTAGATGCACATGTCTTTGTGTCGCGGTTGCTTATGAACTTCGATGGCGCTTAGAATGGGCGCGGTGTTCTGCATTTTGAGAAATGACTAAGTTCCCTATTATTCGCAGAGCTTATATCAGTTAATTAGAGCGTTGTGTTCTTTTCGAGCACCCTCAGTGCCATAAGGCTAACTTTCATTCCTATATATCATATAACCGCCATTCAAGCGGTGACTTACCTTTAGCGAGGGATGGTGTCTGATATGTTTCGATTGTAAGCGAGGCATGAAAGTAGATTTGTTCAACAGTATCTTGACAAAGGACGTACTGCTCCGTTCCTAGCGAATGGCTACTGTACTTGCTTTTTTCAATCCTGGGAGAGATTGCCTGACCCCTGCCCCTTTTATTCCGATTTTTCTAACCTCTTGCCTGTGCAATTTTAGGCAGAATTTTTTAAGTGTTAGAATAGCTTTGTCCTTGAAACCGAAAGCCACTGGTATAAATACTTCACAGAGCGGCTTTTGCAAGTTTAACTCCACCTCAGATGGAACTGCTATATGCGAGGCCCTCCATTGTAAACGACTACGCCAGGTTATTTTTCTATTTAGAGAAGTCCTATGATATTGCATGTCAATACGGTAACATGGAATGCTTCAAAATGATGTGGGTGATTGTACGCCTTCAATTTTCATACCTAAGTTCCTACGATATCATAGATTCAGTGTCTTAGCAGTGTGAGCCCTCTATGAGAAAATAAGGTAGGTTGAGTGTGTCCTGCACGGGAGAGTCCAGTGTCACACTCTTTGCAACGTTTTGCTTAGACAATACTTGGAAATCTTTTGGTTCTGCACATATGCCAACTCAAGAGGTTTTGGTTTTTCTAGGTCAAGACTAAGATAGGACATGTTTGTCACCATCCACATCTCCAAATTGAGGTAGAGGTTTTCCAAAATTTGGTTTTGTGGAGGTGATGGATTTCCACAGTTTACTTAGTCTTGTTTTTGCGGCCTTAGGGTCTCTTGTATTTGAGCCATAGACATTGTGCATTCCGTGACATTCAAGAGTTTGTTAACGATAGCGCTCATGATGTACTGTTTTATCGTTGCTTTGTTAGTTGAAAGGATGAGTACGGATGCATATTTGTATCAGATGCAATTGAGTGTGAATTGCTGAAAGTCACCTCGATCCCTCCCTTAATTATCCGTTTGGCGAACGGTGCTTTCGCACGTTTGCTATTGAGATTTTATTTATCGCTCCCGAAGAGATGCCACTCGCTCTACACGTATAGAGTGCATTATGCGCTTGTACGCGCGGGCCCAACGTATCCCTCAGTTGTTGATGGCTCTCACTGTAGCTGCAGGCGGACTTGACTCTGGCTATGCCACCAAGAAACACAAGTTATATTCTAAGCAGTTTAGTTTTAAGGCTAGGAAACTCGTTTGAAAGCTCGCTGTAGCTCTGTGTCCTCTTGCGCCTCTGGTTCATCCGAGAACCAGCGGACAGCACATATAAAAACTTGTCGCCAAGCTTCTGTTTCTAACTCTTCTTGAACACCAGGACTATTGTGTTTGACCCTTTAGGAGCACACTTCGTGTAAGAAGAGTAAGTCGGATTTTACGCCGTATTCATTAAGCTTAAAGGTAGTTGGGCTTTATCGGTTACTGTGTTTGTTTTCACCGCCGAGCTTGTTCCAATGCACCACAGTGTACGGAAGATAACGTTGTGTGTATTGGATACTGGATTGTGATCTATAGTATCTGACCAAGTTTCTTGAGTGGTCTTGGTGCATTGGACTCTCCACATCTCCTGGTTTGCACTATCCGTGGCCTTACGGTTGCGCGAGCCGTGTGGAGGACGAAATTATCTTCCATTGCAGAGAGTAAGCGGAGCAATGTGGGCGAATGGGATTTAGCGACTACCTGGTGAGCAGAGAAGCGTATGGCTCTTCTTCACGTTGATCAAATTGAATTGCAGGATCCAAATCAGTACTCCATGAAGTTCTTCAGACTGTGCGGCACATTCTCGTTGACTATCTCAGTTTTGAAAACCTTCTCGCACGATATCTGTCACAATTTTCGAGACGAGCTGTGGCGCTACCGCCTGTCCCTTGTACTCAACAGGGGTTTCTGTACTCCTAAAGTTGAATATTGGACTTTTTGGAGTAGGATGCTATCGTGCTTTTTACTTTAGTCTCTTTGTCTTTGGGATTATTAAGGCGACCGGGGCTCCGGGTCTCACTCACACGCCTAAGCATGCTTTATATTTTGTTTTTCGTTATATTATTTGTGTTATTGGGTTTGTCTTCGTTGTATAATATAGTCTAAGTCAGAAATTTAGGCGACTATGCGAATGGTGGCAGTCGCCAAGTAAGACACTTAAAAATTCTTTATAGCAGCAATTGAAAGTCAACACCACCTTGGAAACTACAAGCCAATAACAAATGAAACAACATCTATCTATTGTTAGATCTCTAAAGTAATTCTTCTCTAGCAAGAATATGGCGATAATAGCCATTATAAGCTAGAAGAAAAATTCCCAATAAATAAGTAGGAATTACTACCTCACTATAATATAGTTTTATCGTAATTTACTCGATGTTCATTTTTTTAGTAACAATACATATTCTTTATTATACAGTGTTACTGCATTAATTTCAATAAAACACTGTTTGCTACCTTATTTTCTATCCAATGAATTAATGTAGAGATTATAGTAATGCACCGAATCGAAACAGAAACATGCCCGATACTATAATTTATATACAGAATTTTACTATAACTCTCAGTCATATACTGGGTATTATCTGGAAATTACAATTAGCTAATCTATAAAAATATACAGGACAATAAAAAAACTATATGCTATTGTATTTTCTATATAGTATGTTGCTATAAAGATGATAGTAATAAACTGACTTAAAGATTACTGTAATTTTAATAGCAAAAATATATACTTTTGTTATATACGAGGGGCGGTTAATAGGTTTTGCAAATCGGTAGGGCAAAACAAAGGAAGGGGAATGGCTGTTTGGGGAAGTGTTAGGACAAGTTATGACAAGTCATGACCTGCAGCCGCACGCTCCTGCCTCGTATATTTAAAAAGCAGTAGCTGATCGTAGATCGTGAGTCACAAATATTTCAACAATAGAGAAGGTTGAGCACCGCAAAGTTATCAAATTTTTTACCAAGGGAGGCAAGAATGCAAAAGAGTTCCATTAACGCATGGTTGCAGTGTACTCAAACACTGCCGCTTCCAATGCAACCATTTCGCGCTGGAATAAGGAGTTCCGCCATGGATGTGAGTTTCTTGAAGATGACCCCTGTCTAGAACGCCCGTCAGACGTGACAAACGAGGACAATGTGGCACGTGTGGAGAGGATCATCCTCGAAAATCGACGGGTGAAGGTCGAGGAAATCGAGCGAGAACTTGGAATATCACAAGGAAGTGTTATCAACATCATACACGACAATTTGGCCATGACCAAGGACTCTTCCCTTCGGGTCCCTAGAAACCTCACACCCCATGATCGACTTTAACGTCGTCAAAGTTCGGAGAAGCTGTTGCTCCTGTACAACTAAGACCCGGCGGGATTCGAGTCACGCATAGTGACAGGTGATGAAACATGGGTCCATCACTGAGATCCCGAGACCAAGCTCAAAGCATGGGCTGGAAGCACAGGGGCTCTCCGACCCCCATCAAGTTCCGGACCCAACCTTCAGCTGGGAAGTTCATGGCCACCATCTTCTGTGATTCTGAGGGAGTGTTGATGGTGGACTATGCATCTAATGGAAAAAAGATCACAGGTCAATATTACACCGAGGAACTGGCTGGGTTGAAGAAGTGCATCCGTCAGAAGCGGCATGCCAAGTTGACAAACGGTGTCCTGCTCCTCCACGACAATGCCCCTGTCCACAAGGCCAGAGTTGCACAAGCTGCCCTGCGCCAGTTTGGATACAAGGAGCTCAGATCTGGCCCCTAGGCGACTGCTTTTTATTTCACCAGCTCAAGGCTGCACTGCGTGGACACCGGTTTGGGGACGAGAAGATGTCCAGCTTGCCGTCCAGGAGTGGATTGAACAGCAGTCGGGAGATTTCTGGTTGTCGGGAATTCGAAGCCTCAGGGACAAGTGGCGCAAGTGCATTAAAGTTGAGGGTAGTTTTATTTAAAAATAATAAAAGACTTTTCCTCATATCTCCTTTTATTATATCCGAATTGCAAAACTTATTGACCGCCCCTCGTACATAGTATTACTTAATAAATTAAAAATACACTGCATGAACTGTATTTTATATATAGTATGTTACTGTAAATATTAGTGTAATACACTGAATTGCAACAATAACATGGCGATAATATAACTTGTATTGTACAGTATTTTACTGTAACATCTGTTTATATAACGCATGCTATCGTAAAAGTTAGTTACGCAATGTATAAAATATACAGTACCAATGAAAAACCATATGCTATTGTATTTTATATAGAGTATGTTGCTATAGAGATTCTAGTAATACTCTGGCTTAAAACATACTGTATTTTTTCAGAACTACAATATATTTATTTTATAAATAGTTACTTCATAAATATCAATAAAATACTGTATACTATTGTATTGTATATCAAGTATATTACTGTAGAGATTATAGTACTACACTGAAATACAGGAATAACATACAGATAGTGTAATTTGTATAGAATTTGCTACTGTAACTTCCAGTCACATACTGCATGTTATCGTAAAAGTTCTAGTGACAAAATGTTTACAAAATTACAGTATCATATACTGTGTACTAAAAATGGCTGCAGAGCTGCGTACGAATGGCCTATCCACTTAATATTTCTTGAATATATATATATATATATATATATATATATATATATATATATATATATAATCAGGTAAAAGGCCACGTTAGATACATGTAGGGTTAAAGCCAGTCACCACGAAGACAGGGAGGGGGCTGTCGGAAGGATGAACTCTGGCTGGAGCTGCGCGTTAATTGTTGGTTTATCTATTTGGATGAATATGGCTTAGGCCATTAGCAGTCTCCTGCGGTTTTCGAGTCGCGGTATGATTGAGTAACAACAAGAAGTAACAACAAGGAAAGAAGGTACCCTAGGAGACCTTACGGTCCATTCAAAGAGGGTACCATTGGACTTGCAATCGAGCGGGCACAAGGCTGCTCAATTGTTTTGCGTCCCTAAACGGCCACTTTTCAAGACTTTGTCTAGTCTTGACTTGAACTGGTCAACAGATTCACTGTTGACAACTTCCACTGGAAGTGCGTTCCACTTACCGCAGATACTATAGGTGAAAAAATTTCCACACAGATTGCGGTTGTAACGCTTCAGTTCAAGTTTGAAGCCGTGATTGCGCGTTCTGTTCTCACTCAGTGTGAAAATATCCCGGTAGCCAACATTGTCGAACCCTCGAAGTATTTTGAAAACTTCGATGAGCTGACCACGCAGTCTACGGGTTTCCAGCGAGAACAGATCTAATTCCCTTAGTCTATCCTAATAACTTTTATGTCAGATAGAGGGAATCAGCTTGGTTGCCCTGGCTTGTACGCGTTCCAATCTCGCGATGTCCTTTCGGAATGAAGGACTCCAAAATTGTACGGCATACTCCAGGTGCGGTCGGACAAGTGAGTTGTACAGGCACAGTACAATCTCCTGGTTCCGATAACCAAACTAGCGCTTAATATAGCCTAGCATCCTTTAGGCCTTTTTCCCGGCCTCAATGCACTGTTTCGAGAACTTGAGGTCACTAGTGATAGTTACACCCAAGTCCTTCTCAGTGTCGGTGGATTCAATAGCAGTGCCCTTAAGGATATACTGAGATTGGGGTTTCTGTGGCCGATATGCATCACTTTGCATTTATGAAGGTAAAAGGCATTTGCCACGTGTCCGACCACTCCCCAATCTTTCCAAGATCTTCCTGCAGGCGGGCAGTATTTCCATCCTTTGCAACGTTCATACCAAGCTTGGTTTTGTCGGCAAATTTTGAAATCTTGGCAACCATGTCACCGTCCATGTCGTTGACGTAGATGATGAATAGTAGTGGTCCCAGGACAGAACCTTGAGACACCCCGCTAGTAACGTGCACCCACTCAGAAGACTGTCCATTTACCACCACCCGTTGCCGTCTGCCACTTAGCCAGTTCTCGATCCAGCCGGCTACCTTTCCGTCTATGCTAAGCGCTCGCACTTTCCGGAGAAGGCGGAGGTGTGGTCCCTCTTTAAAGGCTTTCTGAAAGTCTAGGTAGACCACATCCACCGCCTTGTCCCGATCGTGCTCACTGAAAACGAAGTGGAAGAATTCTACAAGGTTCGTCAGACATGACCGTTGCCTTCGGAAGCCGTGCTGGAAACTCCTCAGTAGCAGGTTGGACTTTAAATACGACGTCACTTTGTCCACCATGATGCTTTCCATGAGTTTACCGACTATCGAAGTCAGACTGATAGGTCGGTAGTTCGACGGTTGGTTACGGTCTCCTTTCTTGAAGATAGGAGTCACCTCTGCCTCACGCCAGTCTCTAGGAACGCATTTGGTCCGGATTGACATGTTCAAGATAGCGCACAGATGTCGTGATACTTCATCGCACACTTCTTTCAACACTTTAGGTAGAAACCCGTCCGGTCCAGGGGACTTATTCGTCTTTAGGTCCGCGATTTTTTTCTTTATTTCTCCTTCGGTGAAGTCCATTGCCTCCAGCTTTTTCCCTGAGTAGGAATCCGTCGGCTGGGGAATGGGACCACACGCTTCAGTAAGCACTGAAGAGAAGTAGTCGTTGAGGAGGTTAGCATTTTCTGCATCTGAATGCTTTAATGTCCCCTCCTCATTCCTCAAATGGCCAATCGTTCGACGGATTGGTTTACGGCTGTTCACATATCCAAAAAACTCCTTGGGATTCTCTTTACAGAGTCTCGCCACTCGGAGTTCCTCAGACTGCTTAGCCGCCCTTATGCTGGACTTTACTCTCCTGGCTAGCCTCTGGTATTCGTCAAAGTCACCCGAGATCTTCGATTGCCGGTACACATTTCTCTTCTCCCTAAGCAGTTGCCCGATTTCTCGATTAAACCACTTTGGTTGAACAGAAGACCGACGGGGGCATTTCAGAGGGATAAAACGCGATTGAAGACTTATGAATGTGGTTTTGAAACTGTTCCAAGAGTCTTCAACAGCATCGCACTCTTCTAGCCTCGCGTCAGTTAGTCCCGCGCGTAGACCTGCAAAGTCTGCTCTTCTTAAATCCAGTTTCCTTGATTTACTAATTGCAGTCTCTACCTTGGGGACTTTGACTACAAATCTAATTAGTCGGTGGTCACTGCCACCGAGCTCTTCGCCAACAGAGAGGTCCTCAACGATGTCATCCTCAGAGGTGGAAACCAAGTCGAGGATATTGTCTCCTCTCGTTGGCTCTCTCACCCATTGAGTGAGGAACTCGTTGTTCGTGAACTCCAGGAGTAGTGCGTTCTCGCCACAGGGTTCTCTAGTTTCCGAGTCAACTTATGTGATGAAATCACCCATGACGATACACAATCTGTCTTCTACAAGTTCTCCTAGTAGCTGGTACAGATCTCTGTCCTTTTCAACGAGTTGGGCAGGAGGTCTATAAAGCACCAGGGTCCTGTATTTGGCAGGACCTTTTCTCTAGGTAAACACCTAGTAGTTCATGGTCGGATACGATGTTGCAATCCGTCGAGTTGAGAGTATCCTTGACATACAACATCACACCGCCACCCTCTCTGTCTGGCCTATCTTTCAAGAAGAGCTGGTAACCGGGAATCGTGAATTCGCCTTCAAAGTCTCGGTTTGAGGTTTTTAGCCACGACTCTGTTATGGCTACCATTTCGGGTTCTTCCGTCGCTACGAGGCCACGGAGCTCAGGAAACTTGTTCCTGATTGACCTCGCATTGAACAGAAGAACTTTCAGGGAGTCCCCGACTGTAGGACTCCCTACGCTCTTTCGTTTCCCGGCTTGTTTGTTGGCGAGGCATCCCTTTTTGCGACCTCTGAGAAGGTCGTTCCTGGAGTGACACGGGCATACTGGCGTACGTCCGCTCTCACTCTGGGCCGGATACTCCTTTCGGTCCTCTCTACGACATCCTGGATCATGTTCGACAGAAATGCCTTTCCTTTAAAGGAAAGATGTACCCCATCCCTTTGGTAGAGATCATTTCTACCATAAAAGGTGCGGTACGGGTCCACAAAAAAGACCCCCTCTGCCGTACACAAATCTGCCAGGCGCCGGTTTAAAGACACATTCATCGAGTGAGCGGTCCGTGTTGGACCTCTCCTCGGGAGCATCCCGACTACCACGCGCTTGCGGGTTTTCAGCCCACAGTCGTTCACGGCACCCATGACCGTGTGGAGGATTTTATCTGTAGGGCCTACCCTACCTCCTCTCAGGTAGAGGTCGTTTCCACTGCCCATCAGAGCAACGACTGAGCTCTCAGAAATCTGTGATTTCTCAGCCTCTACTCTGATGTGGTGGTTACCACATCCTGGCAGGCAGCTTACCTTAACGCTTGTGCGAAGGCGGGCCGCTAGCAGGGGCTGCAGGTCCCGTGCCTGGGAATCGCCCACAAGGATGAACCTGGCACATTTGCCTGCTGAGCTCGGATTCTTTATTTTCTGAGGCAATCTCTCCGATTCCTCTCTCTTCCCCATCATGGTCTTTTCAGGCTTTTTTTTTCTTCTTTCTCTTATTCTTCTTCTTCTCTATCATCTTTTCCCCCTTGTCATCCTTTTCATTAACTCTTTCTACCTTTTCTTCCTCTATTTCTCTCTCTTCCTCTTTCTTCTTTCACTTTTTCGTCTTTTTTTACTTTTTCCCTTTTGGTGTCGCTGCCACATTCGGGCACGGGCTCTCTGCAGAGGTGGTGTTTGCCACAGGACTCGAGAGATCGTTTAATTTCTCTTCGAGTCTGTAGATCTGGTGGGAGTGCTCCTCCTTGAGCCTCTCGATTTTCTGTTCGAGGTATGTAGTTCTTTCCCTGTAGTAGGCGACTACTTCCTCCACTTCCTTCTTTAAAATGCAAGTGGTGCATACACTGTCTAGGTGGCATTTCGCATAGCAGCCTTCCGGGCAGTCAACGCACCACTTGTCCTTCTTACATGTGGCACACGTGAATTTAAGCGCTGCTGGACCTTTCTTTCCTGCCATTTTAAACACTATTTCTTAAGCTTGTGACCAATCAATATATAAAAATGGGTTGGTGAGTTCTCCACGCGTGAGTCGCTCCCGCCTATTGATCGGAGTCGTTAGGAGTCTTCCAGAAGGCACGCTCCATGTGCTGCTGTTCGTCCGACCGAGTCGTCAAGCCTCGGCGTGCCGTGGCTCCCAACCAAGAAGCACAGACGGTCCCCGAAGGGGCCATAGATTTCTCACCAGGTGAACAACAACGAAGCACACCCCTTACTAAACTCCTACTAGTTCCCTTCACAATGGCCAGGATCTCGGAGTAGCGTTCAATGGATATCCCGCCACACCCAAGGAACTCGACCCAAGGCTTTTTATTGGCCTGGCAACCAACCTGGGAACAAAGGGCCCTCACCTCGGACCGATGCTACCAAAGGCACCTGTCAACGGGCACTGGGAACGGTCGATAATTACGTGCCAGGGAAGGGGTTAACGGGGCACTACCCTCATCCCATTCATCGTGCCCCAACGCCTAGGACCCCTCTAGTCCTAGTCTCTCGCAACCAGTTAGCGTCGATTGGCGTTGTTTATAGAGGTTCCAAAGCCTCTCTTCTGACGCGTGAGGTAGCTGCCAGGTCCTTATATGTAGATAGAGGGAAAAAAGGGAAAGAGTGACATGATAGGAGTAGGCTTTTTTTTTTTTTGTGTGTGTAAGTGGGAAGTAAGATAAAAGTAAAAAAAAGAGAAGGATAGAGTAGAAAAAAGAAAAGATGCCGCACTTAGTCTGGAATCTCGTTTCCGACCAAATCGACAAGGGAAGCCCTGCCAGGGGTACCCAGAAGAGGTACCCCCGCCGACATAGCTCGAAAAGTCAAAGGTCCACACAAGCTCTCTTCCCGCGATAAGGGGGCGTCACCTCTCCCTCTGGTTTCTTTTGAAAGAGAGAGAGAGAGAGTTTTGAGAGAGAGGTGTTCCTGTTTAACGTTTTATGGGTTAAAGTGAAGCCATGAGAGTTGGTGTATTTCTTAATGGCTCCGTCTTGTTCGTGAGCGGTCAGTCGCCTCGAGAGAGTTGGGGAGGTCACGCCAATGTACTTAGAATTACAGTGTTCCCAGTTACGGACTTTGCACGAATATTTTGACAGTACGTTAGTCTCCTGAATTTCTTTAGTCAGAGGGGGACAGCTGTTCTTTATAATGCACCTACTTTTTCTCTTGGTCTTGTAATATATTATCAGGTTGATAGTTGTATTAGGGTCGGTCGGAATGGCGTTTTGCTGTAAAATGGCTTTGAGAGCCGTGTCGTCTCCACGATAGACTGTGTTCAGAGTGTCTCTATATTAAGGTCGATGGCTTTATTCTTCAGCTTAGGGTGAGCCATAATACCAGCTGCCCAATCCACTTTTTTCCTTTATAGAGGTTCGATACTTTCATGTGGATAGCCTTTATTCACTAGAATGCGAAATTCTCTTCAGTTCAAGATCGATAGCCGTCCAGAAGAAGGAATGGGAAAATTTTATGTTGACTAAGGCATTAATAAGGGATCTTCTGTAGCGCTTTAGACAGTCAGAGGATCCAGGTTTATAGCTTTAACGTGCACTTGGGTTGTATATCTGGACTAACTAGAACTGATGAGAATCCTGGGAAAGGACAGCCCAAATAAGACAGCTAAGCGAGGAACTAAAAAACATCATTGAAAAACAAAAGGATGTCTGAGATGATATCATAGAGAGGCTAGAGAGGCAAAGCAATCCTGTATATTTTTGAAATAACATCCGAAGACTTTGAAGATTGCCTTCCAACCCCAGAACACGAATGAAAGTAGGCGACGACACCATAGATGTCCTGGAATCTCTCGAAAAAATATTTAGAAACCACTGGAAAGAGATTTTTCCGATATCGCCTGAAAAGAAGGATAACTTGGATCAGAACTTTGAAGACCAGCTGCTCTAGGACCTAGTAACAATTATACATAGGATCCACCCACATCCGTAAGTAACTAGAAAGAGTAATGTTAACTCTGGCCTCCCTATCACCATTGAAGAGATAATAAACACCATAAGGTTTTTCAAACAAAGGGTGCCCGGTTGGTCTTGGTTTACGAAAAACAACCTCGTGAATGCCTCATGTCAAATTATTCAGGATGAGGTAAACACCATGAATGCAGCCCTAAATACAAGCTACTTCACAGATGGGTATAAAAATGGCTAAAATCATCTTCATCCCAAAAGGGAACAAGTCCCCAGACATGGTGGCTAACTGCCGCCCAATATCTCTCCTCGAGATACCCGGTAAAAGCTGAAAGGCTACAAGCTTAACTAAGCGAGTTAAGTCCTCACAAACCGCAATGGCATTGCTTTGGTCCAAAAGGGGGGCACAAATACGATTCTGGAGGTCTAACGGAACAGATCACATATTGCCAACCGAAAGGCGACTATGTAAACATCGTGGTGAGGGATGTATAGAAAGCCTTAGACAAGGTATGGCTGGAAGGATTTTAATACAAATCATAGGCCTTCATCTAGATCCACGTCTGGACTGAGTCATCTGTAAATTCATCACGGACAAAAGAGAGCGTCTCATGATCGAAAGATAGAGAGAACCAGAGTTTGAACTCAAAGTGGTCATTCCTTAAGGGAGCAGCCTGAGCCCCCTGCTCTACCAAGCCTTCACCATCGACTTCCCTATTCTGATACACAGGGACACGATGTATCTGCTATTTGCAGATGATATCTTACAAATCGTCTCTAGTATGAAGAGAAAAGCAAGGGTGCAAGCGATTCAAACGATAGTGGAAATTTCTAACGTTAACTAACATGAGAGACGATGTAAGATCCAAACTAACTCGGAGAATTTAGGATCGTCCCATTGAGCCGCAGACTGACGTAGCCCTTTTTGATAGATGGGAGGAGATATATTTACTCGGCCGAAGGCACCATCCTAGGCCTAAAAATCTCGGATCACGGATACTCAAGACACTACACAGAGAGACAGAATCTGCGAAGAGAGAAATCTCCAAGCTATCCAGATTTAGAGATTCTAGTTCGGCCAACATCAGGAAAATACACCTAATGTTCATCCAGGCTAAGCTAATCTACCTTGCAGTAGTGATTCAAGTGGCCAACAGGACCTCTATGAAGAAGCTCCAGCGAGTGCAAAAGTTATGCAACCGTATATATTACCAAAGCCAGAAGGTGCGACCATCTTCGGCAAAGGGATTTGCATTGTAGACAACGCCTGGAGCCTCTTAATGTCGTGACACAGAAACTGGTCAAGAAGGTGTGGTCAACACTGGCGAATAATATCATCCTGGAACTATAAGGAACAGGTTGCCACATCATCATCCCTGACAGATTGCGAGAGAAAGTCACCCATAATCGACGGTTCTCAAGTACCAAACACTGCTCTGAGGAACCTATTCACGATGAAATAACATTACAACACAGGCAGACAAACGTTTCCTTTTTAACAGAACAGAAGAAATACAATTAATACAAGTAGAACGTGAGCTGCTATACTCGACCGCCTACAAAGGTTCGAAAGCTCAAAGTTAACCAAGTAGAATAAGTAAACAACACAAAGGAGAGGAACTCAAGTACAAATAAGAATAAGTTTAAGAACAAACAAAAACTAAAACAACAAATATATTGAACAAAACCAATAAGACGAAAACATCAAAAGTAAATAAATGCAAGCGAGTCCCTCTACACCAGGGCAAAACCTTCCCTTCTTTTATCTTTTTCATAAACTATCTTCTACTACTATCCAAATTATCTTCCACTATTGAGTATATCAAATCATCATTGCTCATTCCCTGTAGATTTACCGCCACGATCGAAAGTGGTACAGGAATAAATTAGGTCTTTTTTGAGTGTTTTTTCTCGCCTAACAGACTCAGTGAAACAACTTGTGAAGGGAATAAAGAGAGTACAAGTTTTAGTAAATAACGCTGCTATTGCTGTAGTCTTTAGCAGTAAATATATATATATATATATATATATATATATATATATATATATATATATATATATATATATATATGGTAATGAAACCACACTATAGGAGCCATAAGTTAATTTACGGGACGAGTTTTAGTTTGTAGTTTATCGTATACAGAGGTTTCACTATCATATACCCATACTCCCCATTGAATCTTTTTACTTATATATATATATATATATATATATATATATATATATATATATATATATATATATATATATATATATATAGATATGCGTTATTAAAGTCAACAGCTGCGGCAGCGTTATTGATTTTGACTTGCAATTTCTTGATTTGCCTTACAAGTCTCTTAACAGGAACTTCGAGGAGAGAGAAAATAGCCACAAAGGAAATATTTTATTCCCAGACGTCTTTCGACCAAGGGGTTCATCTTAAGGGAAATATGGTAGTAACTCTTATAAATTTACAATTTCAATTACAATTAAGTTTAAGTGGGGGGGGGCGTGTGAGGGGAGGACGATAGGGTGTGTGGAGAGATAGAGAAAATAGACAAGTTGAGAAGAGAGAAAGAAGTGTGGTAGAGGTGCAAAGAGATGCCTAGGGTCTGGTGATCAGACTTATCACTTTTATTTGTTTTCTTGGTTGCGTGTATTCATTGTTGTTGTGTTGGTTTTTTTAATAATTATAAAATTAGAATTATTAAGGGCGTTCAAGCCCTTTGTCGTAGCAACTTTAGTATTTTTTGGTTTGTGTTGTGCACTGTTTACTTTGTATAGGTTTTAAATACATTTAAATGCGTGCTTATTGTTTTGTGTTTTTTTTTGTGTGTGTTTATAATAATATTCTTGTTTCTTCCTTTTCTTCTTTCTTCTTTGGTATTTTTCTTCTTTCGAAGTTCTCGTCGTAATTGGTGGGTTTTTCATCTCTTGGTAGGGAAGTCTTTTACGGTAAGATGTCGTAGTAATTTTTCGAGTTTTTTCTTTGTTCTTATGATTGATCTTGTTTTCACAAGTATTTCTTTGTCTCATTTTACGCATAGAACGGCACTTCGTCTCCGCCAGCCACTCGGTTGGCGGAGCTGGGGAATCTGGGGCGACAATCAGCTCTTCTGTTCTGTTTAATCATCTGGATGATTTCATCACTCAGTTCACGATTAACCAGATCCTGCATTTTCCGGGTCCGTTCTTCAATGACTTTGTTAATGGGAATTATCCCCGCCTCTCTGTGCAGGTCTTCTTGCCGTCTTCTTTCATGCCTGCGTGTACCCGTTATTAGGTACATGCATTTATTTTGCACTACTTTAAGACGCCTCTTTTGTGTTTTTGAGACACATGAGAGGGTGGAGGCGGGGTAAAGCAACGTAGATCTTACAAGGGCATTGTAGATCTTCTTCTTGTTGCTTTCACGTAGATCTCTGAAACTATATAGAGTTCTGACAGCGGACGAGGCTCGAGAAATTCTTTCTTCGACGTGCTTTTTGTACCCGGAAGAGGTGATTTTCATACCGAGTACATTGCATTCGTTGGTGTAGGGGTATCGCGTATCCCCCACACGCACGACTGCCCTTGAGGTGCGCCCGATGGGGACCACCTTGAATTTCTCTTGGTTTGTTCTTATTTTCCACTGAGCCTCGTAGTTATTAAGGTTCGCGATTTCCATCGCTGTCATGCGAGCTTGCCACGGCGCATTCCTCCATGGAGATACGATTATCTGGCTGAAATCATCGGCGTATTGAATATTGAGGGAATTGGGGTACACAGGGTCTGGGACATCCGCGGTGTATATCGAGTAAAGGGTGGGGGACAGACCCCTCCCCCCCTGCGGGAGGCCCGCAGTAAGCGGAAAGTTTGGTCCGTCCGTGCACCCTAGACTGACATACGCTGCTCTCTCCATGACATAGTCACAGAGAGTTCTTTCTAAGTTTTCACTTAGACCCAGCCGTAAGATCTTATACTGCATGCCCCGCTGCCACACCTTATCAAACGCCTTTGACACATCCCGACAAACGATATCCACATAACTCCTGTCTAGTTTGGCTTGGAAAAGCTTTTCCGCTATGAGATTAATTGCCATTTCCGTACTTCGCTTCTTTCTAAACCCGAATTGGCAAGGGTTGTAGAGGAAGTTTTCTTCCAGGTGAGACACCAGTCTCCCGTTGAGGATCTTCTCAAAGAGCTTCCCGCAAAATTCCAGGAGTGAAATTGGGTGGTAGCTCTCTCTCAACGTAGGGTCCTTTCCTTGCTTGGGCAAAAAGATCATTTTTGCCGTTTTGTAAGCATCTGGAAAGTACCCTGTATTGAGACATGCGTTAAAAATTCGTCTCATTCCTTCGATGATGTTGGCTGGTGCCTTTTCGAAGTTAAGCTTCATAAGACCCGATTGGCCTGGGGCTTTCTGTCGGAATGAGCGGAGTGCGCCAAAGATCTCTTTTTCTGTGATCTCGGCGTCTCCGTTCCGCAGTCTATCCACCTGGTGATGAGGATGCGTTCGATGTATTTCCGTGTTAAGCTCGTCTACGACGTTGTTTTCGAACTCTATATCAAAATCTTCGTTTTCATCTTCCGATATGCTGAAGTTTTTTTCCCAATAACGCCGGAATATCACTTCGATGATATTTTCTGCAGTTTCAATGGATCCATCTTCTTTTTGGATTTCCATTTTCTTCTTTTTTTCCAGATGATCCTCTGAGACTTTTGACTTTTTTCCCAAAGTCCTTGGGAGATGCATCTTGATCGAGGCTCTCGATCACATCGTCCCATTGTCTCTGTTGTTGTTCGAGGATCAACTGGTTGAGCTCTTCCTTGATCTCTCTACTTCGTTTTAGCGAGTCAACTGATGTATTTCTGATATTTAACTCGTAAATGACTCTCAATTCTCTGTAGAGTTCTTTCATGTACCCAGTCTACCTGTATGAGGAGATGGTTTTATACTGGGTTTGGGGGATGCAAGCCCTATCTGCATTCATAAGATGTTCGTTGAGGTCGTCAAGTGCCTCGTCTATCTCCTCGAGAATTGCCTCGTCCAGATTTAGGGGGCGATAGGCCTCGAAGAGACCCACGTACAGTGCCCAGTTTGCTCTCCTGTAGTTTTTTCTGACTGTATAGGGTTCCTGTTGATGGTAAGTAGGATTTCTATATGATCACTACATGGTACCTGGACTGGTTCCATGTAGTAATTGAACGGCAGCTGACGATTAGCCAGACAAATTTCTGGTTTTGTGGCACTTCTTCCTCGAGTATAGGTTGGGAAGTCCGGGCCTATTCTATGGACCATGTTTCGGTCCATCATAGTTTCCAGGCACCTTCCGATTCCATTGAAGGTCCTGTACCCAGAATCCCGACATCTGGCATTAAGGTTCCCCATCTAAGAACGCGACTCTCCTGGGAGTTATTAGGATCCCAGTTGATCTGCAAAGATTTTCATATAATCTTTTCGCTGCGAGTGATGAAGTAAAATGATGGCCCTAAACTCCTCAGGGCTCCCGTCCACCGCCCTATGTGGGAACCTGCTCGGATGACTGCCCTTCATTAATTTCGTCTTAACTATGTCGGCCGCTTGGACTGACATAATTAAGAGCTTGCGTGGAAACTGGTTTGAGGCCTATCCCACAGCAGAAGCACAAGTCAGAAATTTTCTCGAATCTGGGGCAAAACTGCGAGTCCCGGACGGAGGAGAAATCCTCATCGCCCGGGGTCCCGGCCAGAATCATAGAGGGAAATACTCCCGTCTCTATGTAGTCGGATGCAGTTTTGGCGTACGTACCCGTGAGAGGGTGGCAAAAACTTAGCGGTCGTTGATTCGGCCGCTGAGGTCCCATCCCCCATCCATCATCACCCCTCATCCCGGCACCATCCGAGCGGGAAAACAACAGAAAACTGGATGGAAGCGTTCTTCTCATATCGAGGTCAAATCCAACCCTTGACTCTACCCCCTTTACCACTTCTGACATCACTTTTTTCACCCATAACTTTTTAACGACACATTTTTTACAGAGGAAGAAAAAAACAGCAAGAAAGAAGAAAGAAGACGCCCACGACGATGGAGGCCCTCCCTATGAGTGTCCCCCTATGGAATATGGCTGGAAAAAAGACCCCAGACAAGAAAACCGTGTCCCAATCCTTATTTTCATATTTAAGGATTGCACTGATCAGGCTTATTGACATCCCAAATGGTTTCATCGCTATATGCGGTGAGACCAAGGACATAGACTGGCTCCTATCTGATGAAGGGGCCGAAGTGCTAACCCCACCAATGATCTCTGCAAACAAAAGTGTTATTTGCCGAAAGGTAGAGAGCTGGATGGAATAGAACTCCCCGGCGGACATAAAAGGCGAGGTGGAAAGGAACCACACATAGGCTAAGGTCAGGGAAGTCATCAAATTTCGTGACCATACCCATGTATTTAAGTTGACCTTTCAAACTACCGAAATGGCTCACAAGTCGTCAACGGAGGGACTCCTTATTTTTAATATGAGGATCCCAGGCTGAATATAGAACACGAGAGATACCACAGCATCCAGATGTGCTTCGGCTGTTATGCTTTAGAGAAACATACAACTGTCAATTGCCCCCAAAAGGGGACAATTTGGTGCAGCAAATGCGCCGCATAGGGTCATAGATATGACTCCTGCAAAAGCACTGACAAAAAGTGTATGAACTGTAAGGGACCCCATCGAACGATGGCCCTAAACTGCCCAAAGAGAAAGGAAATCATCAAAAAAAGGAAGATGAAGAAAAGAAGAAGAAAAATAATACCTATGCAAGCACTGTGAAGAGAAGTGAAGGGATGGCCTCAGCAATGGCAACTCCCTCACCAATGGTCTTTACAAACGATATAAGTGCAAAGATACTGATCTGCATTACACATGCAAATGTGGCAAATGCGGTAAAACCTGGATGCTACAACCAGGTTTTAAACGCGCTATTAAAGGCTAATAACCTGCCATCCATCATCGTGCCCGATGACCCAAAATGCTTCAGGGCATTCAAGGATAGCATTATTAGAAATAGTAACAATCACGAAAAGGCCACTGGACTGAAAGAGGTCATCGAATCTCCCTCATCGGAGAAATCCGAAGAAAAGGACGAGAACAATGACAAAGAGGAACAAGAATCCACATCTTCGGATAGTGACGAGGGCCCATGCATTCGCACAAGAGCGACGAAGACTCGGTCAAAGACTCCTAGTCCTCCCCCGAAAAACGAAAAGCCTGGGCACTCCAGACCCACTCCACAGGCCAATAAAAGCAAAAAGACGATGAAGAAACACAGGAAAATACATCCCACAATGAAACGTAACTCACTAAGAATCATGAAAATTAATACCAAGGGCTGGACAGCGAAAAGAACTCTCTACGGAAATTTGTTCAGGGAGATTAATGCAGAAGTCATCTTCATTTCTGAACATGGGATTGAAACTCGTAGCTTCGAAATGAAGATCGGGAACTACGACGTGTTAATCACGAATTACTCTCAAGAGCGGTACGAGGGTGCCGCCATCGCAATCAAAAGAGGAATCAAGTATAAACCAATAAGAAACCAGGAAGAATCGTATCTTGCAATAGAGGTCGAACTCGATATAGGAAAGTTGGTCATCGCCACCGGGTACCAGCTGCCGAGACGAGAATATTTGTCAATCCATTCTCTCTCTGGCCTATTTGGCAGAAGGACCCCCACCATATTATTGGAGGATCTTATTCCAGATTTCGTGAATCTGGGTACAGGACCTTTAATGGAAATGGAAGGTGCCTGGATACTATGATGGACCGAAATATGGTCCATAGAATAGGCCCGGAATTCCCAACCTATACTCGAGGAAGAAGTGCCACAAAACCAGACATTTGTCTGGCTAGTCGTCAGCTGCCGTTCAATTACTACATGAAACCAGTCCAGGTACCATGTAGTGAACATATAGGAATCCTACTTACCATCAACAGGAACCCTATACAGTCAGAAAAAACTACAGGAGAGCAAACTGGGCATGGTGCGTGGGTCTCTTCGAGGCCTATCGCCCACTAAATCTGGACGAGGCAATTCTCGAGGAGATAGACGAGGCACTTGACGACCTCAACGAACATCTTATGAATGCAGATAGGGCTTGCATCCCCCAAACCCAGTATAAAACCATCTCCTCATACAGGTGGACTGGGAACATGAAAGAACTCTACAGAGAATTGAGAGTCATTTACGAGTTAAATATCAGAAATACATCAGTTGACTCGCTACAACGAAGTAGAGAGATCAAGGAAGAGCTCAACCAGTTGATCCTCGAACAACAACAGAGACAATGGGACGATGCGATCGAGAGCATGGATCAAGATACATCTCCCAAAGACTTTGGGAAGAAAGTCAAAGGATCATCTGGAAAAAAAAAGAAAATGAAAATCCAAAAAGAAGTTGGATCCATTGAAATGGAAGAAAGGAACATCGAAGTAATACTGCGGCGTTATTGGGAAACAATCTTCAGCATATCAGAAGAAGAAAACAAAGATTTTGATATAGAGTTCGAAAACAACATCGTAGACGAGCTTAACACGGAAATACACCGAACGCATCCTCATCACCAGGTGGGTAGACTGCAAGACGGAGACGCCGAGATCACCGAAGAAGAGATCCTTGGCGCAGTCCGCTCATTCCGACAAAAAGCCCCGGGCCAATCGGGGCTTACTAAGGTAAACTTTGAAAAGGCACCAGCTAACATCATCGAAGGAATGAGACGTATTTTTAACGCATGTCTCAATACAGGGTACTTTCCAGATGCTTTTAAGACGGTAAAGATGATCTTCTTACCCAAGCATGGAAAGACCTAACGTTGAGAGAGAGCTACCGCCGAATTTTACTACTGGAACTTGGCAGGAAACTCTTTGAGAAGATCCTCAAAGGGAGACTGGTGTCTCCCTTGGAAGAAAACTCCCTATACAACCCATGTCAATTCGGGTTTAGAAAGAAGTGAAGTACGGAAATGGCAATCAATGTCATAACGGAAAAGCTTTCCCAAGCCAAACTAGACAGGAGTTATGTGGAAATCGTTTGTCGGGATGTGTCAAAAGCGTTTGATAAGGTGTGGCAGCGGGGCATGCAGTATAAGATCTTACGGCTGGGTCTAAGTGAAAACTTAGAAAGAACTCTCTGTGACTATGTCATGGAGAGAGCGGTGTATTTCAGTCTAGGGTGCACGGACGGACCAAAGTTTCCGCTCACTGCGGGCCTCCCGCACGGGGGATGTCTGTCCCTCACCCTTTACTCGATATACCCCGCAGATGTCCCAGCCCCTGTGTACCCCTCTTATCTCAATATTCAGTACGCCGATGATTTCAGCCAGATAATCGTATCTCCATGGAGGAATGCGCCGTGGCAAGCTCGCATGACAGCGATGGAAATCGTGAACTTTAACAACTTCGAGGCTCAGTGGTAGATACGAACAAACTTAGAGAAATTCAAGGTGGTCTCCATTGGACGCAACCTATGGGCAGAGTGCGTGTGGGGGATACGCGATACCCCTACACCAACGAATGCAATGTACTCGGTATGAAAATCACCTCTTCCGGGTACAAGAAGCACGTCGCACGAAGAATTTCTCGAGCTCCGGCTGCTGTCAGAACCTTAAAACCCATTTAGAAATCTACTTGAAAGCAGCAAGAAGAAGATCTACAATGCCCTTGTAAGATCTACGTTGCTTTACCCCGCCTCCACCCTCTCATGTGTCTCAAAAACACAAAATAGGCGACTTCAAGTAGTGCAAAATAAATGCATGTACCTAATCACGGGTACACGCAGGCAAGAAAGAAGAACGCAAGAAGATCTGCACAGAGAGGCGGGGATAATTCCCATTAACAAAGTAATAGAAGAACGGATCCGGAAAATTCAGGATCTGGTTAATTAGGAACTCAGTGATGAAATCACCCAGATGATTAACCCGAACAGAAGAGCTGGCTGTCGCGCCAGATTTCCCAGCTCCGCCATCCAAGTGGCTGTCGGGGACGAAGTGCCGTTCTATACATAATGAGATGTAAAACCTGAACCTAAGAAAGAAGAAAACCGAACAAGACAAGAAACTCAAAACTACGACAACAAACCACCGATGAAGACAACTTTAAAACAATATTGTGAAAAAAACCCCGATTACGACAAGAACCCTACTAAAGATGAAGAAACAAAAAGACTAAAACACACAGGCACCTAAAATGTTATAAAAAAACACAAACATATAAGAAATGCATAACACACACAAAATGAAACTAAAAATTATTAAGACAAATGGCTTGAACGCCATAAATAATTATTTATAAGTATTAAAAATTTACAGAAACAACAAAGAATACACGCTTCCAAAAAAATAATAAAAGTGATAGGTCTGATCACGAGGCTCTAGAAATCTCTTTGCACCCTACCACACTTTTTTCTCTTTTCTCCGCTTGTCTATTTTCTCTAACTACCCACACACCCTATCGTCCTTCCTTACATGCATCCACTTTAATTTAATCATAATCATAATCATAAATTATAAGAGTATACCTTGACTTGTGCAGTGTCCCAATCATTTGGTCCTGTCAAAGGAGGAAACGGTTTGGGCAAGGACTTCCAAAACGCCATTACAGGTCAATTTTGACAGTTGTCGAGTGTAACTCTCCCCCTCCCCGAGATGCAGGTCTAGCCCATAAGGGGGAAGAGCAGCACTGCTTGAAGGGGGACATGGGTCTCCCCAACCCCAGGACACCAAACGGATCCCCCTCCGTCTATTAGCGATGAAACAAAAACCTAAAATACAAACGCTGTTTGAAGCGGTCTTTGGCAAAATTAATATAGAACTCACTCGTCTCATTGAGACATCAAATGAGTGGGTAGCCATCTGTTGGAAGAACAAGGATGTGAAGACCCTTGTTTTAGACCATGCTAAAGAAGCTCTCCGCGAGATTGGGCTCGAAGCGATAGTCCTTTACGAATTACTCGTGAGGCGTGCCGTTATTCTCGAAAGAGTAGATCCCTACTTTGCGGATAACTCCACGGAAGAAATCAAAGAGGAACTGAACTCTAAACAACCATGGGCAAGAGTGGACAGGGTGGAAAAAATCGGAAAAACCCTGATCAAGGTCACCTTTGGCACCATCGAGATGGCTTAGAGAGCGTTAAGAGACGGCCTCCTGGGCTTCTACCTTCGCTTCGCTCCAGAACAGATAGAAGCAGAAGAGTACATTTACTAGGAAAACTGCCAAATCTGCCTGGCCATCGAAAGTCACTCGACAAAAAATTGCCCCACGAACATACAAACCTGCCGGCATGCTCCCAAACCAGCCAGGATTGGAGAGATTCCCGCGAAGAACAGCTAAAATGTATTAACTGCGGAGGGGACCATCAGGAACTTGCCATGGGATGCCCTCTACGCAAGCAAGCCATCAAAAACAAAAGAATAAAAGTGAAACAAAAAAAAAAGGAAAAGTCCCAAGTAAGTTCATATGCCATGAACTCCAGGAATCGTCACACCAACAACAGATAGAGTGACTCCGAAGCTAATTTTGCCGGCCGAAAGCAAGGAAATTATACCGATGGTCATAGTCGCTCACCTGGCGAACCTTGCACGTCCCGGCAGCTTCTCGGAGGAACTCAATACCATGTTAAAACACAACGGTGTTAAGAAGAAATTGTGGTTGCCACTGAACCCAGCATCTCAAGACGTGCTGAACATCAAGTTCATTGATGATACGCAGTCTGAGAATGCCGACAAAACAACCGACCTGGGAGACGCCACTCTCAAAGAGGTAACAAGGAGTAACAAGGAGTAACAAGGAAAGTAAGTACCCTAGGAGACCTTACGGTCCATTCAAAGAGGGTACCTTTAGGCTAGCAATCGAGCGGGCACATGGCTGCTCAATTGTTTTGCGTCCCTAAACGACCACTTTTCAAGACTTTGTCTAGTCTTGACTTGAACTGGTCAACAGATTCACTGTTGACAACTTCCACTGGAAGTGCGTTCCACATACCGCAGATACTGTAAGTGAAAAAATTTCCACACAGATTGCGGTTGTAACGCTTCAGTTCAAGTTTGAAGCCGTGATTGCGCGTTCTGTTCTCACTCAGTGTGAAAATATCCCGGTAGTCAACATTGTCGAACCCTCGAAGTATTTTGAAAACTTCGATGAGCTGACCACGCTGTCTACGGGTTTCCAGCGAGAACAGATCTAATTCCCTTAGTCTATCCTCATAACCTTTATGTCGGATAGAGGGAATCAGCTTGGTTGCCCTGGCTTGTACGCGTTCCAATCTCGCGATGTCCTTTCGCAATGAAGGACTCCAAAATTGTACGGCATACTCCAGGTGCGGTCGGACAAGTGAGTTGTACAGGCACAGTACAATCTCCTGGTTCCGATAACCAAACTGGCGCTTAATATAGCCTAGCATCCTTTGGGCCTTTTTCTCCGCCTCAATGCACTGTTTCGAGAATTTGAGGTCACTAGTGATTGTTACACCCAAGTCCTTCTCAGTGTCACTCGATTCAAGAGCAGTGCCCTTAAGGATATACTGAGATTGGGGGTTTCTGTGGCCGATATGCATCACTTTGCATTTGCCCACGTTAAAAGGCATTTGCCACGTGTCCGACCACTCCCCAATCTTCCCAAGATCTTCCTGCAGGCGGGCAGTATTTTCATCCTTTGCAACGTTCATACCAAGCTTGGTATCGTCGGCAAATTTGGAAATCTTCGCAACCATGTCACCGTCCATGTCGTTGACGTAGATGATGAATAGTAGTGGTCCCAGGACAGAACCTTGAGGCACCCCGCTAGTAACGGGCACCCACTCAGAAGACTGTCCATTTACCACCACCCGTTGCCGTCTGCCACTTAGCCAGTTCTCGATCCAGCCGGCTACCTTTCCGTCTATGCCAAGCGCTCGCACTTTCCGGAGAAGGCGGCGGTGTGGTACCTTATCAAAGGCTTTCTGAAAGTCTAGGTACACCACATCCACCGCCTTGTCCCGATCGTGCTCACTGAAAACGAAGTGGAAGAATTCTACAAGGTTCGTCAGGCATGACCGTTGCCTTCGGAAGCCGTGCTGGGAACTCCTCAGTAGCAGGTTTGACTCTAAATACGACGTCACTTTGTCCACCATGATGCTTTCCATGAGTTTACCGACTATCGAAGTCAGACTGATAGGTCGGTAGTTCGACGGTTGGTTACGGTCTCCTTTCTTGAAGATAGGAGTCACCTCCGCCTCACGCCAGTCTCTAGGAACGCATGCGGTCCGGATTGACATGTTAAAGATAGCGCACAGATGTCGTGATACTTCATCGCACACTTCCTTCAACACTTTAGGTAGAAACCCGTCCGGTCCAGGGGACTTATTCGTCTTTAGATCAGCGATCTTTTTCTTTATTTCTCCTTCGGTGAAGTCAATTGCCTCCAGCTTTTCCCCCGAGTAGGAATCCGTCGGCTGGGGAATGGGACCACACTCTTCAGTAAACACTGAAGAGAAGTAGTCGTTGAGGAGGTTGGCATTTTCTGCATCTGAATGCTTTAATGTCCCCTCCTCGTTCCTCAAAGGGCCAATCGTTCGACGGATTGGTTTACGGCTGTTCACATATCCAAAAAACTCCTTGGGATTCTCTTTACAGAGTCTCGCCACTCGGAGTTCCTCAGACCGCTTAGCCGCCCTTATGCTGGACTTCACTCTCCTGGCTAGCCTCCGGTATTCGTCAAAGTCACCCGAGATCTTCGATTGCCGGTACACATTTCTCTTCTCCCTAAGCAGTTGCCCGATTTCTCGATTAAACCACTTTGGTTGAACAGAAGACCGACGGGGGCATTTCAGAGGGATAAAACGCGATTGAAGACTCATGAATGTGGTTTTGAAACTGTTCCAAGAGTCTTCAACAGCATCGCACTCCTCTAGCCTCGCGTCAGTCAGTCCCGCGCGTAGACCTGCAAAGTCTGCTCTTCTTAAATCCAGTTTCCTTGATTTACTAGTTGCAGGCTCTGCCTTGGGGACTTTGACTACAAATCTAATTAGTCGGTGGTCACTGCCACCGAGCTCTTCGCCAACAGAGAGGTCCTCAACGATGTCATCCTCAGAGGTGAAAACCAAGTCGAGGATATTGTCTCCTCTCGTTGGCTCTCTCACCCATTGAGTGAGGAACTCGTTGTTCGTGAACTCCAGGAGTAGTGCGTTCTCGCCACAGGGTTCTCTGGTTTCCCAGTCAACTTGTGTGTTGAAATCACCCATGACGATACACACTCTGTCTTCGACAAGTTCTCCTAGTAGCTGGTACAGATCTCTGTAGTTTTCAACGAGTTGGGCAGGAGGTCTATAAAGCACCAGGGTCCTATATTTGGCAGGACCTATCTCTAGGTCAACACCTAGTAGTTCATGGTCGGATACGATGTTGCAATCCGTCGAGTTGAGAGTATCCTTGACATACAACATCACACCGCCACCTTCTCTGTCTGGCCTATCTTTCAAGAAGAGCTGGTAACCGGGAATCGTGAATTCGCCTTCAAAGTCTCGGTTTAAGGTTTTTATCCACGATTCTGTTATGGCTACCATTTCGGGTTCTTCCGTCGCTACGAGGCCACGGAGCTCAGGAAACTTGTTCCTGATTGACCTCGCATTGAACAGAAGAACTTTCAGGGAGTCCCCGACTGTAGGACTCCCTACGCTCTTCCGTTTCCCGGCTTGTTTGTTTGTGAGGCACCCCTTTTTGCGACCTCTGAGAAGGTCGTTCCTGGAGTGACACGGGCATACTGGCGTACGTCCGCCCTCACTCTGGGCCGGATACTCCTTTCGGTCCTCTCTACGACATCCTGGATCATGTTCGACAGAAAGGCCTTTCCTTTAAAGGAAAGATGTACCCCATCCCTTTGGTAGAGATCATTTCTACCATAAAAGGTGCGGTACGGGTCCACAAAAAAGACCCCCTCTGCCGTACAAAAATCTGCCAGGCGCCGGTTTAGAGACACATTCATCGAGTGAGCGGTCCGTGTTGGACCTCTCCTCGGGAGCATCCCGACTACCACGCGCTTGCGGGTTTTCAGCCCACAGTCGTCCACGGCACCCATGACCGTGTGGAGGATTTTATCTGTAGGGCCTACCCTACCTCCTCTCAGGTAGAGGTCGTTTCCACTGACCATCAGAGCAACGACTGAGCTCTCAGAAATCTGTGATTTCTCAGCCTCTACTCTGATGTGGTGGTTACCACATCCTGGCAGGCAGCTTACCTTAACGCTTGTGCGAAGGCGGGCCGCTAGCAGGGGCTGCAGGTCCCGTGCCTGGGAATCGCCCACAAGGATGACCCTGGCACATTTGCCTGCTGAGCTCGGATTCTTTTTTTTCTGAGGCAAGCTCTCCGATTCCTCTCTCTTCCCCATCATGGTGTTTTCAGGCTTTTCTTTTTTCTTCTTCCTCTTATTCTTCTTCTTCTTCTCTATCATCTTTCCCCCCTTGTCATCCTTTTCATTAACTTCTTCTACCCTTTCTTCTTCTATTTCTCTTTCTTCCTCTTTCTTCTTTCCCTTTTTCGTCTTTTTTTTCTTTATCCCTTTTGGTGTCGCTGCCACATTCGGGCACGGGCTCTCTGCAGAGGTAGTGTTTGCCACAGGACTCGAGAGATCGTTTAATTTCTCTTCGAGCCTGCGGATCTGGTGGGAGTGCTCCTCCTTGAGCCTCTCGATTTTCTGTTCGAGGTCTGTAGTTCTTTCCCTGTAGTAGGCGACTACTTCCTCCACTTCCTTCTTTAAAATGCAAGTGGTGCATACACTGTCTGGGTGGCATTTCGCATAGCAGCCTTCCGGGAAGTCAACGCACCACTTGTCCTTCTTACATGTGGCACACGTGAATTTTAGCGCTGCTGGACCTTTCTTTCCTGCCATTTTGAACACTCTATTTCTTAAGCTTGTGACCAATCAATATATAAAAAGGGGGTTGGTGGTTGGTGGACGAGGAGAGAAACAACATCACTAATCTCTTCGTGCAAGCCAACGAGAGATGCGTCCCCAGGATCTCCTATACAATGCCCCCAAAACCTAGATGAATGGATGGATGAGTGATAACGCTCGTGATCATAGGGAAATCCTCGAAGAGATAGGAAGGACAGGCCCAAATAGGGAAAGGAGAGCCAGAATAAAACAACTGAGCGAGGAAGTAAAACACTCAATCACAGAAAAACAAAAGGAAATCTGGAATGAAATCATAGGTAGAGTGAACAGGAAGGTCAGTCCAATAAGTTTTTGGAATATAATCTGGAGACTTAGGGGACTGCTCCCTAAAGCCAAAATAAAAATAAAAGATGCAGAGGAAATCATTGAGGATCCAGAGTCTCTCGAAAAAAGATTCAGGACTCACTGGAGAAAGATTTTCGCTATTACCCCTGAGGAAAACGATGACTTCGACCAGGACTTCGAAGACCGAATGCTCGAGGACCACAGCACAGTGATTCAGAGAACCCACCCCCACCTGCAAGTATCTTAAGATAGAGAGATGGTTGGCCACGAATGCCCAATAACCTTCGAAGTGACCATGAAGACCATAAGGTCCTTCAAGGAAAGAGCACCAGGCTGGTCTGCGAAAACGAAAAACAACCTCGTTAATGACCCGAGACAAATCATTCAAGGACTAGTCAATACCATGAAAGCTGCTCTGAATACAGCCTACTTTACGGACGGGTACAAGCTAGCTATAATCATCTTCATGCCGAAAGGAAATAAGCCCCCAAACCATGTGGCAAACTATCGCCCGATCTCTCTTCTGGAGATGCTCAGCAAGATCTTTAAAAAGATCATAGCAAATAGGCTACAAGCTCAACTGAGTGAGTTAAGAGTGCACAACCCCAACAACATCGGTCCCGCGAAAAAAAGGGCACTGATACAGCCCTAGCACTCCTGACAGAAAAAATCTCCTATTGCCGTGCGAATAGGTTCTATGTAAACATTGTGTTAAGGGACGTGCAGAAGGCCTTCAATAAAGTCTGGCTTGGAGGAATACAATACAAGATCCTTAACCTCAAGCTAGACCTACTCGTGGAAAGGATCCTTTGCGACTTTGTTATGGACAGAAGGGAAAGTCTCGTGATCGAAGGATATAGAGGACCCGAATTTGAACTGTAGGCGGGTGTTCCACAGTGAAGTTGCCTGAGCCCTCTGCTTTACCTCGTCTTTACCATCGTCCTCCCAACACCGGTGCCCAGAGACACGATGTATCTGAAATTCGCAGATGACATCACCCAGATCATCCCCTGCCCGGTGAATAACTCAAGGGATCAGGCGGCGCGAACCATAGCGGAAATCGACAACATCAACCAGTACGAGAGACGCTGGAAGATTAGAACTAATAGGGACAAGTTTAAGATCATCCGACTGAGCTGCATGTTGACGTATCTATAATCATCAAGGAAATGAGATACGGCTACTCCGCTGAAGGCATTTTCCTGTGCCTAAAGTTCTCCGACCACGGATACTCTAGACACTACACGGAGAGGCGGAATCTGGCAAGGACAGAAATCTCCAAGCTATACAGGTTTAGAGACCTTAGCTCGGCCAACATTAGGAAGATATACCATATGTACGTCCGGGCTATCCCGCAGTGGTGCCTTAAACGGCAAACAAGACCTTAAAGAGAAAAATGAAGCTAATACATAACTCTGCATCCCTACTGATCAACAAAGTCAGAAGGAGGGATCAACGCCGTCAGAGGGAACTCCACACAAGGAAGAAACTGGACCCCATCAACATATTCACCCAGAAATTGGGAAGAAGGGTCTGGTTAACTCTTAGGAAAGATGTCATTCCGGAATTACAGGGAACAGGTGGCAGACTAAACATTCCTGCACGACTGTGTGAGAAAGTCACAAGTCGTAACCAGTTTCTAAGTTCCAAACATTGTACACAAGAAAATATTACATCTATATACACATAATAGGTACCCACAAAATCAACACGGTCTAAACAAAACAAATACAGAGTAATCATAAAACAAAACATCAGAGCAACACAGGTAAATTGCTGAGCCAAAAGCTAGAATCGCTTGAAGGCTCAAGAATTTAACTCAAAAATAAGTAAAAAAACAATAGAAAAACCAACAATAATAAGAACACGCTAGCTACACGAAAATAAACCAATACATAGTAAACACTACATTCTATGAAGACAATGAAATTTCAAAAGTAAAAAGACTGCGCTGCCCTCCGACTAGGGCAAAACGCCCTCCCAACTTTAAAAATTATCAACCACTTTTATCTACTACTATCACAATATTTTCAAAGACTGAATATACCATCGATTATAAGAGGACTGCGCTATGCTCTGAATTGAGTTACTATAGCCACACTTAGAAAACTTTCAAATTCCTATTCTATATAGCCCCAAGTACAAAATTTTTACATAGGTGAAGATATCCTCTACGCGTCAAGACCGCTGACTTTACTGCTACACGATTGTAGTGTCGCGGGCGTAGACGCGCGCACGTGTGCGCGCGAGAGTACCCATCGGAGGATGACGTTTCTCGCCTTGGATTTTCATATTCATATCTCCGCAGCACACCTCGTTCCTAATAGCTTATCTGCTAGTCAAGGCCTCTAGAGACTACTGGTTTCTGTCTTTTCCGAACTCCAGAAGGAAGCCCTACAGGGGCGCGAAGAAGGCGGCCCCTTTAAGGGGCGGAGTGGACAGGACCGGCTAGTGAGCCCTGCTTAGACACTTTAGTATAGGTTGGGCAGAGCAAGGCGAAATGAATTGATAGTTTAGGCAAACTACCTAAATAGATTGGTAGGCCCCGTGGAAAAGGTACCCCCCTCCCCCAGCAGGCCGTCATGGACGACCCCAGTGTTGAAAAAAGGATTCCGCTCTCCGTCATAGAGCGCCACCCCAAGCCGACGAGGAAGACTGTATTCCAGACTATCTTTGCCAACATCGGAGTTGCATGATGCCGATTGGTGGACCAGTTCTACGGATACTTGGCTATATGTGAGAACAACGTTGACCTCGACAAGCTACTAGATGTAAGCTCCCGCTCAAAACTGGAAGAAATTGGCTTGTCACCTAAGGTCCCACCGCACGGGTCTGCCCACAGGTCAATCATCTGCCTTCGTCTGATTCCTTGGGTCGGGACACATAGTGCAGAAGCGATAAATGCCAAAATCGAAGAAAAACAAAGCTGGGCCAAGGTTGATGAGATATATAAATTTAAAAATCATGAGGGTGATGAGTATACCCACCACTTCAAAGCGACCTTTCAAACAACGGAGATGGCCGCAAAATCATCAGAATTAGGATTAATTATGTTCAGTACCAGGATCTCCTCCTCGTGCATTTAGAGAGAGAGAGCTTTGTTTCGGTGCAGGTCTGCTTCTCGTGCTAGGTTTTAGAGCAGCACACCACTAAACAATGTACATTCTAGGGCAAAGTGTGTTCAGAGTGCGCCGAAACCGGGCACACCTGGAAAGAATGTACCAATGGGGGAACAAAAAAGTGCTTAAATTGCGGAGGCCCTCACCGCACACTATCCATGTCATGCCCCATGAAAAAGACCCTGGTTAATGAGAAAAAGAAGAACCTGCACGAAAAAAAGATCCGTAAGGCAAACACCACCTACGCCTGGACGACGCAAAACCAGGACAAAGGCAAACCCTTATGGCAGCTAGAGCCATCAATTAACCTGGATCTGGTTATGTGCGTGATTCACGCCCATTTCATCAATATTGCAAAATCTGGAAGCTACAACTCCTCCTCGACTGAACTTTATCAAACCCAGACGGCAAGCAAGCCTAGAACTACTTCAAGAACCCGATCAAAGTTCAGGGACCCCCGACTGAAGAAGCAGGTAGATCCAGCAACACCCAACAAAATGGAGACCGATCTGCCGGCCCAAAAAACGAACGTGCAGCAAGGAACGAGTCATTGGAGCCAGCCCACGAAAGAGGACAGGAAGACGGCACCCATGTAAAAGACTACGGATGTAAACATGAAAATTTATTCCTCCCCATCGTCACCACTCCTGAGACTGGCAAAAGCCAAAGATATAATCGAGAGAGTATTAAAAGGGAGGTTCAAGTACGATTACGACAGTAACGACACCGAGGAGGAAATGCTATCGGCTCTCAAAGGAGGTAAGATTGAAGTCTGCCCCGAGTCATGCTTCAACTTATCTCACGAACAGTTTAAAAAGAAAAGGTCAGGGAGAGAGGTAGCCAGCTCCAAAGAGCAAGCAAAGGTCCAAAACACTCAGGACGAATAATATGGCTTACAATACTATGTTTATTAGCAGAATTAAGATCTTTTCGCTAAATGTCAATGGTCGGGAAAATAAAAAAATCGCATACAAAAACATTATACGTGAAGTAGACCCTGGCATAGTTATAATCTCGGAACATGGCATCAGCAAAGATGCGAACCCCCTTCGAATTTATAACTATAATGTTATTACGGCCAACCATTCGAATGAAAGATATATGGTGTCGCAATTGCAATAGCTGTAAGAAATGGCATCAAGTACAGGGAAATAGCAGATCTAAAAGAATCATATCTGGCCATTAAGATCAAAACAACCATCGACGACCTTGTCATAGCTGTGGGCTATCAACCCCCAGGACGGCTATATCTCCCCATCCAAAACTTCAGCCAACTTTTCAGAAGAAATACCTAAACCTTCCTGATCGGAAACCTCAATGCCCGATGCAAAGAAGCGGGTTACACAACTGGATTCAACGGATCGGGAACCTCCCTTATCCTGCTTATTGATCGAGATCTGGTGCGTAGAGTCGGCCCTGAATTTCCAACGTACCTAACAAGAAGATCCTCGACGACCCCTAATATCGTCCTTGTAAACTCCAACTTTGCCCTGAACCAAGCGACAGTTCCTGGCCAATACACCCCATCGGACCATGTAAGTATGGTCACTACTGTCTTAATCTCCCCTATATAGGTGGAGATTCCATCCCGGAGGTGCAGGCCCAAAGCAAATTGGTAAGAATATAGAAGACTATTACAGGACTACAGACTGAACCAACCGGACGGGTCGAGACTAAAAGAACTAGACAATCATTAGATGATATTATGACGAGGCTAATGAGGCAGACAGGGTAGCTATTCCTAGGATCGAATACAAGACTCTTTCAGCGCCACGATGGGATGAGAATATAATAGAAAATAAGATCAGGCTGGACGAACTGGTTATGGAGATAAGTCGGCTTGGGTATACGGCATACCGCTACCGGAAGCTCCGGAACTTCCGTCTGGAACTGAAACTCCTGATAGCGGAAAAGTCGAAAATGATCTGTGATGGAATGATAGAAGGGATAGACGCAGAAGATGATCATGGGAACTTTTGGAGCCAAATTAAGAGGCTAAGTGGCATATTCTTCACCCAAACTAACATCATCATCATAGTGGACGGGAGAAAAATCTCAGAAGACCAAGAAATCGAGAACCATTTCAGGGATCATTGGGAATAAAAGTTTATAATCACAGAGGAGGAGAACCAGGACTTGGATATGGAGTACGAGGAGTTGATCTTGGCGGACCTGGAGGCTCGAGGGCCACTCTTGACTCCCATCCATTTCGTCGATACTACCAGACAAATAACGATTACACCAACTATACAGATTTAAGGGATTCTTCCCTCGAAACAAAAGGAAATTGTACCCGGCCCTGGTGAGGCCAATCCTGCTATATCCCGCCATCCTGATGCACCTAGAGAGTAATACCCAGTTGAAGAAAGGGCAGGCGGTACAAAACCAGGCTCTCCGTTTCATCTTTAATGCATCTAAATTAGACCACATACCCTCGACCAGACTTCACGCCCTTGCAAAAGTAGAGCCACTAAACGTATTCTTACATAATAGGGCGAAATCGATTTTGAGGAAAATCCAAGAGAAAACAAATCAAGAAATACCACAACCCAATTTAGACACCTGACTACGTCACTACAAACGCGGATTCAAAATGAGGCGCCTGCGTACGCAGGAGGATGTTTTACCTTTATTTAGATAAAGAATACCTGAAAAACTCAAAATATTTCACAAGTAGGACAATGAAAACCATTGTTCATACATGTTTTATAAAAAAAAGAAAAAAAAGATCCGTAGTGGACAAATAACCAAATTAAAATAACATTAAATCAACAAATTATAAATAAAATTAATAAAAAGATCCGAAGTGGACAACAGTTAAAATAAAATAACATGTAGAACGTACTAAAATTACGAGTAAACTCTAAATCCCAAGCACCAAGTCAAACAAATACAAAGGCGTAAATGCTTAATTTCTTACATCAAAAATGCTAAAAAATAAAGAAGACTACGAGAAGACTATGCCAGATAAGCTGGCACACATCCTCTTCTACTATAACACTTTTTCTCACTATAACCTCTCCTACTATCTTACACCCATTTTTCCCATCTTTTATTATCAAATCAAATCAAATTATAAGAGTTACTACCATATTTCCCTGAAGATAACCCACTGAGGTCGAAAGACGTCTAGCAATAAAATATGTCCTTTGTGGCTATTTTCTCTCTCAGCTGTTGACTTTAATAACGCATGCATACAGCATGGCCTCCTACCTAAATGTATATATATATATATATATATATATATATATATATATATATATATATATATATATATATATATACTGTGAGTTATCGTATATAGAAATCATTAGAATGAAGAATTATACTATCCTAAGTGAGAAAAAAAACGAGAATAGAAAGTAATTATAAACATAAAGGCGATTAAAAATTCCATTTCTAGGATCGGCTCATAGATTCTGGCTACGTTTAAAAGTTTTGTCATATTCATGGTTTTCTTAAACTCGAGCTCTGGTTGGAAGATATGAATTCTGAAATTTAAGCAGAAGCATCAGTTGGGTTGTATTTTGGCATTATGCCTCTTTCACTTTCGTTATTCTTGTTAAGTTTCTTTCGTCGTTTTTTTTTAGTTTGGGGCACTTCGCCTCTTTTATTGACGCCTCTCTTTGTTTTTTCCTTCGGTTTTCGGTTTAGGCAATTCGCCTAATTTATTTACGCTTTACTTGTTTTGTTGTTTTCCTTCATATTTTAGTTTTGGGCACTTCGCCTCCTTTACTTTTTCATTAGTTCTGTAACACATTGTCGATCTTAATCTGGGCATTTTTCCTCTTTTGTTTTGAGTTTCTATTTCCGTTTTTATTGACTTGATTTGGCAGTATGTTCTTTGTAATGTTTTTAAGTGTAAATTAGTCGTATGTTTTCTCTTGCACAGTTTCTTCCGCTTGAGAATAACGATGTTCTCTCGACGGTGTGTTGCCTTTGTTGGGTTATACCTACCAACTCATTTCCCCCATATGAAACCTACCACACATTTTATCACTTACTCCATAAATGAACAAAAATACGAAGACTGTAAATCCATTATATCATTCGAACTTAATTGTATATATTGCTAAAAAATTCTAAATCAAGTAAACACGCTGATTCTCGAAGTGGCTCAAATAATGCCATCGGACCGTCTTAGCCATTGTTACTCTCAGAACTCCCTATCCAATGAGCGCCTTTGAATACAGTCACGTGGCCCCCGCTGACAGATTAGAATGCAGGATATTGATTTGATTCTTAAATATGGTAATTTATTGCTAAAAATAGCTCTATGTTTGAATGTGCCGGACGTAAGTTATTTATTTTTACAATTTGCCAAAAATTCATTATTGTTTACCCGATTAATTTACGACAACCTTTTATCTTTAAGATAGGCCAATTTCATTCCTCCTTAATTGTATATATACAATTCTACGTTGACAGGGAGTGGATAAGGTTCAAAATGTATGAAACACCAATTTTTAGCTATGCTTGAATAAAAAAATTGATCAGATTGAGTATCTACCTGCTCTGACGTGTTTGACTCATTGTGCGATGTAGTTCCCTAGATTTTTGACGGGGCTTAGACCTGTTGACTACGCTGGTTAATCTAGATGTGAGATTGTGGCTGAATGTTCATCATCTCAGTCAGTCACATTTATCGTCCCGTAAACGTGAGAGCTGCCATCCTGCAGACAGGAAATAGAATTTTACTTACCCCGTTAAGATAAAGGACAACTGGCAAACCTAGTCGTCCAGAAGATCGTTGTAGGCATAGTGTTACAGATTATTTTCCCCTCTAGACGTAATTAAAAAAATAACTACATCACTGGGCATCCTCAAGCTTGAACTGCACTATTCATTTAGTTCTTTAGGGCCTCATAAGGTTCACGATAATCACGAACCCAGGTATATTTAAAATTCAGACAGAAACATTATCATAACGTGTTTGTATTCTTTCACGTTTCATTATTTGTGCTTTCTCTCCCACTGTACCCGGCAAACTTTTTTGCCAAAGTGAGCAAAGGTCTCTTCGGCGCCACTCTGTTCCAGTTGTTCATGCTAAGGCAGTTTTCTGGGGAGTTTTCGTTAGGTATTCCTGTCAAAGTACCAAACCTTACGTCCTGTAACAATTCCTACCTAGAAACGAAGAGAGTATTAGCCACAATCTGTGAAAAACTCTATCGCCCCTGATCCGTTAACATTGTCTTTCAGCCACAATTCTTGCGAGAATTTTTTAAGACCAGGATTTTGGCAACTGCAGGTAGACCCATATGACAGCACTCGTAGATACACATGAAAATTTCGCTACGTCCTAGAGAGGCTGGCCTTTAGCGCGCTCAAATGCATTCACTTCTGTTTACCACTGAGTAACATCTGCTTTGCGTCCCATATTACACACAGCGTAAGAGACAGGAACTGGACCGTACCACCCTTTTCAAAGTTCAATTATAAATAATTGATCAAATTTAGAGTCGGTACAAGAATACTCATTCCTATGCCTGCTTCTAACTCCAGATTAAATCGAAGAAAAGGAATTAATTAGAAAAGCGAAATTAAGTTCGGTATTGCTAGGAATTTTTTAAATAATAAATATCCAACCCATATTGTTTATAGAAACGACAGAAATGTGACTAAAATAAATCCTAAACCTGATACCTTTATATAAATAGGCAGCCAAAAGTCGACTTTGCCTAGGGGTTTGGAAAAGGTTAGGTTTAATTCAAAAGCAACCTACTAGATCCTTACCATACTCTGTGCTTGGTGGGAGACAAAATTGAGAGGCCTTTGCCCAACCGTAGAATTAAAGGTACTCAGGAAACTTAAGGTTAATACGAGTAATAAGACAACCTAGCTCAATATTTTCTTATTCTTCAGAGACATCAACAGAGTGAGCAAGGTAAAAAGAAACAGAGGAAATATCATTGTACGGGGTGGAATAAACTGCATCAGCTTCTACATTTACCATTCTCTCCTACTTACCAGAACAGGTTCTACATTTGCCCTCCTATAATGCCCCCCCTGATTCACTGATCCCGTTATAAAAAGGGATTATGTGGTTGTTCCTTATCAGCCACACATCAGCTATAAATGATTCTGTGGGATGGCAAGCAAATTAACCAATGAGTTATATCAATAGTTTTTCTTCTTGAGTTTACGCTGTCAATAGCTTTACAAGCATAAACATCATGAACTCAGTTATCCCTAATTATTTGCCCTTCTATAATGCCCCCCCTGATTCACTGATCCCGTTATAAAAAGGGATTATGTGGTTGTTCCTTATCAGCCACACATCAGCTATAAATGATTCTGTGGGATGGCAAGCAAATTAACCACTGAGTTATATCAATAGTTTTTCTTCTTGAGTTTACGCTGTCAATAGCTTTACAAGCATAAACATCATGAACTCAGTTATCCCTAATTATTACTAATATTATATATACACTGGAGAACCAAATTACCCAAATCTACATTTTCGAGAAAATGTCCATTTAACTTACCACTGAATATTTTTTGGGGGGAATTTCCGCTATTTTCCAAGATTCATTTCACTAAGCAGTGTTAATACCAGAGAAAGATAATTTTTACTTTCAGTTTACATGAAAAGATTCGTCACGTATATATGACAAAGCTGTGCCACATTCAGTGCAGACTGCTTTTGATGGTATTATTCATTCAACAGTTTGGCCAGAAGTGTTACTGTGGACAAATACTGCATAAAGCAGATTCTCCTATGGAAGAATGCAGAAATGAGTCGGCCTGATATTATAAGCCATTGTAATTAGTAAAATGTAAAATAAACATTATCGCATCACAAACTTTGTGATTGAAATTCATTGAAAATATTGCAAAATTAAGGCGTATCAAACTGTTGGATTCGGCCGATTCGCTCTATCGTCTTAATCTCAACCACAACTTACTGATAACATCATCAGCTCTGACATCAATGCCATACAGTAACGCTGCACCAACAGTATCTAAGGAGGATTACTCGCCGGTTGGATAAATTTGTTCATTGGTTGCCTAATTCCGGCTGTCCTCAGCAGTGTGTGTCATATTTTATGTCTATAATTTTTTGTACATGTGTCTACAATAAAAGAAGAGCCAAAAACCTTAGTTGTTCCTTTTCTTTCAATATATTAAATTTTATCTTCTTACTTCTAAAAGATAATATTTTTAACAATCTAAAACAAGATTTCTTGAGGAATCTTTTCTCTAGAGATCAGAATTATTTGCAAATATTTAACACTTTTAATATTTTATAACAATTTCTTCCGTCGACATGAACTATATTTTTTAGAAAAAAACATTAATCATTATTTAAATTATTAAATAGTGCTTACCGCCAAATTTAGCGTTTTATTTATATTACGAGATAATTTTACAAATTACGATCCAGCTAAATCTCATATTTTAGAAATAAGATAATGTACTACAAAAGTAAACTCTATAAAAGATTATCATAAAGACGAATTTGAAACTACAGAAAGTTTGCTTTAAGGCCTTTAAAAGAGTTTGTTTGCGGGCATTTAAGCCAACGGCACACGATATTTATATGCCTTGGAATTTCTTCATTATTATAATTACAATTTTATTCCACTATTATAATTAAATTTTATAATGAGTAGGTTCAATAATATACTTTTATTGGAAAAAACGTACCAATGTAGCCTGAGCATCTCGTTCGTGGCTATATCTTATTTTAATAGTATTTAAGTTTGTGTTAATGACATTACAAAATATTGGTTATTTTCTAGTGGTGAGCGAAGAGACAAAATCCGACATATTTTTATATAAATTTCTGGGATACATTCGAGACGAGAACACCACAGCGTAAATATGGGGTCATTATCAAGAATTGGGCTTTTTGGATGGTCAACATCTTGGAATGTTTTTTTTGGTGGGTTGATTACTAAGGATTTAATTTATAAATAATGCTACTCAAGATTGAATTTGGTTAAGATAATACTGGTTAGGTAATAATAATTGATAATAAGATTAAGATAAAAGATAAAGTAAAAATTCTACTTAGGATTGATTTTGGTTAAGATAATATTCATAACGTTAGGTTTGGTATATATAGGCTAAGCTAAGCTAATCTGACCTGACCTGACTTAACCTAACCTAAACTTACCTAACCTATGTGGCAGAATCGATTTAGATTGAGTGGATTTGAAAATTTATGCCATCATATTTCTCTTTTCTACCCTTAGGTTAATATTTAACTTTTCTGTTTGTTTAATTGTTTGTTTAATTTGTTTGGGTATATTAGTTGTTCTTTAATAAAAGTTATATTACCGAATATTTTTAAATATACCACTTGGTTTCTTTTGGTGGCTCATCAACTATGATTAACATTTTGGGAGGATATTGAAATTGTTTGAGGATATTTAATTTAGGAATGGATTTGTCGGGGTTCGTCTTCTAAGATGGATTCAATTTCTGTTCGGTTATTTAAGGAAAGCTTTATAAATAAAACTTACCAAACGCTTAAAATTTTAATTAATTGCTGGTTATGAGACAAAGTAAAATACTAGTCTTAATTTATATCTTAGCTTAGATCGGTTTTGCGTTGAATTCTCACAACATGTTTAAGTTATTTTTAATTAAACAAACAAGATAATCATAATAATTAAGTAAATTCCAAAGTAGCAGGGGATCCTCTAAAAATAGGGTATAACTACAAGGGTAGTAATTAAAAATTTCAACATCCTTTAGATCAATAATAAATTTCTATACGCCGAAGGAAATCAAGAGCAAAATTGTCCTCAGAAAACAAGTCCAAAATGATTATAAAATAAATTTTATAGTTTAGGCGTACCAATCACGGATCGATAAGAAAAGATCTAAATATTCTAATTTCTAAAAAAAACATATATCATAGGGTAGCTTTATCAATTCATTATTTCAGCTCTGAATTTAATCTTATTCTGTTGGCGTGAAACATACATAGAGTACATCCCATGGTGTGGTTTGATATTTGATATATTAGTATTTATTATCGGTTTTTTATTCCTTAAATAATTCTAGTTTTAGGACAATATGGTAACCTAGAAAAAAAAGGATTTTTGCAATGTTTGGAAGAATTATTCGCCGCGACTTGAATTGTTGTACTACCCATATCGAATAACTTTATCCATATCTCTCTGTCGCATTTAAACTTATCTAGTTTAAAACTTAAGGAGAATCTGTCAAATTAATTTATGAGGCCTTATGCTATAATTAGTTGCCATCGGCCTATAAAGTTTCTTCATTTTGCTTCCGATGAGCAATTTTAAATTTAGAATTTAAAGTTGTGAAAATTTCAATTGGTTTAGGTGAACCTGAACATGGAGTTCTAAAGGACGTCATTCATAGAAGACCCTACATTCTTTATAAACATTACCTGCAAATTTGAGTCTATATCGGAGGCTGTTGCTTGATATGAGACATTTGGTAACTTTTTAGGTAATTGCCGTAGAATACCTGAGATTTATGTCACTTCTTCCCAATATTGTGGACGCTCAAGGTCAAACGGATGACCTTGACTCAACTCTGGTCACGACAGAGATCTGCGATAAAGTAGTGGGAGAGGACGAGTGCGAAGGATTTAAATTAAAAAGAGTTAGTGCAGTTGGCCGATATTAACTAATGAAGGTTACGGATATGAGGCTTATAAAAATTGTTACAAAAATAAACTTTAATATATACACAGTTATAAACAATAAATAGATTAAATGAAATTATGGCAATAGATACTCTATGCATACAAGAACTGAACGTATCATAGCTACTCAGAGCGGGCTTTATAGAGGCGATACGAACCTCGGACAAATACACACAAAGATGACTGGCCGGATAGCCACAGTTGATTCGTCTCAGCCTGGTTTGGGTTCGAGGATTTAAGAGATGAAACGGGGGATCGGATATTTATTCAAGGGGCCTTAACCACAGGGGGTTTAACCTTTAGTAGTAAGACTAACTGGAGGGACTATTCGTGCAAAACGAAGTGTATCGAAAGCAAGGATGGGCCAATTGATTAGGGTTCAGATCCTTCGGTATAATTCTAGCCTTTGGCTCGTCGAGAAAAGGGAGCGCGATCTAGAATGACGTGTTTCGTTGTAAAAGGCAGGCTTATACTGTCTATGCCCTATTGGGACCAACAATATATAAAGACCAGCCAGATCCATTGCTGCCTCCCCCAAGGGGGAAGGGGCGTGGTGAAATTTCTCCACCACCCACTACGGTGCTTGAAGGATGGGAAGTACTTCCGCAGGGGTTTCTTGATAACACCCTGGGAGAGGACAGAAGCGCGCGTTTGAGATTTCAATCCCTCGCTTATCGCGGTAAGCAGTTCGATATTCTAACTGTTCTCACAGTCCTCGCTCATGTGGACTGACCTCGTGCTTGACCTCGTGGTTTGAATGGTCTACATGGTGGCAAGGAGCCTCTATTCTCGAAAGTAATCTTTAAATAAACGATCAACCTTTTATCCACTTTCTTCTAAGTGGAAAGTGTTGACTGATGTCGATCCAGTGTTGACTCAGCTTAGGAATTCAGAAATCGCTGCATTAAAGAAAGCAAAGTATAATAAATAGTGTCCTCATAGTTTTTCAACATCGAACAAAAAAATATGCTTGGTCTCAATTCAAGATAAGGCCCCTAAAGTCGTTCATTTAAAGAATTAGAACCTTAAGCAAGCTCATTTCACGAATAAGTGGTACCTGACATGGAATCAATTTAAGATAAAGCAACAAAATTAGTTCAATTCAAGAATATGCATCTGATCTGTAATCAATTTATGATAAAGCAAGTAAATTCGTCCACTTCAAGAATATGCACCTCAAGCAAGGAGAATAGTTACCTCGAACATCATTTTAAGAATAGGCACCTGATGACCTAAAATCAACTTAAAATAAGACACTTATATTTGTTAAACTCAAAATATCGTCTGGCTTGGAATCAAATCAAGATAAGGCAACTAAATCCATTCAATTCAAGAAGAAGCATCTCGAGATACGTCATTTTTAGCGTATGCACCTGATCTAGAATAATTTAAGGCAACTAATTTCGTTCAATTTAAGAATAGGCTCCGGAACTGCAATTAATTTAAGATAAGTCACTGAAAGTCGCTCTCAATTCAAGCATAGGCGCCTGACATGAAATCAATTTAGGATAAGGCACCAAAAGGTGTTCAAGTCAGAAAAAGGCACCTCCAGCAACTTTATTTCAAGAATATGCACTTCCACAACCTCATTTCAAGAATACACACCTTAAGAAACCTATTTTCAAGAATAGGTTCCTAACTTGAATATAATAGATAGGGCATAAAAATCGTTTAATTCAAAAGTAGGTTGCTGGCCTGGAATGTATTTAATATAAAGCGCCTAAAGTCGTTCAGATCAGTAATAGTCACCTTGTGCAAATGGAAGGCGCCTATGACCTGTATACGACTCACAATCTCTCTAAGGTAAAAGAAATAAAGGACGCATCCCAAAATTCTTTAAACCCAAATATAACCTAACTTAACTAAACCTAACTTTAGCTAGTCTAACCTAACCCAACCTAATCTAAAATAGGCTAGTTTAGTCTAGGTTTAGTCTGAGGAACGTTTGATACCTCATCTTTACATGAACCCTAAAAAATATATAAATCTAAAAATTTCATCGAATCAAATTTATAAAATATGGAATCCAAAAAATGTATGTAAATAACGAAAATATCATATTGTTCAGATATGCGATAACATAAGCTCTGAAATAGGTTTAACAAAAACAAGTGCTGCCACATAAATTGGAACAAATGTGGAGGTCAAGCATCTCGTTTACAACTCCTCATCCTTTTTTTTATTCCAATAAGACCCCTTGTTTTGTCTATAAACACCTATATTTCTCTCAACAAAATTCAATGAATGATTTAGTGTCACGTGTGTGAATCCTTTATTATTCAATTGAAGAATAAGGACCTGTGTAATTTCAATTAAAAAATAAGTACCTCATTTATGGAGAATTCAAGATTAGGCACTTCAGGTGCCTTATCTTGAATTGATTCGATGATTGGTTTAAATATAAGCTAAGAGTCGTTTATTATTCTTAAATTTGCCATTTATTTACTAAAATGTTTGCTTCTCCATCTTCAATATTTTTTATATTTTTTCAGTATTTTCATTAGACAAAATATTTGGAAAAACACCTGAAGTTTACTGTAAATATTTTATGAGATAAAAGTAATTTTTCTAAATCCCTAATTAATGTTTAAATCCTATAGATCCTTGAGCAAATGCGACTTAATTACTTAGTGCAAACTCTCCAGCAATAGCTGACCAGCCACTCAAAGAAATTAGAACCTTTTTCTTACTCAGCCTACCCGGTGGTCGCCTAATGGAATTCTATCCAGCAGTGACTTGAAAATGACTTGAATTAAGACCAAAATGAAGGAATTTCAATCTTTGTTTCAGAAATCAATTACCTACCATCAATCAAAAAGAGCATTAAATGATGGTGATCCAAATGATTCATGTTTAATTGATGAACGCACGTTTTCAAAAATCTGGGCGAAGAGTTCCTCATATGTAATATAGTCGTATGTATATGCTTACTTTTCTTGTGTTTTAACTCCTAGTAAGAGAGGTGTTAATACTGATAATTGTGAAAATAAAATAAAGTAGACAGCCTTATTTTTCACTAGCTCGTATTCGTTCCGTAATCTTCTGGCGGCACAACCAAAATTATGAGAATCCAAAAACGCTAGACATCCAGTAACTACAAAGAGGCAAAGGCAAGGACAAGTCATTGTAGCCAAGGTTACTATTTGAGAGTTTCTCTCACAATCTCATCACACAATACGACGTCAAATGCAGTCAAGTTGTTGAATTTTTCTTTCGTGGGTGAAAAAACGGGTGGCGATTCCTTCTACCTTAGAACGAGTTCCCTTTATTGTTTGATTACTTTTCCACCTCAAATTTTCAGATTAAAAATCCTTCTGCACTTCTCTACCGCGGTAAAATTCCGCCTTTTGATCTCTTTCCATCTCTTTTTTTTGTTTTAACTAAATTCTTTTTTAAGTTTTCTAGCACGGAACATGAGTTAGTACACATACATCACTGTCTACACTAACCTTTTCTCGTATTTACATTTTTATAGTCATTGCAATCAAATGAAAACTCATTCCAATTATTTTCATGGCCCCATTCTTTGCCGAGTGTTTTACGTTAGATCTTTAGACTAAGGTGTGTGTTGTCCCGCTGAGAGAGGCTTTGGTCATCAGGCACCACGATAGTCCCACACCTTTACCCAATACATCTTCCTCAGAACAGGTAGCTAGGAAAAGGTGTTCATGCATAAATATTGTTTAATATGTTGGGTTTCCTCAACGGATGGTGACCCCAAAATACAGGCTACCTCAACCAGTGGCGTAGAGAGCCAGTGAAAAGTCAAATTTCAAGCTCGAACCATTCCTTAGAAACCTCTACCAACCCAGAGTCGGCTATTGCTCTACCCGCAACGGCCCAACCAAAAATATCCCGTTGCCTCCCCTAGTTCTACTCACACCCCGTTCCATTATTCTCTCCTTACATCCTCCTCTCTCACCCTAAACATCCCTGACCTATTTTCCCTCTTCACAATCCCTTCCAATTTAGCTAAAAAGAATGCAACCTCTAAATTCCACTTAATATTTCCTGCATATTTTCGAAGTCAGCCTCGATAGAGCTCTCCTCCATAACCATTTTCTTTTTATGAAACCTCCTTTATAGCTGGCTCCCTGACCTCAAACCTAGATTGTATTTTTAAAGCGCTCAACACAACAACATCAATAGAGAGATTTAATTTTATGCTCCTCCTTACCCCTCAAAAGGTAACGGGATGTTCTCACTCCGTTACCCCCTGCACCCTGCCTCAACCTTTGATACGGTACTAATTTTTCTAATGAATTTTGTGTTAACTGTAGAAGATCAAAGAAAGATAGCTTTCCTCATAGACTCACGAAGGTCCAGCGCTTCAAACAGAAGGGTCTCAATACAAACGTGCTTACCACCAGGCTGCTACTCATATTCACATCTTTCGTTTCACACTACTGCATTTAATCGGGGCATACTGTATGTAACCCTCAGAGCTACATATTCGTTCTCTGTTTATACGTGCCATTGCCCATCCGTTACTTTAAAGGCAACAGGTTCAGACACATTAAATATACCTGCAGAGTGAGGGTATCACTGTCCTCGAAATATTGCTCTGTGTCCCAATCTCATCCTTGTCGCCAAAATCCTTGCTGCTTGAATTGATCTAGGGAACACTCAGCTTCTTCAAGTGACTGTACAACATACAAATTCGAACTACATGAGCAATCTCCGCTACTCTGGTTTACTTAGAGCTTGAGAGGCACTGGAACAGGTAGATGCCGTTACTGCTCCCCCTGCTGTTATTCAAACGTCCTCTTCATTTGTGGTGCCACAACATATCTCGCGTGTAAACATCTGTTTATATCGAAAACTGCCAGTTTAGCTACCTGACAGTTCATTCAAGCCCCTTTTACATCTTAAACCCTATCACCGGCTAAAGGACAGCTCTTTCCCTTTAGATAGGCAAGCCTCCCATGCTAAGAGTCACGTCCAAAATAAATCTCACTCCTCACTCCTCTCGAAGATTTTCTACATAGACAGTCACACACTACAACAATGGAAAACGAAACTGTGCAACAGTTACATGCACCACAAGGTTCCCCCGCCTAAAACTCACCCTTCTTAGTTGATGAAACAAGGAGCAACGTCTTCGGATTCTCAGCGCTCCCTTCACATTTACTCCTTCCGCACTCAAAGCCCTTAGATCACACACGCCTGCCAAAGCCCAAAAACACCCCTAAAACAATACCCTAAGGGCCCTTCCCTAAACCCTACCGACCAGGCTTCCTCAACCCCCCCTCTCCCAGTCCCTTGCACGAAATCCAACTGGCCAGGCCCCTCTCTAAGCCCCAACTCCATAGTCCTCCATAATACCGCTGACCTCCTCATACCCATCTCTAAAACCCTCTGCCCTAGCCACTTCCCAAAACTCTCTTACCACACCCTAAGGCCACACTTAACTTTGCTTAAACAATGCACCGCTCCAATCACAACTAGATATTAGTTTCGCAGTGTATGGTTCAGCCTCTTCCTCTTCTTCCCTCAACTTGATTCAATTTTAAACTAGAGTCTGTGTCTGGGCTCATTTGCTTTTCAACCATTTCCAGTGACCAGATTCACGCAGATACTATTGATCCTTCTTTAGCTATAACGCTTATTTTTTTTCTGTCCGCAAAGACATACCTCCCTCCTTAATGTTCTCTTTGCTTTCATCTCTTTCTCTATTTAGGACAGCGAAAACACTCTTTTACCCACTTTCCTTTCCTCAGAACACTGATTGTCAGCTTTCTTTCGTGGGTACACCACCAAGAGACTGCAACCACCTCTTTCAACTGTGAAGTCCCTAAATCTGTGTAGGTTTCTCAGGTCAAAGTTACCCTGCCATGCAATGGCTCATGCTCAGAGCATGAAAATCATCATAAATGGCTGTCGCTCCCTTCACAGTTCTTCCGTTGCTATCCTGGTGGAGATAGTTCCTAGTTGCTCCTATTCTCTCCACCTACTCTCGACTGTTCTTCATATTAGACAGAGTTGTTTGTCATCCAAGAAGACCTCCTTCTCTCCTACCTACTACAATCCACCTAATTCATTTTATTGACGGATTCCTGAACTAAGAAATCTGGCCTATCACATTGCTCTCATTGTTCCTTCTGCTCCGTGAGATCATGCATTTTTTAGAGGAGATTTTGGTCATTATCAATAGGGCTTTAATTTTTGTTGTAGGCCTTTTCAGGTTGTGGCGCATAGCAATGAGGCAGCAGACCAAGCTGGTCTAAACACTAGCACGCTCACTTTCCTACCTATTAACAATATTCTTTGACATATGAGGAAGATCCTTAATTAACAATTGTATGCTGCATGACAAACTTTGACTCTTCACTAAACTCACTTGTATTGAGTAACTCCTCGGGGATACTGTTCTTTATCCTTCCTCTGCCCTTGCCATAAAGACGTGGTGCTGTCACGCCTTTGTTATACGATCTCTCCCTGACCTCCAATATCAACCTCTCTTTTAGCAGATTCACTAAGTCCTAAATACTTTCCCAGGGCCCATTTTACTCTTGCCCGCCGCCGCTTCGTTACTTTACGAATATTGTAACCCTATTCTGAGTATTTACGTCTAATCATGGCCGAAGGGCTTCGATTCGCCACAAATAGCCTTTTATACCTTCCTTACTGCCACCCTTCTCATTTGTCTCTCCTCTTCTCCCCGTCTAGTCCTCATACTTCCTTTCCTTTCCTTAAACATAGCCAGCCTCGCTTAGCTGGACCTCTCTGTGTCAATCGGCGGTCAACTTCTACTTATTATACAATATAATACATTAGATTTATTATTATAGTTATTTATTTAGATTCAGTGAAGGAGAGATATATTTATAGCTGCTATCTGAAAATATATTTTAGTATAATGCTTGCTAACTCCTTCTCTAATTGAATTCATTTTTCCACTCTTATTTTTGAAAACGAACCTTAATTCTCATCTCTAAAATTTAATTCTGTATACCTACGTAAATATTTACTGAAAAAGAGGATAATGTTCTTTTTTCAACCTTCCAATCTGTCTCGCGCATGCATCATCGCTTTATTAGTCAGTAGTTGCCAAACACTTCACGGTGTAAGGAATAAAACCGCAAAAACATTATAGTTCATTTTTAGAAGAAAAGACGAAAAAGCCGCTGTTTCTACGGAAAAATTTTCTGAATTATTGCTTAAAAGATACAAACAATGGCTTTTTGAACTTTGCTTCAATTTATAGAAATCGATGTCAACCCAAATAAAACTACTTCTGTTGCTTTCATATCAGCCATAGGAATGGATGGACGTAGTGAAACTACTCTCGAAAGGCCTTTATTTATTGAAACAGTAGGTTTTATACTAAAACATAACATGACACGCAATAAAATTTTCCAAGTGCCTTCCACTTGTCAAATTTTAGGGGAGTTAGAGAGCTCTAGCATCACTACTAAGAGGAATGTGTTCTAGGACCGAATAAAATAAAAATAAAATCTTTAGATAATTAAGATATTTAAATGAAATCAACGTCGTATATTTAGAAATATTTCCTAAGTAATTTTAGGCATCTATTTTGCCCTTTGGCTGACTATGTTAATATAGTGAAAGCCGAACATTCAACGCATAAGCAATTGCTGACGGCCTGATTTCGGAATTCACATTTGTATTTTGCTTAATAAAGGACAAAGAGCCACGCTGATGAAGAAAACAGCCTAACGGAGTCTTAACTGGGAATTTACATTCGCATTTGAAATGAGAGAAATACTTTTTTTTCATCGGAGAATTCATAATTAAATGAGGGCTTAAAAAGCTCACTGCTCCCGACAATCAACCAGCGTAGGAACCTACCTCGAATGTCGGCCATTTATTAATTTAGTCATAACTATCACAGTCTCTTTGAACTGACATAATTAAGGGTACATGTGAAAAATGGTTTGAGGATTAGCCTACAGCGGAAGCATGAGTGGGATATTTTCCCGAAACTGAGACTTAACTGCAGCTATCGAGTGGAGAAGTAATTCTCACATCCGACGGATCGGTCAGAATCATAGAGTTAGGTAGTACCCTTCTCTATGAATGCTGAAAGCGCTTTTGGCGCAAGTACCCGAGGGGGTGGTGGCAAAAAGGTAGCAGCAGTTAATTCAGCCGCTACTTTCATCAAGTCCACCATCAGTATTCTTTTTGAGTTTCCCATTCGGGATCCATCTCATTTATCATCATCCATCATCACAGTAACATCTGAATGAGGAATCAACAAGAAAACGACGGCAGCGTTCACATCAATATTTCTCAAAAGAACGACCTATTGTTACCTCCTTTACCACGCTTTTCACATCACCTCATCCACAAAATACAAAATAGTTACACTATTATTTCAGCGAAATTAAGATACATTCAAGAGAAAAGAAAGAAGGATCCAAGAAGACCAGGGAGACCATCACTAAGAGGCTTACCCTCATGACCATTCAAGGATCAAAGGCCTCGGAAAAAGAAAGTTGTAGGAAGTTTTCTAGCTCGAACTAAAGGTGGCCCTGGTGAAACTGATGAATGCTTCTTCGGGAATTATCGCCATCTGTGCAAAAACTAAAGACGTTGACCGGCTCCTCTTGGAAGAAGGAGCAAACACACTCTAGAACATCGGAATTGACATGGTGGCAGCGAACCGAAGCGAGATCTGTCGCAAGGTGGATAGGTGGGTCGGTGAGCCCTCCCGAGGAGCTACCCGAGAGCAAATGTTCGTGAAGTGATTAAATCCCCTGAATATACCCACGTGTTAAAAAATTACATTCTTCACCACGAGCATGGCCAGGAAAGCAAAATCAGACGGACTTCTGGAATTCAGCAGGAGAATATCAGGCGAAAATATATTAGGTTGAGGAATAAGTTTTTGCGTTTTTTTTAATGTTGTGTTGATTTAAGTTTTGTTGATATGATGTGTGCACATATTAAGTAACAATAATAAATAATAAGAGCAAAATTTGCAAAGGTTAGGCTACGTCTCTTAACAGCGTAGACTATTAGGCTTTTGCTTAGGCTACGTCTTGAAGTTGAGTAATAAGTCATTGCGGTTTATTTAAAAGTTGTGTTAATTTAATTTTTGTTCTGTACCCTCAAAATAGTATTTCAATTTGAAAGAAAGGCGCATTTTCGACACTTGTTGTTATTCATTTTCAATCGAGACAGGAACAATGCAAACGCAGCCAAAGCTCGTCGCGATATTTGTGCTGTGTGCGGAGAAAATTCTTTATCAGAAAGGACAGCTCAATGGTGGTTTTCACGTTTCAAATATGGTCATTTCAATCTTAATGACGAAGAACGTTCTGGTCGCCCATTAAGTTTGATGAAGATCGATTGAACGACCTTCTTCATGAAAATCTTCGTCAATCGACCAGGGAATTGGCTGTATAATTGGCGTGTGATTAGAAAACTGTAGTGAATCACCTTTATTCGATGGGGAAGTTCAAAAACTCGGTGCATGGGTTCCGCGCGCTTTGAGCGAAAGCAACAAACTTCAACGCTCCACGATTGCCGCATGTTTGCTTGTTCGTCGCAAGGCTACTCGTGGATTAAAGAACAGATTTCTTCACTGCATCATCACTGGCGACAAATAGTGGAGTGTTTATGTCAACATAAACTATCGAAAACAATGGCTTAGCCCCAATAAAAAACAACTTCCGCGATTAGAGCAAGGACTTGATACACGAAAGACGATGTTGTGTGTATGGTGGGATTGTGAAGGCATCATTCTTTATGAGCTCCTTGCGAACAACGAGATTGTCAATGCAGAACTCTACGTTCGACAAATGTATCTCCTCCCCGAAGCTATTCATCAAAGCGACCTCATCGACTTCATGGAGTCCTTCTGCAACACGACAATGCTCGTCCTCACATTGCTAATATGACAAAAGATGCCATCCAAACGCTTAATTGGGAAATCTTGCCGCATTGGATTTCCAACTGTTCCGATCGCTCTCCAACAATTTGGGCGGCGTTTCGTTCAATACTGATGCGGAATTAAGAACCTGGTTAAACGAATTCTTAGAGTCAAAATCCAGAGATTTTTATTGCAGAGGTATCGAAAAACTAGTTGAACGTTGGAAAGAAGTCGTAAAAAACAACGGAGAATACATTATTGATTAAATTGCATAATGTTATCAATTAAAAATGAAGTTTTTCCCAAAATTATTTTAGGGTAATGATTAAATTTATTAAAACCGCAAGAACTTATTCCTCAACCCATTACAAGAAAAAATTAATAGCATACAATTGTTATTTGTATGCTATAAATTAGAAAACAATACAGCAACGATGTGCCCAGAAAAAGAGAAGGTATGGTTCAGTTAATGCGTGCGCTACAGAAGGCAACATATTTGTCAAATGCGAAAGCACGAAGAAGTAGTGCCTCAACTGTAATGGGGAGCAGAAGGCCTTGGTCATGCACTGCTCGAAACGACGTGAAGCAAAAAAAGGAATGAAGAGGAAGAGAAGAAGGCTAAGGAAATGATCTACGTGAACGCCACCAAGAACAGTGAATCAGCGAGGGTTTTGCTTTAGCAATTCAACATTAAAAGAGACTGAAGTTCGAAAATTTTAATCTGCATTATGCATGAAAATGTGGTTAACGCAGTGAATGCTCGCAAAACAACCAGGTTCTAAATGCGTTACTGAAATCAAACAACCTGCCTTCGGTCATTATGCCCGCGGACTCCGAATGATCTAAGGCATTCAAAGACTCCGTCATAAGAAGCAACTCCAACGTGAATTCTGGAGTCTAGACTGAGGTTGAAGCTCACTCATCGGAGGAAGAAGAAGAAGAAGAAGAAGAAAAGGAACAAGAAGATTAAGAAGGAACCACCCATTCAGACAGTGAAGAAGGCCCATGTAATCGTACACGAGCGACGAAGAGCAAATCCAAGACTTCGAGTCCTCCACCAAAGGATGAAAAACCTGGGTACTCTAAAGCTCCCCCACGGCCAAAAGAAAAAAAATAAGAAGGTACGAGTACATCGGTAAACACATCACATCATGCAACGTAACGCATAAAAAATTTTGGAAATTAATACGAAGGGGTGGATGACATATTTATGGAAATTGATGCAGATGTCATTTTAATTTAAGAACAAGGAATCGACTTACGCAATTCGGAAATGAAGATCTGGAATTACGATGTGTTAATCACAAATTACTGGCAAGAGTGGTATTAGAGTGCTGCTATTGCGATTAAAAAAATTATCAATACAAGCAAACAAAAAATTTTGAAGAATCCTATCTCGCGATTTAGCTCAAACTCGACATTGGAAAACTAGTCATAACTACAGGACATCAGCCACCAAGGAGAGACTTTTTACCGATCCAATCTCTCATTGGCCTTTTTGGCAGAAGAACCCCCACCAGATTAATTGATGATCTGAATGCCAGGTATTGGGAGTCCGGCTACAGGGCCTTTAATGGAATCAGAAGAAGCCTAGACATTTTGCTGTCCAGCGAATAGGCCCGGACTTTCTCACCTACAATATGTCATAGGAAGGAGTGTAGTGAAACCAGATCTATATCTGGCCAATCGTAAACTGCCGTTTAATTATTACATGGAATAAGTCCAGGAACCTTGTTGCGACCATACAGGGGTCCTACTCCCCATTAACAGGAACCCTATGCAAGTTACAGCTGTAGTTAGAAAAAACTACAAAAAAGCAGACCGGGCACGGTATGCGCGTCTCCTCGAAGCCTACCATCCGCCAAACTTGGACGAGGCAATTCTCGAGGAGATCAACGAGGCACTTTACGACCTTAATAACCATATTATCAACGCATATAGGGCTTGTCTCCGTAAATTCGAGTATAATTCCATTTTAACATACAGGTGGACTGCACACATGAAGGATTTATACCGTGAACTGAAATTCCTATATCAAATAAACATTATTACCGCATCATTTGACTCAATATAACGCAGTATATAGATCAAAGAAGAGCTCAATCAATTGATCCTTGAACAACAGTGCAGACGATGCCATCGAGTGCCTTGATCATGATGCATCTCTCAAAGATTTTTTGAATAAAATCAGGCGTCTCAAAGGATCGACTTGGAAAAAGAAGAAAATGAAAATTTTAAAGGGAGACGGAACATTAGAATCAGAATAAAGAAGAAAAGAAGAAATATCCTGACGTTATTGGGAAATAATCTTCAGTAAAACTGAATAAGCAAATGAAGATTATGATGTTTTTGTTCGAAACCGACATCATAGACGAGGTAAATACCCAAATTCATAGGAAGCCTCCTCACCACCAAGGGGTGGTGAGGAGGAACTACTCGGTGCACTCCGCTCATTCCGTCCAAAAGCCTGAGGACAATCGGGGCTTACGAAGTTAAACTTCGAAAAAGAACCGGCCAACGTCATCAGAGGGATGAGAAGAATTTTTAACGCGTGTCTAAACACGGGATACTTTCAGATGCATAAAAAATGGCATATAACATAGATAGTGCAAAATTTCATCACGGAAATGCTTTCCTAAGCCAAACAGGAAAGGAGTTACGTGACATTGTTTGTAGTGATGTATCAAAGGTATTTGATAAGGTGTAACAAAGGGAAATGCAATACAAGATCCAACGGCTGGGCCTATGTGAAAATTGAGAAAGAACTCTCTGTAAATATGTCATGGAGAGAGCGACGTATGTCAATTTAGGGTGCACGAAAGACCAAAATTTCCGCTTAATGCGGGCCTCTCGCAGAGTGGGTATCTGTCCCCCACACTCTACTAGGTTTACACCATAGATGACTCGGCCTCTACGAACCATACTTGCCTCAACACTCAATACACCGATGATTTCAGCCAGATAATCAATTGTCCTTGTATGAATGTGCATTATGCACGCTCGTATGACAGCCGCATAAATTAAAAGATTAAACATCTACGAGGCCAAATGAAAAATATAAACAAATCAAGAGAAATTCAAGGTATTCATTATTGGGAGGAGACTACTGTCTGAGTTTAGGGTGTGGGATAGGCGCTATCCATACACCACGGAATGCAATGTACTCGGAATGAAAATTACTTAATCCGAGTACAGGAAGCACATCTCAGATCGAATTTCTAAGCCTTTGGCAGCAGTCAGAACTATATAAATGTTTAGAAATCTCCGTGACAGCAAAAAGAAGAAAATCTACAATGTAAATGTAAGATCTAAGCTGCTCTACCCCTCTTTCGTCCTACCTTGTGTCACGAGGACACGAAAGAGGAGACCACAAGTCGTGCAGCATGAGTGCATGTCCCTAATCATGGGTACACGTAGGCCAGAAAGAAGACCAAGTAGAACTGCATAGGGAAGCGAGGTTAAGTCCTATCAACATTCTCATTGAAGAACGGACATGGAAAATGCAAGAATGGGTTAATTCCGAATTGAACGATGAAAATGTTCAAATGATTAACCAGAACAGAAAAGCTTATAAGTCGTACCAGAATCCAAGCTCTGCTAGCCTAGTGGCTGTCGGAAATGAAGTGACGTCTATGCATAAATGAATGTTAATTTACCCAAGATAACGCCAAAATCGATTAATGCGCGAAATCACCGAATCCTGAAAAATTACCAACTTTGACAAAATCTCAACGATTCAGACTTATTTAAGCAAAACACGACATCAAGAAAGGAGAAAGAAGAAACAAAAACACAAAGTACACACATTACAAAATAAATGATCACAAGGAACACTAAGCATAAAATTAAGATAATTTATTGTACAACATCAGCAAATGTATATTAAATATCCAAGAACATTAAGATTATTAAGACAAATGGCTTGAACGCCATAGAAGTAAAAAACTAAAGTTCATTCCAGCAAAATGAAAGACACACAACAAGGAAATAATTTAAAGCGATAGGCCTGACCACCAGGTGCCTAGCATCTCTTTTCAAATCTCCTACACTACTTTCTCTCTTCACCAATTTTATTTCTGTCTATCAACCCGCACACTCTCATGTCCCCTACATACACATAACCCACTTACAATCATTCGTAATTCGGCTCATTATGTTGTGATACTTCTGAACTCCAGTTACCCTTTATCAAACTTCTTGGAAGAATCAAATTATGTAACTGAAATTTTACTCGCCAATCTAACAGCAAAGTTTAAATAAACTCAGGAAAGCACTTAAGATTAATATGAGGAGAATCATCCAAAGAAAGGAGACACTTAGAACGAAAGTAGGAGGAATTATGGCTAGGGCCGACATGGCAACATCTGTTGTGTTGTGGTTACATAATCTTATGATTAATATCGTGACTCTTAAAGGTTTTTTCAACACTGAATATGCTTACAAAACATAGAAACTCCAGCTTTTCAACACAAAACTTTTTCAGCTCATTCTAAATTACATAATATTTCGACGGAATATGAGATAGAATATATATGAAAAATTCACATTTTTTCACCTCTTTTTTTTTCATTGCACTTATTCAACAATCTTGTACCGCCAAGATCACATGCCGCTCCATCTCACGTCACAAAAATGCATATTTAGATTTATTGTGAATATTTCAATCAATAAAGTATACAAATCAAGAATTCTAAATATTAGCGTCCAGTGAAAAAATGCAAATATTTTTACACAGGTCATTGATACAGGATTATAGGAAAAGCTTTAAAACAATCGGCGGAAAACTGCAGTTGACTATCCAAATAGCCTGCTTCCCCTCATATTCTCTACCAGAGACATTTTCAGACTAACACAGTTGCTTTAACTGGCCTATTAATATTTATCCACCTCTGACTCCCTTCCTAGCCACCATTCTGCTACAAATCGTATATTGTGTCTCGTAGTATGGTTCGTTCTTCTTATTTCTTGATTAATTCCTCTCTACGCTTACTTCGCTGTATCTACTTTGTTATATTGAGATGCCAAGTAAATCAATCACTTGCTGTAATAGCCGGACTCTATTGCAGCAGTTTCCAGTAGTGTTAGTGTAATAGTGTATCATAAGACCTGCTTCTCCTCTCTTTGTAGAGAAAACTTCCTATTCCAAGTAAACCTTCTAAATACTCCCTTTGATAATGAGTTTCATATAGATAGATTACTAATTAGTTTTTAAGAAATTGAGATTATTAATAAAAAAATAATATATAAAAATAAATTTACAAACCGAAGAATGATAGTTTCAATCATTATTGACAATGCTCTCCCATCCTTTACCTAAGCACTGGATTCCTTTCTTGAACATTTCATTCGATTTTTAAGAAATATCGATTTGATATGTTTTACTACCTCTTTATATTAGAGTCAACTTTGTCATTTAGGTGTTAGGTAATGACTAAGATCAACGGTAGTCAATGGCGCAAGCTCAAGGGATATGAAAAATGAGGAAGAAATTACAAACCTAGAGCAATAGCTTTTTGGGGGTCAAACTTACCATGGGTGGACGTGTATTGTCATACAATATGAAGTTATCCATCTGGTTAACCAATGAAAGATAAATTTCCTCATGAGGTTTATTTAAACGTTCCACTGTTAATCATTTCGGTCTGCCTTAAATATTTACTTAACGATATCGGTTAGGAGATCATAATGAATAACTCATTTCACATACCACCAAACTCAAAGCAGAGAGAACATCTGCTGGTAACATTTGCAATCTAGCTATAGTTTATGAACTTAATATTGCAGTAACAAACCCCTTTTGATATATTAACAATTATGTACAGAAAATACTCGCATGCATGTATAGACAAGTGATATGTAGCCATATTCCTTGTTAGAAAGGGTGTACTTCAGACACTTCATGTTGCACCCAAACACCATTTTGGCAGATTAAAAGGCCTAGGCATTACTCGCTTAAAATAATGCGTAGGCATTGCTAGCTAAAATGGCCTAGGCATTAATGAAGCTCATAAAGTCCTAGGAATTACTAGTTTTAAAATACAGGTATGGATTACTGGCCAAAACAGGCCTAGGGCATTTGTTCCTTTAAAGTAAAGGTAGGCATTGCTAGCTCTAAAAGGCATAGGTGTACAGCATAAAAATTATCCTTAAAAAGCTTTCAACAAATTCGCAATAATTTAAATACCTCTAAGAAAGGTCTTTTATATCTTCTTAAAACGAAATTAATTTCCAGCCACCTATATAAATATCTATGATTATATAGTATAAATAATTCAAAAATATTTTATATTGAGTAAAAATTTCATCTACATGAATAGCACGAATACGGCGATACGTTTGGGATAAAAACATTTCAGAGGTTGCTAATGAATGTTCTAATTTCTTTAGCATCATTAGTCAGTAAAGTATGGCAAAATATAAGAAAAAAGATACGTAAAAGAAAGGAAATCATCGTAATAAGCAAGAAGATTTGACTTTCCAAAGGAAGGCATTCAAATATCGCGTATCGTTCCATATACTTAGTCAAAATACATGAAGATGGTTAATACTCATATTTTCTTTTACGGTAAAGAAAGCACGGAAAGGTTATAATCTGCAAATCCAGTCTCCTAAAATCGTTTTATTGAAAACACATTTATAAAAGACAACCCCAGCGCATTAACATTGTTTAACATGGGTGCGCTATAAGGAGCTAGAGAAAGGTAATGCAAAAAACAAAAAGGCAATGATGTTTTTAGGTTGAAATGGGATAGCATATGATATAAGAGTCCAGGTTGTGGTGATCGAATGAAGGAGACTAAATAACAAGGTTATGAATGTCAAGTAAGGAGCAGAGGTGTTTATATTGTTACCGAAACATTAGAGTTTGAAACTGTAATGGCTAAATAACTTGCAAATAAGCTTGAGGGAAAGTCAACAAAATAGTGCAAATCCATAACTTAATGAAAAAGTTTGATTTGAAAAGGATAGATAGATAGGCAGGGTTGAGTATGAGGTAAATATGGTGAGAGCGAGGAGAAAATATTACTGTAGTTGCAAAGGTAACTTGCACATGTAAGAAAAATGGATGATAAAAGACTTGTTAAGAGTTTATTTTTGAGTAAGTTTTATGGAGTGGTGAGATTATGATCACTGCATTAAAGAAAAAATATTATTTAAGATACTAAGGGGTAATGCACAGGGAGAACAGGATATGATCATTTATATACTATAAGGGAAGGATACGAATTTATGATCGGGCTGACATGGGTCGTTTGACCCGAGGACAAACCAAAATGTATGAAATCCTTGAGCATATAGAAGTTTTCCCTCCCCTCTCCATCCTTCGAAGGGCGAATCTCGTGAAAGAAAGGCAGGATAGCTTTGTGCTCTCGATATCATGCATGCCTCAGTTGGGAAAGTATTCTTTGTGTCAATGACGTCCAGCGACATTTAGACACAAAGAGAAAAGTTAGAAATAAATTATAAATAACCTAATTAGTTCGAAATTCATAGCGAGAAAGCTCTGCGACAAGGACTAATGAGAACGCAAAATAGATCTGATTGGAGAACAAGAGAAAAGCGGAACTAAATGTTACAGAGATTATGCGTCCATATGGATAATTGAATAAGCTTACTAAGGGAACGAGGGCAGAGTTTGTGGGAAGAAGTAAAGGGGGAAATGATTAATGCAAAACGGACACAGGAAGAGATGAAAGATAAACGAGAGGAGCTAGGGAGAAATAAGCAAACAAATAGTTTAGCAGCTGAAAGGGTAGAAAAGAAAGAAAAAATGTAGTCAATCTGAATGAGCCAAGTGGGAAATCTAAAATGTGGGACTTCTGCGAAATGTGTCTCTTTATGAGATAGGATACTGAAATGATTGAGATAAAGAAAACTACATATACACAAATTCAGAGATGTATTTTATCCCTTTGATAAAGAATGAGAAGAACAAACTTAGAAACAATGGAGAGGAGGGAAAATAAAGAACAAAACACTCAAGGTGAGATTAAAGAAAGTCGAGAAAGCACATATCAGACTCGGAAAGTAGTTAGAAGAGAGAGATGAGAGCTTAGCAAGAATGGAAACTTGTGAGCTTGTCGTCATCATGTCTTTGAGTTCGTCCTCTCCAGTGTCTTCACGGTAATCTTCGGGCCAATAGGAGGACCTGAAACTGAAGTCTTTAAAAAGTTCCAACTGTTTTGGCCCAAAGTTAACCAAGAGATGTATGTTGGTCCCCCAGGTGAAATTGTCCGCGACCACAGATGGCAAGAGCAGCACAATGACATGGTTTCCTACATCCAGCAGACTACGAAGGAGCAACAGGCGCGAGCAGACTACACTGAGTACCTCAGCTTGAGTTTCCTCTTCTTGGCCTGACTCATAATGTGAGGTGGAGGCATGATGCATTGTAAGTCTTGAAGATCTGCTTTCACAACCAGTTCTAAAATTAGCACACCTTCAGTTTATTTTGTCTCAGGAAACGACACCTTTTTTGCGCGACTCCTAAAATTAAACAAAATTTCCTGAAAATTGCTCTAAATGTTAATCATTAACAGCCTAACATAATAAAACTTGTGTACCTAGCAATTTTTCCACTTCCCTTTTTCCAACCAGTCTAATATATATATATATATATATATATATATATATATATATATATATATATATATATATTTTAGGGTGGTCCCAAAATATATGCAAAAAATTTGGAATTAGTTGGAAATGTTCTCCATATGGCTAAAATTATGCTATAAGATGTTAAAAGAGCTGATGCAAAATAAGGCCTAAATTGGTTAATATTTAGAGGTCGCTTGGTGTCTCCATATTTTTAAATTTCAATCAAAATATTGGAACTTTTTAATAGTAGGCATTTATTGGTTGTTACTTATATACTATCATATATTTGTCATTGATAACTTATTCCTTATGAATTACAATAATTCGCAAAAAAATCAAGATATTGCATTATCTGAAAAGTGGAATGACATTCACATACTCGGCGTATGATACAATAATAATTGTTGTTTCAGCTTATTGATTTCTGAGCCAATTTGTAAAGTGATGACGCAATAACGCCCCCTCGTTTCAAATGGTGATGCAATCGCTTCATTTCCTATATCAGTCAGCGAAGATTGATTAAGTGTTGATTTGTGTTGGATTTAACAGTTGAGCTAATACAAATGAATACAACATAAGAACATAAGAACATAAGAAAAGAAGGAGACTGCAAAAGACCATTCATGGCCTACACTTGGCAGGTCCTGTGCTGGTTTATGCAAGTATATATATAATTATTTAAGTAAGTAATAATACACTTTGTTTATTCAGTGCATTGATAATTTGCTGTTTTTTATCAATATTAGACTTACTTAAAGAATATTCGAATTATATGTTAACACACTTTATGTTCATATTTTAATTCACAATATATCCGAGTATATATATATATATATATATATTTATATATATAATTATATATATATTAATTAAGCATGACTGCTGAAATTTTTTATAAACACAGGAGCCTATTTATTTATGTCAAATAAAAGCGCATACTTTCATGAATATTAAATATTTAAATATTTTAGAGTTTAAAAAAAATATCTTCTAAGTATAACTAAATGGAGGGGAACCGTGAGCTCACTCAGTTACAATAATTTTTTTTCTGTTGTTTCAGATTATGGCTGGAAGTACTCGTTCGTCTGCGGCAGTCTGGCTTTTAGGACATCGTACTAGTGAGCTCTCATATGCAAGGCTACTAGCTTGTCGTGATGTGCTTCGTGTTGTTCAGTCGTACCATAAAGTGCAGTCAAGGACTTTGACACAAAGTTACAACCTCGCTCGCAAAAAAGTCATAAATGTATGGGAAAGAGCCCGAATTCCCACACAGTGAATAGACTCTTGCGTTAGGAAACTCTCAAGGTTGTATGAAGAATATCTTTCTTTGAAGAAGAACCGCAAAACCGAACTCTACTCATGTTGAATGAATGAGCGTAGTTTCGAATCTACTCTTTTAAAACTTTTGACATAGCCTTAAAAAATACTTGAAATGTGGGAAAAAAAGAAGAAGACCGCCAATTTCACTTGATGCAGAGAGAGAACATTTTCTGTGCAGTATGTCGTGCCGTGATAAGATTACATCAGCCAAGGAATCTTGCAAAAGATATCCACATGAGAAGACTTGAAAATACAAAGAAAAAAATATTCTTCTAAAACTCAAAGCAGACCCTGCTGCTCATGCAGATTTCAAGTCATCATCATCTGAAGGAAAAAGTTTAATTGCGGCAGACAAAGAGTTTTGTCCATCTTCTTCAACTAGAAAAAAAAATGCACAATGTAGTCCTTCAAATTAAAAAAAATATCTTTACAATTTCAGGTCTGGCTGCTGTTACTTGATAGTGCAAAGATTACGGATAGAAAAGCAACAATGGTTGCTGGATCAATAGCACAAGCCTTGGGTCAGGATATTTTAGCTATGACACTTCCCAGGACTTCTATACGACGTTCCAGAAAGCAAGTAAGAAAGGCAGCATACAATGAAGACAAAGCTTCGTTGTCAGTTAAAGGACCGATCCTTCTTCACTGGGATGGAAAACTACTACCTGCTATTGATGAGGCAAAGGAAACAGTAGAACGAATTGCAACAATAGTTTTTGTAAATGAAACCGAAAATCTTCTTGTTATGCTAAAAATAACACAAGCGACAGGAGAAGAACAGGTTATGGCATGCAATTCATCAATTAATGACTGTAATCTTCGTGACGATGTTCAAGGCCTTGTATTTAAAACAACTGCATCAAATACATGCTTACAAATAGGAGCCTGTACCATAATTGAAAAAGTATTAGGAAGGGAGCTTGTTTGAATTGCGTGCCATCATCATACATATTTTTGAAATTATGTTGCCATGTGCTTGCAATATTTTACTTGAGCCTATAAGTGATCCACAGAGGAGTCTCTTTTAACGTTTTAAAGAAAAATGGTCGTGACTTAAAAAGGATTCTTTTTAGAGGCGGATAGCAGTTTATTCGTCAATCCAGTAATGCATAATCTTCGAGGAGAAATGGTCCCATATTTTCAGGAAGCTTTGAAATCTCGTCATTGCGTGACGATTATGAAGAATTGCTGCGACTCAGTCTTATCTTTGTTAAGGAGCGACTCATCATGCACGCTGGATGGCTAGACTATATATGTTTGGAAAATATACTTGTTTAAGCATCAACTGAAACTAACGAAACGTGAAAAGTCCAATATTACAGAGTGCTCTCTTTTTATTGCTTTGGTCTACTCGTGTTTTTGGAATGAAGCCCATTTTGGAATTAATGCTCCTTTAATTGACATTTTGCTTCTTAAAACTTTGCAAAAGTATCCAAATCAGACAATATCTAAAGAAGCAACCACAGCCCTTTACAGACACCTTTGGTATCTTGGAGAACATCGTGTTGGTGTTGCATTTTTCGATCATAGAATTAATGCTGAGACCAAACAGAAGATAGGCTCCAATCTCCAACGTAGTGCAAACACCAAAGTTGTTCGCGGATTGAATCTTACAAAAAACATCGAGGATTTAGACTTGCATGAACTGGTAACTCAAAAAACTAAGTTAATTTTCAGTCTTCTAATGAAAGGTGGATACAAGTTTGCAGAGGATACATTCCTGAAGACTAACTCAAGTTCTTAGGAAGAGAATACGTGCTTTCAAGAATTACAACGTCTAGCGATTAACTTAGTGGTTATTAACGATCCAGCAAAAAGAGGTATTACACTTATCAAATCGTATAATGCATCTCTAATAAAATATAAAGAACAGAAATAGTTGCTTCTCAGACTTGTGGCCAAACATCACAAAAATTTCCCTCATGCTGAAAAGGATCAATGTTTAATAAGCAATTTTAGTTATAATTTGTGTTAAAAAGAAATCTTTTGCCATTTAACTATTTTCTTTTCACTTTAATATAAATATTTTTTAAAAATTGTCCCTTAACACCAAGATCTATTTTAAATAAACTAGTATTTGCATAGACTGTTCATTTCTATCCCCCAAATTAATTTACCAGCCGACTAATAAGTTAAGATCCATATAGCCACCAGTAAATATTGTTCGATTTTGATGAAATTGAGTATGTGACCTACTGTTCAATGTGGTAATACAATCAGGCATGTGGAGATAAAAAACCAAAAAATTTTGGGGGGTGTTGACCACCCTAATATATATACAGTACTGGCAAAATTATTATGGATTTTGGAAAAAACATACTTTTTTTACCAAAGGGTAAAATAAAACAACAAAAGTTCCTGTAAAACTTTTTTATTCACTAATAATAGCTCACACATCAATATTAAACAACTATTATAATATTTAATTTGTCCACGTTTTGCTTTAACACGATTTAACACGACTGGGCATGCCAGTGACCAACGTTTTTAATAATTCACTAATTCTTTCGGAATGAAACTAGACTTGGATAAGACGTTGTATGAGTTGTCTTTTGGTCGTAATGGGAACTTCATGTATTTCATTTTTTAATAGAGACCACAAACTCTCAATGGGGTTCATATATGGGGAATTTCCAGGCTAGGAAAGCACTTCTACACCTTTTTCTTCAAACCAGGTCTTCACTGACCTCGCCATGTGAAACGGGGCAGAGTCCTGTTGAAAAATCCAAGGTCTATCCGCAAAACATTCCCTTGTTAGAGGTAGCAAACGTCTTTCTAGTACTTCTATGTACTTAAACTGATTCCTGGTACCGTCAACAATCTGTAAACGGCTTGTTCCATGCACATAAATCGATATCCATACCATGACCTTCTGTTGGAATTTCACTGTCTTCTTTTGACATTCCGGTTTAAATTGCTCGCCTGCTCGCCTTCTTACACTCTGCACACGGTCGTCAAGCACAGCAAAGGGGAGGAGTCGTCAGAAAACACAACCTGCAAACAATACGAACCACTAAATAACGCGTTGAACAGCTAAATCAAGTAATGGAAGCAATAAAATATTAAGCATAGCAATGGTGGACTCGTAAGAAAACACAACCTGCAACAATACAGAGCACAAAATAAGGCGTTGAACAGCTAAAGAAAGAAATGTAAGCAATAGAATATCGAGTAATAGTGTAATAGAGTAATTAAATGCTGTATATTCAAATCTTACCTGCTTCCATTGATCAGAAGTCCAATGGTAATACCTTCTGCTGCCAGTTCGTTGGTAATCATTCTGCAAGATGATCTTCTGTTGTTTATTGCCATTTTAATTATTTTCATGTCTGTCCTCGGTGTTGTTTTCTTGTGTCTACCACATTTTCTCACTCTATTTGATTACAAACTGTAGCTATATTCCAATTTTTTCTTGATATTACTGACCGTTTGAGTTGAAATTCCAAGTTTATTAGCTATTTCTTTCTGTTTGAATGTACTTTATTTTAATAAAACACTAAACTGTTCAACCTGTTGAGGACTCAAATGACTAACTTTGCCCATCTCTACTAAATTGCATAAACTATGCTGAAAGCTGAAAAAAACGGTGTTGGTTTCAAAAATAAATAAACAAATACACAGAACTAAAGTAACCACAGCGAAATAAAAGGTCGGAAACGCAACAAACACACACAATCACATGCAAATGCAAAACTACCACTGAGCTCTCACAAGACGATGCAGTGATTGTGTCAGTGTTGCCATACATTTTCTTTCTGTATTGCCTGACACTGCCATATAAGACTATAAAGCCCAGTTAAAATAACTATTAAATACTTGTTTTGTACTGGTGCAGTAAAGTAAATGAACTATTAGTGACTAAAATTGTTTTACATGACACTTTTTTAGAAAACGTATGTTTTTTTTCAAAAATCAATAATAATTGGGCCAGTACTGTATATATTTATAGTTGCTGCTGACCAGTCTGGTCTTCAATTTCACACATAGGAGGCCGAGGTATATGTGATTTATTTAGTATTAAGGAACAACGTTTCTGGCGAATCACTCATCTTCAGGTTTTAAAATCATAAATGAATAAAATACAGATAGATATGATTAAATTGTATTCTTAGAAAACAAACTACTAAGTCAGAAATTCTGCTAAAACTAGAAGTTGAAATATTTTTATATATATATATATATATATATATATATATATATATATAGAAAGGGAGCATAAGAGAAACTAAGAAAGATAGAACGTTCTTTACTACTGCCGTTTCGCTCCACAGAAGCTTCACTAGTTGTGCAGACTCAAAATAATTCCGGGCCAGTGTGAGACGCAGTCCCGCGCCGCGAAGTTGTTCCTTTGCACATTTTTCACGGTAAAGGAGGCCTAGGAAAGAGAAAGACAACCTGCTCGGCACCACGCTCCGACTTATGTTAAAAGAAACGGGTTTGGCGTTTAGGCATTCAGACGTGGCTATAAACGCCTCTTTCAATACATTTCTGCTCCTTTTCCTGGATGCATATGCAATTGCTCTCGTTTCTCTCCAGCTAATGCGGTGGTCAGCATCTCGTAGGCGTTCGGTGAGAGCGTTGCTCTCACCGAATATATACATATATATATAGTAAAGAGAGATATTTAGGCAGATAAGAAAGAAGGTCTGTTGAACAAAAGTCGCGTGCTCTCACTTATTTCAAATTTATGAGCTTACGACCTACAAAACTTTCAATAATTCCCAGAGTAACCTATGGAGGAAATTATACCATTTGATAGAAAATCTAAAATAACATAAGTATCTGGAATTTCGTTAGAATCAGCCAAATAGCTATGAGGTTTTAACCAAAGAATTCCTCGGATAACCTTGGGAGGAGGACTTTGGCAATTATATCATTCGAAAGAGAATGTAAATCCATAAGGATTTCAAATCTCTTTAGATTTCGGCCCAATACTAATAATAATATTATTGCCAAAACAAAATAGTTCTCAGGCTAACCTTGGGAGGACCTTTGCAATTGTATCATTAGAAAGAGAATGTAAAACAACATAAGGATTTTAAATTTCGTTATAATCTGCCAGATAGTTATGATGTTATTGCCAAATAATTCCCCTGCTAATTTTGTGACGACTTTGGCAATTATATTATTCGAAAGAGAATGTTACACATCAAATTTCATTAGAATCAGGCAAATAGTTACAATGTTATTACCAATGAAAAAAGCAAAACGGGGCCTGATCGACCGACATAGTGAGATTTATAGTCGCCCGCGACTAAAAAGCATGATAATAAAGGAAGCTGGAAGTAAAGTAGGGTAAGATGTGTGTAGTTAATTACATTAGCTGCAATTGGATTGTGTTGGATGGTTTTTAGTGTGCATTTAAAAAGGAAAGCAGAAGGAGTTATTTTAATGTAAGGTAGGAAATTATTATATTCATCTATGCTAGCTGGAAGGAGTAAATTGAATAGTCCCAAAAATAATTGTGCAGAGTGAGACCTAATTAAGGCTCAATCGAATGAATTCGTGCTGATATACAGAAATATTCAAATCTTTGCATAAAGAAATACTCAAAACCATTTATGAATTGTGGCATAAGAAAAAGAAGAAGAAAAGGAAATTGGATTAGAAAATAAACAGGTCATAGATGATAGATACTTCGTAATTAAATTTTGAGACGCAGTGAAATGGTTAAACCTTTACTTAAACTGCATTCCTTTCGAAATAAAGTCATATTGGTATGTCAGTGTGGAGGAGAGAATGAACGTGGGGGAAAGAGAGAGAGTTAAGAAGAAAGGTTAGGTGGCAAAGGAAGAAAATGACTGCAAACCAAAACATACCAACGCTAAATTTTATGGCCTAATGTCGAAAATATAAATGTAATTAAAATTGACAATTAAAAAATCTTTAGGACTGTTTTTAAGTTAAAAATGCAGGTGTTGGTAGGGAATATGAGAGCTATCAGGGAACTAATTTCTATATATCTACTGCTTCTCATAAATATATTTTTAAATATCCTTTACGAAACATTATTTATCACAGCGCTTTAGCATTCTATTTACAATAAAGCAACTTCAATCGAGTACAGATGAAGACATGACACAGAGATACAGGAAACTTAGGGTCGCCATCCATTTCATTGCAGAGAACTTTGAGGGAATTATTCAGATAAGAAGCTTGTCCTGGGAATCAATCGAGTTCTAAGGTTCCTTGTAGTATAAGTCACATTTCCTCTGAAGCTAAATTTTGAAAATCTAAAGTCCACAAAATAATAAAATAATTTCGTCTATAAAAAAGTTTTGTTAAAACATATATGGGAGGAGGTATTTTTGCGTCTGAAATATGTAGCTTAATTAATATAAGAAACCAAAATCATAAGGGACATAGAGTGAGGGTGAATAGTATAAACAAATTTAAAAAGTCAAAAAGTATTCAAAGGAATCTGAGAGGTGAAAAATGTGAACACACAATAGTTATAAATTTCATGCTTTAAATTACGAAAATTTGGGATTTCTCTAATTAATTGACTAGCTATGAAGATATCAGAATTATGTGTATTTTCATTTTTTTATATAATTTTCTATTGCTCAATTGAAATATATATTTGAAATTAAGAAGTATTTTTGTATTCACCCTATATATATATATATGTATATATATATATATATATATATATATATATATATATATATATATATATATATATATATATATATATATATATATATTATATACACACTTATTTCTTTCAAAAACTATACCGAGAGTGAAGAAACGAAGAAGACAAGAACGATACTCCGTACTAAGAGTACCGGCGACACCCTGAAATCAGTATTAGCTCGAGCACTGACCAAGAATGTTGGCTACCGATTAACAAATTAACTACAGATTGTTTGATACTTTCGTTTCATATAATCTAACAAAAGAAAAGTTTCGACGGAAGCGTCTTATCCTAGGAACTACTGTATCTTCCTTGGAGGTGAGAGTTGTTGTTTCTTTTCAATTATGTTGGTTAAAGAGCCGATATAGTCGATACTTGATTCCATTTGAGTAAGTTATTTCTCCTGATATTGGGAGATTAAGCCTGCGTGTTTTTATCCCAGCATTTGTTTAGGTTATTGGTTGGCAGATTCTATTATATTTAAATCGCTATATTGTGTTTATTGAGAAACTGTTGTGTTTTGATGACAAAATGTGCTCTCTGGAAAAAATTAGAATGGCACTTAGAGTTCTTAAAATATCCCTAACAAAGAGAGTAAACAATACTCTCCAGCAAGATAGCTCCCTATTAATTGTGCTTTAATTACAAGACGTTATTTTTTACTTTAAATCTTCCCTTGCCTATTTAAAAGAGTGTCTTAAAACACATCCCCTCCTTATTTCCAACATGAAAGGTGTTTGGAAGGATATCATTAAGGAAGATCTTACCATACAAGTCAATAAAGACAGTGACTTTAATGTTAAAATAGTTTTAAAGGTGGCAACACTGACATCCCTTTTGGAAGAAAGAAGTTTACCCCCTAAAACATCCAATTGTGAGGGATGTATTAATCAGGATAAATTACCAAGTGGCTCTCCATTTAAACTAAAACTACTTGAACTTAAAATAACCCAATTTTGTGATCACAATAATGATTCGTTCGTTTATTTTAGGTTAAATTCCAGTTTTGAAAATTCTTTAAATAGTATTCCAGATGTCACAAATTCTTTAAAATTAGTGTATCTCAAATCTTATGTTCAAGGAAGAGCTTTGGCTTCAATCGAAAAACTTCCTGTACATGATGAAAATTTTGGGGTGGCAGGGAGGTTGTTAGAAGATGAATTCTTTGATAAGGACCTTTTAATCAATGAAACCCTAACTGGTATAGTTAATTGGAAAACTTCTTCTACTTTGGAGTCTAATATGGAGTTCATTTCCCATCTTAAATCAAAATTGGCTGAATTAGAGAAGTTTGGTTTGGATTTTTTGACAAATAATGCCGGAGAGCAACTAATAAGCAATGTAGTTAGATCTAAATTTTTCTCACCTTTCTTAAAAGAATTATGCGGAAAACTTGGCAGCAATTATCACTCAGATAAACTAGTCATTAAAAATTCCACTGCAGTTTAAAAATTGCTCCAACCTAGGGAAAGTTTTCAGGCTCAAACCAGTAAGCAAAACCTGGTATCTTTAACTAAAGTAGAGTCTAAGAAAGAAGTTAGTGTTACCTCAAAGTTTGATACTAAACAGGAAGGACTTAGGTTCACTTTTGCAAATTTGTAGAGTAATAATAAAACACAGTCAGGGTATAAGTTTTTGTTATCTTTTAAATCATTCTTCTTTACACTGCCAAAAAATATAGCAATTACCAGGCCAGACAAAGAGAAGCCATATAATTACAGTTATGTACAAGATGTCTGTCATTTAAACATACTGAAAGGGATTGCCCTCGGTTTAAAAGCAAGTTAAGGTTCCCTTGTAGGAACTGCCATGCCTCAGCTCATGTAACTCCCATGCGTCATGATATGGTACTCTCACTTTCCGTGGCCAAATCTGTAAAACCAGAATGAGACAAAAGATGTCTAGCAGTTAGTTCTTTAGCAGATATTGCCAACCCTGTCTTTCATTAAACTGCAAAATGCTATCAGGTTATGTATCTTTACCATTTCTGCTAGATAGTGGAGCTCAAATATCCATCTTAGATTATAGTACAGTAAAACAATATGGAGTTAATGGCGCACCTATCGAAAAACTCCTGATTAGCTTAGGATTGAATGAATCAGTAAGGGGATATTCCTTAGATAACAATATTATTTTGCCAAATTCAGAGATATCTAAGGTGTACTTTATTTGTCTACCAGCTTTCCAATTGGAATTGTCTTTAAGAGGAATTTCGTCATCTTTGGATAAACTCCAAAAGATAAGTATACCCCTGAGTCAGAATCTACCAAAATATACTAATGATAGTGTAAAAATTTCAGGAACTTTAGGTAATGATATTTTAGAACATTTTCAAGTGTTTGAATTGCGACAAGTACTGGGTGGCAAGATGCTAAGAGTTTTAAATGGGTTCATAACTATAGGATCTATCCATTCTCTAACTGCCGAAATTTCTAATAAATTTATCGCTGGTGTTGATGTAAATAACTCTAATATATCTTGTAAGAACTCTAATGTAAATCTGCCAACTAATAATAATTTGTTTTCTGTACCCGTAAATAATAAATTTTCACCCTTCAAGAATTGCATAAATATACCCAAGAAACTGGGTCACAATAAGGTATGCTCTGTTGACTTTCTCTCTGCTGTAACTTCCTCTCATGTGTTCTCTGCATAACAAACTGCCCATAAGAGTAAAATATTTGGTAAAGCTAAACATAGTGAAAAAAAACAGTTTAAACTTAAGTCGACGAAAGGACAATGTTTTCATAATGATGAGGTCTTTATTCTGAGGCAATATACTAGGACAGTAAACTATATATTAAATCCAAGGCAAACTTATTTTAATCCTTTGGAAGATGTATTTAAAGACTCTGATGTAGAATATAAAGTTGATAGTTTGTTTTCCTTGGAAAGTATAGGTTTAAAAGAAGAAACTTCAAATTATGATGAGACGAAATTGCAAAGTTTAAGAACTCGATTTTACTAAGAGAGGGACATTACTATGTTGACATGCCTTGGCACAGGGACCTTTTGGATAAACTTCCTTCTCCTTATGAACTATCAAAAATTATTGCAAAAAAGGTAGCCCATAAAAATGGTAACCTAAATGAAGAACATTTCAAAGTTTTCAAGAAAATAAACAATTGGGCATAATTGAATTTATATCTGAACCTATTATCCCGGAGAATCACAAATTGATTCCCTACAGGCGTATTATTACAGCACATCCGTTGATACATAATCGTAAAATACCCCCAGGGTTTAATGCTTCCGTAAAGGTGGGAGGTTCACTGTCGTTAAATAAAGCAGCATATCAAGGAACTAACATGTTAAATGACCTTTTAGGTTTATTATGATATTTTAGGACAAATCAGTATGTTATATTAGCAGATATCGCTAAAGCCTTTCATAAGATTAGACTCAACAAAGAGTCTGATAAAAATTGCCTTAGCTTTATAGTTAATCATAACCATAGATATTATTTTACATATAATACAATTATCTTTACCTTGCTATGTGCCCCCTTCTTTCAAAATTATATAATATTCCATCATGCTGAAAGTTGTCATAACCTGGTCGTGAGGAACATTCTATTTAATTAATTCTATGTAGATATTATGATCTACACAGATAATGAGCGGGACCATATTGTTACCATTAGTCACAAAGTGTCAGACACCATGGCAGAAGCTAGCTTTACTCTTAAAGACTGGTGTCGTAATAATAAAATTGTTTTAAATAATCTTGATTCAGACAACAAGATAACCTCTGTACCTGAAACAAAAATTTTGGGTTATGTTTTTGAACCAGAGAGGGATAGTTTATCTATAAAGGGTTCTGTGCTGGATATCAATGGTAAAACTAAGGGGGAAATTTTAAGTTCTATTCCATCAATATTTGACCCTCTTGGAATTATTAGTCCTTTATTAGTGAGTGCCAAACTCTTCATAAGAAAATTAGGTAAAAATAAGCTTTCATGGGATGAGCAACTTTCACAGGAATTAGTGACTAAATGGCAACATTTAGTTAATAAATTTAATATATCAATATCCAAAAATATGTCCATTCAAAGAAAAATGGCAAATTCAGATGAACAATGTTCCTTAGTAGTCTTTACAGATGCTTCTATATAAGCATATGGATTCGTTGTCTACTGTTATCAAAATAATGGTTCTAAAATGTTATTTAGTAAATTTACACTTTCTCCAATGCCTAGAAAACCTCGCCTTCTCTAGAATTGCTTGCTATATACTTGACAATGCAATATGTTCTTAATATAGTCTCAAATAAAAATTTTAATCTTGATATACACAAAATCACCTTTCTTACTGACAGTAAAGTGGCTGTTTCTTGGGTTTTAACAGGTCAAGTTATAAAGAAAAATGTCCTTGTCACGAATAGAGTTAAAGATTTTAATATTTTCCAAGAGAATTTTCCTGAGAGGGAAATTGTTATAAAATTCTCATATGTACATCTTATAAAATATATGCAGAGTAAAGGTTTTTCTAATGAAAAAGAATTTTTAGAGAAAAAGCCTTGTTCATCTGCTAATGTACCTAAATTAGTGCAAGATTTAAATTAGTTCATAGACACTGATGGTATTTTAAGATCAAGAGGTAGAATGTCTAAAAAGTTAACATTAAGCTATGATGCTGTTAATTCTGTCATTTGTAGTGACACTTATAATTTAACTAAATTGATGATTAGAAACTCTCATTTATGCTGTAGGCCTTTAAGGATTGAATTTCCTCTAAACCATTCACGTCTTACAGGCTTTTGGATCATAAGGGCTAAGCAAGCCACTAAAAGGGTAATAAATACAATACTAGAGCATTAACGACTCCTCCTGCAACACTGTTGCCTAAAGAAAGAGAACAATTTGCGAAACCCTTTGAAAACACAGGAGTAGATTTTACTGGTCATTTTTTTATTAACAATTCTTCAGACGATAAATATAAAATTTCCATTTTATTATTTACTTCTATTAACAACAATGCAGTTCATTTAGAGTCTGTAGGAAATATGTCTGTAGATCAATTTTTTATGACCTTTGTTAGGTTTTATACCAGATATGGTTTACCCAGAGTCTTGCACTCTAATAATGCAAAATCATTTATTTCTAGTGCATCCTTGTTATCTAATTGAATGACTTCTGATTTTTTTCCAACAAAAATTTAATGAATATAATCTAATTCATAAGGCCATACCAGCTTATAGTCCATGGTTTGGTGCTAGCTGGGAAAGGCTAATAAAAAAAAATTAAACAGTGCATCTAAAAAACCTTTGGTAGATCTTTTATTAAAGAATCCAACTTCATTACAGCACTTTCAGAAATTTATTAGCCATAAATAACAAGCCTCTAACATATAGGAACTTTAATAATTCTTTATAAGTAATAACCTCTACTCATTTAACAATATCTGGCACTACATTCCCTTCCCTCATCTTATGCGATGAACACCATGATGTTGATGATGAAGAAATTGGGAAAAAGTTTCATTGATTCTATCGACTTGAGACAATTAATCATTAAAAAATTTCAAAGGGAATGGTATACTAATTCTTTGTTGTCATTAAGAGAGAAACACAAAGACTCTTATTGTATAGATTTTTTGAATTTAGATAAGCATAAATTTCTTCACATTGGTTCTGTAGTTTTAATAAAACACCCTGTTAAACCACGCCCATATTGGAGCTTGGATAAAATTATAGAGCTACTCCCAGGAGAAGATAACTTAATAAGGGTTATGAAAGTTTTAAAATCGGAAAAGAGTACTTTAATAACATCTGTTACTAATCTATTTCACTGGAATTAGACAGTAATTCTAATTTTGAAAATGTGGAAGATAACATGAGTGGAGGAGAGCAGTCTGTTTAAGCTGAAAAGGATCCTAAGGTGTCTACAACTTCGGAACCAATTTCTGAGCAGCCAGGTCCTTCAGGTGGAGTGGCTGCAGATGAACCTTTAGGCAGACCTGTTCAGAAAGTGGCACAAAAATTTAAAAATACTCTTAAATACTGGTAAGATTCAGAATCTATATAACTTCATATATATTTCATGTATATATGAATGTGTGGAAGTGTATTGTGAGTATTTATGTATGTATTTATATGTATGTATATTGATGTGTGTGGTATAAATATAAAGTATATAAGGGATAAATCCTTAGTCCTTTAACTTATAAAATTAATAACTTAAATCGATTTCATAACCATAACTAAAATATAACTTTAATTATAATTTAAATGTTAACCATGGCAGAATACTCTAATTTAAATAATTTATATTGTATCTTTCAAATTAAACTTTTAATTTGATAAACATTGTTTAGCAATTTATATTTGAGGGGTGGAGTGTTTGGATAATATCAATTATTCATATAGCACCTTCTTCATCTTTAGTCATTGCTTTCTTTATACTCTCATTTCTTTCAAGTACTATAGCAAGAGTGAAAAAATAAAGAAGACAGAAGAACGATGATGCGACCTTACTAGCAGTACCGGCGACACGCTTAAGTCAGTATTGTTTCGAGCACTGACTAAGAATGTTGACTACCAATTAACAAATTAACTACAGATTGATTGATACTTTCGTCTCGTATAATCTAACAAGAAGACAGTTTCGACGGCAGCGTCTTATCCTAGGAACTACTATATCTTTCTTGGAGGTGTGAGCTGATGTTTGTTTTCAATTCTGTTGGTTGAAGAGCCAATAATATATATAATCTAACAAGAAGACCGTTTTGACGGCAGCGTCTTATCCTAGGAACTACTATATCTTTCTTGGAGGTGTGAGTTGATGTTTGTTTTCAATTCTGTTGGTTAAAGAGCCAATAATATATTAACATCCAGAGCCAAAGGATTTCAGACACGTAGGAAATTTTAGGAAATTAGATAAATGCAGAGTCTTAAAGTTTTTATTAGCATATCAAAATAAACTTGAGAACAAAATAAGGAGAAATAAATAGCAATAACTTAAATATACCCCAAAAAATCAACATAAATTAACAAAAAAAATTTGCTAAAACATGTAAAATCAGCAGTATATACCAAATAAGCCGATGAAGCCCTGTGAACATTCCAACGAAGAAAAAACTGATACAGTATCCTCTCACAATGGCCGTGGCAGTGAATATAGCATTTATTCTTCAAGGCTTGATACCCACGAAGGCGCTAGGGCTGACGGACGTGATCTTATGGTCTCCTTCATGTTCTGCCAGAGATTTTACGGTTAATTCATATCCAGAGACTGGGGTGGCTCCTTAATCTCTATCAGATTGTTGTTCAGTGACCAAAATATGGTGGACGCAGAGTTGTGATATGAGGCATTGTCCAACTGGAAAATCGCATTCCGGGCATTTCTGGAGAGGTCTCGGGCTTAGGGTTGCAGAAATTCTTTCAAGACAGCTTGATAGTCAGCTGAATTCATGGTATGAACAGGAATGGTGAGACTTTTCACCCGTGAACGTGACATGAAGCCCTATACCATTACACAGCGTCCACTATGCCAATAATTTTGAGCCTATGTTATAAATATTATCTATTTCTTTATCTAAAAATTCAGGTGATACTATTTTTAGGTCACAAGGAAATATGGAAGTAAAAACACTTCTTTTTTATAATGGTTTTACTTCCATATTTATCCGTGTCCTAAGAATTGTGTTCCTTGAAATCTTAGATAAAGAAATAAATGATATTTATTACATAAGCTCAAAATTATGCTATCCATTATATTTCCTAAACAATTCTAAAGATGCAGCTAAGAGATCTTTTCTTCGTGTCGACGATAATTATAGTATGTTGTATGCGAAAAATATGTTATCATTACTTATTACAAAGTTTTCCTTAGAATTCTCTGCCTCAACCAACCCAGAAAAATAAAGTTCATATTTAATTACACTACAACAAATTTCAGTGTCAAGAAAAAAACAGGTCTCATGGTCATTTTATTATGAAGTAAAGTATGTTGAATTGGAATTTGAGAACAAAAATTTCCCTTCAGGTAACATTTTCATGTAAATTGATACAAATGTCTATGATACCTTGAATGTATTTCGCTCTAAAAGTTAGATAAAATGTGACAATTGTAATTATTTCATGAATATATAATGAATTAGCATGTTTGTTAGTATTATATAATGTATCAACCCACATTTTAGTATTTACTTCTTCGTTTGTAAGACGTCTCAAGTGCGTAACGCCTAAGGTTCCAGCAGAAGTTACCAGCCTGGCATGGCTCCATTGTCCCTCATACATGTTTTCAATTGACGCTATATTTTTAGGAAATCTCTCTACATGTTCATCACTTACATCTCCTGCATTCTCTTAAAAGGACAGATGAGAAGAGAGAAAGTGTATCTTCAGGGACGTATTGTAATCTTAATCAATGTCTTCATCCTCTTCTGAACCGTTTTTCCTTTCTCAAAACTGCTGCTCTCCTTTTGGAGAGGTGGGCACGGAGAGCTCAGAACTATGTGGTACTAGCGCAATAGATGACTGAAGGTCTGCATACATGATAACAGGCACATTTTTGCCTGCTCGACGTTTGGAAGGGTTCCTCATGCAGAAGAAACATTTGCTTGAGTGTTCAGTTGGTTTCTTCCAAATTCATGGGATTGCAAAATTGATAGCTCTCTTTTCTCCTCTGTACCATTCTGTAAAAAAAACAAAACAAAACATAAGTAATATATACAAATACATTTCACTTAGTGTTATTAGAAATATTAAAAAAATCCAGTATCCAAATAAACAAAACAAATTATTTTCATATATATATTACTTCCATAGTTCTTTTGCAGAGCTCGCAGGTATAATTAGGTGCCAAAGCTTTGTCTTGATCTCTGACTAGCATGCCGATATATGCCTTCTTGGCCTCATACATTTTAGAAGATCTCTCTAGAGAGTACTTTTTTCGCTCTTTCCTTGATAAATTCGCCGCAAGAGATAGCCCAATGCGTCTGTCGGATGCTTACAACCTCTTGGTGTCACGCGATGTCATGCGTGACAAATGCTTCTACATATCACTGACAGGTGACGATGTTTTCATTGTGACGGTTAGAGTTAAACTGATCTGTTACATAAAAACATAAGAAAAGAAGGAGACTGCAAAAGACCATTCATGGCCTACACTTGGCAGCTCCTGTATTTATAGTCATCAACATTGCCAGAATGTTTGAGAATCTTTCAAACATATATAAATTCGCGAAAGTTATAGAAAGCTCTACAGTTTATGTTTCACCAAATTAGTGCTGAATTTATTACTGTCCATGTCGCAAAAAACAAAATATAAAGGAAATAATAGTTATTTCTTCTGTATTACTGTTTCTATAACTTTTTTAAATACAGTATATCATGATTATACCATAACTGGAGAAGCATTTTTGATATATTTTTACTATTTGCATGAAAATAATGTTATTTACTATAAATGGGCTAATTTAAAAATTCAATGTCCTAGCCACAAAAGAAAAGTTTTGGGATTAAGTTTGACATTTTTTATTTTTAATAGAGCCACAAACAATTTTAACCAAAGGACAAGACAAAAGCGAAATAGTGTTACACAGTGTTAATCATCGATACATCGCATCTTTGTCAAGGCTCCTCCACACTCCCAGGTACTCTTTATTCCAACGGGCTTGATGATTGTACTGAATGTTATTATGGACAAACAAGGGAAGAAGTCGAAATATGTTTCAAACATCATCTAGCCAATTTACGCAACCATAGTGACAATCTCATTTATTTTTATATATGTACAATTGTCATCGCGCACTTAAGTGAGAGGAGGGCTCCCTTATCTTCTATATTCATTTATGTCTTATACTTTCTTAGCCATTCCTTGACAATAATTCGTAAGTAAAGACGAAATCACTTAGAATCTGATTTTCTTTTTTCTTGTTTTGTAACAACACACAAATGCATATATTTATATACTAGAGACCAGGATTAGTTCTTCCTTAGTAGTTATACTTTGCGAGAGTCTACCTAGCAAGTGTAGTTTTAGTATCGGGCTTGAGAGGAATAATCAGTTGAGGCAGATCCAATATTTTTTTTAAACTAATACAATTTTGGGGGCAGTTAGCTTTTATTTTTCTTCAGGCATCTCCAGACTGGAGTCTTCTTTGTTTTCCAGGTGGAGCTGATCTTGGAATATCTATTCATCTTACTTCCTTTACCAGTAATTGGACATCATTGGTCATCGTAATCAGCAAAGAATGAAGTTCAGAGAGGAAGAGATATAGGTTCATCATCAGCATAGACATCTCCCCATCCTCCTATCCTGACTGGTGGTGGGGATTAACGAGCTGCTTTCAGTCGATCTGTTACGATCCTCCTTTCCATCTCCAAAGGGATCCAAGTGGACCCGAATATTAAGTAGAAGGATGAATAAAATATTTGAAATGAGAGAAGAGAGGAATAGATTCTAAGTGAATCTGGGTTAATGTATTCGTATACTGGATTGAGTGATAAATTGGCACAAGCCATTTAGCAGACCTGCTCATTATCGTGTAAGGCGAACCAGGCATCTCTCAATTTCTCAGTTTCTTCCATCACCTTTAGGTCTTTCGTTCTTGCTTTATTCTTTCAACAAGCTAGAGAGACGCTTATTTTATCTTCCATTTTTCTATCATTACTTTCCTTAATATTTATTTTGGCATTGAGGCAGTAGAATTTTTTAATAGTTGTACGCTTTGTTCTTATATTTATATATAATGAGTTGATATATATCTTTACACTTGTTTATTTTAATTTAATTGTAGCTGATTACTTACCTTTATTTAATTGCTCTGCACTTTAATCTTCATCTACTTGTATATCCATTATACTTAACCTATATAGTTTTTATGTTATCTAAGACTTGTAGGTTCACTTTTTAACGTTATTGAGTTCACTATTTACCAGTTTAACTTCATATTATAACACGTTTTAAATTTTAGTTATTTTTCTACATTATTCACTTGCTTTATTTTAGGACTCTCGTTAGTTATTTTACAGTTTTTACCTCTGTTCATTTCACACTCGTCTTTATGTGGACTTTGCTTGATTCGGGGGAGCTAAGCATTGCATAGCTACATTGAGGTTAAGGATTTTCTTTTAAAACCAAATTTTATTAATCACGTTATTCTCAAGCATCGGGATCAATGCTGTTACGAAGATCTTTTGGCTTTCCGATATTCATGACGTGCGACTAGAGAATGCCTGTCAATACTTCAGTACTTTCATGTGCGAGTGTGCTTAGTGCATCTGTTGTAGTGTCGCTTTATCAACTCTAACGCAGCTCACGTTCCTTTATATTTCTTCTTTAGTTTCCTTTTCCCTTCTTTCTATTATTACTTTTTATTTGGAGCATGGCATTATCATGGTTATCTATGGTTCATTGCAAGTGATTCACGTTTTGGTATGTCTGTACGTTCTCTACATTCATAGTCTTTTCGCATGCATTCCGAGCATACTTGTCTTCTTGCTATCCATTGTCTGTGATGTAGTCTCCCAATTTGAAGCACTGGAAGCATATTTTTATATTTATAAGCTCCTTGCGTTCCGTACGGTTGGGAGGTATCCTCATGTTAAATATTAAGTTTTATTTGGGTCATTTTAGTGACCATTTAATTTATTAAACCCAATATATTGGTCAATTAATAGCTCAAGTAGCAACAATTGAGATTTTGGTTAGATATTTATATACCAGTAAAATGTCAAGCAATTATTATAAGTATGCGCGGATTTGTTGATACGTACAACACATAGTTGACCTAATCATAAACCATATAGCTAGTAAGGCCAAACTAACACCATTTTCGAACTCAGCCACTGCGATATACCTCAGAAACACTTGCAGCTTATTTGCGAGAAAGGTCTTGTTGGCGTGCGTACTAAACTAAATTAAAGAACACAAACTAAATCAATAAAAACACTAAAAAACAAACAAATAAATCAAAGCAAAATGAAAGCAAAGAAACATCCATTAAAAAGATACGAAACAAAAGCAAGAAGAATAATAAAAACCCTCGGCGCCGGGGAAAGGCGGGTTTCTACATGACAAAGGGCATGTGACACCAAAGTGTCTCAAATACAATGGAAGCAGCCTCCTCCAAGAAGTGAAAGAGTCCACAAGTATTTGTACACGAACCGGTCCCGAGTAAAAGAGACAAGCAGTAGTGACCCTGCTCGTCCCGCTATCAGGACTAGTAACGTTCTCGAATATCACACAGAAAGGGAACCTTCAACAAGAAAGTCTTCAACAGTAAAGTGTAGGGAAAAACTCCATCAAATGACACTGCATCTTGCGAGTGTGCCAAATTCAAACTTGACAGATATTAATTTAAAGCTGCTGTGGCATACAATATTTGGTTCGCAGGAACAGTGACGGCCCGATGGCAAGTAACTTCAAGTTGTCATTGGGCGTGTCGCATCTTCTTTGACAGGCATCCCAGGGGACGGACCTGATTTATGCTATCCAGTTAGGGTGAGCAAGAGTGAAATACTGGTCGGTCACCCAGGCATCCCGGACTCTGGCTCCCTCATCTGCATGCTAATTACTCGCAATATTTCCATGTAAAGGAACCCAGTAGATGATAATTTGTACATCCACCCGGCTCGCTGAAACCATGGCATCACAGATATCACAAACCAAGGGTAGCCAAGATTTCCATGCCCCAACAGCACCAGGGGCGCTTTGTGGGTCACCTAGGATCACAATACCATTTAAAAACCAGGCACAGCGCGTTATCTCAGATACGGAGCAGTGTATTGCAACTATCTCGGCCTTGACGTCTGATGCAATGTATGGTTGAGGCACACTGAATTAAAAGAGTGGGGATAGGCGTAGAGCAAACTCCCTCCTGGGACTTGTAGCCATACATGTACACTGCTACGGATCTAACATGAGAAAAATTGTGCTCCAAAATGTCTAACGCAATACTCCCGGCGCTGTGGAGGGCTTGGAGTAAAGGTGTTGTGACAAATATCCAAAGGGGGTACTCCAAGTTGACGTCCTTGGCAGAACTAGATGCTTAGTTTGGCCGAGAGCTACACCGAGCTCTCGAATGAGTTTAATAATGGTAAAGTCGAAGGGCTAAGTTAAGGACTGGCATCTCTTGGCAGCATAGGCGCCGTTGTGATCTGACACGGAGACAGTGAGAGTCGTTGCTGGCTGCGATAGATGCGAGGCCCCGTGCGTACATGTGCATAATGCACTGTGTACGGAACAAAGTGGGTGACCTCTCGTAGCCATCGAAAAATAGACTCTCAATGGGGGACATGCGGAAGGCTCTGGTTGCCTAGACTGTGACCTATTTGGTTTATCAATTCCACCTTCCGCAATACGCGCTCGGCTGCAGATGCGGAATACTTGGATCCGTATTCAAGGTTATAAGGAACAAAGAATCGGTAGAGAAGGAAGGCAGTAGCACTATGGGATCCAAGAGCTAAATCATTATACCAAAGGATGATGGACAGGGTATAACACATCCAACATTTTCTACTGGAGACACATTGTCAACTGCGAAACGGTCGGAGACGAGCCTCCACATATCGTCACAGGTACAGTGCAGTACATAAAAATTCTACTCAGAGCTATGGCCTTAGGTCTAGCGCGGAAGATAAAAGTGGACCCTCTTTGACGTGGAGACCGTAATGGCCGTAATACTCTTGGAGGCGACTTCAAAGGTATGAGGGCGTAGAAGTGTCTGTCACCTTTGAGGAATTACTGGGGGAGGTTGGAACCTGTCACGATTGAACGTGACGAAGAGTGTAGCGTTGTAGCACGAGGTTCAGGCCCTTTCTTTCCATCACACGTTTTACTAACCGCACTCTGGTCAGCGATATTTTAATAGGTAGTCCATTAGTTTCCTCGCATTAAGCGTTCATTCCACGAAATTCGTGGTAGAGAGCGGTGTCACTTGAACCGGTGAACCATGGAGGTTCCATAGATCAGCAAGAATGGAAGGCTGGGCAAGGTCCGCGCATTCGGCAGATGGTTCCGTGGCTAGAAAGGGGTGATTTTTGGCTCTTAACCAATAAGACTAGATATAGCAACTCCTTAGCTAGTTTGACCAACATGCAAACATCATGAGAGCGAACAACTAAGAAAAGTTTGAAGCAAGCGGGCTCTAAATTCTCAGGTAGTCCTTCGATGAGGAGGTTGCAAAAATCCCCCTCACTTAAAACTTCTCTCTTGTTCTAAATAACTTCCCCCTGATGCTGACCTGTGGCTGGAAGTGGCAGTTATGGCTTGGTGACCTACTGAAACAGCAGAGGATATTTCCGTACTCTGAATACTCTCGGTATTAAGCGAACCTATGGCCATCTTGATCTTATTTTTTTCTTTTTAGGAAAGGAGGACAAAAATGAGCCTCTTTCTTTCTACCCGAGGAAGGGTCCCAAATGCTCGATGAGCCAGATGAGGCAATGTGATTCTCCAAACGGAAGAAGTCCATGACTGAAAATGGGGCAAAAACTAAAGAGGGAATTCCCACATCTCGTGAGTCCTTGGGGACCCGCGCCACGTCACGATGATCAAGCACATGAGCAAACTATGCCTCGGAAATCTCTCTGACCCAACTTATTTCGTCCTTGGGGAAAAGGATACTATCTATGGTGATTGCACCTATAGAAAGAACGTACAAATGCCAATCCTCCATCAATTTGTCGGCGATCTTGACTAGAGACTTAAAGGGTTATGGCCTGTCTTAAGCTTCATTGGGGCCGGTTATCCGACCTCCAATGACTGAAAATGTGGAACGGGCATCACGACTTCACTTATATCACGAACTTCAGGTTGATGAGATGTCTTGGCAAGGACAGTAACGACACCACCCCTTACCCCTCAAATAGAGTGGATCTGGTTCATCTACCCTAATCTGTAAGGATGGTAATCGAGATGGCGCATAATCTGCCACGTTATGTCTTTGGCAGGTCCATGAGAAAGGAACTGAGGACCCACCGCTAGAATAGTGTCGCCAGGTGAAATTAAAAAAAAAACATAAGGGGAACCCCCCCTAAATACGGTAGATATTGCCTAAGGGGAAACATTTTCCCGTAATGAGACGATTGGAAAGGGTCAGGATGAAGAAAGAGTTGTTGTTAGCCGTGGAGCTGACAGATGGGCGTTCGAAAAATAGTAAAGGGGAAACCACCTTGTCTGGAAAGGCTGAGAGGGGAGCTCCTTCACCAGTCAAAGTTCTGTCGTGGCCTTCCTCACGTAGTGTGGCCCCTTTCTTAACTCGGACCGATGCCACTGGGGCGCGAAGTATACACTATCTCGGTTACTCTTTTGCGACCCCATTTCCAATTCTACACATAGCGTAATAGGTTATTGAACCGGAGGCCATGCTTGCCCTCTGGTTTTTAGTGAAGGTAAAGTTGCTAGCGCCATCTATACTAGCCACTATCTTCAGGGTGTATAAAATAGAGAGTCTAGTAGTTGAAATATGCGGTTGTTTAGATGGATAGTGGGTAAGCTCAACAGTTTCCCCATTCCCTGTCAAACACTTCGTTTTAACCTAGTGAGTGGGGTCTTTCTTACTTTCACACAGGCCGTGAAGATGTGTTACTCTTCCAAGTAGCAAGTGTGAAACTATTCACAACATACGATTTGTTGGGTAAGGAATGAAGACTAAAAGCAAAAGCAAAGGGAAAAGTATTAGAGAGGATGCAAAAATTAAATGTTTTAGAACGGCAGGTGAAAAGTAAACATAAAGATACCAGTGCTTCATGGCTTCGTACACAAGATGAGGTTAAAATCCATCCTCTCTGTCTCAGGGCTGTTTTATCTATGCATATTAATAGGTACTAAATGATTTAAAGAAGTATCTTGATGGAAGATAGAAACTGAAGGGGCAGCATGAATCTTTTCATTACTTTAAGGGGATAACACATTTCTTCTGAAATTACTTTTCATGTTGTTTTGTTCAAAATTCGCATTTTCTATTTTTATATCATTTTATTGAAAATTTGATGCACTCTTTTATGATATAATTATTTATGCAAAATTTTATACATTCGTAAAAATTTTTCTTAGATATTTAAAGTTCATTTGTAAACAACAAAACAAAACTACACCATTGATTTTTATATCATTTCATTTCAAACTTTATACCACTTTATAGCATATATTTTTTTTTAGCAACATGACTAGAATAAATTGTATTAATTCGTGGAAATTCTCCGTAGACATTTAAGTGAATTTCTGGAGAAAAAAACAACAAACTACACCATGCGATTTTAAATATTTGCTAAAAAAACGGTGCCGGTGAATAGCTTATATTTTTAGCCTTATTCGAATATAGATTGAACTAAATTCAAGGGCATTCAGAACACCCTTACTCTTCACCTAAGACTCTCTTTACAATTAAAACCTAGCCTATAGTTGACCATTCCCGAAAAATATATATTTCAGTCCACCATTAAAACAGATTTTGGTGGAACTAAAGAAAACTCATATCAAATGATAAGTAAATCATATTTGCATATTATCCTCGTAAATTGAGGTAAATTGTTTAATTTTTGTAATTCTATAACCATTTATATGATATCAGGTTTCAATTTGGGGGTTCTGAAAGGCCCCCATGTATCTCAAAAACGGCGTTTTATGTTATTATGCGTTTGACAGGAATAAAAGGGCTTGAAATGAGCTTTAATTCATATATGATAATCTAACATAGTAAAAAGTTGGAAAAATGAATGTGGTATGCCCATAAGAGAATGTTTGTCATCAAAAGACATATTCAAGGTCGTTAAATTAAATCCATTCCACATCAACTTCCCTACTGAATTAATCAAGGAGAAATGAAAGCAAAGAATGTTTATAAGATGAATAACAACAGGAAAGAATAAAAGAAAGGAAAAAAATAAAGACTGAAAAATATCGAGGAAGGAAAGGAGGGGAAAACTATGTAGGGAATAAAACGTGAATGATATCAAGTTGGAACAAAAGTAATATCCGATTTTAGGGTATATATTAAAAATGAAAAAAATTAGGAATATAGAAAAAATATAATCATAAACATAACCTCCATTGCTTTCTGGAGCCTCATTCCCTCTGTCAACGAGCTTATGAAAGAAATGCGTGTTAAATTCCTCAGTTTTTTATGCAAAATATGAATCAAACTCGTTTTCAACTTCTTCTCTTGATGTTAACCTAAGACCATCTAAATCGTTTTGTACTCTCCTAAGAAGTGATAACATTGGGTTAAAAATAAATCGTATAATTAATTTTATTACATTTGTGATATTTTCTGTTTAGTTTCTTTAATATTTCTCATCAAAAATAGCTCTTTAAGATACGAAGGCACCAATTCTTCCAGTACTGGTGAGTTTTTCTTCGTGTAATGATACACTAACTCCATAACTTTAGAAAAAAAATGGAGGTACGCTTGCTGTTTTTTTTGGTAGAAGATGATTCGAGCACTGTCTGTGAGGAGTATTTTTCCTTCAATGTGGATGCCAACAGTACGGCAAAAGATTATGACAAGCTGAGATCGCAAACTAGGTCAGATAGTTGCTCTCATAACCATGGGTTTTTGGCGCCCTCCAAACCATAGGAATTCCATACTTTACATAACTCTTCTTGCACTTGGTCCACCAACGCAGATACTCGGCGCATGCTTATTCCTTACCAAAATAAGCATGGCAAGCACGCTTTATGAAACTTGAGACTGGATTCCTGTTATGATGAACGATGTATTCGCCGCAGATGTAACCGAATACATTGGGCTTATTTTTGGAAAATTACCAGTTACCTAAAAATCGCCGCATGTAATCTCTCTAGAATTCGTTTATTTAGAGAATTAAGAAGAAATTTTGCATTATATAAATAGTAAACCAGGCAATGGCTTCGCCACTCCCCTCTACGGTGAGAGCTTGCGATTCGCTACTAAGATTAAAATTTAAAATCTAAAAAAAAGCAGCCATGGTTAATTTTTTTTTAATATTCTCTGAACTTCGCCAATTATAATAATTTTAAAAAAGGAACTCTAAACTAAGTTTCCCCCCTTTCAAAATATCACGTTGCTAAAATATAGAGTTATAGAAGATATAAAATAAATTTTCCGAACCTCACCATTTGTAATTCTTTGGGTTTTAAAAATTCATAAAATTTCGATACTTATATTTATTTCTGAACCTCACCCTTTTGTATTTTGATATTCTAAAAGAATGATTAGAAATAACTTTAATATAAAACATGTCATTTGTCAACTAAGGAAAAAAACATTTATTAACTTTTCACCCATCTTCATAAATCCCCTTATACAATTATAGAGTTAGTGATAACCTTACATGTAAAAAAAGGTAAAAAACATCATGTCGCGATAAATCAAACCATTGACCAAATTGAGCAAACGAATAATTTTTGGATTCAGCACATCAAATGTGCACTAAATAAGTTTAAGACTGAGACAATACGGTTAGAGAAGTTGGTCAGTTTGATCATAAGGAACAAGGTCAGGAGAATATGGAGGATGAAGCAATGTTTCCAAACTGAGCTCTTCTAAAAGATCATTGGTCATGCGAGCTGAGTGAGGATAGGCATTATCGGGATGGAGGATGCTACCTCATCTGTTCGTTAAGGAAGGTCGTCTTTGTCCAAAGGCTGCTTTGGGTGACGAAGTTTATTGCAGCAGAGATAAACAGTAATTGTCTGATTGCTGTGTAAACGTTCATAATGCACAATTCCTTAAATATCCTACTATACATTGAACATGATCTTTATGGGATAAAGTTCTCGCGATTGTTGGAAAATTTTGCTCCCTACCTACTCTCCGAACAATGTCGTTTAATCTTATGATATAGGATCCATTTCTTAGCACCGGTAAAAGCCTGCCAAAAAAACGGTGCCTAAAAGTGACGTCAAAGCAATAACTCAAAACAATTAACACGCTGTTCCAGATTCGACTTGGACAGTTAGTGTTTGAACCATTTTTTAACCATTGGAACCATTCCAACGGCCTTATAGTTAGGTTAGGAGTTGTTGCAAGATAGAGTGTCACAAGAGCTTCCACCCTTTCAGAATCAAGTTCTTTTGGACGACCATTTTTGTTTCGTCTTTTAGACTGAAATCTCTACTTCAGCAAGGGAAAAATCACCACCTGCAAGTTCTTTTATTCACTGAACTATCCCCATACAATTAATGAAACGCTTTTGCCGCTGTACTTGCAGTGACACCCTTAAGAAACTCAAAGAGTAAATCATGTCTAATTTGATGTTTAGATAAGATGAACATAGGGGAAATAGCGAAGAAAGTTATGCCCAATGTTTTAATTATGTAAAAAAGGTATAACTTAATCATTGTAGAAGAAGTCTTAAATGATTACAAGAAAAAGCAACTAAATCTTTTGAAGATTTTATTCTAAAAATCAAACATTACTTGCATTCAAACTTGATTATATCTCTGTTGAACTACAGAACTACAGAATCTAGGACCAACAAAGACCCTAAGGTCCACTCGAGGCTAGTCCGCTACACTACATCCGAAACTACGATACACACTTATCTACGAGTGTATCTCTAACATGCTATATTTTTTTTTTTTTTTTTTAAATATATAATCTACTGTACACACTTATCTACATGTGTACAATGTCAGGCATATTAACTACTTCAACCTAAGGGGGGGTGATAGAAAGTTTTTCTTCTCAACTTTCGCAGCCCTCGACTGCTAGTGGTGAAAATCTAGTTATAGGATAGGCGGAAAAGAAAATGGATATCTAAACTACACATGCAAGAGAAATCGCTGGCATCATTTTTAGTCATCATTTTTACTCTCGTTGTTCCTCCGCTCCAAACTCCTTTTGCAAAGACGTTATTATTTACTGTGCTCAGACTACGTTATATTTATACTATTTAAGTGCGCGTCGAGATGGTTTTTAAACATATTTACCGACCTACTATCCACTACGTGGGTGGGTAGCCTATTCCAAATTTAAGTAATTTTAAACGTAAAATAGTTTTGGGCTATACTAGTGTTAAATCGCTTGTTCACTAATTTTAATCCGTGTTGCCGAGTATTTCCCCTATGATCCAATTCGAACAAATTCCTATAATCAACGTTTGAAAATCCTTTCAATATTTTAAATACTTCAATTAGCTGGCCACGTAATCTTCTGCTTTCGAGAGATGGCAAATCTAATGCCCTGAGTCTTTCCTCATAGGGCCTGTTTCTCAGCTCGGGAATTAATTTTGTAGCCCTACGCTGCACTCTTTCTAATTGCGCGATATCTTTGTTTAAGTATGGAGCCCAAAATTGAACCGCATATTCGAGCAGTGGACGCACAAGTGATTTATACAATGGTAAAATTATCTCTTTGGATTTGAACGTGAAATTACGCGCGATATAACCCAGCACACGATTTGCTTTTTTACATGCATCCGCGCATTGTTTCGTGACTTTGAAGTCATCCGAGACTAAAACTCCCAGGTCTTTTTCCAATTTAACTACGTCGTGGACCTGGCCTTTCATGGTATACTCTACCCTCAAATTATGGCAACCCAAATGCATCACCTTACATTTACTTAAATTAAACTGCATTTGCCACTTATCCGCCCATCTGACAATCAAGTTTAGGTCCTTTTGTAATTTTTCTACATCCGATCTTACATAGGCACGGTTGCCCAGCTTCGTGTCGTCAGCAAATTTAGAAATCGTACTAAATACGCCATTATCCAAATCGTTTATATATATTAGAAACAATAATGTGCCAAGAACGGAGCCTTGTGGCACTCCACTACTGACGTTGACCCAATCTGAACATTCACCATTTATAACTACTCGCTGCGAACGATCCTTCAGCCAATTTCTAATCCAATTTAATATCTTACCCTTCACACCGACTGCTTTAACTTTCATTAATAATCTCTCGTGCGGAACGGTGTCAAGCGCCTTTTTAAAGTCTAGATAGATTACATCTACAGCTTTGCTTTCGTCGTAAACGCAAATCATTTTATGGAAGAATTCGAGCAAATTTGTCAAGCACGATCTCGCCCGCCTAAACCCATGTTGGGAATCTTTAATCAGATTATTTACCTCGAGGTGGCACACTATTCTATCTCTAATTACCGATTCTAAAAGCTTTTTCAACTACCGAAGTTAGACTAATAGGACGAAAATTCGTTGCTTCGTATCTATTCCCATTCTTAAATATTGGTGTAACGTTTGCACGCTTGAAGTCTACAGGGACTACGCCATCTTCTAATGAGCGATTGAAAATTGCACGCAATGGCTTCGCAAGCTCATTCTTAAGTTCCTTTAAATGAGTGGGGTAAACGCCATCGGGCCCGGGTGATTTCTACTTTTTCATCAGGTTAATATATTTAAGAATTTCCACTTCATTAACCGTTATATCGGATATGCAAATATCACTATTATCTACTTCTTCAACTAACGATCCTAATTGGGACGAATCTTCAATAGTAAAGACGCTTGTGAAATGTTCATTTAAAATTTTAGACATTTCCGCCGGAATTTCCGTCAAACGACCATCTTTGTCTTTAATCGGCCCTATTGAACCTTTTAAGGGTTTCCTACTGTTTACATAGCCGTAAAACCGTTTCGGTTCCTTCTTTGAATCCTTCGCCAGTTTTATTTCATATTTCCGCTTCGCATCTCTAACCGCCCGTTTAACTTCTCTTCGAGAATCTATGTAATTTTGCCGACTTATAAATGACTCGTTGTTCTTATGTATTTGAAATTTTCTATTTCGGTCCTTAATTAAGCTTAATATTAGTGGGCTAACCCACGGCGCTCTCATAGACTTCCCGCTCTTACGGCGCACATACTTTACTAAGTCGAAATTTACACTAAGGAGTGTACGCCGAAGCTCAGTGTACATTTCTCCTACCGACCTATTCTCGAAGCGCATTCCCCAGTCTACATCCTTAATCCTTTCGCGAAAAGTATCAAAATCACAGCTACCAAAACGTGGCATGAGCTGTGTACTAATTTTTACATCTACACACGTGTTAACCACGAATCTAATCGCATTATGGTCACTCGAGGCTAAATGCTCTCCTACACAAACATTTTCTACCAGTGACTCGTCAGTCGCCATGATTAAATCGAGGATATTATTATCACGAGTTGGTTCCTCCACTTTTTGAACGAGAAAATTCTCCAGAATAAAGTTTAGTAGTCTCTCCCCAGCTTTATTTGACGTTAGGTTACTATAATTAACGTTTGGATAGTTAAAATCGCCGGGGACTAATGTGGTTCCTTTTCTAACCCAAGATGAAAGCATATCAAAGAGTGCAGCATCTTCTCTTTCTATTTGCGATGGAGGACGATATATGACGGCTAAATTAATTTTATATTTTGCATTACAACATAATTGGATTAATAAGGCCTCCCTTCTCATATCTGCCGTAGACGAGTCGATCGTTATAGCGTTTAAGTCATCTTTTATATACACTAATACGCCCCCTCCTCTACCAGTTTGTCTATTTGTATAATGAATTTTATAACCTGGTATATCAAATTCGCAAAAACTGATCCCCGAATGTGTATCTATCCAAGTCTCGCTTAAGAATACGAGATCGTAGTCTCCCTCTAGAATTACGGCTTTTATTTTTTAAGCTACGAACATTTGAATATATACATTTCAATTTGCGCTTTAGGTGGACTCCTCTATCACACGCGAATCTGTTCCGTTTCCCTGCTCCCCAATACTCATTGCCCCTTCAAGCGAGGAACGGTCTGGCGCATGGGCATCACGTGGCCCCGCAACTCTCCTACTTAATATGCTACGTACTGACTGGTCTAAAATCCTACCCAGCCGACTGTTTCCCACATCGCTTAAATGAATTCCGTCCGTTTGAAAAAGTGAAGGTTGGTCTTGGAATTTATCCCAAACGTTAAAGAAGCTAACTCTAGTATCGCGACACAAGCGCTTAAGGCACTCGTTTGTATATATAGCACGGGACTGCAGACGCAACGTGGATTTTAGTCGGGGTAAAATGCCAATTATTCCTACGTTATCCGCTTTAACTTTCGCAGTATGAATCAGAGTCTTAGCGCGGTTTACTATTCCTTCTGGGGTGCTGTCGTATCTGTGCACATCATTCCCCCCTACGAGCGTGAGGATCGTACGCCCGTCACGTGTTTGGTCCAATTTTCCAATTTCACTAACTACTTTATCTATGCGGCCACCAGGAAAGCAAAATCGTTTTCGTTTTGACGGGTTTCGCGCTGTAAATTCAGGCTCTTGGTTTTTAATTAGAGAATCCCCAATTAGTACAGTTTCTTCTTCCCCTTCGATAGGAGTTAGCAGTGCGAAGGGGTTTGAGCATGGTAATGTGAAATGTTGTTCCCTCGATGGTCTAGCCCCATTTCTAACAGGCCTAAATTGCGAATCTTGGGGTCTATATTGTGAATCCTGGGGTCCAAACGAGTTCAAAATCCTTTGTTGCTGGTCAACAATTGTCTGATGATTCATACGAGTAGGCCGATTGTCGCGATTTCTATTTTCCCTCCCACGCATGTCATGAATGGTAGAATTTAGACTCGAATTTAATTCGTCGACTTTACGGTTGGTCGATATAACGTCCCTCGCGACGGAATTTAGTTCTAATTTAATTTCGCTAATCGCGTTAGCAAACTTACGCTCCAACGCATCGTTTAACATACAAAAACGGCAAATTCTAGTTTGTTCCATGTTAGAAGGAAAGTAAATTTCCTTATTAAAGGAAGCCCCACAACTCGAACATTCAAACTTGATCACGGGCATTGTCGATTTCTAGAATACGTATGAAGATAAATAAAATTTAAAATTAACACAGCGAATAAGACGGCCAATCTTTTTAATACAGCGACTAATATTATATGAGCGCAGGAAGTATCTATAATTATTAAGTTACTCAGAAAACGAAATTTATGGGCACAGATGAATTAAGCAGGAGCACAGAGATAACACGTCTTTTCAGTGAGGACTCAGCGGGCGGAATGAGTTAATTATGGATTACGTTCTCGAAAACCGGTTGCTTGACGGAAAATATACGGTGTTCACTTAAGAAATTATAATTTTATAAAGAATGAACTATATACAAAAATCTATTCCTATTAGATTGATAAGATTTACAAATTTACACACTTTATCTTTATAAAAGGTATAAGATGAGTATCCAATACTTAGCTGAAATGAATCGCCTGTCCCATTTCTATTCCAATCGTTCTAACACTTTTTAAGCTTTGATGCTAAGCCCAAGAGGGTAAGGAATATGCTAGGCATTATTAGAATTATTTAGGGGTTAAGATTCAAAACACTAAGAATTGATTATAAAATTAATTGTCTTGGCATTTTATTAATTTTGCTTGTCAAATTAAAACTTTACTAATTATTGCATTTTCTTTTTTCGCATATTTACTGGACAACATATATTATTTAGATATGAGAAAAAGCTGCACTAAACTAAATTAAAGTCGTATCTGAGTAATTGGAAAAAAAGAGGAAATATAGAGGTGTTAAAAATCCTCACCCCCATTTTTTTTTTATTTCAACAAAAAATGCAAATCATTAATTTCATGTCTAAAATGTTTTTGTAACAGCAATGCACATAAAATTGGAGAAGTGCGGTGAAAATGAAACTAAGTCCAGATTATAATTGTTTAAGAGTGACTCGTATAGGAGACCATCATTTTTTTATAACACTTAAGAACGGGATTTTTTGTAGGTGTTCAAATAATAATAGATTTTTTTTCCTCTTAGTTCGGTTATATTTTAAGCTTTTATCCATATCCATTCTAAGGGTTCATTGAAAGTTAAAAAATAGTGAAGTTTAGAAAAAATAAATAAGATTATTAAATGTTTTGAGATTTTTCACAATTAAAGTGAAAAACCGAATGGTTAAACAAATGGTGACGTGCACAAAATTTTGCAAAATTTAGAAATGGAGGGTTTTTTTTATTGATTTTGTCGTTATTTCTAAAAATATATTTTCAATTTTTGATCTTTATCACGAGTAAATTGATAGCTACTGGCCTCTAAAAACAAGTAAACAAAGAAAGATTATTGGAGTACGTTTGTTTTTTTTGTATTTAAAAAGAATTCCGATAAAAGTTTTTAATTATGGCTTTTGGTCTAGAAAATAAACAGTGAGATGAAAAAATAGACCATGAGTAAATTATTTGGAAACCAGGCAATGGCTTCGCCACTATTCCCTCCGGGGGAAGCTTGCGCTTCGCTACTAAAAAAAAGCAGCCATGGTTATATTTTTTATAAATGTTCTGAACTTCGTCAATTCTAAATAATTTTAAAAGGAACTCTAAACTAAATTTCCCCCCTTTCAAAATATCACGTTGCTAAAATATAGAAGATATATAAAAGTATATTTTATGAACTTCACCATTTGTAATTCTTTGAGTTTTGAAAAATTCACAAAATTTCGATACTTATATTGATTTCTAAACTTCAGTATTTTGTTTTTTTGATATTATAAAAGAATAATTAGAAATAAGTTTGCTAAAAAAAAATGTCATAACCAAACTAAGATGAAATTTTTTTTTCAAATACTCAAAAAAATCATCTTAAAATATAGAGTTAGTAAAAATTATTTTTCGAATACTCAAAAAAATCACCATCTGAAAATATAGAGTTATTGATATCTATTGCAAATTTTAATTTTTTTTACACCAAGCTCCTCTTGTTTACTAGAGTTTTCAGTTCAAAATCTCATATATCGTGTCCGAGCATAAGTTTTGTCATCTGTTATCTGGTTTCCTCGGCTGATGTTTGTGTCGAATATGATCTAGGAGACAAAGAAGGCTGGAAAAAACAAAGACGAATTCATTTCACTGAGGAATTTGTGTCAGGTGATTGTGGCTGCGCGACGGCCACGCACGTGCACTTAGCCAGTAACGCGTCCACTGTGGCTTAAAAAATGAGACATACGGTTTCGGTGAAGCTGGTTGCATCGTCCTACCTGGTTCTTAATCTATCAAGGCCCACCTTTGTCGCGTCTGCACACTGGGCGCTGCCATCCTCTGCCGGGGCCAGACATATAAAACTTATATGGACCGTGACTGCTTCGCCTACCGTTGGCGTCTTGCTGTTGGTCGAGTTTAGTTCGAAACCTCATCCACGAACTAACCACCTTGGTTTTCCCTGCCAAGAGTTTGAAACTCTCGACGGCATCGCTCGTAGGAATCATTGGAACACTCAAGCCATTCCACCACTTGAATAGGTGAATCACATGATCCATATCTTCGATCACAGGATTTTTTGGCAAGCATCCTGAAGGTCAAAGGGAACATTCTACCTGACCTTAGACGAGGATTCTTTTGAGGGAGGGCTGAATAAACTGATTAAACACATTCAAAGCTCAAAGTTCATGCAAGGAACATTTGAACCACTGGTAATTATTCATTATAGAACAAAACAAGAGGACTGGCATCGCCAGTCCTCTTGCAGAAAGAGCTTGCGCTTCGCAGGCAAGAACAAGGAATATAATGTTGTTGGTACAATGTACACATGAAAAGTTTATTCAAAATTAGAGAATAAAAAAATAGAACTATATCTTAGACGTCGTGTCTGACGTTGTCTATACTTATGCCTACATGTGTATCAGCAATATGGTATTTTTTAATAGTTTATTATTTTTTCATTCGAAACTTACTAAAAAACTGAAATCATTTTGTGAAAAAAAGGTCATTTTCGTGATATACGTACAAAAATCCCGAAGAAAACCACTTTCTTCTGTCAGCAGCAAAATAATTCTTATACAGTGCTTCCGGTACCTTGCTACATTTAGCAATTTACACAAAATACTAAATAAAGGACCAAGTATTTCAGTATGATATTCGACTTCGACCTCTACATATATTTTGCGGAGCTATCTTTTTCTGGTCTTTTTTACTATTTCCATTGTTCCTCAGTGTATAAAAAACATAATAATTTTTTTAGCAGTGTTATTTCATCCTCATTTTGGGGATTATTGGTATCACTTGTTTGGTATCCGTTGCGTTCTGTAAAATACTGACTCATCTTTTTCTCTTAAAATATTTATTTTTATTTTTTTCTTATAATGTCTTCGTTCTTTTTTTCTTTAAATCTTGAGCTGACCACCCGCATGGAAAAATCAAAAATATTATTAATATTAATGTTCGATCAAAGATGAATTCGCTCCTTAATATTTAATTATCTTTTGATGTCTTCACTTATTTTATTATTGAAAGAGCTTGTTTCTTTCTATTTAATTTAGCCGTTTATAATCATAGATTTTCATTTTTAAGTGATCCAATTATAATTTAATCATTCAATTTTTAAAACTAGAAATTTGATTCTGAGTTGTGTAGAACAATTATTTCCTTCGTGCTCGTACTTCAGTTGTCTTTTTATGTTCTTTTACTGAGGCATTTTTCGTTCGACATACAAAATACATTAAAACTTTTTGCGGGCAATGTGTGATCATTATGATGAAAAACGGGCCAAATATCGATCACTCTCTAAATAACTAAAGTCGAGTGAGCGACTATATCACTCCTTTCTTCTCTGAGTTCAAATTATTTCGTATGCAGACCTCAAAAATACCGATCCGCAACTAATCAGATGTATTATGGATTCAGAAGATTGTGCGACTTTCTTGTTATATATTCTTCTTAAAATTCAACTAATCCTGAATCAAGCTCAAGTTTACTAAACCTTATCAAATTCTCACAGAGAAAGAGCAGAAGCAAAATTTGTTCTGTACGGTTGAAAAAAAACTGCATTGTTTGGATGTTTTGTTTCATTTTATCTCATCTATGTCTCTTTTCTGTTTAGTTTCTTGTAGAATTTGGAACTCCTGATGCATTCCTTACGACATGGTCAAGTTTGATCAGCCGACAATAATTCACAATTTTCGATAATAATTTCCCTATTGATATATATGGCAACACAATGTCACTGTGCTCTTATATATTTATTAACAGAAACACGTTTTAATATTAGAACAGAGGATAATATTATAAATATGAATAAAGTTTTTAAAAAGGACTGAAAGTGACTCCATTTATCATAAATACAGGCGTGGATCTTTTTTTTATTTCAAAAACCGCCATTAGTTGTCCGAAAAAGAAAATAAAAGGGCACAGTGACTTTTTGATCATCCTGCACTTTCTTTTCTTTATCCTCAAATTGTCGTATTTGATTCACCAGTAAACCTTTCGGAGTAATGTTTTGCTTGTGTATTTATTCATTGCTTCATTTCGAGAGTTCTTTGGAATATTGAGAATATAATACTAATAGAGAGGTGTATTGCTGCTAGTACAGAAAGAAATTTTGACGGCTGAAAATGTTACCATGTTTTAATATCTGCTTTTGCTTGTAGGTATGAGCCAAATATAGCACAAAATAATAAAATGTATACTTACGATTTTCAAACTGTTTCTCTTAAATAAATATTATATTTATTTAGGCACGGATGCTTTTTTTATTGATTTTGTCGTTATTTCTAAAATGAATTTTTAATTTTAATCTTTATCAGGAGTAAATTGATAGCTAATGGCTCCTAAAAAACGAGTAAACAAAGAAAGATTAATGGAGTACATTTAGATGAAGAAAAAAAAGAGTTGTGAGGATTGTTTTTTCCGTATTTAAAAAGAATTCCGATAAAAGTTTCTAATTCTACCGTTTGGTCTAAAAAATAATTAGTAATATGAAAATAATAGACCATGAATAAATTATGTGGAAATATCTAGTGCAAACTTGAAAAAAAATTGAACCAAGAGCCTTTGACAATGCCTGATAGGCCGTAGGCTAGAGACCAAAGGGCTACTAGCAAAGTTCACACTCCTCTTGTTTACTATAGTCTTCAGTTTCGTCGTCAGTTATCCGGTCTCCTCGGCTGATGTTTGTATCGCATATTATCTAGACGACAAAGAAGGAAACAAAGAAAACAAACACGAATTCCTTTCACTGACGAATTTGTGTCAAGAGATTGTAGTTGCGCGACGGTCACGCGCACATTAGAACATTCAAGCTATTCCATCACTTGCGCTTCGCGGGCAGGCGCAAAGAATATAATGATCTTGAAACATTGTAAACATGAAAAGTTTATTCAAACTTAGAGAATAAATAAATAGAGCTAGCAGGCAATGGTTTCGATACTCCTATTACGGGGGGAGCTTGTGCTTCGCTACTAAGATTAAAATTTAAAATCTAATAAAAAAGAAGCCATGGTTAAATTTTTCTAAATTTTTTCAACCTCGGCAATTATAATAATTTTGAAAATGAACTCTAAACTAAATTTTCCCTCCTTTTTAAATATCACGGTGCTAAAATATAGGGATATAGAAGATATATATAAAAATAAATTTAGTGAACTTCACCATTTGTAATTCTTTGGGTTTTAAAAAATTCACAAAATTTCATACCTATATTTATTTCTGAACTTCACCATTTTGTTTTTTAATATTATAAAATAATTATAATAAATAACTTTGATAAAAAAAATAAGTCATAACCAAACTAAGATGAAATTATTATTCAAATAATTAAAAATATCCTCTTTTTAAATCATTGAGTTAGTGATGATAATGATGATATATTAGACTTCGTGTCTGACGTTGCCTATACTTATGCCTACATGTGAATCAGCAATATGGTATTTTTCAATAGTTTATTATTTTTTCATTCGAAATTCACTAAAACACTGCAATCATTTTGTGAAAAAAAGGTCATTTTCGTGATATACGTGCTAAAATCCCGAAGAAAACCACTTTCTTCTGTCAGCAGCAAAATAATTCTTATACAGTGCTTCCGGTACCTTGCTACATTTAGCAATTTACACAAAATACTAAATAAAGGACCAAGTATTTCAGTATGATATTCGACTTCGACCTCTACATATATTTTGCGGAGCTATCTTTTTCTGGTCTTTTTTACTATTTCCATTGTTCCTCAGTGTATAAAAAACATATTAATTTTTTCAGGGTGATATTTCATCTTCATTTTAGGGATTATTTGTATCACTTATTTGATATCCGTTGCGTTAATAATAATGTCTTTCTTCCTTCTTTCTTCAAATCTTGAGCTGAACACCCGAATCAAAAAGTCAAATGACTATGAATAATTCCGAGGAACTCCAGAACGAGATCAGCCTGCAAATAAAAATAAGATAGAGACAAAGGAAGAGTAAAGATTAAATACAAGGAAAAAAATATTAATAATAACATCAAAAAACCTTAACATACTGAAACTAGTCTAATAAATCAAACTTTTTGGCTTCCATACAGTTGGTTTGCTATCATATATATATATATATATATATATATATATATATATATTTATATATACACACATATATATAAATACATTAACTTGACTTTTCCTTTCTTTTAAGCTGTGAATTTTTTTAGGAGCTCTATTTTGCTTTCAGCTTTTCCATCTTTGTTTTTTAAAAAAAAACACACAGTAAGATCAAGAGTATTTGAAGGCCAAAAACCTTTTTTCAGGATTATTTGCCAATTTGTCTAGGTTATGTGCTTATTCTACTTATTTATTAAGGTGAGAAATTAAGGCTTCTTTGGCTCAGGCTGGAATTTAGGGAGCTAATAATGCAAATTTACTTCACGGTGGCACTAATTAACCAAAGGAGAGAATGGAATTCGATGGCGTGTTTGTATAATCGGATTTCCTCCATTCCGGCTTTAAGAAAAGGCTGTTAGTATTCTTAGCACTTGTGTTTCCGTAGCATCAAGAACTATTTATTTAAATATTCTTTGCGTGCCCCTTTTTTGTGCTCTTTGTGTGTGCCGATTCATTTTCAAGACGAACTCTACAATATCTCTTTTTTTACTTTTAATATTTTTATGTTTATTCACTTCTTTTCTTCCATCCGATTATGATATTTTAGCTAGTCATTTCTCTTTATTTCTCTCAAACTATAAATATCAATATCGTCGGGTCGTTAATGAGAAGATTATTGGTTGCATCAGACGTTAATCCATTGAAATAGGCAGTTTTCGAAACTAAGTGGTGATTTGTATCCAAAAAGGTTATGTAGCGCGAGTTACACAAGCTCTCCAGTGTTTTAATGGCGTACATGTTGGGCCAAAGGAGAAGTGTGATTTCCTGCGATGCTTTGTTTCCAACAACGGACATCCTCGCTAAACTTTGTGACAACTTGGCGTTTCCTCGATTGATTTGGTTTTAAAGCTGAATGGAGAAGGGTCGTGTGGAGAAACTCGGCTGAATAAAGAAACGAAGGCTATTTTCCAAGATGGCGTATAAATCTGTCACTATGACCATTCTCTATAGTAAAATGTGTGCAAGATTAATATTTTATACAAGTCAACATGCTTTCCATCATTACATTTAATATGAATATTGGCTCTTGTCCAACTATTTTATTTTATTAACAATTCAGTGTCAATTCGACTTGCTTTTATTAATGTCACTGTCTTTCATTAGTAATCACTTAAAGGTTAATTATATTAGCGGAAAATGTGAAAAATTTAATTTTGTGTACTATTTATTCCTTCTCCTTTAAAGTACACACCGCAACTATACAATATTCACTTATAAAACTATGGAGATAAATAGACGTTAACCACTCTTTCAGTTCAAGAGAGGTCAAAATGTGGAAAAAGTTCATACCAGCCAAGAATACTTATCCTATTTTTTACTCGGATTTGTGTAACTCTTCTGTTCTTGCCTCAGTTCCTCAAGGATTTAGTTGCTCTAAGCTAAGAGTTTTAAGATTTAATGCTATTTTCAAAGATTTTTTCTACGTTGCTTAAAGGAGAAATGCAAAATGTATTGAATAATCAATTATATCTTGAATTCAGTTTAGAGGGGGAAACCTATTTCCTCTTGGAACATTCTTTTTCCAATTTCTCCATTTGAACGAGGTTTTCTGATATCAATATTCGCTTATTGTTCCGATAAATGAGATCGATGAATAGGCGGTAGGTTCCTCACAATGGAGATACCATCCCGATTTGCAGAAGTGCCACTTCAACAGCGAATAGCAAGCACTCCATTTGCATTGCCAGGAATAGTCAACAACAGTGCAGATGAAGAATTCAGCCAGCCATGAAATACATCTGAACTTGAGTGTGATTCACCTGTTTGTAAATTATAGGTTACGCGAATTCTAAGCTTACTTCGATGATCTTTCTTTTAATGTCTTTTCACCTTCATGATGCGTGCTTTTAGGTCTTTGGAATATGATGCTGCGTTCTAGCTATTTTTAAACAGTTTCTATATCAAAGATGTATATGTGTCTTTGTTATAGTCAACAAGCTATTAATCTTTAATTGGTTTATCTCACTATTTAAACTACGACGGCTGCTTTTATTAATGTTTTAGATTTCTCTTTAGTTACATAGAGTTACATAGATACACAGATCACACAGGTCATACGGCTTACACTAAGGCGATCTGGCCTTAGGTGTACAGCACATAAACATAAAATAGTAGGAACAAAGGATAGAAAAGATGTAGGCTCTCCCCCACCCTCGTCCTTCCGGCAAAAGACGTACATGGAATGATGTGAGGAAAGTACCTTACAAGTTTAAGAAGAAAGTACATGTAGGAAATTTACATAGGATAGTAATTAAATAGGAGGACTATGAAAACAAACACATACATACACCTGAAAGAGAGTTATAACTTTTGTAGTATTATTTTATATTCTTTTCTATTTTCAATTAGAAAGCTTATTTTACACCATTTCAATATTTACTAAGTGTTTATCTAATCTCATATTAAATAATTATATTGTTCTTATGTTTACTACATTGTTTGGCAAAATTATTCCACTCATTAATAATATAATCGAGTAAGTGAAGAATTTTATATTACATCTACAATAGTTCATTTACCCTGAAGCTTTAAATCATGTCCACGGGTGAGAAACTCCCCTGTTAGTGTGAACAGGTTATTGGCATTAACGGTGTTGAAAAACTTTAATTATTTTGAAGCACTCGATAAGATGCCCGTTACTCTTCGTTTTCTGTTATACAGCTTCTAATTAATTTATCTATTTTTTTTAATAAGTAAGGGGCCCAGAATTATACAGCATATTCGAGATGGTGCCTGATAATACTTTTATATAGTGGCATAATTAAGAAGGATAAGTTAATTTGTCGTGACTTGCTTGGATAATTATGCTATTACGTTTTTGATATTTGATTCAATATAGCATGTCTTAAGTGCGTGTTTGCGCACTACCCTCATTGACCCAATTACGTACGAAAGAAATGAAAAAGGTTCGCGAAAAAAAATATAGGTTTCAAATTTCAATTCTAGAAGCAGATGAATCAAGGAGGACTATTTTAAATATGTTTTGTATAAATATAAAATGATTCAATGAATGACTAAAGCAGAACTAAGTGTTTAAATGAGGCAGTCTTTGAAAAACGTGATATCAATTAAAATGAGTGATTAATTCCCTAAGTATGATTTGTTATTTTGCTTTCGATTTTGATTCCCAAAAACATCTTGTTCGCGATTTTTAAAAAGTATATCCCGAGCAGAGTATTTAGAATAAAGGAAATAAAGGAAACCTCCAATTGTGGCTTCTCTATCTTTCTCATCTACTGAGTTATAATCTTGTTTTTCTACTGACCATCAGTACATTTTTCTTCCCATCGATATATCAAATTTTTGGCAGTAATTCTGTGCACTTCTTTCTTTCTTGTATTCTTTTTTTCTCTCTCTCTCGTTAATTAGCAGATAATTCGTAGGTGTTCGCCGGGAACTCTTCTTAAGCTCTCTAACGATAGTCTTGTAAATCAGAAATAATGCGCTTAGGTGAAAAAGTTATATATATATATACTTACCTTATTTTAATACGAGGGGCGGTCAATAAGTTTTGCAATTCAGATATAAGGAAACAAGATATGAGGAAAAATGTTTTATTATTTTTTAATATAACTACCCTCAACTTAAATGCACCTGCGCCACTTGTCTTCGAGGCTTCGAATTCCCGACAACCAGAAATCTCTCGACTGCTGTTCAATCCACTCCTAGACGGCGAGCTGGATATCTTCATCGTCCCCAAACCGGTATCCACGCAGTGCAGCCTTGAGCTGGCGTAATAAAAAGTTGTCACTAGGGGCCAGATCTATACTGTAGGAGGAATGGTTTAGCTCCTCGAATCCGCACTCGCGCAGGGCAGCTTGTGCAACTCAGACCTTGTGGACTTTGACGACGTTGAAGTCGATCATGGGGCGGGAAGTTTCTAGGGACCCAAATGACAGAGACCTTGGTCATGGCCGAATTGTCGTGTATGATGTTGATAACACTTTTATGTGATATTCCAAGTTCTCGCTCGATTTCTTCGACCTTCACCCGTCGATTTTCGAGGATCATCCTCTTCACACGGGCTACATTGTCCTCGTTGGTCACGTCTGACGGGCGTCCTGGACGGGGGTCATCTTCAAGGAACTCACGACCATGTCGGTTTACACTGCAGCCATGCTTTCATGTACCTCTTTTGCATTCTTGCTTGCCTTGGTCAAAAGTTTGAACACTGCGCGGTGCTCAACCTTCTCCATTGTTGAAAAATTTGTGACTGACGATCTGCGATCTGCGATCAGCTACTGCTTCTTAAATAGACGAGGCGGGAGCGTGCGGCTTTAGTTCCTGACTTGTCATAACTTGTCCTAACACCCCCGCAAACATCCATCCCCCTTCCTTTGTTTTGCCCCACCGATTCGCAAAACCTATTGACCACCCTTCGTAACTGCGAATCTATCGATCTCTTAAATAAAGAATAGACTTTCCGTTTTTTTAGGACATTCTAAAGACACAACGCACATTATATTTTTTCTCTCTCCTTTTGCCACTAATAAAATATAAACACAATAGGAAACAAAAGGAAACGACGTTATGGCTAAGCATTTGTGTTTAAATGGCCTGGGTGTGGTAGTAAGAGCAGAATGTAAGAGCAATTAAAGAATTTCACGGAGTAACTTAGCTATTTGCGTCCTACAAAATAAGGAATAATGAGGAAAGGCATACAGTTGTTTAATTACTCTAAAATAAGAGAGAAAGTAAAGATGTCTCAAAAGTGAAGGAGAGCGTGAAATACCCACGCACGTGTAAATGGCAACCGTGATATAGAAAACCAAATCCAACAAAACTTGCAGCCTCGATTGCATCCCAACCAAGATATTTAACCACGGGTGTTAACTACTAATTACGAGGATCTATCAACTTATCACTCAGATCTAGGTGAATGAACAAATAACCCCCTACCTCAGAGATAATCCCATTGTCACCATATTTAAGAAAAACGATAGATCGGTATGTGGAAAATATGGTGGGATCTCACTCCTGTTGACTGCTGGAAAGATTATAGCGCTTATCTTAGCAGACCGTTTATCCTTAACTGTAAAATAACACCTATATGAGTTACAATGTGGCTTTAGAGCGGCGCGTGGAACAACGGACATGATATTCACTGCCCGTCAGCTTCAGAAAAAATGCCACGAGCCAGATTGAGACCTATTTATAACCTTTATAGACCTTTCAAAAGCACTTGATTCGCTAAACCGTGAGGTTCCATGGAAAATCGTCCATAAATATTGGCGCCCATTCAAATACGTTATTATCTTGAGACTCCTCCATGATGGAATGGCTGCATCAATAGCATACTTCGGCAGTCAAACTGAACCGTCCTGCATGCTCAAAGAGTCCTATAAACTGCGGTGAAGCTATATTATCGTCTAGATAAGGAACAATTTAACCTGCAGTGCCTGAAGGCCAGAAGAAAGGTTCGAGAAATAGGCGTATCCGAACCTCAGTATGCCGTCAACTGCGCGATCATCACGCATCCTGTCGACAAGATGCAAGCAGCCGTGAGTATATTTAACAACGCTTACAAAAACCTTGGTCCGAAGATGAATAAGCAGAAGACCCAAAGCATATTCTAGCCAAGATCATCATGGCCTTGCAACCCTCCTCCAATTTCCATGGAAGGAGAGCAACTTGAATATGTGGAACACTTACAGTACATTGGCACTCACCTCTCAACGAAGGCAAACATAGACAAGGAAGTGGAATATCGCGCCCAAAGCGCTGGAGCAGCTTTCCAGAAACTAAGGTCAAGGGTCTTTGACAATCACGGCCTGAGAAAAATGAAAAATCTCAATGGTATACAATGCTGTAATCGTCACGTTACTAGTATACTGGCGTCATTTGAAGTTACTCGAGTAGTTCCACCAAATAAGTTTTGGAAGAATCCTACAAATTTCCTTGCTGAAACGAAGAACAAACATCAGCGTTCTAGCAGAGGCATAGTCCACCAGCACCTATGCCCTCCTAATCAAACATCAACTTAGATTAGCGGGGCACTGATCTCAAATGCCAGAGACAAGACTGTCTCGGCAGGTCTTGTTCTCCGAATTTCAAATGTCAACCGTGCTAGAGTAGGACCGAAAAAGCGAGGGAAGAATACATTAACATTAATTCATGGGAGACCACTGCGGGGAATCGCCCTGGTTGGCAATGTGCAGCCCACCAATAGGGAAGAGGATTGAAACCACCAGCCATGACAACGAACAGCATCGACGAGAGCGTAAGCATGCGAAAGCTACCAACTCAGAGCTGTGGCAACATTTCCACACGACACCATTTTCGGAACGTGCAAAAAACAGTGCCTGTCATGACTGGGCCTCTTTAGCCACTTGGGGACACACAGGTTTGAGGACCATCCAGAGGACGTCATTCACGCTCGCGAGTGACAGCCGATTACTACTACAACTTTTTATTCAATGAATATAAGAATGAAAATGAGAAAGGTTTGAATAAAATAAATTTTAAGAATTTTGTATACGAAAAATTTTAAAGTCGCGTTATTAATAATCTTTAGAAAATAAAGAGTACAATTACAAAATAGAAAACCAAGAACTTATTCTAAACGATATTAATAGTGTTTTTACTGGGAGAATATATAGAAAGAGAAGAAAGTAATCAATATATTTCAGAATAATTTACCCTATAGTAAAGGAAACTGCTTAATTCAATACTGAAATGGAAATCGATACCCTTACCTTGGCCGTAGACCACAGACTGAATGTCTGCCTGCGAATCGCAATCTGCTCATGTAAGGACGAGTAGCGAAGTCGCTCTTCATGTAATTAGAAAGGATCAAGGAGGAAAAGTTAAGATGGCAAAACCTTCAATGAAAAGTTTCGAGTTCAGTGGAAATCATATTTTCAAACAACACGAGGAAGGACCACCGACTTCAGCAACTGAGTTACAAAATATTACATTATAACCTACTTGGCAATCTAGACAAAAATGTTACAAGTGCCAAACTTAGAACAAAATGTGGAATAAATATAAGTACGTTCCTTTTAACAAAGGAACTCACTCTGGTGCCATACGTCCCTACAAAAGGCAAGAGGAAAAGGAAATTGATGTAGCTGATGTCTTGCTTCACACACAACCAACTTTGGAGATACTGGCAAGCCTGAGATATCGAATTTCATGAGATCATTTTAAGCTGTTATAGACATTTTTGATAAGATGTCTATACAGTACTCATGTGGAAGGAAGTCCAAATCGATGGCTGCTTTATATATTATATGTAATACTGAAAGCTTGTTGTATTAACTGGTGCATCATAAACAGTGGGAATTTGACGAGGACAGACGCTAAAATATTGTTTAGGTGAAAGTACATGCAGATATTAGCAAAGGCCCTGATCACAACTTAGGGAGAGAACAGGCTCAGTTCTTCATTTCTGTTACGACTCATGAATAAAATTAAATCAATGGAGTTATATTTTACCAATTTTTTGTAGCTTTAAATATTTTGATTACAATTATTTATTTTATTTTCCAAAATCATGGTATATTTCACCGGATGTTTCTGATGATGTAACCCACACATACAGTTTGTATTCTACGGTAAACAATGAAAATCAGTCGGCTTCTTAAAAGAAGGAGAGCCCATAATGACACTTAGTGTTATGACCAAAAAAATCGTTTAGGGCAAGGCAGAAAGCAATTACAATGATCTTGTTCTGGGAGATATTGACATATCTCTGATAAAATTTCGATCGAGCGCATGCCACATAGGAACTTAAATCTTCAGATCAACAACAATCTGAAGAGAATTATATGTGGGTATCTAACAGATAAAATACCCTTTACAGTGATCCAAAAATACGTAGGGCTCGAGTTTGAACAAAAGTTTGGACTACACCAATTGGGCTTCCTTATTTTCCCATGTACATCATCTACAAAGCATATATGCTATAAACAGGAATTCCTGATAACATGAATATTCGATTTTCTAAGGACAAAACTAAAATTCTCTCGAGTCCATTTTGGAAGGAATATTTTTATCCACGATTTTAGCACCGGTATTGGCAACATATACGAATATGAGACAGTCTATAAAACAAGAACAAGGAGACAGGAGTTGACGATTGTCCTTTTATCTATAAAAACAGGGGGAACACTAGCTCTACCGTTTTAAACATGAAGGCAAATTATTAGGATTAAAAAATTAAACGTCTGCCAAAAACTATAGCCGAAGGAATAAATAAAGCAAGTCTATTACTAATCCTACTTCTCGGTATTTTAAAAAGAAAGATCTATTTATCAATAAGAAGGGAGGAAATAATCTATCACAAAATTCCGCAAAATAGCGCATAAAATTTAAAGAATCTGAAATTCCAGTAAATTAAAAAGAAAGCTCTTCATATTATAAGGAACCAAAGTAGAAGCGAATATAGAGGACAATGAGAACTGAAAGAGGAATCAGATATCGAACCGCGCAATAAAAATATAAAAAATAGCAAAAAATATTGAGATGACGTCAACACTCTTTCCCCTAATATTTGTGGAAAAGAACACCATGACAGCAGACTTCCCTTTCAACTGTCAATTTCGAAGCGAAAGAATTCAACGAAGAATATTCAAAGATCCATTATACAAGTCAGAAAAGTCATGTTACGTACTCCATTATATCGAACTAGCGAAATCCTAAAAGGAAAATAACCTATGATTTAGATTAAAGCCACAAAATATTAATAATTATCAAGCCTGCGCTATCAAGACTAGACATTTGAATAAATATCCAACAGAAGTAAAGGTGAATGTATATTGTAAGTGTAGAATGCTATGCATTAGTCAAGTATTATAAGTGACTCAATTAAAAAAATGTAAAAAACAGTTTAAAGAGCGAAAAGTGCCATTAAGTTTTAAAAAAAGACGGAGTTAATATGCTAAATCCACAACAATAAAAGAGATTAGAACCAAGATAGACACAACACTATCTGTAAAGGGTAGGCCCTCGTATTCCTATGCCTTCCTTTACTCATCATAGTTTCCGGTGTTTACCGTAGGTCGACTCACTTCGAGGCTACCATTTTGGGCCTAAAATTCTGTAACTTACCAGCCTAATTTACGTAGGGAAAGCGACTCACCCCCTTTCCCCTTGTGCCTACTTCTCTCTTCCCCTTTTCGGACTGAAGGATATAAATGGGGCCGTGAGGTCTTGTAAGTTATTCTGTTGCGAGGATTCTGCCTTGATTGCTCCGCTGAATCGTTTTCCGTAAATTACCTTTAACGTTGTTCATTTTTTGGAGACCCGTACTGGAGTCTTTCGTTCAGCGAGGATTTTTTGCTATTGATTCTTGCCAGCGCTGTCGCTGCCCCTCTGTCGGCTGCATTGAATTGTGCTCTGCCAGTTACGTTTGCAAGTGTCCTCCTTTGGAAAGCCGTTCACACTGGGCACGTTAAAACTCTCCCTTAGTCTCCTCGCCATCTCCTCTTTGGGGAATTATGTCATCTCGAATTCCTTCTCTCAGGTCGTTGGGCCTTCTAGTCGTGGTTTTCCTTGGTCTCGACGTGTTTCGGCCTGATATTGCTGTCTGTGGGTTTCTCCTCGCCGAAGGCTGTCATCACATTCACCCCTGTGGACTTGGGTTGATTCCAACCATTGTCGCCGAGACTCTTTCGCTTAGGTTTCCGACGTGGGTTATTGCTTCACTGCTCTAGTCTCACGTATTTTGGAGTACCTCTTTCTTCTTACGTTGATTTTAAATTAATTAGTTTTATTCATCTAACTTTGGGCCTTTGGGTAAGGGACATAAGACAGGGAGGTAATTCCGGGAACATCTGTCACTAGAGTGGCGTAGACTATTTAATTTTCAACGGCGCGTGTCGTTTCAGCTTTGAGCAAGTTACCCATAGAACCCAATTTTGTATGCGCGAATATCTATTTTGGTTAGAACGACTTGTGGTCGTTAGATGGTAATAAGCATTTGTGAGTTTTCATATTATTTGATGTACACCCGTATAATTTGATAGCACTCAATTTATTTCATTTTGATTTTAATGTAAATAATACTAGATACTTTTATATTTGTTCATTTAGCCCCTTGCGGGCGCCTAGTAATTTAGCACCGTCCTGATAAATTCTGTTGAATTTCTTGTAGGACTTTTGATCCCTGGTCTTCTATTAGGTTGAGGAATAAGTTCTTGCGTTTTTTTAATGTTGTGTTGATTTAAGTTGTGTTGACGTGATTTGTGCACATTTAAGAAACAATAATAAATAATGATAGAAAAATTGCAAAGATTATGCTATGTCTCTTAACAACGTAGACTATTAGGCTTTTGCTTAGGTTACGTCTTGAAGTTGAGTATTAAGTTATTGCGGTTTATTTGAAAGTTGTGTTAATTTAATTTTTGTTCTGTACCCTCAAAATGGAATGTCACATTGAAATAAAGGCGCATTTTCGACATTTGTAGTTATTATTCATTTTCAATTGAGACAGGAAAAATGCAAACGCAGCCAAAGCTCGTAGCGATATTTTTGCTGTGTACAAAGAAAATGCTTTATCAGAAAGGACACCTCAATGGTAGTTTTCACGTTTCAAAAACTGTCATTTCAATCTTAATGACAAAGAACGTTCTGGTCGCCCCATTAAGTTGGATGAAGATTGATTGAACGACCTTCCTCATGGAAATCCTCGTCAATCAACTAGAGAATTGGCTGTACAATTGGAGTGTGATCAAAAAACTGTAGTGAATAACCTTCATTCGATGAGGAAAGTTCAAATACTCGGTGCATGGTTTCCGCACGCTTTTAGCGAAAGCAACAAACTTCAACGCTTTACGATTGCCACAGGTTTGCTTGCTCGTCACAAGGCTACTCGTGTATATAAGGACAGATTTATTCACTGCATTATCACTGGCGACGAAAAGTGGTGTGTTTATGTCAACATGAACCATCGAAAACAATGGCTTAGCCCTAATAAAAAAACACTTTCGCGATCAAAGCAAGGACGTCATCCACGAAAGATGATGCTGTGTGTGCAGTGGAATTGTGAAGGCATCATTCTTTATGAGCTCCTTGTGAACAACCAGATTGTCAATGCAGAACTCGCGTTCAATAAATGTATCGACTCGCCGAAGCTATTCGTGAAAAGCGACCTCTTCGCCGTTATCCTTCTGCAACACGACAATGCTCGTCCTCACATTGCCGATATGACAAAAGACGCCATCCAAACGGTTAATTTGAAAATCCTGCCGCATCCTCTATATTCGCCAGGCTTGTCTCCATCTGTTCCGATCGCTCTCCGACAATTTGCGCGGTGTTTCGTTCAATAGTGATGTGGAATTAAGAACCTGGTTAGACGAATTCTTCGAGTCAAAATCCAGAGATTTCTATTGCAGAGGCATCGTAAAACTAGTTGAACGTTGGGAAGATGTCGTAAATAACAACGGAGAATACATTATTGATTAAATTGCATATTGTTATCAATTAAAAATGAAGTTTTTCTAAAATTGTTAATGGTAATGAATAAATTTGATAAAACCGCAAGAACTTATTCCTCAACCCACTATAAATTTCCTGTGTGTATTTTATTTGGGCCGTGTGAACCGGGTTCCGCGATAGCCTCCACACTATCAATGCTACAATATTTACAAGAATGAAAGAAAAAATCAAATTGAGCAGAGATGAGACGGCTCTACTTTCACTTTTTAAGGAAGTTGTACGAAAAATTCAAATGAACAATAAAAAGCATCCTGAATCAAACATAATCGTATACCTGTTTTTCGTATTCGACAAAAGTCACTATATCTAAATATGGGAAATATTTTTCTTGTTGTCGTATCTATATAGGAGGTCAAGGTCACCAGTTTACGGGGGAGTGGAGGTAAAAGTTCCCCGGTTAGTCGGGGTTTGGTTGTTAGTCACAATGGCTAGTATATTGAAGAGTCCTCGTTTCTATCTCGCTTGGCCGGTGGTGAGGACCTTTGGCAACTGGGCTTACTAACTTTATACCTTAATCGAATTTTTTCAGACTCCTTAATAATTCTTCACAAGTGTTAGGATTTAGGCTGGGCTCATCAAAAGCTTACCGGTAATCGGGGTAAAGAAGGCTTCAAAAAGGACGAAAGATTTGAAGGTCGTGAGTTCATAGGTCGGAATAATTGAGAGCACGCGACTTTTTGGGCAGTAGACCTTGTTTAGTCGCGTGCGTTTCTATATCTCACCATGCTGGTCAGTCGGTCCCTGTTTTGTTTCTTTCCTTTTAGTGGGTGAAAAATTGTAACTCTTCGTCAGATTCTAGTGATATTTGAAACCCTTATCTTTTTTTATACTTTCTTTCGAATGATATTATTTTCAAGGTCGTCCCTAGTTAGCCTGGGAATTATTTTCTTTTAGTAATAATATTGTAACTATTCGGCCGATTCTAACGAAATTTGAATCACTTATGTTGTTTTACATTTTCTTTTGAGCGATATAATAATTGCCAAGGTCCTCCCAATGTTAGCCCAGAATTATTTTGCAAATCATCATAACTATTCGCCGATTATAACGATATTTGAAACCCTTATGTTGTTTTACATTTTCTTTCGAATTATATAATTGCCAAAAGTCTTCTTATGTTTAGCAGGGAAATAATTTAGCATTAACATCATAACTATTCCGCCGATTTTAACAAAATTTTAAATAATTATGTAGTTTTACATTCTCTTTTGAATGAGATAATTGCCAAGGTCATCCCCAGTTTAGTCCGGGAATTATTGAAAGTTTTGTAGATCGTAAGGTCATAAATTAGAATAAGTGAGAGCACGCAAACTTTGGTAAGCAGACATTGTTTTAGACAATATTGGATTTGTGACAAACCCTTCCTCTTGGATGAATTGATCTAGATATAAATTTTTATCACACATATGTATCTAGGACAAACCTATTAAACCAACAAAATAATGTTCTAATTCTTCAGCATATTATCCTAAAGGAGTGTATTCCCAAAAGTTTTAAAAAGGTATTTAAATCCCTTTAATGAGAATCACAAATTATTAACCAAATGAAGATGAAATTATTTGCGCCTTTGAAAAAGTCTCCAAACAAATCTTCCTGAATAGTGTTTTTATTCCAAGTGAGAGTGAAATTTAATTTACATACCCGTCTTTAAAGTAGTATTTCAAAACTCCATATTATTACACTGATGAGTTATAAATCATAGGATAGATAACTAGTCGCGGCGAGGTACACAACTTGGTGTGGTATTAATTTCACAAGTGGACAGAGATCTCTAGATAGTTTAAGACCAATGCCGTCTAGATAGTTTAACTCAGTTCCTTAATATTTTTCAGTTTTGGATCTAGAGTGCGAATGATCTGGCTATTATGTCCAAGAAATGATTACTGTGATTTATGTAGATTGAACGTAGGTGCAACGCATTATTCTGAACTCAATGAAAGTTCATTGAATGAGGGCTTCGTAATTTTGGTCCAATGACACGGTGCATGTGTGTGCTGAAATTGAATCTGTTAACCAAAATTTATTATTACGTAACATTTTTTGGTAAATTGCCGATTTAATAATTATAGCATTGATGCCGATTTCCACGATACCATAAATGTATTTCGCTCTTAAAGTCAGATTAAATGTGGCAATTGTAATTAATTCATGAATATATAATGAATCAGTGTGTTTGTTAGTATTATATAATGTATTAACCTGCATTTTAGTATTTACCTCTTTGCTTTCAAGACGTCTCAGATGTGTCACGCTTCAGGTTCCAGTTAAAGTGAGCCAGCAAGCAGGGCTCCATTTTTCCATAAGCCTGTTTTCCATTGACGCTATATTTTGAAGGAACCTCTCTCCATGTTTCTCTCTCATAACTCCTCAATTCTCTGGAAAGAACGAGATATTAAAATAAAGAAATTGAATCTCCAGTGAAATATTGCATCCGAGATCTTAGAAACACTTGATTAGTCTCTCCACTATACGCTCTCGCTGGGTTCCTTGGTACTTTAGGGGCTTTCCTATTCATAGCGGCATATCTTGAATAGTAATCGGAGTAAAAGCTCAAAACATATGCTAAGGATTGCCACTGTCTTTAGTTATGCTGAATAAATTGTGCTCTCAACCAATAATACTAATTGACGGTGACTAATATTGTAGTTACATAGATCTCTACTATAATGTCCTAAATCTTTATCCGAAAATAGAAGGTATTTTACTTAAAAAAAGTTACTTTGGTTTCATTCACTAAAATAATCAACATTCTTGACCAGATTTAAAAAAAAAAATAGACCAACTGAATTGTCATTAGTTAGAACCGATCAAATTGCATTACTGATGAGAGGCGAGAGAACTCAACAATGGCTTCCACTTTCCGTGTATCTTCTGGTCTAACACCGTCTTTTACAATCTTAAACAATAGAATGAGAGCAACTACAAAAGAAACTTACACATTTCCAAGTTTATCATCAATCACACACTCCTGCATCCAATTTCTGCATGCTCAAGACGTGAATCGTGCTATTCAATGATAATAACAACAAAGAAAACCTTATCCATTAGAGTTTTAACTCCTTCAGGACACCCAGTATACTATTACACGGCTCAAAATATTTTAACTTTGTTTCTGCTGATTTAAGTTTGAGACCTGTTCTTGGGAAATTCGGGGTCACTGATTTTAAAAACGGCAGTAGTTTTATTCTATCACGTCAAGTTTTTTATTTAGGGATTGGTCGATATTGGTCCCACTCATAGTAGTAGGCTATCTTATGACCAAGTGAACCGAAATGGAGGCGTTTGTTATTCTTTTTATTTCATTTTATCTATGTATTTAGACTTCTATTTATGCACATCTAGATATATAAAGCAATTTTGTATAACATAATTTTGTGTTTTTTCCGATTTGTTTTATGAAATAACATTCAGTATAATGGCCTCATTACGAAGGAAATAACAGAATTCCCCTGACTCATTTTGCTATTTATTTGGTTGTTTTACTGCACAAATTCAAAGAATGAACATTAGTATCTTTGTGAAAAGAGCATACCTGGCTTACTTTGAGATGAAATTGGGTGATCAGGATAAACCATAAGCCCGCACAATGTTGTAAACCATGTGTCGAAAATCTAGGCCAGTAGACAAAGGCCACACAGGAAACAACTAGGATTTTTCATTCCTCTGGTGTCGTTTTAGCCCCCCAAAAAACATGTAAGCAATTGCTACATTTGTCTCACAAAGACTTCTGGTTATAGCAAGAAAACGTGATATAAAATAGGTTACCCAAATATTGATTCAGCAATTCGTCCAGTGATTCATTCAGGTGAGATTCCATTACCTGTATATAAGGAATTTTCTTCACTGGACAATATGAGAGATAAATGTGAGTTTGATAGAAGCAATGAACTTGACAGTGATCCAGACTTTGTACATACATCGACCAAAGAATTTGGAAGCTTCAGCCAATTAGAACTGAATGATTTAGTTAGAGACCTGGGCATTTCAAAAAAGTTATCAGCAGTGTTAGCATCTAGAATTAAAGAGAATACTTTGTGGCAGGAAAAAAATGTAACTTTTTATCGGAACAGAGAGAAAAATCTCTTGGCATTCTTTAAAACTGAAGATTTTGTGTACTGTTATAATGTTGCGAAACTGTTAAACGTCCTAGGTGCTTCAGAGTATGATCCAAATAGATGGAGAATTTTTATAGATAGTTCAAAAAAGAGACTAAAATGTGGGTTATTCAACAATGGAAACTTGTTCAGTGCGATTCTTTTTAGTCTCTTTGTGTATTTAAAAGAGAAGAATAAACACATAAGATCTGTATTAGATTTACTAAAATATGATAAACAGAAATGGATCATATGTGTGTATCTAAAAAAGGTAAATGTTTTACTTTGCCAACAAGGAGTCTATACAAAATTTCCGTGTTTCGTGTGTTTATAGGACAGCCGAGCCAAAGAAAAACATTGGGAACAGAAACTCTGGCCATTTGGAAAAAAGAATATTATGTACAAACCACTTGTTGAGCGAGAGAAAATCATCTTTCCACCCCTTCATATTAAACTAGGGCTGATAAAAAATGTTTGAAAGCTCTTAATGTGGAGGGTGACTGTTTCATACTCATATATACAAGATTTCCTGGCTTAAGTTATGAAAAAATAAAGGTTGGAATTTTTGATGGGGCACAAATCAGAAAGTTAATGGAAAAACAAAACATCTCGAGTTCGATGACTGACATAGAAAAAGGAGCATTGGATTTATTTGTCACTGTTGTGAAAGGAATTCTTGGAAACAAAGAAGCTGTTAAATATAAGGATTTGGTAGATACATTACCCTGATCGCTTCCATCGTTTAGGCTGCAGCATGAGCATAATGGTTCATTTTCTCAAGAGCCATCTTGATGAATTTTCTGCTAATCTTGGCAACTTGAGTAATGAACACGGAGAGCGTTTTCATCAAGATATTAAAATAATGGAGGAGAGATATCAAGGCCGATGGAACACAAACATGATGGCGGACTATTGTTGGGGTATTCAACGAGACTATGTAGACATCAAACAGTCCAGATACTTTCGCAAGCGAAAATTATTTCCATGAATGTATAGGTATATGTACGATTGCTTGTGTTTTCTCCATTACGAATATATTAGAAAAATAACCTATATGTATTTTTTAATAGGTGATGTTATCTTAAAATGCATTTATCCTTTCTGTTGACATTTTAAGTTATGGTTTGAAGCTATTGCACTCTTGCACTTAGGAAACTATCCTTACCAAGTAAGTAATATGAATAAGCTATTGAATGAAATTCTGACGTGTTACAAAAAAAAGGACTTCCTATTTGGAATCAGCACGTCAAAACTAGTTAAAGAAAACACAAAATATGAGTCAGCAAGAAGTGTGTTGACCAGTATTATTAATCTTCGGTAATAATTAGAGTGCAGTAATTATACCCCCCCAGTGTCTATTCTGGTTTGGCTAACTTTAGTTTATAAACCCCGCACGTTTTGGCAGATTGCTAAGAAGCTAAAGGGAAAACCGGGCGATCTATCACATTAAAATAATCACAATATGGTCAAGAAGTAGAAACCCATGAAGTTTTAGAGCACAAATTTAGATCTCACTTGGCTAAATTCACCCAATTTCTCCCGGGGCTAAAAAAAAGAAGATATTTACTTCAGGATAAAATCATTGACCAACTTATACTAACTATATGACATACAATGCTTTCAATGAGAGGGCAATGTAGGGCTTGGGTAACAAAAAAGCCTTCATGAACTCTTTGAATCTAATATTATAAATACATCGATCATATATATCGAGGACTAATTTACATGATGTATTTCTCGCTCAATGCTATATATATATAAGGCATAGAAAAAGCAAAAAATCATTTTCAACAAAATGTAGGGAAACTACTTAACCTACAAGTAAACATCCACCTATCTCTATTCTTGATTTCGGTGGGAAACATATTTGGAAAAAAAATAAAGTTACGTAACCACTTTTAATTCTTCGTCGATATTGATAATTTACGTAATTTTTAGCACAATTGTTGTCGGAGAAGACGTGTACACGTCGTAGGATTCTCTCCATAATACATAAGAAGTTGGCCAAATTGAACGTGAACATAAATTCGAATATAAAGTGTGCAGCTCGGTTAAACCCCATTTTGGGGAAATATCATGTGATTAAATTATAGAAGGCTATGGTGTAAATTCTTCTAAGAATTGACAAGACTAAAGTTTAAGTCTACTACTCTCTTTAATCTACCTAAACCAGAGGTCTGCCAATAACTATTATTCCAGCCACCTTGCACATATTTTCAGTTTGCAGATAATTTATCCTAAGTTGTTGTTTTGCCCAATGAAAGACAAGTTTTCGTTGCATGCAGTACGCTATATGTGGAAAGTTATATAGAAAATAATTATATATTCAGAATTTGGGGAAAAGGTGAAAAATTTCTACGAATCTTCATAATACAAGCCTCATTTGACTTGTGTACCAGCAAAAACACTCTTTTGAGAGGAAATTTATATTACCACCAAATATCTGACAAAAGAAAACTAGAGACTTTGATAACCTGTTGAGTTTCCGTGACCTACTTGAAATGGATATTGAAAAGATTTTTATCTCTAGTCACAATTTCATCCAGCCACCTACTACAAATAAAGAAGATTAAAAATAGGGTTGGCCTTATAATCAATAATAACGGCTGAAGACAAATTCAACGATCGATGGAGTTAGACACACAGTTTGATCTTAACCCGCCTATGCGTGTGGCGAAAATATACTAAAGACTGTTGTCCCGAGTAGATCATTCTTTTGCGAAAATCTTCTTTCAATTCGACAAAGATGACTGTTGAAGAGGAAGAAAAATGTTCCCTGGTAATATGTCTGGATTCCCTCGGGCCATAGAACCTATTTATACATACCTGAATATACTACCATCTACATAAATCATAAATGGGACCAACACTAGGCTATACTCTTAACTCATACCACAAAATAAATTAGGCCACTGAAGAAATACGAAATCCTTAATTAATAATTATCACAACTTTTAATATTTGGAATACATAACCATTGCTAAAAACTAAGAAAAAAATAATAGTACCTTATTAATCAGAGTACACTATATATACAGCTGGTGTAGCCAGCGAACCCTGGCAGCTCCATGAGGGCAGCAGCTGGAAACATCACGACATCCGTGCCTTAGTAATTCTTACATTAACGATACGGGCACCGAAATGTTATTTACACAATTATCTCGGTCGGTTGCCCTACTTCGCTTTACTGCAAGTGTTAGCTTTTAAAACAATGATCAATGATGGTGTAAGATAGAAATGTGTATGGATAGATAAGATAAGAAAGTTTGAAGGTATGTATATAAGTATAAGAAGTGTGTACCAGGTTAACTGGCTAACTCTGTTTTCCTTGCGGTCGTATAGAAGTTATCTTGGCTGTCTTGTGTGGTAAAAGCTTTTAAGCCTTTGTTCTATTTTTCCGTGGTTTCAATTTTGACGGAGAACTCATCGTTTTTCCACTACGGATCTTTTTTTTGTTTTTTGTTTTTTGTCCGCTATGGATCTTTTTATTTCATTTATTTATTTAATTTTGGGGGCATTACGGATTTTTTTTCTTTATTAAAATCATTTATAGATAATTTCAATGTACCTTTGGAGTTGTTTTTTTGGAAAGGGCGGTACATTGCTGTAGCATCTCTTTGAGCCAGGATCTGGCTGCTTTAAAATGCGTATTTGAAGGTCAGCTCGTGGTTAACATCAGGTAGTCTTATTTGGTTTGTCATCTCAGGGCCCATGTTATTTTGAATCTTTTGCCATGTATTTTTCGCTCGGTTGTGGAGTGTAGTATTGATGGGGTCCAAATCGGTAACTTGATATTGTAAGCGTGTGGGTATGCGGTCGTTTAGTGTTACACCAGCAATAAATCTTAATGCTCTATTTTGAATCGCCGAAAGTTTCTTCAGGGCGCATCTACTGAGGGTATAGAGCGGTATGGTCGGCTAAAGAAGGATTTGTCTTACCAGTGTGGTATATAGTTTGCGTTTAATTGCGGGCGAGAGTTGTTTGAACTTATAAAGCGAACTGAGTGCTCTCCGGCCTGCCTCCGCTCTTTCTTTGCAGTGTGAAACGTATCCATTCGACGTGATCTTTACTCCAAGGACTTTGCCGTCATGCGTTGGGGTAGTTTTTGCCGTTTGTACGGATGTTCGATGTTTTACGGCGTACTATCGGAATAACTTTAAATTTGGCTTCATTGGTGCTGATTTTATTTATTCTCTCGTAGTTGTTAAGTGTGCTTATCTCTGCTTACGTTTTATTGGCAACGTCTCTAAGGTTCGTATAGTCGCTTATTACGATCTGTGTGATATCCTTGGCCAGTTGGATATTCTGTGCAAAGTCATAATCTGGATGAGGGAGGTCATTCGTATAAATCACGTAAAGGGTGGGACTAAGGCAGCCTCCTTAAGGCACTCCGGCGCGCAGCCTGAAGAGTCCCCCTTCATAGCCATTAATAGTTATTTTAGCTTTCCGTTCATCCAGATAGTTATATATAATTCTGCTTAAATTGTCCTGCAGGCAGAGGCCAGACTTTATTGAAGGCAGATGCCACGTCTCTCAGAACCACGTCGATTCTATGGTTCCTTGCTTTAGCAAAGGAAATCCTCTCTTTGATAAAAGCCAGGGCCGTTTCCGTGCCTAATTTTCGTCGGAAACCATGCTGTTGCATATTATATAAGTTGTTTGTCTTGAGATGGTTTCTTAATCTGTTATTTAATAGTTTTTCGATAATCTTGCCTATTAACTCAAGCAAGGATATCGGTCGATAGCTGTTTAGATCGGTTTTGGCTTCCTGGGTTTTGGAATGAATATCATATTTGGGGTCTTTAATGTTTGTGGGAAATGTCTTGTATTGAGACAGGCTTTGAAAATATTAAGTATTTCATTGTTGATATTTGGCGGAGCCTTTTGCCTTAAGCCATCAAACTGAGGGTACGGCACCATCGTTTCTCGTCTTGTTCTAAGATTTTCAACAACCTCTGCTTCGTAGCCTGGGTCGAAATCGTTATTTTCATCTTGACCTATGTCAATTTTCAATTGCTAGTGTGACCTAAAATGCCTTTCAATCTCCTTCGTATTTGTGATCTCTCTGCGTTCCATTTTGATCTTGATACTTTCCTTAGGAGGGGTTCCTCTAAGCCTCCTTATCTGACTCCAAAATTTGCTTGGGTTACGCTCAGTGTCTATCCTGGTTATAATATTATTCCATATTTCGTTGTTCTTTTCAGTGATTTGATGTTTTATGGGATTCCTCAGCCTATTCCATTCGATGTTACGATGGTACGAGTTCTCAAGTTGATTAATCTCCACGATTATATTTTCTAAGTTAGTCATTTCCTCTTGGAAATTTGCATCCCATCGTAGAGCAGGAAGAGTTTTGTGTTGGGTCCACGGTATCCTTTGGCGATCTGCTTCTATTATCCTCTACGTTATATATCTGACTCTTTCTTCAATCTCACAGGTTGTATAGCCGTCAGTTGTCTGGCACTGTATGTCCTGCAGTTGTCTTCTGTATTGGTCCCAGTCAGCCTTTCTGAGACATTTCCGTCAAAGGATCTCCACTTGTATTGGGGAAGTTGAGACAGTGGGAGCATGCTCTGATATTATCCAATGGAATGTATGGTCTGGGTATTGTGACGTGGTTAAGGACGAATGTGAGATATGTTAGGACTATATCGGGCATTGCTGTAGATCACTCTTTAAGAACGTGGTGAAGTCTGGGACTGATCTTTGCAATATATTCCTATCCATTAGTAGACTTAGCGTTCTGCCCGCCCCATTGAATGCTGTGCTCTACCCTGTTCCTCTGCATCTTGAACTGAGATCGCCGATCACAATGACTGATGAATTCCTGCGGAATAGGCGCAAGAATGATGGGACACGGAGATATGGGTGCATTGGGGGTTGGTATCCGAAAGCTACTATTAGGTCCTTGTAAGTTATTTTTATTTTTACAGCGAGATATGACTCTTCTAGGTCATTCACTTCTTGGAAATGTATTCCTGTCTTCATTGCTAAGGCCATGCCGTCGAATCTACCATTTGAGTAATTGGTCGTTATTACTTCGTAGTTGTAGATCTTAATATGGTCATTATTAGGGTTAATTCCATGTTCAGTAATTAGGAGTATATCAGGATCGACTTTTCTTTTGATCTCATTATAGATCTGTCGTTTGTTGTACCAGCCGTTAACATTCATTGTAAATATTTTTAGCTTTTTTTAAGTAGCGGATTCTGTATTCCGTAAATATTTCTTACAGGCTTGTTTCTGGCTGCTTTGCTGTTCGCGGGCTGGAGATCTCACTTTGCCGGTTATCTTTCTTTTGTACGCATCTTGGTTCATGTTGAGGTACAATACTGGTCTGATTTCTATTTGTCCGATAGTCAGTGCTTCGTAGACATCTCATTCTGTGTAGTCTGCATCATAATCCCATTTATACTTTCCGTCCATTACTCCTTTCAGCATTTCCATTGAATCTATGGGTTTGGGAAGTGAGTTGGTTAAGGTGCCAAAAAGTCTCAAGTTGAAAGCCTGGCTTGAGCTGTCCATTATTGAAGCTGGTTTCATTTTGTCCTGTTCGTGGTCGTCATCCATTCTGGTAGGTGAATGAATCGATTCATTTGAGACTAGCGAAGATACTACAGAAGAGCTATTATCAGGTTCCATAACTGCTTTCTTGTTTAACCTGGGGTCCCGTAAGGTTGCTCTAGATCTGTTCTCCATTGTGCGTGAAAGAGTTCGGCGGACGGGGGATTATCCGGGACCATATTGGTTTTATACCGTTGTTCACTAACATGCGATTCGCTTCTGTTACATAGGTCCATGGGCTTATGATGTTCGCGAAATGCGCATGGAGGATGACCATAATCAGGTCCGTTCTTATTCCGAGTTCTAATTGCAGCAAGGTCTTTTCTTGGCTCTAGGATTTGGTCGCTTGGTCGTACGTAGTGTTGAGCTATTAGTTTTGCTCATCCCTCAATTGTTTCTTTTTTTCCGCGATGTGGGACTTTTTCATCGGGCAGGTTATAGACAGTGTACGATGGGGATTACCGCAGTTCAGGCATTTATTTTGGGTGCTAAAGCATTCCTTCCACGTGTGTTCTTCGCTAGCTCATTCAGAACATTTCTTGCCTTGGAATGTGCAATCTTTTGGGGGGTGCGATTCTAATGCGTAGCAGGTAAAACACACCTGTATGGGCATTAAGGATTTACGTTCGATGCATGATGACGATATTTTTAATTAAATAGTAAGATTCATTGTTCCCGCACTTTCAGTGCCATTTCTGTTTTTTGGAACGTAACTTTAAAGACATAGGTGTGTTCTTCATCCTCTCGAATTTTAAATTTGTAGAGTTCCTCTATTTTCTCCTAGCTTTGCATGTCTCTTAATTTCTTGTTTATTTTCATTAGCAGAATAGAAGTCTACATAGGGGTCGATCCGGCGGCAGATGATAGATCTCTGAGAAGTTATTAGGGGAGGGGGGGGGATGAGCCCAATTTTCTCAAATTCCTTTCTTCCTTTTGTGTTTAGCATGTTATTCACGTCTTTGTTTGTGTGACAAATGGTCAGGTATCCGTTAGGTTGTTCTTTCACTCTGCATAGCGCAATTTCAAGTTTGGCGAAGGTTGTCTCAAATATCTTTTCTCTTGGCGGTTTCCTTTGTCCCTCTTTGGTCAAAGTGGGACACGTCTACTCACCCCAGGGTCAGCCATGACGATCCTTAGGCCAAAGATCGGTCGGCTTTCTCCTATGAGCCCTTATCGCGGGGGCGTGTGCCTAAAGTTAATCGACTGATGTACCTATTTTGTTGTCTAAAGGGCCCACCGACCAGTTCTAACCACTCCACACCAGAACGGGGTTTCCCTCTTCGCGCCCTTTGCAGGGCTTCCTTAAGATGTTCGGACACTCACTTCACTGGTAGTATCTAAAGGCCTTACCTAGCAGTAAGGTTATTAGGCCCCGAGTGTGATGTTGCAGGGTAGTGCTCGATTCAGGTTCTTGCGCTCGCTACCTTCTTCTCTTAATTATGTGCGTACAGCAAGACGCAATGAGTAAATCCGAAGAGAGCTGAATCTTTTCCTCTTTTCCGAGAGCAGGTGAGTACTGGAAGTTTCCAAGCAATCAGCTTTTACATCAACCTCCTTCTCAATCACTTATCCTCATCGGCAACGCGACTTTTCACCATAGATACATTATCATCATCCTTAACCTAAAGTGGCAATGTAACTCTTTCGTACACATGATTCATTGCCGCGAATACCATTATATTAAATGATTGACTGAGGCATTAAGATAATACTCAATCATCAGATCAAGAGCTAATTGCATTTCAAACTGAACTTGTCATCTCACCTTAAGTTCATAAGTTCATTTTTTTCTAATAACTTCATCGAAAAGAACCTTCCAAACGTTTTATACGACTATGTATACCTTTTCTCCAACTTTCGCAAGCTTGCATTAAACTACCATCCTAATTTTGCTTATTGGGGACCACATTCTACATACATTAGAGTTAATTTTGGTTAGATTAAAATGGAAAGATATACGAAAGGAAATCATAGAATAGTTTATAAACTGCTTGGATTACCAGAAATCATATAGATGTGGCATATAAAGGACTCTTATACATAATTTTATGACCAAGGCATCAGATTTCACACGACACACATATTTTTATTAAGACCGTTTCCAAATACAAATTAAGTTTATAGGATGACGAACATTCACCTCCTCCCATAGAAAACCTCGTAGGAACTCAATTCTTGAGAAAAGTTACCATATCCATACTCAGGTGCTCTTTCTTTGTGTCACACACGTAATATCTGATAATTTGCCTTTATTTTCTGACGAGGGCTGTGACGTGATATCGTGGACCTGCGTTCGCTGACACGTCATCCAAAGGAATTCTAGAATTTTCGTTCGCTTTGATCGTATAGTTTCCCTCCTAATTATTTTTATTGAATATTAAATTGGATTAAGATTATTGCGGTTTTGTCATGAAAGAAAGCATTTGATGTCTAGAGTTAAAAATTTGTATGTTGATGTAGCATTGGGATTTTGAATAATCCGTATTTGTTAGTGTTCCGTGGAATTCAATGTCGAGGCCTTCATTCTTCACAGAAGACAGACCATTTTTTTTGTACTTGGAGAAGAAAGTTGTGTTCGGAAGCAGAGTGGATTTCGTGTACTTATTTTCCGGTTTCGTGTGTCTTGGAAGGCTATTGCTATTTAAGGCTATTGCTATTTAAGGCTATTGTAATTTAAGGCTATTGTAATTTAAGGCTATTGTAATTTAAGGCTATTGTAATTTAAGGCCATCCTGATTTAAGGCTACCGTGAGTAAGGTTACCGTGAGCTGAGGTTACCGTGAGCTGAGGTTACCGCGAGCTAAGATTACCGTGAGTTAAGGTTACCGTGAGTTAAGGTTATCCTGAGTTAAGTTTATTGTGATTGATTGACTTAGTGTAAGACAACCTGCCGAGTTGTACCCCTTTTTCATTTTAGGGTGGGTTTACCGCGAGTGTTGTGTCTCTCGAGCATCTTTGGTAGGACAACCGTGTGTGGTGTCCTTGTTTTGTGTGGCCCATACTAGGCCTGATATTGGTGGTCGTGAGTGCCCCTTTATTTTTGTACGCGTAGGTACATTGTAGTTACGTTACCGGTGAGTGCTTCCCTCTGTGGCTCAACCTTATTTCTCCGTGGTCTCATAGATAGAAATATCATACGTGCGTTATTTTTGTGTACATATTTGTTCTCGTGTCTTCCATACTCTAAATATTTTTACATGTTCCAAAAGGTCATTCCTTAGCTCGAACTCTCAAGATTGTAATTCATTTTTAGGTCCTTTCTATGATAATTTAGTCTTGGAATATATCGGCATTTTCAAGTCGATTCATTTATCAAATATTTGTAAATAAAGTTTTTTCTTTTAAAGTCGACGCATCTTCTATCCTTGGCTATCATCCTTTTGGGGTTAAAGAATCTGGGCATGTCACCTGACCACAGTTTGTGACATTAATGGCGACCTTGCAAGGATAGCTTTATAGAAGAGTATCGAACGTCAACTTGAAATAGAAAACCTTGAGAGCAGCGATAGAATTTCTTTTTTTCGGGTAAACTTTGATAGACGCTTTTGGGAGAATATTTTGTTATCATATTTATTTTTTTTTGTATTTATATATATTTTGTACGTTGATATTCCGCTATTTCTATTTGGTGTATGCTCTTTATATTGTATTTTGGTTGGGTATTGTGATATACATATATAGATAATTACCTACTTCTACCATGGAAAAAGTGCTGCAAGAGGCCAAACTTCTTGGTTTGGAGGGCAAGGAAATCCAAGATTGTCAGAGAACAACAGGCAGCTGCGCTTGAGAAGAGAAAAGCTGAGCAGGCAGCCGCTAAACTCCAAGCTGAGCAGGCAGCCGCTAAACTCCAAGCTGAGCAGGCAGCTGCACGTGTAGAAAGAGAAGCCAACCGCGACCGCGAAGAGAAGCAGCGGAAACACGAACTCGAGAAGAAAAGGTTGAAACTTGAGTTAGCTCATTTCACCTTTAATCCGGCTGCTGTCACGTCTGCGAAAATGCCTAAATTGCCCTGCTTTGTCGATGGAAAGGATACCATCGATAGTTACCTTCTACAATTTGAGAGATTTGCCAGGCAGCAGCGATGGCATGAAGACCAATGGGCCACCGCATTAAGTGCATTGTTGACTGGAAGGGCATTAGAGACATATTTAAGAATGCCCGAGGAAGATGCGGCACAATATAATTTGCTTAAGTCCGACTTATTCGTAAGGTATGATTTAACAGAGGATGGCTACCGAAAAAAATTCCGTAGTGCGAAGCCTGATACCTGCGAAAGTCCGGAGCAGTTCATCGATCAGCTACGGAACTATCTGATGAAGTGGATAGGGCTATCAAATACTGACGAGAGCTTTGAGGCGCTGGCAAATTTTTTAATCAAGGAGCAGTTCATGGACGCAGTATCACAGAACCTGGCCATTCATTTGCGAGAGCGGAATCCAAAAACACTCAAGGCATTGGAAACAAGGCTGCGCAGCACTTGACGGCACACCATGAAAATCTATCATCATCTCGGCCGAAGTCACTTTACAACATGGATTCTTCTTCTGACCAAGGATCCTTGAACCTACGAAAAAGCTTGACCGACCGCGCCATCTCGCAGAGACAAGCGCAGAAGTGTTTTCGATGCAGATAACCAGGGCACGCAGAAAGAGTGTGTTGGTCTGATCCTATTTCTCCCTAGCCGGCAATCAAGTGTTTCAAATGTGGCAGGCCCCAGCTCAACCTCTCTTCCTTCCTTTAAAACACTTGTTTCCTCTCTTTTCACACAACCTCTCCCACAACTTTCTCTGGTCAGCCTCTAATTTCACAGGGTACATGCTGACCTTCCTTTCAGCCAACTGTCCCGCATCGGGGCTGAGGAGGTGGGGGACAATGTTCCCTAACCCCTGAGCTCCGGTCTGGGGTGGCTGGTTTTCAACTACCTGCTTCATCCCCACCCATACCCTCCTCACATCCCTTTTCCTCTCCTCTTCACAATCTATTAATTTTTACGCCGTGTCTAAGGTGGAGCCACCATGCCGATGGACTGCCAGGCCACCAGGCGGGAGGGGTGGTCTTAAATGGCGGGGCCTGGCTCTGCCGGACTTGTACCCCGTAAGGGGCGCGGCGATTTGCCATCCTGGCCGCCGTGCTGACGGGATCCAGCGCTCCGTCCGGCCCCAGCTTAGCCTCTCTTCCTTCCTTCAGATAGCCCGATTTCTCCCCTACCTCGTCGCTTTTCATACAACCTCTCCCACAACTTTCTCTGGTCAGCCTCTAATTTCACAGGGTAGAATGCTGACCTTCTTCTCAAGCCAACCACCCCGGATCGGGGCTGGGGGGGGGAGGGGACATTGTTCCCTAACCCCTCAGCTCCGGTTCGGGATAGGTTTTTTTAACAACCTGCTTCATCCCCACCCATACCTTCCTCACATCCCTTTTCCTCTCCTCTTCACAACCTATATTTTTCTACGCCGTGTTCAAGGTGGAGCCGCCATGCCGAAGGACTGCCAGGCCACCAGGCGGGAGGGGTGGTCCCGAATGGCGGCGCCTGGCTCTGCCGGGCTTGTAAGCACCTTGGCAGGTGCCCCTACGACAACCAGGACCTTCTCCATTTCGGAGAGGGACCTGGCTGAGGCAGGTCCATCTGGCCTGGGGGCTTCTGCCGGTGGAGGTGAAAAGCGGGTTCATTCCCCGCCCTCCTCTCCAAAAAAGAAAAAGACAAAGAAGACTAAAAAGACGAAAAAGACTCGGGGGGTCCTCTCCATCCGCGGGGGCTGCGGGGACGGATGGGTCTGCTGCCACTTTGGTAGGCGACCAAGCCAAGATCGGCACATCCGGCACCTCTACCCCCTCGTGTGCGGAGCCCCTGACCAAGACTAACACCAAAAGTGCACAGGGCGGAGCCTCGATGACATCGGGGCCCCTCATTCAGAGGTTACCTGGCGTTTTCGAGCCCGCTGGCTTCAAACGCTTCCTCGTTATTCGCTCCACTGATGGCACCATGTTGTCCAAGGGCAACATGATCCATCAGAGGAGAGGATTAGCTAGTGCAATTGGGAGAGAGCCAAAGGTGACCCGTTTCTCGGATGGCAGCCTTCTGGCGAATGCGGCGAATCCCGCCGAGGCGGCCAAGATAAGTGCTTTTCGGACACTTCATGGCACCCCGGTGAGTGTGACGCCGCACTCTACCATGAACTTTGTAAAAGGAGTAGTTTATGCGAGGGAACTCATTGACTACTCCATTGAGGACATCACCCTAGAGCTGGCCGACCATGGGGCGGTCAAGGTCGAACATGTGATGAGAAAACAGGGAGGGGCTTCGAGACCCACCCCTACACTCTTCGTCACGTTCGACAGTGACAAGCTCCCTGAGTCGGTGCGTGCCGGTTGGTACCGCTACCGCGTGAAGGCGTTCGTGCCACTGCCGCGGCGGTGCTATTACTGTCACCGATTCGGCCATACGAATCGCTCATGTAGACGTGCAAAATCGGGGTCACCCGAAGTCTGTATAAATTGCTCCAAGGTCGCACACGATAAGTCCAAATCGTGTGTGGCCAAGTGTGTCAATTGCGGAGAGCCGCACCCTGCTTCTTCGAAGCAATGTGGTGCATATCTCCTGGAGAAAGAAATCCTGGCCGTTCAGGCCCAGGATAGACTCTCATTCCGCGAGGCTAAGGACTTGGTCCTGGAGCGCCCAGCTCTGCCTGGGACGTCATATGCCTCAGTAGTTCGAAAGGCACCCTCTGCTCCTGGCCCATCCAGGCCAACGAGCACGGTTGTTTCCGCGCCCATTCGGAGCCCTTCTGCGGGCTCTACCCAACCCGGGCGCTCCCCTGGTAAAGCTGGCGGCAAAAAGGGTTCATACCCAGCCCCGGCTAAAACCAGGGCTCCCCCCTCTTCCCCCAGCGTGACCGTTTCCCGCAAGGCGAAACGGCCACGCGCCTCCACCGAGTCGTTAGACTCACAGGAGGCAACACCCCTGAAGATGGTCGCTAGGCCATCTTCAGAGTTCCTAAAGCTGTCCCCCGAAAGGAGGACAGCAACAAAGGAGCTTCGGCTCCTTCGCCCACGCCCCGAGGTGGACCGAGTGGCTCGGAGACGGTGGTTCCTCGAAAAGAGGGCCCCCCGCCTCCGAAGACGCAGCGCCCGCCTAAGGTTTCGAGGCGGAGGGAGGAAAAGACTCGCATGGCGAGCCCAACCTCCCCCAATAAGTCCTCGAAGACGACAGCGCCTCCAGCGCTTTGTCCGGCCAACAGCGCCCGGGGTTCTGCCCCCGGGAAGCGTACGGCCATTCCCGTGAGGGTCTTCAATTCGAGGAGGGCCCCCAGGTCTCCTCCGAGCTAGGCCTGGAGGGCATATTCCTTCAATGGAATTGCCGTGGACTCCGGGCCAACTGGGAGGAGCTGCGGAGCCTCGCCTCGTCCCGTTCCCCGTTAGCTATTTTTTTGCAGGAGACCATGCTAGGCGCGTGCCCCCTGCCTGCCCTCCCGGGGTATAAGAGTCTTGCGACCCCACAACCGCGGGATGGCCGGGCTGGGGGATGCGCGGTTTACACCCGGCATGATGTCTCCGTTCTTCCTTTCTCTTTAGATACCTCCTTTCAGGCAGTGGCCGTGCAGTTGCAACTGGATAGGAGGTATACTATCATTTCTGCGTACATTCCACCGTCAGCTGACTTCGACGCCGGGGACTTCCGCCGCGTCGTGGCACGGTTGCCGAGGCCCTATCTCTTGTTTAGAGATCTGAACGGCAGGCATCCTCTCTGGGGAGATTACTCCATAAATCCCAGGGGACAAGTCCTTGCCGATCTGATCGAAGAGCTTGAGATGGGTGTCCTAAACGTGGATGAGTTTACGCATCACTGTCCGAGAACCGCTTCATTTTCTTTCCTTGACCTGTCTTTGTGCTCTTCGGATGCACAGCCTGATTTTGATTGGTGGGTGGTCGATGACCTCCATGGTAGTGATCACTTTCCTATTCAAATATCATTTTCAGGGCAACTGCCGCCTGAGAGACCACCTTAGTGGTGCTTGGCGCGGGCGCGGTGGCCTGCATTTCAGGAAATGACTGAATTCTCTATCTAAGTCGAGGAGTTTAGGTCGGTAGATGAGGCCGTTGAGTTCTTCTCCGGCAACCTCATCGCCTTGGGCTTGACTACTATTCCTAGGACGTCTGGCCGTTTTGCACGCCGACCACTCCCATGGTGGTCGGCCGAGTGTGAGACGGCCCTCAAACAGAAGCGTTATGCCTACATGCGCTATAAGCGCCGCCCGTACGATTTCACTGTCGCTGAATTTCGTCGGGCTAGGGCTAGGTTCCGGTATATTTCAAAGCACGCCCGCCGCTCTTCTTGGCGGGAATACGTGTCTTCACTTAACGGGAAGACCCCTTTAGCTGAGGTGTGGAAGCGAGTCAAAAGGATTTGGGGCAAGTTCTCGCAGGACCCCCCTCCCTTTCTCCAGGAGAATGGGACCGCAATCTCGGACCCCGCGTCCGTGGCGGTATCATAGCGACCGCTTTTTCCGCATTCTCTAGCCGTGATGCTGCTCCGCCAGCATTTAATGCACGTCGTGATGTTGCGGAAGGCCGCCGGCTGGACTTTACCTCCAGAGGCGGAGAACCCTTCAACGACAAGTTTACTGTGAGTGAGTTGCGTTCCGCTCTCGCTTCGTGCGCGGACACCGCCCATGGTCCGGACGATGTCCCGTACGCCATGCTTCGACACCTGGGTGAGCAAGGCATGGCCTTTTTTTTAGATTTGTTCAACAGGATCTGGGTGGAAGGTCTTCTCCCAGACTCCTAGCGAATCGCTACTGTGCTCGCCTTTCGCAAGCCGGGGAGAGATCACTCTACTCCGACCGGTTTCCGCCCAATCTCTCTAACCTCTTGCGTGTGTAAGTTGATGGAGAAATTGGTAAATGTTAGATTAGCCTATTTCCTGGACAGCGGAGGCCATCTGTCTTCTGCACAGTGCGGCTTCCGTAAGTTCCACTCCACGTCGGATGCTCTGCTCCGACTGGAAAATGCCCTCTGCGAGGCTTTCCTTCGTAGACAGCACTAAGCCACGGTGTTTTTTGATCTGGAGAAGGCCTATGATACCGCATGGCGATACGGTATCATGGACACTCTCCACACGATAGGGGGCGAGGGGACGACTCCCAATGTTTATATCTGAATTTTTGCGAGATCGTCGATTCCGCGTACGGGTGGGGGGAGCCCTCTCCGGCTTAAAGGAGCAGGAAGAGGGTGTCCCGCAGGGAAGTGTCCTCAGTGTCACACTCTTTGCCCTGAGCATCAACGGCATCACCTCGGTGCTGCCATAAGATGTTCTCGCTACGCTCTACGTGGACAACCTTTCGATCTCTTTTGGCGCGGCCCAGATGCCAACTCTGGAGCGTCGACTCCAACAGGCATTGAACCGCGTCTCTCGCTATGCTGAAGCGCACAGGTTTCGGTTTGTTTTGGCCAAGACTAAGGTGGTGCACTTCTGCCGCCATCCACGGCTTCACCACGACCCAGATTTGTTTCTTAATGGGGTGCGCCTGGATGTGGTGGAGTCGCACCGTTTCCTTGGTCTTGTATTCGACCGACGCCTTACCTAGGAGGCTCATATTCGCAGCCTTAGGGTCTCTTGTACCCGCGCCATGGACATTCTCCGTTCCGTGACGTTCAGCGCTTGGGGCAATGATAGAGCTACCGCCTTACTTTTTTATCGATCCTTTGTTCGCTCGAAGCTCGACTACGGATGCGAGTTTTATGCATCCGCAGCCGAGCGTTTATTGCGGAAGGTGGATTCAATCCACCACACCGGCCTTCGCCTTGCGACCGGTGCCTTCCGCACTTCCCCCATTGAGAGCCTGTTGGTCGATGCTGGGGAGATGCCACTCGCTCTGCGCCGCGTGCAGTGCATCACTCGCCTGTACGCGCGAGCCCGGCGCCTCCCTCAGTCGCCAACAGCTCTCACTGCATCCGCAGCTGATCTCGATGGTGCCTATGCCACCGAGAGACGCCAGTCATACCCTAAGCCCTTTAGGTTTAGGGCCAGGAAACTCCTTCGAGAGGTAGATATAGCTCTCGGGCCGGTGGCGCCCCTGGTTCTGCCCAGGACTCCACTATGGAGGGTACCACATTTAGCTATTTGTCGCCACGCCTCTGCTCCCAAAGCTTGTACTGCGCCGGGAGTATTGCGTTCGACCTTTTTGGAGCACACATCGTGTCACGCTGGTACCGTGCCAGTGTATACGGATTGCTCCAAGTCCCAAGAGGGGGTCGGCTTCCACGCCGTATCCCCTCTGTTTGAAGTCAGCGGGGCTCTACCAGGCACTGCGTCTGTCTTCACGGCCGAGCTGGTGGCAATACACCACTCGGTACGGGAGATTACGCTACCTTCCCGGTTCGGAGACCGGATTGTGATCTATAGCGACTCACAAAGCGCCCTGAGTGCTCTCGGGACATTGGAATCTCCGCATCCCCTGGTTCGCGATATCCGTGACGCCACGGTTTTGGCGAGCCGGGCAGATGTCGAGATTATCTTCTGCTGGGTTCCTGGACATTTAGGAATTGCGGGGAATGAGCGCGCCGATTAGGGCGCCAAAGAGTCCGCGAGGACTCTGCGACCGGACCAGCGTTTCGCTCTTCCTCACACCGACTACATGGCAGGAATACGGGCAGCTCTTCGGACTGCTTGGCAAAGAAGATGGGAGACGGTCGAAGGGAACTTAAAGTCGCGTGCCATTGCGCCGCGACTGGTCGCATGGACCTATCCCCCAATGCCGCGGCGGCTTCAGGTTGCTTTCTGTCGTCTCCGAATCGGACACACTCGTGTGACGCATCGCTATCTGATGGAGCGCTCGCCTGCGCCCTATTGCAACGACTGCGTCGTCCCCCAGACTGTTCGGCACATTCTTGTCGAATGTCCCAGTCTGGGTGATCTTCGCGCACGATACCTGTCCCAGTACCGGGATGGGCGGGGTCGCTACCGCCTGTCCCTTGTGCTTGGGACAGATTCGTGCACACTGACTTGTGGACTTGTTGACTTCTTGGGGGAGGCCGGCCTTCTCCCTATTATTTAAGCAAGGTTTGTTTGTTTGTTTTTGTTGTTTTTTTGTTGTTTTTTTGCATTTGTTTTGTTTTTTGTTTGTTTTTTTTTCTTTAGTTGCACGCTCCTGCGCCGGGGGGACCTCTCCCCGACGCACCAGCTTGCTTCCTTTCCCCCCTTTTGGGGTGTTGTTTTTTTTTCTCTTTAATTTCATTTTAAAGTAGCCTAGAACTAGGCCAGTTTTAATACGGCGACTAATGCCCAAGTAGGCAGTCGCCAGATGAGCTCTTGAAAAAAAAAAAAAAAAATATCCCCCAATGCTGCGGCGGCTTCAGGTTGCTTTCTCTCGTCTTCGAATCGGACACACTCGTGTGACGCATCGCTACTTGATGGAGCGCTCGCCTGCGCCCTATTGCAACGACTGCGTCGTCCCCCAGACTGTTCGGCACATTCTTGTCAAATGTCCCAGTCTGGGTGATCTTCGCGCACGATACCTGTCCCGGTACCGGGATGGGCGGGGTCGCTACCGCCTGTCCCTTGTACTCGGGACAGATTCGTGCACACTGACTTGTGGACTTGTTGACTTCTTGGGGGAGGCCGGCCTTCTCCCTATTATTTAAGCAAGGTTTGTTTGTTTGTTTTTGTTGTTTTTTTGTTGTTTTTTTGCATTTGTTTTGTTTTTTGTTTGTTTTTTTTTTCTTTAGTTGCACGCTCCTGCGCCGGGGGGACCTCTCCCCGACGCACCAGCTTGCTTCCTTTCCCCCCTTTTGGGGTGTTGTTTTTTTTTCTCTTTAATTTCATTTTAAAGTAGCCTAGAACTAGGCCAGTTTTAATACGGCGACTAATGCCCAAGTAGGCAGTCGCCAGATGAGCTCTTGAAAAAAAAAAAAAAAATATCCCCCAATGCTGCGGCGGCTTCAGGTTGCTTTCTCTCGTCTTCGAATCGGACACACTCGTGTGACGCATCGCTACTTGATGGAGCGCTCGCCTGCGCCCTATTGCAACGACTGCGTCGTCCCCCAGACTGTTCGGCACATTCTTGTCGAATGTCCCAGTCTGGGTGATCTTCGCGCACGATACCTGTCCCAGTACCGGGATGGGCGGGGTCGCTACCGCCTGTCCCTTGTGCTTGGGACAGATTCGTGCACACTGACTTGTGGACTTGTTGACTTCTTGGGGGAGGCCGGCCTTCTCCCTATTATTTAAGCAAGGTTTGTTTGTTTGTTTTTGTTGTTTTTTTGTTGTTTTTTTGCATTTGTTTTGTTTTTTGTTTGTTTTTTTTTTCTTTAGTTGCACGCTCCTGCGCCGGGGGGACCTCTCCCCGACGCACCAGCTTGCTTCCTTTCCCCCCTTTTGGGGTGTTGTTTTTTTTTCTCTTTAATTTCATTTTAAAGTAGCCTAGAACTAGGCCAGTTTTAATACGGCGACTAATGCCCAAGTAGGCAGTCGCCAGATGAGCTCTTGAAAAAAAAAAAAAAAATATCCCCCAATGCTGCGGCGGCTTCAGGTTGCTTTCTCTCGTCTTCGAATCGGACACACTCGTGTGACGCATCGCTACTTGATGGAGCGCTCGCCTGCGCCCTATTGCAACGACTGCGTCGTCCCCCAGACTGTTCGGCACATTCTTGTCAAATGTCCCAGTCTGGGTGATCTTCGCGCACGATACCTGTCCCGGTACCGGGATGGGCGGAGTCGCTACCGCCTGTCCCTTGTACTCGGGACAGATTCGTGCACACTGACTTGTGGACTTGTTGACTTCTTGGGGGAGGCCGGCCTTCTCCCTATTATTTAAGCAAGGTTTGTTTGTTTGTTTTTGTTGTTTTTTTGCATTTGTTTTGTTTTGTTTTTTTTTGTTTTTTTTCTTTAGTTGCACGCTCCTGCGCCGGGGGGACCTCTCCCCGACGCACCAGCTTGCTTCCTTTCCCCCCTTTTGGGGTGTTGTTTTTTTTTCTCTTTAATTTCATTTTAAAGTAGCCTAGAACTAGGCCAGTTTTAATACGGCGACTAATGCCCAAGTAGGCAGTCGCCAGATGAGCTCTTGAAAAAAAAAAAAAAATATATCCCCCAATGCTGCGGCGGCTTCAGGTTGCTTTCTCTCGTCTTCGAATCGGACACACTCGTGTGACGCATCGCTACTTGATGGAGCGCTCGCCTGCGCCCTATTGCAACGACTGCGTCGTCCCCCAGACTGTTCGGCACATTCTTGTCGAATGTCCCAGTCTGGGTGATCTTCGCGCACGATACCTGTCCCAGTACCGGGATGGGCGGGGTCGCTACCGCCTGTCCCTTGTGCTTGGGACAGATTCGTGCACACTGACTTGTGGACTTGTTGACTTCTTGGGGGAGGCCGGCCTTCTCCCTATTATTTAAGCAAGGTTTGTTTGTTTGTTTTTGTTGTTTTTTTGTTGTTTTTTTGCATTTGTTTTGTTTTTTGTTTGTTTTTTTTTTCTTTAGTTGCACGCTCCTGCGCCGGGGGGACCTCTCCCCGACGCACCAGCTTGCTTCCTTTCCCCCCTTTTGGGGTGTTGTTTTTTTTTCTCTTTAATTTCATTTTAAAGTAGCCTAGAACTAGGCCAGTTTTAATACGGCGACTAATGCCCAAGTAGGCAGTCGCCAGATGAGCTCTTGAAAAAAAAAAAAAAATATCCCCCAATGCTGCGGCGGCTTCAGGTTGCTTTCTCTCGTCTTCGAATCGGACACACTCGTGTGACGCATCGCTACTTGATGGAGCGCTCGCCTGCGCCCTATTGCAACGACTGCGTCGTCCCCCAGACTGTTCGGCACATTCTTGTCAAATGTCCCAGTCTGGGTGATCTTCGCGCACGATACCTGTCCCGGTACCGGGATGGGCGGGGTCGCTACCGCCTGTCCCTTGTACTCGGTACGAGTGCGTGCACCATGACTAGTGGACTTATTGACTTTTTAGGGGAGGCTGGCCTTCTCCCTTTCATTTAACCCGGTTTGTTGTTGTTGTTGTTGTTGTTGTTATTGTTTTTGTTATTGCTTCTTTATTGTTATTTCTTTTTATTGTTTCCTGTTTAATTTTTAAAGTAGCCTAGAACTAGGCTGTTTGTTTACGGCGACTAATGCCTAAGTCGGCAGTCGCCAGATAGCCCCTTAATTAAGAAAAAAAAAATTCAAATGTGGCAAGCCTGGCCACAGAATACAAAATTGCAGGGAACGTAGGGTAAATATCGCAACAACCGTTCAAAGGGACACTGAGAGCCATCCCACAGAAATCTCCGCATTATGCGCTATAGCAAATGAGGAATACGCTGAGGAAGCTCCCCCAGAGGAGATTGAGTCTTTTGTGAAAGACAACAAGCTACTCCTACCCAAAGGTAAGTTTGTACCATACTTGGACGCGTGTTTCGTGAGTAGGAGAGGCATTTCCAGGCCTGTAACCATGGGAAGAGTTGGAAATCAACTGGTAGACACACTAAGAGATACAGGCTGCAGTGGTATCATAGTTAGGAAATCCCTTGTGTCAGACAACCAGCTCACAGGAAAAATCACTGCATTGAGGTTTGTGAATGGAACGTTAAAAAGGGCCTCACTAGCCAAGATCCACATTGACACCCCCTATTTAACCGGTGAAGTGGATGCAGTATATATAGAGAACTCCATATGTGGGCTGGTGATTGGAAATGTCCCCGGGGCTCTCCCTGCGGATAGTCCTGACCCCAAATGCCAGGAGGAGATGGAGCCGTTACACGCCCAAGCCATCCAGCTCTACCAACAGACGAGCTTGAAGGAGCACCAGCTAATTCTCCAGCGCCCGCGCAGAGAAGCCAGCAAGCGCAAAAAAAAGCTCAAAGACCTTAACGTTCGATTGGAGGTCAAGCGCAGGAACAGACTCCTCGAACGCAAGGAGCATAGGCGCACGGAACGGCGCGAGGCCTTCTATTGCGAGAAGGAGGAAGAGGAGCAGTGCCTGCGTGATGAACGAAGAAGAAGCACGGAGAGGAAGAGAGGAAGAAGTTGGAACTCTCAAAGGAGGAAGAAGAGCGATTAATCGGTCGCAAGGGAAGCAACCTGCAGCGGGGAAAAATTCCTACCCGCTCAGACGCCGAGCGCAATGGCGAAATCAAACAGGACAAGTCAACTACTTGGCGCCCCACCAAGAATATGGCGTGGCGCGATAAGAAAAAGGCAAAGATGGACACGTGGCGTATCAAGGACGAAGGGCGAGAGCCCCTGTTGGAGCTCCTGTCGAGCCGGGACATCCGGTGCATGGATCCGCCCAAGGAGAAGCCCCCACCGTCCCGCAACGGCAACGAGCGCTGGAGGAGCGATGGACGAGACACATCGGCGAAGGGTTCTCCTCCACGCAGAATCAACGAGAGAGAACTAAATGACTGGCGTAGTGCCCAACAGCGCGACTTGTGGGCGCAGGCGTTTCGCGACATTGGCAGAGGTCATCGAGATCAAGGCTTTGGACGTGAGCCACGAGAATTTAAGTGGTTCTCCAGGCGAACATGAGAGACGAGGACGTAACCAGAGTTTTGATTGGCGAGAGAGCGGATGGCAACGTGACTGCGAACCTCGGCGAAAGGACGACCACCAAGGACCTTCTAAAGCGGATGAAGCGACCACATGGAGAAGATAGGAGCCTGTAGGCGAGCCCAAGAAGGACGGTTTTCGCAGTCAGCCGAAGAAGACTTCTAATGCCTGGCAGGTCGGCGGCCATGGGTCATTACCCGCCGATCAGGATCCAACGTGTGTGTCTGCGATAAATTTTATTCGTAAATTTATTCTCAGTGGGGGGATATGTCACACACGTAATATCTGATAATTTGCCTTTATTTTCTGATGAGGGCTGTGACGTGATATCGTGGGACCTGCTGTTGATTAACTAAGGCTGACACGTCATCCAAGGGAATTCTAGAATTTTCGTTCGCTTTGATCGGCCAGTTTCCCTCCTAAATATTTTTATTGAATATTAAATTGGATTAAGATTATTGCGGTTTTGTCAAGAAAGAAAGCATTTGATGTCTGGATTTAAAAATTTGTATGTTGATGTAGCATTGGGATTTTGAATGATCCGTATTTGTTAGTGTTCCGTGGAATTCAATGTCGAGGCCTTCATTCTTCACAGAAGACTGACCATTTTTTTGTGCTTGGAGAAGAAAGTTGTGTTCGGGAGCAGAGTGGATTTCGTGTACTTATTTTCCGGTTTCGTGCGTCTCGGAAGGCTATTGCTATTTAGGCTATTGCTATTTAGGCTATTGCTATTTAGGCTATTGCTATTTAGGCTATTGCTATTTAAGGCTATTGTAATTTAAGGCCATCCTGATTTAAGGCTACCGTGAGTTAGGTTACCGTGAGTTAGGTTACCGTGAGTTAGGTTACCGTGAGTTAGGTTACCGTGAGTTAGGTTACCGTGAGTTAGGTTACCGTGAGTTAGGTTACCGTGAGTTAGGTTACCGTGAGTTAAGGTTACCGTGAGTTAAGGTTACCGTGAGTTAAGGTTACCGTGAGTTAATGTTACCGGGAGTTAAGGTTACCGGGAGTTAAGGTTACCGGGAGTTAAGGTTACCGGGAGTTAAGGTTACCGGGAGTTAAGGTTACCGTGAGTTAAGGTTACCGTGAGTTAAGGTTACCGTGAGTTAAGGTTACCGTGAGTTAAGGTTACCGTGAGTTAAGGTTACCGTGAGTTAAGGTTACCGTGAGTTAAGGTTACCGTGAGTTAAGGTTACCGTGAGTCAAGGTTACCGTGAGTCAAGGTTACCGTGAGTCAAGGTTACCGTGAGTCAAGGTTAACCTGAGTCAAGGTTAACCTGAGTCAAGGTTAACCTGAGTCAAGGTTAACCTGAGTCAAGGTTAACCTGAGTCAAGGTTAACCTGAGTCAAGGTTAACCTGAGTCAAGGTTAACCTGAGTCAAGGTTAACCTGAGTCAAGGTTAACCTGAGTCAAGGTTAACCTGAGTCAAGGTTAACCTGAGTCAAGGTTAACCTGAGTCAAGGTTAACCTGAGTCAAGGTTAACCTGAGTCAAGGTTAACCTGAGTCAAGGTTAACCTGAGTCAAGGTTAACCTGAGTCAAGGTTAACCTGAGTCAAGGTTAACCTGAGTCAAGGTTAACCTGAGTCAAGGTTAACCTGAGTCAAGGTTAACCTGAGTCAAGGTTAACCTGAGTCAAGGTTAACCTGAGTCAAGGTTAACCTGAGTCAAGGTTAACCTGAGTCAAGGTTAACCTGAGTCAAGGTTAACCTGAGTCAAGGTTAACCTGAGTCATGGTTAACCTGAGTCATGGTTAACCTGAGTCAAGGTTAACCTGAGTCATGGTTAACCTGAGTCATGGTTAACCTGAGTCATGGTTAACCTGAGTCAAGGTTAACCTGAGTCAAGGTTAACCTGAGTCAAGGTTAACCTGAGTCAAGGTTAACCTGAGTCAAGGTTAACCTGAGTCAAGGTTAACCTGAGTCAAGGTTAACCTGAGTCAAGGTTAACCTGAGTCAAGGTTAACCTGAGTCAAGGTTAACCTGAGTCAAGGTTAACCTGAGTCAAGGTTAACCTGAGTCAAGGTTAACCTGAGTCAAGGTTAACCTGAGTCAAGGTTAACCTGAGTCAAGGTTAACCTGAGTCAAGGTTAACCTGAGTCAAGGTTAACCTGAGTCAAGGTTAACCTGAGTCAAGGTTAACCTGAGTCAAGGTTAACCTGAGTCAAGGTTAACCTGAGTCAAGGTTAACCTGAGTCAAGGTTAACCTGAGTCAAGGTTAACCTGAGTCAAGGTTAACCTGAGTCAAGGTTAACCTGAGTCAAGGTTAACCTGAGTCAAGGTTAACCTGAGTCAAGGTTAACCTGAGTCAAGGTTAACCTGAGTCAAGGTTAACCTGAGTCAAGGTTAACCTGAGTCAAGGTTAACCTGAGTCAAGGTTAACCTGAGTCAAGGTTAACCTGAGTCAAGGTTAACCTGAGTCAAGGTTAACCTGAGTCAAGGTTAACCTGAGTCAAGGTTAACCTGAGTCAAGGTTAACCTGAGTCAAGGTTAACCTGAGTCAAGGTTAACCTGAGTCAAGGTTAACCTGAGTCAAGGTTAACCTGAGTCAAGGTTAACCTGAGTCAAGGTTAACCTGAGTCAAGGTTAACCTGAGTCAAGGTTAACCTGAGTCAAGGTTAACCTGAGTCAAGGTTAACCTGAGTCAAGGTTAACCTGAGTCAAGGTTAACCTGAGTCAAGGTTAACCTGAGTCAAGGTTAACCTGAGTCAAGGTTAACCTGAGTCAAGGTTAACCTGAGTCAAGGTTAACCTGAGTCAAGGTTAACCTGAGTCAAGGTTAACCTGAGTCAAGGTTAACCTGAGTCAAGGTTAACCTGAGTCAAGGTTAACCTGAGTCAAGGTTAACCTGAGTCAAGGTTAACCTGAGTCAAGGTTAACCTGAGTCAAGGTTAACCTGAGTCAAGGTTAACCTGAGTCAAGGTTAACCTGAGTCAAGGTTAACCTGAGTCAAGGTTAACCTGAGTCAAGGTTAACCTGAGTCAAGGTTACCCAAAGTTAAGTTTATTGTGATTGATTGACTTAGTGTAAAACAACCTGCCGAGTTGTACCCCTTTTGCATTTCAGTGCGGGTTTACCGCGAGTGTTGTGCCTTTCGTGCATCTTTGGTAGGACAACCGTGTGTGGTGTCCTTGTTTTGTGTGGCCCATACTAGGCCTGATATTGGTGGTCGTGAGTGCCCCTTTATTTTTGTACGCGTAGGTACATTGTAGTTACGTTACCGGTGAGTGCTTCCCTCTGTGGCTCAACCTTATTTCTCCGTGGTCTCATAGATAGAAATATCATACGTGCGTTATTTTTGTGTACATATTTGTTCTCGTGTCTTCCATACTCTAAATATTTTTATATGTTCCAAAAGGTCATTCCTTAGCTCGAACTCTCAAAGTTGTAATTCATTTTTAGGTCCTTTCTATGATAATTTAGTCTTGGAATATATCGGCATTTTCAAGTTGATTCATTTATCAAACATTTGTAAATAAAGTTTTTTCCTTTTAAGTCGACGCTTCTTCTATCCTTGGCTATAAACTTTTGGGGTTAAAGAAACTGGGCATGTCACCTGACCCCAGTTTGTGACACTTTGAAAAAGGACACCATTCACTGCGCTAGACAAATCTCTCTTCTGTCCGGTAGGCATACAGGAACGCGCTGAAAGCCGATAGCAATTTCAAAACATCCCAATGACTTACGGGTGCGCAATTTACATGCCAAAAGATCTATTTAGTTCTCGAAAATTCCCCCCCTTTCAGGAGCAATTTATTCTCGACCGCTAGGAGAGGGTGAACTCAAAAGTAGCTAGCCCTTAATTCATTCTAATTATTTGTCATTATATTCAAATTCTTCTGATTGAAATGCCATCGATGGTAACATTTTATCAATTGATCACCACTTGATTTAATATACCTTATTTCACTTGTCATGTCGAACAATCATTTCATGTACTAGTGGTTTATGGTTCTTTTGAATGTTCTTATTTAGAGATAGGTTTCTGGATGTTATTGAGAATGTTAAAATTTAAAGTTAGGCAAACCACCTTCTGTTAAATCAATTACTCACTTTTCCTTTCTTCTAAAATATAAAGACGCTACCGCTTACACAATTAGATACAACATCGCCTTCATTTTTCCTTTGTAGAAAAAGGCTAGGCGTTCTGTCGCATTTTCCCCAATGATCCGTTTTTCGAATTTTTCCATAACATATTTCCTACATTATGATTCTCAAACTTAATAAAAACAAGAGAAGAGCCCTGACCTTAAAATCGCCTAAGAAACAAATGAGGATGTTGTTCAGGCAAACAAAAAGGACACGCCCTGAAAGATTTTGTGATTTTCATTCATATAAATCTGAAAAACGGAGAAAGAGATTTAGAATTTTGGACTGTTAGTATTGTCATCCTTTGTTCGTCATCGTTAAGCCACCTTTTTGTCGATGTGCGCTAGTCTCCCTCGTTACTGGCAACTTACCTGCAATTTATTATTATTCAGTGTTATTTCTTTTTCTATAATACTGAGAATATAACTTTCATTGAGTTAGATCTGGCACTTGTTTTTACTAAACGTTTATCCTTTAAACTAAAAAAATGACTCCAGTTTATTTGCTTATTACATCAACTTTTTAAATTACAGGATATCCTCGCTTTCTATAGCAAGGTCTGCTAAACAAAAGTCTCGTGCTCTCACTTATACTAATTTCTGACCTAACCTCCTTAAAAACATTTAATAATTTACAGAATAAACTTGGGAAGACCTTGGCAATTATATCATTTGAAATATACTGTATAACAACATTAGGATTTCAAATTTCGTTAATAAATGCGGAAAAGTTATAAAGCAATTGCCAAATAATTTCCCTGCTAAACTTAAGTGAACTTTGGCAAATATATCATTCGAAATAGAATGTAAAAAAACCTAAGGGTCTCAAGTTTCGTTAGTGTCTAGGAAATAGTTATTTTGCCCTCCAAAATAATTCCTGAGATAACCTTGGGTTGTGGTGGTGTAAGTCGTGTAGGTGGTGGTGGTGGTTTAGGTGGTGCAGATGTAGATGGTGTAAGTGGAGGTGGTATATGTGTAGGTGGTTTAGTTGGAAGTGCAGTCCTAGGTGGTGTAAGTGGAGGTGGTATTGGTGTAAGTGGTGGTGGTGGTGTAGGTGGTGGTAGTGTAGCTGATGGTGATATGTGTGTTCATGGGGGTTGTGGTAGTGTAAGTTTTGGTGTAGGGTGTAGATTGTGGTATAGGCTGTGTAGGCTGTAGTGTAGGTTATGGTGTAGGATGTAGTGGGATAGGTGGTTCAGGTGGCAGTGGTGTAGGTGTTAGTGATGTAGGTGTAGAGCGAGAGGGGGTGTAGGTGGTGGTGCTGTAGATAGCGGTAGGGTATATTGTCGGGATGTAGGTGGTGCAGGTGGGAGTGATGTAGTTGGCGAAGGTATAGGCGGTGGTTCTATAGGTGGCTGTGGTGTAGGTGGTTTTGTAGATGGTGCTTTTGTGGGTTGTGGTGGTGTAGTTGGGGTCCTGTAGGTGTAGGTAGTGGTGTAGGCGGTGGCAGTGTAGGTTGTATTCTTGTGTGTGGTAGTGGTTGAGTTAGTGGTTGAGTTAGTGGTTTAAGTGGTGGTGGTTCTAGGTTGTGTTGATGATAGTACTGTATGTTGTGTTTGTGGCGGTGGTGTAGTGATAGTGGTGCAGTTTATGTTGGTGTAGGTGGTAATGTAGTTGTTGGTGGTGCTGGTGTGGGTAGCTGTGGTGGTTGTGTAGGTGGTGGTATATGTATTGGTGGTGTAGTTGGTATTTGTGTAGTTGGTAGTGTTGTAGCTGATATAGGTTTAGGCGGTCGCGGTGTAGGTGGTGGTATAGGTATTAGTGGCGTAGGTTGTGTTGGTGGCGGCGGTGTAGGTAGTGGTGGTGTAGCTAGTGTAAGTGGTGGTCGTGTAGGTGTTGGTGGTGTAGGTGGTGGTGGTGTAGGTGGTGGTGGTGTAGGTGGTGGCGGTGGTGTAGATGGTGGTGTAGGTTATGTAGTTGATGATTCAAAAGAGCATGCAAAACAACCTAAGGGTTTGAAATTCCGTTAGAATCGGCCGAATAGTTACAATGTCATAACAAAAACAAAATAAATGCAAAACGGGACCGATCTACCGACGATATAGTGAGATGCAGAGTCGCCCGCGACTAGACTCGCATGTGACTAATAATCATAAAAAATATGGCATTTACCAAATTTTTGCTTATAACATCAAATGTTTTAACAATATAAATACACTGGTAATATATGTCAAACTCGGTGAAAAATTTCACTTTATATATGCTCTAGCAGTAGTCAGCCAACATATTTACATCTCCTATACCCTGATATAGTTCCTCTATACCCTTCACAGCTTGATGGAATCGTTTGCCCTGCTCATCGCTGACTTCACCATAGTTTTCTGGGTATTAGCAAATTGGCTATGCAGAAAAAGCAGATTGGCTATTGTTGCATTGCGCAGTCGCATAACATTTCCAATTTCTCTCTGCAATTTCTTTTACCGACTCACTCAAGTTCAATAATGCATGGGTATTGGGCACCTCAACGCTCAGCAATTTTTCCAGACATATTAGCGAATACATATAAAAACTAGCCACTCGAAAGATCATGCAATATGAGAGAAATCAGGGACACATAGCGTTCAGTATGATAGTCGTATTATGCCAAATCTCGGTTCGCACTGCAGTTACAATGCATCTGAGAGCAGTAATAGATTGTATGGAGGTATCAGACCCAAGATAAAAAGAAATTCCTACCAACGTAGGACCACAACGTGAAAAACGTTCTTGCACAATCGATCAAGGTTTTGAAATAGCAACCTTATACTTAAGATCTCTTACTAAATCCTTTTTGGCAAATAGGAAAAATTACAACAGATGCTGCGGATGGTAGATAGCACAAAATGATATTAGGTGGTCATTTTGAATATTAAAATGTTAGCTAATAAAATTTAAAATATTGTTCTTTGTAATGATACTTATTTCTACCTTCAATCTTTAACAGCAAACAAATTACAGTACTATAAAAATGGGGACATTTGGGGCTTTCATCCCGAATTTGAAGCTTCTTTTCAAGGACAAAAGAAGTCTAAGAGTTAAGAAAAAAATATATGATTATCTCATGTTTTGGGATTATAAAAATAACTACGATTCTTGAACTTCAGTAAATGCATTAAAAGAAGGTTCTAGCTGTGATATTTTTTCTATTTTTAGGGAATATAAAAGCAAATTTAGATTAAAAAACAACTCTCATGATTGTTTTTTCCGTATAACAGAATAATTTCATTAATTCTTTTGTCTTGCCTTAAGGCCTAGAAAATAGGCATAGATCTGAAAAAAATAGAACACAAGTAAATTTTTAGGAGATATTTACTGGAACATTTTAATTTTTTTAACATATCTTGTTGCTAGAGGCCGCTAGGCCGTAAACACAGACTGTAGGACTGCCTTCAAAGTGCAAGCTCCCGTAGGGAGGAGATGCGAAGCCCCTCTTGTTTTCATATATATTCCTGTCAAATTAAAACGCTAAACAAATATATAAGCAATTTTTTAAAAAATTTTCCTAACAGTTTGTAATTTTGAAAGTGACGGAATATTACATTTAAATTTCAAATTTTTTCAGAAGAAAAATGTAGAGAAAAAGAAATTAAAAAGTGTTCTGTTACAATTTTCGCATGTTTCCATTAAATATCAGAATATTTCTTGATTTTAAAGGAAACGATAAGATTTTCAAGTTAGTGATGTAAATTTCTACTCTTTTTTTTCTTTAACTATTTTCTCGCTTCACGTCTCTTTTTCTTTGCTTCATTTCTCCCACTTTCATGTATGAAAGAAAAATAGACACTTAGCTACATCTTCAGAAATGATTTACACCCATTTTTCAAAATCAAAGTATTTATTCAAAGCATCATTCCACTCTAAATGTTTCCAAATATAATCTGGAATTTGGAATTCAATAACTTCAAAACTGAGTAGAACTCGTGAAAAATAGAATGATAAATGCTATAAATAACCAGGAGTGACCATGAAAGAGATATTTTGAAAATAACAATCATAAACGAGAGATATAAAGAGAAGACGCTTTGAAGTAGAGATATGAACAAAACATTTCTAGTACAGACGACAGAAGATCGGAAAAATGAATCCCAAACGCGACTCCTTGATAGATAAAGAGAGCTCGAAGCTAACCTCAAGATGTGAGGGGATGAAATTCCCTTAATGACACGAGAAACGTAAATTTTCACAGCAAATAACACATAGATGAAAACGGCCAATGTTATATATATATATATATATATATATATATATATATATATATATATATATATATATATATATATATATATATATATATATATATATATATATATATATATATATATATATTTATATATATATATATATATATATTTATATATATATGAGGGTCAGGCAATAAGTTTTGAAAATCGGTAGAGAAAAACAGAGGAAGGGGGGTGGCTGTTTGTGGGGGTATTAGGACAAGTTATGACAAGTCAGAATCTGCAGCCGCACGCTACTGCCTCGTCTATTTAAGAAGCAGTAGCTGATCGCAGATCGTCAGTCACAAATTTTACAACAATGGCGAAGGTTGACCACAGCGCAGTAATCAAATTTCTTACCGAGGCAGGCAACAATGCAAAAGAGATCCATGAACGCATGGTTGCAATGTACGCCGACACAACCCCTTCATATGCAGCCATTGCTCGCTGGAATAGGGAGTTCCACCATGGTCGTTTGTCCCGTGAAAATGACCCCCGTCCAGGAAGCTCGTCAGACGTGACTAACGAGGTCATTGTGGCCCGAGGGAGAAAATGTTCCTCGAAAATCGACGGGTAAAGGTCTAAGAAATCGGGCGACAACTTGGAATATCACATGGAAGTGTTATCAACATTATCCACGACAATTTGGCCATAACCAAGGCTGCCCTGCGTGGACGCCGGTTTGGGGACGATGAAGATGTCCAGCTCGCCGTCCAGGAGTGTATTGAACAGCATTCGGGGGATTTCTGGTTTTCGGGAATTCGAAGCCTCAGGGACAAGTGGCGCATGTGCATTGAAGTCGAGGGTAGTTATATTGAAAAATAATAAAACACATTTCCTCATATCTCGTTTCCTTATATCCGAGTTCCCAAACTTATTTACCGCCCCTCGTATATATATATATATATATATATATATATATATATATATATATATATATCGAGAATAATTTTCAATTGGTCAATCATAATTATGCAGTTAAGAAGGCAATGTTGTAGCTAACTAAGCTCCTCATCAGGCTCTTAGGAGAGCTTTTCACAGTTAGAAGATAACTTATAAAACAGCCTTTCTAAGACAAAGCAAAAAAGCCTAGCTGCTCCTGCACTTGTCTGACACTAAGAAAAATAGAGTAGCTGTGCGACTTTGCCATGCATATAATTTGTAAGTTAGGCTCTCACGGAAATATCCTGGATGTTCCCCGGAACAGTTACAGCAATAGGGCTATAGTCGGAAAAACCTAAGTCATGACGTAAATCCATCGGATATCGTCAGCTTGAGCAACATGCCAGAATCTATTTCATTTATAACCAAAAAGGATAGTTGGCATGAGAGCTGCAGCTCTGAGCTTTGGTTATTTAACAGTGAATATGGGTAGGAGGGTCCAGGAGCCGAGTGTCCGTAATACGAGGGGCGGTCAATAAGTTTTGCGAATCAGTAGGGCAAAATAGAGGAAGGGAAATGGCTGTTTGTGAGTGTGTTAGGACAAGTTATGAAAAGTCAGGACCTGCAGCCGCACGCTCCTTTCTCGTCCATTTAACAAGCAGTAGCTGATCGCAGATCGTCAGTCACAATTTTTTCAACAATGAAGAAGGTTGAACACCGGGCAGTGATCAAACTTTTGACCGAGGAAGGCAAAAATGCAAAAGAGATCCATGAATGCATGGTTGCAGTATACACCGACACCCCTCCTTCCTATGCAACTATTGCTCGCTGGAATAGGGAGTTCCGCCATGGTCGTGAGTTCCTTGAAGATGACCCCCGTCTAGAACGCCCGTCAGACGTGAAAAACGAGGACAATGCGGCACGTGTGGAGAGGAGGATCCTCGAAAATCGACAGGTGAAGGTCGAAGAAATCGAGCAATAACTTGAAATATCACATGGAAGTGTTATTAACATCATCCACGACAACTTGGCCATGACCAAGGTCTCTTCCCTTCGGGTCCCTAAAAATCTCACGCCCCATGATCGACTTCAACGTCGTCAAAGTCTAAAAGGCCGTAGTTGCACAAGCTGCTCTGCGTGAGTGCGGATTAGAAGAGCTCAACTATCTGGCCCCTAGCGACTACTTTTTATTCCATCATTTAAGGCTGCACTGCGTGGACTCTGGTAGGGAGGCGATGAAGATGTCCAGCTCGCCGTCCAGAAGTGGATTGTACAGTAGTCGGGAGATTTCTGGTTGTCGGGAATTCGAAGCCTCGGGGACAACTGGCACAAGTGCATTGAAGTCAATGGTAATTATATTAAAAAATAATCAAACACTTTTCCTCATATCTCGTTTCCTTCTATCCGAATTGCAAAACTTATTGACCGCACCTTGTAGCTTAGGCATTGATATATGTATACTGTTTCGTCTGCTAAGCTTCTGCTAAATGGGTTAAATGTCCTTTTGGTGAGAAAATTTACTGGAGGTGCTCTAACAGTAAGGTATGAAAGACTTAAGAAAAATGGTACCTTGTCAGCGGTAGTTGTAATGGTATTGTGTCATGGACACCGCACATCTCATTAATTTTCGGAACTCGATGAGAATGTTTGCGTAGCCAACCAAGAGTGACTAAGAGTAAGGACCCATCCGAATTGTGCGGATATCAAATCTTTTTATTGAAAGTTTCATGTGCATTATTTAATAACACGCAAAAGTTTTAAGCGCAGGCTGTTTCAGTATAAGTAAATAGCGTATGGTAAGGAAGATTACCAAGGCGGACTTGAAATAATAGAAGAATGTTCAGCAGGCGATAGTCTCCCGTTCCTTTAGGCTTAGACGCTGACCAAAACGTCCCACGGAATTGTAATTTCCTCCTTGGACCTGGACTATAAAATAAAGTAAGCGCAGAGTATGGAGAGGTGAAAGATGTTGTGAATAAGGAAAAATATTATGGTGCTTGTTAAAAGTCAACTAAGCTACCGGCAAAGCATCACACAAATTGGAAACCGCCCGGTCCCAACCACGTCTAGCATGATTTCAAATCATACAAGTGACAGCTTTCAGCAAGAACGAGAAGATAAGATTTATACTGAAGTGTCTAGTTGGCTTTCCGGAAATTGGAAATTAGATCATTAGGAAATCATTTGCATAGACGTCATGATAGCATAAACTATTGTTAAACGACTGGGAGGCTCCATATTCGCAGCGTTAGAGTCTCTTGTACCCGCGCTATGGACATTTTCCGTTCCATAACGTTCAGCGCTTGGGGCAATGATAGGGCTACTGCCTTACTTTTTTATCAATCCTTTGTTCGCTTGAAGCTCGACTACGGATGCGAGTTTTATGCATCCGCAGCCGAGCGTTTATTGCGGAAGGTAGATTCGATCCACCACACCGGCCTTCGCCTTGCGACCGGTGCCTTCCGCACTTCCCCCATTGAGAGCCTGTTGGTCGATGCTGGGGAGATGCCACTCGCTCTGCGCCGCGTGCAGTGCATCACTCGCCTGTACGCGCGAGCCCGGCGCCTCCCTCAGTCGTCAACAGCTCTCACTGCATCCGCAGCTGATCTCGATGGTGCCTATGCCGCCGAGAGACGCCAGTCATACCCTAAGCCATTTGGGTTTAGGGCCAGGAAACTCCTTCGAGAAGTAGATATAGCTCTCGGGCCGGTGGCGCCCCTGGTTCTGCCCAGGACGCCACCCTGGAGGGTACCACATTTGGCTATTTGTCACCACGCCTCTGCTCCCAAAGCTTGTACTGCGCCGCTGGGAGTATTGCGTTCGACCTTTTTGGAGCACACATCGTGTCACGCTGGTACCGTGCCAGTGTATACGGATGGCTCCAGGTCCGAAGAGGGGGTCGGCTTCCACGCCGTATCCCCTCTGTTTGAAGTCAGCGGGGCTCTACCAGGCGCTGCGTCTGTCTTCACGGCCGAGCTGGTGGCAATACACCCCTCGGTACGGGAGATTACGCGACGCGCCCGGTTCGGAGACCGGATTGTGATCTATAGCGACTCACAAAGCGCCCTGAGTGCTCTCGGGGCATTGGAATCTCCGCATCCCCTGGTTCGCGAAATCCGTGACGCCACGGTCTTGGCGAGCCGGGTAGATGTCGAGATTATCTTCTGCTGGGTTCCTGGACATGTAGGAATTGCGGGGAATAAGCGCGCCGATGAGGGCGCCAAAGAGTCCGCGAGGACTCTGCGACCGGACCAGCGTTTCGCTCTTGCTCACACTGACTACATGGCAGGAATACGGGCAGCTCTTCGGACTGCTTGGCAAAGAAGATGGGAGATGGTCGAAGGGAACTTAAAGTTGCGTGCCATTGCGCCGAGACTGTTCCCATGGACCTATCCCCCAATGCCGCGGTGGCTTCAGGTTGCTTTCTGTCGTCTCCAAATCGGCCACACTCGTGTGACGCATCGCTATTTGATGGAGCGCTCGCCTTCGCCCTATTGCAACGACTGCGTTGTCCCCCAGACTGTTCGGCACATTCTTGTCGAATGTCCCAGTCTGGGTGATCTTCGCGCACGACACCTGTCCCGGTACCGGGATGGGTGGGGTCGCTACCGCTTGTCCCTTGTACTCGGGACGAGTGCGTGTACTTTGACTGGAGGACTTATTGACTTTTGGTGGGAGGCCGGCCTTCTCCCTTTCATTTAACCCGGTTTAATTGTTGTTGTTTTTGTTATTGTTTTTGTTATTGCCTTGTTATTGTTATTTTTTTATTGTTTCCTGTTCAATTTTTTAAAGTAGCCTAGAACTAGGCTGTTTGTTTACGGCAACTTTAGCCTTAGTCGGCAGTCGCCAGATAGCCCCTTAATTAAAAAAAAATATATATATATTGTTAAACGACTCAACCACGCATCCTGCATATGTCATCTAAGCTAAGGTTGCAAAGGTGTGTGATAGGTGATTTCATTCATAGGTAGCCCTCTTGCAGATTCCTTTATGCCATAAATTTACTCCCAAATTTGCTTGTGAATTTATTTATGTATTTACATCTTATATTTTATCAAATATAGCTGCATTAGCATTTAGGTTTAATTAAGAGTTAATGGCTTTATTCAATTTCATCATAGTGAAACATTTCTTTATCGGCATCTTTGTTAGCAGTAGATTTTCGTCAACAAGTATGGGTAATCAATCAGAATGTACCTAATTTTTATGCAGACCTATAAAATTTCACTAGTTCACATGATTTTCCACTTTTCTAAAATAACACGGCGAAAAAGTATAATTTTTTTTATACATCCCCCAAAATTCCTTTTTAAAGTGCGACCTGCAATTATGTGTAGTGCTAACTATAACTGGTACTATACTTGTTCATAGGCGTGCCATACGAGTATTTCAAATTTACCACTTTCATTTTTTACATTTAGAGTCTGAGTAATTTAGCTTCGTGTATAGTTTATGTTAGCTGCCTATTCATTGAAAGTTTCATTTATGATTGAGCATTGACCTTGTTAAAATGGTAGATAACAGCAGTTACTCTGCGAGGTTTAAAGAAAAACTCGTAGAAAGGCAAAGAACCCATTTTCTATGGTAAAAGGGAAGGAAATATTACTAACAAATAGCAATAATTTGCATCACTCGCTATACAGTTGAAAATGGATTATGAGACAGAATCAAGAAAGCGCCATTAAAATCATTATGGGCAATTAGCCAGGAGGCGCACAAATAGAGAGACAGATGAAGAGTTAGTTGAAATTTCACGAGCGCAAATGATATTGAAGCTGCTTTAAATCTTTGAACCTTAGTCTATAACATGAGAAATACAAGTAAAGACTTAAATTAGGGAAGTAAATGATGAGGTAAGTGATTTATAACACTGGTCAACAAATTTTGACTTTTTTTCTGCTGATTTAAGTTTGAGACATGTTCTTGGAAAATTTGGGGTCACTGAGTTTAAAAATGGCAAATGTTTTTTTACTATCACGTCAAGTTTTTTATTTAGGGACTGGTCCATATTAGTCCCATTCATAGTAACAGGCTATCTTACGACCAAGGGAACGGAGGTGGCAGGGAGTGGTATTGTTCCTATTTTATTTTATCGGGATTTATACTTCTCTTTACGCACATCAAGATATGTAAAGCAATTATGTATATAATAATTTTGTATTTTTTCAGATTTGTTTTATAAAATAAAATTTTGTAGTATGGGCTCATTACGAAGGATTTTGTGAATTCCCCTGACTCGTGCTGCTATATATGTGATTGTTTTACTGCACCAACTCAAAGAATGATCATCAGTATCTTTGTGAAAAGAGCCTACTTGGCTTACTTTAAGATTAAATTCGGTGATCAGGATTAAACATTGGCCTCGCACAATGTTAGTTAACTATGTGTCACAAAAATCTACGCCAATGGACAAAGGGCACAAGGAAACAACTAGAAATTGGAATTCCTATGGTGTGGTGGGAGCCAAAAAACCATGTAAACGATTACTACTTTTGTCTCCCAAAGACTTCTGGTTATGACAATAAAACGGGACATAAAATAAGTTACCTAAATCTTGATTCAGCAATTACCCCAGTGATTCATTCAGGTGAAATTCCATTACCTGTATTCAAGGAACTTCCTTCACTGGATGATGAAAGTAATATGCGTGAATCTCATGTAGGCAATGAACTGACAGTGATCCCGACTTTGGATATACATCAAACCGAGCTGTGGAAACTTCGGCCAATTAAAACTGAATGATTTAGTTAGAGACCTAGGCCTGTCAAAATAGTTGGCAGTGTTCTTAGCTTCTAGACCTTAAGAGAATAATTTGTTGCAGAAAAAACAAATGTAACTTTTTATCGTAACAGAGAGAAAGATTTCTTGGCATTCTTTTAAACTGAAGAAGACTTTGTGTACTGTTGTGACGTTGCGGGACTGGTGAACGCGATGGGTGTTTCAAAGTATGATCCAAGTGAATGGAGACTTTTTATAGATAGTTCAAAGAAGAGTCTAAAATGTGTGTTACTCAATAATGGAAACTTGTTCAGTACGATTTCTATTGGTCACTATGTGCATTTAAAAGACAAGCATAAATCAATAAGATCTGTATTTGATTTACTAAAATATGATGAACACAAATTGATCATACAAGGTGACCCCAAAAAACGGGTCTCTAAAATTTGATAGGGCTCATTTCTTAATTTTCTGCAAGAATTGAATGAAAATTTTGTGATAACTAGTTTATTGTGTTTAAAAACATCATATCTAAACATGAGAGTCTTTGGACTTTTCTTTTTTATTCTAGAGCACGTGTTTGAGATGACCTCCATTCAGCTGTGTGCATTTCTTGAAACGCACCAAAATGGTGTCCATAACGTCCTTACAAACCGCCTGACTAATGGCTCGGATCTCCTCCCTGATGACTTTGAGCTTAGTGATGGTCATGGTTCTTCCTCCGTACACTCTGTCTTCAATGTAGCTCCAAAGAAAGAAATCTGGGGCGCTAAGGCCTGGGCTGTGAGGTGACCACTCAAAATCTGTCATGAGACTGATCACTTGACCACCAAATTTCTTTTTCAACATCTTGCTGGCACCAGAGCTTCCCCATAAGCTACAGGAACATGGTCTGGCGCTCACTCTTGAAGTTTTTGAGGACCTCAACATGACACTCCTTGGTGACCGTCACTGTCGGTCCAGATTCTTCGAAGAAGAATGATCAGATGATGCCTCTGGCTGGGATAGCAGTGGAATTTCGAGAATTCCCAAATTTGTCGTCAAACCTCATCTTTGAAGATTGGACGGCCTTGAAGAGCGTGCAAGCCTCTTAGATCTCCAGTCAAAATCAAGTATTTGTATAGGAGATTCTGAAGGGAAGGGGGAATTTGGAGAAAGGAGTCACCAGCTCCAGACTTCTTAATCTGGAGGCGGAGTCGATTCATCATTTAACAGCAAGACGCGAAACACAGCGGCTATTTGCCTCTTCATCGGCTCACCTCGTTGGAGGGGAAGGGTCGGAACAATTTCCAGGGATTAGAGAATATTTCCCCAATGCGCTAGGATTCGAAACTTCTCGAATGTTCCCAAACACGAAGGGACGTTTTCCATGGCGGGATACAATCATCGTATGCGTTCTCCAATAAAGTGTGTAGGGGGAGGTGGGCAGAGGTTGTTCTTTTACAGGGCTTCCTTGCTTTGGGAATACAGTCAAGCTCAGTATTCTATCAGTTTGCTCTTCCTCTTGTTTTTTCAAACAGTGTGTCAAACAGGCTTATTAGAAGGGCCAAGGATGCCTGGTGGTTTATCAAGAGGTCGCCTTATCTTTATTTTCTTTCGTCTTCTATTACTTCTTCTAAAATACCATAATTACTGTCCCTCATTCAGTGTCTGATAAACCTGGGGATGTATTTGACCATGCTAGGTGTTTCGGATCCTCCCAGTTGACCAGATTATTTCCGTACTTTTTTTTTCTCGCATGGGTGAATATTTTTCTAATTTCTTTGTATATATTGTTCCTGTTACCTGTTTTTCTAACTTCTTAAATATTCTTTTATATTTGTTGACCATGTTGCTGTTGATACTTTCTGGTGAGATTGAACATAATCCTGGTCTGCAAAATCGATTCCAGAAATGTTGAGTATTATATAGCAATGTCCGTGGGCTATATAAGAATAAAAAGGACTTGGTCGTAGCTGCCAATAAATTTAAAGCCTATTTTGTTGTGACACTCTCGTGTCTGATTTGCGTCATATTTCCGAATTGTTAATTGCAAGATTCAAAAAGCCTGTGTTGCTCAAGCGTAATGCCATCCGAAGAGCCCGTGGAATGGCTCGGTATTTTAAAGAGGGTTTCGCCGCGTCTCATAGGCCGCTATTTGAATGTGGATATCATGAAACACAGGTGGTTAAAGTCTCTGGTATACTTTTAAATCTTTATGTATTTGCCTGCTATAGGAACCCAGGTTTGGAGGAATCAATTTATGACTGTTTGTTAACTAAAATCGCAGCAGTTCAACAGGCTGACCCTAAGTCTTGCTTTAATTTCGTTGGTGATTATAATGTTCATAATACTGAGTGGCTGAACTCAGTTACTGCTACAGATAACAATGGTTTAGCTGCTTTAATTTTTTCAAATATTTCTGGCTCTGAGCAGCTGATTAGTGAACCCACGCATCAATCTGGCAATCGTCATGATCTTGTGATTACAGATGTTACAGGTAGTGTTACCTGTGAAGTGAATTCTCCAGTAGAGTCATCTGATCATAGTTTGATTAAGATTAATGTTTATATGGATCAGGTTGCACCACATGTTAACTTCTCTAGAAAAGTTTACTTTAAGTCCGGTGCCAATTGGAATGGTATTTCTCATGACCTTATGGCACTCAGTTGGAGTGATATTGATAGAATCCCGAATATTATCAAATGTCTAAATGACTATGTTATCTCAATTATCGAGGGGAGAATCTATTCTAAACTCCTCAGGTTTAAGCAATGGTTTAATGCTGAATGTAAGCTTGCTATTTATGGAGGAACAATAAATGTGACTTCTTGTAGCATAATTTCACTGAGCTTAGAAGAGAAGCTCAGAGCTTATAATGATGATGAAAAGGAGGTCCTGCTCTCCAGTAGTAGTGACCATAAGTGTTTGTCCACCCTTAAGTCATCACTCTTAGGAGTTGATTCAAGTATGCCCTTACTCATAAATGTTTATGGAAGTGCCATCTACTGACCTAAAAGTAAAGGCTTAACCTTTGGCTGACCTCTTTGATAGTAAGCAGTGTGGTGGTTCAATGTTGTTCCTTCAGTCATGCTTTCCAGAACCTAAGTTGTATTCAATGGCCTTCAGATCTAATGAGGTTAAATCCTTGCTTTTGAATCTTGATAGTCATGGTGGTAGTCACCCTAATGGGATATTCCCCATTTTCTTGAAAAATACTGCGATTTTATTATTCCAAAAATTGATACAATTTTTTACAAGTTAGGTAGACTTGTTGGTTTTTCATCAGTGTGGATGCTGGGAAATATTGCAGCATTACCTAAAGGTCTAAATCCATCTTCATCTCCTTCAGCATACAGGCCAATATCAATTCCCCAGGCCTTATCTAAAGTATTTGAGAAACTGTTCTCTAAGTGCCTTTGTAGGTTTGCTGTAGATAATAGTCTGCTATCAATATTACAGTTTGAGTTTCTTAAGGGGATTGGACCTTGTGATGTACTCTCATCAATCTCTGTAGCTTTGCAAAGTGCTCTTGATGAAGGTTCTGAGGCACGCATGGCAGGTTTAGATTTCAGTGCAGCCTTTGAATCATAGAGCACTTATCTATAAATTAAGATTACCAGAGATTGGTGTATCTTTTCTGGATATTTTAAGTGAATTCTTGCTTAGCAGTACCCAGAGGGTTTGTGTTTATGGCCAGTATAGTAGTGTTAGAAATGTAATCTCAGGTCTCCCTCAGGGTAGCGTTCTTGGTCTCTTGCTATTTTTTATTTATACAAGTGACATGTGTCTTGGTTTGGAAAACAAGCTGATTGCTTATGGTAATGATGTAAGTCTTTTAACTGTTTTTCCTTCTACCTGCCTGAGGAATACAGTCGCAACTTCCATGAATAGAGGGCTAGCACGTATCAATGAGTGATGTAAGCTTTGGGGCATGAAGCTTAATCCTTCTAAAACTCAGAATATGATAGTCAGTTGATCCATAATAATTTTGCCTATGCATCCTAATATACATATTGATGAACAATATTAAATACTAATGGCTATTTTAAGATTTGTAGCGTTACTTTTGACAAGAAATTAACTTTTGAGAGGCATATACAAGCCTAATATAAGCCTAAATATTTTAGTCGTCGTTTGGCAGATGGTGAGAAGCTCTCTCATCGAGTTAATCCTGCCCAAAATACGAGACTCTGCTAATATAACCAAAGTAAAAGAGATAGGCGGATATTAACGATGTGGTCTTTCTAATCAGAAAGCAGATAACGGACGAATATTTATTCAGCGTAAATGTAATTTCTTAGCTTCACCTATGTTTCAGATCGAAAATTAATCTAATATATATTTCCGATATTCTGTTTGTTTGTATGTATGTATTTATATATGAACGCTATAGAAGGCTATTTAGATTTACAGCGCCATTGAAGGCCAACAAAGGTAACCATTGTGGGTCACATGACCTGGGTATTAACATAAGCTACTCAGATTTAGCAAAGGTGACGCCATCTTGTTGTTAGGTTAGGTTACAAATTTTCCCTTTCTAGTTTTTTGAAGTGACAAGTAATCGCGGCTATGAGTTGCAATTAAAACATTAACATTGCCCGTGGAAAAAATAAAAATTTGACACGACAATTTTGTGACTGCACCACTTAAAAACGCGATAATGCCTATTGTCAGTATGCCTGAGCCTTGAATAATTAAGATATTTAGTTAAAACCCGCGCCTATCTGCTTGAGACACGCTCGAAAGTCTGTGGCTGCCACCTGCATTCTCAGGTTTTCCTAACGGCCCACCCTGCTTGCTCGACCTGCCGCAGAACTCTAATGTGAATATCATTCTCTGTTAGTGTTTCAGGATACATTACTCCATTACTCAAAATTAAAATAAACCTTACATTCTTATACCTACCATCTTTTAATTGCATAATTTAACTCAAGCAGCGAATTGAATTTGTTAAAGATAGATTTTTATGCCCGAGCGAGGTCAAGTACCTTCTATAGTATTACATAAAGCAGCCTTGGCGCAACGCTTTTATTATCAAACAAGTTCGATGGGTTATCTAACCTGCCCACTTTCACTGTTACCCTTGATCCTAGGTATCAAGTGAAGAGACTGAATGATAGAGGTTAACAAGATAGTTTTATAAGCAAGAAGTAGCTCAACATGTTAATTTAACGTAATACAACCTGAGTCAACGTTAAAAGCAAATGAAAGCGTTAAAACCCCTTGCATACCAAACATAAATATAAAATTAGAAATGACGCTATTATCTAGTATTGCACAAGAGTTCAATGCAAAGGGCTAAGAATTGAGCGATATACGGCTGCTGGAAGACCTAGATTCGTTTTATGCCTTGTACTTCTAGAGGAGACACTCTTGCTCAGGTCAAGTACGTCAGAAACGGTGAAATCTATATATGTAGAGAATGGGAATCAAGAAATATATGCTGGAATAACGATATTCGATGAGGATGTAAGGTTTATAGAGTCAAAATTACAAAGTGCGAGCGAGGAGAGGTTAGAAAATGATTAAAATAGGGTAATTATTCTTTATCTTCATAAACTTTGGTGAAAGAGAGAAAAAGAGACCACAAATCTCCTCAAAATATCAACGATTAGTGGTTTTATATTCGAGATCGACCTTGTGAAAATCAGATTAAAAAAGGGAAACAAGAGAGGGCATTAGGTATATTTCCTTATTTTTCAATAAAATCCTAAGTATTTAAAGTATATATCCAGTATAGTTTGTTAACTAAATCTATTCAAAGATTATCCGGGGTTTCTTCTAGCTAAGAAGAAATTCGTTTAACTAAGTCAGGAGATATTCTGTACATTTCCAATGTTTAGGTATAAGAACAGTGAATTATCGAAAGTAATAGTGTTACTAAATATGTTCATAAAGCGTCAAATATACATCAAACATCCTACAAGCATCAACGCAATTACACGAAGCTCCTTAATTACTTTGAAGAGAAGGTTATTGAACTACAAACTAAAATGAATCAAGAAGTTACGAGTGCTATTATCCAGAAAGTTCAAACTCGTGCTCATAGCGAACGACAAGTTTCAATTTGGATTCCAAGTCTAAGCGATTACAGAAAACAGAAAAAACGACTGAACAATAGCCGGAGCCTACCGAAATTCTAAGACGGTAGAATTGCCTGTAGAACTTATCGAGATGCAGGAGTACATAGCATAATAAAAGCCAAGGAAACTCGGTCTTTACAAATATAGTGCTTGTAAATTGCGTTGTTTAAATGTAAATTTAAGTCAATTTATTCATGACCTAATTTGCAGTAGGTTTTTTTAATTATGAATTTACGTGAGATATGTAGAGATGGTGATATTAGTGACTCGCGCTGCGAGTCACAAGTTTAGAATCCATGACCCGGACTGTAGGAAAATAAGCCTACAGGATGATTCATCATAAAAACATGCACGCGTGAATGGAACAATCGTGACTAATGTTTATTGTAAGATCTCACAGAATACATTATGTATCTTCAGTTCAGTTAACCTTATATATATATATATATATATATATATATATATATATATATATATATATATATATATATATATATATATAATATCATTAGGATTATTTTGGAGGTTCTCCTATAATACATAATTTATGGCCATTTAATTACGGCGATAGGAAAGATCACGCGTTGTAGGCTGAACGTCATTTTTTAATCTTCTCTCAAACGTTGCAAATTTAGACACCAAATTCGGCATCTATTATGCTTACATGAGGGCCTGCTGTTCATCCCACCTATATTTCCATATTTTCCTCTTTATCTAACTGGAAAACTCATGAAAAGTAGAAACATTTCTACCTTCTGCAGCCAAACTCGGATCAATTTCGGATAAGAGATCACTTGGCTTTCTCTAATTTACTTAGAGGGCCACCTTGGCTGACAACTTTCTCTGAAGACCAATACTCGAATCCACTTGAATCTTCAAGCATCTGTATTCCCCTCATATTTATAATACTCGCAAAATTAGTTACCAATACTAAATAGAGGGTCATATTTCTAGGACCTCATATAAATTAAGCCTGTGTAGACTGATTTCAATTCCCCGTTGGTTTATTTCTGTTAAACAATATTGTAAGCCAAATTAAGTATATCATTAACAATTTCGGGCTCTGTATAGAAATATTACCGAAATCATTATAACCATTCTTCATACTTATACCCCTTCATGCGTTAGCGGGTCTACATATAAATATCCTTTGCTTTTATGGAAAAGGAGGGAGGAATTTGAATAATTAATCAAAACCTGTTTAGAAAATTATTACCGAACTCATTCTAGGACCTATTTAACGCTTACATATATTCACGAAACATTGAGGGTACCTTTTATTTTTAAAAAAGGACAGAGCTCTATTTATCAATTTAGGGAATTTGTATAAGGTTTTTCACGACGCACTACCGAGGTCTTTTCCTATATTCAAGTAAAGTGCTTCTTCTCCCAGGAGTAACGCATCAACCCCCAATTGGGAAACAACGAGAAGATCAACTTAAAGCAACAATCTTCACCCAAAAATGGCAGTTTAAATTTAAAACTACTTTAATTTATTATGTTAATTTTATATTAATTATATGATACAATGTAGATTATAAAAATTGGATGTATTAAATGTATATAGTTTTCTCTGATAGGAGAGCCTTTATAGAAATCCGGTATTATGAAAACATTGATTGACTCGATCCCCAATACAATCCAGAGAATCAGGATGGTGGGGTATTTTATAGGATACTAAAGTGTAAATATCAGTTTTTATATTAATTACACCCTTAATTCTTAGAAAATAAATTAACCAGGCAAGAATAGTGTAGATGATAAACATAAAAAATGATATTGCATTGCTTCCATAGAGACCAGTATTTTAATTATCGGATTATTCATTAACATTAACCAATTTCTCACAAAATGTGGTCCGCACAATTTTTGACACTTTAAAACTATCCGACTCTCTATTTCACTAAAGCACAATTGCACCTACACCTTTCATGTTTTGGTCAAAAGAGGCACGGTGCGCGTGTGTCTCGTTCACCAATGGTTCACGGAATTAGCCCGTCGGAACAGGTAATTACAGTAGGCTGAAAAGTTTACAACACACTTATAGAAATACTAATTTACATACTTTTATTTAAGTCATATTAATAAAAATCTATAAAGCACGTGGGTCTTTATGTAATAAATACAATTTTACCATCAGAAATTCAAAATGGTGAACAGGAAAAGCTTTATAATGAAAATAAGGAAATTTATCAACATAAATGTTTAAAACACATTCATATAAATACAGATAAATTGGTTACAACTGCAAAAATTTCTCCTCAAAAGCTAATCTATATTAGTTCCTGAATTCTTTGAGTATTCTAAACTAAATGCAAGCTTTCTTTCGGTATTGTTTAAGGCTACGTAGTCATTCTTTACATTATAGTCGTCGTGCCTTCAAAATCTTCATCATGGGAAAAACCAAACAAATCGGTTAAGATCCTCGTAACTGCATTGTAGGCCTTCATTAGATTAGCCTTAGCTACATAAAGATCTATGTAGAGCTTAAATTGCCTCTAAATTCAGTTGGTATGATAATATGCGACTGCAAGTCTCGCATTTCAATTTATCAGTTGGATCATTCCACTCCTTCGAAAAGTTGCTAGAGAGTTATGTGATAAACTGTAGATAGTTGTGAGTAGGAAAGGCGCGCAAAGAAAAATAAAGAAAATTAGCGATACGAGTTTCGAACGCGCTTCCCGCATCGCTGGAAAGCCTTTAACAGAGTCCTAAACCACTCGGCCATCCTGAGTCCCCCCCAAAAATTCATTCTATCAAACCACTTAAGCCGCTAACCTGAACTTCACGCACGCTACACAAGCCCCATCCTAGAAGCGGAGCTTACTTTGAGGATTGAGGAGAACGGCATCTGGAACTGATATTCGAGGACTAAAGTTCTCCTTTCCCGGCCTTCCTGGTCTGGGCACCATTATAGATAGCATTAAGTAGGAAAGGGGCGCAAAGAAAAATAAAAAAAAATTAGCGATACGAGTTTCGAACGCGCTTCCGGCGTCGCTGGAGACCCGTTAGCAAGAGACCTAAACCCCTCGGCCATCCTGAGTCCCCAAAAAGACTCATTCAAGCAAAAAATTTAAGACACTCTCCTTACTTCTCGCACGCTACAAAACCAGACTATTCTCAGAAAGCTGAGCAAGATCTGGAACCAGATGAGTTGAAATTAGTTAGAATAGAAAAAGTATAACGATCGTCATAACGAACTCTTTACTTGCACTCAAAGAAGGACCCTACTCCTTAGGGAATCTCACTATAAAGCTCGAAAAGTGGTTACAAATAAAGATTTAAATAAAGAGGTTTCCTTTTAGAAACAAATCCTTTTGTCATATGGAACGAATATATAACTTCTCTGTCAAAATTCAATTAGTTGAGTTTGGAGAAAAATTGTGAAGATTACTCTTCAAAGGGTACGATTCTAGTAACCAAATTCAGTTGTGAATCACTTATAGTATAGAGTTATATTTGCTCATCAGGAGTTGAAAGAATGAAGATAGTCGAGGGAAGAATGAACGGCGAAATGTAGATAGGAATTTTAGGAACGAAATTTGTTATGTAATATTGGCTCGCTGAACTTGAAAGCAGGTTAGGATTTCAACAAGACAATGCCCAAAAGCAACCAGCAAATTTAACTAAGAATTGGTTGAATGCAGGTAAAAATAATATAATAGAATAGCTAAGTCAATCTCCTAACCTGAATCCTATCAAAAACCTATGGGAGAATTGAAACTCATATTCCGGCAACGAGATCTACGTAACATAATTAATTTTAAGATAATATGTTTGGACGAATGGAACAAAATAAATCAGCCCGATCACCTGTAAAATGATTGTAAGGGGCTAATCAAAGCACCTAAAAGCATAATTAACAACAAAAGTTATGCAACCGAACACTAAACTATGTTAATATTGATATGTTGTAAACTTTTTGTGTTGTCATTTTCACTATTTTCCCTATAATGTTTTACTACTTCCCTATTTTGCTTTTCTGATTATTGCATTATATGTATTACATAAGGTTCCACGTGCATTGTAAATTTGATTAACCTCCCTAGTATTATAAGGACTCAAAGAAACCTTGAAATGGGCACTTTAAAGTTTATATGAAATCTTACAATGGGTTTACGTCGAACCAAAATAACATAGGATGTAAGAGAATGCGAATGGATAAGGGCGCTTAAAAGGCCACTGTTCCCGTATACTAGTACCTTTTGTTCTGGAAAAGTCCAAATAGACAATGGTTAAAGGTCCATGTATTTTCGCTCACTAAGATGCTGGGATCTGTGCAGGCCATGCAATACTGGAGTTAAAAAAAAATAATAATAACGAGCGCCTAGAGATGCTGCCAGAACCTTTAAAGAAATGAGGTCAGCTCGTAATGAATCCTGGGGATGTTTCAAGCTCGAGACTAAAATCATCTCTCTTCTGAATTTCAATCTTTTGCTCAAAAAGTAATTAGTGAATTGTATAACAGTAAATACCGGCAACATTTTATAATATAGTTTTAAATATATTCAGTTTAGTGAGTTGATTATCATGCTAGCTTTCATTGTTATTTTATATGTTTGTCTTATAATTGTGTTGTATTTAGGCGTTTAACCAATTGTTTTAAGTCCCTCTACTGCTAGTTTAGTTTTCTCTTTAACCTATTCACCTCTATTTTTAGTAACAATGTCTTGTATTGTAGATATTTAGGTGACTGGTGAAGTTAGATATATGTATATCTCAGGTGGGATAAGTTGTTAAATTCGGGTAATCTTTATCATTTTGGTTAGTTTTAAATTTATTTGGGTTCATTTGTTTATTTTCCCTCTTCTGGATATTTTCATGTTCGTGGTCACCTTTCACATACAGAGGGAGCACGATCTCCTCTATAAGTGTCGAGATTGCTTCTATCTATTTCCTTTTGAGATTTTTCTATCAATTTCTCTGCTATTTCCTTTATTATTTTGAGCTGTTTCAATTCAGCTTGTCTTTGATTTTGAGTTGACCTTTCCTTCTTTATTTTTGCTTCTAATTAGTAATTTTGCTTTAGTTTGTATACTTTGTCTTAGACATGGTGTTTCAGGTTGGAAGGAAAGTAATTTCCGATTTTATAGAATTGAATTTTAGATGGTGTTTATTAAAGTAGTTCCCCTTTTATAGTTTAAGAGTGCTACAATGAGTAATTTAAAAAATCTTCTATTACATTACAAAAATTATTGATCATAATCCTCTTCAGTATTCACCCCTATGTCATCTTATCTAAAGATCACATAAAACATGTTTTACTATATTTGCGTAAGAGATGTTTCTTCTGCATACATATTTATCCTGCTGTTCCCTTTTTTTATTTTTAAATATTTTCTTTTTTTCTGAACAATTAATCAACTTCTCGATTATGTTTGTGTACTTGCAGAATGTGTGCCCTCGTGTGTTGCATCAGAACATATTACCTCTCCTTTCTTTGGGCAGTTCAGTGAGGTGTGGTTTTCAAATGCTTAGCAAGTGAATTTGTTGTTCTAGATCCTTTCTTTGACAACAAATGACCTAAAAGCTTTTAGGCCAATTCTTTAGGGTTCCTTTTACTTCCCTTTTGTAGTAATCCGGGGTCAGGCTTTATCAATCCGGATATCCATGTTTCCTTTCACAGTGTTCAATAGAGTTGGTAATACCTGAAAGATAAAAGATTACTACGCTGTAAAAGGGAGGAGCCCTCCTATATATCATTATACTAACTCTCTTACCTTCCGGGATTCGTAGTTTCCTTGGTCACCCTGCCTATTTAGGATGAGCTCTAACAGCAGTCCTCAGTAGGGTTTTGGGTCGTGGCAAATAACCAGCCCCCATTTTTGGCCCCCTGAAGGGGCCTCTTGCAGGAGTTTACTATACCCTATTACCAACTGTAACTCATAATTTGCTGGTGATCAAATTAAGGCGTGCAAGGTTAAAAGAGATTAGCGTTTATCAGTAAATAAAATGTGGAAGAGAGAGCATTCGGAATAAGTAACTCCTCTTCAGGGAGCTGAAAAGCTTAGATATGAATCAGGAGGAATCTCCAATCAGTTATGTGTGTGTATATATTTATTCTTTTTATTCTTCTGTACTTAAATGTGTTGACGAAGTCAAGGAGTCAAAATTTGGATATGCAAAGTTAATGATTAAATATAAATCCGGAGCATATCCAGAGTAATCGCTCTTTGAGTCGTTTATACGACTTAGCTCATTAGAGATAAAGTCAAGTTGAAACGAGGCAAAAGTTTCTGCGACACTTTGTTAGGAAAGGGCTTTAAAATTAAAATCATTGGGGAGGTTTTTATCTTTGCATGCAAATCTCTTCGCCTTTTCAGTTTCTCCTAAGAGTTTTCGTTATAATTATGAAAACTATACTTTTGATCTTTTCCGGTTTTAGTATTTTGTTGACGGATAATGCCACAAGTAGCTTGGCAAAGTAAAGTAGTTTGGCCTCTATTGTGAAGCCATAGATTTTTATATTCATGCTCTTTCGAAGATAGAAGAATCAGAAATGTTTGTAGAAGTTGGAACACCTTTGTGTAGTTACATTTGTGACTTTATTTGCAATACCTTTTTGTGATAATGTGTAATCATAAAATGGTCCCTTATCTGTTATATCGATAGACTGTGTCATCTAGGCGTACATTAGCTAGGTTGTATATATTCAATAGAAAATAATAAATTTGAGATAATTTGTACAGATTTTCAACTTTCTCTTAAACTGTTTTCTTTCATTTCTAAGGTTGCGTGAGCTGTTATGACACATTCTGTTTTATAGGTTGATCCAATCAACTGATTTATGTGATACGTAAAGTGCACACACATATATATATATATATATATATATATATATATATATATATATATATATATATATATATGTGTTGGTAGGCGCATGGAGAAATTTAAAATATAATGGTCTAAACATCTCATTTTGGAAGTACGTTACCCAGTAAGGGGCGCGGTGATTTGCCATCCTGGCCGCCGTGCTGACGGGATCCAGCGATCCGTTCGGCCCCAGCTTAGCCTCTCTTCGTTCCTTCAGATAGCCTGTGTTTCTCCCCTTCTTCGTCACTATTCAAACAACCTCTCCTACAACTTTCTCTGGTCAGTCTCTAATTTCACAGGGTAGATGCTGACCTTCTTCTCAAGCCAACCACCCCGGATTGGGGCTGGGGGGAGAGGGGACATTGTTCCCTAACCCCTGAGCTCCGGTTTGGGATGAGTTTTTTTTAACAACCTGCTTGATCCCCACCCATACCTTCCTCACATCCCCTTTCCTCTCCTCTTCATATTCTATCAATTTTACGCCGTGTCCAAGGTGGAGCCGCCATGCCGATGGACTGCCAGGCCACCAGGCGGGAGGGGTGGTCCCGAATGGCGGCGCCTGGCTCTGCCGGGCTTGTAAGCACCTCTCGCAGTGCGGGCAACTGCGAGAGGTGATGAGCTATTGCGTCCCGTATTAAAAAGAGGGTCACCATGCCCATGTATGACAAAAAAAAAAAAAACCAACCCCTAACTTCCCCAAGAAAATCAATAGAGCCGCCCTCGGGCAGCTCCACCAAGAAAATGGAGGTCCCCCCCCTTGTGCTTGCGCAAGGGACCCTCCATAATTCTTTACCTGGAGAGGAGGATTACTCCTCTCCTACGCCTACGGGTGTAGGGGACTCCCCCTCACCCCCTTCTCTAAAGGTGCTTTCGGGCACCTCCCTATCTCCAGCGGCAGTCCCTCCTTTGCTTTCTAAGGGGACTGCCAAGGCAGCCCATTGCCGACCGCCCCTCGTGCAAGCGGCTCGGTAGGGCAAACCCCCCTAGAGGGGAGAGGGGAGCCAGGCCCCTTCGGTCGCTTCCTTCAAAAGACCTGCTGGCAAGAATTTTAAACCTTGATGGGGTCAAGGCCTGTGCCTCCCCACACAAGACTGGCGACACTGCCAAGGGGACCTGCGATGTCCTGGGAGGGGATGGCCAACTGGAGGCCCCTCATGTGATAGACATGGTCCTTGAGGAGACCCAGCCTCAGATGGTAGGGCCTTCCATGGGGGGGAATCCGGGCTCGGCGCCAAGCACCAAACCTGAATCCGCCCCTATGCAAGGTCCCCCTCAAACGGCCGAGAGCTCCAAGGCAGTAAAATGAGGGAAGGGATCTCCTCCGACAGGTGCCCCTACGACTACCAGGACCTTCCCATTTCGGAAAGAGGACCTGGCTGAGGCCGGCCCTTCTGGCATGGGGGATTCTGCCGGCGGAAGTGAGAAGCGGGTTCATTCCCCGCCCTCCTCTTCTGAAAAGAAAAAGACTAAAAAGACTAAAAAGACGAAGAAGACTCGGGGCTCCTCTACATCCGCGGAGGCTGCGGGGACGGATGGGTCTGCCACCACTTTGGTAGGCGACCAAGCCAAGATCGGCACATCCGGCACCTCTACCCCCTCGTGTGCGGAGCCCCTGACTAAGACTAACACCAAGAATGCACAGGGCGGAGCCTCAATGACATCGGGGCCCCTGATTCAGAGGTTACCTGGCGTTTTCGAGCCCGCTGGCTTCAAACGCTTCCTCGTTATTCGCTCCACTGATGGCACCATGTTGTCCAAGGGCAACATGATCCATCAGTTGAGAGGATTAGCTGGTGCAATTGGTAGAGAGCCGAAGGTAACCCATTTCTCGGACAGGAGCCTTCTGGCGAATGCGGCGAATCCCGCCAAGGCCCAGCGCCCCGTCCGGCCCCAGCTTAGCCTCTCTTCCTTCCTTCAGATAGCCTGTATTCCTATCCTACCTCGTCGCTTTTCATACAACCTCTCCCACAACTTTCTCTGGTCAGCCTATAATTTCACAGGGTAGAAGCTGACCTTCTTCTCAGCCAATCGTCCCGGATCGGGGCTGGGGGGGGAGGGGACAATGTCCCCTAACCCCTGAGCTCCGGTCTGGGGTGGTTGGCTTTTAACAACCTGCTTCATCCCCACCCATACCTTCCTCACATCCCTTTTCCTCTCGTCTTCAAAATCTATCCGTTTTACGCCGTGTTCAAGGTGGAGCCGCCATGCCGAAGGACTGCCAGGCCACCAGGTGGGAGGGGTGGTCCCAAATGGCGGCGCCCGGCTCTGCCGGGCCTGTAAGCACCTCTTGCAGTGTGGGCTACTGCAAGAGGTGGTGAGCGATTGCGTCCCGTAAAACAAATAGGGTTACCATGCCCAATGATGAAACAAAAAAACATCTCCCCTTAATTCCCCCTATAACAACAACGGAGCCGCCCTCGTGCAGCTCCACAGAAAAGATGGAGTTCCCCCCCCCCTGTGCTTGCGCAGGGGACCCTCCATACCTCTTTAACCGGAGAGGAGGCTTACTCCTCTCCTACGCCTACGGGTGTAGGGGACTCCCCCTCACCCCCTTCTCTGGAGGTGCTTTCAGGCACCTCCCTATCTCCAGCGGCAGTCCCTCCTATGCTTTCTAAGGGGACTGCCAAGAAAGCCAGCAGGCAGCCCATTGCCGACCGCCCCTCGTACAAGCGGCTCGGTAGGGCAAACCCCCTTAGGGGGGAGAGGGAAGCCAGGCCCCTTCGGTCGCTTCCCTCAAAAGACCTGCTGGCAAAAATATTAAACCTTGCCGGGGTCAAGGCCTGTGCCTCCCCACTAAAGACTCATGACGCTGCCAAGGGGACCTGCGATGTCCTGGGAGGGGATGGCCAACTGGAGGCCCCTCCTGTGATAGACATGGTCCTTGAGGAAAACCAGCCTCAGACGGTAGGGCCTTCCATGGGGGGGAATCCGGGCTTGGCGCCAAGCACCGAACCCGAATCCGCCCATATGCAAGGTCCTCATCAAACGGCTGTGGATTCTCAGGCAGGACAAGGAGGGGAGGGATCTCCTCCGGATGAATCCCCTGCGCCCACCGGGACCTTCTCCATTTCAGAGAAGGACCTGGCTGAGGCCGGTTTATCTGGCCTGGGGGCTTCTACCGGCGGGGGTGAGAAGCGGGTTCATTCCCCGCCCTCCTCTCAGAAAAAGAAAAAGAAAAAGACAAAAAAGACTCGGGGCTCCTCTCCATCCGCGGGGGCTGAGGGGACGGATGGGTCTGCTGCCACTCTGGCAAGCGACCAAGCCAAGATCGGCACATCCGCCCCCTCTGCCCCCCCGGTTGCGGAGCCCCTGACAAAAAAGACTAATACCAAGAGTGCACAGGGCGGAGCCTCGATGACATCGGGGCCCTTGATTCAGAGGTTACCTGGCGTTTTCGAGCCCGCTGGCTTCAAACGCTTCCTCTTTATTCGCTCCACTGATGGCACCATGTTGTCCAAGGGCAACATGATCCATCAGAGGAGAGGATTAGCTAGTGCAATTGGTAGAGAGCCGAAGGTAACCCGTTTCTCGGATGGGAGCCTTCTGGCGAATGCGGCGAATCCCGCCGAGGTGGCTAAGATTAGTGCTCTTCGGACACTTTATGGCACCCCGGTGAGTGTGAGGCTGCACTCTACCATGAACTTTGTGAAAGGAGTAGTTTATGCAAGGGAACTTGTTGACTACTCGATTGAGGACATCACCTTAGAGCTGGCCGACCATGGGGCGGTCAAGGTCGAACGTGTGATGAGAAAACAGGGAGGGGCCTCGAGACCCACCCCTACACTCTTCGTTACGTTCGACTGTGACAAGCTCCCTGAGTCGGTGCGTGCCGGTTGGTACCGCTACCGCGTGAAGGCATTCTTGCCACTTCCGCGGCGGTGCTATTACTGTCACCGCTTCGGCCTTTCGAATCGCTCATGTAGACGTGCAAAGTCGGGGTCACCCGAAGTCTGTGTAAATTGCTCCAAGGTCGCACACGATAAGTCCAAATCGTGTGTGGCCAAGTGTGTCAATTGCGGAGAGCCGCACCCTGCTTCTTCGAAGCAATGTGGTGCATATCTCCTTGAGAAAGAAATCCTGGCCGTTCAGGCCCAGGATCGACTCTCATTCCGCGAGGAAAAGGACTTGGTCCTGGCGCGCCCGGCTCTGCCTGGGACGTCATATGCCTCAATAGTTAGAAAAGCACCCTCTGCTCCTGGCCCATCCAGGCCAACGAGCACGGTTGTTTCCGCGCCCATTCGGAGCCCTTCTGCGGGCTCTACTACACCCGGGCGCTCCCCTGGTAGAGCTGGCGGCAAAAAGAGTTCACACCGAGCCCCGGCTAATACCAGGGCTCCCCCCTCTTCCCCCAGCGTGACCGTTTCCCGTAAGGCGAAACGGCCACGCGCCTCCACAGAGTCGTTAGACTCACAGGAGGCAACACCCCTGAAGATGGTCGCTAGGCCATCCTCCGGGGTTCCTAAAGCTGTTCCCCGAAAGGAGGACAGCAACAAAGGAGCTTCGGCCCCTTCGCCCACGCCCCGAGGTGGAGCGAGTGGCTCGGAGAAGGTGGTTCCTCGAAAAGAGGGCCCCCCGCCTCCCAAGCCACAACGCCCGCCTAAGGTTTCGAGGCGGAGGGAGGAAAAGACTCGCATGGCGAGCCCAACCTCCCCCAATAAGTCCTCGAAGGCGACAGCGCCTTCAGCGCTTTGTCCGGCCAACAGCGCCTTCAGCGCTTTGTCCTGCCAACAGCGCCCGGGGTTCTGCCCCCGGGAAGCGTACGGCCATTCCCGTGAGGGTCTTCAATTCGAGGAGGGCCCCCGCGTCTCCTCTGAGCTAGGCCTGGAGGGCATATTCCTTCAATGGAATTGCCGTGGACTCCGGGCCAACTGGGAGGAGCTGCGGAGGCTCGTCTCGTCCCGTTCCCCGTTAGCTATTTTTTTGCAGGAGACCATGCTAAGCGCGTGCCCGCTGCCTGCCCTCCCGGGGTATAAGGGTCTTGCGACCCCACCACCGCGGGATGGCCGGGCTGGGGGATGCGCGGTTTACACCCGGCATGATGTCTCCGTTCTTCCTTTCTCTTTAGATAGCTCCTTACAGGCAGTGTCTGTGCAGCTGCACCTGGATAGGAGGAATACTATCATTTCTGCGTACATTCCACCGTCAGCTGACTTCGACGCGGGGGACTTCCGCCGCGTCGTGGCACGGTTGCCGAGGCCCTATCTCTTGCTTGGACATCTGAACGGCAGGCATCCTCTCTGGGGAGATTACTCCATAAATCCCAGGGGACAAGTCCTTGCCGATCTGATCGAAGAGCTTGAGACGGGTGTCCTAAACGTGGATGAGTTTACGCATCACTGTCCGAGAACCGCTTCATTTTCTTACCTTGACCTATCTTTGTGCTCTTCAGATGCACAGCCTGATTTTGATTGGGGGGTGGTCGATGACCTCCATGGTAGTGATCACTTTCCCATTCAAATATCATTTTCAGGGCAACTGCCGCCTGAGAGACCACCTCGGTGGTGCTTGGCGCGGGCGCGGTGGCCTGCATTTCAGGAAATGACTGAATTCTCTATCTCAGTCGAGGAGTTTAGGTCGGTAGATGAGGCCGTTGAGTTCTTCTCCGGCAACCTCATCGCCGTAGGCCTGACTACTATTCCTAGGACGTCTGGCCGTTTTGCACGCCGACCACTCCCATGGTGGTCGGCCGAGTGTGAGACGGCCCTCAAACAGAAGCGTTATGCCTACATGCGCTATAAGCGCCGCCCGAACGATTTCACTGTCGCTGAATTTCGTCGGGCTAGGGCTAGGTTCCGGTATATTTCGAAGCACGCCCGCCGCTCTTCTTGGCGGGCATACGTGTCTTCACTTAACGGGAAGACCCCTTTAGCTGAGGTGTGGAAGCGAGTCAAAAGGATTCGGGGCAAGTTCTCGCAGGACCCCCCTCCCGTTCTCCAGGAGAATGGGACCGCAATCTCGGACCCCGCGTCCGTGGTGGAATCCTTAGCCACCGCTTTTTCCGCATTCTCTAGCCGTGATGGTGCTCCGCCAGCATTCAATGCACGTCGTGATGTCGCGGAAGGCCGCCGGCTGGACTTTACCTGCAGAGGCGGAGAACCCTTCAACGACAAGTTTATTGTGAGTGAGTTGCGTTCCGCTCTCGCTTCGTGCGCGGACACCGCCCATGGTCCGGACGATGTCCCGTACGCCATGCTTCGACACCTGGGTGAGCGAGGCATGGCCTTTCTGTTAGATTTGTTCAACAGGATCTGGGTGGAAGGTCTTCTCCCAGACTCCTGGCGAATCGCTACTGTGCTCGCCTTTCGCAAGCCGGGGAGAGATCACTCTACTCCGACCGGTTTCCGCCCAATCAATCTAACCTCTTGCGTGTGCAAGTTGATGGAGAAATTGGTAAATGTTAGATTAGCCTTTTTCCTGGACAGCCAAGGCCATCTGTCTTCTGCACAGTGCGGCTTCCGTAAGTTCCACTCCACGTCGGATGCTCTGCTCCGACTGGAAAGTGCCGTCTGCGAGGCTTTCCTTCGTAGACAGCACTACGCCACGGTGTTTTTTGATCTGGAGAAGGCCTATGATACCGCATGGCGATACGGTATCATGGAGACTCTCCACACGATGGGGGCGAGGGGACGCCTCCCAATTTTTATATCTGAATTTTTGCGAGATCGTCGATTCCGCGTACGGGTGGGGGGAGCCCTCTCCGGCTTAAAGGAGCAGGAAGAGGGTGTCCCGCAGGGAAGTGTCCTCAGTGTCACACTCTTTGCCCTGAGCATCAACGGCATCACCTCGGTGCTGCCGGAAGATGTTCTCGCTACGCTCTACGTGGACGACCTTTCGATCTCTTTTGGCGCGGCCCAGATGCCAACTCTGGAGCGTCGACTCCAACAGGCATTGAACCGCGTCTCTCGCTATGCCGAAGCGCACAGGTTTCGGTTTTCTTTGGCCAAGACTAAGGTGGTGCACTTCTGCCGCCATCCACGGCTTCACACCGACCCAGATTTGTTTCTTAATGGGGTGCGCCTGGATGTGGTTGAGTCGCACTGTTTCCTTGGTCTTGTATTCGACCGACGCCTCACCTGGGAGGCTCATATTTGCAGCCTTAGGGTCTCTTGTACCTGCGCCATGAACATTCTCCGTTCCGTGACGTTCAGCGCTTGGGGCGCTGATAGGGCTACCGCCTTACTTTTTTATCGATCCTTTGTTCGCTCGAAGCTCGACTACGGATGCGAGTTTTATGCATCCGCAGCCGAGCGTTTATTGCGGAAGGTGGATTCGATCCACCACACTGGCCTTCGCCTTGCGACCGGTGCCTTACGCACTTCCCCCATTGAGAGCCTGTTGGTCGATGCTGGGGAGATGCCACTCGCTCTGCGCCGCGTGCAGTGCATCACTCGCCTGTACGCGCGAGCCCGGCGCCTCCCTCAGTCGCCAACAGCTCTCACTGCATCCGCAGCTGATCTCGATGGTGCCTATGCCGCCGAGAGACGCCAGTCATACCCTAAGCCCTTTGGGTTTAGGGCCAGGAAACTCCTTCGAGAGGTAGATATAGCTCTCGGGCCGGTGGCGCCTCTGGTTCTGCCCAGGACGCCACCCTAGAGGGTACCACATTTGGCTATTTGTCGCCACGCCTCTGCTCCCAAAGCTTGTACTGCGCCGGGAGTATTGCGTTCGACCTTTTTGGAGCACACATCGTGTCACGCTGGCACCGTGCCAGTGTATACGGATGGCTCTAAGTCCCAAGAGGGGGTCGGTTTCCACGCCGTATCCCCTCTGTTTGAAGTCAGCGGGGCTCTACCAGGCGCTGCGTCTGTCTTCACGGCCGAGCTGGTGGCAATACACCACTCGGTACGGGAGATTACGCGACGTGCCCGGTTCGGAGACCGGATTGTGATCTATAGCCACTCACGAAGCGCCCTGAGTGCTCTCGGGGCATTGGAATCTCCGCATCCCCTGGTTCGCGATATCCGTGACGCCACGGTTTTGGCGAGCCGGGCAGATGTCGAGATTATCTTCTGCTGGGTTCCTGGACATGTAGGAATTGCGGGGAATGAGCGCGCCGATGAGGGCGCCAAAGAGTCCGCGAGGACTCTGCGACCGGACCAGCGTTTCGTTCTTCCTCACACCGACTACATGGCAGGAATACGGGCAGCTCTTCGGACTGCTTGGCAAAGAAGATGGGAGACGGTCGAAGGGAACTTAAAGTTGCGTGCCATTGCGCCGCGACTGTTCCCATGGACCTATCCCCCAATGCCGCGGCGGCTTCAGGTTGCTTTCTGTCGTCTCCGAATCGGACACACTCGTGTGACGCATCGCTATCTAATGGAGCGCTCGCCTGCGCCCTATTGCAACGACTGCGTCGTCCCCCAGACTGTTCGGCACATTCTTGTCGAATGTCCCAGTCTGGGTGATCTTCGCGCACGATACCTGTCCCAGTACCGGGATGGGCGGGGTCGCTACCACCTGTCCCTTGTGCTTGGGACAGATTCGTGCACACTGACTTGTGGACTTGTTGACTTCTTGGGGGAGGCCGGCCTTCTCCCTATTATTTAAGCAAGGTTTGTTTGTTTTTTTTGTTGTTTTTTTTTGTAGTTTTTTTGCATTTGTTTTGTTTTTTGTTTGTTTTTTTTTCTTTAGTTGCACGCTCCTGCGCCGGGGGGACCTCTCTCCAACGCACCAGCTTGCTTCCTTTCCCCCTTTTGGGGTGTTGTTTTTTTTTTTCTTTAATTTCATTTTAAAGTAGCCTAGAACTAGGCCAGTTTTAATACGGCGACTAATGCCCAAGTAGGCAGTCGCCAGATGAGCTCTTAAAAAAAAAAAAAAAAAAAATCCCGCCAAGGCGGCCAAGATAAGTAATCTTCGGACACTTCATGGCACCCCGGTGAGTGTGACGCCGCACTCTACCATGGACTTTGTGAAAGGAGTAGTTTATGCGCGGCGGTGCTATTACTGTCAGCGCTTCGGCCATACGAATCGATCATGCAGATGTGCAAAATCGGGGTCACCCGAAGTCTGTGTAAATTGCTCCAAGGTCGCACACGATAAGTCCAAATCGTTTGTGGCCAAGTGTGTCAATTGCGGAGAGCCGCACCCTGCTTCTTCGAAGCAATGTGGTGCATATCTCCTTGAGAAAGAAATCCTGGCCGTTCAGGCCCAGGATCGACTCTCATTCCGCGAGGCTAAGGACTTGGTCCTGGCGCGCCCGGCTCTGCCTGGGACGTCATATGCCTCAATAGTTAGAAAAGCACCCCCTGCTCCAGGCCCATCCAGGCCAACGAGCATGGTTGTTTCCGCGCATATTCGGAGCCCTTCTGTGGGCTCTACTACACCCGGGCGCTCCCCTGGTAAAGCTGGCGGCAAAAAGGGTTCACACCCAGCCCCGGCTAAAACCAGGGCTCCCCCCCTCTTTCCCCAACGTGACCGTTTCCCGTGAGGCGAAACGGCCACGCTCCTCCACCGAGTTGTTAGACTCACAGGAGGCAACACCTTTGAAGATGGTCGCTAGGCCATTTTCCAGGGTTCCTAACGCTGTCCCTCGAAAGGAGGACAGTTACAAAGGAGCTTTGGCTCCTTCGCCCACGACCCGAGGTGGAGCGAGTGGCTAAGAGACGGTGGTTCCTCGAAAAGAGGGCCCCCCGCCTCCTAAGCCGCAACGCCCGCCTAAGGTTTCGAGAAGGAGGGAACCTCCCCCATTAATTCCTCGAAGGCGACAGCACCTTCAGCGCTTTGTCCGGCCAAAAGCGCCCAGGGTTCTGCCCCCGGGAAGCGTACGGCCATTCCCGTGAGGGTCTTCAGTTCGAGGAGGGCCCCCGCGTCTCCTCCGAGCTAGGCCTGGAGGGCATACTCCTTCAATGGAATTGCCGTGGACTCCGGGCCAACTAGGAGGAGCTGCGGAGGCTCGTCTCGTCCCGTTCCCCGTTAGAAATTATTTAGCAGGAGACCATGCTAGGCGCGTGCCCCCTGCCTGCATTCCCGGGGTATAAGGGTCTTGCGACCCTACCACGGCGGAATGGCCGTGCTGGGAAATGCGCGGTTTACACCCGGCATGATGTCTCCGTTCTTCCTTTCTCTTTAGATACCTCCCCTCAGGCAGTGGCTGTGCAGCTGCACCTGGATAGGAGGTATACTATCATTTCTGCGTACATTCCGCCGTCAGCTGACTTCGACGCGGGGGACTTCCACTGGGTCGTGGCACGGTTGCCAAGGCCCTATCTCTTGCTTGGAGATCTGAACGGCAGGCATCCTCTCTGGGGAGATTACTCCATAAATCCCAGGGGACAAGTCCTTGCCGATCTGATCGAAGAGCTGGAGATGGGTGTCCTAAACGTGGATGAGTTTACGCATCACTGTCCCAGAACCGCTTCATTTTCTTGCCTTGACCTATCTTTGTGCTCTTCGGATGCACAGCCTGATTTTGATTGGGGGGTGGTCGATGACCTCCATGGTAGTGATCACTTTCCCAGTCAAATATCATTTTGAAAGCAACTGCCGCCTGAGAGACCACCTCGGTGGTGCTTGGCGCGGGCGCGGTGGCCTGCATTTCAGGAAATGACTGAATTCTCTATCTCAGTCGAGGAGTTTAGGTCGGTAAATGAGGCCGTTGAGTTCTTCTCCGGCAACCTCATCGCCATGGGCCTGACTAGTATTCCTAGGACGTCTGGCCGTTTTGCACGCCGACCACTCCCATGGTGGTCGGCCGAGTGTGAGACGGCCCTCAAACAGAAGCGTTATGCCTACATGCGCTATAAGCGCCACCCGAACGATTTCACTGTCGCTGAATTTCGTCGGGCTAGGGCTAGGTTCTGGTATATTTCGAAACACGCCCGCCGCTCTTCTTGGCGGGCATACGTGTCTTCACTTAACGGGAAGACCCCTTTAGCTGAGTTGTGGAAGAGAGTCAAAAGGATTCGGGGCAAGTTCTGGCAGGACCCCCCTCACGTTCTCCAGGAGAATGGGACCGCAATCTCGGACCCCGCGTCCGTGGTGGAATCCTTAGCCACCGCTTTTTCCGAATTTTCTAGCCGTGATCCTGCTCCGCCAGCATTCAATGCACGTCATGATGTCGCGGAAGGCCGCCGGCTGGACTTTACCTGCAGAGGCGGAGAACCCTTCAACGACAAGTTTACTGTGAGTGAGTTGCGCTCTGCCCGCGCTTCGTGCGCGGACACCGCCCATGGTCCGGACGATGTCCCGTAAGCCATGCTTAGACACCTGGGTGAGCGAGGTATGGCCTTTCTGTTAGATTTGTTCAACAGGATCTGGGTGGAAGGTCTTCTCCCAGACTCCTGGCGAATCGCTACTGTGCTCGCCTTTCGCAAACCGGGGAGAGATCACTCTACTCCGACCGGTTTCCGCCCAATCTCTCTAACCTCTTGCGTGTGCAAGTTGATGGAGAAATTGGTAAATGTTAGATTAGCCTTTTTCCTGGACAGCCGAGGCCATCTGTCTTCCGCACAGTGCGGCTTCCGCAAGTTCCACTCCCCATCGGATGCTCTGCTCCGACCAGGAAAATGCCGTCTGCGAGGCTTTCCTTCGTAGACAGCATTACGCCACGGTCTTATTCGATCTGGAGAAGGCCTATGATACCGCATGGTGATACGGTATCATGGAGACTCTCCACACGATGGGGGCGAGGGGACGTCTCCAAATGTTTATATCTGAATTTTTGCGAGATCGTCGATTCCGCGTACGGGTGGGGGGAACCCTTTCTGCCCCTAAGGAGCAGGAAGAGGGTGTCCCGCAGGGAAGTGTCCTCAGTGTCACACTCTTTGCCCTGAGCATCAAAGGCATCACCTAGGTGCTGCCAGAACATGTTCTCGCTACGCTCTACGTGGACGACCTTTCGATCTCTTTTGGCGCGGCCCAGATGCCAACTCTGGAGCGTCGACTCCAACAGGCATTGAACCGCGTCTCTCGCTATGCCGAAGCGCACAGGTTTCGGTTTTCTTTGGCCAAGACTAAGGTGGTGCACTTCTGCCGCCATCCACGGCTTCACCCTGACCCAGATTTGTTTCTTAAGGGGGAACGCCTGGATGTGGTTGAGTCGCACCGTTTCCTTGGTCTTGTATTCGACCGACGCCTCACCTGGGAGGCTCATATTCGCAGCCTTAGGGTCTCTTGTACCCGCGCCATGGACGTTCTCCGTTCCGTGACGTTCAGCGCTTGGGGCGCTGATAGGGCTACCGCCTTACTTTTTTATCGATCCTTTGTTCGCTCGAAGCTCGACTACGGATGCGAGTTTTATGCATCCGCAGCCGAGCGTTTATTGCGGAAGGTGGATTCAATCCACCACACCGGCCTTCGCCTTGCGACCGGTGCCTTCCGCACTTCCCCCATTGAGAGCCTGTTGGTCGATGCTGGGGAGATGCCACTCGCTCTGCGCCGCGTGCAGTGCATCACTCGCCTGTATGCGCGAGCCCGGCGCCTCCCTCAGTCGCCAACAGCTCTCACTGCATCCGCAGCTGATCTCGATGGTGCCTATGCCGCCGAGAGACGCCAGTCATACCCTAAGCCCTTTGGGTTTAGGGCCAGGAAACTCCTTCGAGAGGTAGATATAGCTCTCGGGCCGGTGGCGCCCCTGGTTCTGCCCAAGACGCCACCCTGGAGGGTACCACATTTGGCTATTTGTCGCCACGCCTCTGCTCCCAAAGCTTGTACTGCGCCGGGAGTATTGCGTTTGACCTTTTTGGAGCACACATCGTGTCACGCTGGTACCGTGCCAGTGTATACGGATGGCTCCAAGTCCCAGGAGGGGGGAGGCTTCCACGCCGTATCCCCTCTGTTTGAAGTCAGCGGGGATCTACCAGGCGCTGCGTCTGTCTTCACGGCCGAGCTGGTGGCAATACACCACTCGGTACGGGAGATTACGCGACGTGCCCGGTTCGGAGACCGGATTGTGATCTATAGCGACTCACGAAGCGCCCTGAGTGCTCTCGGGGCATTGGAATCTCCGCATCCCCTGGTTCGCGATATCCGTGACGCCACGGTTTTGGCGAGCCGGGCAGATGTCGAGATTATCTTCTGCTGGGTTCCTGGACATGTAGAAATTGCGGGTTATGAGCGCGCCGATGAGGGTGCCAAAGAGTCCGCGAGGACTCTGCGACCGGACCAGCGTTTCGCTCTTCCTCACACCGACTACATGGCAGGAATACGGGCAGCTCTTAGGACTGCTTGGCAAAGAAGATGGGAGACGGTCGAGGGGAACATAAAGTTGCGTGCCATTGCGCCGCGACTGTTCCCATGGACCTATCCCCCAATGCCGCGGCGGCTTCAGGTTGCTTTCTGTCGTCTCCGAATCGGACACACTCGTGTGACGCATCGCTATCTGATGGAGCGCTCGCCTGCGCCCTTTTGCAACGACTGCGTCGTCCCCCAGACTGTTCGGCACATTCTCGTCGAATGTCCCAGTCTGGGTGATCTTCGCGCACGATACCTGTCCCAGTACCGGGATGGGCGGGGTCGCTACCGCCTGTCCCTTGTGCTCGGGACAGATTCATGCACACTGACTTGTGGACTTGTTGACTTCTTGGGGTAGGCCGGCCTTCTCCCTATTATTTAAGCAAGGTTTGTTTGTTTTGTTTTTTGTTGTTGTTTTTTGTTGTTTTTTTGCAATTTTTGTTTTTTGTTTTTGTTTTTTTCTTTAGTTGCACGCTCCTGCGCCGGGGGGACCTCTCCCCGACGCACCAGCTTGCTTCCTTTCCCCCTTTTGGGGTTTTTTTTTTTTTTTTTTTCTCTTTAATTTCATTTTAAAGTAGCCTAGAACTAGGCCAGTTTTAAAAGGGCGACTAATGCCCAAGTAGGCAGTCGCCAGATGAGCTCTTAAAAAAAAAATAAAAAAAAAAAATGGAGGGGGGAGCTCTTTCCGGCCCAAAGGAGCAGGAAGAGGGTGTTCCGCAGGGAAGTGTCCTCAGTGTCACACTCTTTGCCCTGAGCATCAACGGCGTCACCTCGGTGCTGCCGGAAGATGTTCTCGCTACGCTCTACCTGGACGACCTTTCGATATCTTTTGGTGCGGCCCAGATGCCAACTTTGGAGCATCGACTCCAACAGGCATTGAACAGCGTCTCTTGCTATGCCGAAGCGCACAGGTTTCGGTTTTCTTTTGCCAAGACTAAGGTGGTGCACTTCTGCCGCCATCCACGGCTTCACCCCGACTTAGATTTGTTTCTTAATAGTGTGCGCCTGGATGTGGTGGAGTCGCACCGTTTTCTTTGTCTTGTATTCGACCGACGCCTCACCTGGGAGGCTCATATTCGCAGCCTTAGGGTCTCTTGTACCCGCGCCATGGACATTCTTCGTTCCGTGACGTTCAGCGCTTGGGGGGCTGATAGGGCTACTGCCCTACTTTTTTATCGATCCTTTGTTCGTTCGAAGCTCGACTACGGATGTGAAATTTATGCATCCGCAGCCGAGCGTTTATTGCGAAAGGTGGATTCAATCCACCACACCGGCCTTCGCCTTGCGACCGGTGCCTTCCGCACTTCCCCCATTGAGAGCCTGTTGGTCGATGCTGGGGAGATGCCACTCGCTCTGCGCCGCGTGCAGTGCATCACTCGCCTGTACGCGCGAGCCCGGCGCCTCCCTCAGTCGCCAACAGCTCTCACTGCATCCGCAGCTGATCTCGATGGTGCCTATGCCGCAGAGAGACGACAGTCATACCATAAGCCCTTTGGGTTTAGGGCCAGGAAACTCCTTCGAGAGGTAGATATAGCTCTCAGGCCGGTGGCACCCCTGGTTCTGCCCAGGACGCCACCCTGGAGGGTACCACATTTGGCTATTTGTCGCCACGCCTCTGCTCCCAAAGCTTGTACTGCGCCGCTGGGAGTATTGCGTTCGACCTTTTTGGAGCACACATCGTGTCACGCTGGAACCGTGCCAGTGTGTACGAATGGCTCAAAGTCCCAAGAGGCGGTCGGCTTCCACGCCGTATCCCCTCTGTTTGAAGTCAGCGGGGCTCTACCAGGCACTGCGTCTGTCTTCACGGCCGAGCTGGTGGCAATACACCACTCGGTACGGAAGATTACGCGACGTGCCCGGTTCGGAGACCGGATTGTGATCTATAGCGACTCACAAAGCGCCCTGAGTGCTCTCGGGGCATTGGAATCTCCGCATTCCCTGGTTCGCGAAATCCGTGACGCCACGGTCTTAGGCGAGCCGGGCAGATGTCGAGATTATCTTCTGCTGGGTTGCTGGACATGTAGGAATTGCGGGGAATAAGCGCGCCGATGAGGGCACCAAAGAGTCCGCAAGGACTCTGCGACCGGACCAGCGTTTCGCTCTTCCTCAAACTGACTACATGGCAGGAATACGGGCAGCTCTTCGAACTTCTTGGCAAAGAAGATGGGAGATGGTCAAAGGGAACTTAAAGTTGCGTGCCATTGCGCCGCGACTGTTCCCATGGACCTATCCCCCAATGCCGCGGCGGCTTCAGGTTGCTTTCTGTCGTCTCCAAATCGGCCACACTCGTGTGACGCATCGCTATTTGATGGAGCGCTCGTCTTCGCCCTATTGCAACGACTGCGTCGTCCCCCAGACTGTTCGGCACATTCTTGTCGAATGTCCCAGTCTGGGTGATCTTCGCGCACGACACCTGTCCCGGTACCGGGATGGGCGGGGTCGCTACCGCCTGTCCTTTGTACTCGGGACGAGTGCGTGTACTTTGACTGGAGGACTTATTGACTTTTGGGGGGAGGCCAGCCTTCTCCCTATTATTTAAGCAAGGTTTGTTGTTTTGTTTTGTTATTTTTCATTTGTTTTTTTTTTGTTTTTTCCTTTAGTTTCACGCTCCGGCGCCGGGGGGACCTCTTCCCGACGCACCAGCTTGCTTCCTTTCCCCCTTATGTGGTGTAGTTTTTTTTTCCCTTTAATTTTATTTTAAAGTACCCTAGAACTAGACCAGTTTTAATACGGCGACTAATGCCCAAGTAGGCAGTCGCCAGATGAGATCTTAAAAAAAAAAAAAAAAAAAAAATGGAATTACGTTAATACGAATTTGGGGCCAACGTATTCCTAGAGACAAATGTTATAGAGCGAACATTTTCTCAAGGATAGAGTTTAAACGGGTGCTAGAAATTTTATATTCCAACTATCGTTTCGAGATTGTAAAAAAAGTTTTGTACGTTGTGCTCTTATTCTCCCAATTAGTTCACACTCATAGTGGTGAAATTTTGGTCAGTTAAAAGTTTCAGGTGATGTTTGTTTCCTCTATCTCTTTAAAGTCGATGCGTGGGTAAGGAGTTGCTTCAAAGTCCTATTCCTTTTTTTTATAATACGCTGTGTATGTGAAAATGTGAAGATTATGGCGGGAGTGAGGTAATAGTGCATTGCTGAAGGGCCCATTTCAACCCAAACTCTAGGACGATGTCTCCCTAATGCTCATGACTAGATGTCGTAGAATAAGCTCCCGACGATATACTATATATAACTATTCGTTGAGGCGGATTATTTTATATTTCGAGTGGAGAGGCCTTTTTATTTTCAATATACTTAAAAAGTGGAACGGAGAACAAGGATACATTATGGCTACCATTAATAAAATAGTTTTATTAATTAAACTATCAACAACACACGAAAAAATGTTTACATAAACGGGGATTAAAATGGGAGAAACGCAGGAAATGAAAAAGGTCATGGAAATATTTGACTAATCTGAGGATTAAGATTTGGAGAGACTGAAAACGGCGAACAAACAAAAAGGAGGAATGGTTCGCTAAACCGTTTAAAGCACAGAGTTGTGTTGACAAATGGTTAAATGATTAAAGGTGATGCTTAGCTTACGTAAATACAATGTTGTCGTGCAGAGGAAGTCGATGGGAAGGAATCTTCCGTGCAACTGGCGATTTCCAGGAGAAGGGGTTCTTCGGGGGGTTGTCCTTAACGAGGGGGGGAGGACTGTCTTCGAGGAGTGGGAGCGGAATGGGTCTCGGAAGTACGAACGATCCTTGTGACACGATATCGGAGATGTTGTAGATGAACAATGGAGGTTATTGTTGTAACCAAGCGTTCTTTTGAAGAACGTTAAAAAGGGGGAATTAAATTATCCTGTCGTGATGTCTTGGGAAAGAGAACCGTTTCTTGACGAACGGGCTTGAAGAACAATGGTTGTTTTAATATTGTTCTCTTTCTGAACAGCAGGGGGGGTGCGAGCCGTGTTTCTTGTCGAACGGGCTCAAAGAACAATTGCTGTTCTAATGTTGTTCTCTTTCTGGACAACAGGGGGGCCTTGTTGACTTGGCGTCTCGAAGGGCACGAACCTTGGCACTCAAGGTATATTTCCCTCTTCTGTACAATAAGGGGTTTCTCGGTAGAGTTCCTAGGTGCACAAGCGAGAACGGATCGGCTTGATGCCTCGTGAAGATAATCTGGATCTGCTTCAATTGGGAAAAGCTATGGTATAAATAGCCCGAGCCATCCCCATGGCGTAGGGGACAATTGGGTCGGAGACTTCGAGGGAACGTCCCAGTGGCGCCTGGGAAAATATCTTATCTGCCCATAAGCCTAATTCAATCTAGCGAGATCAAGGCATGGAGGCGAAACGGGGGCATGAACCTCCTTGATTAAACATTGGCTATGATGGGCGAAAACGCGCCTTCTGCTTCCTCTCTCTGGAAACACGTGGGTAAGCATGTGTGTTAACGTGTGATAGAGGCTGAATCAAAGTGGCCTCAGACCGTTCTATTACACCCTTTCATTCCAGGGGAAGTTGTCACTTCGAAAAAAAAGTGAGAAGGGACAACCATAGAGTTCCGTTTTGGAGAGCTCACTTTCTTGCATTACCTCAATACATATGATTATGTTGATCATTTGATAATAGGGGAAACTAACCTTTAATACAAACTTAACCATAAAAGAGACATGGAGGAACAATAAAATAATATAAAATTAGTACATATGGGACAAAAGATTTCATACGTAAATTAATGGGTACAATTATATGAACATACAAAAAAAAAAAATTAGCTTTTGAGCCACAAAATTCAGACATTTACATTAACTAATTATATTAAGTCGTACAAGACTGTATATACATACATGGGAATCCTAATCCTACGAATTACAAATTAATCTACACTACTTGGTAACGCATTCCTACTGAGTGCATTAGCGACCTGATTATCGGAACCTTTTATGTATTTTATCTTAAATTAGTACTCTTGCAAGAGTAGACTCCAGCGCATAATTCGGCCGTTGGAGTGTCGTACATTCCGAATATAGGTCAACGGGCGGTGGTCAGTTCCTATCTGAAATTCTTTTCCTATCAAATACATCTTAAGCTTGTCAATAACCCAAATAATAGCTAGAGCTTCCTTCTCTATAGTGTTATATCTCTTTTCACGAGGTAATAACTGGCAACTAGCATATGCAACTAGATGGCTCGTTCCGTCATCCTCATATTGACGGTAACACCTCCAATGCCCTCGTTGCTCGCGTTGGTCTTAATCCCAAAGGATTTTTCCGGGTTGGGCAACTTCAAAATGGGGGCAGAAATGAGCTTCTGTTCATCTGGTTAAAATGAGAAACAGCGACATCATTCCAACGTAGTCGATTGGGGAAATTCTTTTTTAAAAGGGTGCTGAGGGGCGCCAAAATTGCAGCGAAATTCGGGACAAATCGCCGATAGTATAAAGCTGATACTAGGAATGATCTTAATTGCTTCTTAGTATTCGGGAGGGGCATGTCGGCGATCGCCTTAATCTTGTACTGCTGTGGACCTAGCTGGCTTTGTCCTATTTTAAAACCCAAGTATTTTATGCTTTCATGGGCAAAATTGCATTTGCTGGGACCAATGGTGAGGCCATTTTCGCGCAATCGCTCAAAGAGAGCTAATAGGGTGGTTAGATGATGACTCCATTTACGAATAGCGACGTAGACGTTATCGAAGTAAAAAGAGACATTCGGAAGTCCATCTAACAACCTTCTCATGAGACAGTTATAGTTACTTCAAGCGGTCACGACGCCAAAAGGAAGGCGCTTAAATTGCATTAGGCCTTTCTCAGTTGCAAAGGCGGTATATGCTTTCACATCGGGCCAGAGGGGAATTTTGTAATACGCCTTACACAAATCAAGTTCTGAGATAAACTTAGCGTCTTCAAAAAAGTGGAGGTTTTGATCTACCAACGGGATGGGCTCGGCGTCAAACACAGATACCGAATTTAACTTCGGGAAGTCGATGCACATCCGATAAGAGCCATCAGGTTTCTTGACCATGACGATTGGGAAACAATAAGTAGAGATGGGAAGTTCTATTATATCTAAACTAATCAAGTTATCGACTTTGGCGTTAAAAGCTTGGTGTAAATGAATCGGCATGGGTTAGGGTTTCAAACGGACAGGTTCTAAGGTCCTTAATTTAATATCATGCTCGAAACTAGTAGCGCATCCAGGTTTTTCTGAAATAACGTCGTCGAACTGACATAATAATTCTTGTAGCTGACTCTTTTGATTGGGTTTCAGCTGCGCATCGATAACCAGGTCAGAGAGTTAAAAAAACTCTCCTGCAGGGAAGGAAGAGGGTAATCAGCATCAGGTTGGGTGCACACTGTCTGTATGACATTAAGGGATTCCGCGGGGTAATCCTCTTCAAGCGCCGATGTTTAAAACGTATCTCCATGGGCGCGTCGGTGGTACTTTTTCAACAAGTTAACGTGGTAGAGCTTATCGCCTGCTGGGGTACCACTGAGGTAATCTATCCGGCCTCGTACGTCGCGGACCGAGTACGGACCTTTCCATTGGATCAGTATCTTATTACTCGCTGTGGGAAGGGCAGGAGTACTTCATCACCGGGCTTAAATTACCGATCTTCGGACCTGACATCAAAATAGGCTTTATATTTTTCCAAATTGACATCAGCATTTTCATTGGCGATGTTCGCGCATTTCTTGAACCTTTGGCGTAGATCCAAGACATAGGCGTAGAATGACTGAAGTTCTTGGTCCAGTTGGAACTTGATTAGCAACTCCTTTAAAATGCTGAGTGGTCCCCGTACATTACGCCCATAAAGAAGCTCGAACGGGGCGATGCCTGATGTACGGTGAGGAATTTCTCGATAGGCTAATAGGGCGCCCGGGGGATATCGGTGCCATTCGCGGGGCTGCTCGGCACAAATCTTCTTAATAATGGATATTAAATTTCCATTTAATTTTTCGCACATTCCGTTTGTTTGTGGTCGGAAGGAGGTGGTAAAAAGGGGCTTTAACAAGAGCAGCTTTCCTACGTACTACATCAACTCGGAGGTGAATTGCGGTCCTCTGTCTGGGCGTATTTCTTTGGGGACGCCTACCCTTGAAAGGATGGAAATGAGGGCCTCAGGGCAAGAAATACTATTGATTTGGCGAGGGGGGACAGCCTCGGGGAAACGGCTAGCAAAGTCAACTAAGGTAAAATTATAGCTGTGCCCTTCGCTCGAAGGGGGGTGGATAGGGCCAACCAGGTTGATGGCTACTCTGGAGAAGGGTTCAGTTATAACTGGTCCCCTTTGTAAGGAAGCAGGTTTGACCCGCCCCTTAGCGTACGTCTTCTGACACACATCTCACGATCGACAATGCTTTAAGATGTCAGCTGCAGCACCCGGCCAGTAAAAATATTTAAAAATACGCTGACCCGTTTTACTATGATTAGAAATGATGCTGTAATGAGCTATCTTTAGTACTATAGGTACATGGGATCGTGGAAGGCATAAGACAGTTATAACAGCGTTATTACTGTCCTCGGCGGATCGGCAAAGTAGACGCCCTTGCTCCAGGTACATTATTACTTTGGGTCCACGGACAGTCTCCGTGTCCTTTTTGGGGGCATTTTCCCATAAGGGTGTTAGTGTTTCACACGGCTTTTGTGCGCACCTAAAGTCCTGGTTAAGGATCTCCTAGAAATCGGATGGTACTGGGGTTCTGAGGGGAACGGACTCCTGGGCTTCCTTCTTAGTTCGGCCTCGAATAAGGGCGGCCTGGGACACAGGGTCAGAGCTTACTTGAGGGCTCTGTCCTATAAGTACGGAACAAAATTTTATGGGTGGTGAAATGACTTCAGCACAGCCATCATAATACTGGCAGTGCAGGTAACATCTAACGACGGGTAATCGGTTCGCCCGCCCCAAGGTAGTCATGTACCACCCCTAATTTTTCGTAGTTAGGTTCCACTCGGGGGGAGGAGCTCGTCGGACCCGATGAAACACGTGCACCCTGTGTCCCTGACGAGAGTAGATACATGGCAGCCGTTTACGCTGCCCTCCTCAAATTTCAAGGTTCATGCCCCTGGGACATTCCCTCGAAGTCTCCGACCCAATTGTCCCCTACGCTATGGGGATGGCTCCTGCTATTCATACCATAGCTTTTCCCAATTAAAGCAGATCCAGATTAACTTCGCGAGGCATCAAGCCGATCTGGTCTTCCTTGTGCACCTAGGAACTCTACCGAGAAACCCCTTATTGTCCAGAAGAGCGCAATATCCCTTGACTGACAAGGTTCGTGCCCTTCGAAACGCCAAGTCAACAAGGCCCCCCTGTTGTTCAGAAAGAGAACAACATTAGAACAGCAATTGTTCTTTGACCCCGTTCGACAAGAAACGGTTTTTACCCCCCCCCCCCTGTTGTTTAGAAAGAGAACAAAATTGGAACAACCATTGTTCTTCAAGCCCGTTCGTCAAGAAATGGTTCTCGTTCCCAAGACATCACGTCAGGATAATTTAATTCCCCCTTTTTAACGTTCTTCAAGAGAACGCTTGGTTACAACAATAACCTCCATTTTTCATCTAGAAAATCTCCGATATCCTCCAACAAGGATCGCTCGTACTTCCGAGCCCCACTTCGCTCCCACTCTTCGAAGAAAGTCCTCCTCCCTCGTTAAGGACTACCCCCCGAAGAACCCCTTTTCCTGGAAATCGCCAGTTGGAGGAAGATTCCTTCCCATCGACTTCCTCTGCACGACAACATTGTATTTACGTAAGCTAAGCATCACCTTTAATCATTTAACCTTTTTTCAACACAACTCTGTGCTTTAAACAGTTTCGCGAACCATTCCTCTTTTTTGTTTGTTTGCCGTTTTAAATCTCTCCAAATCTTAATCCTCAGATTAGTCAGATATTCCATGAACTCTTTCATTTCCTGTGTTTCTCCCATTTTAATTCCCGTTTATGTAAACATTTTTTCGTGTGCTGTTGATAGTTTAATTAATTAAACTCTATTTTATTAATGGTAGCCATATTATTAAACCTTGTGCCCCGTTTCACTTAAGTATCTTAAAGATAAATAAGCCTCTCAAGCCCCCCCCCCTTTTGAACTAGCCTCGTTCAATCAGATTACCACGCACTCGAAATATAGAATAATCCATCTCAACGAATAGTTATATATAGTATATCGGCGAGAGCCTATTCTACGACATATATATATATATATATATATATATATATATATATATATATATATATATATATATATATATATATATATATTATTTAAATTTTGTGTCATGTGTGGGGTGTGGGGTTTAACGCTACATCTTTGCAACCACTGGTCTCAGTCGAGTGAAGCATAGTGTTATTCGTTATAAGAATAGAGTATAGTAATTCAATTTTATTTTAACGTTTGCTATCCCCTTTTTGAAACTTAAGAAGCTTGAGTAGCTCAAGGAACTGTTATAATAATTTGTTCGGGTGTTTTTTTGTGTTTTTTAAGTCATTGGTTATCTAGGTCGAGAAACCAATCACGAATATCTTAGTGCCCATATTTAGGTAGGTCAATTCTCTCCGTGGCATAATTCTTATCGCAGGGAATTAAGTTTGTTGACTGTTGCCCCCCCAAGTGCAAATATGACTCAGTTTGAAATCTTTAAAGCGCAAGGAGAATCAATGGGACTTTCCGGAAGAGAATTGATTGAGTACGTTCAAGAGGAACAACGGACAGAAAGAGAAAGGTTAAGAGAAGAAAGGGAAAGTGAAGGAGAAATCCAACGAGAAAAAAGAGAAAGAGAAAAGTTAACAGAAGAAAGGCAAAGAGAAGGATAAATCTAACGAGAAGAAAAAGAGGAACAAAAAAGACAAGCTCAGCTTCACCATGGGCTTGAAATGGCACGCGTACAGGCTGAAATACAATCAGAGAGTTTACGTTCCAAAGGCCCACCCAATCTCCCACTTAAGCATCCCAATTTCAGGGATGGAGAGGATTTCGGAGCATTTCTATCACACTTCAAAAAGATCCTAAAAATCAATAACCTGGATTTGGAAGCCGAAGGCGGAGTAAGATTACTTCTGCTCTTAAATTCTAAAATGCGCGACATTTTCATTTCATTACCATCTGAGTGTACAATTGAATACAGCACCTTAAAAGCTCAGTTATTATCCGCTCATAATATGACTCCCGATTTCTACCGACAAGAATTTCGAAGAGGTCGTATTAAACCCGGACAGACGTTCCGTCAATTCGGATACATTCTTCAGAGGAACTTTAAATTCTGGTTAGAATCCTCAAAGGTTGATCCTAACTACGAGTCCTTAACAGAATTCATGTTGCGGGTTCAATTTTCGGCGTCTCTTCCGACGGAGATCCACGCGTTCGTCAAGAATCGTCGGTGCTAGACCTTTAAAGAGTGTAACGAAGAAGCAGATGTCTATGCCGCAAGCCATAATTTATACCCCAAGGAGAATCGAACTTCTTACCAATCTCCCTACCAGGAAAGAAAAAAGGATTCGCGCCCCTTCCCAGGAAAGCCAACGAAGTTTCCGGTTCCCGTCAAACCCCAAAACTTCTTACCCCCAAGCCAACAATGGTACTTCAAACCTCTTGTTAAGATTTCACCACCATCACTCTTCCCGAAGTGAACAATCATATGCTTGTCCTGCGGTGAAGAAAACCACATGAGCTGGAATTGCCCCCCAAATTCTAGGCTTAAAAGCGGACCAGCCCACCAAGTTCACCAGATTAATTCCACCCCGGCTTGCCCGGTGGTGCAGACCCAAGCATCAACTTCTCCCCCTCCGTCAAGCCACTAGGTAAATTTTATTTTTTATAAATGTTGCCTGGGAACTTTGAAATTTGAGGAGGGCAGCGTAAACGGCTGCCATGTATCTACTCTCATCAGGGACACAGGGTGCACGTGTTTCATCGTGTCCGACGAGCTCCTCCCCCCGAGTGGAACCTAACCACGAAAAATTTGCGGTGGTACATGACTACCTTGGGGCGGGCGAACCGATTACCCGTCGTTAGATGTTACCTGCAGTGCCAGTATTATGATGGCTGGACTAAAGTCATTTTACCACCCATAAAATTTTGTTCCGTACTTATAGGACAGAGCCCTCAAGTAAGCTCTGTCCCTGTGTCCCAGGCCGCCCTTATTCGAGGCCGAACTAAGAAGGAAGCCCAGGAGTCCGTTCCCCTCAGAACCCCAGTACCGTCGGATTTCTAGGAGATCCTTAACCAGGACTTTAGGTGCGCAAAAAAGGCGTGTAAAACACTAACACCCTTATGGGATAATGCCCAAAAAAAGGACACGGAGACTGTTCTTGGACCCAAAGTAATAAGGTACCTGGAGCAAGGGCGTCTACTTTACCGATCCGCCGAGGACAGTAATAACGCTGTTATAACTGTCTTATGCCTTCCACGATCCCATGTACCTATAGTACTAAAGATAGCTCATTACAGCATCTTTTCTAATCATAGTAAAACGGGTCAGCGTATTTTTAAATATTTTTACTGGCCGGGTGCTGCAGCTGACATCTTAAAGCATTGTCGATCGTGAGATGTGTGTCAGAAGACGTACGCTAAGGGGCGGGTCAAACCTGCTCCCTTGCAAAGGGGACCAGTCATAACTGAACCCTTCTCCAGAGTAGCCATCAACCTGGTTGGCCCTATCGACCGCCCTTCGAGCGAAGGGCACAGCTATAATTTTACCTTAGTTGACTTTGCTAGCCGTTTCCCCGAGGCTGTCCCCCCTCACCAAATCAATAGTATTTCTTGCCCTGAGGCCCTCATTTCCATCCTTTCAAGGGTAGGCGTCCCCAAAGAAATACGCCCAGACAGAGGACCGCAATTCACCTCCGAGTTGATGTAGTACGTAGGAAAGCTGCTCTTGGTAAAGCCCCTTTTTACCACCTCCTTCCAACCACAGACAAACGGAATGGGCGAAAAATTAAATGAAAATTTAATATCCATTATTAAGAAGATTTGTGCCGAGCAGCCCCGCGAATGGCACCGATATCTCCCGGGCGCCCTATTAGCCATCGAGAAATTCCTCACCGTACATCAGGCATCGCCACGTTCGAGCTTCTTTATGGGCGTAATGTACGGGGACCACTCAGCATTTTAAAGGAGTTGCTAATCAAGTTCCAACTGGACCAAGAACTTCAGTCATTCTACGCCTATGTCTTGGATCTACGCCAGAGGTTCAAGAAATGCGTGAACATCGCCAATGAAAATGCTGATGTCAATTTGGAAAAATATAAAACCTATTTTGATGTCAGGTTCGAAGATCGGTAATTTAAGCCCGGTGATGAAGTACTCCTGCCCTTCCCACAGCGAGTAATAAGATACTGATCCAATGGAAAGGTCCGTACTCGGTCCGCGACGTACGAGGCCGGATAGATTACCTCAGTGGTACCCCAGCAGGCGATAAGCTCTACCACGTTAACTTGTTGAAAAAGTACCACCGACGCGCCCATGGAGATACGTTTTAAACATCGGCGCTTGAAGAGGATTACCCCGCGGAATCCCTTAATGTCATACAGACAGTGTGCACCCAACCTGATGCTGATTACCCTCTTCCTTCCCTGCAGGCGAGTTTTTTTAACTCTCTGACCTGGTTATCGATGCGCAGCTGAAACCCAATCAAAAGAGTCAGCTACAAGAATTATTATGTCAGTTCGATGACGTTATTTCAGAAAAACCTGGATGCGCTACTAGTTTCGAGCATGATATTAAATTAACGGCCTTAGAACCTGTCCGTTTGAAACCCTAACCCATGCCGATTCATTTACACCAAGCTTTTAACGCCAAAGTCGATAACTTGATTAGTTTAGATATAATAGAACTTCCCATCTCTACTTATTGTTTCCCAATCGTCATGGTCAAGAAACCTGATGGCTCTTATCGGATGTGCATCGACTTCCCGAAGTTAAATTCGGTATCTGTGTTCGACGCCGAGCCCATCCCGTTGGTAGATCAAAACCTCCACTTTTTTGAAGACGCTAAGTTTATCTCAGAACTTGATTTGTGTAAGGCGTATTACAAAATTCCCCTCTGGCCCGATGTGAAAGCATATACCGCCTTTGCAACTGAGAAAGGCCTAATGCAATTTAAGCGCCTTCCTTTTGGCGTCGTGACCGCTTGAAGTAACTATAACTGTCTCATGAGAAGGTTGTTAGATGGACTTCCGAATGTCTCTTTTTACTTCGATAACGTCTACGTCGCTATTCGTAAATGGAGTCATCATCTAACCACCCTATTAGCTCTCTTTGAGCGATTGCGCGAAAATGGCCTCACCATTGGTCCCAGCAAATGCAATTTTGCCCATGAAAGCATAAAATACTTGGGTTTTAAAATAGGACAAAGCCAGCTAGGTCTACAGCAGTACAAGATTAAGGCGATCGCCGACATGCCCCTCCCGAATACTAAGAAGCAATTAAGATCATTCCTAGTATCAGCTTTATACTATCGGCGATTTGTCCCGAATTTCGCTGCAATTTTGGCGCCCCTCAGCACCCTTTTAAAAAAGAATTTCCCCGATCGACTACGTTGGAATGATGTCGCTGTTTCTCATTTTAACCAGATGAACAGAAGCTCATTTCTGCCCCCATTTTGAAGTTGCCCAACCCGGAAAAATCCTTTGGGATTAAGACCAACGCGAGCAACGAGGGCATTGGAGGTGTTACCGTCAATATGAGGATGACGGAACGAGTCATCTAGTTGCATATGCTAGTTGCCAGTTATTACCTCGTGAAAAGAGATATAACACTATAGAGAAGGAAGCTCTAGCTATTATTTGGGTTATTGACAAGCTTAAGATGTATTTGATAGGAAAAGAATTTCAGATAGGAACTGACCACCGCACGTTGACCTATATTCAGAATGTACGACACTCCAACGGCCGAATTATGCGCTGGAGTCTACTCTTGCAAGAGTACTAATTTAAGATAAAATACATAAAAGGTTCCGATAATCAGGTCGCTAATGCACTCAGTAGGAATGCGTTACCAAGTAGTGTAGATTAATTTGTAATTCGTAGGATTAGGATTCCCATGTATGTATATACAGTCTTGTACGACTTAATATAATTAGTTAATGTAAATGTCTGAATTTTGTGGCTCAAAAGCTAATTTTTTTTTTTTGTATGTTCATATAATTGTACCCATTAATTTACGTATGAAATCTTTTGTCCCATATGTACTAATTTTATATTATTTTATTGTTCCTCCATGTCTCTTTTATGGTTAAGTTTGTATTAAAGGTTAGTTTCCCCTATTATCAAATGATCAACATAATCATATGTATTGAGGTAATGCAAGAAAGTGAGCTCTCCAAAACGGAACTCTATGGTTGTCCCTTCTCACTTTTTTTTCGAAGTGACAACTTCCCCTGGAATGAAAGGGTGTAATAGAACGGTCTGAGGCCACTTTGATTCAGCCTCTATCACACGTTAACACACATGCTTACCCACGTGTTTCCAGAGAGAGGAAGCAGAAGGCGCGTTTTCGCCCATCATAGCCAATGTTTAATCAAGGAGGTTCATGCCCCCGTTTCGCCTCCATGCCTTGATCTCGCTAGATTGAATTAGGCTTATGGGCAGATAAGATATTTTCCCAGGCGCCACTGGGACGTTCCCTCGAAGTCTCCGACCCAATTGTCCCCTACGCCATGGGGATGGCTCGGGCTATTTATACCATAGCTTTTCCCAATTGAAGCAGATCCAGATTATCTTCACGAGGCATCAAGCCGATCCGTTCTCCCTTGTGCACCTAGGAACTCTACCGAGAAACCCCTTATTGTACAGAAGAGGGCAATATACCTTGAGTGCCAAGGTTCGTGCCCTTCGAGACGCCAAGTCAACAAGGCCCCCCTGTTGTCCAGAAAGAGAACAACATTAGAACAGCAATTGTTCTTTGAGCCGGTTCGACAAGAAACGGCTCGCACCCCCCCTGCTGTTCAGAAAGAGAACAATATTAAAACAACCATTGTTCTTCAAGCCCGTTCGTCAAGAAACGGTTCTCTTTCCCAAGACATCACGACAGGATAATTTAATTCCCCCTTTTAACGTTCTTCAAAAGAACGCTTGGTTACAACAATAACCTCCATTGTTCATCTACAACATCTCCGATATCGTGTCACAAGGATCGTTCGTACTTCCGAGACCCATTCCGCTCCCACTCCTCGAAGACAGTCCTCCCCCCTCGTTAAGAACAACCCCCCGAAGAACCCCTTCTCCTGGAAATCGCCAGTTGGACAGAAGATTCCTTCCCATCGACTTCCTCTGCACGACAACATTATATTTACGTAAGCTAAGCATCACCTTTAATCATTTAACCTTTTGTCAACACAACTCTGTGCTTTAAACGGTTTAGCGAACCATTCCACCATTTTGTTTGTTTGCCGTTTTAAATCTCTCCAAATCTTAATCCTCAGATTAGTCAAATATTTCCATGACCTTTTTCATTTCCTGCGTTTCTCCCATTTTAATTCCCGTTTATGTAAACATTTTTTCGTGTGTTGTTAATAGTTTAATTAATAAAACTCTATTTTATTAATGGTAGCCATAATTTATCCTTGTTCTCCGTTCCACTTTTTAGGTATATTGAAAATAAAAAGGCCTCTCCACTCGAAATATAAAATAATCCACCTCAACGAATAGTTATATATAGTATATCGTCGGGAGCTTATTCTACGACATCTTGTCATGAGCATTAGGAAGACATTGTCCTAGAGTTTGGGTTGAAATGGGCCCTTCCGCAATGCACTATTACCTCATTCCCGCCATAATCTTCACATTTTCACATACACAGCGTATTATAAAAAAAAGGAATAGGACTTTGACGCAACTCCTTACCCACGCATCGACTTTAAAGAGATAGAGGAAACAAACATCACCTGAAACTTTTAACTGACCAAAATTTCACCACTATATGTGTGAACTAATTGGGAAAATAAGAGCATGTCGTAGAATTCTTTCTGATAAGAACCCTACTTACCTGACACCACTTTTATTTAGTGTCGTAGAATTCCCCTCCTTTTTGTTCTGTCTCTAAGAGTGCTAAGAGTGTCTAATATATTGATATTATAAGAATATGTTAAAGAACAGAGCTGTTCTGCAACACGTAAGGATATATATAAGAGAAACGAAAATTAATCCCAAAATAAACTTATATTTTATCTTTAACCAGCAATACTCTAAATATTATTATAAACAAGAATTAATTAAATTAGTTTACCCTCCAAAATTTGGTTAACGTTTTCTCTACACAAAACAATAATATAAGAATTAGGCTTACGGACTCATGTGGAGTTTAAAGGGCCTCAGAAATGTTATTGACTCACGACGCGTGCCGTGTGTCCAGTTGTAGATGGGAGAAATTCCACGGTCGTTTTGGCGATGGTAGCAGCTGGGGGGCCAACACGTTCTTCCGGGGGGGGGGGGAGGATTCTTCAAGGACTAGAACCAATACGGTACTTTATGCAACACCTAAGTAGTCGTGGTCTCTCTGGCGAGAGTGAGTCGAACTTGGTTCTTAAATCAAGTTAACTTGGAGTGCGGTGAGATCACCGAGTAACGAGCTCGAGGAGGAGCTTTTCTCCTTCGTTACTGATTTCCTTATGGACGAGGACTGAACTCGGGGAGGGTCTTCTTCAAGGGCGAGGATAACGGAGGGGGGTTTCTTTGGCGAGAATAAGTTACTTAAAGTTTGGTGTGGCCACCGAATAACGGACTCGAGGGGGAGCCTTTTCCTTCTTCTTCTTAATTCCTCAAGGACGAGGAATACCCCTGGTGTTTAAGGTGCATCAGGATATGAGGAGTCTCTCCGGCGAGAGTAAGTCGAACTCACCAAAGTTCAATTATCGTTTGGTTTGATAACCAGGGACTTAGCTCGAGGATGAGCTTCTTCTTAGCCCCTTAAGGTAGGTAGCCCTGCCTCTCTTGCAGGGTACTTCTTGGTCTGGCGAGCCAAGTACACTACCTCTCCAGTCTTGGTAGCTCGGTTGTGGATCCGAGGACTTCGTCACCTAGAGACTGACGTATACTACCTCCTTCTTCTTTTCTTAATTCCTCAAGGACGAGGAATACCCCTGGTGTTTAAGGAGCACAAGGATATGAGGAGTCTCTCTAGCGAGAGTAAGTCGAATTTACCAAAGTTCAATTATCGTTTGGTTTGATAACCAGGGACTTAGCTCGAGGATGAGCTTCTTCTTAGCCCCATAAGGTAGGTAGCATTGCCTCTCTTGCAGGGTACATCTTGGTCTGGCGAGCTGAGTACACTACCTCTCCAGTCTCGGTAGCTCGGTTGTGGATCCGAGGACTTCGTCACCTAGAGACTGACGTATACTACCTCCTTCTTCTTTTCTTAATTCCTCAGGGACGAGAAATACCCCTGGTGTTTAAGGTGCACCAGGATATGAGGAGTCTCTCTGGCGAGAGTAAGTCAAACTTACCAAAGTAAACTTAACGTTCGGTTTGATAACCAGGGACTTAGCTCAAGGATGAGCTTTTTCTTAGCCCCTTAAGGTAGGTAGCCCTGCCTCTCTTGCAGGGTACTTCTTGGTCTGGCGACCCAAGTAAACTACATCTCTAGTCTCGGTAGCTTGGTTGTGGATCCGAGGACTTCGTCACCTAGAGACTGACGTATACTACCTCGATTTTCCTCAGAGTTCCTCATTTATACCTCGCACCCCTACTGGGGAAGTGGTAAGGGGAAGAGGGGCTTGAGGACGGCCCCAGGAGAGTTCTTTTTCCCAAACGGTCTTTCCCACGAAGTCAAACATTGGCTCCTCGTTAGCCATAGAGATTGGGAGAAACCCATCTCCAATTTCTTGTTCGACGTGAAACTGGATCTCACTCTCCTGGGGGAGATCTTACCTTTTGACCTTTAGGGTCTTTTATGGCACCGAGTTGAGCCACGTTGTGGTTACGCTTTAGACTCGCTGATGCCTGGGGCGGATGTCCTTGCGGTAACCGCCTTGGGACTGCATCACGAGTGAACGGGATGGGGGTGGGGGGGGAAGTGACCATTCCCCTACACACCTCCCACCGAAGAACTTAATGGAGAACGGGGGATGCTCCCGGGAACTCAAAACACCTTACTCAACCTAGTCGAGCTTAGCAAAGTTGTATTTCTTTGAGCCCTCTCTTACATTAAGTTTCCTTACACATGAGCGCCCACGCGCGCATTTACACAGGCAATGTGTCGAACTAGACTTATTCGCAATACAATTTTACATAGAAAATTAAAAAACCTTAATTCATCGATTACCCACAAAAAAAACAACAAACAAGCTACTTCCTTACCTTTCTAAGTTTTTGAGAACTTAAATCCTACCGATAAATATTAACACGAACAACAAATGAAAACAGGGTTTCACGCTCATTAGGTACTGAAATAACCCTCCATGGTTTTTCGTCTCCACCTATAGAGCAGCTGTACATTATCGGCTCCTTTGATGTAGCTGATCCTAAAATGGTGCTCTGTGACCATTATTCTACCGCGCCTGAGTCGGCCGTTCTGGTTATTGAGTCTTCCCAAGTATGGTACTAAATGGTAGCGGTATTTCAACCTACTCGAATTACCCTTCTTACGGTACTTGACTACCGTTAAACTGAACATTATGGCTAGAGCGGCCTGTTGTAGCGGGGCATAATTGATGGGAGCGTATGTCCCATAGCTCTCCTTTAACCAGGTACACGGGAAGATCGTGTCTGGGTTCGATCTTTGGGGATCGAGAAAATTTTTCCCTGCGAGGTCGTTAGTGGGCTTGGCGCTCACTACGACTTGGCGATTTAGCGGTAACTCCGTGGACGTTCCGTTCGGGGAGGAGACTACTAGGGGTAGGGGATACTCATCCGCGTCTACCATTTGATTCGTCTTACCTGGGTGTATCGCAATAGCACCTCTTTCCTCCTTCTTTGTCAACTCATTTGACTCACTTCTCTTAGTAGGTAGTTCTTCAGGTACACCTTCTCGTACCTCTATCCTACCTTCTACATCTTTCTGATAACCCCATTTGGCTGGGTTTGCCTCGTAGGTTCTTCCTTAGGTATTCCTGCTGGTACCTTATTCCTACTTCCTATTTCTTCCATCGTTACCCCATTTGGCTGGGTTTCCCTCGATGGTCTTTTCTTAGGTCCAGGCCGGGCTACAACTTCCTCGGCCTCTATGAGATTCTCGATAGGTGCTCTTTCGAGTGCGAGCAATCTTTCCTTTTCTTCTCTCTCTTCTCTTTCAGCTTGAGCACGTTCTTTTTGCCTCTTCATTCTTCTTTCATCTATTTCTTTTTTAATCTTTATTCTCCTCTCTTTCGACTCTTTTTCCCTCTTCATTCTCCTTTCCTCGGCTTCTTGTTCTGCTTCCGCTATTTCGTTTTCCCGTCGAGTTCTTCTTTCTTCATCTTCCAGCTTTATCTTTAGTCTTCTTTCTTCATCTTCCATTTCTGTCCTTATTCTGAATTCTCGTGCTTCTCTTTTCAACAGTATTATTCTTTCGCTTGTTTTACCTCCTCTCAGCATTCTTCTTTCCTCTGTTTCTATTTTCCGCTCTATTCGGGATTCTTCACTTTTCCGGTTCATCCATATTTCCATTAATTCACGTTCTCTTTTATCCTCTCTTATTATATCCTCTGTTTCTCTCTCAAACTTTATTAATTCTTGTTCTTTTTCTATATCCCAAATTCTTTCTTCTTCTACACAATCTATTCTGAGTTCTGCCATGACGTAGTCATGCATATCTGTGCCTTCAAGTCCCAGACTTTGGGCTTGTTGGTAAAATTTTTTGATTGGATCCATTTCGTGTTGGTCCGTCGATTTTTCCTTTCTGTATTTTCAGATAATTATGCCACCACTCACCAGGTAGCGCCCAGCATAACTTACCCTTAATCCCACTACTATGCTGATTGAAATACCACTCCCGACAACAAATTTACGAATTGACCTACCAAATACCTTGAGATTGTTACCACCCCTAACTCTACCAATTTTCCTCTCGTCAATTATTCTCTTGTTCCTGATATTCCTTTACGTGTTGGCTCTTTCTTAATTTGACACTGCTGGGTTCTTTCTAATAACAACCTACAAAACCTGACACCACTTTAATTATGTCGTAGAATTCTTTCTGATAAGAACCCTACTTACCTGACACCACTTTTATTTAGTGTCGTAGAATTCCCCTCCTTTTTGTTCTATCTCTAAGAGTGCTAAGAGTGTCTAATATATTGATATTGTAAGAATATGTTAAAGAACAGAGCCGTTCTGCAACACGTAAGGATATATATAAGAGAAACGAAAATTAATCCCAAAATAAACTTATATTTTATCTTTAACCATTGAATACACAACCTTTATACATTAACTCCAGCAATACTCTAAATATTATTATAAACAAGAATAAATTAAATTAGTTTACCCTCCAAAATTTGGTTGACGGTTTTCTCTACACAAAACAATAATATAAGAATTAGGCTTACGGACTCATGTGGAGTTTAAAGGGCCTCAGAAATGTTATTGACTCACGACGCGTGCCGTGTGTCCAGTTGTAGATGGGAGAAATTCCACGGTCGTTTTGGCGATGGTAGCAGCTGGGGGGCCAACACGTTCTTCCGGGGGGGGGGGGAGGATTCTTCAAGGACTAGAACCAATACGGTGCTTTATGCAACACCTAAGCAGTCGTGGTCTCTCTGGCGAGAGTGAGTCGAACTTGGTTCTTAAATCAAGTTAACTTGGAGTGCGGTGAGATCACCGAGTAACGAGCTCGAGGAGGAGCTTTTCTCCTTCGTTACTAATTTCCTTATGGACGAGGACTGAACTCGGGGAGGGTCTTCTTCAAGGGCGAGGATAACGGAGGGGGGTTTCTTTGGCGAGAATAAGTTACTTAAAGTTTGGTGTGGCCACCGAATAACGGACTTGAGGGGGAGCCTTTTCCTTCTTCTTCTTAATTCTTCAAGGACGAGGAATACCCCTGGTGTTTAAGGTGCACCAGGATATGAGGAGTCTCTCTAGCGAGAGTAAGTCGAATTTACCAAAGTTCAATTATCGTTTGGTTTGATAACCAGGGACTTAGCTCGAGGATGAGCTTCTTCTTAGCCCCATAAGGTAGGTAGCCCTGCCTCTCTTGCAGGGTACTTCTTGGTCTGGCGAGCTAAGTACACTACCTCTCCAGTCTCGGTAGCTCGGTTGTGGATCCGAGGACTTCGTCCCCTAGAGACTGACGTATACTACCTCCTTCTTCTTTTCTTAATTCCTCAAGGACGAGGAATAGCCCTGGTGTTTAAGGTGCACCAGGATATGAGGAGTCTCTCTGGCGAGAGTAGGTCGAACTTACCAAAGTTAACTTAACGTTCGGTTTGATAACCAGGGACTTAGCTCAAGGATGAGCTTTTTCTTAGCCCCTTAAGGTAGGTAGCCCTGCCTCTCTTGCAGGGTACTTCTTGGTCTGGCGACCCAAGTAAACTACATCTCTAGTCTCGGTAGCTCGGTTGTGGATCCGAGGACTTCGTCACCTAGAGACTGACGTATACTACCTCGAGTTTCCTCAGAGTTCCTCATTTATACCTCGCACCCCCACTGGGGGAGTGGTAAGGGGGAGAGGGGCTTGAGGACGGCCCCAGGAGAGTTCTTTTTCCCAAACGGTCTTTCCCACGAAGTCAAACATCGGCTCCTCGTTAGCCATCGAGATTGGGAGAAACCCGTCTCCAATTTCTTGTTCGACGTGAAACTGGATCTCACTCTCCTGGGGGAGATCTTACCTTTTGACCTATAGGGTCTTTCATGGCACCGAGTTGAGCCACGTTGTGGTTACGCTTTAGACTCGCTGATGCCTGGGGCGGATGTCCTTGCGGTAACCGCCTTGGGACTGCATCACGAGTGAACGGGATGGGGGTGGGGGTGGGAGTGACCATTTCCCTACAGAGCACCGCGTACAAATTTTTTTTTACAATCTCGAAACGATAGTTGGAATATAAAATTTCTAGCACCCGTTTAAACTCTATCCTTGATAAAATGTTCGCTCTATAACATTTCTCTCTAGAAATACGTTGGCCCAAAATTCGTATTAACGTACTTCCATTATTTTTTTTTTTTAAGATCTCATCTGGAGACTGCCTACTTGGGCATTAGTCGCCGTATTAAAACTGGCCAAGTTCTTGGGTACTTTAAAATAAAATTAAAGGGAAAAAAAAACAACACCACAAAAGGGGAAAAGGAAGCAAGCTGGTGCGTCGGGAAGAGGTCTCCCCGGCGCCGGAGCGTGCATCTAAAGGAAAAAAAAACAAAAAAAACAAAAGCAAAAAAAACAAAAAACAAAAAAAAACAAAAAAAAACCTTGCTTAAATAATAGGGAGAAGGCCGGCCTCCACCCAAAAGTCAATAAGTCCTCCAGTCAAAGTACACGCACTCGTCACGAGTACAAGGGACAGGCGGTAGCGACTTCGCCCATCCCGGTACCGGGACAGGTGTCGTGCGCGAAGATCACCCAGACTGGGACATTCGACAAGAATGTGCCGAACAGTCTGGGATACGACGACTCGTTGCAATAGGGCAAAGGCGAGCGCTCCGTCAAATAGCGATGCGTCACACGAGTGTGGCCGATTTGGAGACGACAGAAAGCAACCTGAAGCCGCCGCGGCATTGGGGGATAGGTCCATGGGAACAGTCGCGGCGCAATAGCACGCAACTTTAAGTTCCCTTCGACCATCTCCCATCTTCTTTGCCAGAGCAGTCCGAAGAGCTGCCCGTATTCCTGCCATGTAGTCAGTGTGAGGAAGAGCGAAACGCTGGTCCGGTCGCAGAGTCCTTGCGGACTCTTTGGCGCCCTCATCGGCGCGCTTATTCCCCGCAATTCCTACATGTCCAGCAACCTAGCAGAAGATAATCTCGACATCTGCCCGGCTCGCCAAGACCGTGGCGTCACGGATTTCGCGAACCAGGGGATGCGGAGATTCCAATGCCCCGAGAGCACTCAGGGCGCTTTGTGAGTCGCTATAGATCACAATCCGGTCTCCGAACCGGGCACGTCGCGTAATCTTCCGTACCGAGTGGTGTATTGCCACCAGCTCGGCCGTGAAGACAGACGCAGCGCCTGGTAGAGCCCCGCTGACTTCAAACAGAGGGGATACGGCGTGGAAGCCGACCCCCTCTTGGGACTTTGAGCCATCCGTATACACTGGCACGGTTCCAGCGTGACACGATGTGTGCTCAAAAAAGGTCGAACGCAATACTCCCGGCGCAGTACAAGCTTTGGGAGCAGAGGCGTGGCGACAAATAGCCAAATGTGGTACCCTCCAGGGTGGCGTCCTGGGCAGAACCAGGGGTGCCCCCGCCCCGAGAGCTATATCTACCTCTCGAAGGAGTTTCCTGGCCCTAAACCCAAAGGGCTTATGGTATGAATGACGTCTCTCTGCGGCATAGGCACCATCGAGATCAGCCGGGCTCGCGTGTACAGGCGATTGATGCACTGCACGCGGCGCAGAGCGAGTGGCATCTCCCCAGCATCGACCAACAGGCTCTCAATGGGGGAAGTGCGGAAGGAACCGGTCGCAAGGCGAAGGCCGGTGTGGTTGTTTGAATCCACCTTCCGCAATAAACGCTCGGCTGCGAATGCATAAAACTCACATCCGTAGTCGAACTTCAAGCAAACAAAGGATCGATAAAAAAGTAGGGCAGTAGCCCTATCAGCGCCCCAAGCGCTAAACGTCACGGAACGAAGAATGTCCATGGCGCGGGTACAAGAGACCCTAAGGCTGCGAATATGAGCCTCCCAGGTGAGGCGTCGGTCGAATACAAGACCAAGGAAACGGTGCGAGTCCACCACATCCAGGCGCACACCATTAAGAAAAGAATCTAAGTAGGGGTGAAGCCGTGGATGGCGGCAGAAGTGCACCACCTTAGTCTTGGCCAAAGAAAACCGAAACCTGTGCGCTTCGGCATAGCGAGAGACGCGGTTCAATGCCTGTTGGAGTCGATGCTCCAGAGTTGGCATCTGGGCCGCGCAAAAAGAGATCGAAAGGTCGTCCAGGTAGAGCTTAGCGAGAACATCTTCCGGCAGCACCGAGGTGACGCCGTTGATGCTCAGGGCAAGGAGTGTGACACTGAGGACACTTCCCTGCGGAACACCCTCTTCCTGCTCCTTTGGGCCGGAGAGAGCTCCCCCCACCCGTACGCGAAATCGACGATCTCGCAAAAATTCAGATATAAACATTGGGAGGCGTCCCCTCGCCCCCATCGTGTGGAGAGTCTCCATGATACCGTATCGCCATGCGGTATCATAGGCCTTCTCCAGATCGAAAAAGACCGTGGCGTAGTGCTGTCTACGAAGGAAAGCCTCGCAGACGGCATTTTCCAGTCGGAGCAGAGCATCCGACGTGGAGTGGAACTTGTGGAAGCCGCAATGTGCGGAAGACAGATGGCCTCGGCTGTCCAGGAAAAAGGCTAATCTAACATTTACCAATTTCTCCATCAACTTGCACACGCAAGAGGTTAGAGAGATTGGGCGGAAACCGGTTGGAGTAGATTGATCTCTCCCCGATTTGCGAAAGGCGAGCACAGTAGCGATTCGCCAGGAGTCTGGAAGAAGACCTTCGACCCAGATCCTGTTGAACAAATCTAACAGAAAGGCCATACCTCGCTCACCCAGGTGTCGAAGCATGGCGTACGGGACATCGTCCGGACCATGGGCGGTGTCTGCGCACGAAGCGCAGGCGGAGCGCAACTCACTCACAGTAAACTTGTTGTTGAAGAGTTCTCCGCCTCTGCAGGTAAAGTCCAGCCGGCGGCCTTCCGCGACATCACGACGTGCATTGAATGCTGGCGAAGCAGGATTACGGCTAGAAAATTCGGAAAAAGCGGTCGCTAAGGATTCCGCCACGGACGCGGGGTCCGAGATTGCGGTCCCATTCTCCTGGAGAACGTGAGGGGGGTCCTGCGAGAACTTGCCTTGAATCCTTTTGACTCTCTTCCACAACTCAGCTAAAGGGGTCTTCCCGTTAAGTGAAGACATGTATGCCCGACAAGAAGAGCGGCGGGCGTGCTTCGAAATATACCGGAACCTAGCCCTAGCCCGACGAAATTCAGCGACAGTGAAATCGTTCGGGTGGCGCTTATAGCGCATGTAGGCATAACGCTTCTGTTTGAGGGCCGTCTCACACTCGGCCGACCACCATGGGAGTGGTCGGCGTGCAAAACGGCCAGACGTCCTAGGAATAGTAGTCAGGCCCACGGCGATGAGGTTGCCGGAGAAGAACTCAACGGCCTTATTTACCGACCTGAACTCCTCGACTGAGATAGAGAATTCAGTCATTTCCTGAAATGCAGGCCACCGCGCCCGCGCCAAGCACCACCGAGGTGGTCTCTCAGGCGGCAGTTGCCCTGAAAATGATATTTGAATGGGAAAGTGATCACTACCATGGAGGTAATCGACCACCCCCCAATCAAAATCAGGCTGTGCATCCGAAGAGCACAAAGATAGGTCAAGGCAAGAAAATGAAGCGGTTCTGGGACAGTGATGCGTAAACTCATCCACGTTTAGGACACCCATCACCAGCTCTTCGATCAGATCGGCAAGGACTTGTTCCCTGGGATTTATGGAGTAATCTCCCCAGAGAGGATGCCTGCCGTTCAGATCTCCAAGCAAGAGATAGGGCCTCGGCAACCATGCTACGACCCGGTGGAAGTCCCCCGCGTCGAAGTCAGCTGACGGCGGAATGTACGCAGAAATGATAGTATACCTCCTATCCAGGTGCAGCTGCACAGCCACTGCCTGAGGGGAGGTATCTAAAGAGAAAGGAAGAACGGAGACATCATGCCGGGTGTAAACCGCGCATTTCCCACCCCGGCCATCCCGCGGTGGTGGGGTCGCAAGACCCTTATACCCCGGGAGGGCAGGCAGGGGGCACGCGCCTAGCATGGTCTCCTGCCCAAAGATTGCTAACGGTGAATGGGACGGGACAAGCCTCCGCAGCTCCTTCCAGTTGGCCCGGAGTCCACGGCAATTCCATTGAAGGAATAGGCCCTCCAGGCCTAGTTCGGAGGAGACGCGGGGGCCCTCCTCGAACTGAAGACCCTCACGGGAATGGCCGTACGCTTCCCGGGGGCAGAACCCTGGGCGCTGTTAGGCCGGACAAAGCGCTGAAGGTGCTGTCGCCTTCGAGGACTTATTGGGGGAGGTTGGGCTCGCCATGCGAGTCTTTTCTTCCCTCCGCCTCGAAACCTTAGGCGAGCGTTGCGGCTTAGGAGGCGGGAGGCCCTCTTTTCGAGGAACCACCGTCTTCGAGCCACTCGCTCCACCTCGGGGCGTGGGCGAAGGAGCCGAAGCTCCTTTGTAACTGTCCTGCTTTCGGGGGACAGCGTTGGGAACCCTGGAAAATGGCCTAGCGACCAACTTCAAAGGTGTTGCCTCCTGTGAGTCTAACAACTCTGTGGAGGCGCGTGGCCGTTTCGCCTCACGGGAAAAGGTCACGTTGGGGGAAGAGGGGGAAGCCCTGGTTTTAGCCGCGGCTGGGTGTGAACCCTTTTTGCCGCCAGCTTTACCAGGGAAGCGCCCGGGTGTAGTAGAGCCCGCAGAAGGGCTCCGAATAGGCGCGGAAACAACCATGCTCGTTGGCCTGGATGGGCCAGGAGCAGAGGTTGCTTTTCTAACTATTGAGGCATATGACGTCCCAGGCAGAGCCGGGCGCGCCAGGACCAAGTCCTTAGCCTCGCGGAATGAGAGTCGATCCTGGGTCTGAACGGCCAGGATTTCTTTCTCAAGGAGATATGCACCACATTGCTTCGAAGAAGCAGGGTGCGGCTCTCCGCAATTGACACACTTGGCCACACACGATTTGGACTTATCGTGTGCGACCTTGGAGCAATTTACACAGACTTCGGGTGACCCCGATTTTGCACATCTACATGATCGATTCGTATGGCCGAAGCGGTGACAGTAATAGCACCGCCGCGCATAAACTACTCCTTTCACAAAGTTCATGGTAGAGTGCGGCGTCACACTCACCGGGGTGCCATGAAGTGTCCGAAAAGCACTTATCTTGGCCACCTTGGCGGGATTCCCCGCATTCGCCAGAAGGCTCCCGTCCGAGAAACGGGTTACCTTCGGCTCTCTACCAATTGCACTAGCTAATCCTCTCAACTGATGGATCATGTTGCCCTTGGACAACATGGTGCCATCAGTGGAGCGAATAACGAGGAAGCGTTTGAAGCCAGCGGGCTCGAAAACGCCAGGTAACCTCTGAATCAGGGGCCCCGATGTCATTGAGGCTCCGCCCTGTGCATTCTTGGTGTTAGTCTTAGTCAGGGGCTCCGCACATGAGGGGGTAGAGGGGCCGGATGTGCCGATCTTGGCTTGGTCGCCTACCAAAGTGGTAGCAGACCCATCCGCCCCCGCAGCCTCCGCGGATGGAGAGGAGCCCCGAGTCTCCTTCGTCTTTTTAGTCTTTTTCTTTTTAGGAGAGGAGGGCGGGGAATGAACACGCTTCTCACCTCCGCCGGCAGAATCCCCCATGCCAGAAGGGTATGGCCTCAGCCAGGTCCCCTTTCCGAAATGGGAAGGTCCTGGTAGTCGTAGGGGCACCTGTCGGAGGAGATCCCTCCCCTCATTTTACTGCCTTGGAGCTCTCGGCCGTTTGACGGGGACCTTGCATAGGGGCGGATTCAGGTTTGGTGCTTGGCGCCGAGCTCGGATTCCCCCCCATGGAAGGCCCTACCGTCTGAGGCTGGGTCTCCTCAAGGACCATGTCTATCACATGAGGGGCCTCCAGTTGGTCATCCCGTCCCAAGACATCGCAGGTCCCCTTGGCAGTGTCGCCAGTCTTGTGTGGGGAGGCACAGGCCTTGACCCCAGCAAGGTTTAAAATTCTTGCCAGCAGGTCTTTTGAAGGAAGCGACCGAAGGGGCCTGGCTCCCCTCTCCCCCCTAGGGGGGTTTGCCTTACCGAGCCGCTTGCACGAGGGGCGGTTGGCAATGGGCTGCCTTGGCAGTCCCCTTAGAAAGCAAAGAAGGGACTGCCGCTGGAGATAGGGAGGTGCCCGAAAGCACCTTTAGAGAAGGGGGTGAGGGGGAGTCCCCTACACCCGTAGCCGTAGGAGAGGAGTAAGCCTCCTCTCCAGGTAAAGAATTATGGAGGGTCCCTTGCACAAGCACAAGGGGGGGGACCTCCATTTTCTCGGTGGAGCTGCCCGAGGGCGGCTCCATTGATTTTCTTGGGGAAGTTAGGGGTTGGGTTTTTGTTTTTTTTGTCATACATTGGCATGGTGACCCTCTTTTTAATACGGGACGCAATAGCTCATCACCTCTCGCAGTTGCCCGCACTGCGAGAGGTGCTTACAAGCCCGGCAGAGCCAGGCGCCCATATTCGGGACCACCCCTCCCGCCTGGTGGCCTGGCAGTCCATCGGCATGGCGGCTCCACCTTGGACACGGCGTAAAATTGATAGAATGTGAAGAGGAGAGGAAATGGGATGTGAGGAAGGTATGGGTGGGGATGAAGCAGGTTAAACATAACCTATAATTTCAAAATGTAATAACAGCAAATATAAACGAAGATGCAACTAACCCCAACAGTACACAATTATCCTACTATATTTCACTTTTCTTGATCCAAAACTTTAAATGGGATTTAAAATATCCAGCTCCATATCTTTGGGGTCTTGAAGGGAAATCCCCATAGGGCTCAAGTTTATCAAGATCTGCAAAGTCAGATACTGATTCTCTTTAATCAATCTCATCAACATTGAAATCTCCATTAACATGTTTTTCATTTGGAGTTGGTAATCAACCTCATGACTTTGATGATCTTTACCAATCAACTCTTGAACTCTCTCAGCAACTTCCCACCTATTAAGTTCCATAGGGTGTAGATGAAAATTTAAATACTTAAAATTTTATCATTAGATCTTCTCAAATAAACACGACGCACATTATTAACATTCCTCATATAACTCAGAATTTTTCCCAACCCCAGAAAGGCCTGGTCCTGTTAGACATTTTAACTAAAACTATTTCTCCTTTCTTAATTTTGTTTTGCCAATTATCATCTTCTGAATAAGATCCCTCAAACTTAACCAATATTGGTCATAGAGCAGCTACTTAAAGTGAAGAGAGATAAGATCTCTTATGTCAACTGGAGAAACCAGTTGGGAATCAAGCTTAACTACCAACAACTCTAGTTAAGGATGAATACTAAATATTAGGAGTGTGTTGACATTGAATCTCAAAAAGTGAGAGAAAGAAAGTGGTTACCTTTTATTTTTAATGCAATATAATTGAGGGGCCTAGAATTTGCCCCATGCTGGACATTTGACAGTATGGTTACCAATTCAAAATAACTCGGTTTATTCCTGACTTAAATTAACAAGTTTTATTAGTTCTAATGAGCTGCCACCATGCAGCCTTAACACATGTTGAGTAGAGATGGAACTTAAGAATATTAACATTACCAATAAAATAATTATTCCTAAACTCATCAGAAAAGAAAGTGACTGTTAAATTACGTGACAGCCTTTGATAAATTACTTTGCAGAGTAACTATAGATAAGAGTAGGGGTAAAGTAGGTACTATCAAATCTGACAAAATATAGTAAAAATCGATGGGAGGTCATACTGGAATAAGATCGATATATAAAGCTCTTGTGTTAAAGCATGTAAATATTAGAATAGAAAACTTTTTCTGAACATCTGAGTCAGACTCCTTCACCCACATGTGTCTGTGGTAGTAATGATTCGAACGTGCCGTGTGGCTTAATTTAATCAAACCTAGACTGCCACCATCTATGTTTGTTTCGATTTATGACCAGCGTCTCCTACTCTGATAGCATTGACCACCCGTCTGGCCACTGGTGTTTACCACGATCCACCTCGGTGGGGTAGAAAATTTCAATCACCACACCCTGTTCGCTTCGTCAAAGCGGCGCTTAGCAAATTTCTTTGTTTGCATTTTCTGCTGTCATGCTATCCCTTGGGACTTCGCTTGTCTTGCCCCCCCTCCTTGTCTCTAGAAGAACCCCTCTATTTAAGACGAAGCGCATAGTTCTCATCAGAGAGTGCGAGTTAGGAAGTCTTGTCGCCCAGATCAAGTGCATCTGTACGCCAGTCGAACCGAGCTTCATTGTCGTGATCTCTTGAGCAGATCCTCTCCGTAATCCACTGTGTTAAAAGGAAGATTACCGCTACTTTATTACAGCACAGAAGACTATCCTGTGCCTCGTCTCTTCTCATCCATCTTCGTGGAGATTCTACGCAGTTCCGTTGAAGAGTCTTTACTGTGTTCGCTCCCCCTTCCCCCTGAAGGCGGGCGGAGTAATCGCAAACCCGTTGGATTTCGCTGAACTTTCATACCCCGAGTTCCTTATACGAAGACCTGGCCACTGGTCTCCTGCTCTAGTCAATCATCCAAGGTAATCCAGAATCCTACCCTCGTAAATAACGTTATTCTCTCAAGTACTAATAAGACCCCATAATCGCATAACGAAAAGATATAATAATCTTACTCCTCTTATTTAAACCATCGTTTTAATTAATAATTCCCTGGCTCAGTTTCCATTAATTCTAGCCCGCTATAATATTCATTGTCTCGCTAACCTTTGTGCTAATTTCCATTATAATTCTTGTCTCCATTTTTAATTATATATGCTTCCCTTCGCTGCATACCTGCCTGAGTAGTGGGCCTAGAGTTGCCTGTCTGACTCAATTACGTAGGTACCCATATTAGACTGTGGGACACTTCAATACGCTGTGTTTAATTCGGAGTGCTTTTTTACCGTCTTCCCTCAAGTTTGATAATGCTGTCCCGCTCCCAGGTGGCAGCAGTTTCCACCTTACCCCTCTTGGGGTAGAATGGGATCTCTTTTATTTCATGTTTGCTTGTTAATGCCTGGAATTATCAATGTTCATGTTTGCTTAAGCCGCGTCTGATATCCATTGAGAATCTAGCTTAATTCCCTTTCGCCTCGTCGATGCCCGAAATTATCAAGGTCCATGTTTGTTTGAGCCACGTCTGATATCCTCTTGGCACGCCATCGCTGCGCGCAGCCCTCTGTCGACCATGGCTGTGGCTCTAATTTAAGGTGACGTCTGCAAATCTTCACTAGATAGAGAGAACCACAGTTTTAGCTTAAAAAATAGGTCCTTATTTGAATAATATGATATAATCGATATAATGCTAATCCTTATTGGATTGATAATAACTTGAATTCGATAACTTCCTTCCTTAATTTGTAATTTGATTTCACCTGAAAGACGATTCAGTAAATAATGAGTAAGAATTTTAGTGGCTTATCATTATTTATTTTTAAATATTTTCTTTTCTATTACATGAGTGGTAATATAAAATGTAATGATTAATTTAATTTTAAAACTAAACCTTTAAATACTTATATGTATGTAAATGTACGTAGTTTAAATTATTGTTTTTTTCTTAAATGATATTACATCCTGAATAAACATATTTATAATGAAGATCGCGAGACTCAAAAATCATTATTATTTAGACTTAAGTTCCATATGAGTCAAATTGTTTAAATAAAATCACTCTCTTTAAAAATTATTTTTGCATAAATCTTTTTCCATCCAGCGTTTTAATTTTCGAACCAAATATTTTTTAAGGAATTAAACGTGGCACCCCAAATTTACGTTTACAATTATTTCTTTAGGCTTATAAAAATTACCTTTCCTTATTAGATATTTTCCTAACAAATTACGCCACAAACAGTATAAGGGCTTACTAGGCGACAAGTAAATGGAGACGACACTGATGCTAGAACAGAGTTGCAAAAACATCCTACCAAGAATTTATTGGATCGCTAAAAGAAATGCAACAGAGAATCAGAACCGTATATGCAAACATTTTTCTAGCACTAGAAACTCAATAGAAAATATTCACATTAAATTACTTGATAGACAAGAAGTTCAGGCCGTTCTAAAACTTCGAATACTGAAGATAATTTGCGTGGACTCAAGATACTTATAATCTCTAAAATAGGCTAAAAATAGTCTAATCGACGAACATCTTTAGAACCCGACATCAACAGAGTTCAATGAAAACGATTCTAGGAAAGGATAGTAAAGATTTTCCACATAAAATTCAAGTTGTTTACTATCATAATAACCAGAATTACAAGGCAGAAAAATATTTAGTTCAGTAATAAGCCATATTTATCTCTCTGGTGAAATTAACTGTCATAAGACACGAACTTGGGAGAGGAAATTCTTGTGGTAATTGTTGAACAAGAAATGAAGATTGTTGTGTGAGATTCTATTTTAACGAGTCAATTACTTGGCTTTCAACATTTCCTTGACACCATCCCAACGGAAATGAATGCCAATGGAGAAAAGTAACTAAACAACGTAGTTTTTCAAATTAAAGAAGCTAGTCTCACTAACAATGAGCTGTGTCTTTCTCAAAGCCAAATTTCTTTAAGGTTGGAACAGCGTCGTTCTTTCTCATAAGATTACAAAGCAGTGTATTTATTTTTGTGGTTGTACAGTAAGATAAAATTCATGCAAACAGCCCGGAGAGCTTCATGAACTTGGATTAATAATACAAATGGTTAGGCGTATATTTCTTTTTAAATTTTTAGGAATGAATGAAATGCTTGTTATTTTTTAGCTGTAGTGCTTTCGAGTTTCGGCGTGCATGCCGAAGTGTGCCAGGGAAGTGCTTCCTTTTAAATTTTCATTTAATTTGAACGCAGCTAATTTACTAGCCTAATATTAGTGTTTTAAAATACATCTAATATAAATAGAAACGCGCCGTATGTTAAAACGAAATAACTAGTGCACACCTATCGTCAGAAAATGACGGAGGTTTTCATTCCCCCAAAAATAATGAAAAACTGTATAACGTAATGCAAGTAGCTTTATTTTTTCGCTTGAAAAATAAATTATTATTATATTTTTGATATCTATTTTCTATCTTATTCCACAATATATTATGGTCTATAGGAATAATAATATATCTTTAGAATGGTCTAACCAACCGACCCATCCTGTATTTTATTATTCTGATACTCTTGAAAACAATGATAAAATAAAAAACTCAATTGCTCTTTTAGATTTTGAAATAAATATAAAAAGCATTACAAATAGGCTTGCTATTGTGGCTGGCTTATGACCTTATAATAGGCATTAAAGCTATATAAATTTACTTGATTTTAAATGGTTGGATAAATATGAAAATATCTGTGTATGTTTGGCAGCCAATTAACATATTACGGTATCCTTTCACAAAATGCAAACTATATGTGGTTTAATCAAATAAGCGTGTCTCGATCATTGCATCATATAAATCTCTGAAAAATAAATATTAATTTTACTCGTTACAAAAATATTTTACTTGAAAATACTGTAATTTATTAAAAGATTGTTTCATCACTAGTGAAAAAGTAATGAAAGGAATTGAAATGTTATAGAAAGAGGAGGGAAGCATAAAGAATTGGAAATAAGAAGAAAGAAAATGAAAATTAGCGGAGAAGTTGGCAAAAAAATAGAGAAATATCCGGTGGAAAAAGGAAAGGAGTAAAAATGTTCGAAATTATACAAATATATAGGAATTTATGTGATGATTTAGGAATACCTGCTCATCCTGACCTAATTTTGCCCTAGTATGACCATAATGGATTTACCTGAATTGAATTTCGACTTTAGATGATAGATTTACCGGGTTTTGTAAAAGTTCTGTTATTATTGTGTTTTTTTTTTATATTTCGAGACGTTTACTTGTGTGATAAAAAAAAGTTCCGTCAAACAAACTTAAAGTCCTACTTTCCCAACGCGTGTCAGTAAAACTTTTTTTCCATAGTTTAAAGGTGTATCAAGATGGAAGTGAAAAGATTTCGAGATCTCTGCTCTTCTGCGCCCGGGCCACAACAAGACCGGCATGGCCAAGCGGATCAAGGGAAGCAGGATGACCGCCCAGATAGTCGTGGAAAGGCGCAAAAATGGGGAACAACTTATTCAGGTAGACCTCAAGTTGTCAACCGTTTGGCTTTGAGAAAGGCATTCGAAAGTACTTCAAACCTTAAAAAGACTGCTTTTGCGACGAAGAAATATATCTCCGGTATCAACTCATATCAAGGAGGATGGTGGCAAGAGCTTGAATTGCGTGTAGGGTTCTAGCTTCACCAATCGTATGCGAAAACAACGTCAGGAGTGCTTTCGTAGCTTTCTCAACGACATGAAGGGTCTTGGAAATCGAATTCTCATTTTTTCTGATTAAAAAAATTTGCGGTAATTCGGTCATCAACAAACAGAACTACCGCGTGGTAAGAATCCGTGAGGATTAGTCCTAGGTCCCCTATGTATTTATGACCAAGCACAATCCTTCCTCGATGATATTTGAAGTTGTGGCTTCGAATGACGAAAAGATGCTGCTGGTGTCGTTCGCGGCCGGTTATAGGCTCACCGCGGCCGATTACAGTGACATATTGGCGACAAAAATGATGCCCTGAGTGAGCAAGATCACAAAGAAGTTGAACTACGTCTTTCAGCAGGACAGTGCCCCGTTCCAAATGGCCAAGACCATGTAAGAGTAGATGGGGTCAAACACGACACGAACTTTGGTCGAAGGACTTTTGACCTCTAGGGTCGCCCGATCTCAATGCTCCCATCGAGTACTTGGTGTGGCTGCATGCCGGGAGCAAGGCCTGCTAGGTCCACCACAGCCACATAAATAAGCTGAAGTCCTCAGACAACTGCGTATGGGAGCATGTCAAAGGACTTCGTCAGTAGGTGTGCATTCAGAGCGAAGGTTCTGGAGACAAAGATGCCAGAAATTCACTGATGTAAAACTAAAAAATGCTAAATTTCAGACCGTTTAAAGTAATGACGACACTCAACTTAGGCTTCTAGTTGGAAGGTAAACATAAATTCATTTTATCATATTAAATATTTTGTGAAATAAATCATAAATCTGCCTTTAGGGCTCGTCTGAAGCGGGTTTTCGTGGTCAACGGAGGCCGCATTGATTAAAATTAAAATATAAACATATTTATAAGATTAAACTTGAAATCTTGTCTAAGCGCATCAAATTTATCACTGCGTCCTTTGTTGAGAATGTTGTAATGAGTGTAACAAGAATTTTGCAAAACCAGGAATTCTAAGCATTTAAAAACTGCTTGTGTTCTTTCATTATCACTAATAAAAAACTCCTTTGATGCATCACATCTAAAATCTTTTCTTTAATTCCTCGCTAATTAATTCCAGGTTTCAATGATTTTCTCACTCTCAATAATTTTATTCAGAGTCAAGGTTCTGGAGACAAAGATGCCAGAAAATCACTGATGTAACACTAGAAATTGCTTAATTGAATTGCTTAATTTATAAAAGAAAGACGGCTATACTTAATCTAAAAGTAGTCTTCAAACCAGTGTCCTTGAAACTTTTCGGGCCATAAAGCTCACTTTAGATAATTTTAGATAAATATTATATCAAACATATACCAGTAAACAAATTAATAGAGGGAGGGGGGGGGGGGCATGGCCTTCCTTAGGAGCTCTTAGATGTTTGATCAAGCCTAAATCTCAGCCACAACAAAAACTCCTGGAACATTTTTACATGTTTTTTGTTAAAAAGGTGCTGCCAAATTTCACGTGCGCCTTTCCACGACTATCTGGGCGGTCATCCTGCTTCCCTTGATCCGCTTGGCCATGCCGGTCTTGTTGTGGCCCGGGCGCAGAAGAGCAGAGATCTCGAAATCTTTTCACTTCCATCTTGATACACCTTTAAACTATGGAAAAAAAGTTTTACTGACACGCGTTGGGAAAGTAGGACTTTAAGTTTGTTTGACGGAACTTTTTTTTATCACACAAGTAAACGTCTCGAAATATAAAAAAAAAACACAATTATAACAGAACTTTTACAAAACCCGGTAAATCTATCATCTAAAGTCGAAATTCAATTCAGGTAAATCCATTATGGTCATACTAGGGCAAAATTAGGTCAGGATGAGCAGGTATTCCTAAATCATCACATAAATTCCTATATATTTGTATAATTTCGAACATTTTTACTCCTTTCCTTTTTCCACCGGATATTTCTCTATTTTTTTGCCAACTTCTCCGCTAATTTTCATTTTCTTTCTTCTTATTTCCAATTCTTTATGCTTCCCTCCTCTTTCTATAACATTTCAATTCCTTTCATTACTTTTTCACTAGTGATGAAACAATCTTTTAATAAATTACAGTATTTTCAAGTAAAATATTTTTGTAACGAGTAAAATTAATATTTATTTTTCAGAGATTTATATGATGCAATGATCGAGACACGCTTATTTGATTAAACCACATATAGTTTGCATTTTGTGAAAGGATACCGTAATATGTTAATTGGCTGCCAAACATACACAGATATTTTCATATTTATCCAACCATTTAAAATCAAGTAAATTTATATAACTTTTAAGCCTATTATAAGGTCATAAGCCAGCCACAATAGCAAGCCTATTTGTAATGCTTTTTATATTTATTTTAAAATCTAAAAGAGCAATTGAGTTTTTTATTTTATCATTGTTTTCAAGAGTATCAGAATAATAAAATACAGGATGGGTCGGTTGGTTAGACCATTCTAAAGATATATTATTATTCCTATAGACCATAATATATTGTGGAATAAGATAGAAAATAGATATCAAAAATATAATAATAATTTATTTTTCAAGCGAAAAAATAAAGCTACTTGCATTACGTTATACAGTTTTTCATTATTTTGGGGGGAATGAAAACCTCCGTCATTTTCTGACGATAAGTGTGCACTAGTTATTTCGTTTTAACATACGGTGCGTTTCTATTTATATTAGATGTATTTTAAAACACTAATATTAGGCTAGTAAATTAGCTGCGTTCAAATTAAATGAAAATTTAAAAGGAAGCACTTCCCTGGCACACTTCGGCATGCACGCCGAAACTCGAAAGCACTACAGCTAAAAAATAACAAGCATTTCATTCATTCCTAAAAATTTAAAAAGAAATATACGCCTAACCATTTGTATTATTAATCCAAGTTCATGAAGCTCTCCGGGCTGTTTGCATGAATTTTATCTTACTGTACAACCACAAAAATAAATACACTGCTTTGTAATCTTATGAGAAAGAACGACGCTGTTCCAACCTTAGAGAAATTTGGCTTTGAGAAAGACACAGCTCATTGTTAGTGAGACTAGCTCCCTTAATTTGAAAAACTACGTTGTTTAGTTACTTTTCTCCATTGGCATTCATTTCCGTAGGGATGGTGTCAAGGAAATGTTGAAAGCCAAGTAATTGACTCGTTAAAATAGAATCTCACACAACAATCTTCATTTCTTGTTCAACAATTACCACAAGAATTTCCTCTCCCAAGTTCGTGTCTTATGAAAGTTAATTTCACCAGAGAGATAAATATGGCTTATTACTGAACTAAATATTTTTCTGCCTTTTATTCTGGTTATTATGATAGTAAACAACTTGAATTTTATGTGGAAAATCTTTACTATCCTTTCCTAGAATCGTTTTCATTGAACTCTGTTGATGTCGGGTTCTAAAGATGTTCGTCGATTAGACTATTTTTAGCCTATTTTAGAGATTATAAGTATCTTGAGTCCACGCAAATTATCTTCAGTATTCGAAGTTTTAGAACGGCCTGAACTTCTTGTCTATCAAGTAATTTAATGTGAATATTTTCTATTGAGTTTCTAGTGCTAGAAAAATGTTTGCATATACGGTTCTGATTCTCTGTTGCATTTCTTTTAGCGATCCAATAAATTCTTGGTAGGATGTTTTTGCAACTCTGTTCTAGCATCAGTGTCGTCTCCATTTACGTGTCGCCTAGTAAGCCCTTATACTGTTTGTGGCGTAATTTGTTAGGAAAATATCTAATAAGGAAAGGTAATTTTTATAAGCCTAAAGAGATAATTGTAAACGTAAATTTGGGGTGCCACGTTTAATTCCTTAAAAAATATTTGGTTCGAAAATTAAAACGCTGGATGGAAAAAGATTTATGCAAAAATAATTTTTAAAGAGAGTGATTTTATTTAAACAATTTGACTCATATGGAACTTAAGTCTAAATAATAATGATTTTTGAGTCTCGCGATCTTCATTATAAATATGTTTATTCAGGATGTAATATCGTTTAAGAAAAAAACAATAATTTCAACTACGTACATTTACATACATATAAGTATTTAAAGGTTTAGTTTTAAAATTAAATTAATCATTACATTTTATATTACCACTCATGTAATAGAAAAGAAAATATTTAAAAATAAATAATGATAAGCCACTAAAATTCTTACTCATTATTTACTGAATCGTCTTTCAGGTGAAATCAAATTACAAATTAAGGAAGGAAGTTATCGAATTCAAGTTATTATCAATCCAATAAGGATTAGCATTATTACGATTATATCATATTATTCAAATAAGGACCTATTTTTTAAGCTAAAACTGTGGTTCTCTCTATCTAGTGAAGATTTGCAGACGTCACCTTAAATTAGAGCCACAGCCATGGTCGACAGAGGGCTGCGCGCAGCGATGGCGTGCCAAGAGGATATCAGACGTGGCTCAAACAAACATGGACCTTGATAATTTCGGGCATCGACGAGGCGAAAGGGAATTAAGCTAGATTCTCAATGGATATCAGACGCGGCTTAAGCAAACATGAACATTGATAATTCCAGGCATTAACAAGCAAACATGAAATAAAAGAGATCCCATTCTACCCCAAGAGGGGTAAGGTGGAAACTGCTGCCACCTGGGAGCGGGACAGCATTATCAAACTTGAGGGAAGACGGTAAAAAAGCACTCCGAATTAAACACAGCGTATTGAAGTGTCCCACAGTCTAATATGGGTACCAACGTAATTGAGTCAGACAGGCAACTCTAGGCCCACTACTCAGGCAGGTATGCAACGAAGGGAAGCATATATAATTAAAAATAGAGACAAGAATTATAATGGAAATTAGCACAAAGGTTAGCGAGACAATGAATATTATAGCGGGCTAGAATTAATGGAAACTGAGCCAGGGAATTATTAATTAAAACGATGGTTTAAATAAGAGGAGTAAGATTATTATATCTTTTCGTTATGCGATTATGGGGTCTTATTAGTACTTGAGAGAATAACGTTATTTACGAGGGTAGGATTCTGGATTACCTTGGATGATTGACTAGAGCAGGAGACCAGTGGCCAGGTCTTCGTATAAGGAACTCGGGGTATGAAAGTTCAGCGAAATCCAACGGGTTTGCGATTACTCCGCCCGCCTTCAGGGGGAAGGGGGAGCGAACACAGTAAAGACTCTTCAACGGAACTGCGTAAAAATCTCCACGAAGATGGATGAGAAGAGACGAGGCACAGGATAGTCTTCTGTGCTGTAATAAAGTAGCGGTAATCTTCCTTTTAACACAGTGGATTACGGAGAGGATCTGCTCAAGAGATCACGACAATGAAGCTCGGTTCGACTGGCGTACAGATGCACTTGATCTGGGCGACAAGACTTCCTAACTCGCACTCTCTGATGAGAACTATGCGCTTCGTCTTAAATAGAGGGGTTCTTCTAGAGACAAGGAGGAGGGGCAAGACAAGCGAAGTCCCAAGGGATAGCATGACAGCAGAAAATGCAAACAAAGAAATTTGCTAAGCGCCGCTTTGACGAAGCGAACAGGGTGTGGTGATTGAAATTTTCTACCCCACCGAGGTGGATCGTGGTAAACACCAGTGGCCAGACGGGTGGTCAATGCTATCAGAGTAGGAGATGCTGGTCATAAATCGAAACAAACATAGATGGTGGCAGTCTAGGTTTGATTAAATTAAGCCACACGGCACGTTCGAATCATTACTTCCACAGACACATGTGGGTGAAGGAGTCTGACTCAGATGTTCAGAAAAAGTTTTCTATTCTAATATTTACATGCTTTAACACAAGAGCTTTATATATCGATCTTATTCCAGTATGACCTCCCATCGATTTTTACTATATTTTGTCAGATTTGATAGTACCTACTTTACCCCTACTCTTATCTATAGTTACTCTGCAAAGTAATTTATCAAAGGCTGTCACGTAATTTAACAGTCACTTTCTTTTCTGATGAGTTTAGGAATAATTATTTTATTGGTAATGTTAATATTCTTAAGTTCCATCTCTACTCAACATGTGTTAAGGCTGCATGGTGGCAGCTCATTAGAACTAATAAAACTTGTTAATTTAAGTCAGGAATAAACCGAGTTATTTTGAATTGGTAACCATACTGTCAAATGTCCAGCATGGGGCAAATTCTAGGCCCCTCAATTATATTGCATTAAAAATAAAAGGTAACCACTTTCTTTCTCTCACTTTTTGAGATTCAATGTCAACACACTCCTAATATTTAGTATTCATCCTTAACTAGAGTTGTTGGTAGTTAAGCTTGATTCCCAACTGGTTTCTCCAGTTGACATAAGAGATCTTATCTCTCTTCACTTTAAGTAGCTGCTCTATGACCAATATTGGTTAAGTTTGAGGGATCTTATTCAGAAGATGATAATTGGCAAAACAAAATTAAGAAAGGAGAAATAGTTTTAGTTAAAATGTCTAACAGGACCAGGCCTTTCTGGGGTTGGGAAAAATTCTGAGTTATATGAGGAATGTTAATAATGTGCGTCGTGTTTATTTGAGAAGATCTAATGATAAAATTTTAAATATTTAAATTTTCATCTACACCCTATGGAACTTAATAGGTGGGAAGTTGCTGAGAGAGTTCAAGAGTTGATTGGTAAAGATCATCAAAGTCATGAGGTTGATTACCAACTCCAAATGAAAAACATGTTAATGGAGATTTCAATGTTGATGAGATTGATTAAAGAGAATCAGTATCTGACTTTGCAGATCTTGATAAACTTGAGCCCTATGGGGATTTCCCTTCAAGACCCCAAAGATATGGAGCTGGATATTTTAAATCCCATTTAAAGTTTTGGATCAAGAAAAGTGAAATATAGTAGAATAATTGTGTACTGTTGGGGTTAGTTGCATCTTCGTTTATATTTGCTGATATTACATTTTGAAATTATAGGTTATGTTTTAAATTGTCTTTCAATACTGAGCTAAATGTGAGACTAAATGTTAAAAGTTGTAACCAGTTTCTAAAATGCATGTTTTTTTGTGGGAGTAAATATAGTAATTTTTTTTCAAAGTTAATGAATGAATAAATTACCCTAGCCTCAAAATTAGCTCTTTGAAGAAACTGTTAATGTTTAAGAACGTGCAAATTCAGTGTTCACTTTTCTGCTAACTACAGTCTGAGGATCAAGCAAAAATAGTTGGATTCAAGAAGCATTGCCATGCTGTTATGTGATCAAGACGTAAGGCCTTGCAGTATATTCAAAAAGTTAAAAGTCTCTATGGATCTTCAAGCAATTTGCTTGAAACGCTTGAAGTATTTGAAGCTAAGGAGTTTGATAAGGTTAGTGATATTTACTTATTGTAATTTAAATTGGTTAATTGGACGGTTTGAAAATATGTAATTTAAATTGGTTAATTCGACGGTTCGAAAAAAATAGTCTCTTTGTTTTCCAATACAGTTAGTAATAAGAAAGTTAAAAGAATAGCAGCCACCTGCACATCACCCTCTTTCTATTCGTCTTGGAAATATTCCACTCCACATAGGTGGGAAGGCTCTTAGATCTGTTGAACAAACCCAAGGATTATTAATAGGGAGATGAACGTTCATTTAAGAAAAGAAGGTAGCGATGTTCGTTTGAACGTATTCTTCAACATGTTGGGTAAACCAGAATTGCATGGACGTCGTACGAGGAAGACATCTATATTTAAAAGACTCATTTAAGGGCCTGTATGAAGTACACTAGCAAAAATTTCGAGAAATATTTCAAATTTTGGAACCATGTTCTATGGTCAAATAAAACGTCAGTGAGTTGTTTGGCCAAATGATGCCATGTATGTTTGACGGAAAAGTGGTCAGACTGCTATTTCATAAAACACACCAGAGTACAACATGGAAGTGGATTTATTATGTCATGAGCCAGTTTCTCTGTAACAAGCTTTGCTAAACTTTATCGACTTAACGAAACAATGAATTAACAATACTACAGAAAGTTTCTTGCAGATTATTTGAAGAATGATACTCGCAAGCTCTGCCTAGAAAGAAAATAGGAATTTCAACACGATAACGACCCCAAACATACACCCAAATAAAATTTCTTTGTTGAACAAAATTAATATTAGGGCTGTGGAATGGTTATCATAGTTGCAATACCTCAATTAAAAAATTCTCTATCATGAACTGAAGTTCCAAATCCATGCAACACACCCGAAACATTTATGAATTAGGGAAGTTTTCCAAAGACGAGTGAAACAAAAATCTATTCGATGTTTATTTAGACTTATTCGAAAGCTATAGTAATTATTTGAAGAAAGCATTAAGCAAAAAGCTTATATCATTTACTATTAGTTAACATTTGTATAGGGAAGAAATATTTTTGAAAAGGAAATATTTTCATTTTACCCATTTTAGTCCGATCTTTTACATGCTCCCTCTCACTCTTTCATCTTGGTCCAGTTAAAGTGTTGGGTTCTATAATTTCAGCATTATTCCAAATCCTTTCCCTTTCACCCTCCCCCAGCTTACTTTTGGTTATTTTATCCTTGTATATACCCCCAGGGGGAAGCCATGTGAGATGTGGAAGTTTGTGTGTCTTTTCGGCCACAAAACCGGCAGTAGGTCGTCATCCAATTAAGCAGAGCAAAGCTCATTAGTGATACACTTATTTTAGTTTAGAAGTTTAAAATGAAAATGCCAATCATATCCCACAAAATCTAGGACATAATCTTTTGTGGGTGAGGTCTATGTCTAAGCTGGACACGTTTAGTGTAGATGCACATAAGCAACTTTTCGTGTCATGTGACAATTCTACGAAAAATATTTAACATTTGTATTGAGAAAGGAGAGATAATCAAATGTTGATTCCTTCTGAAAGTGTATCTCTGAAAAGTGGTGAAGAATCTATTGCCCAAACGGTAAAACGCTGCAAATCTCCTGTAAATTACGATGTAGTGTAGAATGAGTTAAGTGTAGTTTTTCTTGCCAAAATTTCAGTAATCATATAGGATCTTCTTTAAATCATTTTTTTGAAAATATTATTTAAATTAGTCTGGTGTTCCATAAAGCAGTTCATCTTGGGAACAGGTTTCTAGAGTGAAAATTCTGAAACCATCTTGTGAACTGACCCGGATCCAAAATATAATTTTCTTTCCTGAACAAATTTCTAAGTTTCTAAGTTTAAATTAGTTTTCGTTATGCATTAAATGTTCGAGATAAGTTCGGAATTTCTAGACAGGCACATATCGTCACGCGTACACACAGGAACACATACTTATATATACAGATCAATGTATATTTTGATGTCAATAAAGACACTTACACACTTCTAGCTCCCTGTATAAGAACTTAACTAAAGGCTAAATGAATCAATCCTAGACAACGACTTCCGAGAACACAAGAAATTTTAATAAGAGACTTATTCGTATATATTTAAAAAATAAAGGGTTAAATAACTTTTATTTGGGAACCCCAAAATGACCTAAACAAATTATACTAACAAAATGTAAAATTTTATTCCTAGGGGTAAAAAAAAAAAAAAAATGATGACTGAAATTTTCATATCGAATCAAATCGGGTCGATCTTGCCACATAGGTTAGATTAAGTTTGGTTAGGTCTGGTCAGCTCAGGTTTGGCTATATCTATTCAGTTCAGGTCAGGTAAGGCTCGGTTGGGTCAGGCTAGGTTAGGCTAGGTTAAGTGAGGTCAGCCTAGGTCAGGTTATGTTATGTTATGTCCGGTTCGCTTAGGTCAGGCTAGGTTAGGTTAGGTAAGGTCATTTCAGGTAAGGTTGGGTTGGGTTTGGTTGGATTAAGGTATTTAAACCTAACCTAACCTAAACTAACCAATATTATCTTAACCAAATTTAATCCTAAGTATCATTTTTACTGAAGATTTTTATCTTAATCTTGTTATCACTAATTATTTTATATTTAAAAAATTCAATCCGAAGTAATTCCTCCCCCCCCAAAGATTATTCCTAAATACTGACCCACGAGCAATCTCAATCCATGATTTTGGCGCCTAACAGAGGCTCAGGGTACCTATCTAGGATTGCCGCAGCTAAACGAAGTACTTACTCGTCAGTTTCTCGAGATCGTCGTTCATTTTTTGAATTTTTTATCTCAAAACGATGTTGTTTCTCAGACATTAACCATCAGTGTTAGTTAAGCTGATGTATAATGTGTATGTTTTGGTGGCGTTGTTCATTATTTTAAGTAATGACTACTCCCTTTGCCCTTATATTGGCTATGACCGATGACTTTTATATTCCAGACTTAGCAAGAGACGAGTGAAAGTTCGGTATATTTTGTTGTACAAAAATAAGTAAATTTATATCGTAGATTAATCGCAGAGAAGGACCTCCTCATAAATCACCAGTTGATTTCTTTATATTTTGTGACCTCGATATGTGAGAGTCAGGAGTAGATGGGAAGAATATCTTTTCCTGACCCCCTCTCCCTTCGAATCGCATAGGCAGGCAATGGACTGTGATTGAGATAACAGCGTTATTTAAAGCTTAAAATTATTAGCATTAAATTTAATTATGGATTAAGCTTGCCATGATTTTCCTTTAAAACCCTCTGGACACGACCGTTTTGTATGAGAAAGGAAATACTGAAATAAAAATTAAGCAAAAGTTCGCTCTGATATACGTACATGCATAAAATTCAACACACATTCAACTCCAAGATATTTTCTAATTTTTTCCTGATTCTTCAGTTAAATGGTTCTCAAACTGGGACTGTGGCAAATTTTAGCGGATCACAGAAATTTTTGAGTATTTGGGCTGGCCATAGTTAAATGAAAGGGGCCATAGAACTTGCCGGTTTTTCTCCCTGTTACCTCTATATTTTAATTTTAATAACATTAAATTATTTACTTAAGATATGTTCTGAGCTTTATTTTTTTTAAATTAATTAAATTTGATTAATGAATTATTATAGTATTAAGATAATTAGCTGACATAAATTGATATTTATTCTTCAATAATTAAGGTGGCAAGGCTGAAAAGATCTTACGTCCGGCAAAAACTAGTTTCAACTTTGACGAAGTGTCATATTGTTGTGGAACGTTTTGATTTTTTCCACCATTGCGTTGCTAATTTGAAGTGTTTGATTGCAGCTAGTCCTATATCTTCATGGTTTTGTTATTATGTGCATTATTTAAATTTTAACTTTAAATGTTAGCAAAGATTAGTTGTGTTCAAGCAGCATTAGTCATAGAGTTGAATTTAATTTTAGATTAATTTATTATAATCCAATGTAAGGTAAATTACAGTGAAACAGGATCAGAAATCAAGGTAACTCAAAAGGAGCCAGTGATTAAGTTTTATTCATATTTATTACGATAAAAGAAAATAAAAAAATGTTACTAATTCCATTGAAACTAAACTTAGAACCTAGTAGAAACAATAAGTTTTGAAATAGCAAATTTATTTTTAAAACTGAGTATTAGCACTTATTCGTTGTAGTTTACCATAAGGGTAATAAATAATGGAATATCGACCAAAGAATACATAAAATTTGAGGTAACTAACATATTAAATGGTATACATCTTACATGTGATAAGATGGAAACACCTTACAATCAGACCTAATCATATTCTTTATGATTACAGGTAATTATATTTAAGAGGATTTCTCATTAATATTTACTCGGTATTTAATTTGTACTAATTTTGTTCGTATTTTATCTTATAGAACCAATAGATTCAGTGAAGATGAAATACCGACCGTATTCTGTTGAATATTTGTCTTATGGATTTATTGCATCCCCAAAAAATGTTCCGAAACTAATGTCTCCTATATATGGCATTATTCTCAAACAAAAGAATGAAACCATGCCAGCTTCAAAATAATTTATTTAGGAAGCGCCTATAAATAAAAACAAGCCAATTCAGTAATTTGAGAGAATGCGTGACAATTTTGAAGTAAGAAAAACACTAGATCAGAACTTTGCCAAACAAATACAAAAGAAAGATAAAGGTTTGGTGGTCTTCAACGAAATCTGGAAAAAAATTGCTAAAGCTGGGAAACCCCATAACAGTGGAGAGACCGTATTTTTTTCTAGGACTTTCATGGTAGGTTCAAGAGTAATGAATATAAGTCACAGGATTTAATCGTTGTCAACCCACTCAGTAATTCATCAGCATCAAAACCTATTACTGAAATGGCTGTTGATGTTGAAATTCAACTAGTGTCCCTAACTCAAGTAAAATAATTTACAATTCACCTGTACCTATCTAATATAAGCGATAATGAATCTATGGTATTGACTTATGTCAGATTTCTCGATGAAGATAACTTAAAATAAGATAGGTAATGCTTTGTGCAGGAAGGTTTGAAAGAGACACTAAAAGCGGAAAAATTTTCAAAGATATTGTTACCAATTTCGAAGAAAATTATATCCTCTTTGGAAATATAGTGGCTTGTACTATCGATGTAGCTCTATCTATGATTGACATTCACAAAGTGTTTATTATTTAATTAAAGAATGCTGTGCCGGAAGAATTATGTATACACCGCTTGAACAATGACAACTTTTGGTCAGTAAATATGTAAGTAGAGGTCTGCACGATTCCCTTAATATTCTAATAAAAGCTGTCAACTATATCAAATCTTAGTGCTCTTAAAGACTGCCTTTTGCGTGACATTTTTCACAAAAATGGAGAAGAGTTTAAACTACTTGTAATTAATATGGAGGTTCGATAGCTATCGAAAGGAAATTGTCTTCATCGCTTTGTGGAATTTAGGCTAAGTTAATTTCGTTTAGAAGTAGTAAACAACTCTGGGAACAGTTGACTGCTCCGAGATGTGACATTTTCTACTTATTAGATATATTTGAAAACTGAATATACTCAATAAACAGCTACAGTCTGAACAATATGATTTTATCTTATGGAAAGAGTTTGTTACTAATTTTATTAGTAAATTCAAGCTGTTCAAAATGAATATCAGGCATAATGAGTTAGACAAATTTACATGTATGGATTTAATTATCAATGAGCTGCATGACGATGATTCTTCTTTTTTGTTGAACATATGATAAAACTCCATGAACATATGCAATCTCGCTTTAAAAACTTACTGGAAAGTAATATAACGGTCTGGGTAACAATTGCATCTAATTTTAATGCCGCTAATATATTTATATATATATATATATATATATATATATATATAACCATACAAGGAGTGTATTATTGAATTACAGTTATAAATTAGCTAATGTTCAAATCAATGAAAAGAAACTAAATGTAGCAAAGAACAGTGAAATTGCTATGAAATATCCATTGCTCATGGAAAAAAAAGCAAAATTGTATGCTATTGCTCTTCCGACATCTTAACTTGTTGAATTGGGCTTTAATCGAGTTTTAGATTTGATGTCAAAAAATCTTGTAACCGACTTCATATTGTGAAAAAGGTTGATCTTTCTCAGTCATTGAGAAGATTCGAACCTGATATTAAAATAATGCGGATCAAGATCGGCTACTAGCTTATCATTTAATAAATTTTGTTTTCATTTTTAGTATTAAAAATAAATTGTCAAATCTCTAAAATATGCAGTGAGTTAATATAATATTTTTTAACCGAAAAAGAGTTTATATAATTCAGATGGTTTGATATTTAAAACATTACATTTCGAAATTCATTTGTACAAATAACTGCTATGTAAACTCTAAAATGAACTTATGAGGATATAAATGACTGTGTGCGCCACACAAATAATCATCAAACAATAGAGGGGCATAACTATAAAAAGCTTAAGAACCACTGCTCTAATTTGTTAAAATTGAATGAATGATTCCAGTTTTCAGTGCAGAGCCATACTGGTGGACTTCCTTGGTTCTCGAACTTCTACAGTTATGGCCAAAAGTTGAGAAACTAATATATATATATATATATATATATATATATTTATTCGTTTTTAAAATTTGCACGATAGGAATAATTGTACTAATATTTTAATTATTACAGGATTATTATATTAAAAAGTAAACATTTCCAAAATAATTTTTAAAAAATGGATTCCATCGCTGAATCCAAAATCGCACACTGGTTCTATTTCTATAAGAACTGAGTTATTTTAATATTTCAAGTATTGCTGTTAAATAAAAAGAGTAAAATGATGACATATGTGGGTTATATAAATGATGCTGTGTAATTACAGCGTATTTCGTAATATTTGGGGGTGAGGGCGCTATAATAGATTTTTAAATTTTTTTTAATTCTGGAAATATTTTTCCGAAAGAAAAGCGTAAAATTATTGTTGCTCTGAACCTAACTAAAGTGGCCTAAAATGCAAGGAGAGAGTTGCTAAGGGAAGGAAAAAAGAATAGAAAAAAGTGCAAAGTAAAAAACGATTAGGTGAAGCTTAAGCCCCCAGGGAAAAAAACATATAATAACAGGTACTTGGCTTAAAATTTGCCACACACTTTTGCATGACAGCACAGCACAAATTTATGTGAAGAGATTATTACAATAAACCTTCTCCGATTACCTCTAATGACCAATTCCTAGTAAAGTAAAATGATGTTGCCCAGATTAGTAGTAGTCTATATTCCCAAAGGACAAGTAATCCGTCGTCAGGTGGACCATAAATAATAAAAAAGTCCAAACGACAGCTAGTGCTTTATAATCTTCCTCCGTAACAGCGCAATGAGATTCTGAGCTAAATCTGACACCATTCACCGAATATACTCCCAAGAAATAGTAGAAAGCATTTCTAGTCTCTAAATAATAAAACTGGTTATAGCAAGCAACATCATAAATGAAAGCAGTCTAACTTAAAATCGATGGCTACTAATCGCAACAAACGCTATCAGGAACGATGATAGGGTAGGGTAAGTGCTACCTTGTTGTGTAGAATGAAAAAGGCTGAGGTCAGAAACTAAAAGATAAACTAGGTAAGATACTGTATTCTAGCCCTGCAAAGAATGTTGAAAGAGAAATATATTTATTTCTCTTTACGGCGTTAACATCGAAAGTTGACAGACGAAAGAAGATTAAGGAGGTAACACCCTGCATTTACGAATGTTTTTCCATTATGATAACGAATTATTAGTTAATTAAACTTACGTAAACTTCAAAAGAACTTGGTACTTGTATAATGTGCTGATTTACGACGGGAGTGGAGGGTTTTGCCTTAGGCAGGAGCGGATATACATACACGCTGTACAGCGATATCTGGCTTTTTGTGAATGCTTCAGCTTGGTTATCAGGCAACAATTGTCTAAGCTGGTTTTCTTGTGTTGTCACCTGGGATGGATGGATAAACCAATACCTTGCCCGGCATATTATTGTGTGGAAGCTACAAAGACACTTCAAGCAATTCAAAGGCTAAATTTAAAAATAAGGTTGAAATATCAAATCTCGCTTTGGTAACAAAGCTAAACCTGTTCAAATAAAACCATAACAAAACCTAAAGTAAACAAAGAAAATAGAAAGGAAAGAAAGCTCATTCTCTCTTTATATCATCGCACAGGCTGAATGGCTACTGAGAAAAAAAAATGAGATTACTCGTTCTGCTTCTGGCGCTCATAGTTTGTTCGTCATAGTGATCCAAAAAGATGGGTTATTTTGCATTTCTATATTTGATCCTTGATTGTGGAATACTCTAGCTGCTCTTAAAGGCTTCTCACCCTCCCTGAGGTGAATTGAAAATCCAACGCTTTTCTCAAACCTTTACCCGCTTGATCGATGGTTTGTAAACCCAATGGCCTAGAAAGGTACCATAAAATTTCTCTCATCATTATTACTAATATAGGTACTGAAACGGGCAATAAAGTGGAGCCTCTATTATTGACCTAATTTTTATGAGAGATTTCACATTGCTGAAAGTTTTCTCCTTAGACACCTACAGTTTAACCATGTGGACCTATAGTTTAACCTGAGAAGCAAATCAGGAGTCTCTACAGTGTAAAGCAGCAGTCTCAAATTCGCCATTATCTAACATTAATCCGGTCACCACCATCACCCGATGTGTCTCAAATTTGTTAAGCAGCTAAGAGTATTTATTAAGCATTCAATAGAAGTTTAGTACCAAATAAATATTAAAATACCTATGTACCTTAAAACATGTAAAAGGTTAACAATTTGATATAAAATAGTGATTAAGGTTTTCACACAAACTCAAGGTTAATCAACTAGTCAAAAACATGAATATTTTAACTTTTTAAATAACCTAAACTAAAAATATGACATTTAATAGTTTATTAAGACAAATTGCAATTTAATTTAATTTGAATTTAATTCCTTACATATGCTAATTTTATCGATTAGCATAAACAAATATTTTTCACATCCGTTTAAACGGACATAACTAATACCTCGTACAATTCCTCGTGGCCGTACTGACTCTCTGACACCGTGATTTATGGGCATTTATAAGCATAAGTTTCTTATTTGATTTAGGTTTGGGGATTGCGTAGGTGAACGGCTTTTTTCAAAATCCTAACAGAGATTTTAAATTTTAATTTTGGTCAAGTGAATGTGTTGGCCATTCCAGCACCTGCTATATGCTCGTCTAGAGCTAGTCCTGTGTGGAATTCCACGTGTTTTGGAACGCTATCCTGTTAGTGTCAATTTCGTCGTGGCTTCAATTTCTTCACTGAAGGCCAGCAATTCCTGGCACTGGAGCAAATCCACCGTTTGATCTACGAGTAAAGTTTACCAGTTCCAGCTGGAGCATAATAATTGAAGAACATGATGCATCCACAAAAGAACTTCACAGTGTGGAGAGTGATCTTTTTCTTTTACGCTTCCTTCTTTCGTTTTCGAACAAATTTCTGGTCTATTGGTCGAAAAAGCTGCAAAATTGTTTATTCAGTTTAGAAAGCCTTCAGTAGTTCAGTGGTTCATCTCTATAGTCTATTGAGTGAGTATTACTTTTCTTGCGTAGATCTCATCACGTTGTAGCTTACGCCGTATTGTAGCAAACAAAATCTCTTTGCTGACAGATTAAAGGTTATAAAGTAGCTCGTTGGTAGTATTATGAGGGGCGGCATTTATTATCACTTTTCTTATTTATTATATATCATACTTCATCTTGTGATTTCTATATTCGAATTTATGTATTATTTCTAGACTGAAGATGCCCCTTCAAACATTGACTCCATTTATCTGACTGCTAGTATTCTTGTAGGCTGAGATTTCTTCTTCTTTAAGGTGGCTTGGTCAATTCTTGATCTTCTTTATCTTGATGTATCTTTCTTTTAATGACGTGATGATTCCTTCCAATTCTGATGACGTGATGAGTTCTTCTTAATTCTTGATGAGTTGAAAAGAGTTATTCTTGCTTCTTAATGACGTGATGATTTCTTGATGAGTTAGGACAAGTTAGCCCTTGAAGTCGTTTTCTTTCCGTTTTCCTTGACATCGGTTTTCTCTTGAGTCGATTTCTTGAGTTGACCATAGGGTGTTTTCCGTTTTCTTCTGGGATCTTCTCCTTTTTAAAAAAAAAATGTGGCCTGTCTGGGATCGATCTCGGGCCTTTGAATCCAGAGTCTAGCACTCTACTGTCACGCTACGGCCAAGTCCGTTTTTGACTTGGTAATTTAATGGGCTATTTATATTCTCGCTTTTGGAAGGAAGTTTTTCTCTTATACATCTTCGCAACCCTACACAGGTCCCTTTTTAGAACACGGGGCGAATTTAGGATTGGGGAGAGACTAGTATTGGATTTCTTAATCGAGGATTACTAGTAGCTTCCCCCCCCCCTTCGCCTTTCGAGTCTGTGGGATAAGTAGAGTTGATTCAGTTGGATTGAGGAGAACGTGGCGAAGTCTCTTAATCAATGAGTAATATAGCATATCCTTCCCGGATCTCCTGAAGTTCCCTGCAGCACCTTTTCTTAATCTTTAGTAGGAGAGCAGGTGCAGTTGTAACGAAGATCAGAAGATTGTTCGGCCTTTGAGGGTCACCAGTTTTGAGGGAGGGGGGCCTCTTTCTTATAACTTTATTTATTTATCAATATCATTCATCTTGTTGATTTTCTGTATTCGTATCTATGTATTATGTCTAGACTGAAGATGACCCTTCAAACATTGACTCCATTTATCTGACTTCATATTCTAGGTAGCTGATTCCTTCTTCATTTATTAAATTGGCTGGGTTAATTGTCGATCTTCTTTTCTTGAATGTATCTTCATAATAACTTGCATTTATCTTGATGTGATGATTCCTTCTCCTGATGATCTGATGAGTTCTTCTTAATTCTTGATGAGTTGAGAAGAGTTATTCTTGCTTCTTGATGACGTGATGATTTTTTAATGAGTTGAGACGAGTTATCCCTTGAAGTCGTTTTCTTTCCGTTTTCCTTTACATCGGTTTTCTCTTGAGTCGATTACTTGAGTTGTCCATAAGGCGTTTTCTGTTTTCTTCTGGGATCTTCTCGTTTTTTTTTTAAAAATTGTAGACTGTCTGGGATCGATCTCGGGTCTTTGAATCCAAAGGTTAGCACTCTACCGTCACGCTACAGCAAAGTCCGTTATTGACTTGGTAATTTAATGGGCTATATATATTCTCGCTTTTGGAAGGAAGTTTTTCTCTTATACATCTTCGCACCCTTACAGTATGACGATACTTTTCGTTCATTTATCATCAAATGAAGCGTATGACAGCTCTAGTAAGAGCACTATCTTTCCCTCTTCTCCGTGGCGTTTAAATTTCTAAAGTATTCAAATTGTCTGTTCTTTTCTTCTATCCAATTATTTGCTTATGTAAGCGAATAATGTGTTCTTTAGTCATCTTGGTTATCTTCGTTCTCTTTAGCACATTCGGCAACGTGTTTGTACGAATGAGGAGTACTAAATGCACGTATGAAAGACATATGGCCTCAGATAAACTCTCTGGATACTTTTTGACCTTGAATGGATGAGCTTGGACGCGGTGCGGCCATCTACATTCAATAGCCAGCAAAACTTGGAGATTTCTTACAGAAGTGTAACTAATTTTGATTGATTATGAATGAATAAAATTGATATATCAACTTTAGTTCAAATTTATTTAAACTGTAATTACTAATTATGTGCTATTAAATGTCATTTTATGTGTTTAGATTATCTTTAGTGTTTCAGATTACTACCCCAACATCAAGGGTGACTATACAATAGAATATAAGGAAACCAAAATGATATGTACAGAAATCAAAGTTTTAATACAAAATGTTTACTTCAGAAAGTTAGTATTTTTTGCGTGTCCCTTTCTCTTCATTATTATCGAAACTCGCTCTGGCGTGTTCCATTTTCTTCTCAGCAATGATAGTAGGTTTAAAATCATATCATGGGATTTTCTAGGATAAAGACTCAATAGTTAAGTTTTTATTTGTACAAGCCACAAGGAAGAAGGAGATTGCCTTATGACAACTATATAAGGTTCACAATATTCTCTAAATTCCAGTTAAGTCAGACCTCTTAGTCAAATTTTATTGACACACTACACGAAGAATTATATCATATCTTGCCAAATTGGGCGCACAAAAATGTTATTTTAGTTATCAATACAGTGTTAAATCAGTAATGGAGAACTTAAGTTTATAGCAAAGTCATAGTATTAGCGTTTTTACCCACCAATAAAGGAGCCATGCAGTAGAAATATATACCCTAACAAACTTTCCATGAATCTATTTATAAATTTTTAAAAAAATGTTTTTCAACGCTATGTGTAAGATCTTTTCAGGGTGCAATGCAGGGATTCAAACGAAAAAAGTTCTTAAAAACATGGAAGGTATTGCCATTCCCTCATAAATGTGCTAACACAAATGACGACGAATTTGCTAAAATCTGGGAAAAATACATAAGCTTTACAAGATGTTTCCATTGTTCAGATAAATTAAGAAAGAGATCTTCAATAAGTCAGGTTATTGTTTACTTAGACAAAAGAAGTTCAGCTACCATATTTGGAAGTATTTGTGTCATGAAGATTTCTTGCGGATACTTTTATACATGTTTATTAACTTCTTTGCCATCAGTACATGGCATTTGTCTTTAAGCTCAAAATACTGCAATTTAGTAGAAAGTTTGAATTACTGCTAGCCATTTAAGCCCGTATGTGAGAAATTAGTCTCATAGAAAATAAAGGCTTATAGCTCGAGAAATTACATTTGTGGAATCTAGCAAGTGAGTGTGACGAGTACGACACATGTTTGGTTTAGGTTCACACAAGGTTTTAATCAGATTTGCGCGTCGTTTGCCACTAACTATTTACAACTTAATAGAAACGATAAATGTAATTAATATGTTTTCATTTAAAAAAAAATATTTCAGGAGATGAAGAGCTTAGCATTCATTTCTCTTGTTGTTTAAATTTTTATTCTTTCTTGATTACATAATTTGTGTGGGCTTTAGAATCCTGAACTAATTTAAGTTCTCATATTTCTTTCTGGTGTTGCATCATGGAATGCTAATTTATATCATGTCTTTTAGGAAAGGCCAATGTGTTTCCTTGGAATATACAGTGGTTTTCTCCAGGCCCTATGAATGAAAAAAATTCGTTTCTTATTCTTTGTGAAATTCAGGATGTTATGTTCTATTCTCTATGCTCATCATTTTTATTATCAATTTTACTGGACACACAGAAACAGAATTCAAAATAAGTAACGTTAAAAAAAATATATATATATATATATATATATATATATATATATATATATATATATATAAACACTGGCACAGAATCCACAATATCTTCCGCACATTTTTGCTTCTCCTATCTTCAGCACATGCGGCATATTTCTACGCACTTTGTGCAGGAGATCCTCTTGTCGGTTTTCGCTTTAAATATAACAAAAAAATTAGGTTTTGAGGAAAATATTACGCGGCTTGGTCTATTTTCTTTTGCTTGTTTTTTTATGGAATCTACTAGCCTACTGGTATAGTAGGAAAGAACTTTCTTGTAAAATTACTTTCTACTCATTGTTTTGGCAATCCAGCTCTAGATAGTCTCCTGAGTATGTTGTAATTTGGACTGAACCAAGAGGTTGCCATCCTTTTATTTCGGATCAGCGACAGATTGATGAAAATTTAGTGAGACCTTCTGATCCATAGAACGTTAATGTATTCTCTTTAGCTACTGTAACTACACACATTTTTATCTCTGCGGATGCATGCAATTCTAAAAACTAGAATATTTTCCGATTTGTACCTAAATTACAGTACCACTTCTTTATCTCAATATCGTTTTGGCACCGTAACTCCGACTCAAGCCACAAAGTGGCAATATGCTTACTCCCAATTGTTAAAATTTAGTAAAGCTAAAAGTATTGTCTTTTACGTTTCATGCCGTCAGAGACTTTTTTAGGAATTTATCCGAGAAAATCATAGGAACAATTAAAATAATGAATAAAAATATTTACTTTTCAATCAAAAGGGCCCTTAACCCTTATTTAATAAACTCGAGAAATTTTGATACGAACTTTCTAGATCTTCATTTTGACTATGTTACAATGCGATCCCAACTCGTGGATAGTATGTATAGTCACATACGACCATATTATGGCAACAGAGTCAATTTATAGTACCATCAGTCAGAATAGGGATGTTTCGTGCAATTTGGAGACAGCAACCGAGAATCGCTCTTCGACACATGGTCGCAGAAGTAAAGCGAATATCATGGAATTCATATTTCTTCTGAACTACGTCCAATCCACCTCTTCAATTATCTCTTATCGCTTTTAATATCTTCGTTCAGTTGATGAAATGCGATTTCTTATGCCAACAAGATAATGGAATTTAAAGTAAAAGTGATTAATAGTCAGAAGTTTCAAAGTATGATAAATTTCCACCTCCGGAATCTAGAAATGTAACTGAGATGCATATTTGAGGTTGTTTGAATCCATTTTAATTAGGTCGCTGCAATTGCAGTTCATGAGCTTGGCGACGGCTCCCTTTGTTATCTGTATTTCCTTTAACTTTTGTTTCCTAACGATTTTCATTCTCTTCTTCTTCTCCCCAATCTTTCGAATATAAAAGAAACACCTTTGCTATTTTCTTTATTTTTTAATACAGTGCGGTGGGATCAAAATAGTTATATATTATTTTGTTTTAAAGAAATAATGAAAAAAACAAGGAATTAATGTATTCCTACGTTAAAAATTCATGTACATTACACAAACCTATAATTTTCAAATTTAGCTTTCGTATTACTCTCGCATTTATATTGTTTACACATATTTTTTTTTTACCTTCTATTATTTGTGTCTAAATTCTTTTAAAATATGTATGCTTGGATTTTTTTCCCTAATTAAAGCAAAAATTAAAACAATACTTCATTGTTCTGAAAATTAGTTATGTTTATCACTTGCTTTTGTTAATACTCTGTTATAATGACTGAAGTATTTAAGTTTCGATAATCTTGTAATTAACATGTCATTTTTAGAAATACATAAACACGTATGTTAATTTTAAGAGAGATAAACTATTGTTATCCTGCAGATGCCTCTGCTATTTTCGTGAACTGCAACCATTTATAATTTCCATGGAAACGAATGATTAATAATCTTTTTTAGAATTTTTGGTAATCTGTATCCTTTTCAACCTTCACTGCAAATTTATAGCCGACGCTATCTTATTCTTTCTTCACTAGCAAGGATGAGTTGAGTTGTGTATAGAATTTGAGTTGGTTTATTAGAATAAAGTTAGTCTAGCTTAAGTTGATAAAGCTTTTAATTTTCCTTCCTAGAAACTTAAGAAATAGATTAACAAAATTGTTTTTTAATAAAAGTCAGATAAAAACTTTATTAATATGATAATGCATAACTACTAGAAATATTTGCAAAAAAAGTCACGGTCTTAAAAATATGAAACTAGTAACAAAAAGATCTTAAGCAGCAGCCTCCAACGATAATGCAAAGATATTATTTTGAGCTCTTTTCGCGTGCCATGCTAGTTTCAGGCAGTAACAAAGCTGAATCTGAGAGTCTATGTATATCTTTCACCTATTTTTGCTTCCTCAATCTTCAGCACATTTTGTATATTTCTACACAATTTGTGAGGGTGAAGCTTTTATTTGCTTTCGTTTAAATATAATTAAAACGTTTGGTTTTGATGAAAATATTAAAACAGCTGGGGCATTTCCTGTTTCGTTTTTTATTTAAATATCTACTAGGCTACTGATAGAGTAGAAAAGAATTTTCTTCTAAAGTCGCTTTCTACTCAATGCTTCGGCATTCCAGCTCCAGATCGTCGACTGAATAGGTTGTAACTTTGACTGAACCGGGAGGCGGCCGTGCATTTATTTCAAAGCTGGAGCAGATTCAGGGAAATAGTGCGCAATAAAGGTCTAGAAAACGTTAGCGTATGCTCCCAAGCCAATGTATCTGATGCATCTTTACATCTCCTAAATTCTTCACTTCTTCGCTATTACTTTCTAGCGTATACGACCTTGTTGATCTTCTCATTATTTTGAGTAAAAAAATGCATATATTTTATTTAACTTGAAAGCAATGGAAGCTGGTTTACACCAAAGACAATCTTACTTACTGACGGAAATATGTGAAAGGAGAAGAGAAGTTGTAAAAATGATAAATAAACAACAATAGGTATAATAATTATCATCAATTACGAACTTCGTAAAGGAATATCGTTATTATTTTAAACTAAGTTCAGACAACTGCTTTATCAATCACCAATACCAGGTAAGGTACACCTTTACTTATTGCTGCCCAGGTATAATGCAAGGCAATATGTTAAATTTTTCTAAAATATCACTGAATATAGTAACGACCTAAATTGTTGAAAGTGTATAAATAACTTAGGTTAGGATATATGTTATATTGATGTCAAAAGGAATTATGTAAAAAGGTGGTGAAACTTTCGAAAAGGTACGCCATGTTTTTCGTGCTAAAAATAGCTCTATTGGTGATTTTAGGCAATCTAGTTGTCAATTACAAAACTGATAGAGGTATCGAACAGATACGTTCCACTTTGCCGTAACTAAGAAGACAACGATCGGCTGGTGGCGACCGATGGGCTGAAAACTCTAAGCAAAGTCAGCTTAACATCAAAACTGCCACCTCAATTAATGGCAAATCTCTTACTTATTTGCCGATAGGGAGAACCTTTATGTCGGCTTGCACAAAAAAGACGAAATTTAAAATAAATTAGATAGGGAAAAACCAGTACCTAAAAATTTAAGAAATCATCAATTTTTCCCACCATACTCACGTTTTCAGGGTAGTGTGTACTTCATCTGCGATGGCCAACAAAGCCACTAACAATGGATAACTAGCATTCAGAATGAGAATACCACCTGAAAACATCGAAATAGAGAATTTCATAGATGTACAGACCTGTTTCCAGTGTTATGCGATTGAAGATCACGTGACGAGTAAATAAGTCCCAAAAGACATTAGGATCTGCTCAGAGTACAGCATAATTGGCTACAAATTTTGCGAATGCACTAAACAAATAAAAAAATGTGTCGACTGCCAGGGGACGCATATAACTATGGCTGTCGTTGTATGACCAGTGTACGCCATTATATGCAAACTGGCCTACTTAAATTAAGGCTGCATTCTGAGGATGGCTTTAAGATTGCTTTAAATATATAGTTACTAGGCCAAGGAATATTCAAACACGGCTACAAAAATATACTTTAATAGGACTGAAGACTACATATAAATATAGTGCAAGTTAAATGGCAATGCAAGTAAATATTTACTGTTCACTACTAAGATGATTAACACTATCAATTAAGTTTGAACCGAGGGAGAATTAATTAAGTAATGATTTTACAATTATGCAAGATCTAGAGCAAAGGGGGTCGTTGAGGTTCAATGCAGTAAAGGTGGGAGAAGCATAACGAAGCGGTAATTAAATCCTTTTCACCTTGATGTGCGGAGAATAGGAACAGGTAGGTAAGTTGAACCTTTACGGGACACACAATCTAAATTCGGGAAACTGAAGTGGAAGGGCCTCTTATCCTTAAGAGGCAAGTCCGAAGACGTGGTGATAAGGGTTGAAGCGCACCTAACTATCTACACGAACAACACTTAGAGATGACTAGCTCTTCCTTGGCTATTCAACAATCACTTAATTCTTCTCTCGACGAGAATGTAGTCGATTCCCTCTCGACTAATGAAGACGTTACGGCTAACGTACTGTGAGGGATTCAGTCACAATATACCTGTGAATTCTGAACTGTCAAATTTATACACTGAAATTATCTAGACGAGAAGAGAGATTCATTGCCAACAAACTTGCTTAATTGCTTTAGGTTGCAATAAGGTTCTATTTCGCGAATGCGCGATGCCCACTTAATGGTCTTTCCATTCTTCTAATTTTCGCAGTATAGAGGGCAGACGAATTTAGAGCGGTCAACGGCGAACTAGAAAAGTAAGAGGGGTTGGGGAATTTCTTCTCTCTCTTCTTATTTTTCCACAATGGTCATTAACTGTCCGAAAAGAAAGAGTGTAATAAACAAGAAGGCAAAAATAGCAAAAGAAGAAACACATAAGAAAGCAAACCAAACATAGGCCAGCATAGTAAAAGCCACACTAAAAGAAATAAAAGAAACGAAGGAGCAAAATATTCACATCAACGTAAATGAAGGAACCAGCCTCGACATACTGGCTTGCATAATATTTGCCAACGTACATAAGATAGCAAAACCGGGAACATTCGCTTAGACGCTGAATATACTTCTGGAAAAGAACGTAATCAGAAAAATGTGGTTCCCCCCCCACCCCTCCTTCGGCATTAATATACAGCGTAATAGCCGGAAAAACACTGCAGTTAAAAGATATGGTAGAGGTAGGGGCCACACTGACTGAGGGTGAAGCAGAAGAAGATACTGACGAATCTAATGAATAAGAAAAAGAAACTGACAAATCTAAATTAGATCAAGAAGGAAGTAAAAAAAGAAGAACCTCTAAAAAAATAAAAATCAAACCAAAAAAGAGCACACAGAAACAGACACACGATCAGGAACTGAATCAGGAACAGAAAATGAAATGGCTGTCGTTACAAAGCTAATGACTTCAAATTAAAGATCTTCGTACACGAAGCATAACCCATTGCCAAAAGGAGGGAAACTAGGGAACATTGAAAAAGGAATAGTAAGAGCAACATGTAAGTGGAACTATCTCACCGCTAACGATGAAAAGGCAATACAACAACTGATTGAAGAAAACAGAATTAGACTCTACCCCATGATACGAAAATAATAAAAAAGGACACATTTGAAAGGATAGAAAACGGAAAATGGAAGAACCCCAAATCAAAAAGCAAGTAGTTACAAAAGAAGAAATAAGTATATATGGACTAGACGATAAAAAAAGCTTAAGATCGTTCATATTAACACTGACGGATGGAAAAACAAAAGCATACAATCTGGTAATATTTTCAGCAACCTAGATCCTGACGTGATCACAATTTTGGATCATGGAATAAAAGATGAAGAAACAATGAAAATCTACAATTATCATATAATAAAAAGAATCCTACCGGGGAAAGGTACGATGGCACAGCCATCGCAATAAACCTAACCTTTGATCCACACAAGAACGTGAGGTGGATGAGGCCTATTTTATCGTAACACTGGAAATGGAGTACTCTGTAATCACGCTAGCGTACGCCTACCAACCGCCTCGACGCTCGTACATTTCGGTTCACTCCGGAATATAGCTATTCAATAATAATAATCCCACGATGCTATTGTGGGTTCTGAACGCCAGAATACCCAAATCAGGTTACCGAAAAAAAACAACGCAGGAAAGAATCAAGAGCTCTAAATGGAGAGAAACATTGCAAAAAGAGTAGGCCTGGAATTCGCAAGCTTCATTACAGCAAGAAGCGCAACCAAACCCAATAGATTGTTGACAGACAATAACTTTCCATGTTTATGGAACCTGTTCCTATACCTTGCAGCAACCATATATAAATTCTGGTGACCATCAACCAAACCCAATAATGTTACAATAAAACCCCGAAAAGCCTACAGACTGGCAAATTGGGAAATATATACACAAATACTATAAGGCTACACCCAACCAGACCTAGATGGAAAAAGCCACGAAAAATTGGAAAACATAACAGAAACACTAATCGAGTACATAAAGAAATCAGATGAGTCAAGTATACCTAAGATCAAGAATAAAACTCTCCAGCACCCAAAATGGACGGAAGAGATGAAATGAAAAGCTAGAAAATTAAAAGAGCAATACCCCAAAATTAGTCAGTCTGAAACAAACAGAAAAAAAGCGAAGAGCTAACGAGACTTAAAAGAGAAATGACAATACTGATTAAAGACCAACAGAAAGAAAATGGAATCAATTCATTAAGATGATAAAACACACCAAAGATCCAAACTAAGCTTGGAATATGCTAAATATGATACAAGGTCGGCCACCAAGAAAGCTATTAAAAATAACAGAAAAGAAAATGAGTTCTTAAGAAGCGAAGCAGCAAAAGAAGAAAAATTCTGAGAACATTGGAGCAAGATATACACTATAGAAGAAGTGGACAATCAAGGATACGATCAGGAAAAAGAGATACTGGTCAACCAAAGCATAAGAATAAACAGAGAAAGATTAACACCGGAGAATCTATTTGACAAGCGCACAGATGAACAATCAGGATTAGGAAGACGTTCACGTTGGACAAATTAAAAAGCGCTATCAGAACCTTCACACAAAAAAATCAGGGAAGACGAGACTAACAAAACGCAATTATGAAATAGCTCCCGAAAACATAATAAAAGGTATCACAGATATCTTCAATGCATATCTGAACAAAGGAGCTTTCCCGAAATTTTCAAGTTGGCGAAGATGGTTTTCCTGTCAAAACCAGAAAAACCGGCGTAGTTTGTCTCAGGTTACAGACCAATATCGCTACTAAACTTTCTGGGAAAGACCTTTGAAAAAGTACTAAGCAAAAAGTTGACTGAACACCTAGAAGAGTCAGGAAAACTAAACAAACATCAATACGGGTTCAGAAAAGAACGAGACTTAACAATGGCTCTCGCAATAATTACCAAAAAAATCGCGCAAGTCAAAGCTAAGAGAGGGTATGTGGACTTGGTACTCTGTGATGTCGAAAGGCCTTCGACAAGGTATCGGTAGAAGGATTGAAACTTTAACTCCTACAATTTGATCTCGGCATTCGGATGGAGAGAATCCTGGCTGATTATATAACTTACAAAAGGGCCTACATCAGCATAAAAGACATCTAAGAGCCCGTATTACAACTACAGACAGGGGTCCCATAGGCGGTATATCAGAGTTCCACCCTATACTCAATATATTCAGCCGACCTTCCACCATCACTAACACCAGGTTGTATGAAAATATAATATGCGGATGATATCATCCAAGTTATCTCCACAAGAGCCACAAACACCAGATGGAAAGCTAGAGATAAAAATCATTAATGAATTCGGAAAGAAGTGGAAAATAAAAATCAATCCAAATAAATTCAAAATTATTCCAAAAAGCCGCTTCAAGAGAGATAAAAAAAAAACATCGACGGCACAGACTATGAATACGCCAAAGAAGAAAAACTGCTAGTCCTACACGTGAGAGAAAAGGGCTACCATGTACAGGTAAAAGAAAGAATAAGTAAAGCCAAGATGGAGGTAAGATTACTATATAATTTAAAAGAAACCGATCAGAAAAGGAAAGAGACAATCGACAAAGCATTTATCGAAGCGGCATTTAAATACCCACCAATCCCAGCGCATATGTATATTAACGAAATTGAATAAAAAAAGACTGCAAAGAGTTCAAAACATGGCAGCATATATTATAACTAATACAAAGAGAAGAGAAAGAAACCGAATTAGAGAAATATCAGACTCGGCTAATTTAACCCCAATTAACAAAGGTATCGAAAAACGAGCAAGAAATTTTCAGAATAAGATCGAGAAAAAAGTCACCGAGAAAAGCAGAGAACTCAATAATCAGAACAAACACTATGAAGGAAAAGCATTCCCTAGCAGTAGGCTTTGCCTGAAGCAAGAGGAAAGACTAATCTATACATAAGCAAACAAGCGGAAAGTGTAAAAGTAACAATAAAGGAAAATAAACCAGGTAATAAAGCTAAGACAAAGGCATGAATGACTGGAGGAATCAACCGACTGGAGTTAATAAGAAGAAAAGACAAGGAATTAGAATTAACGATACCTATACAGTGATCCCAAAGGAAATAAAGAATAAACGTATAAAGAAAAAAAATAATTAGAATTAATTGAAAATAACTACGTCCAAAATAAATAGAAGTATAAGCAAAGTAGACACATCTAAGAAAAAAGATCAGCCAGTAACCTGGCAACTCCACTCATACTCACCTTCACCATTTTCCCCTCTCCCTTTAACTAAAAAAATAAAACAAAAAAACAACAATGCCCTCTCTCATGCTATATCTCTCTATCAACTATCATCTTCCTCACTTCTCTCACCTCAGAACATTAATGGGTTATAGAACCATTTATATATCAATTTGTAATGGTTAAATATTACCTAACTACGCCCTGGCATTAGTAAAATAGCTGCTCTTTTCCTCTCTGGCTATATTGGTAAGTTTTGATATTTTAGCTATTGGTATTATCGAAGAGTTTTGGTATATGATATTCAGTAATTTTAACCGTGTTCCTGATTTTTAAACTTTTTCTGTAGTTTTGTTTAGCAAACCAAAAACTGTTATACTGGGTTCATCTCAGGGGACCAACTCGGCCAAAGAAGTCTTTTGATGCCGCTTTGATCCTCATATTATGTTGTCATCTTGAAAATGAGAATTTGAAACAGACTCAAGTAAATCTGAGTTTTTATCATACAAAACTATTCCACAAACTTAAGAAGAATGTCGCCACATTTTACCGTTGGTTGTAACTTATTATACATATCTCTTGAGGGGAAAATCCCCAAACCCATATGTGTCTGAGAATTGATCAAACCTTGAATCCTCGAAGAATATATAATATTCCAAAAGTGCCAAGGGTTATCGTTCATTTGCAAAGACCACTCATTCCTCTTCTTAATATGGTAATAACTAAAAAGGGCACCCTTCTGGCCGCAACACCATAATATGCAATTGAGTGAAAGTAATATCTCGATTTCTTTTGCTAATTTTGAATCTTTCTGCTACTTTAAGAGCATTTAGGAGGCATTGTTTAACCCTTCTCTTCAAATTAGACTAAATTTCTTTTAATGAAAGAAAAGTGTATTCGAAGATTCCTAGAAATTTGTCTTAAAATAATAAACCTTAAATTTGATCAACAATGTGTTGTATTTGAAAACATTAAATTCTATTGAAATTCTGCTTTCTACGATTGTTAAATAGTCACAATAGCAAATTCTAAAGAGATGGGAACAAATTACTATTAATAATGAAGGAAAAAATTGAATTAATATCATTCCATCAATAACTGTGGATTTTTATTGTATGGGTAATAGATCCTAGAGACCCTTTAAGAGAAACCATTTTAAAAGTTACACAAACGTTCATAGTTCTTTCTAGAGTCATGAATTCACTGATGAACTTGCATCACCAAAGTATGGAAGAATGTTAGGCAATTAGTAGGTATAGGAATTACTGCCATTAACAAAGGGTTGTAATGGTATTTAAGGGAAATGTATTAAAGATTTAAGAAAATTTCTGAGAAGATAGAGTCAAGAGTTAATAAGGCCACGTCTTTGAATATTTAAAATCTTATGAAATACAGCAATTACTCCTTTCCAGGAGCCATCGTCTCTCTCATATTCCATTTCATATCTCAAAATTTGATTACATCAGTTTTATCGTAATTAGAAAAAGTTAAAATGTCTTATTTTACAAAGTTTTTAAAATCATTTACTTTTATCTAACCAATCACTTCTTCGAGTTAGTGAACATATTTAACCTTCTTTCTTTCCAATCGCTTGGAATACGGAACATATCAATGTAATTAAAGAGAAGTTGTGATAGCCTAAAACAAGTTGACTGATTAAAGAAGGGAAATAGAAAATGAAGATATATTACAGAAGATCTGAGGAAAAATAATTATTTTCAGAAACTGGAAAATAAACAATTATATACATGCTCAAATTTCAAATAATTTTTATTCTTTTTTTAGGACATTTTTATTCATATCAGAAAAAAAATCAGGAAGTCATCAACGTATAAAATATTTGAATTTTACCGTTATTTTCAAGTTTTAAATCTCTCTTTTTACCTCATATCGCATAATTGTCTCTTGGCTTGTATTTTGTTTCGGAAGTTCATCCCCCCCAAAAAAAACCTAATAGTAGATAACTGTACATACTAATGCAGCTCAAAAAAGTAGAAAAGCTTAAAAATTTTATTTATTTTTTAGAATTTTAGAATTTAATTACACGTAAAGTAAAATATATCTTACCTTTTTATATTTTAATGATTATTGTGTTATTGGTCATAAAATCATAAATTACAAAAATATTTTATTTCGGGTTTTATTATAACCCATTTTGAATTGGACTAACCTTCATGGTAGAATCAAGGCAAGTTAAGGAGAGTAATTGGTTACGTATACACTTTTTCGCTTCACTTTCTTATCACTTTTCTTACAAACTAGTTTTACTGAAATTTTCGTAAGAGTTGCTTCTTATTAGACTTTGTTTCGTCCTAAAATAAAAAAAACACATTAAAAACATAGTATGATATATTTGAAAGATTACATCATTTATATGGTCCGTATGGCACTCTCGTATATTTGACATTATATACCTATTAAATAACACAACAATTATTACTAATATCAATAATACTCAAAGAAGCATATTGAATATAATCTGGGTATATTAAATACCTTTGTCTCCTACAAATAACAATGCACCTTGCATCCACCATTCCAGTTCTCTATTTGTTAGAGTGGATACGGCGTTATGCTTCTAAAGACGCGGGTTCGATCCCGGTATGAAAGGACACAAACCTCGGCGCAGTTAGAAATCTGGCTACCTATTGGTTGACGCCATCTGCTTCTCCTCTCACTGGGTATATCTTACACTTTTTCATCACACACATAGCCAAATAAAACACTGCTTTCTTTCCTATGCCTTCTTCACATCACAACACAAACACTCCCTCCTCATACCCCGCCTCATAAGAGGACATACACCTGTTGCCCGCGTGCCACCAGCGATTGTCAAACTGACCTTTATGTCTCTTTATCCAGTCGAGACCCATATGGCTGAGGTAGAATGGCGAACTATTACTCTTACCAGCATACTTACCATTCTGGAAAGCTAGCGAAGGGTTATGAAATACGCCTACATATGTTTCTGAATTGATCTTCCAAAACAAGTCACCCCTCCCCCCAAATTTATCAGAAAATTTCTCTATATCTATCACATATTTCAGGTGTAGGAATATTAAATAGGAAGTCGTTTGTTGTCAAAAATCAAAATTAGGCAGACAAATGCGCGAGATATCTCCTAAATTTTAATATTACTTTCATATCTGAGAATGAGTTATCTCGAAATTATCGAGAATGTTTAAAATATTAAAGAAATTCTTTTATAATTTCCTACTTGCAGAATGAGTGTCGCTAATCTACCTTTGTATTTGGTTTCTATTTTTATTTCTTTGAAAATATCCCTGCCAGTTCGTAAGCTTTGATTCTGTAGTTGAAACGTGTTTAGAAGAATTTAACTAAATTGTGCTTCATTGTAAAGAATATTTAAAACTTAGAGGGATGTGGTTTCTCCTCACTCTATATTATTGCTAGTTGTAAAAATTATTTAACTTTTTGAAGTATTTCCAATGTGAAATTTGCCAATTTCTTATTCCTTTCAAAACTCAGTATTTGCCATTTATCTACATTATATTCAGCGATCGTGAATCATGACCTCACCTCAGAGCAATGCCATTTGCGTTGACATTTAAACGTCAATAATTGGCTTTGACGAATTTTCCGATCAGGGTTGGTAAGAGTTACCTCACTTCCCTTTGACTGAGCAGCTATAGCCATCTTTCTAAGAATGCTGGTAATATGAATAATCGCAAGGAAGCAAAAAGAAAGTTTTTTAGGTCGATTGTATTTTTTAATGGGCCTCGTAATAGTGGATTAATGCAAACCAATTTTGAACCATAGATAGGAATACAAGAGAAGAGTAGAAAAAGAAAATTTAAAATTGAAGAAATTTAGAGGAGATATAAATGGCTGCTGTAAAGTTAATCTTGGCTAAATGCAGGTGACAAAGATGCGAATTAAAGACTCTAGGCAAATCATCCTACTCAGACTACTGTCATTTACAAAATGCGAATCTTAACTGCATGGACGGAATAAAACAAATATAAGAATAACTATACAGCAATCAGATAGCGCATACATCCAGCAAAGCCATTGTTATTAAAACATTTACCGTAATTCATGTATAAATTCTCCAGAATTTTACTCCGCATCAGCTTTAGGCTAAATTAAGTAGCACCATATAATTCATTCTCCCCTGGTAACCTACCTGGCGCAATAGGGATCATGTGTTTAACCTCATTTTTTTGTGAATTATGAGAAAAAATGATGATTTTCTATTGTGGCAGATCCATCCGGATCTCATATTTGTCTAGAAATAACTTTTTCCTTTAATATATAGACAGAATCTGTCTCAAACGTCATAAATATACATTATCTCTGACGCCTATTTGGGGCAGTCCTATCTTTATAGCCATCTTCATTACTGAACTGTCATTCCGTAAATATCAACCCTGCAAATATAGAGTCGGATGGCACAGATCCAGATCAAACTGTTTTATTGGTAGAACGTGGAATTTGTTCATTATTGTAAATTTTAAATTCGACTTTTTATGTTACTAGAAAAAGTGTGCGAAAATGGCCTAACTTGCAATGTCAGAAAAACTTAATAAATGATAATAATTCCGCATCTGCATCTGGATCTGCCGTACCTCAAAGTTCTAACCAATTCTTTCATGAACGAGGAGATACCATTTTGAAAATATTTTCATCAACAACCTTTTTAAATTCTTTGTATACGAACAAACACAGGTGATAACATGATTTTTGCACACTCTGTTGGCAAAGTTAGGAAAGTAATAAATAGGTTAATTCAGTTATACAAAAGCTAAGAAGAAGTGATAATAATACAACGATAAAATATTAACTGGAAAGAATGTATAATGTAGCTTACCCGTGAAGCTTAGATGCAATCAGGAGGTGAAGAAGTTATAAAGGATAGCCGTGAAGAAAGATAAATTTTTGATTGGTTGGCTGTTGAAGAAGATTAAGTCAGTTGCATGGAAAGATGTAGTTATAAATAAAAAATAGGAAGGGTAGGAGCGGTGTTATCAAGTTTATGTGTAGGAGATTTGCTCGTTATGACTAAAGATTCCAAAATTCTTAGACTACCTTCCTTCTGCTTTACTTTGTATTGCATGACTTATAATAACAGCAGTCTCCTTTTTATATAAATTTTTCCTGTTCGGTGGCTGAATCTCATATGAGAACAAAACTTCTATTTCAGTGATCAAACCGTACTTCCAATATACGAGGGGAGGTCAATATGTTTTGAGAATCGGTAGGAAAAAACAGAGGAAAGGGGATGGCTGTTTGTCGGGGTGTTAGGACAAGTTATAACAAGTCAGGACCTGCAGCTGCACGCTACTGCCTCGTCTATTTAAGAAGCAGTAGCTGATCGCAGATAGTCAGTTACAAATTTCTCAACGATAGAGAAGGTTGAGCACCGTACAGTGATCGAATTTTTGAACAAAGAAGGCAAGAATGCAAAAGAGATCCATGAACGCATGGTTGCAGTGTACACCGACCTCGTCCCTTCCTATTGAACCATTGCTCGCTGGAATAGGGAGTTCCACCATGTTCGTGAGTGAGTCCCTTGTAGATGACTCCCCGTGTAGGACGCCCGTCAGACGTGACCAACGAGGACAATTTGGCCCGTGTGGAGAGGATGATCCTCGAAAATCGAAGGGTGAAGGTCGAAGAAATCGAACGAGCACTTGGAATATCACATGGAAGTGTTATTAACATCATCCACGACAATTTGGCGATGGCCACGTTCTCTGCCCGTTGGGTTCCTAGAAACCTCACGCCCCATGATCAACTTCAACGTCGCCAAAGTTCGAAAAAGTTGCTGCTCCTGTACAACCAAGACCCACCGGGATTTGAGGAGCTCAACCATCCACCCTACATTCCAGATATGGCCCCTACCGACTACTTTTTATTCCCCCAGCTCAAGGCTGCACTGCGTGGATGCTGGTTTGGGGACGATGAAGATGCCAATCTGGCCGTCCAGGATTGGATTGAACAGCAGTCGGGAGATTTCTGGTTGTCGGGAATTCGAAGCCTCAGGGACAAGTGGCGCAAGTGCATTGAAGTCGAGGGTAGTTATATTGAAAAATAATAAAACACTTTTCCTAATATTTCGTTTCCTTATATCCGAATTGCAAAACTTATTGACCGCCCTCTCGTAGGTTCCTTGCAGAAAACAAGGACAAGTACTACAGAACTACAGAACTACAGAATCTAGGACCAGCAAAGACCCTAAGGTCCGCTCGAGGCTAGTCCGCTACACTAAATCAAAAACTACGATACACCCTTATCTACGAGTGTATCTCTAACATGCTATTTTTTTTTTTTTTTAATACTATCTACTGTACACACTTATCTACATGTGTACATTATCGTGCAATTTTAACTAATCAAACTAGGGGTCGGGGGAGATAGAAAGTTTTTCTTCTCATCTTCCGCAGCCACTCGACTGCTAGTGGTGAAAAGCTAATTTAGGGATAGAGACTACTTATAGGATAGGCGGAAAAGAAATGGGACATCTAAGCTACACATGCAGAGAATCGCCGGCATCATTTTTAGTCATCATAATTTCATATCCTTAAACCTCCGCTCCAAACTCTCTCTCTCTGCAAGGACGTCCAAATTCACAGTGCTCAACTACGTTATATTTAAACTATTCAAATGCACGTCGAGACGATTTTTGAACATATTAACCGAAGTGCTATCTACTACGTGGGTGGGCAGCCGATTCCAATTTTGAGTAACTTTAAATGTAAAATAGTTTTGGGCTATACTAGTGTTTAAACGCTTGTTCACTAATTTTAACCCGTGCTGACGAGTATTTCCCCTATGATCCAGTTCGAACAGATTGCGAAAGTCCACGTTTGAGAAACCCTTTAGTATTTTAAATACTTCTATTAGCTGGCCACGTAATCTTCTGCTTTCTAGCGATGGCAAATCTAAAGCCCTGAGCCTTTCCTCGTATGATCTATTCCTCAGCTCTGTAATTAATTTCGTAGCCCTACGCTGCACTCTTTCTAATTGCGCAATATCTTTCATTAAATATGGAGCCCAAAATTGAACAGCGTATTCGAGAAGTGGCCGCACAAGGGATTTATATAAAGGTAAAATTACATCCTTAGATTTGAAGATGAAATTGCGCGCGATATAACCCAAAACGCGATTTGCTTTTTTACACGCATCCGCGCATTGCTTCGAGAATTTAAAATCGTCTGAGACTAATACTCCCAAGTCTTTTTCTAATTTAACCGCGTCGAGGACTTGGCCTTTCATGGTATAATCTACTCTTAAATTATGGCAACCCAAGTGCATTACCTTGCATTTGCTTAAATTAAATTCCATTTGCCACTTGTCCGCCCAATTGGCAATCGAGTTTAGGTCCCCCTGCATTTTATCGACATCCGATCTTACATAGGCACGATTACCCAGCTTCGTGTCGTCCGCAAATTTCGAAATCCGACTAAGTATGCCTTTATCTAAATCGTTAATATAAATTAAAAACAATAAAGGGCCTAAAACAGAGCCCTGCGGTACCCCACTACTAACGCTGGCCCAATCTGAACATTCCCCATTTATTACTACCCGCTGCGAGCGATCTTTCAGCCAATTTCTAATCCAGTTTAAAATCTTACCAGTCACCCCAATCGCTTTAACTTTCATTAATAACCTTTGGTGGGGGACGGTGTCGAACGCTTTTTTAAAGTCTAAATATATTACGTCTACAGCTTTGCTTTCATCGTACACGCAAATCATTTTGTGGAAGAATTCGAGCAAGTTAGTCAAGCACGATCTCGCACGCCTAAATCCATGCTGGGTATCGTTAATCAGCTTATTTGCCTCGAGGTGGCTCACTATTCTATCTTTAATTACAGATTCTAAAAGCTTCCCAACTACCGAAGTTAGACTAATAGGCCGAAAATTCGTTGCTTCAAATCTATTCCCCTTCTTAAATATAGGTGTAACGTTTGCTCGCTTGAAATCCAACGGAACTACGCCATCCTCTAATGAGCGATTGAAAATTTCACGCAATGGCTTAACGAGTTCATTTTGAAGCTCCTTTAGATGAATTGGATATACCCCATCGGGGCCCGGAGATTTCGACTTTTTCATTAGCTTAATAAATTTAAGAATTTCCTCGTCCTTTATACTTACATCGGATATGCATTTATCAGCACTACGAACTTCCCCAATTAACGATTCCAATTCGGAAGAATCTTCCACAGTAAACACGCTCGTAAAATGCTCATTTAAAATTTTAGACATTTCTGTCGGAAGTTCAGTCAAACGACCATCCTTATCTTTGATCGGCCCTATCGATCCTTTTACGGGTTTCCTATTATTTACGTACCCATAAAACCGTTTCGGTTCATTCTTTGAATCCTTAGCGAGGTTTATTTCATACTTCCTCTTCGCATCTCTGACCGCACGTTTAACTTCCCTACGAGAATCTATGTAATTTTGCCGACTTATAACTGACCCATTGTTTTTATGAATTTTAAATTTTCTATTTCGGTCCCGGATTAAGCGTAGTATTAACGGACTAAGCCACGGAGCTCTCACCGACTTCCCGCTCTTACGCACATACTTAACCAAATCAGAATTCACACGAAGCAGCGTACATCGAAGTTCTGCGTACATCTCTCCTACCGACCTGTTCTCGAATCGTATTCCCCAGTCTATATCCTTAATCCTTTCGCGAAAAATATCGAAATCACAGCTACGAAAACGAGGGATGAGCTGCGAGCTCATTCTAACTTCTACGCAGGTGTTTAGATCGAATCTAATCGCATTATGGTCGCTGGAAGCTAAATGTTCACCCACACGTACGTTTTCTAACAATGACTCATCGGTTGCCATGATTAAATCAAGAATATTGCTATCACGAGTAGGCTCTTCCACTTTTTGTACGAGAAAATTCTCCAACATAAAGTTTAATAGCCTCTCACCCGGTTTATCAGAAGTATGGTTGCTAAAGTTAACATTAGGTAAATTAAAATCGCCGCAGACTAATGTGGTCCCTTTTCTAATCCAAGACGTAAGCGTATCGAAGAGTGCAGCATCTTCTCTTTCCAATTGGCAAGGCGGACGATATAGCACGACTAAGTTAATTTTATTTATAGCATCTAAACTTAGCTGGACTAATAAAGCATCACTTCGCATATCATCCTTAGACGAGTCCATCGTTATGGCGTTTAGATCCTCTTTTATATACATTAATACGCCCCCTCCTCTACCGGTTTGTCTATTTCTGTAATGAATTTTGTACCCCGCTATATCGAACTCGCAAACACTGATCCCCGTATGAGTGTCTAACCATGTTTCACTTAGGAATACGAGGTCGAAATTACCCTCTAGAATAACGGCTTTTATTTCGGCAATTTTATTTTTTAAGCTACGAACATTCGCATATATGCATCTCAGTTTGCGCTTTACGTTAACTCTTCTATAACACTCAGATCCGTTCCGTTTCCCTGCACCCCGTCGATAGTGCCCTCTTCACGCGTGGGCCAGTACATGAATAAAGAATACGGTTTCTCATCTGCATGTGCAAGTTTGTCTTTTGTGGTAAAGAAACTGCCTATGGGAACGGAGTTGACAAAGGTGATTTTGAAGTTAGTATGAAAAGAGTATTTTTTGAGTAACTTGTTGCATTTTCTAATGAATAATTTATTCACAGGTCCCATTCCAGGTACTACAAAGAATTTTTGATTTCTGGGAATATGATATGAGTGAAAAGGTGGAGAATAAATTATCTTCATAAATTTATTGAATAATTTATCAACCAGAGAAAATTGCTAACCATTATTTTTTAAATAAGACTTGGGAGTTTGGAATTATTTATGCATTAAGAAATTAGTTAAGGAAAGTTGGAAACCTCTCTATAATAAGGATTTTACTACACTGAGTTTATACGACTTGTAACAGTGCCAGAAAAAATTGATTTAAAGACCACTGAAGATAGTTTTCTCTATATCGAGGAGTTAGTTTGTCGGTTTTTATTTAATAACATTTAAGGAAGGAAGTTTACTGTTACTACCTAATTCAATACAATATTAAATGCGATTCAGCTGTCGTGTGTGAGAAGTTCAGATGAGTGGCTTAAATTCTTTGCTTGAATGATTCTTTTCTGAGACTCAGGATGGCTGAGTGGTTTAGGACTCTCGCTAACGGCTGTCCCACGACGCGGGAAGCGCGTTCGAAACTCGTTTCGCTACTTTTCTTTATTTATTTTTCTTTACGCCTCTTTCCTAATCTAAGCTATCTACACAGCCACCGCACACGAAGAAATTTATCTAGAGGTAAGCCTTTTGTTACTAGAAGTCATGAAACAATTTTTCGCAATAATAATGAATATAGTCTAAGAATATAGTCAATTATGTCAAGTTCCACGTCGAACTGAGAGAAGGCAGCAAAGATTTTTATGCAATTCCTGTTAAAATAACGCAATTTGGAATAAGAAAATTTTAATGAGGTGAAGTCAATGAAATTGAAAGAATTTTCATTATTCATTAGTTTCATTACAGATAAATGCACCTCGAGAAATAAAGCATTTTACATTGAATTTCTGTCCAGAAATCACGAATAAAGACAGCAATTAAATTTAAATCGCATGAAAGGTGATATAGGAAATGCCTTTGTTCAATTAGATAGCCGATAATGATTTTGTGTCACTATGTAAGGTTTTTATGTTTAAAATTGTTATTTAAGGAAAGATAATTATATTGTTTATTTAAGGAGGGGTAGAAGTCATCTTCTTGGCCGTAGTCGAATAAATACACTTGGTAGAATGGAAAAAAGAGAACAAAGAGGCAGAATTGTTACTAGATATTTTAAAACTTGATATTTTGGAAGAATCGGAATTATTATTATTATTATTATTTACTGAGACGTGACGGATACCTGTGTGAACGGATGTAAAGATATTACAGATTTTGAAGCTGAGCAAGCAGGGATAGATTAGAATGGTCAACAACCAAATTGATTCCGAGACCAGAGTTGCAATTTCCAACTTAATTTAGGTGGCTGATAATGAATATTATGGTTAAAATTGCTTGTTTAGCTCTACCTTTCAAGAAACACATACCCGTCACAACAGGTTCAAATAGGATTGCGTCAGTGCGTTTTTTTACCAGACTCAAAGTTTCAGTGCCCTTCAGTATTGTTCCAGCAGTCATAGAAGGTGGCTGTACTGTGCAAGTTTACATTTTAAGGTAAAGGGTAGGTGATTCCCTGGTCAAACACTTTTTAAACTTATAATAAATATTCATTGAGCAAACTATTGATGTACATCAGAAGCATTTTACATATATTAAGTTTCTTTTCTTACTGAATGATAAAAATAGTTCTGCGATGCTGTCATGCTCTGTCTTATAATAATAAATTTATGAATAACTTTTGTGTTTATCTTTTAAGTGTGTGTTGTTTTCTTCTTTCAGATGCCTTCTACTTGTGTGAATATGGCAGACCACTACTGACACATTTGTGGTGTGGTAACCTTAGCAGCACAGAAGCGCCGTATAACTGCTATGGTTAATAAGGCATATCCCCTATATTTTGGATGCAAGATTGTTGAACAGAATAAGAACCTGGCTCTTCACATATGCTGCAACACTTGTATAAAAAATCTTTGCCAATGTTTTAACAGGAAGGAGAAAGGAATGCCTTTTGTTTTGCCAATGACGTGGGAGGAGCCAACATACCATAACAACAATTGTTATTTCTGCAAGGTACCTCAGCTAGAAATGGGCTTGTCAAAGAAGAAAAAGGAGTCCATTGAATATACAAACATTCTATCAGCTCTTCTCCCAGTTCTACATGGAAAAGATCTACTTGTTTTTGATGCACAAACTTCGGTATCCTTCGAGTCAGATGAGGAAAGTGGTGAGGAGGAAGAAGAAAAGGATGATAGTGACCCAAATTTTGATAGAGCAAACACCTCTAGGCCACATCTCATAACATAAGGGAAACTCCATGACTTTCTCAGGGGTCAACAACTACCCAAGAATAAGACAGGGCTGCTAGGCTCTCGTCTTCAATAGTGGAATCTCGTAGCCGATGATGTAAAAATTTCAAAATTTCGTGACCGTCAGCTGAAGTTCAACGATTTCATCGTAATGGAAGGTCGGATGGAAGCACTTAACATCGAATACGAAGCCAGACACTGGAGCCTGTTTATTGATTCACCACAAACAAGTCTGAAAGCAGTCTTCCTGCACAACGGCAATAGTGAACCATCAGTTCCTGTAGGCTATGCAACACATCTAAAAGAAACTTATGAAAATATAGAGCATATGTTGTAATACATAAAATATGATGAACATCAATGGCAACTCTGTGATGACTTACAAGTTGTTTCTCTTGTGATGGGCTTGCTGGGCGGATACACCAATATATCATAGAATGAAAAATGTTCAACATCCACCTCTCACTGAAGCAAACAAAATTTTGCTACCACCAATGCAAATAAAACTGGGGCTCATAAAAAACTTTGTAAAAGGTATGGAGAAATCTGTCCATGGATTTAAGTATTTAACATCAAAATTCCCCTCACTGAGTGATGTTAAGATAAAAGAGAGATTTTTCATTTGTTTTCAGATTCGAGAGCTTCTTAAAGATAATGAATTTGAAACAGCTTGTCGAGCAATAGGCCGAGGGGTGGTTGGAGTTTTCCCCGAATTTTATATATATATATATATATATATATATATATATATATATATATATATATATATATATATATATATATATAGCCTATTATCCCAAATGCAGAGGAGTCGTCGTACTACTCCTTATACTTCGTTCAGCCCGTGTCCTAAATGGGTTTATTGACTCAGAGTGCTTGGAGGTTGGCTACGGAGGGATTATAATGAACTTTGCCAGCAAGTGACACAAAGGAAGTTAGATACAGAACAATATGAAAATAAAGTTTTAATGAACACTAAACAAGAAAATATATATTATATATACAAATAATGTGCTTTGAGAGAGAAATTATTAAGTGAATCTCGGATATCTCACTTAGCTTGAAAATAACTATTCACCAAACAAATCCCTATACACCTGTAATGCTGGTAAGCTTCGCGGTGAAGTCGGGGAATGTGAATGGGAAGGGTTACCTTGGCCCCTCATGTTTGGGTGGCGCTGGTGAGTAAAGGTGGTGAGATAGAGGGTGGAGACGATGAGGTAGGTTCTCCAGGGACCAAGCTGATCCCACAATTACGTCACGATTCTTGCTACAGAGGGCCCCACGCTCGTGAATTCCGAGAAATCTTAGGTGCCTCTGTGAGAGGCGGGGGGAAGTTACCTATCGACGCATAGCGTCACTGAGAAAAGCCGAGCTGTAGTTTTCTCGCTAAAGGAACCAAAGTGAGGCTGTTTGTAGCTTCGGCTCTTACACGTGAGTACGAGCTTGGGTCCGCACTGACTTGCAGACCAACGGGGTAAGGAACCTCCCTAACTGAAACCGATCTCCTCTCGTAAGACTTGAGGCTTCGACGAATTACCACTACACCGCTAGATGGCAATTCCTGCCCCGCCAGACGCTGTGCAACTCTACTACTGAGGGTTAAAAGAATTCGTCTTTTATACTTGAAACTCGGGAGAGGTTCTCAGGGCTCCGGAAGTAGATTAGATGTCAAGCTACTCCATTTCGTCCTTTATAAACTTCCGGCAACTATCGGAAATGAAGATGAGCTCCCATTTATCGATAAACAAGCCTGCAGGAACTCGGTAATTAGCTGAAATGGCCAGCGGTTTCTTCCGGCTGAAGACCACCAGATATTGGGCCAGAAGGGGAAGGGTTGATAAGCGGCCCGCCCTAAAGGGAGGTAGGCAAAACATGGGAACATTATGCTATTCTCCTACACAGCCCTTCATGGCAAGGAGAAAGCTACTTGGGAAGCATTTAAATTAGAGGCAAAGGGATATGTCGGAAAGAGAAGGGAAGGAAATTAGAAAGATTGGTGGAAAAATTCATTCAAACTTAAATGAACAAAGGATGTATAATGTTACTTAAAATCCACCTTTGTGACTCATTTAAACTTTTTCCAGTAAACAGTCAGGCATGTGGTGACGAATATGGTGAAAACTTTGACCAAGATATTCCAAACATGGAAAAGTGGTAACAGGGTAAATAAAGCACAACAATCCTGGTAGACAATTGCTGGACATTAGAAAGAAAGGATTCTTCAGCCCATTAAAAGCGTCAAGCAAAAAGGCAGAGAGTGGATATGGATTAGAGTTCAAAACATAATGACACATACTGTTAGTTATAACAAAGTAATCAAATATTACATGCTGCGTATCTTAAAACATATAACCAATAAGCATTTTTCAATATGATAGTTGGATTCAGCGCATTGAAATACATAAGAATTAAATAATCTCATTTAATAAACACAAAACTTTTCCCAAATTGTTGACCCGTGATTATACTAGATCATTAAGCAGGGGAGAGAAAGATCCTGATTGTTAAACTCTTTGATAGACATAATAAGGAGACATGATTGATTCGGCCAAGAAGTCATATGGATTAGTTGCAAATAAACAATGAATAAAGGAAAGCACCCTGCGACCTAAACAATCTGTACCATAGGATATTCCATATCTATACTTATATTCAGATTTTTTATTTTTAAATTTGTTCTTTTGCTCAAGAGAAAAATTGAACGTTCTAACCATATAATATAGGTTCCTTTCACAAATTTCTTCCAATATATATATATATATATATATATAGAGAGAGAGAGAGAGAGGAAGAGAAAGAGAGAGAAATTGGGACATCCTTCAAAAACCTCCATTTTAATATGTAAATTAAAGTCAGAACCAGTATCGGAACATATATAATTTGGAACGATTCAAACATTAGCCATGTTAATCTTCAGCCTATAATGGAGTAAAACAATATGAAAACAAGCAAGATAGATTACATAGAGAGATATATGTATTAATAACTGACAATAAGTTTAAAGTTTGTTGAATCTGAGAGAAAATATTGTGACAATGTAATAATGAATAAATTTAAAGGTGAGGAAATTTTCGAGAAATCAATGCAAAATTCACCGAAACGACAATGGAAAATTACAAATCAAAACACTGCCAAATATAAAAAAAAACTTAAAAAAAAACCCAATTTTAATAGTAATTTTTGCTTTGTTTTCTCAGTTTGTTTTTATAATTTTTGCAGTGTATTTATTTGTAATTTTGCATTGTACACTCGGTAATTTTTGGCATTGTTTTCTCGAAAATTTACTAAACTCTAAACTTATTCCTTATTACATTGTCAAATTATAAGATATGTTCTGAATACTTGGACTGGCTGTAATATATAATATATATATATATATATATATATATAGGTATATATATATATATATATATATATATATATATGTATATATATATATATATATATATATATATATATATATATATATATATATATATATATATATATATATATATATATAAATCAGGTGCACACACACAGACAAAAAAAAATACACTTTTTAAAAATTATTAACTCACTAACTTCCTTCCTATTCATGACGATTTCCATATGCAAAATATTTTCAATTATCCTTTTTCAATTGTAAAACAGAATATAGATACCTTCTATAGTTTTCTTGCACTTGACAAAATAACAACATGGGTAAAAAAAAAAACGAATATAGAGTGTAAAGAAATAAATAAGTAGAAATTTAACTAACTTACAGTAAATGCTTAATTCGACCACCACTTTGATGAATTACTAATCTGAGTCTTTTTTCCGCACAAACCAACTTTTTCCTACCTCATTAATGCCAATTACTTACCAAGATTCACGTATTATGCTTGTACCGTACTCCTTCCGATATTCAAGTTTTTAGCAATTGTTATTTGCGATAAAGGACTTCCTGGCATATATTGTTAAGAGCATATGTTATCGTTAATATAATTCACATTTCCGTGTTCTGAATCTGTTTTAGGTCAACCGCTTCATGGTATTTTGTTAGCGTTTCCCGTTTTGCGAATCTTTTTTTAAGAGACTTTTCACAGCACATCGTTTCTACATTTTTCTAGAAAATCCTCGCAATACTCTTCCAGTCTTCTATTCGTTTTCACAGTGAGAAGCTTTAATGAGAATGCGATCTTCTTCTAACAACGTGATTATGGGTAGTGACAAACGGTAAATAAAGATATACTTAATAGCACATGTTCATTCCTGTAGGCTTTTGTGAGAGCGTAAAAATTCCTGTATGATATTACCCAATAAAAACGTTTTATCTCGATATTCGTTCTTTTTATCCATTTGTTATTTTTCTTAAAGGGCAAAAAAACTATTAAAGGTATCTAAATCCATTTGTGGCATTAAAATAAGTAAAATTGGAAGTATCTTGCATGTGAATATTATTATGAATCGGGAGTAGGTTACTGAGATATTATTTTTTTTTAAATGCGTCCTTTTTTGAGGGGGGGGAGGGCAACCGATAAATTTAGAAATCTGGCGTGCCGCATAAAAGAGAAACACGGAATCATTTTGTCTTCGGAAAAATGGTATTACCGGATCCGAAAAATGCGTACTTGGAGGTTATAAGAAACAAGAAACTGGGGCAGCGACCAACCACTTTGATCCCAATTAAAGCAAGGGTTTTTATCCGCCTGGCTACGCGCGAGAACAAATAATTTTTTCAAATAGACAAGCTCTTAAGGCAGCTTTGATAGGTCAATTGGTAATATAAAAGAGCAAAATTAATTGAAAATTCAAAGGACAAGGGAGAAATTGAGTAAAACGCGCAGTAAATCTATAAAGTAAATCTCTCATGGTCGCAAGAAAATAGTGAAATAAATCCAGCATACCGAAAGAAAGAGAAAAACGGAATAATATTTTCTTCGGAAAAATGTTATTTCCTAATTAGAAAAATCCGTACCTGGGTGGGATTTGAACTAAGAACAATGAGGCATCGAGCAACTACTTTGATCTCAATTTAAGCAAGACCTTTTATCAACTCGGATATATGTGTGTATATATATATATATATATATATATATATATATATATATATATATATATGCTGTTAATGAGGCTTTTTAATTGTTGCCCTGCTTTTTATTGGCGGGGCAAAAGCGGATAAGTCAAATTTTCCATTCTATTCGACAAACCGTGATGACAATCAAAAAAGCCGATCGAAAGACAGTTTTATGGCTCTCATAGAAAAGCTTATTTTATGCGTCATTTTCTCATATATATGAGAAGAGCGCCTTCCGAGAGATTTAATGAGAGCTAGTTTGTTTCCAATATAGTCTTTTTAACAGCATAATTTTGATTGCGGTGCAAATAATTTACATATACAGTATATATATATATATATATATATATATATATATATATATATTATTGATAAAGGCTTTTCCCATTGAGCTGTAATCTAGTTTGCAGGATGAAGGATATGACGAAAAACCGGAAGTTCATCTAGTTTACTTGATAATACAATGTTTCGGATAAATATTTCACCCATCTTCCGGTAATAGAAATATTTTTAAAAATTCATAAAAGACTAATATTATACGTTAATAATTTAAACTTTCCCAAAAATGTAAAAAAGAATTGGGATTGTACTAGATAGGTTGGACGAGGGTGGGGAATGTAGAGTTGTACAGGTTAAAGAAATGTTGTTTCAAAGTTAGGTAATTAAATGGATAATGAAATTTAACAATAATAAATGTAGATATCACTGAAAAACATTTTAAGGAAAACCACTAACCTTTTGCGAGCAGTTGTTAAACGAATTCTGGCGCAGAACGCATGAGGGGTGTAGTAAGAAAGAAAAAATTTAGGGGGTTGGTTTATTTTACAGAAGAATTTGTGGGTGGAAAGAGGATTTAGAATTTAAGGTGGAAGAAAAATATTTTATAAACATTAACTCTTAAATACGTAAGGATAATGGGTCAGGGATGGTGTTTAGGATTTTGAACATCCTCCATGGATACATCAGTTTTACATTGGATAGAATGTAGCCGAACAGGTCACAAATCTTTCTTTGATATAAAATTTACGGTCCTGTGGCTAATTCCCATATGAGAACAGAATCTCACCTTCAGCTAGCGCACCGTATTTACTATTTAATTCTCCAAATTGCATCCGAGACAAGTAAATTTGTAAATGACGTAGTGCTTGGCTTCTCGCAGAATTCTGTCTTTGCAATTAAAATGATGTCCAAGGAAATGATTATTTTTAAAAATAATCTTTAATTTGGTATGATAATGAATTTCTTAAGAGATTTTTTGGTTGAAGAAACTCATATCCTGGAAAACTATATAACGGGTGTCTTTGGATACTGTAGGAAGTTGTAATTTAGGATGCTAGAGGTTGTTTAAAAATTGTGACGTAATTTTCTCTACAAGCGACACAGAAAGGCCGTTTCCTTTTAAATAGTTACACAAAAAATCGATTTCATTGTAGAAATCAGCGTAGGTTGAGTAAATATTGTAGGCACGAAATATTAGTGTTTTTATTGCACTGATTTTGAACGAAAAGTTGCAGAAGAAGAAGAAGTTCACTCTTTGACCACTTAAGGTTTGTTTCCGGAAAACTTTGGTTTGGAATCCGATGGGAGAATAGAAAATGTTTATATCTAGAAAGGATAGGAAACCATTGAGCTCTTTTTCATAGGTAAAATGGATATTGGGATGTATACTGTTCGCGAGTTGTCGGAATTTGTCACATGAGTCTTCGTAATTGAACAGAGATGGCGAAATTGGTAGGCATATTATGAGAGTGCTAAGCGAAGATCCTTAAATTTGCCGGTGATGGGCAGGTCTAATAATTCGCTCAGCAGTTTCTCAAAAGGAAAAAAAATACTCAATACGACTAAGATTGAGAAGCGGGGGTTTAAATTCAAAGCCTTAAGCAAGTAAAAAAGATTATGTTGCAGTTAACTTGTAAGCGGAAAGGTTTTTAACTGTGTTGCCATCTGGAGAGAAGTAAGACCTGGATAGATTAAGTTTTAGTACTCTGCAGTCGTGAATCTTAATGACAGATTTAGCGTAGTTTTCCGTAGTTTGGAAATTAAGTGTATTAAAACAAATATAATCCCAGAAGGAAACAGCAGCTTTGAAATCTTCTTTTAATTTATGGATACAGTGTGAGTCTATCGATTGAAGAAAATTGAAATTGATTTCATTATTTAAAAGGTGTTATAGGGTGGAAAAGTAAAATTCGGTTGAATAAAAGGTTTTGCGTTAAAGTTTAAAATGGATGAAATTCGGTAAACACGGTTTAAACGGCAGATTTCTAAGAATTCCAAGTCAAGCCGGACCTTTTTTTACTTTACGTGAAGTCGTTCGAGAGAGCGGTAGATCTTTTTGAATTCCTGTCCATAGTGAGCAATAAATATTGATAAGGGCTTCTGTTATTGAGCTATAATTTATTTTGCAGGATGAAGGATATGACGACAAACGGGAATTTCATTTATTTTTCTTAATTGTTCAACGTTTTATCCTGTAAACTATATACATATATATGCGCTAACTTTACGAGTTTTAATCTCAGAAACATGCTATATCATAAGAACATATGAAAAGAAGGAGACTGCAAAAGACCATTCATGGCCTACAATTGGCAGCTCCTGTTCCATTCAACACACAAAAGATTTCTTACCAGAGAAAAGTCATCAACATAAACATATCGATGATCAGTCACTGGCGTTGGATAGCATACATGTTAAGTTTTGGTTAAGAAAAGCTTAGCTGACATATTTGACTGGAAGACATCGGAATAATGACAAAAAGTTAACTACATCGTGATGATTATGGTTGTTGGTCATGACTGTTGTTCAATGCTATGCGAACAATGTAAACTCACTAAGACCCTAACATGGCTAGCTCTAACGGATAATATGAAGGCCAGGACAGCAGAAAGAGGAGCGACAGGGGTTCTAACTGCGTCCGCACGCCAGAATTCTTCCAACAAATTTATAAAAAAGTGATGGAAGAAACAAGCAAAGGAATCCGTGCTTTGGTAAAAGAGGTAGGTTTTGGAGTCAGCAACATAAAGCCAGTACTTTAATGAGGTCCTTCGCTACGTAGCTCATAAAAAGCTAAATCATCTTATTGAACCCGGAACGGTCTGGTTCTTCACATAAAAAATGAAATTTTTCCATGACTAGTTTTACAGCACAAAGAACAACAGTTAGCTTAGCTAAAATCCATATGACGTTTCATGAATTATGAAGACCAAGATAAGAATATATGGATGATAATTTAGTTGTCCTTAATACTATGGATCTAGCAAACGAATGTTATCAAATTTGAATCAAAATACATGAATATTTCTTATTCCATAGTAATGGAAAACAGTGAATCTCTTCACATTTTTGGAGGAAAATATTAAAGGTAAAATTTACAAGAAATCCTCTTTCAGGTTTATAACTGAATTATTGCATCTTATATGTTATATCATCTAAAATTACATCCAATAAAACTTTACTTTACAGACGCTTCCAAATCTCACAGAGCTCTTTGCAATTCATACAGAATTTATGTTCCCCCTAAATATTTTTTGGCAACAATTCATTCCCGGTAGGACCAGTTGAGAACACTATCATTACATATAGAACAGAAGATACAGGCCTACTAGTAAACCTAATACTGCAATAAAAGAAAAGATAATCAACAATATTGTAATCAGTGACCACAAAATGATAAGATGAAGGATAAAAATTAACATTCAGAAAGAAAGAGGAAAGATATTTAATGCAGAAAATAAGCGTATTAAGATGCAGGAAAGCTCATCTTTGAATTTCAGAACCGTCTTCATTGAGCCTACCAGCAAAACCTGCTTGGTTATAGTAACACCAGAAATATACAAGCGCTGGACAATAACACGATGAAAGACATGCCATACACTGCATAAAAATAAAAGAAATAATAAAATACCAACAATAAAAAACTCAGAAGAAACCTTAAACATATTGAAGAAGCGTAAACATCTGAAAGCGACAAACACCAACCGACAATTTGAATTATCAGAGCTAAACAACCTCATTATAAAGAAACAGAAACTAACATCAGATAATATGACAGAACTCTGTATTGTTAAAGAGACCATCAAATCATGAAAAGGATATAAATTATAAAAGGGACTTCAAAAACGAAAATCTCACATACTATCTACCTAGAGGAAGGAATACTATGAAAAGTTGTATTCAAGCAACTAAAACTTACAGAACTGCAACCAAACAACAACACCTAATAATGTTCCCGCAATCAAGCAAATGAAGAGCAAAAACTCACCAGGTTAGGCCAACATTAGTTCGGACTTGATAAAAGATTCTTGGAAAAAATAGCTTACGGCTTCACTGATTGTTTAAAACAAGGCAAGATTTCGTTATAATAATCCTTCTACACAACAGATGATCAAACAAACTTGTCAACAATTGAAAAATACTTACTTTCAGCGAGCTCAGAGAAAAAAAGTTTAAAGTAAAATATACTTCTATACTAGGTATTTGTAGGCTACCAGAAAAGATTGATTCAATATAAAAACCAAGACACATAAGAGGCCTTGAAAAAATCAACGTATTGCGCCGGTCTACTAAATATCATAGAAGACATAAAAAAATTGCAGTTTCACGTCTTTTGTAGAAGATATATTTATGGTGTCAGAACAGAGGCATTAATATCGATTGTGATTAAAAAAATCAATGAGTTATGCATACAATATTGTAGGTAACTATAGTTGGTAACATACGAGGGATTCAATGCAAAAAAAGGGATAATTCTTCAAGAACCTAACCATGAGAGCAAAATTAGGGTCTAAAAATAAATCTTAGAAAATAAAAGTCATTATAAAACAACAAGACGTCAATACGATAGACATTGCAATTGAAAACAAGCACAGTGAAATACAACTAAAAATCAATCACTTTCGATGAACAGATTACAATGTCACAAAGAAAAGATCAAGAAATCCAAGGGAGAATCAATCTAGTCTGGAAAGCTTATGGAAAGGCAGGCATTATCCTTAAAAGCAAAATGGCCATATGCCTGAATAAAAAGTAAACAATCAATGCATAATCCCAACTATGAGCTATGAAGCAGAAATTTAGAACTCAACCAAAGAATTAGATTAAAACTTTGAACATAAAAAGGTCCAAGAATGTATTATGATGGATATAACCTGGCGTGGGAGAAAATCGGCCATTTGGATACGTGGACAATCCGCAGCTCAGAATATAGTAGAAGGTATAAGAAACCTAACATGGAGCTGGGCAGGCATGTGGAAAGATTCCAAGATGATAGCTTGATCATAGATAGTATTTACCAATTGGGCTCCACTCGATAAAACACGACATAATAGAAGACCTCAAACAAGATAGAGAAATAATCTTCAAAAATCTACTAAAAATTGTAAATAAATGGTGATTATATATATATATATATATATATATCTATATATATATATATATATATATATATATATATATATATATATATATATTCATGTAGGTGTTTCTCTTTTATGCATCTTTTATTAAACACCAGGTGGTCCAGATGAATTTTGATTAACTTTCTTCTTTACTTCTCTAATTTTCCTATTTTACTTTTTTCGCCTTGCAAAAAGTGAGGAATATGAGTTCCAATATTAATAATTTATTAATGCTGAGCTTTTGTTTACATTTGACCATCTTCTGGGTGAAATTATTTTACACTGTTTAAACAAATAAATCCGCTGGTGAATATGATCATTGTGAAGGATATGAGTGTAATTTCATAACGGTGACCAGCATGGAGATTTCTGTGTTTACAGTTTACATAAAATAACGAGTAGAACACGGTCCGTAGATTATTTATAAATTCGTGAAAATTATACTAATGAAGATTTCATTGTGAAGCTACTGTATGTTGATCACATAAAATTTTTATGTGTTGGAAGTGTAAAAAAACAACCAAAGGATGGCGGAAAATACAAGATAACAAAGTGCAAATTTGACTAATTTTATCAGTGTTAAATGATGTTATTTGCGTTATTATCTAACACTATTTAACCTTAGATGCAAGATTTAACTATTTAAAGTGCTGTGCTAATTGTATTAAGTAATAAAACTTTATATTTTTAAATATTTTTGAAAATATTAAAATTCATCCCGACTCTGTGAAGTTTTATATTTTTGCTTAGCTATGTAGCCTACACAAAACTACCATTTTTTTACGTGTATTTTGTGGTAAATCTATTAATAATTTTGCTTAGCTATCTAGTATATAACGGCTTTTTTTCTCCTGTGTGATTTTTTTTATAAATTTGTAAATATTTTTTTTAATTTCCACTTAGCTATCTAGCTTAGGCCAAGAACTTGCTAATTCGCTCTTTCCTTAATCGGCTAGAATTGTTAATTTATTGTTTTGTAGGCTTGTGGGCTAATTTTATTATAGTTTTGGCCATTTATATTTTTTTAGGCTATTTTGTATTCAATTTTGTGAATTTCAATTTTCAATTTTCCAGTTGTATTATTGGAATAAAATGGAGATTTCCCTTTGCCTAATGAGGTTATTAATATATTTATGCAACGATAACCAACACTAACTAACAAATTTTAACTTTGTCTCTACTACTACAGTAAATGTTGTTGTAACTAACTAATTTTGGTGCGATGATTCCAAATTTGTGCTCAGATTTCTCCTAGCACGTAAGATCCCTGAGTTATGCACCTAGGATATAAGGTTCACTTTGTCACCTTGGATCAATTAATGATAAAATTATTACGAGTTTGAGAAGAATGAGACGTTTCTGGGCTAAAGTTTGGAATCGGGGCACCCTATTTGGAATTATGTACGTCCATTGGCAGACCCAGACACAATATGCATTACTCACCTAACTATAAATTTCTTCAAAAATGTTTGAGACTCTTGCTCTTGTGCTTGTATGTGAATATAGGATCTTCACGTTGTAGGAACCAGCAGTAATCACCCGTCAGGTTTGCGTTCAAGCGGCCTTGATACTTGCTTTCCATCATTGCGATATCTCAGTGGAACCTTTCCCTATGTTTGTCATTAATATCACCGATATTAGATGGAAAGAAATCTAGATGCGAATGCAGGAAATGCATCTTAAGAGTCATCCGACACCCCATTCGTTGATAGGCCTTTAGCAGGTTGTCCATTAGTTCTTCATAGTTTCAGCCCTATGATTACCAAGGAAGTTCTGCACTACTTGGACAAATAAATCCCATGCTGGCAACTCAAGTGGAGTTAGTTTATTTCTGAACACCCAGTCACGTATCAATTCCCTGATCTCCGGCCCTACAAAAATTCCAGGTTTAAGTTTAGCTTCGGGTTTCTTTACACCAAATTTCTCTTTGAGATACTGGAATCCATCAGATAAGGCCAAGTTTGATATGAAGTGGTGGAATGTAGATCTTTTGTGGATGTACTAAGGCATGTGCTTCACATTGTATCGGCCAACTATGTGTTCTTCTCTTTCGGGCCACCTTTTGACAATATAATGATTCCTGTCGCCACAGCTGTTCGATAGGCATAGGAAACACATATTATTTGTATATCCTAGCTGCAGTTCAAGAACTAAAGAAATTACCTTTAGATCACCACAGATAACCCACTTATGATGTGAGTAATGAATACCTTCCAAAATAAATTTCATTGAGTCATATGTATCTATCATCCCGACAATAAGTGCGACAGGAATTGAAGGGTTTTTGTTACCATTGTGTAGCAACACAGCTTTGAGGCTAGCAATGCTTGCAGCGATTTATACGAGTAGTCTCCTTCCATCAGGTAAATGCTCGTTTCCTAGCTGATTCATTAAGCCATTAATATCAGTAGAGAAACAAGCACCATCTTCTTGATAAAAGGCAGCTAAGCCCTCATGGCGTTTACGGAAAGTAGATATTTTTGCACCGTCCTCTAGAAGCTTCCATTGCTGCAGTCTGGACCCCATCAGTTCCGCGTTTTCCTTTGACAATGATAAATCCTTCACCAAATCATTCAATCTTTCTTGATTTATCAACTGGATCTTCTTTTCTTTAGAATCATCCTCGATACATTTCATCGTGACTGTTATCCTCCTTTTCAAGCGATAACTCATCTTCTTTAACTGCACTAGCTGATGGGCGAACTGGGATTGGCATCTCCATATTATCGGGACTGGTTTTATAGCTGAATTACAATCTGGATATACAATTTTTAACTTGTTCTTATTTGAGAATCCCGCAATATTTGTTATACAAAAGTAACAATCAAAAACATGATGTGTTGACTCACGCCATACCATTGGTAGAGAATAAGGCATACCCTTCTGTTTACCATTTAACCACTGTGTGAGCCCCGTATAACACACAGTACAATATTTGTGAGATGCTTATGGCTTGTCTTGTTCACCAACTTTACAACCAAATTAATAATTTTATGCAGCTTTCACTCTTTTAACTAAATTTTCACGCTAGTTGCTTGGAGTATATCTTCCACAGATATAACAAAAGTTGTGTGGGCTATTTATGCATCCTCACCGATTCATGTTTCAACTTAGTTTGTATATATCCTGTTATATACTTTTGTACAAGATTATTTCATTTACAAATTAATTGAGAGATAAATCTAAAAGAAAAATGCAATTAATCACTGTATGTAAATACCGTTTCAACATCACTACTATAATTGTTAAATTTGACAAGGTGATAAAGCAGGAGTCTAAGGCAAGAACCAAACACACACAACACATCCACTCACTATGGTAGCTGAGGCAACCCTGCTAATATGTGTAACTAAGGAGTATGTGTGTATCTCAGAAATCTTACGTGCTACAACAATTCAGATCACAGATTCGAAATCAGCATACTCGATTTAGTCTGAATCACAAGTTTATGGGGGGGGGGTATATTTATATTTATTTATCTATATCATTCTTCTCGACTTTTTCTATATTCGTAATCTCTTTACTTCTTGAGATGAAGATGCCTCTGAAAACATTGTCTTTCAATTTATCTGACTCTTGGTATACTGGTAGTCTGAGTTAATTCTTCTTTAAGTTGGCTGGCTTAATTCTTGATCTTCTTTTTTTTCTTGATGTATCTTCCTTTTTAACGACGATGTGATGATTCCTTCCAATTCTGATGATGTGATGAGTTGTTGAGATGAGTTAGCCCTTGAAGTCGTTTTCTTTCCGTTTTCCTTGACATCAGATTTATCTTGAGTCGATTTCTTGAGTTGTCCATAAAGCGTTTTCCGTCTTCTTCTGGGATTTTCTCCGTAAAAATTGTGGACTTTGGGGATCGATCCCGGGTCTTTTAAATCCAGAGGCTAGCACTCTACCGTCACGCTACGGCGAAGTCCGTCTTGACTTGGTAATTTAATGGGTTATTTATATTCTGGCTTTGGAAGGAAGTTTTTCTCTTTTACATCTTCGTACCCCTACAAGTTAATACCCACCTAGCAAAATCATTGTTGACTAGTGTAATGAGGATACTCATTACTTGTTCAAAAATGTTCTATAAAATTAAGAAATTTATTATTTTTTATAGTATTTTTGATACCTATGTAAAAAGGCTGTAAAATAACAATTATATCTATTTTTTTATATTATATATCTTTTCATAACATTTATTATTCATTTGGTTGTAGTAAATGTTTTAATTTCAATTGAGGCATATCCAAAAAAACTTGAAAAAAATGCTAGCAAGGACGTACGGAGCGTGTCCTACATTGTCACTATCCGTAGAAAAAACACTTTTTTCCAAAATGACACCACAAATCTAGACTGGTAAACATATTTCAAAGTCATGTATGGGAAAAAGAAAGGTATTTATGTGAGCTACCTCTTTTGCACTTCTGCTAACTTTAAAACTTTAGTTTTTATCACAAAAAAACACTAGCAGTATATATATATATATATATATATATATATATATATATATATATATATATATATATATATATATATATATATATATATATATATATATATATATATTATATATATATATATATATATATATATATATATATATATATATATATATATATATATATATATATATATATATATTTATATATATTCAGGGTGAGTATGCTATTTAAGAATAGATTTATACTTACAAAAAGATGACCCTTAGAAACAGATAATAATGTTTTTTTGCTGAAAATGTAGTGAGGATAAGAAAAAAATATATTGTTTGGTAATTTAATTCAATAAAGTTTCCTTTAGCATCGATAACGGGTTCTAGGACATGTCTGAATCGCCTACATGCTAGGATCAAGTGGTTCCGGTTCATATTGGACATTACTCTGAATATGGAGGGTTTTAGAGATCTTTATTGTTATTAAGGTGCTCATTAACCTCTTTCTCTACTACGCTACAAACATAGTAGTCCAATGGATTGAGATTTAGGGAGATAGGAGGCTATGGGATCATGTAAATTTTCCGCCATCCATTCTAGCGTTGCTTAAGCACTGTGTGATGCTGCCGAGTCTTGTTGAAACACATAAAGTCTTCCGTTGCCTACATTTTCGATCTTGGCTTAACCCCCTTGGGCCTCTTACTCTTTGCAACCTTTGTAGATAAAGCATCTAGTAACTTTTAAATATCGTGCTATTTTTAATATGCTATGTTCAGCCTTTCTAGCAACAATAAGTGCGTGCCTGCTTGCCTCTTCATTTATTTTGTAAGCATAGGGTGTGTCATTATTACTTCTGAAATATATAAAATATAAAGTCAAATAAAATGGTGCTATAACGAAAAGAAAATATGTCCTCAAATACCTCACGCACCATGTATAACTATATATATATATATATATATATGATAGTGAAACCCCTGTATAGCAGCCAAAAGTTAAATTACGAGACTAGTATTGTTAGGTAGTTTTATGGGGGGGGGGCCTTTATTATGACTCTTATTATTTATTATATATCATACTTCATCTTGTGATTTCTATTTTCGAATCTATGTATTATTTCTTGACTGAAGATGCCCCTCGAAACATTTTCTAGAATTCATTTATTTATCTAACTCCATATTCTTGTAGGCTGAGATTCTTTCTTCTTCAAGTTGGCTGGGTTAATTCTTCATCTTTTTTTCCTTGATGTATCTTCCTTTTTAACGACGATGTGATGATTCCTTCCAATTCTGATGACGTGATGACTTCTTAATGCTTCTTGACGATTTTGATGGGATGAGATGAGTTGAGACGAGTTATTTCCTTGAATTCCGTTTTCTTTGAGCGCGGTTTTCTCTTGAGGTGATTTCTTGAGTTGTCCTTAAAGCGTTTTTCGTCGTCTCCGTTTTCTTCGAGAATTTTCTTCGCAAATATTTGTGCACTGTATGGGATCGATCTTGGATCTTTGTATCCCGAGGCAAGCACTCTACCGTTACGACAGGGTTTAGTCCGTTCTGACTTAGTAATTTAATGGGCTATTTATATTCTCGCTTTTTGGAAGGAAGTTTTTCTCTTATACATCTTCGCACCCTTACAGTTTACCATACCATGTTCAGTCGTATACTGAGAATGTGATTGTTACAAAAGTCTATAAATAGCGTACAGATGAGAAAAAAAGAAGAGAAAAACACAAAGAAACACCAAACGGGGGAAAAGTTTATTAATCATGGGGTGTTACTCTAAAATCTTTGAGTAAGCTGTTTACCATGAGGTTACGGGAATGGAGGCTTCATTTCAATTGCCCATCTGACAAATTAAAAGTGGGAATTTCTCCTATTAATATAGATTCTACTATTTTTCTTTTACAAAAATCTTTACAATTATATATGATTTGTGCCGTTGAATAGTCAATTTGGTGGTCGAAATTGCTAATGTGATTAAAAATGCTGGATGTGCTACGGACTCGTATAACATCACCTTTATGTTCATAAATTCAGTTTGTTAAGGTTTTTCCGGTCTCTCCGAAGGAGAATCAGGGACAACTTGTAGAGTAACACGGGATTAAATATACACCTGATTCATTTAGCTGATCCATAGGCTTGTTCAAATGGAAAGATTTAAGGATAAAAAGGGGTATTTTAATGTGGATAGGTCTGCATAAATAACTTTGCTCACTACTTTGAGGACGAGAGAAAAAAGGGAGGGATAGACACTTCGTATTACTAAATTTGTTTATATCTTTGGGAGGGAAATGAGTACATTTTGCATTATATAAACTTTCATTGATTAGGTGGAGGGGATAATTTAATTCAATGAAGCTGCAGGTTATATATGTAATCTCGACTTCTAGACAGCAAGGGTGACATATCCTAAGTGCTTTCATAAACATATATGATGAAACGGATTGCCTAATGTTAATATCATGATGAGAAAAGCTCTTAATGTTCTATCTAAGGTATTAGATAATCAAAAATTAATCTACACTCTTGGCAAAAAGGAAATTATATATCTTGTTAAACTTTGTGTAACTGACAACGTATTTATCAGCGATATGGGTATTTTTTATCGCCAATATTTATCGCACATATTATGTAACATTTCGAACTATCATTACTCCCTTCTGTGATTGCAGATCATGATTTTGTATAGTATAGGTATGTAGATGATTTCATATCTCTTTGGCATATAAATAGTTTAAACCTATTTAACAATTTCATTAAAATCCTTAACGACCTCCATTCCACTATCAATTTTAAAGAAGAATGGGAAAAATATAATTGTATATCTTTTCTTGATGAAAAATTTGTTGTCTTTTAAAAATTAGCCTTACTGTGTATCGAAAACCAATCTATTCTAACTCGTATATCAATTTCTTTACTCATATGATATTAACACTAAGCGAGCCGTTGCATCACATATATTTTTGAGAGCAATTAAGATATATGATCCTTGCTTTTTAGAAAATGTGATTAAATATATAACTTGTAGCTTCATCAAATTAAATTATCCCCTCCACTTGATTAATAAAAGTTTATCTAAAGCAAAATCTGCTCATTACCGTCGTAAGAATAAAACCAAATTTAGTTTTACGAAGTGTCTATCCATCCCTTTTTCTCCCCTCCTCAAAATTATTTCTCCATGCCTAACCACATTAAAATACCCATTTTCTAACTTTAAATCTTACCCTTCGACCAAGCCCGTGGATCAGCCAAATGAAGCAGTTGTATATTTAGTCCCGTGTTCCTCTACAAACTGTACCTGATTCTATATAGGAGAGACCGGAAGAACCTTAAGAAAACCAATTAATGAACATAATGGTGATGTCAACGAGGCAGTAGCACGTCCAGTATTTATAAGCATATTGGCAATTTCAACAACCAAATTAACTATAAACGTCACAAACCAAATATAATTATAAGATTTCCGTGAAAGAAAAATAGTAGAATCTATATTAATAGGTGAAATTCCCAATTTTAATTTGTCAGATGGGCAATTGAAATGCAGCCTCCATTCCCGTAACCTCATTGTAAACAGCCTAGTCAACAATCTTAGACTAAAACTCCCTAATTAATTACCTTTTTCCCCCCGTTTTGTATCTCCTTGTGGGTTATTTTTCTAATATGTACGTTATTTATAGACTTTTGTAAAATTTGCATTCTCAGTATACGACTTAATAGGGTATGATAACCGACATACCAAAACTAGTCTCATAATTTAAACTTTTTGGCTCCGCTACAGTGGTTTTACTATCATATACCATAACTCGCCATTGAGTTCTTTTACTTATATATATATATATATATATATATATATATATATATATATATATATATATATATATATATATAACTGAATGATTAAAATACTAAACGCGATAAATATATAAATAAAGTCAACAGCTACGAAGGAAATTGAAACACTGGAGATCTGCGAAGCGTTTCGACTAATCGTGCTTTGCAAAGCAGATTGAAGCAGAAGGAAACATAAGAAGAAATTTTTACAAAGAAGATACACACACGTATATGACAGATGGGGCATTAGGATTATAAGGGTATTAAAAGGTACCAGAAAACCAACCCTATTAAAGAATTAATCCTCCCGAAACAGAAGGTGACCATTGGAAAGGAGTTTGCAAAAAAGAGGAGGGGCACTCAAACCGTCAAATCTAAATTATAAGTTTACAATTTCATAATTCTTTTATTTTTAAAGCAATAAGAATTTCTAAGAAATGAAAATGATCAAGAATAAAACCGAAAATATATTAAACATAGGAATAACTATAAAAGTATATACACTAAAAGGAATGTTAATAAAGAATAGCCCTAATGAAAGCAACAACATAATATATAAAATTCCATGTTGGGATTGTCCCTCTTTTTATATCGGCCAATCTAGCAAAGGTTTGGAAGTACTTATTAAACAAGATAAGTATTCTGTAAATACTGAGCAAACATCAAATGCAATTTTCATTCATTTGAGTGAAAACTCTCATCGGATAAATTTGACCGAGAGTTCTGTGATCGCCAGATCGAAAGATTTCTTTTCACGAAATCTTTTAGAATCTGCGATTATACAGCTTGCTTCTAATTCTAATTTTAACCTTAGCCCCGGCATGTATTTTTTGCACCCTTGTGTTACAAAAATGTTCAAGAATTGCCTTAAAGATAAAATCACTGACCTAATTAAGAATTAGCTTTTCTGTTTTATTTATGATAATGTTCACTTCTGAGAAATTCTTATTTCTTATTTTATTTTTATTATTGTTTATGGTCACCCTTTGTTTCAGCATGCTTATTTCTCCCTATATTTTTTATTTGTCATATATGCGCGTTTATATACTTTTCTAGTTATTCCTCCCATGTTTCATTTTCCTTTGTGGCTGTTGACTTATATATATATATATATATATATATATATATATATATATATATATATATATATATATATATAATATGAAAATACAAGTGCTTTCGCAATATTCAATATCTGCCTTTCGAAAACTTTTGATGACAGAAAGAAATATGCCGAGACTCTTTATAACCATACAGTACAAGAGAAAGAAATTTGACGTTAATGAGTATTGAGACAAGAAACAAGAGTTATTAAAGGAATGTGAAAGGGACAATGGAAGACGCAAAATCGAGAGCAATGGACTGCACAATTAGAGCACTACATACTGACAAGACAAATAGAACTAGGGGAAAAAGTTTGTATTATCATGGCTGAGAAGAACAAATTTGATAAAGCACGAAATTATTTTCAAAAACTAACTTAAACTGCATAACCTAACCTTCAATTTCCAAATTACTAGCTTCTGAAACTATACAAACCTTTATTACTTATATAACAATGAAAGGGATTTGCCCCACACCTCTCCGTGTTTTTCGATTAAATCTTAGTATAGACAACTGAAAAGCAGAAAACAAACACCGATTTTGCCGCTTTTGCCCTTATGACTACTAAAAATTGAGTCCTGATTTGGATAAATAGCCTTAAGAAAAAAGTTCAATGTACAAGAAAGGTCACCCTGAACCTCTTTTAAGAGGTCTTAGAAATCTTATTCAAAACCATTACAAATCATAACGCAAAGCTTTTCAATCAGAATCAGAGGCAAATGGGAAAAAGGGTGAGGAAGTAAGTTAGGCCAAAATTATGTTACAGTCTTCGACTGTAACAGTTTGCGGCCAAACTACTTTACTTTGACGTCATCACAATTAAGCGATAACAAAATATGCAAATTCAAACTGCTATTATATTAATAGTACCATCAACAGCTCAATAACTTATATACAGATAGAGTCACAAAAATGTGCTTGACACAATAAGCGGGATTAAATTTGTTTTAATTAAGCGATTACGGTTTTCTAAATATTAACCCGTGTCCTTGAAAAGTACTTCGAGCGTTGCAAGAAATATTTGAATCGGAGAGGACAGTTCATATCAGAGAAGAAGACAAAAGAGAACTGCTTGATGCGTGCAAAGCGCTTGCTCATCGATCGGTTATAGGGAGTTTATTTTATTCCATGCAAATCATCTAATGAATTATATATCGTTTAAAGAAGCAGATTTTCCAAGCGAATGAATGAACATAAATGCGATATGCGACGCGGTGCCCCCTATTCGAGTTTATTTATACATACTCGTATGTCTAATGAAATTCATCAAATTGATAAGGATAATGCTAAAATAGTTTATAAGTCTCACAATTATATACATCGTCGCTTAATTGAATTGAATCAGCACTTATAAAATAAATTCCCAACTTTAATTACATGTGCCAGTTTAAAGAAACCGGGTGATATATTAAAATTAGGCGAAAAATTAATGAATGAGTATTCGACAATATTTCTTGGAACAAAGTCATCAGATTTGTAAATAAATTTGGCCAAATTCCAATTGATAGGGTGATTATTTTCAGATAAATGGACAAATAGAGCACTATTACTTTCAACCTTCCTAATATTGTATTTATGTTGCATCAATCGTACACTTAATGATTAACGGGTTTGCCCACAGTATTGCTTTGGGCAAACTAAACAATTGACAGAATACCACCCCCTTATCCTATTGTTATTATTATAAATCAATATTTACCGTATTCAAGAGGCGGGAAAGCAAGGAAAAGGACTCAGAAAATGTTAAAACAAAGGAGTTCTTAAAATTATATGCTTTGATCATCCCTTCCAGAAACCTCTCCCTCTCAGTCAATAACTCTAAGAGATCACCAACTACTCACATAGATAAAACCTATCTGTCTACATTACTCTGAATTTGCGCCGCTATTTTTTATTCCCATTTCTACTTCTCTCAGTGCAATAAAGATAAAGATATTAAATAGCCATAACGACATTAAACAAATTGGTTTTACCCGAATAACTACAAATATCGAACCACTTATTCCGCCATTCTTTCACCAGAATGGCTCTTACTAACAACGTAAATACCGTTCACACCATATACCAATTTAACAGTCACTCAATCATTGTTAGAACTTGTTATAATCCTTCCATATCTACAGGATCCTAAGTTTTCTCATATCCCTCAATTTTTTCAGCTCACTGCCTCACAGCAAATACTTGATCGATACCTCCCTATCTCCAGAAACCTACCTTGCTCTTCCCTTATTCATCTTTTAGTTTTCTTTCTTATAACTCCAATCAGAGGTTTACATACACATCGCCTACCACATTTAACATACTAATCTCCTTAGGTTCTTGTGTTCGTTTTCCGCCTTTACAATTGTACAATGGTACTATCAGCGCATTATTACAACCATCATATTATATTCTGCTTTCTTATGCCTCAGAACAGACCAAACAAGCCTTCACCCTAACACATTTACCGTCATTTTTTAGCATCTATGCGTCTCTATTATCATATATAACTGCCTTCCAAAGTTTGATACTCTCACACACCTAACAAACTATAACTTATTATGCATTCTATGCTCTAGATACTCCTACGGCACAGGGTTTACATGCACGAAGGCAATCCTATTTACATTCTCCTCATATTCCATACATAAATACTATTCAGCAAATGCTTGCCCCCTTCAATTGGCATCTACATTGATATTAATTATTCTGCCATTCTTACCCTTGATAATTAGAAAAACTATTTGCCTCTCGTAGTTTCACATGTTTCTGTGTTCCCTGGAGAATAAGTGTCTGTTCCCATAAGGATCCTCATTTATCTTCCGGCCAAATGGTACTCTCTTAATCTGGTTAATCACATGTTGCCATTTACTTTTTGCCTCTATATTTGTATTAATTCGCATTTTCCTGACATTCTTAATGCAATATTAAATATTAACAAGTAGGTCTTCCTCTTGTCTTCAACTGTGCGTTTCAAATCGTCATTCCACTCATGGCGCTTCTCTTTGTCTTCTATTTATTGCTTCTCCACATACATCCTTTGTGCCACCACCTATCATCTCTTTGATTTTCCCCAGAGTTGCTATTCCTTTTATTCTGAATTATGTCGTCTCTTATACTCTCAAGCAATCTCAATTACGCCTACCCATCTCTCAGGTTCAACAAATTTTTACTCTTTATTCTCTCCTTTCCATATTCATTTGGTATTTGTCTCAAAGTACCAACAAACTTAACCTCACTAATCACAATCATGTGATCGGATTACTACAAATTCATACCACTTTGGACTTTTACATCATATAAATCCTGCAAAAGAATCTTTCTTACTAGGCATATATCAATCATATCTTGTTTTTTCGGCCTTTCTTTTTCTAAGCCTAAATGTATTTATGCATATTCTTTTGCGAAAAAAACTGTTAATAAAACAAGTTTGTTTGAGAACAGAACCCGACCATCTTCTCTCAATTTTCACCCACTAGATATTTCATCTCTAAGCTTTTCACAGATTCGTTCATTTCGATCTAGTACAAACACGAATCATTTGCAATCTAATAGATCACAAGTCCAAAGTTATTCCAGAACCTCTTCTTTCGAAATTTCACTTATATCATTACAGTTTTCATCTACTACAACTAGGTAGTGTTTGACTCATGCAAATCTTAGGTTCGCTTACATAATTAATGAGCTGACACAATGATTGCCAAACACTGCATCACACAATCCTTACTCAAAGGCATTTACCAAACCCATAAACACTTGATTGCCTTTCGTCTTTGTTTACATATTAAAGGCAGAAACATTTTCACACTTTCAAACACATTGAGTCGCCTTCCTCTCTTCAGACACTTTCATCTTGGCTTTGATACAGAAATCATCCGTGATATTCCACTTTGAACAAATTGACTACCACTCTCCTTTTTCTCACACACCCACTCGAATTAACCGTCATGAGGGAACAGGGTCTACAACACATTGCACATTACTCCTATTTTGCATTAGCATCGCAAATTTGATGAAATATATTGTCAGCTAAGCTCTTCTTAGATCACGTTTGCCGTATTAATACTATTAAATATCGCCTGAAATATTTGTTAGAAAAGTTATTCACTACTTTTGGCTTAGGCCCACTGTAATGTTCTTTTGCCGTGATTACTACATTCTTTCTTGCTGGCTGCCTCACTCCCTGCCTCTCTCTGAGCACTAAAGCTGTTTATATCTAGCTAGCCGATATTTTTATTGCCGATAAGTGTACTGAACCCCTCCCTCCCATTTGCTAAACGTCCTTACGAGTCTTTTGTGTTGCATCTGAACTGTGTTTTCTAAATGTACAGTCCTAATATGAGGTATGAAATTCTGGCCACTATTCGCTCCTCTACCTTCACTTGCTGCTTGCACAGAGATGGATGGTGTAGCTCCTCTGCTAACCTGAAACGTGGTAGAACGTAACTCTCTCCTGGCCTGAGCGCCCGCAGTTGTGTAACCAACAGGCCCCAATACCTACAGGTAGACGTGTGGCTATATATCTTCAGGTATTTCCACTTCGTCGACATTCACTCTTTTCTTTACACTTTCTTCCTTTCTTTCTGCCTATTACAGCCTCATTGCTATTGCGCTTTAAATTCGACTTAAAAACTCGGCGCTCTTAAGAGCATTAATGATAACTTGGCTTATGCTTTGAAACGACCCCAATAACAGAGAATTGACAATTTTCTGAATATTGATGTTACCAAACACTGAATAGTAGCTAGGCCTTGACTACCTTCCATTAAAAAATTATCATAAAAGTATTCGGCCTAAAATGGCCTTTTATTCTTCAATTTTTAAAAAATTTTATAAATCATGGTACGAGAAATAATTGTTATTTTGAGGAACCAATGCTCTTTTATCTCTTAACTGTTTAGCGATTAGATAGTCATCAAAACAAATGTCTCTTAGAAGAAGTCGTTAACCTGTGATTTAGCGTTTTTAAAATTCTCAACTATCTAATTCATTGTTTATATAGAATTTTAGTGCATACATTCACAGTTCATTATAGTTAAAAAATAGACTTCAATGCAATTATATAATCTACTTGGTATTCAATTTAAATCAACAGGAATTCAGTCAATAATGTATAGGCGGTACTAGTAAAATAACATGTCGCGTCAGGATATGATTACAATTCACGTGAGTAGCAAATTTAAGGTAAAGAGACGATCGCTCTTCATTGAAGTGAAGAACAATAATCGTTACCTTATTTTAAACCCAGACGGAACAAGCTGTGGAAAATTGTTTTACTGGACGTGAAAAAAGCGCTATGAAAACGGGTTCATTAAATCACATAATCTTCATACCACATAAATTACGATGTGTCTGACTTTGGTAAGAGACCCACCAACACAGCAACCGAAATCATATCAAAATTATTCTATCAAGGTAAAATAGAGGATCTATAATATGAATTACCAACAAACTACATTTTATGATTAACAAAGATGGACTTTTATCTCTTCAACAAGGAAAGCATTGAAATTGGTTTCCAATCCTACTTCAAAAAAGATAATTCCACACTAAAATGACTAGTATACTCGTATGTGGATACGACAAAGAATCTTATGTTGGGTAAATTACGAGTATGTTCATGATTTCCAAATGAATTCCAAATTTCAGGGGCCACTAAATTTCTGTAGATGTAGTTCCTATGGGTGGCATTCCTGCACATATAAAGACGAGGGCTGCTACTTATACCTCTCCAGTCATGTCGTATACGCTGACAGGTTAATCTTTATTTTATCAATTTTGTCACAGAATCGACTCTTAAATTTCCGTTTAGGATACTGAGTGAACATCCAATTCGAGATTTATTTATTTCAGGCGTTTTTTTTAATGGTGCGTTCCAGGTCATTAGCTATGAGAGCTCTAACTTTAATCAACTTATACTCATATTAATTATCCTTTTCCTCTAAAATGGCCAGATAACTCAAAATAAAATACAATATCAATTTCTTGTAGTGGAACACACCCTGGTTTCATAGTTTATTGAAAGTTACTAAGGAAAATTTCTGAATGTTGCCTTCATGTGTCTGACTTCAGGAGATCATGTTTGGGGTATTTTCGCTGTTCACCTTCACAAGAAACAAGGTCTTCATCCTCTTCCTGCCTAGTGGATCGGAGCTTGGCTGATGGCTTTGAAAATGACACCCAATGTGATGTATGCGTTCTTTGATATCCATCCATACTTCTTTATGCCCGAGGGATTCCAGATCGAGTTCTGAATTGCATTCTCCATTCTCGTTTTACTTTAAATCCGGCAGACTTCTTTGATGAAGCGGAGTTATGACATTGTCATTGGCCCGAAGCCGATGCCTTTCCATTAATAATGCACAAGAACGGTAAGCACTCCATCTGGAGGGACTACACGGTCACACCCGTGAGGGAGTTTATGCAGAACTGGTTAAAGAGAAAAAGATTTCTGTCCATTAAGTGTATGAATTCACGCATTTCTATAGCTAATTAATTTACTTGTGGTCATGTGCCCCTTCTTTCTCCTATGTGGTGAACTATGACATCGATGGAAGCAATCACTGTCAACTTTCTTTCGTATATGGGCTAAATTCTGATTAAATGAAATATTTAAGCAAATTTTATCATAATTTGCTGCTCCCGTGTGATTTTGCTTAAATATCCCATCTAAAACTTTTTTCCTCGTCTATAAGCGACGATCTCTGCTAGTCAATTTTTCCTTCTCTTTATTGGTAAGAAAAAGATACGTCAGCGATAGACGCCCTCTGCTCGATCCTGTCAAGAGGTTTTATTTAATGGTCTCCATAATCCATTGCGGATTTTTACTAAAATTAATTTAAGATTTCTCTTGTGCGGAAAAATTTATTGGGTACTACTCTAATTTTCTGTCCCATCAATTTGGAAAAATTTGTCGGCGACGACTTATTTGTGGCTGTTATCCCGTTCTGTGTTCCCAAGATTTATAGTAGATAGAATGTTCATATATTACTCTGTTGGAAAGCGAAATACCATTATTATTTTCTTTGGTTTCCCTTTACATATGAGAACGATAATTCTGAACTATTTTTTTGTCATGCATGGATTTTATTTAGACTACTCGTATTTGGTGTTATTGTATGATGAACTAGTTTTAAGCTTATATATATATATAAATATTAGTTGTATAAGTGGTTGTCTAAATAATCCAAGCTACGAATTCGTTTAGGGCATTTACCCTTCCTGGGTTATTCTGCAAATTGTTACCAAGGCAATTAATTGGTCATAAAATTTTCTGGTCACATTAGTTTTGGCGTTTTGGGTTAATTTAATTTAAATATTTATTATGAGTCATTGGAGGCTTGTAGTCCTGTTATTTTCTCTTTTAACAAAAGTGTCTTGTGGACTCTTAGGACTTTATAACAATTTTCATGGTTCTCGGATTATTAGTGCACAATTTATATTCCATTTTGCCCAGTCGTGTACTTTGACTCGTTTCTTTCTTAAGTCGAGACATAATTGGGATGTTTCGTTCTGTTTTAACAAACGCTGTATGATAAATTCGATAGCCAATTTTAATTTACATCTTCATTTTGAACCCTTTTTTCCATTTTTCTGCCGTATTTGTATTGTAGGGTCAGGGGCTACTTCAGACCATACACTTTACTCTGGTATAATTTTCAAGTCTATGGTCACCAATTTAATAAAAATAGTTAATCTCTATCAGTAATTTTCAGAGAACAAAAATAGTAGATCCAGCTTTGTTTTCTGTGAATTTGAAGTTTCTAGAGATTATATGTAAAAAATATAAAATTATAAAACAGATGGATGTTTGTGTAAGCTTCTTAGAGTTAAGAAAATCAATAGACGAAAATGTAATGTGTATCTATGTAACATAAATGCCGTATGAGAGGAAAATAAGATAAATTATTGTTTTATGTACTATTTTCATGTCAAAAGATTATTTACAGAAATTTAATTTTTGAAAAAATGAGTCTTGAACCTAATTATAAGTATAAAGCAAGTAATACGAAAACCACTAATTTTTATCAAGTTGTATCAAGTAATTTTAGTAAATAGAATAAAGTGAAATTAGATAAGGATAGTTTTAAATAAAAAATGTTCAAGTAGATCAATGGGAAAGCTTAACCTTTCTGAATTAGCAGAACATTCTGCTCTTTATTATTTACGCCTAAGCTTTGCTAAAATCATCAGAAACATTCTTAGCAGCATCTTTGATGTTTTTCTAAAGGTCATTTTTGTTGATAAATTGCGTGCCATCTGAATAAACTTCTTTCGTGAGGAAAATCATGGATTTATGCTGCAGCTTTTCTAAGGCCCAACCATGAATGACTCTTCTAAAAATGATGTCAATCTAATCAATTCTTAGAGAACATATAGGCATGAAAATAAATGATTTTCTTATAATTAATCGATGTATTCTTTTACCAAAGTAGGATTTATTTTCTCCAGGAACTCACAGTTCTTATCAATGAAACTCATTTTCACGCCATCAACCAGTTTGAAGGTTCAACAAGCTTGTCTTCATCATTTACAGCTCAAATCATCAATCCTTCGCCTCCTCTTTTTTTTTCGCTTGGTGAATGATTAACCTCACATCCATCGACAACACAGTCTAGCGCCCAACCATCCATCTCATCCAGAGTTAGTTTTGATTCTTCATTGTAAATAACATTGTTAAATTCAGTTTAATGTATATATGATTAAGAATTGTTTTTTTGGTCTTATTCTTAACAGTAGACAATTTTTGGAAAACCTTACGCCTTGTTTGTCTCGACACGGAAGGAACCCAATCATATTGAAAATCAGCCTTGCAGCTACAGGAGGTGTTCAATAAGTTTTGCAATTCGGATATAAGGAAACTAAATATGAGGAAAAGTGTTTTATTATTTTTCAATATAACTACCTTCGACTTCAATGCCCTTGCGAATTTCCAACAACCAGAAATCTCCCGACTGCTGTTCAATCCACTCCTGGACGGCGAGTTGGACATCTTCATCGTCCACAAACCGGCGACCACGCAGTGCAGCCTTGAGCTGGCGGAATAAAAAGTAGACGCTATGGGCCAGATCTGGACTGTAGGAGGGATGGTTGAGCTCCTCGAATCTGTACTCGCGCAGGGTAGCTTGTGCAACTCTGGCCTTGTGAACTTTGACGACGTTGAAGTCGATCATGGGGCGTAAGGTTTCTAGGAACCCAACGGGTAGAGACCTTGGTCATTTCCAAATGGTCGTGGATGATGTTGATAACACTTCCATGTGATATTCCAAGTTCTCGTTCGATTTCTTCGACCTTCACCCCTCGATTTTCAAGGATCCTCCTCTCCACACGGGCCACATTTTCCTCGTTGGTCACGTCTGACGGGCGTGCTGGACGGGGGTCATCTTCAAGAGAATCAGGATCATAACGGTACTCCCTATTCCAGCGAGTAATGGTTGCATGCCTTCATGGATCTCTTTTGCATTCTTGCCTCCCTTGGTCCAAAACTTGATCACTGAGCGGTGCTCATCCTTCTCCATTGTTGAAATATTTGTGAATGACGATCTGCGATCAGCTACTGCTTCTTAAATAGACGAGGAAGGAGCGTGCGGCTGCAGATTCTGACTTGTCATTACTTGTCCTAACACCCATACAAACAGCCATTCCCCTTCCTCTGTTTTGCCCTACCGATTAGCAAAACTTATTAACCACCCCTCGTATCATGAGGTGCTTAAACACGTCTCTACTGATTTGAGCAAAGATCCTTGGAAGTAAGAGCCTGATTTTCTAGTTAACCCTATCTTATCGAAATTTGCTTTTTTTTAAAAGTGTGTCTGTATTTTTAGGAGCGTGGTTAGTAGGGAGAAGCCACTGATCATCTGATCTCTTTTACTTGGTCTATTAAATTTTAAGTTGGATAATATTATTTGATGAAAATCTCCGTGACGGGAATTTTTATAATCCTATTCCTTTTTAGAAAATTTTGCTTTTTAAGGTAATGGTTTCTTCGGGCTAAATATAATTTATTTTAAGATTTGAGATAATTATTAGAATTTAATTACCTTCAGACTCTTGTATATAGATTCATCTTAGTGTATTTAAGGGCTTTGCGAGTTTATTATTATGCACTTGTTTCGAGTCGTAGCCTAATTTTTGCGGAGTGACAGAGCTTATTATATTAACATAACATTTCCAGATTAGAGGAAATGAGGATTTCAGTCATTCATGTAGAGTGATGTAAGCTTTTCTGATCATCAAAGTGGAAACAACTAAGAAAAATTTCACTTTTAATATTAATTGTAGACATTGTGGCTCTATCATATTAATCGCAAATTTGAGTAATTATTTACTTGGTTAATCTCAAATTGAATTGTAGATATTACACGTTTGTTTGGTTTAACTTGTTAATTTTCCTTTAATTAGGATATAGATTTTTCAGGGTAGAGTCTCAGGTAGATTTGTAAAATTGCGGTTTATTCAGGATCTATAAAGCCGAACGAACACAACTAGATATAAAGCCCGATTGTATCGAAGTTGATGGAAATTTTCTATTTCAGCAAACGTGAAGCATTGTTGATCTCTCTGGAGAACAAGGTAGAACACAGTGGTTCGATTATTTTGCATGGTCCTATTCGAATACCAGGAATCAGTGGAAAACTCACCATATAATAACTTCCTCATTTAAATCTCTTTCACTAGGCCGCCTCTTCCTTTCATGTTTTCAATTAATGTTCCATCTACATTGGTAAGCCGCATTTTAACTTTATAAACCATTCAACCTATTTTACATTTCCAGAACGTCTTCAGAATCCTAGCTTCAATCCCAATTTAAAACGTTTAAGCGCGCGCGAAAATGATCGACTTTACAAGACTCACAAGTCCAGTATGAACTCAGAACACTTGTGAACATTTTTATGAATATCTACTTTAGTTAGAATTATGTTATGATCGCTACTCTCAAATGCTTCCTTTACATATATACTCTCTATTAAGATTTCATTATTAGTATAAAACTAAGTCCATGCTATTATATCCTATATTTTGCTGTAGATCGTCGTCATTAACTCGATGAATTAAGGAGGGAATTTTTTTAGAATTTAAGTAATAATTTCATCTTAGTTTGGTTATGACTTATGTTTTTTAATAAAAGTTATTTTTAATAATTCTTTAATAATATCAAAAAAAGAAAATGGTGAAGTTCAGAAATAAATATAAGTATCGTAATTCCAAATGGTGAAGTTCAGAAAATATATTTTTATATTTCTTCTATAACTATATTTTAGCAACGTGATATTTTAAAAGGGTTAGAAAATTAGTTTAGAGTTCCTTTTAAAATTATTACAATTGGCGAAGTTCAGAAAATTGATAAAAATTTAACCATGGCTGCTTTTTTTTAGATTTTAAATTTTAGTCTTAGTAGTGAAACGCAAGCTCTTCCCGTTGGGGGGAGTGGCAAAGCCATTGCCTGGTCATATATATATTTTAGAAGTCCTTAGTAGGTATTGCACGCTGTTTCTTTAAAAAAAAATTTAGAATAATTAATTCAGATTATAAATTCTAACCTAATACAGACAGCATCAAAAGGGAATGAATCACCCATTATCATACTCTAATAGTATTAAAAAGATATGCATAAGGGAATTATAGATGATGATTTTATCCAAATTCACCCGACCATGATTAAATTCTTCGTTGAATTTTCAATTGGAAAAAAATAATACCAAAGCAACGCTGCTTGTTAGAACTTTCGCCTCTATTGCAAGTGCAATAATCACAAGTGATAGTTCACTTTAATTTTTACCTATCAATTTCTGTGTCAATCTCTAAGCAGATGTGACAAAGGATTTCAGGATATAACGGAAATCAGGACGTATTTCCTGAGTAATTTAAGAGCAGTCAAATGCCTTACACCTTTTTGATAAAAGGCTAGAGTAGGACGTAGGAGGAGGCTTTAAATTGCATTTCCATTTACTACTTCTTCTTTGTTATATCCTCTCAATTTGTATGTATACTAAGTCTAATCGTGTTATATGTTTTGATTGATATTTGATTTATTTGCTTTGGATATTGATCTTTTTTACTTAAAACAAGCAAAATGTAACCACTGAATCTCCTGAATAAAATTTGTAAGGACCATTTTCCTGTAGCATAATAGAGAAATGAACTATAATAAAGTTATATAGGAAAGTTATCCATTAATTAAGTGGTTAAACTATTATTTAAGATATACATCATCTTTAGCATCCTCTGAAAGAGGAATCTACTACCCTATCTAGTGGTTTGAGTGTACTCGTACTACAGATTTCTTTACTGAAAAACAGGCAAACACATGATTAAATTATATAGCTACGAGCAAATGAAGATACGAATAAGTATTTAGGCTTATATGTGAGAAATGGGATTCAGTTAAAAACAGATGAATAGAAAACATATATTAAGGTTTTGGCCGTAATGACATGAAGCAAAGGGCACTTTGTTCGAGGGAGCCGACACATAAAAACAGATGATTACAGTCTAAGTAAAATGTATTACTAAAACTGGCTAATACAAACTATATTATTAATGGGATTTCTTGCTGATATAGGACAATTTGGATGTGATAAATCCCAAAATCACATTCGTTTTGTTCAAGCAGGTGACATTTTTTATTTATCAACACATGATTTTATGGGGTTTCTCTGCATGTACGGGTATTTTAATTTATATTATGCAAAAAGCGTTATTTTTTCCTTAAAGAAACAAATTCTTAAGAGTTTATAGGCAAAGATTTTTGACGAACTAGTATTTTTATTTTTCAGCTGAATGAAATGGATTTGGACAGAAGCTCTTTCAAAAATAAGGTTGAGGTATTCTGCCATATCTTTAGCGTATACAACATTGTTTTTAATAGAAATCGAGTCAAATGTTTCATAAAACGTGCTTGCTATGTTATGTTGACTAGGATCAACAGTAAGAACTGGAGCAGCTCTAAGTATCCTGATTTTCAATCAGGACGTCATCCTGTAGATCATAATGATAAAAGTCCAGTATCTTTCTTTGGAGAACTCCTCACATTAATGACAAAGATTACTCTAGTTTTAAAGAAAATGAATATGAAAATGTATTTTCTGATGATGAGGCTTCACATCATTTTTTCCACAAGTAGCTATATGATCTAGTTCTCATCTCAGTTTGTCAAAATCTTCTACCTAACTGGTTGCATCAAGGTTGGTGATAGAAACTTCCTCTCTGACAGTGCTCGCATCACCTTCTACGGCAAAATACACCAAGAGTCCCTACGTTTCTCTATGAAGAGAAGGACCTGCTTTACTGTAGATATATTGTCAAGCTTCTACACAAGATTGGAGTGGCATAGTACTAACCTGAAGAGTGAAGATTGTTCATTGACAGCTGTAATGTGTTCTGCTCCATAACGCTAAACTTCTCTCACTCAAATACACTGAAGAAGAAATAAGACGCGCAGAAATACATGATGTTTATACTGCTGAACAGCATGCTCGGCCTGATCAAAGAGTTCAACAGAGTTCTTGTTAAAGATAGTGGCCGCTTTACCAACTTGTGCCACGCTTTTACAGGTTTGCCAACGGAAAATTTGAAAGCTAACATCATTGCCGTTTTTCAACTCCTTCAGCTCAGCAGCGATCCAGAGTTTGAAATCTCAATGAACAAAGTGGAACTGGAAGCGTGAAAGGCTTTTGTTCTGGTCGTAAAGAACTTTCTTGGCGTGAATAAGGCCAGGGACTACACAGAAACTGCTTTAGGGAACATCGTATCCAAAGTAAGCATCAAATTCAATAAATATTCTCACATGGATTGGTTTCCTGAGAATCTCGGCTCACTATGTGACGAACAAGGGGAGAGATTTCATTACGACGTGAAAGAGATGGAGACCAGGTATCAGAGACGTTGGGATCCTGTGAGATCGGGGCTAATTTATGTTGGACTATAAATTCAGAATTGTCTACAGCTGAGCATGCTAGGATTTCGAAATAAACGGAAGTTTTTTCCTCAATTATAAACATCGATACTGTGGAAGAATAAGGGGAGAGAGAAGTAATTCTCACTCCCCCCCCCCCCCCCTCCCCTGACTTCCCCAGTTCGCAGTTGACCACTCTAAATTCGTCTACCCTATATATTGCGAAAATTACAACAATGGAAGGTCCATTAAGAGGGTATCGCGACTTCTCGCTATGGGGCAATTAAGTAAGTCTGTTGGTGATGAATCTTTCTCCCCGTCTAGATAATTTCGGAGTATATATTTGATAATTCAGAGTTCACAAGCAGATTGGGTCTGAATCCGCCGTCCAGTACGTTAGCCGTAACGTTTTCGTTATTTGAGAGGGAAACGACTACATTCTCGTCCAGAGAAGAATTGAGTGATTGTCGAAGAGCCATGGAAGAGCTAGTCGTCACTCAGTGTCGTTCGGGGAGATAGTTAGGCGCTTCAACCCTTCTCACCTCGTCTTCGGATTTTAACGATCGGAAAAGCCATCCCAGGAGCATTCTCCGTTTGCCTCTTAAGGATAACAGGCCGTCCCCCGTCCACATTTCAGTTTCCCGAAGTTGGTTTGAGTGTCACGTGGGACGCCCACAAGTTCAAGGTCGAACTTACCTACCTGGTATTACTCGTCGCGCATCAAGGTAAAAGGGATTTAACCCCCGCTTCATTACGCTCCTCCCACCTTTACTGCGTCGTACCTTAAGGATCTCCTTTGCTCTAGAACTTGCATAATTGTAAAATCATTTTTTAATTAATTATCTCTCGCTTCAAACTTAATTGATAGTGTTAATCATCTTAGCATTGAACCGTCAATATTTAATTACATTGCCATTTAACTTGCCTATATGTATATGTAATCTTTAGCCCTATTGAATTATATTTTTTATAGCCGTGTTTGAATAATCCTTGGCCTAGCAACTGTGTATTTAAAGCACTCTCATAACCAGCCCAGGGCCCGGATCCATAAAATCGGTCGGCCAGTAGGCGAGTGTGCTTATAACCGCGTACACCTGGTCATCCCACGACAGATACATAATATACAATTTACATGTACATACCCCTATAAATGTTAACTATTTAATGTACAATAATCAATTTTTGTAATATTTATTTAATAAAATGTGTTAAAACACTATGATTTTTTATCTTAATAACCTATTTCGTAGGAGAAATATAAAAAAACATCCTAAAATGTCCTGAATATGTAATCGATTTAGTTATAAAATCGGCTTTTTTTTAAACAACTTTGCACAAAAACCTCATCTTATCGGCGGAAACGGATGTCATTTTCAGGTTGAGCGGTTTAAAGTAATCTCAAATCAGTTGGAAATCTTAAACGACTTACAGAGACTTTTTTTGTATCCTAGTACAAAGTTTAAACTTATCTCTGTTATGTAGTAAGAAAGTGGGAGAGAAAAATGTTAGACCGGTCTCCCATTCCTTCCTGGCTTTTTTTGTGCTATCATCAGCATGCTCATTAACTACAATTCTTACATGTACAAAATTCATCAAATCCTAATATCGAGATCCCATTGCTTGGATTTGCCATGGATCACGGATATTAAGAGCTAGAGGCTGCAGAGTTTCCAATTTCTTTCTGGCACTTAGTGCCTTTATTGATACTCTATAGCTCAAAATTCAATCCATCCCGTACGAGGGGTGTATTTCAACCAACTAGGTAGGGAAGACAGGCGCAGCATCCAGAAGAACATAAACGTCATCGAAAAGGGCAAGAAGGCATGGCACTCCCTCCCCTCTTTTGGTATAGAAATACAATCAAAATAATCCCGATGCTGTAGAATCCTTGACACAATAGGCGAGGACACAAATTTCAGAGATAGTACCACTCAGAGTGGTGTCGCATGCAAAATCACAGGCCTCACCGGATTGAAAGCTACATTGAGCTCTTGTAGGAGTTGCCTTGTCTTAACCGAAAATGGATAGCTTATAATTGGCGTCTCCCAACAGCATAGGATCGTTGAGAACGGTCGTGGATCAAATCAGAACCATTGGCCATTGAGGAAGACGCATCCATGCAGCATCGATAAGGAGGCTCTTTACAGGGGATATGCGAAATGACCGGGTCCCCAAACAATGTTCAGTGCGGAGGATCTAGTCCACCTCTGGCAATTTATGTTCGATTGCGGATACGTAGATTTCGAATCAGTTTTCAACGAACAAAGGAGAGGGAAAAGTAGCCCTATCAGCACCCCAGGCTTCTGTAAATCTTTCCCTTATATTTGATCTAAACTTTTGGAAATTACAATCCTTGTAACATGGGATATTGGAAAATATTGCTGCATGGAGCTTTAAATTTTCTGCTTTGAAATCGGCTAAAAACACTAGTTCTGGGCTCCTTTAAATCTTAGTTTGCGCTAAAATTTTAACTAAAAAAGATACAACAACAAAATAGAACCAAATTAAAGTGGCCGGAAAATGGTCACTTTTTAACATATACGATTATGATTTTCTTAGAACACTAAATGGCACAAAGTTCAATACAAACATTTCAGAAATATCACAAAATTATTCATGACACAAATTTGAGATTATTTTCTCACAAGATAAATCGATCAAGGAATGAAAGCTTTGCATGATAATTAATTTCATAATCACATTTACACACTCACTTATTGAGAATTTGTTTCTTGAAGGTATCAAAGCGGCGTCTGTTAAACCCAACATTTGCTTGGCATCTGTTGTTATGAGATTTGCAAATTTGCTCATCAACTTGACATTCCGTTCATTATTGTCATTCATCACTTTTTAATTTTAAACTTAGTCCAGCGCTGTTCCGTCGTCCTCATTCTGTGGGAAATATTTGTGTGTCTTGGAGGAAATATGATTCTGGAACTATAATTTCAACTAGCGTGGTCTATGATTTTCTGTAATAGAAGCTTTCATGTGGTGAAGTTGTTTCGCTTCTCAGGGGCATGTAACTATGCAGCAATATTATACTTTAGTGTATTGGTCAATCAAATGCTGAACAAGGCAAATAACACGAATCCCTGCGTCAAGTACCATTTTTAGTTTTGCATTTATTAAGTATTGCCGCAACAAGCTCTCGGCAAGTTTTAGTGTTATTTAACATTACCTGGATTAGACCTGGATAATTCACAGGAGCACCTCCATCAGACAAAGAAATCTTTAAAACAGGAGTATAAAACAGCGCAAGTAGGGGTGTTGAGTCTTTCCAGCTTTAATACAATGTCATTGTTGTACTAAATATGATAAGCAAACACCAGAATTTTCATGAATGACACTTGGTCAACTTCAGTGAATACAGTGATTATCGTGGAAAGATATATGGCACATTGATACATACAAAATATTTAGAAATATCACAAAATTATTTTTTTCACAATTAACCCAGATCTAGAACATTATTTATGACGCAAATTTGAGATTAAAATTTCTCATATAGTTTCATGAGGATCTCTATTGCCTTTACTTAATCATTGTCCTGAACATAGCCATTTGTCAGAGTTGGAAATTAAATTCAACTATTTTATAAGCAAAGTATTGACCCTCCTAGGTCTTGGCCACCTAGCATTTTCCGTTAAATTATGAAGACCAAGTACAAAGAAATGGAACACCTGTCTTTTGGAGGGAAGCTAGAAACCACTGTAAAAGGCTCAAGGGTATCCAAATAGGAAAGCTTAAATTAAATTATAGGTAGAAGGTCCCGTTGCTACATGCCCGTGAACAATACATGGAGGTTCTGAGATATTAACTTTGCGCCCAGCGCCCTCTCACAGCCCCTTGCTTTATTCCATTTTTAAGTAGTAATTTGTAGATTTTTCTATATTTTGAAAATTAAAAGTCCATGCGGCATTACTATTTAACAACGCTAGGGGAGGATGGAGGGTGGGTTCTCTATTCTTCATCCGAGGGAGCCCCGAACCGGGAATGGTAAGCCTAGGCCTGGTCATTCGTTGCAACGTGTAATTGCCCGGTCATCTGAAGCTCCAAAGGAAAGAAGATATTCTTCGTATTCCTACAGGTTCTCGGATGTCTGTCTTCTATTCCATCAATTCTTCATAGTTTCCTAACCTTCTGCTTCCGAGATATCCCTTCGTCACTAACCTGAATACTTCCTAGGCAGCTTTCGTCGCCCCATGAAGGGCTGACTCAATGTCACCATCTTTAAGAAGCTCTCTAATCTGAAGACCAATGAAAACTCCCTTTTATTTTAGCGTCGCTCAGTGCGGGGAATTTTGATGTTAAATACTCAAATCCCTGACCAGATTTGTCCATAGTTTTTACGAAGTTTTTCATGAACCCTAGTCTAATGTGTAGAGGTGGTTGCAAGATTTTGTTTGGTTCAGTTAAAAGTAGAAGTTAAGTATTTTTCTTCCCACGCTCCAATGATTGGCGAGGTGGCCAGTCTCTCCAGATATAGTGGAAGCCTCATGCACGGCTGTCCCATTCACAGAATAAGCAGTAGCACTTGGTATATGCACCATGCAGCCCATCACAAGAGCAACAACATTTAAGTTACCACAGTGCTGCCATCGATATTTTTCGTATTTTATGCATGGAACATATGCTTTATATTCTCATAAGTTTTTTAATATGTAGTTCATAGTGCACAGGAACTGATAGTTCACTATTGCCGTTGTGGTGCAGCAAGACAACTTTCGGACTTGATTTTGGTGAAGTACTGAACAGCGATGCCAAGTGCTTCCATCAGAACATTAATATTGTTACAGGCATTTAAATTGCCTTCCATTACGAAGAAATCGTTGAACTGCTGATGACGGTCACGAAATTTGAAATTTTCACATTATCGGCTAAGAGATATTACACCGATGAAGACAAGACCCCAGGCAGCTCTGCCTTATTCTTAAGTAGTTGCAGATCCCTGATAAGGCCATAGAGTTCCCCTTGTTTTATGAGATGTGGCTAGAGGAGTGGGCTTCATCAAGATTCGGGTGACTATAATCCAGCACTGTCATCCTTTTCTGCTTTCTCCTCACCATTTTCCTAATCTGAATCGAAGGATAGCGAAGTTGTTGTATCTGGAACAGGCAAACCTTTTCTATGTGAAACTTGCCGAATAGCTGATGGAATGTTTGTATATTTAATACACTACTTTTTCTTCTTTGACAATCCCATTTCTACTGGAGGTACCTTGCAGAAATAACAATTGTTAGTAAGAACAACAAAAGGCATTCTTTTCTTCTTCCCGTTCAAACATTGGCGAAGATTTTTAACACAAGTTTTGCGCCATATGTGAAGAACCCAGTTCTTATCCTGTTCACCAATATTGCCTCCAAAATATAGGGCATATACCTTTCTAACCATAGAAGTTATACGGCGCTTCTGTGATTCTAAGTTGACCCCACTAAATCTGTAGCAGAAGCTGTCTACCTTATTCACACAAGTACGAGGCATCTGAGAGAAGAAAAGAACAAACTGTTACAATATAAGCAGAATATTTATTCAGAAATTTCTAATTATAATACTGAGCATGACAGCATAGCAGAAGTATTTGTATCATTCAGTAGAAAAAGAAAATTAATATAAAAGCATCACATGCATAACAATAGCTTGCACAATGAATATTTCTTATGAGTTTTAAAACTGTTTGAATAGGAATATCATCTACCTTTCACCTCAAAATGTAAACTTGCACAGTACAACCACCTTCTATGACTGCTGGAACAATACTGAAAGGCAATGAAACTGCAAGTGTGATAATAAACACACTACCGCATGCCTGCTGGAACTGTTGTGACACGTAGGTGTATCTTGAAAACTAGCGCTAACAGACAGCTTCAATCATGATATTCAATATCAGTGCCCTAAAATTAATGGAAATTGCTACTCTGTTATCGGAAGCATTTTGGTGGCGATCAGTGTTATTAGCGCAAAACTAGCAGAAGGACTCTACCAGCTCCCTCAGGCTCTATCAACTTAGTCAAGCAGGACTTCCTTAACATCAGAGCTGAGAGTACGTAACGCTCCTGAAGGTACCAGGAGTAGCAGTCTGCATACGGTAACACGGTGATGGTCAGAAGTCATTAAGGAGAAATTTGAAAGGAAAGTGGTCAAAGTAGATAAAATAGGCATAGTAAAAGATATAAAACCGCAGATCCAGCAAACAATTTTGCAGGAAAGGTTGTCCTTTGTGCACAGTGTGGCCGAGAGATATGCCAGAGAGTGCTTAATGCGGCTACTCAGGACGTAATGCAGGAGAGCTCCTTGAGATGCACAGCTCCATATTTGGCTTCATACTACCTTTGCTTCAAGAGCATATTTATGTACTTTTAAGGTCTTGCAGCAGCTATTATTTTTAGTCGCGTGAGAGTCTAGTCAAGGGAGACTCTACATCTTGCTATGTCGGTCGGTCGATCAGTCCCCAGTTTGCTTTTTGTCTTCCTTTTGTAATAACATTGTAATTATCCGGCCGATCTTAACGAAATTTGAAATGCTTATGTTGTTCTACATTCTCTTTCGAATGATATAATGGCCGCCAAGGTTAACGCGGGAATTATTTTGTTTTGGCTATAACCATAAATTTTCGGCCGATACTCAGCTAGAACTAACTAGGCTATATTATGCTATACTCTGCTAATCAAGCCTAGAATAGGTTATACTATGCTAAGCTATTATAGGCTAGGATATACTATGCTAACCTATAATATGATATAATGTACAAGGGGAAGATATACTATACTAATTTAGGCTATAATATGCTAAGAAAGGATAGCATAAAGTATGTAAGGCTAGATAATAATAAGCTATGCTTGACTAAGGTATGAGAGGATAGTGTAGGCTATACTTGTCTAGGATAGTTAATGCTAGGCAAGGCTAAGATTACTAGGCTATGAAGGGAATGTCATTCTATACTAGGGTTGGCAACTATGGTATGTTAGGTTAGGCGATGATATACTAAGCTATGCTACACTAGGCTTCGCTATACCTGGTTAGGATAAGCGAGGCTTTGCTAGGGTAGGCTAGTCTATATTATGCATGTTATGCAAGCCTAGGCTAAGATCTAATAGTCTAGTCTAGGCAATAAAATGATATACTATACTATCTAGGAATGGGTAAAGTAGGGTAATTTAGGCTATGATATACTATCCTAGGCTATGATATACTATCTATCCTAGGTTATGCTAGCCAAGCTAGAATATGCTAAATAGGATAGGATAGGATAGAATATACTAGGCTAGGCTCCAGTGAACTAAGCTAAGCTAGGCTATACTAAGATAGGCTATACTAGACTAGGGTAAGCTAAGTTAGACTATACCAGTGGTGCACAACTCAAAATGTGTGGCTGGCCAAATTCCTTTTCCATGATTTATCAGCGGGCCGAATAGGAAAATAAAACCAAGCAATTCTCATATTACTATATATTTCTAAACTCATTGTTCGAATTGCATTTTAAAACTATTTTTCTTTGCCTCAAATCATGTACTCTTTTGAAACCGTTAGTTGTTCCACCAATTTCCCCACGTTTGCTTCCAATGGAGATATTGCGATTCTCAACACCGCGTCAAGATGTTCATCTGTCATTTTGGACCGATGCTTCAATTTATTGGCATTCATGATCGAAAACGACTGATCATAAGTATATGTGAACCCAAAATGCACAGTACGAAACTTAGCATTTGTAAGCAGCTTTGGATATAATTTTGTATTGAGTCGCCTATAGAAATCGATGAGAGACTAATCCTTGAAACATGTCTTCAAATTTAAATCAGCTTGCAGATCCAGGAGTTCAAGTTGCGTCGCTGGATCCATGAGTCTTTGGCATCTACTTTGAATAGGTTCTGAAAGAGTGCAAGCTCTTTTTCCCTCCCAAATGTTACTTGGAATCGTTTCACGAAATTATTTTCAAGAACTTTACAATGTTTGGTGTATTTCTCGAAATCTGGAACAAAATCCATATTATAAAGGATAGAACTCATCGTCTTATACTGCAATACATTTCTCCTAGACAACTGTTTCTGGAAAATAACAGGTTTGCTTCGGAAAGTTTAGACATCACGAAGTAAATCTGTAATGAACTGATTACGACCTTGCATTTTGAGATACAAATTATTGAGATGGTGGGTAATATTGACCATAAATGTAAGATCAAGCACCCAAGTAGAATCAAAGAGAACATCTACCCTCATTACTTCATTTTTAGTCTTCAATATCAGTTTCTTCTCTTGTAAGAACACTATCACTTCTTGACGGACATAGAATAAGCGTGCCAAAACTTTTCATCTACTAAGCCATCGAACAACACAATGAAAGATTAGATTCATGTACTTCGCCTCAAATTCTTCCAAAACAATCAGAATTGGTGAGGCGTTAATCCTATCTTCTGAATCTCATTGACGCATGTTGCCACGAACAACATGGATCACATGATCAAGTTTCAAGGCCTTTCCACAAAGGAGTTCCTGCTGTATGATGCAGTTAATATTGAGAATATCTTTTTGGGGATTCTCGTTGCCAAAGTGGTTCTTCAGAAGAGCTACAGACCCGTTATCTCTCACTGTCATAGACGGAGAACCATCTGTCGTGAACCGTGCTAACTTGGACTACTCTAATCCGGGAACCTTCAGCTGAACCAACTCCAGTATGGCCGTAGGTATGTCAATCCCACATATACGATCGGGAAGACCAATAAAACCAAGAAAATCTTCATGAATATTAAAATCTTCTGAAATACCACGAATAAACTCGGATAGTTGGACAGCGTCAATCATATCATTGCTCTCATCAAAAGCAAGGGAAAAGAAATTAACCTCATTAAATTTTGAGGACAATTGTCCGTTGGTGTTCTTTCCTATTTCTTTGATTCTTCGCACAATGGTCAGTCTTAATAGACTGATTTGGTGAAATAGGTGTGCTTTTTCAGAAATGATTAGCTTCGCTATGGATTTTATGCAATCTCTGATGAATTTATAGGGGGTGGGGGCTCTTGAAGGTCGTCCCTAATTATGTGGGAACCTTGAAGGTAATCGTGAGAACAAACCAACAACCTTGGGAGTTATCGCGTAATCTTTCGTAAGGCCTCCGGTTGATAAAGATGCCTCAGTTGGTTTGCGTTGCTCTTCCTTATTTTCTCACGAGAGTAATCTGTTGATTGCCTTGAGGTGCCCTGAGCCGAAGGGCGGTTTTATTCTAGTGACAGAGTCAAATAGCTTGGATGATGGGGATACACCACACCAGGGTAGAACAACGGTATTTCGGGAGTTATGTAATCGCGAGGAATTGCGATTAACGAGGAAAATGCACAATGGTTGTTTTCCCGATTAATAAGGCCTTGAAGCAGGGAGATTGAGAAACGTCAGGATATTGAAGTCACCAAAGCAAAAGTAGAATTATTATTGAACTAGATCTTGTTGCACTTTACCAATGTTCTTTAATTAATTTTTAAGTTCTAAGTTATTACATAAATTAAGTTTGAGGTCAAGTGCGGGAAAAGTTTAAAGGAGGCCGGACGAATAGAGCCTTTAAGAGATACACCTTAGTGTCTGCGTTATGTACACGACTATATACAAAAATAAATTACGCGAATCCGAGAGATTCACCTGAAGCATATATAACGCGATATATTGCTATTTAAAATAGTAATCCTCTTTGTTCTGGCTTCACGCAGTTATATATTCAATTTATACCACGCCCTACAAGTTCACCATCCAACTAAGCTACACCTCCCTCTCATGTACCGGCCTGTTGATTAGTCGGTATTAATATAACTCGACTTTTGATTGGCTACTGCCGAACATATTGATAAGGAAGGCACTGCGACTATTGGCTAAAATCCTCTGTGGGCACTGGCATGTTGCCATGGAGACAGCTTCCTAATCTGGCTTCTATTTACTTACTCGTGATAAGTATCTGTTTTATTCTGGATTCTGCCATGATTATAACGTTTGCCTAAAAGTTCCTCGACCAACTCTAACAGAGAAAACTGTGCTCCGTTTACTACCGTGTGACATTCTCGTAAACGGCGCTAACTTTACTTTTCTTCCTCTGTGTACTTTATGTGTGTAGCGACTCTCGCGTCTGTCCTATTTTGGATGTACAGGCCGATCTCTACGGAGTCGTTTACATGCTAAAAATGGTCTTGAGGATTCAGCAATCTTCTGTGCAACAATATAAATGCAGTAATCACGGAATCTTTCTGTTAAGCAGGTTTCCTGAAGAAGTTTTGCGTGGCAGATAACGATTTCTAAAGTTTGTTGACAAAATCGTATCGTAATGAATTTTCACGTTGTAAGTTTTTGATACAGCAAGAGCCTATTTGCACATAGGCCACAATGCCTTCCCCTTGAACTCAACAAATAAATATTTTAGGCTCCACTCGTCTTGGAACAGCCGATAATCTTTACGCTTCCTCTTAGTATTCATCTTTGAACATATCAAATTATGCAAAAAGAAAACAAGGAATTTACCAGCATTATATGATATGCAAAAATAAATTTATAGTAAAGTAATAACAGTATGAAAGTAAAATCATACAGACTGAGACCAAGCGGTAAAACAATATTAGAATTAATTTTCTAACAAATATCACTGAGAAGGAATATGAGATGAATATTGCTTCAAATTATGGAAGGGGCATATCTTATTTTTCTCTTTCCTTTATTTCTTGTTCATCTTGCTCTTCATTTGATTTTCTTGATCGAATCTTGTTTTACTTGACTGAATTTCCTTCTTCTTTTTAAGTTGGCCCTTCAAACATTTGTCTACCCTTTATCTTGACTTCCGTATACTTCTTGGCTAGGTTGGTCCTTAATCTTCGTTGTCTTTCTTGATGCATCTTCTCTTTCTTCCATTTATCTTGGGGGCTGATTTCTTGGTGCTTCTTGATTCTTGTTGAGTTAGTCCTTCAAGCGTTTTCTTCCGTTTTCTTTCTTGAGAGATCTTCATAAAAATATTTGGACTGTTTAGAGGTAGTACCTCTTGATTTAAATGCCAATACTCTAGCCATACGACTAGCCTTAGTCCGTTTTATTGTTGGTAAGTTCATGGGCCATTTATATTATCGAGTTGGAAGGAATTTTCTTTCATACATTTTGGCACCCCTACACAGGTCCCTTTCTACAAAGCGGAGCGAATTTGAAGATTGGGGAGAGACTAGTCTTGGATTTCTTAATCCAGAAGTAGTAGCTCTCCCTCCTACGGCCTCCGAGTCTGCCGGATGAATGGAATGAATTATAGGGATTGAGGAAAGCGACCGAAGTCTTGTCTCTAATCAACGAGTAATGGCTACTCATTCCCCGGGTATCCGAAATTCCCGCAGCACTTTTTCTTAAATCTCTAGTAGGAGGCAGGTGTTGTTGTAACGAAGATCAGAAGATTGTTTGGCCGTTGATGGTCACTAGTTATGGGGTTGGGGGGCATATACTTATTATCTTTCATACATTTTGGCACCCCTACACAGGTCCCTTTCTAGAAAGCAGAGCGAATTTGAGGATTGGGGAGAGACTAGTCTTGGATTTCTTAATCGAGGAGTATTAGCTCTCCCTCCTACGGCCTCCGAGTCTGCCGGATTAATGGAGGAAATTTAAAGGGATTGAGGAGAGCAAACGAAGTCTTGTCTCTAATCAATGGCTTCTCCTTCCCCTGGTCTCCGAATTCCCGCAGCACTTTTTCTTAAATCTCTAGTAGGAAGCAGGTGCTGTTGTAACGAAGATCAGAAGATTGTGTTCAGCCGTTGAGGGTCACCAGTTATTGGGGGGGAGGATATCCTTATTAACAACTTTTATTTAATTATTGTTGTTCATCTTGCTCTTCATTTGATTTTCTTGATGCAGGTTGCTGATTTGTTTGTGCTTCTTGATTCAGTTAGTCCTTCAAGAGTTTTTATTCCGTTTTCTTTCTTGAGAGAATTTCCTAAAATTTTTGAACCGTTCAGTTTTGAACGCGGTACCTCTTGATTTAAATGCCAATATTCTAGCCACACGACTGGCCATAGCCCGTTTTTTTGTTAGTAAGTTTATCGGCGATTTATATTATCGAGTTGGAGGGAATTTCTCTCATACATTTTCGCACCCCTACACAGGTCCCTTTCTAGAAAGCGGAGCGAATTTGAGGATTGGGGAGAGAGTACTCTTGGATTTCTCCCTCCTACTGCCTCCGAGTCTGCGGGATGAGTGGAGGGAATTTAGAGGGATTGAGGAGAGTGAACGAAGTCTTGTCTCTATTTAATGAGTAATGGCTTCTCCTTCCCCGGGTCTCCGAAGTTCACCGCAGCACTTGTTTCTTAAATCTCTAGTAAGAGGGAAGGTCACCAGTTATTGGGGGGCGGGCACCTTACTTATTATAATTTTATTTTTATTTATTAACATTTTTCTTATTCATCTTGCTCTTCATTTAATTTCTTGCTGCAGGTTGTCTTCCTCGAATTGTTCTTTTGGCTTGACTGAATTTCCTTTATTTTTTTTCTTTAAATTGGCCCTTCATACGTTTTTGTTTCTATTTTCCTTGGCTTCCATCTTCTTCTTTCTTGGTGCATCTTAATTTTCTTGCATTTATCTTGAGTTGCTAATTTCTTTGTGCTTCTTGATTCTTGTTGAGTTAGTCCTTCAAGCGTTTTCTTCCGTTTTCTTTCTTGAGAGATCTTCATAAAAGTTTTGGGACGGTTGAGTTTCGAACGCGGTACCTCTTGGTTCAAATGCCAATATTGTAGCCACACGACTGGCCTTAGTCCGTTTTATTGTTGGTAAGTTTATCGGCCATTTAGATTATCGAGTTGGAAGGAATTTTCTTTCATACATTTTCGCACCCCTACAAACTATCTCTCACTTGCTAAAAAGAACCTATTTAAATTTCCTCAGTAGTACTTGCTTAAAAAAAACTAGAAAGCATTCCCAAAGTAAAATTACAGAAAATTGAATGTTAAGAATAACTAAATTAAAAGAAAACAATAACTAAAAATATCGATCCAGAATCCATGATTTAATCCTGATCATTCTAAAATTTTATTGAAACGTCCGAAATGGGACTAGGAATAATTATTAAGTAATTATTCCTAGTCCCATTTCGGACGTTTCAATAAAATTTCAAAATAATCCGTCCATAACTTTGGGATTTATTTTGTAACAGACAGACAAACAAACGCTCGAAAAGATAGCATCCTCGGTGGAGGTAATAATACATCATGCCTCTATGTCTATGCCTCAAAATGTTAGATCAAAAATTCAATGATTGAACAATAATTGGCTCGAATTTCTAACAGGAATCCCGAAATCAGATTAAGACATCATCGCCTTCGTCAATGTATCAACAATGAAATCACGCTCAAAATATGTAAACAAACAAATTGGTAGTGTTGCCGAAATCGCGGTTCAATAACAAAAATCACGACAAACAAAAATAGAATGATCTGAGCTTCAGGGCCACATACGAGCTTTACGCAGGCCACATATGGCCCGAGGGCCTAGAGTTGTGCACCACTGGCCTAGACTTAGTTTTAATATACGATTGTCAGGTGCGCTAAGCTAGGCTAGGTTATACTGTGCTAGGCAGGCTAGGCTGAATTATACTATGCCTGGCTAGGATATACTTTGGTAAGCTAGGCTATACTACCCAGCTAGGCTGAATTATACTACACTAGGCTTAGTTAAGCTAGGTTAGGCTATATATACTATGCTAGCCTATATATGTAAGTCTATACTAGGGTAGGCGAGGGTATACTAGGTTACTCTATGGTACACTCTGATATTATATGCCATTCTATGCTATGATATACTAGGATGGGCTATACAAGGAAATGCTTTGCTATGCAAGGCTATGCTGGACTATACTATGCTAGACTAGATTATAGTGTACCATGCTAAGCTAGCATAGGCTAGGGTAGGCTAGTCTAGACTATAATTGGGTGTGCTAAGCCCTTATATTCCATGCTAGAATAGGAAATGATATAATATGCTAAGCAGGGCTATACTATTCTAGACTACTTTATAGTATGCTAGCCTAGGATATACTATGCTTATACTATACAATGCTAAGCTAGATTTGGGTAAGGTAGGGTATGGTTGATAGGCTTTGCAAGGCTGGCATAGGCTATATGACAATAGGAAAGGGTATACAATGTAAACTATTCTAAACTATACTAAGGGTTATGCTATACTAGACTATTCTAGGATAGGCTATACTATGATAAGCTATACTATGGTAAGCTTTCTTATCCTACATATGCTAGGCTGTACTAGGCTCTGTTAGACTTTGCATTACTATATTATGTAAGGCTAGGTTATACTATGCTAGCTAGCTACGCAAGAGTATGGTATGGTAAGTTCTACTATTATAGGGAATCCTAGGCTTTTTCACCTTTCCAATTCCATAAATGAGGTGTGACAAAAAGTTAAGGCCCGTTAGTATAATAAAAAAAAATTTAATATAATTTAGTTCTGCTTCTTAATATGCTATTAGAAAGTTGTGACTTTTTAGTTGCACGCGACTCTACATCTTACTATATTGGTCGGTCGGTTTCCGTTTTGCTTTTTATTAATAATATTGTAACAATTAAGCGGATTCTAACTAAATTTGAATCCCTTTGTTGTTTTTGATTCTCCTTCGAAGATACAGTTGACAAAGTGCTCCAAAGTGTAGCACGGGAATTATATTGTTTTGCCAATTACATCATAACTATTTAGCAGATTTTAACGAAATTTGAAACCCTTATGTTGTTTTATATGGTCTTTTGAATGATATAATTGCCAAAGTCCTCCAAAGATTAGCCAGATAATTAATTTGGGGGGGGGAGGGGGACAATAATAACATCATAACTATTCGTCCGATTCTGACGAAATCTGAAATCCTTATGTTGTTTTACATTCTCTTTAGAATGATATAATTGCTAAGGTCCTCTTAAGGTTAGTCCAGGAATTATTTTTGCAAGGCAATAACATCATAATTATTCGGCTGATTCTAATGATATTTGAAACCATTAAAGTGCTGACATTCTCTTTCGAATGATAGAATTGCCAAGGTCTCCCAAGATTACTCCAGGAATTATTGAAAGCCCTAATGACATAAATAAGCAAAAGGGGGGGTACGCGACATTTTGGTCAGCAGACCTTGTTTTGATTTCTCCAGAGTAAAATGCTACTTTGTTTTCATTATGAGGATATCTAATGGGAAGCCTTACCTAAACCCATAACTTAAACATTATTGTTCCATTATCAAAAAATTAGATGGGTGAAGAAGCGAGGAAAACTACGCATTCCCGTTTTCTGTTTAATTGCACGCCAGCTCTTACAATTGGCTTCTTGAACTTTCTTTTTCGAGAAATGAATTGCCCAGTCGTAAGAGTGCCGCTCCTAAAGAGGGTTGATGAACATCAAGAGCCGTTCCTAGTGGATTAGGGAAATTTTACTATTACCTCTACCTAACTTATTGACTTGAACGTTATTTTTCCCTTATTAAAATATTAGATGAGTGAAGAACAGTGGGAACATTCGCATTCCAGTTTTCTTTTAAAGTAAACGCTATCTCCGACTAAAGACTTCTTAAAATTTCTCTTTGAAAGAAATTGATAGTTGTCCCGTCGTATTGGTGCCGCTCCTAAAGAGGGTTGAGGAAATGCAAAAGACTTTTCTACCACATTACTATTCTTACTATTACCCTTACCATACGTCCTTGACTTAAATGTCATTGTTCAATTATATATATATATATATATATATATATATATATATATATATATATATATATATATATATATATATATATATATATATATATATAATTGTTTCTAGAAAAAAGAGAACATTGACATGAACTAAGGGTTAAAGGTGAAAATGTGGGGAAAATTTACAAAATGTAAAAATATGTATAAACAATGCCAATAAATTACGAAATAATTCAATATGAAGGACAAACTTCAGTAGTTTCACAAATAATAATTTCCTTTTTTCCAAAATTCAGGCTTCAATATTTTAAAGAAATGTCGTCTAAACCAAGAACTTATCGTAATTAGAACAGATGAATGCAAAGGCGGTGTTCTCATGAAACATTCTAAATATATTTTTCCAAAATGTAAACAATTATTTTTGATGTATCAAAATTTCAACTCGTTAATATTCGACTGTTAAAACTGATCATTAGCATACAGTCATTGACAGCCAGAAGTTGATTTCAGAGGGAGCCTACCAATCATTTTTTTTTCTTCTGACTCATCTTTTTGTTCTTTATAGCGTTTGTCGAACACTCATAAAGCTGTTGTTCCTTTAAGACTCATTATGGCCGTCCAATATGCAGCTACTTACGAACTAGCTAAATTTTGAGTTCCACTACTTTTTATTTTAACGAAAAATGATTGTATTGTGGAGAATTCGCAAAGAATATGCAGATGTTTTCAAGCCCATCATTTTTCACTATAACATGGTCAGTTTTGACATTTCCTCTCTACCCACATTCGAATAATTGAAACCATAGAAATAATTTAGTAATAACCTGTTTTCTTCCCCCGATAGGTTACGTTATAATTTTCCTCGATTGCATTTAGAACACTTCTAGAATTAGCTGTCATTGTATGACTGAAAACTGCAGCCAGTGGCCACGCTCTGATTGGGGACTTTCAGAGTTTTAGGGATAGTGGAGTTACCCATTAATCTGCCATTGCTCCGAGATCCACTCTGACCGGGAGTGATAGCACCTGCCTTGGGTCTCTACTGCCTTGTAGGGTGAGCCTCTTTAGATAAAAGACTAGGAGAAAGGTAACTCCGATATCAAACAAACACTGTTAAGATCTCAACGGCAAAAGAGGCGGGCGAATTTTCATCAAAACTCAACGGCTGTGAAGGTGGAAGAAGGTTCAACAAGCCTGTTATCTCCGATCGGCTCGGTTTTACCCTGTCTTTGGACAGAGTTGAAGACTCTTGAAGTTTGTGTGTTTACTGAAGATGCAGCAGTAAGTACACTCTAAACAAACTCACGCACAGGCGTCTTCATAAATGTATGTCTTATCTTCGACCTCTAGGAAATGCCACCAAACGAATTACTATTATGATTATTATTATTCTCCTCCTCTTATCCATCTTCTTCTCTTCTCCTTTTCAATCTCTCCATCTCCTCTCCTCTCATTCTCTTTCATTTCGCACTTTTATGGCTTCATTTCTCCTCTACCTCCTGTCTTCTTCTTTTCTTTTCTTCCCCCTTTTTCATCTCCTATTCCTTTTCTTCTCAACTCCTCCTCATTCTTACTATCATCCTCCTTTTTTAATCGCGAACGACTCTATATCTCACTATGTCGGTCGGTCGGTCCTCGTATTGTTTTTGCAATGACATCATAACTATTTAGCCAATTCTAACGCAATTTGAAACCCTTATGTTGTTTTACATTCTCTTTCGAGGAATATAATTGCCTAGGTACTCCGAAGGTTAGTCCGTGGAATAATTAAATGTTTTTAAGGTCGTAAGGTCATAAATAAGAATAATTAAGAGCACGCAATCTTTTAGTCAGCAGACCTTGTTTCTTTTCTTTTTCTGTTGCTAAATCTTTTCTTCTCTTCCTCCTATTTATGCTAGGCTTCTCCTCCCCCTCTTCTACCTTTCTTTACTTCTTCTTCTGTCTTTTTTTCTTCTCCTACGCTTCCTATTCTTTTTCTTTTAATCCTCATCCTTTTCTTAAACTTCTCCTTCGAATCCTCCTCTTCAATTTCCATTTCTTTCTTCTCTTCTTCTTCTTCTTCTCCTCATTCATTTCTTTATATTTAACCCATCCCAAAATTCCCCCTCTTTTAAATACATATGTTGTTAGGGCCAAAAGGAGCAGCTTATCCACTCCTCAGTTAGCTCTACTCGTTTTTAGGTGCCAGTAGCTATTTCCTCCTGATAAAGATTAAAATCTAAAATCTATTTCATAAATAACTTCGATAAAAATTTCTAATATACCAAAAAATATAATAAAAAAGCAGCCATGGTAAAATTTTTAGAAATTTTCTAAACTTTGCCAATTATAATAAAATTAATAATATCTTGATTTTTCCATTTCTTAAAAGAAATCCCTTTCTAAAAACAGAGTAACGGAGGAATAGAAGGATAATCAATTTAAAATATTATCATCCTCAAAATCTAAATCTGAACTTCTCAAATTGATTTCCTATTAATTAAACACAATGAGCCTGAGTTAAATAAGGACTCTACTTACACACCATTATTCATTGTTTAATTTCAAATAAAGACACCCTTCTTTAACTATTCGCCATTAATTAATTACCTCCAAAACAAACACCTAACTAGTACTATATTTTTTCTCTACTACCAATTACATAGAATTTAAAAAATCAACTAACACTAAATAAAAGCTTTCCTAGGAACAAATTTTAAAATTTAATACAGTCAGGAAATATTTGATATTGAATTTATTACGTTTGTCTCTTCTTCCACTTCTATTCTTATTAATGTCATTGGAATTTACTTTTTACTTTTAATTTTTACTTAAACTACTGAAATTTGTCCCTTATATTGAATTTTTATGTATTATTTTTGAACTTTTGACATTTTGTACATTGTTCCCCACTTTTCATCTTTTGTGACACTTTTCTCATTATTGGAGAACCAATTATTTTTTATATATATTTTTATTTTTATAGTCCAGAAGATAGGGTCAGAACTCAAAACATTGGCAAATATATATATACCGGGTATTTCAAAGAAATTGATATCAGTTTGCAATCTAATAACTTTGCCAGTTTCGTTCAAATGACTTCAGATTTTAACAGCATATGTAAAAATAGGTTAGGAATATATGGTTAATGTTTGATGTTTTTATCTTTACAGGTATAGAAATGCCATTAACTGGAATTGAAAATGCGTTTTGTGTGTTAGAGTATGCTTGAACACAGTTGAACAAGACTGTGCAGCGTTCATTTGTGAGAGAGTTCTCTAAACAGTCACCAACAGCAATGCAGATTTGGACATGGCACAAAAAATTCAAAGAGGAAGGCTGTCTGTGCAGGTCAAAAGGATCTGGACGACAAATAAAATTGAAAGAGATGGTCGAGCGGGTTCTCTAAAAATTATTGCGAAATCGTGAGAAGTCCATAAGAAGAAAAAATCTCGAAACCTAGATTCCTCTAACGACTGTTTATCGCCTACTGAGGAAACACTTGCTAATGAAACCCTACAAGCTGCAGCTAGTTTACGCCATAAAGAAGATGAGACGCGAAAGCGCAAACAATTTTGTGTTGATATACAAGAGAAACTTGAAAAAGACGAGTTCAAGGAACGTCTTGTTTTCAATAATGAGGCTACACTTCATACGAATAGCAAAGTCAATAAGGATAATGTTCGCATTTGGGGCGAAGTAAATCCCCATTCCAGAGTTGAATAAGTGAGGAACTCACCGAAAGTGAATGTGTTCTGCGCCATCTCCAAGAACCATCTTCATGGCCCGTTTTTCTTTGACGGAAATGTGACCGGCCATGTTTATCTGCAAAGGCTTCCAAACTGGCTAATGGATGAGCTTATTGCAAATGAACAAGAACACTTCCTTTTTAAACAGCACAGGGCTCCACCTCACTGGAAGCTCACTGTGTGGTCTTATCTCAATGAGAATCTGCGAGGGAGATAGATCGGGCGTGCTGGTTATGAAGACAACGTGCTGTTGAAATGGCCGCCACGTTCACCTGACCTAATACCTTGTGATTTTTTTCTCTGGGGCTATGTGAAAGAACTGGTCTTTATCCCTCCTCTTCCTGCAAACCTAGAGGAACTCAAGCACAGAATCACTACCGCACTAGAGACTGTTACCAAAGACATGCTACAGCGTGTTTGGGAAGAGCTGGCTACCGAATTGATGTGTGCCGTGTCTCAAACGGTGCGCATAGTGAACATTTGAGAAATCGTTCTTGGAATCAAAATACCTTTGATATTCTCATTCAAATTTGGAGCAATCAATCTTATGTTGCTTAACATTAAGCCTGTTTAGTTTCATTTGCAGTGACAAGGTAGTTTCTGTGATGTTTACATCTCAAATGATATAAAAAAAATTTAAACACCCTATATATATACATTGGCTGCTTAATGATTAGGTTTCAATCACAAAATAAACAGTAGCTTTAAATTAAATAATAGGTAATGCAGGATAAATAACAGATATAAAATAAGTATGCAGATTGTACATGTCAGGATGTACAATTACTTAGTCGAATAATTTGGAGAAAGGTTGCATGCGTACGTTAAGAGATTCATAGTCTGGTCTAGTAATCACAATATAAACTTTCCATGCATTTTCATTTCCCCTAAATTATGATTTACACTATAAATGTATTTTAAATTTTCTGATGAAGCAAATCTTTTCACTTTTGGACAGTATATAAGGAACTAAATTCTATTACTTTCTATTCCATCTTTGTTTCATTCCACTTCGATCCGGCCCCTATTCCCATATTTCTCCTCATCACAGAATAATAGCAAGATTATCTGATCGAGATATAATGATGTGACCTATAGGACGAACAAAGGCAGCAATCGATTGCATAACTTCAATTCTTTATCCAATCCTCGCAAATTAGAGGCAAAGAATTCGTTATCCGATGGCGTATAAGAAGGTAATGGATTGCACCTTCAGATATCTAGATATAATTCTAGATAATAACGTTTCTAAAGAATTAAGTTAAAAAGGCTATTAAATGATAAGACAGTTTTCAGCCCATTTATAAAACAATACTGGGAGCAAAACTGTGAAAGGAGAGAATATAGCAGATAGATAATAACTATAGGCCAATCTTGCTTTGATGAAATGAATAACCAATTTTCGGCTGACAAAGAGTGCAGTGGTTTCTAAGAGCAGATCGACGAATTCATAAATGAAAATTTCCAATAACCTTTTGAGGCGAGAGCTTAAAGTTGCTTTACGCAATCCTTCCGGAAATTCAGAAGTTGCTCAAACAGCTACATATTTATATGCGATGTAATTTGTATTCAATGTGCTATCGTTTTTAATCTCTCTATTATTTTCTATTTCTCTTTCTGCTTTCTTTTATTTCACTTTCTCTCCTTTTCTTTAATATTTTTTCTTTTTCGTTTCTATATCTCTTTTTCTTTTTTTTTCTTTCTCTCATATTCTTTTCTTTCTCTAGCTCTCCTTTTCTATTTTTTCTCTTTCCCTCTATTTATCTTTCTCTTTTTCTCCAGCATCTGTAGAGTCTCCATGATTCCGTATCGCTATTCTGTATCATATTCCTTCTCCAGCACGAAAACATCGTGACATTATTGTCTGAATGGAAGCCTCACAGATGGCATTTTTAATTTGGAGCAGTGCATTCGAAGTAGAGCTGAATTTACGGAAGCTGCTCTGTGCGAAAGAACGGCAATCTCAGTTATCTTGGAAAAAGGCTTTTAACATTTAAATTTTTTTCCATCAACTTGCATTTGGCAAAAGGTTAGATAGATTGAGGGAAACTGGACGGGTTAGAGTAATCTCTCCCCAATTCGTGAAACCGAGGAAAGTCTGCATTTCGCAGGAATCTAACAGGATACCCGCAGTCTAGTTTCTAATGAACGAATCTAAGAAAAAGGCCATGCCTCGCTCACCTAGGTCTCGAACCATGGCATCTGGGACATTGTCCGAGCGCGAACGAGAGTGGATCGCATATCACTCAAGGGCAATGTGTCGTTGAAGTCTTCTCTTCATCTGAAGATCGGAAGTGGAGAGGTCCTGCGAGAACTTGCACCTCATCCTTTTGAAACGCTTCAACACCTCTGCTTGATGGGCCTTCCAGTCAAGTAAAGACATGGATGAACGCCAAGAAGATCATATGTTGTGCTTCTAATCATATGCGAAGCTATACGAGGGGCGGTCAATAGGTTATGCAATTCGGATATGAGGAAACGAGATATGAGGAAAAGTGTTTTATTATTTTTCAATAAAACTACCCTCGACTTCAATGCACTTTTGCCAATTGTCCCTGAGGCTTCAAATTCCCGACAAGCAGAAATCACCCGAATTCTGTCCAATCTACTCCACTAACGCGTAGGATGAGTGATCACCTTTTATTATTATACTGTGGTGCTAGCTGATCCCAGGATTGCATGCATTCCACCAAGGTACCATGGATACAGACCGTATTCCGTCCAGGTGACAACAGTCTTCCCAGGAGAAAGTCCGGGTAGAAAAGGTTGAGGGGATAGCCGTAGTTATTATGACTAATAATAGTAAAATAATAATAATTAATGTCAGAAAGAGACGGATAACCTCATGTGGGATGCGCTTGGGAACTGATGCAATTCCAGCGCAGGTAACGAGAGCTTTCGAAGCAGGACGAGCTCAAAAAAGATCTAAAGCTCCACGGGACCGTGGGAATCCACGCAGGATGCGCATCGTCTGATAAGACCCGCTCCCTTCCAGCGTCTTGGCGATCCCCTTCCGCTTAGGCCACATATATACTCAGACAACGGCCACCAAAAATTAGTACAGTTGTGGATAGCAGTACCGCACAGACCCTCGTGCGGAGCACCTTCCATCACGTGACCGCCAGCTCCGTGACATGACGAGCCGCCCTCGACTCTGTCTTTCTCGCAGCCGAAGACAAGGGTTCTCGCCAGATAGACGCTAGTCAACAGACAAACCTTTATTAACTTCGGATCAGCTCCGTTCTTGCCTGGCGAACTCTCTCATTCATCTTCAGTGAGGTTAAAGAAAGTCTTTGCTATCAGACATGGCAAATCACGTCGTTACCAGGCCCCAGCCCATCCGATTTACGTGAGTCTCACTTGGAGCTCAGCCTACCCGTTTTTCTTCAAAAGTTCCTTCGTACGTCCAGTGAACGAGGCTCATCGAGTTCCATTATACCTAGCTAGAGTCGTACTTTCGCATTCCACGTTTAATTTCGTGTTGTTATCAATTGTATAATTACTTATATTTTTTATTTTGGTATATAGTAAAGTATTTTTCTATAAGGCAGTCTAACTCAACCAACAACTCCTAGAAGTTGTTGAACTTAGGCCAAATATCGCTCTGGGTTTGTTATTGTTTACCCACGCGCTCAAGGACCCAGATTGTTCCCAATATTTTTACTTCCGCCCCTGTTCCGTCTGAGAAGAGTCACTCCAATGTTACTCGACGATCTTGACTTGAATCTAAGTCATACGAAGGGGGGGGGGGCAATAAGTTTTGCAATTCGGATATAAGGAGACGAGATATGAGGAAAAGTGTTCTATTATTTTTAAAAATAACTACCCTCGACTTCAATGCACTTGCGCCACTTTTCCCTGAGGATTCAAATTCCCGACAACCAGAAATCTCCTGACTCCTGTTAAATCAACTGCTGGACGGCGAGATTGACATCTTCATCGTGCCCAAACCGGCGTCCACGCAGTGAGGCCTTGAGCTGGCGGAATAAAAAGTAGTCGCTAGGGACCAGATCTGGACTATAGGGGGGATCGTTGAGCTCGTCGAATCCACACTCGCGCAGGGCAGCTTGTGAAACTCTCAACCTCATGGACTTTGACGACGTTGAAGTCGATCATGGGGTGTGGGGTTTCTAGGGACCCAACGGTCAGTGAACTTGGTCATGGCCAAATTGTCGTGAATATGTTAATAACACTTCCATGTGATATTCCAAGTTCTCCCTCGATTTCTACGACCTTCACCCGCCGATTTTCACGGATCCTCCTCTCCACACGGGCCACATTGTCCTCATTGGTCACGACTGACGGGTGTCCTGGATCGGGGTCATTTTAAAAGGACTCACGACTATGGCGGAACTTCCTCTTTAAGCGAGCAATGGTTGCATAGGAAGGGGCAATGTCGGTGTACACTGCAACTATGCCTTCATGGATCTCTTTTGCATTCTTGCCTTCCTTGGTCAAAAGTTTGGTCGCTGCGCGGTGCTTAACCTTCTTCATTGTTGAAAAAATTGTGACTGATGATCTGCAATCAGCTACTGCTTGTTAAATAGACTAAGCAGGAGCATGCGGCTGCAGGTCCTGACTTGTCATAACTTGTCCTAACAACCCCAAAAAACAGCCATTCCCCTTCCTCTGTTTTGCCCTACCGATTCGCCAAACTTATTGACCGCCCCTTGTAATATATACATATGATCTGGTGTCAGGTCTTTTAGGGTCCCCCGTAGTATTATCTCGTCTCATTTCTTTTAGACTCGTGTCAGATTCTTAAAGTTTTTTTTATATTTTGTTATAGGAGTTCTGGTTTTGTTTATTTGTGTATTTTTGTGTTTTTTCGAATTTAAAGTTTTTGACTGTGCTTCATGTAAAACTTTACCCCTTTCAGACCCCAAATTGCCTGCCGTATTATGAGGTATCATATTGTATTATTGTCCTTTTAAGGCCCCACTCTGTTTGCCGTTAATATAAGGTACAATTTGATATTTGTATTCTGTATTCTCGTTGTTTACTGGGCCACGTGCTCTTGTGTAAATCTAGAGTGAATATTCCGTTGTGCTTAAGAATTCGCGCCGTGCGAAATAATCACCTTGTGTTTTGCGTGTTTTCTGTGTGTGAACTGTCGTAGGTCCATCAAAGTCTACCAGCACTTCCGTTGTGCATTTAAATAATTTTTCTCTTCGTTATGGTGCTTCACCCCAAAAATTGGTCAAACGCGTCAGAATGTTTTCGTCATTTGACACTCAAGTCACAAGAAGAGTTGCTTGGGCTCAGTTGTAAGGAGCTGCTAGTGTACATTCAAGAGGTGGAAATTTCAGAAGAGAAGAGAGAAGAGAAGAACGAGAATGAAGGGAAACAATTCGACTTCATGAGCTGGAAAAGAGTAGGACTAGGAACGAGACGTTGCCCATCAGCTCAAGTTCCGAGGTCCCACGTACTGCGTTAGTTAAGCTCTCCGTTTTCAAAGAAGGTAAGGATTTTAGAGCTTTCTTAATTTATTTCGAAAATATTTTCGAAATTAACCATTAGGACATTAAGGCAGATGGAGTGGCTCGATTGTTGCCCTTATTAAATAGCCAAATCCGAGATATATTCACCTCTCTCCCCTCGGAAGCGACTATTGATTACTTCACATTAAAATCCGAATTAATAGGCGTGTACAACATGAACCCAGACTTTTACCGATCCAAATTTAGGCATGGCTGCATTCAGCCAGGCCAAACTTACTGTCAGTTTGGATACACTCCACAGCGTCACCTCAACTTTTGGCTTTATGCATCAAAAGTCCCACCTGATTATGAGGCCCTCGTTGATTTCCTCCTGAGAGACCAGCTATTGGCTGCACTTCCGCCCAAAATCAGATCATTCGTAAAAAGCCGGAAATGCCATACATTCAGCGAGTGCAGAGAAGAGGCCAATGTTTATTTGGCTAGCTATAGTTGCTACCCGAAGGAAGCTAAAAAGATGGCACCCCCTTCCCCAAACCTAAGTTAAATAAGAGTAAATTCATCCCAGTAAATGGAAACCAGTTTGAAAAGGTAACTGGGCCTTCAAAGCCAAAACCACTCTTCTCGTCTGAAAATCGAGATATAAAACCATTCGCATCGAACCCTTTTACGTTATTCTTGCCCAGCAGACCCATTATTTGTTTCTTACGTGGTGTGGAAGGCCACGTGAAAACCCACTGGACCCAGAACTCCCAGTCCATTAGTAATTTACATCACCAAGTCCAACAGATCTGTGACACGTCAGCAGCCCCGTCATGACCACCGGAATCCTCTCCTACCCCGAGCACCTAAGTGCCGCTGGCTACCAGGTAAACTTCTTATTTGATAAGAATACCGCTGGTGGTCTTAAATTCGAATCGGGAACAACTAATGGCTGCCCTGTATCCACCCTTGTGAGATATACAGGGTGATCCAGTATAGTGGTATCGGATAAGCTGCTTCATCCTGTAGACTCTGACTACAATAAATTCGCTGTCGTGCACGATTACTTGGGGGCGTTCCAATCGTTTCCCATTGTTAAGTGATTCATCGATTGTGCATACTTCACTGGCTTGGTAGAAGTAGTATCTGGTCCTATTCATTTCTGCTTCGTCGTTATTCGCCAGGGCCCACGGGTATCCTCCATCCCCGTGGCTCAACCCATCGTTACCTATTTCCAAGAGGTAAAATATTCAGAGTCACCCGCATCCATAGTAACCTCTGTGCTCTCCAGAATTCAAGAAAGACATAACTGAAGACTTCGCCAAGAACCAGACAAGTTGTGACTCCCTCCATCCTCTGTGGTCCAAGGCCCAGGCAAAAGAACAAGAAGCCACTCGACCAGACAAGGTGATCTCCTACCTCATTACTGACGGCTTACTTTACCGCGAATTATCTGAAGGCCGTAACCCCTGGACTAAAGTATTTTATGTTCCACCTGCTTGAGGTGGTCATATCTTACGCACTGCACACGATAGCTTATTTTTGGGCCACTTTAGCCATACAAAGACAGCCCAAAGAAAATTTAATGAGATCCTTCGCTACTGCAGTTCCTGCGACATTTGCCAAAAAAACGGCGGCACAAGAAAGAATTAGCCCACACCGCTGCAGAAGGGACATTTAATTTCAGAGCCATTTTCCTGTGTCTCCATCGATCTTATCGGTCCAATACATCGCCCGTCGATTGTAGCTCACAGCTCTGTTCTCAATTTAGTAGATTTTGCCACCCGATTTTCTGAGGCCGTGCCCTTGAAAAAGATTGCCATCATCTCTTGCACGGAAGCACTTATCTCCATCTTCTCCCACTTGGAATTACCTAAAGAGATACTGTCTGATCACGGCCGCCAATTTCTCCTCAGAGTTGAGAAGTACGTTGGCAAACTTCAAATGATGAACCCTTTTGCATCACCCTCTTTCACCCAGCTGACACTGGTCTGTGTGAAAGGCAATACGGCTCCCTCAAATCTATTTTCAAGAAATTGTGCGCCGTGCAACCCCGAGAATGGCACTGTTTCTTGCCAGTAGCCATTTTTGCGTACCGGGAAATTCCCTATCGCACTTTATGTTTGGCCCTATTTGAGCTCCCCTATGGGATTAAGGTTAGACTACCCTCTACCATCCTAAAGAAGCTTTTCTTCAACCAAACGTTAGACCAAGATATTCACTCTTCTTACCCTTACCTCCTAGATTTGAGACAGAGGCTAGATAGCGTACCAGAATCCTGAAACCAACTTGGCAATTACAGGGCGTATTTCGACTATAAGGCCCAAAATCGGACATTTTACTACGTCAAAGCGGTTCTATTATTACTCCCCACAGAGAACAACAGGCTTTTAAGTCGATTGAAGGACCACTTCCCAGTGATTGCAAGGCGTGGCCTTGTTGATTATTTAATCCAAACTCCGTCCGGCACTAAGCTATTTAACGTAACTATGCTTAAGAAATACCACCGTCGCGCTTGTGCCAACCAACATGCGGCACTAGATGAAGAATCAGCCCTGGAGTCTGGCGACCAGCTAAGCTCCTTGTTCGTGGTACATATAAGTTTAAATCAAGACGCTGAATACCCTATACACGTCCCTTTCGTCCGAGTTAAGTATAAATAATCAACTTTAGATCCTTCAAAAGGATCAGCTACAAGCGTTACTTAAGCGATTCAGTAAGGCAATTTCGGACAGCCCTGGTTGTTCTTCTCAGTTTGAGCGCCAAATCCCGCTCACTACCCAGGAACCCGTCCGTTCTAAGCCGTATCCATTCCGCATACGCTTAAGAAAAGCTTTCAATGATGAGGTAGACAAACTTTTAAAGTTAAACATTATAGAGCCTCGGAGTGGGAGTATTGTTACCCGGTCGTCATGGTGCAATATAGTAAATAGTAGGAAGGCTTACTGGCTGACAATGTGCCACCATTTCTGTGCACTACTTGGGACCCGAGAGTATACGGCATCGGAATATCTTCCTTCGCGCGCTCTGGCTCTGCAATTGTGTGCATATCTGTGAGGAGTAATAAAAACATATCTCCATAAATTTAAACTTTCTTCTTTCCAATGAAAATAACAGGTAACAGCAAACTATCAGCTATAAGCCTATACCCCAACTGATACTAAGAGCAAAACGAATAAAGTAGCATAGGAATATATTTTACGAAAATCTATGGAATCTTTTATTCTTAGCTCTCTAATGAGTTGCTGTTGTTTATTTCATTATTTACCTAATCTGAGCATATAGTTTTGGTAGCATACTTAAGGAAGCTATTTCCATTGAAATAAAGCTTTTAGTGTAATTTTTCAAGTTAGTCTTTGATTGATAAAGAAAGAACAACTCATATATTCATCATTCCATTAGATTGGGAGACCTATTCGTATGAAATTACTTTTCTTAGAGGAAGGATTCAGATGATACCTTAACAGTTTTTGTCATATCTCTCAATCTAAGACATTGTGGAATTTTTATAAACGTTTAGCTATAAAATTTTCACTTTTATATTAGAATACTAAATAAATTGCTATCAATATAAATAAATAGAACAATATATTATAAATAAAAAAATCTTGGAGTGAAATTAATTAAAAATAAATCCATTGCAGGTAAAATAAAATAATTTTCTATATATCTTAATTTCCCTTTTAACTCAACATTTGTCAATTAAAGTTTTAATGTATCCTATAGTTGCAATCTGATTATAAAACCCAAGTGCATAGTATCAAAAATATTACAATACCAGTTTATAGAATGAAAATTGTATATCATCTATTCAGGTCAGGAAACCTTTATTCCCGGTTTCTAGCAACCTAGTGTGTGTTTAATGTAACATGTCATTAATCATCAACCATCAAATGAACATATAGTCGCCCAAAGAGGATATAAAAATGGATTCTAATATCCTCCTGAGCACCTTTATTCATGTCAAATTATTACAGATATTGTTTCTATACACTGTAAGAAGGCTTCCTCTTAGGTAATGGGAAAATGTACTGAGTGTGAGAAATGCGGAAAAGAAAAAGGGAAAAATATGAAATTAAAAAAGATCTTTCTATCTTCGTTAACGTAAATATATAAAAATCTAAGCATTATCATTTAAAAAAATTAAAATACTGGGAAACAAAATATAAGAGATATATTTTAGGTGATTTAATGTATAATCGATAGAAAGCAATGACTTTTACATTCATCTTGACTAAATTTTTAATGCACCTTTAAACAATCTTGCCCCTATCTGCACAGTTATACAGAAACACAGCTCGTTTATTTAATCGTGCTAAAAAATTTATTTTAAGCCAAAATTCTGAATCCTAAGGTGTTATGTAGAGCTGCATATTTTGGCATGAGCTAAAGTAAAGTTTAAATTTTTAGGGATGTCAATGCAATAAAATGTATATTAAGGGTACTGGTTCGATAGTTCGAAACAACGATCGCACAAATTCACGAAGACATAAAATTATTATAACTAATTACAGAAGAAAAGAGGTTCGATGCGTGCTCTCAAAAAAGAAGAGAGTGAAAGACAAAGTGAGACATAGGTATACGAATCAAAACAGACCTGCGGTCCATATTAACTGAAGTGAGATAACGAATGAGAGGAAGATATATATTATATAGGAACGATGGAAAGTAGGTGAAATTTGGTGAACCTGTCACTTGAAGGCTAGAAAGTTGTTCGATAATAAACGTTGTTAATCATGGATTAGGATCAAAAAAGTTATGTATACACCGTTTGAAAGTAAATACGGTGTTGCCGTCCATTAGGTTTAGAGAAAGCACATTCCATAAGCTGACGATTCGGTTAAAAAAGAAATTCCTTTATTCGTACGAGTTAAAATGTTTCGCTATAATTTTGACCGTTTCGTCTCTTGTAATTTGACTGGTTGATCGCAAAATGTTTATTGCAATCCATATAGTCTATGCTATTAGAAATTCTTTAAACAACTGATTAAGTCAATTAATCTAGCCTGAGTTAACAGAAATAATATATTTAGTTCCCTAAGTCACTCTAAACATGGTATCATTTTAGTAAGCCTACGTTAGAATCGTTCTAAATTCATTTCATCTCTATGGTAGTACGGACACCAAGCTTGAATGCAGTATTCAATTAGGGGACGAACGAAATAATTATAGAGAGTTAGTATTTAACTTTAGACTTATACGCGAATGCTCAACTGATAAATCAAATGATTTTTAGGGGGGCATTCTTAAGGACCTCTGAACATTGCTGAGTGTTCTTTTAGTCGCTCTGTATTGCTACCTCTAAGTCTGTTTCTCTGTCTACGCTTAAGTGTTTAATACCATTCAATGAGTAATTTGCTTCGCTCTTTAGGAATCCGATGTGGAGTAAATTACATTTATTCCTGTCAACGGATAGTTGCAACGTTTGCCTCCAGTTTGACAAATTTGACAGATTGTTTTGCCTTTTATTAATCATCGCGTTAGCGAGTGCCTTATTTGCAAGTTTAGTATTATAATTCATGAAAGGCCTTTATCTATACAAAGAGAAGGACTGGTCCAAGAACTGATTTTTGAGGTACCCCAATAGTGTCGTCGGTTAAGCCAAATGATTTTCCATTTATAACGACACGTTATTAAGATTTATCGGCTAGTTTTCTAATCACCTTGCTATTTTCCATTGAAATCCATGCCATTTTAATTTAGTTATTTAACGGTTGTGAGGGAAATTATCAAAAAATGTTTGAAATTCTAGATATATTATGTCTACTGCTCTGTTCTCGTCGTATTCATTAAAATTGCTGTTAAGGCAGTCTAAAAGATTCGTTAGGTACGAGCGTTTATTACAAAAGTCCTGTTGGTTGTCTCTAAGTAGGTTGTTTCCCTACAAATGGTTAACGAGTCTATCGCGTATGGGTTTCTCTGCCATTTTCAAAGCGACCGAGGTTATACTAATTGCGCAATAATTAATAGGTAGAGATTTACTGCCTTTTTAATACGTAACTTTCTGTAGCGCTGTTAGTACATAATGTTTACTTGTTACATATTTGGAGAGCTGCTAATTTTGTGATATCGGTAAGATCTTGGGTAGACAAAAGGGATGCAAAGAGTGTGTTTAAGGTACGACTCATTCGCTCTTTGTTCGTAGTATAGGCACCGTTTGCGTCATTTAGCGGGCCAATAGTTGAATTTGTTACTTTATTTTGTCTTCTGTAACTATAGAACTTTCGGGCTGGTTCTACTCTGTTTCGCCACGTGTAATTTCATGGCTTTTTTATTCACTTTTCTTAATCTTTTGCCATTAGGCTTTAATTCAATATAATTAGCAAGATTTTCCTCAGCATTATAGATATTTTTCTATTATTATTGGTCTTACTATATCGCATAAACATTCAGCTATCTCACTTCTTGACCACTTAGGTTTATTTGGGGGCGACGAACGTCGATTTTTTTAACGTATATATTCTTTCACTACTTACAGGTACGAACTAGTAAAAAATGTCTATTTCGCGTAAAATATCATATGTGTCACTCTAAAAATTCCTGTTCTTTATCCTAAATAATACTCAGAACTTAATTCAATTCGCTTTTCCAAGGTTGGGGCCTTTTTATGGCTACTAATTATAATAACTTCGATTGAAATTTATACTAAAAGTGATTGCACGGTGTTCGCTATTAATAAATTTATATTAGTTATTAATATTCTCTACCAGATCTTCTTTTGTTACAAATATTAGTTCGAGCATGTTATTTCCGCAAGTCGTGCGGAGTACAAACTAAGTTAGTGAACTTTCTTGTAAGGTAGTATAGAGATCGTGTTCATAATGTACTGATAGTGGTTTGCCCCATCTTGATACTGGTATATTAAAATAGTCAAAAATTATGGAATCCTCCGTCTTACTTATTTCGCTTATTTATTTATAAATATAACGGTTGATTTGCACTGGCTGATATGGAGGTATGTATATTAGAGCTAGCACTACTTTCATCCTATATTTGTTTTTAAGTAGTATATGTACGATGTGTGAAAATATGTGATTTGTGGTTTTTATAAATAGATCGCGTTAATATGGTCTTTAATATAAAACAAAAACCTCCTTCTTTTTATTAATTAGACTCTTTTCACACAGTGTGAAACGAGAAAGTTTGTATTCTACTAGAAAATCTCTGTTTTTGATATTAACCACGAATCTGTTATGCTGATTATGGTGTAATTATCTGTTGAGGTAAATTCCTCCAAAATTTGTTGAATGCTACGAAAGATTGTAGAGAGCAAAAGATAAGGGAAGAGAGAGAAGTAACACCTGAAGAACTGAAGGAGGATGTTAGAAAAAAACGATAAGATTAAAGATGAATCAGACATCAACTTGAAAATATACCTTAATGAAACCTCCCAATGACAAGGGGGGGGAAGAAGGTAACATATTCAAGACACTGAAAAAAGACAAATAAAAATTGGCATTTAAGGGAAAAATAAGAAATGACGACGGAAAAATGGTAGAAAATCTTTCCTCAAGAACATAAAAGCATATCTCATGGTGATTACGTCACTCTCAGCCACGGAACCTTCCCAGAAATGAAGAGTGGCAAACCTAGAAACTGATCAAGAGCCAACTAAAAATCCAACTGTCATTACGCTAAAGAAAACTAGGAACTGCAACCAAAATAAACAATGGAAGCTGAAAGGAAACGAAACCTCAGATTACTGCAAATAAATTAACCAGACTGGATCAGCAAAATTTAAACATTAGACAATATATTCATAGAAACTGGAGGTTCAGACGATACAAAACAAGGCTTTCTCCTTAATTATATGCACGCGAGGAATAAAGCCAAAAATCTGAGAAATCTAGATCAAGAGACAGGAATTCTAAAGAACTACAGAAACACGGACCAGTTAAGAACCTAAGGTCCGCTCAAGTCCACTCCGCTTACAGAAGATGTTAACTACCACTTTCTAACGTTAGTGTATTATTCTTTTTTTCCTTGCGTTTGTTTAACTATTTAACTCTACGCTACACACTTATCTACATGTGTACCCTTTATATATCTTTTGTACATGCTGTTTTTTTAATATTTCTATTCTACTCTACACACTTATCTACATGTGTACCATTAGCCCTTTTTACATGCCTTTTTCTAACTATTTCACTTCTACGGTACACACTTATCTACATGTGTACTATTAGCCCTTTTTTACATACCTTTTTTAACTATTTCAGTTCTACGGTTCACACTTATCTACATGTCTACCATTATCCCTTTGTTACATGCCTTTTCTAACTATTTCACTTATACGGTACACACTTATCTACATATGTACCCTTGACATGCAGGTTCATCTATCCCTCAAATACATGAACATGCTTCTTAGAACCAGGCGGGGAGATAGGACAGTACTCTCTTATCCCACAGGCTTCGCCAGCTTGTGATGAAAATAATATACTTATAGGACAGACAAAAAAAGAAAAAGGGTATTCACATTCACTCCATACAGGGGGGCGTCGCTGGAATCTTTTTATTGCTCATTTGATTTTATCCCCAACTCCTTATTTCTTATAAAATTTTCTTCTATGCTCCTACTACCATATATTTACACTATTGAAGTACTCATCAAGTCGGTTTTTGAACATACTAACTGACGTGATTTTAAACGTGAAGTAAATAAAGAGCGGAGAAAATATGGAGAAAGTACATCTATTTTCTCCATATTTCTCCTCTCTTTTATTATTTTTAATAATATACAGTTGATCGAGGTATTCCAAATCTTAAAAAAGGATTTACTAATATTGATTACAGTCTATTGTTCAAGATGGACGAAAGGGCCAACACACGCCAAAATGGTTTGAAATTAGTGACCAAGCGATTTAACTCTACTATAGCTCAAAATTACTTCACGTTTAAAATCACGCAAACGTGAAATAGCTGAAAATTTAGGAAGCACCGTTATTTACTCAAAAGGGAAGTCACCAACGATACAAATTAGCACAAATAACTCAATTCCATTTAGGCACCTAAACTAACCAAGAGCCAAATCCGATAAAGAAAGATGGTCCAAATAACACCAAAATTAAAAAAAAATAATGTGAATCATCCGGCGTGACAGAAAATTAGCCATTGGGATACGTACACAAACCAGATGTCAGGATAAACAGTCATGAGGGAAAACTTTTACACTAATATATATGCATAAGTTTTCTTTCTTTTTTTAAATCTACCTGATAGGAATAATTATTCTAACATTTAAATTATTGTAGGTTTATTATAGAGTCAGAATTTCACAAGTAATTGAAAAAACTGCATTCATTCTATTAATCTAAAATCGTGCATTGAACCTGTTCCTGTAAAAAACAAGTTTTACTCCTTAGAGACTTGCTATTAGAGCATAATGGCAAACTGTGGATAAATATGGATCAAATGAAAAGGGTGTGGTATCATAATCTATTTCTAATCCCTAACTCTATTTTTTAGAAAGGGATTTTTTTTCTCTTGGTTTGGATGTCCAGGGAAACATTATGAAAGGGGATTGAAAGGACAAAGAGGCCGGAGGATAACAAAATGAATGGCTGGTAGCAAAGCAAAAGATCCCACCCTACGCGGCGAAGCCATGGCTTGTATTTATATGTAAAATAAATATTTATAATCAGAGGTAGCACAATTAGTCCTGATCATGTGAATTATGTTCACTAAAAACAGTGGTGGCCTATAGATTTCCCAGTCCTACGAATGGCTAAATATAAAACGGGAAAGATATGCTTAGTCTTGCATTCCATTGTATATGTGATGTTATGATGCCAACTATTTTGGAAGTCGAAGAAAGTTCTACGTAGTTGAGTTTCTTTCTTATGTTCTTATCTAAAAATTATGGGGGACAGTCCTGGAAATTCCTAGAATCACGGTGGATCATAAAAAAGTCTGCTGCTATTGGATCAATGAGTAATTACATCACAACACTATCTATCTGTTGGTAAATTTTATTGTTAAAAGTACAGGATGCTCCTTGAAACATTAAGTTTAATTAGAATCTAATTTTTTTCTTGTAAATCCAGCAATTTTCTCGCATGATGTATATATATATTTTAATTATAATTACTTTTATTGTTTATAGAAAGGGAAGGTGTGTAAAAGGTGATTTTACATCAAAACTATCAAAAACATCTGGGATGAATCCTAATTCAAATTTTTATGTAAAATCTTTAGAAGTGGAAATAGAAAATTCATTAATAGAGAACTAGGAAAGTAAAGAAGAAACGTATTTATCAAATTTGCATAAAACTAAGTTACACAATCCTATAATGGAGAGGAGCGGAATTTCTTGACGGTGTATTTTCGGTAAACAATAAAGTGGTAAATAAAGGTGGCACAAGCAAATCACGGTGAGTATTTGGATTCATAAAATATGTGTTTTATTTTTAGATGAGATGATAAACGTTATATTTTAGCTTTATTTATTAGAACTATTTTATTGATTTGTTCTGTAACTTCAATAAATATGGTGACTTCCTCTAAGATTCAGAAAACTTTGTGTAAATACTTTGTTCGTTTCATGATTACTACTCTGTTTCCTCTATGTGGGATTAGTATACTAGTACCTTCATTTTTTGATAACTTAAGTTAACTTTTTTCTAATTCCCTCGCGTTAAATTAACCTCTTTAACTGAAGATATTGCAGTTGCTAAAATTTCGGTCGCTATATTCAGAAAGTTTTGTTGAAAGTGTTTGAAATAAACTAAGCATCTCAGTGATTGAAAGTTGTTGCATATCTTTTAGAGGGAGAGAAAATAAAGGCTTCGTAAATTTGAAGGAAGGTAAGCTAAAATTAAAGCCAAGCGCAAGGAAAAATTGTTCATATTTCATATGGGAGTAAGTCAAAGAACTGACTGTATTTTAGATAAGAAACAAATATCTCTTATGAGAAATTGCGTAATTAAATGCCAAATGCCAAGCTTAATAAATAATATTATAATTTCATGTAGAAATAAATGCTCGAGCATTCTTAGGATTACGGAATCGATATATAAAAAAACCACTTAAAATAACATTAAATAACGATACTTCAGCTATTCTTCTCTGAATTATGTGAATTCACACTAAATTAAATAAAATTCAATATCCTTTATAATATGTCGACGCGGTCCAAAGATAGCATCATAAGCGAAAAGATCTATGAGTGTTAAGTACATATATTATAATCAATAACCATAATACTAACATTCCAAATAAATATCGTTCAATACCAGAAAATGAGCCTACTAACTCGAAAAGTTATAAATATATATATTCATATCGGTGTATGTTGGGAGCAGCTTTTCGTCTATACATGTTTGGTTAAAGACCAGGTTGTATTTTGATTTTATCTATTTTATTTTGGAACGTTCCAACTTCCGAATGCAGTTTTTTTGTATCTGGTTGGAGATTAAAGATTAGTTTAGGAAGATCCATTTTATTTTTCACAACTAATTTGAGTTTTGGCCGTGAGCTTTCGCCTTTTTAAGGCATCTTCAGGCTATCTAAATGGGACAGAGCTCGGTCGATGCCTTAACGCCAAACATGAGTGCACCGAGAAATATAAAAAATCGGCAATGAGCTCATACATAAGAAGAGCCATTAAGAACTGCTGAACTTGGACCGCACGTGATGAAGAATTTCGAAGATCAAAGCAGATCCTGATCAATAATGACTACTCAAACAGAGAATTTGACAAATTACAGAAGAAAATTCTCAACTCCAAATTTGAGGTATAAGAGGGGATACAAAAAAGAAAAATCTAATACCGCTCTACTACAAGAACTAAATGACGGGTGCTATACAAAGGTAAGTAATGCATAATAAATTACAGATATAAAATAAGCATAACTATAAGTTGTACATGTACATGTTAGGATGGATGAAACTGCAAGTTACGTGAAAAAAAGCATTTTTATTTCAAAAGATTAACATTGTGATCTATAATGATCCAAATAAATAACATAACAGACGTACATGACAAGATAGAAGGATATATGTTAATCAACAAATAATTTTCAGTTGTTATATTTGAAGAGCAATTAAACATAGATAATCTAATTTAAATTTCCCTTATGTTTCAAAACAAAAATATGGCTTGCCACTGACTGCGCAGCAGCAATAGAATTACCATTTATTCCCCAAACGGCAAATTAACAAAGTTGTCGGAAAGCTGTTGTATCTGTATTCCTACTTTCTTGAGAAATTCGTCCCCAAAGTTAACATTTAAATGCATTTTGTGAGACTCAGCAACGTGTGTTTTCCAGCCATTAATGCCAGAGTTCGTAAGAGAACGGTAGAGAGGTGTTATCTTGTTGTACTATTAGTACAATAAGTAATAAATAAAAAATAAATATTATCCTATATCTCTTCTTTGAGAGACAAAGATGTACTCAATAGTGAAAATTTAATTACATTTTTCATCAAACTTATGGTTTATTACTAGTCTCTCATTTCGTTTTAGTGCAATTAAAATTTTGATCACGACACTCCTTGCTGCAGAAAAATAGATGGCCTTTGCTTTGCAAAATATCCACTTTCTAACTATTATTTTTCCCACTATATTCCTTTATATGCCTATTTTTACTTTGCATACATATTAGAATTGAAACTTATATAGCATTATTGCATTAATTGCATTAGCACGGAGTTCTAACTCTGTGCTAAAATTCACTTATGAATTGAGCACGGGCAATAAACGAACTTTTTTGGATGTTGAGGTTCATAAAATGAATGACAACTACATCAATAAAGTACATAGGAAAGGACGGACATGGGAAGATGCTTCAATGCAGGGAGTGAATGACCTGAAAAGTACAAAATTAGCGTAATCGGCTCATACATCCTCCGAGCTTATAAATGCTACTCTACGTGGGAACCTTTCCGCCAAGAGTTTGCACGAGTAAAGCAGATACTCGTGAATAATGGTTTCTCAAACAGCATGATTGACAAACAACTTCAATCATTTTTAAATAACCATTACAAACATGCAGATAAAACTGAAAGTAACATGGAGAAGTCAATAACATCAAAGTATATTGCAGAAACCAGATGTCCGCGGCCTATAAAATAGATGAAAAAAACATCACGGAGATTATTAATCGTAACATCAAGGTTAAAAATCAAACGGATAAATTCCACCTCGTCATTTATTATAAAACAACAAAAGCCAGCAATCTTCTAATGAAAAATAACATTTGCCTAAACTCCTCGAATCTCAAGGCAACTAAAATAGTTTACGAGTCCGCCTGCCCCAATAAAGACTAAGCTTTATAAAAACTCTAACTATATTAGCATGACAACTACCAAACTTTTGAGACGGTTAACTATTCACCTAAAAATCATATGGAGAGTGCTCATAATATTAATCTAAGGAGAGATATTCTCGTTGATAACATCGTTATTAAAAAGAGAGGTTAATAAAGCTAGGCTGAACATCTTAGAAGCAATATTAATAAACGAAGATAAGCCGATCAACAACAGTAGAGCCACAAGCTGGAATCGCACATTAAAATTATTTTTTAAATTCCACTCACCCAACGGATCCTTTACCTCTAACGTTATGGTCAACCTAGGTGAAATAAATACCCCTCAAAAATAATTTTTTTTCACTTTAGTGTCTACCAGATCCTCACTCCACTCATTTCATCGGTAAAGGAGGCAAGAACATTTCAAAACGCTCCGAAGATCATCGAATAAGATCGAAAGCTTAGAAATTTAGTTTGGATTTACCAAATATTCATTTAAAAAAAGAGATAAATATTGGACAAGTAATCCACCATCTACAAGATTGAATAAAAAAGATAGTTAGAAGAAGAGAAAGTTGGCAAAGGAAATTAATTAAGGCAAAATACGCAATGGTCTTCAACAAAATTTGCATTCAAGAAAGACTGCTACCCAGCTACACTAATATATATATATATATATATATATATATATATATATATATATAGTGAAACCACTGTATAGGAGCCAAAAGTTTAATTTACGAGACTAGTTTCAGTATGTAGTTTATCATACTCTCTTCAGTTGTATACTGAGAATGCAAATGTTACAAAATTCTAAAAATAGCGTACAGATCATAAAGAAACTAAAAGAAACAAAACACAAAACGAGGTTCATTAATCAGGGGGTGTAAGTCTAAGATCGTTAACTAAGCTGTTTACGATGAGGTTAGGGAATAGGGTCTGCATTTCAATTTCCCATCTGACAAATCAAAATTTGGAAATTCTCCTATTAATATAGATTCTACTATTTTTCTTTTATGGGAAACTTTAGAATTATATATGATTTGTGCCTTTGAATATTCAATTTGGTGATTGAAATTGCTAATATGATTAAAAATAGTGGATGTGGTACTGCCTCATCTGACATCACCTTTATGTTGATAAATTTCTTTCGTTAAGGATTTTCCGGTCTCTCCTATGTAAAATGAGGGACAGTTTATAAAGCCACACGGGATTAAATATACACCTGCTTCATTTGGCTGATCCACGAGCTTGGTCGAAGGGAAAGATTTAGGGATAGACAAAGGATATATAATTGTGGTTATGCCTGGGGAAATAACTTTGTTCACTCCTTTAAGGATAGAAGTAAAGGGGAGAGATATAAAATTCGTACTACTAAATTTGTTTCATCCTTGGGACAGTAATGAGTAGATTTTGCTTTAGATAAGCTATCATAAATCACGTGGAGGAAATAATTTAATTCGATGAAGCTGCAGGTTATATATGTAATCTCGTCTTTTAGAAATCAAGGGTTACATATCCTAAGTGCTCTCTAAAACATACCTCATGTAACGGCTCGATTTTTGTCAATATCATGGTGAGTAAAGAAATGGATATGTGAGTTAGAATGGGTTGGTTTTTGATACACAGTGAAGCTAATTTTGTCAATGACTCTAACAATTTTTAAATTTAGAAAGGATATACAATTATCTTTGTCTCACTCTACTTTAAAATAGATAGTGGGATGGAGCTCGTTAAGATTTTTAAGGAAATTGTCAAATAAGTTTAAACTATTCATAGGCCAAATCGATATGACATCATCTACATACCTATACCATACACAATTATGATGGGGAATCACAGAAGGAAGTAATGATACTTCTAAATGCTCCATAAAAGGTTACATAATATAGACGATAAAGGATTATTCATGCTAAGACCATATTTTTGACGGGAAAAACCCATAAGGCTGATAAATTAGATATATGCTTGGTCATAATATTTTAATTTGCTTATCCATTATTTAATATATTTCTATAGCATCGTGATTGTATATATTTCTAAAAAAATATTAGGTTTCTTGTCGTTTTATTTTTCTTTCTAGATATATTGAACATATACATGTGAACCTATACTAACCTATTTTTAGACATATGTAAGAAATATGAAAAGTTTCTGCTCTTCCAAAAGTTTTGTCCAAGATCTTCATCCGATTTATTTATGACATATTTATAAATACAGATAACCCTAACCACGTCCTTAAACTAAATCAAACATCCAAAGAAAATTCATCTCTCAGCCTCAGCAAAGAAATATAAAACAACACGTTAGCATTTTTAACCTCCTCGTCCATTCTCAATAGACACGTTTCAAGCTTGATGTATTCGTTATTGCCCCAAATCTAGGCTTTCGCATGAGCTGATCATCCGCCTATCGTGTTTGGTATAAAAAAACATAGTAATCAACGCTGTCTTCTTTAGAGCATTACCTTACTTGTCTAACAGGATAGCAGTTGCTACAGAATAAAAAAAAAAGTATCTCAGCTTCTCGTCAACAATAGTTACCACATAAGTCGTTCGATAATAATATAAAGACAAATAAATGAATAATCAAGTGCAATGGACCATTATTACCAAGCATATATCATCATAAGATATAAAGAGGACGTCACTCCCAGCACCCCAATAAACAAGATTAAATTAGTAATTTAGTACAGGCAAAAAGAAAATCGCGCTTTCGTCATAATTAACTGTTTAAATGCCACATCAGTGACTCTGACCATTAAACTTCCTCCATTAGAATGACATCTACAACCTTATCAGGGCGTCTAAAGCACATCTTAAAAAGGGTGCCATCAAATGCTACACTCCCAAGCACAGGGTGACCCTCACCCCACAAATTCTCAATAGCAAAACTCTATCATTTTACGGAAAAAAAGATCCCATGGCTGAAGTCTCCACCATATAATTAATAAGACCTAAAATAAATATACAGCTCTAGCCAGAAACAATCTTACACGCGAGTTTCAGTCTTAATTTAAACAGCTTTGGGGGAGAAGCTAATAATAATATCGGTCGCAGGCACCTCCCACCCACCTCCCTGATAGGGCAGAAGAAGAGAAGACCCCCAGTTGACCTTTCCATGTTCCCCGGTGTCCTCCTTAACTCAGTCCACCACGTTCAGTGAGGGCAGAGGGTGAGGAAGCGGCGGAGGTCATGGAAGGTGGATTGGAGAAGAAGATTCAAACGGCTGAAAGGGAAAGTTTATTATGAGTGCAAAAGGTGATCACAAGTGACTGACTATTAATAGATGGGGATAAAAGGATAGAATGGAATAGCTCCTTGGGTTTGGACCTACTGATTAACGTGGAATCCGAAACACGACCTGCATTATCTTTTACTCATATATTCCATAATTTAACTTTTCCTCTAATGGTAAACAATTGCAACTTCTGTAAAGTTGTCTGGTGAGCCGACCAATCTCTGTTTTATTTTATTCATTTTTTCATGCATGCCGATATGTGTGCGGGTGGCTTCGTTCTTCTGTTTTGTATGTTTTTCTTGTGTTTTTAATTTTTACACCTGATCAGTTCTCTTTCTTTCTTCTCGTTTTCCTTATGTTCACTTGATATTTTCCATTCGCTATAGTTAATAAATTTTAGTTGTGACTACACTGATTTTCACTGTTATCTGTCATTTGCTTTCAATTTGGTTAATATTTTTTTGGGGCCAGTTATCCTGGGAGTCTTAATAGGTGTTTATATTTACTCCTTAGATTTCTTGTTTGTCTTTTACGGGTGAGCTCGAAAGGAGTTTGTTTCTTAATTTGATGTTTTTACAGTGTGGCTTCCACTATTCCCTTTGCTGTCTTCCACTATGCAATCTATTGTTGAACGGAATGTTTACTCTGGTGAGTGTATTTTATGGAAGAAAGGTTCTTAATTTTCATACAGATATTTGCCTGTTCTGTTTTTTTTACAACGATGTTAAGCGATTCAATCTTAGTCTTTCAATTTAGGGCTGTTTGAGTTCTCATTTCTGTTGTTTGTTTTTTTTTGTGTTCGTGATCAGATAAAAGGCTTTGTTTTTAACTTTTTGGAGCTCTCCTTTCTTTGCTTTAGATAGGGTATTAATATAGAGGGGATAATAGTTTAGTGCGTCCCTTCCTAGAGCATAATAGATTTTTATTTTATTCTCTGTATTTAATCCTCATGAATAAAGAAGTTTCAGCTTTTCTTTCGGTTACATGTTTTATGTCGGCGCTTGAGGTGTTCTGTAACCATAGATTTTACCTTCCAGATGATATCTGTACAGCTGTCTTTGTACTTCGATATCCGCTACCATTTGTCTAGAGATCGGATCTACGAAGAAATTTCTTTTATTTTTCTTATTTTGCAGTCCCTCTCGAAATGATTAATGTTCTCAATCTATACAGCTCTTGTCTCTGCCTAAGCTCTTATATTTTTGAATTTGTATATGAATAGTTGGCTGATGTGGAATGCGAAATGGATATTGAAGCAAAGCGGGAGTCTTGTTTCCAATTTGAATTCGGATCCTTTTTTAACATTGATCACTACGTTTTAGGGCGGGTCATACTTTGGGGCAACCATATATTTTCATTAAATCCTTTAATGAAGGGTGCTTAAATGATAGATTTTCCGGTGTAGATTTTCAAAAGAACTTTATTTTTTTATACAATTGCTCCTACCTACATCAATTTTCATTTAAATAAAAGTAAATTTTCCCTTTCGTCACGAGTGTATGTAACCTATTTTTATTTAATCCAAGTACACACAAACACAAAGTTACCTCAAATATACATGCTTATTGAGTGAGAAAAGTGTATACAAAGCTCCACATATAGCTGCATCCAACACTTTGGGTCATATTCAAAAGTTAAACTTCACCAGAGCACACAAATCTTGCTTTGACTCATTCCCGGGCATCAGACGTCTACGTGTCTCTTGTGCCCTGATTCATCCATCCCTCTTTTCATGTGAGAAATACTTGGAAGAAGCCTCATTCACTATTCTTACAACCTTCTCAATGCTCTGTGTGTGATAAGGCCAGTCAGGTACTTTCATAGGAGAGTCAATGAAGTTTTTCAATTGAGAAGTACTTAAAGAGCAAGTGAGAGGTGGCTCAGAGACATCCTCTGACCAAAAGATCAGATCTCCAATCCTGATAGCATCCTAATTGATCTTCAGACCATAAGAGGGTTTGGAGGATGGCTTCATTGTATGCATACGAAGCTGATCTCTTAACAGTTGGCAAAACAATATCCAACAACTTCTTACTCTGAGACTTAAGGCAGTGAAGTTGATAAAGAATATGCGTAGGTTGCTCGGTCCAAGGGGAATTAAACTTAACGTTAAACTAACATAGGTAATATACACCAATGAGGAACTCAACAATGATTCGTAGATTCTTAAAGGGCCTTTCCTTTGAGCTCATACTTTGACACCCACAACCAAGGAGTTCTGTTAGCTATGGTCAGCCAGCGACTGTGGTTTACTGGTCCTAATTCCAATATAGAAAGCCCTGTAGGAAGCACTTCATCTAAAGATATTTGAGTGAAATTTGGGTTGATATCCAAGTCTGTAATAGAGTCAAGGAGCTTTTCTATTGGTCTGGAATATCTGCTGTAGGATATATTGGGCCATCCAGGTTAATAATTAGATGACGGAGAGGGAGTTTCCTAGTGTGCAGGTTACACACCACCCAAACAAGCTTTCTGCTCAAATGGAGCTCCATTTTTCGCATTACTCCAGCATTTACACCTGTGTTTACATTCGTTTATTCTCCTCCAATGGCCATTAAGCTTTTATCCCAACTCCTTTCCCCCAGCTATCCAAACATAGCCTTAGCGATCTTCTCTTTATGGGATTCTTCTTTTGTAGCTTTTTCCGGGACAAAGTGGAAGAGATAATTGCCCCAGAGCTCACTGATGACAGTGTAATGCTCCTCTTTTGTTTTTGCTCCCTCCATCATAAAATTGGCACATTAATTCGTCTATCAAAGAGAACACATGAAATTCCCCTATCCTTTCTTAAGTTTTCCTCAAACTCATGTTCAATAACAATCATTAGCATTTCCTGTGCTCTCTTAACTTTATTCTTATCAATTAATTTACTTATATCTTCTTTAGTAATGAATCCAGTATCTATTAAAGCTGCTGTTGTTATAGCTGCAGTTGGTTTCATTCCGACACCATACCTTATACTAGCATGAGCAGTATTTGGAATTTCATCATAATTCTTTCTATTCCTGGTGTAAGATTCCGGCTCTTGTACAGCTTCAAAAATTACTTCATCACCCTAACTGTTGTCACCATCAGATTTTTCTACCTCCAGATCTTCACGTTCTGACAAAAAATGCTGGTTTTCTTTTATTGCTAATTTTTCTACTAAAACAGCGCTTTCTCCCTTACTTTTTTTCTTTATTTATGCTATCCTTTCTTTTTCTTTCCTTTCTGAACCTCTTAATTATTTATTATGCACTGGAATATCAGGAACTCCAATTTGAAAGGTACCTTTACTTCTAACTTACTCCTTTTGTCGTTTAATAAAAGCCAGTTCGCTAGTAGATATTTTTTTTCTCTTTACTACAACAACAGTTAATGTGGGCTTCAGTCTCACAGAAATTACAATCTACTTCCCCACAACCTGAAATTTGACATTTGCATGTCAATATATCAAATAACTTATCTAGTTTTGCAATGAACCTCTCTTTTACTTCAATTTTTCCTTTACCAAGGAAAACTTTTACTGCCTCCTTCAACACTTCCTTAAGCTTTGATATTATTGTGACCTTTTAATTTACAACAGGTGGTTTGAAGAGAGCATTAGCTTTGGTCCACTGATTAATCAAGCCCTGATACACGTCTTTTACCAGCTGGTCCACTTCATAATTTCTCCGGTCATCTTCACTTTGCTCCCTCAGGTAGATGCCGTATCTCAAAATATCTCTTATCGTTGTTTACTTAGACACCATCAGCTCTTGCCCAGTTCCCCCAAATTTTTTCAGATGAGAACTTGATTTGTCCCTTGTCTTGGTTTTCGACATTGTCACACTAATCGCAGGTATATCTGAAAATGAAAAGATGGCACTTAGATTAAGAAATAGTCTCACTATATGTTATTCTAAAATGATCCACAGCCTTTACTAGCAGTCAAATAAAATGTAAATGCTCTATAAACAGTTACTAGTTCCAATATTTTCCAGAATTGGCAACACTACTGGAAATATTGCCTTCCACTGAGTAATGAGTAATGGCTACTTGCAATTTTGGAGCTAGACCAAACTAAATTAAGGGTCATTTTTAACAGGCTTCCTACTTCCCATTTGTTTCTAATACATTTTTACATCTTTTTAGACAAATATCTTTCATATTACATAAATGTATTGATGATAGCAAACGATAAATTCTATCTTTTATGGGAAACTAAAATAATAGTAAAATATAGTAAATAACCCAGAACTAACAATATATCAACTTCAAATTGATGTAGGATAGATCAATCAGAATTTAGCTTTTCTGCCACAAGTATCTTTTCTTCACTAATATTCATCATTTGAATATCCCTCATCACCAGCTTCATAAAATCCTAGAGTATGAACCGCCCTAACCACGTATGGTATTCTATCTATCAGCTAATCGAAAGAATTCTCTCCACTTTTTCCTTCTTCTGTAGGATTAAGATCTTGTGTCGCATGACTCTAAATGATACTTTTTCAAAGGCTAATCTACATCTTTGAAGACCACATCGATGTACTTTCTCTTTTTTTGGCCATGGTGATCTTTGAGATGATGCAAAGTCCCATTGTAGTGTCTCTTCTTTTATGGATTTAGAAGTGGTATTCATTAAAGAGATTTTTTACGAAGACATATTCTATAATTCCTGTTGAAGATATCTTCAAAAGACATTTCAGGTGAAATTCAGAAGTGATATAGATTGATAACTGGTAAGAAGAGCCGGTGGTTTACCTGATTTTAAGATGAAGAACATTTTGTCTAGTTTATAGGCGTTTGTGAAGTAACCGGTGTTGAGATACCATTTAAATATGTATTTGACTGATATACTGATGCCCGGTGAGTGTGAATTAGAATCGGTTGAATCCTAAAGGACCGGGCACTTTTTGTTAATGAACTTATAGCGCTCTTTAGTTCTTCGATTGCAATTGTCGCCCCTGTTCCATGATTCTCTTCCTTTTGTTGTTCTGCTACTTGTTTTGGGTAGATTTTTTTGGGGATTGAGGGAAGGTTTCGCAAAATATTTCTTCTCTTCCTGGATTGAATTCTGCATTTTCTTCCAGTGTTATGGAAAACAGGAATTTCTAGTGTCGTCTGAAATTTCATTCGAACATTCTGTCATCTTTTATTTTTTGTTCTTGTTCATTTTGTGGAGCTATTTTTCTTCTTGAATGTTTTCCTTTCATTTAAATTATTAGCCTACAATTTTCCGTAGGTCTTTTCTCTTCGTCTATTTTTCTGATGAGTTTATCCTATATTGTTTTCCTACTATGAGATGCCTCAATTCTTTTAATCACAGTTTGACTTTCTCTGATTAGGCCAAAAATTGATTAGTAACTAATTAGACACTACTGAATTGCAGTTTCTCAAGCCCTTGGTCGTTGCCCTAGATGTAAACGCGTTGCTAATACCGCGGTGTCTATCGCCTGTCCTTGTTTCTATGTAGAGCCCGATGAAAATGGCAGTAGTAGAGTGTTAGGGGAAAGAAAAAGGAAGTTGGAGAGTTGCAAGTTTGCTTGGAGGTCAAGCTAATCTCAGGCTGTTGTTAGATAGGTATAAGTTGCAATTTTAGTTGGATAGTAAGTATCCGAGTTTCAGAATAATGTTAATCATAGCTTTGTGTTAGTTCGTGTTTGACTTTCAAACCGTTGCTATTTTGTAAGTCTGTTACAAGTAAGTTTATTATTCTTGGTTTACTTTGTATGTGTACTATGTGATATAGCTCTGTAACTATTTTTGATATGAATGTTTTGTTTTCGATTTTCTTTTATCTGATCTTCTTGTTAATTGTTTTTTTTTATTTTGGAAGGCATTTTCTTTATTGTGTTATTTATCGGTAAGTCATAATTCGGTTTCCGTTTAAAGGTTGTCTTAATTGCGATTTAATCATTGCCGTATCTAAAGTTGGTATTTAAATTCTTTTTGTTAGTGTTTCTTCTTATTATTATTCTCTTTCCATTGCTGTCATGCAACTTAGTAACTCTCAATGTGGTATTCATTCAGACATTTGCAATATTCGATTGGCTAGTTCTTTGCCAATGTCATCCTCCGTCCTTTCAATGACTGCTTTTAATCTTTTCATTTTTACATGTTCTAGGGGTTATATCCTGTCTTATCTATGCTCGTATTCTACCCTTCTTCTTTCTATCTCTCCCATGTTTCTTATGAAATATATTGTTTTGTTTTGCCTCCTCTGAACGTTTATCAGTCTTGTTTTTTATAGCGTGCACATCGCAATTGTCGGTAGATAAATGTGGGCTGGACTATTCTTTTGTATATTTTCTTCTTGTTCTGTTGACTGAATGATATTAGTTAATTTAGTCAAATCTCTCATTTATCAGTTTTGTCGGTTACGGTTTCCTGTGACCATACTTAGTTATGGTTAGACCTAGCACTCTAAATCCTTCTCTGTATCTATATCTTTTGTCGTTTATGTTTATAGCTTTTTTCTTATAGACTCGTATAGTTTTGAATTTCCCTCGATTCGTGCTACTTTTACATTTCATTTCCTATTAATTTATCCCTGGTGTTTCTTCTCCCGTTGTTTGCGCTTGGAAGTGGCCGTGCATGTACAGTCACAAACTTTATGTTCATACATCATAACATAAAATAACATAACATAATTTCACGGATGACAAAAGCAACAAGGGTATATCAAAGGTCATCGGCATCTGTCAAAACCCACCCACAAAATGCATTCATAGGATTATGTCAGATCTTGTGTCTACAATATACAATTTAAATAATCTATAGGATTGTGTCAGATCATGCATCTACAATATACAATTATAACCATCCACAAGAATGTGTGAAAACAAAAAGCATCATCATCAAGACTCGTCAAAATCCATTTCTTTCAAAATATACAATAATAAAAAACTGCATCCGCAGGAATGAGTCCAAAAACAAAACCCCTCCCCAAGTTAACCCTCCCCCCCCCCATATAATAATCTGAACTGCGTTTGAATGCATTCGGGTTTGGACTATCTACTGTCTCAGATGGCAGTAATCTATCACTTTATTGGTGAAAAATATTTTTTCACATCCAACCTGCACCTCTGTTTTTTCATTTTTATTTGGTGATCCCTAGTCGTATTACTACGGTCCCACTCAAATAACTTGCTAAAATCAAATTTATCCATCCGAGATCAATAAAGCTCAATCATATCTCCCCTCACACATCTTCTCTCAAATGAGAACATATTTAGTACCATCAGTCTATCTTCATATTTAAGATGCTTCAGGGAAGGTATTATTTTTGTTGCCCTCCTTTTGTACTGACTCTAGCAGGTTGATATCATGTCTAAAATATAGTTACGATGTTTATATACAGTAGTCTAAATGTGGCCTAACATACGAGTTATAAGTTTGAGGATAAACTCTTTACTCTTGTAACTAACATTCCTCTTAATATATGCTAGCACCCTTTCGGACTAATCCACAAGATATTTAAACAAAGCTCGGCAAAGAGGTTTTTTGAAATTGATCAACTGCATGAAAGAAAAGCAAACAAAGTAAAATATTATAATTAATTATGAGAGAGCAAACCAACTAGGAGACGAAGCCAACGTTCAAAAGGTATGTCTAGAATGCTAGGAGAATGTTTTTAAGATAAGTGGAGAAGAAAATGTTAACTTCGACATTGAGTTTGAAAATTAGATTAAAGATGAACTTAAATAATAAAAAGAACCTACTCCAAGAGTTTGGCGACATAAATACAAACACAAACTAAGGAATTGATGCCATCATAACAATCAAATAGCTCATAAGAACAACGGGAACACTTTTAAGGGGTGACTTCGATTCATTTTTTTTAGTTGCCCTCTTTGGTGTTTTGTTTGTTGTTGGTTTTTGCTGCTATTATTTTCACCTTTGTCGCTTCCTTTTCACGGGGAAGGGAGAGTCTAAACTTCTCGAGTTGTATCATCTTCTTCAGGTTCTTTGTCGATTAGGATGATCACAATTTCTTATGATGGGAAGATCTGGATCAAAGTTGATCCAAAATTTGCATAATTTACAGAAAATGAGCAAAGTCATCAAACTGCACAAATAGATTCCACGTAAAATAACTGAGGCCTCTTTGGTGTTTTGTTTGTTGTTGGTTTTTGCTGCTATTATTTTCACCTTTGTCGCTTCCTTTTCACGGGGAAGGGAGAGTCTTAAATTCTCGAGTTGTATCATCTTCTTCAGGTTCTTTGTCGATTAGGATGATCACTATTTCTTATGATGGGAAGATCTTGATCAAAGCTGATCCAAAATTTGCATAATTTACAGAAAATGAGCAAAGTCAGCAAACTGCACAAATAGATTCCACGTAAAATAACTGAGGCCGAAAATCAGCACTGCATAGAAGCTTGCATTAAATTACTGTCAAAATAAACATCGTATTATTTGGCTAAACAAACTTCCTGAGTTGTGGTTACCTACAGATGAATAATATTGTCTACACTTGAATATGACATGTATTAGAAGCTGGACAGACAAAGTGTACGTACACAACTACGGGTAAAGACCAAACGATATTAAAGGAAGCTTACGCTTTGTGTGTGGTAGAATAGGAAGGGAGTGATTCACTGAAAAATGTTGAAACGCAATCACTCTATCGACGCTTAATTATACATTTAACAACTCCAACCAGTTACACATGCAGTTGCGCGAAACGAACAGAATTGACTCATGTCATGTTTTTTCATGATAATGGCCGATCTCACGTTGCAAAACCTACCAGTGAAAAAATCCTTCTTTCTGCGAGGAAGGAAGTTATCTGTCACTCACCGTACTCGCCAGACCTGGCGCCAACAGACTACATCTAATCCGGGCACTGAAGGACTACTTCAATGGCTAAACGTTCGTAAATTATAACGAACTCAAAACTCCAGTTAGAGACTTATTAGTAAAAGTTTGTGCGAGAACTTCCAACCTAAGAGTACCCTGCTGAAAGTTCCTGGGTTAGTCCAATTTGACATATGAGCGAAAGTAATGATGGTCATCAATTCTCTGTTTTCTTTTGACATTATTATTTAAGGAGTGTAGAACCGTTGTACCGGTGGAATATTATGAACTGCGGCTTCAAAATATGTTCTCTTTTGGCTTCCGTTTCATGTTTTATTTTTTTCTTCTTTTTCTTGACTGTTTTATTAATTATGGGGCACATCGAGGCAGGGGTCTTTTGGTCCCCTACTCAGTTTAGGCAATTGGGGTTCTCGTTTCTACAGTCCTTCCATCCATGTTCAAAATCCACGTAGTTAGAAAAGACCATTTCATTTGCCTGCTACTCTCTTGATGGTTGACGTTTAGGTCATAGCGCATGAAGTAACATTCGAAGGGAATGAACTCTTACCTTTCTATTTTTTCAGGTAATATTGTCAGCAAAACCCTAGTAAACCTTCATTCTTTGCCTTCTGTGCCAATTTAATGTCTGCAAATATGACCTTGACAATATTTTGCATCTTCCTGATCTTTCCTAATTTAGCGATGTTCACACATCTTTGTTTTTACTTAGCTCAACCTTGATTTCGTCTAATAAATTCTCCATTAAGAATGGGTCAAACCGTCGGACTATTATGATACTTTGTAGGAGTATTCCTTTGGTATTAAGGTCTCTAGTCCGCATTTTGTAGAGCTTATTTGGCTTCTTCTGAAACCAAGTTCTCTACATCATTTGTTTGTGGGAGATTGTAGCGAATCCTGATGGGGTGTCAAGTAGCAAGATAAGAGCTTCTTTGTTTGCTTACCTGTTCCTCAGAGTGTTAGGAGAGAAACCCGTTTAATCTGATGAGGAATCATGACTCCATGAGTCTTTTCGGATAACGAGGTTTCCTTTAAAGCTTGCTGTAATAAAGTTTTGGGGGGATGGGAAGGGCAGAAAGGGGCAAAGATTCATTGCCAGCACATTTCCCTCTCCGTCCCCCTTCTCCAAAGTAGGAGAGAAGGATAAAAAAATATCTACAGTCGACCTTTCAATAACTCCTTCGCCTTCTCTAAAAGTTCCAAGGAGACCTAGTTATGGAAGGGTCAACGGGAGCCGTAATTTCAATTCCAATTAATGTAGAGGTGCGTTCAATGTGCATGTATGGAGGGGAACAAAGCACTGTGGTATAGATAGAAAGCAACAAAAGTAGGGAAAAGACAAGATAGTGTAGGAAATGTGCAAAGGGATGCAATGTGCCTGATGATCAGGCATATCGCTTTTGATTATTTTATTGTTCGTGTATATATTTGGTTGTTATTCTTACTTTAAAGAGCGTTCAAGCTCTTTGTCTTAGAAAATTAATGTTTATGTATGTATATGTTATGCGCATTTGTTGTTATTCTATCATTTAATTACTTTATTATTTATCGTAATACTTAGTATTTTTGGATTTCTGATATTCTATACTCTATGTAGTTTTTTGTTTTTGTCGTCATTTTCTTTATTTTTTCTTCAAGTATCTTAGGCTTTAGTCAAAATTAATAAGATTTTTTAATCAAAATTGGTAAGTTTGTTGTCCTAATCAGGTATTTCCCACTTTGGTAATAGTTCCATTAATCGATAGATAGTTTTACATTTCCATTGTTTGCTCACATTTCATAATGCGTAGAACGGCTCTTCAGCTTCGCTAGCCTAAGGCTAGTAAAAGTTGAAAATATTAAGTTGCTTCTGGTTCTTCTATTCGGGTTAATCATTTGTAGGATTTCTGCTTCCATTTCCTGATTAACCATGTCATACATATACCTAGTCCGTTAGTGTATACCTGTGTTATTGGATTTATCATTACCTTCCTAGGAAGTTCTGCTTTGCCTCTTCTTTTTCGCCTGTGGTTACCCGTAATTAAATACATGCATTTGTTTTGCACGACCTGTAGTCTGTTCTTTTGCGTCTTAGAAACACACGAGACGGCGTGAATGAGGTGTAACATCATACATCTTACAAGTTCATTGTAGATCATCTTCGTATTGCTCTATTGGAGGTTTCTGAACATAAATATAGTCCTAGGTTCTAACCCCTTGATGTAGTAATGTTATGTCAGCATGAGTTAAAGATAAGAAAGTATGCTTCGGAACTGCAGAATTACGACATCTACATGAAGAGGAACTCCAATGAAAGATAAGACGATGTAATAATTATTGAGCACAAAGGTTGGAAGAGCGAGATGAAAATGATGTAGCACTAGAGGTCTATTGCAATACAGGATTGTTTTTCTCTGTCTAGCGACTTCCTTCAAGGGCATATATCACCATAATTTAAATTCTTTCCGAGTAACAGGCAATTCTAAAATTCGTAACAAAAACAAACAATAGAACAAACAAAAATCAAAAAGAAAGAAGGCTCTGTCATCGTGTGGAGTCACAAGTACGTGCAGCATAAAACAAAAAGTTAGTCCACAAGTCTGTGCGCACGAACCCATCGGAGTGCTGGGGACAAGCAGTAGAAATCCTGCTCGTTCCAGGACCGGGACAAGCAACGTGCACAAAGATTATTTAGAATGGAACTCTCAACAATATTGTACGGAACAGTCTGATGGACAACGCAGTCGTCACAGTAAAGTGCAGGGAGCACTGTATCATTTGGCGATGGGTCTCGAGAGTGTATACAATGGGAAGACGATATTAAGCGTTTTGAAGCCCTCCATCATTAAGGGTAAGTCTATGGTAACAGTCGCATCTCAATGATGCAACTTTAAGGTCACTTCTCCCATCTTCTTTTTCAAGCAGCCTGAAAGTTTGCCTTGATTCTTTTTTTGTAATTCGTGTGAGGAAAGCAAAAAGCTGCTATAGTCGCTTAATCTTTGCGGCCTCTTAGGCGAACTTACTTTCCTAATTTCCCATATGTCCAGGAATCCATAAAAAGAGAATCTCGATATTGTCACGGCTCGCGGCAGCCGTTCACGGATACCGTGAACAATTAGGTGTTGAGATAAACTTACACCGAGAGAAATTAGGGAGCTTGTTAAATCGCTAAAGCTCAAAATCTAGTTTCGGAACCCGCACGATGCGTTATCTACCATAACGAGCTATGTTTTTCATCCAGTTCAGCCTGGAAAACAGACTTAATGCCTAGAAAAGCTTCTTTAAGTTCAAATAAAGGGCATATTGCGTAGAAACTGAACTCCTCCTGGTTATGGGAGTTATCCGTCGAAACTGGTATGGATCAAGCGTGAGAGGAAGTGTGGCACGGAAAGAAAAAATGAAATACTCCCGGTGCTGTGGAATCTTTGGGAGCAGAGGCGTGGCGACCCAATAGTCAAAGGTAGTCCACTTCAGAGTGTGGTCCTAGGTGAAACCAGAGGCACTACCGACTCGTGAGCTAGACCGAGCTATCTTTGGATTTTAGAAGCCCTAAACTCGAAGGACTTACGGTATGAGTGGTGTAAAACAGAGCCATAGGCTTCGCCAGTATTGACAGCTGATACAATGAGAAAGATTGTGACTGAGGGAAGCGCCTGGCTATCCAGTACGGCTCTGAAGGTGGGACGTGCAGAAGGCACAAATTACCAGTCAAAGAGAGGTGGGGTCGATCGAGTCTACCTTCCTCAATACACGCTCGGTTTTTAATGTATAAAACTCGCAGATGTATTCAAGCTTCGAACTATCAAAGGATTAATATAAAAGCAAGTCATTGGCCTTATCAGCCCCATAGGTGCTGAACGTGAAGGAATGAAGAATGCCCATGACGTGGATATAGGAGAGCCTAGGCTGCGAATATGAGCCTCCCAGGTGGAGCGTCGGTCGAAAACAACAGCAAGGAAACGGTGCAAATCACCACTCTCATGCAAACTTTGATTAGGAACAATTTCGGATCCGAGTATAGCCGTGTATGGCGGTCTAGGTGCAATACCTTAGAATTGGAAAATCATAACCTGTGCGTTACGGAATACCGAGAAATGCGATTCAAGGCCTGTTGGTTTCGATTCTCAACAGCAGGTATCTATGCCGCAACGAAAGCGATCGAAGTTTTCCATGTGGAGCGTAGTGACATCAGTCGGCAGTATAAAGGTGATACTGTTATGATCAGAGCAAAGATTATGACACTCTGGATACTTCCGTGTGGGACACAATCTTCCTTCTCTATAAATAAATAATCATAAGAGATAAAAATACAAAATAATAATGATAATAGAATAATATATAATACAACTTAATAATAATAAATTATAAAATGCATGATATTAACAATAATAATAATGCTAAAAATAATGACTAACAATAAATCTAAAAATAAAAAGGTAAAGTATCGTTGGGGGGGGAGAGAATAACATAACAACTTTCCTGGACCCATCAGAGTTCATGCCAATCCAAATTTACAATTAGCCGGGAGCACGTGTCAGGCCTTTGATTCCAAATTTAAATACGCAGAGAGGAACAATGGTAGTAATTAGAGTACCAACCACCAAGAAGAAATTATTAGCCCCTTCATAACTTCGTGTATTCGGAAGGAACACTGCAGTGATTTTCCTTGCGATATGAATTCGGCCAATTCTAACGAAATTTGGAACCTTTACGTTTTTTACAGTCTCTTTTAAATTTTAAGATTGCCAAAATTCTCCACAGGAGAGTCCGGGAATTATTGAAAGTTTTGAAAGTCCTAAGGTCATGAATAAGAACAAGTGAGAGCGCGAGACTTTAGTTAGCAGATATTGTTCATTATAATAGTTAACTTTCCTTTTCTTTTATGTCTTTCTTTCTTTAAATTAATGGTCTGCTTAGGGTATAGATTTTATATTAAGGTTTTAGTGCCTGAGTATGTTCTTTACTTATGCATATTTTTTGTTTGACTTCGCAACCTGTGCCTACAAATTTGGATCTCATTCACTCGCTAAATCCATCTTTCTCCTTATCCATGGGTGATTTATTGTTTAAAAGGAACTGCTATAACTTTCTTTTTATTAAAATTTTCTCATGTTATAATTATTTATTTTATAATTTCATAAATGAAGAAAGGAAAAATTAATTAATTTTCTGATCTAGGAACAAATTGAAAGTTCATAGAATCCGATAAAAATTCAGAAGGAACTGAATAAAGTTCGAAAGAATTTGGAAATAGTGTTTGTGAGGGAATTCCCACGTGGAAGGTCTTTAGCAGGAAGGAACTCCGATGTGCGGCAAAAGGCCAAGCTAGGCCTAAAGTGGTAAGCCTACAGCTACCCCCCCTTCCATAAGTGGTAGCCTCGAATCCAGTCCCCAACGATTCACCTTTATGCGGGCTAAAATAGCTTTGCAAGAAGATTCTAGGCCCTTCGAGAGTAGAGCTGTTTCCCGCTAAACATCAACTCCAGGGAGAGCCTCGGACATAAATAACGCTCGACTCCCCAGAAGAGACACAGAGTTGAGAAGTCTCGCCAAAACCCAGAAGATTTCCCAATGGTTCCAAGTCAAGTGCTAGCAACAAAGCAAATTGATAGCTGGATTATTTTGTCTATTTGGAATTGGCCCCAGCGAGTAGGTAATTCCACTGAACGATCGCTTCGAGTGATTTTCCTGACGTCTTTCATCAACTCCTGTCGAAGCCCTCCTCATTTCGGGTAGCAGAAATACTCTGCCCTGGCTCGGAAGTTACCCCCCCCCCTTGCTTTTGGAGAACCATCATCACTCCAACCTCCCACTGTGAAGTCCTAGCGGCCTAGCCTCAAGTGCAGAAGACATCCGTAAGCCAACCTCTCTCCCCCTTTTAGTAACCCAATTGAGTTAATCCCTCCCCCCATTTGAAAAGTCTCCTCCAAAATACCTTAAGTTCTAACTTAATAGCCTGATTTATAACTACAATTCCCCCTTTCATTTACTGATGTGATTTTGCCAGTTAATTCTCTGAGGTAATTTTACCCATCAATTCTCTCATTATTTTTGTGTAAATAAAATTATATTTTTGTGGATGTCTCTTTAAATAACCTTGATCTTTGCCAGTGTCCATAATTTATCTGACCTCGTTGCACTCTCTCGCTACTCAGCCCGTCTGAACTCGTGGTTTTCCGTCCCTTTTGTCGGTTCGCTTTCCAGTTATTGGTCCCTCCCTGATAGATATAATATGGTATTGATATAATGTAATGTCATACCACAACATATATATATATATATATATATATATATATATATATATATATATATTAATATACGTATTATATAAATCTGGTGTCAAGTGTGTTGGGGATATACTAACCCATGTTATTTTAATTTCGACATTAGAAGTTCACTTGTTATTCACGTACATCCCTTTTATTTTAATTTTTGTATTGTACTGGCAGAAGGCAAGTTCAAGTTATTTGAAGAGCATTGGAACGTAATCTATTTAGATTTTGTGATGGAGCTCAGGTAATTATTTTTTTTTATGGTGTTCGAATTTTGGAGACTCTCCTTCCTGGTTATTAATCCAAAAGAGTTAAGGTCTTTGGTGTCCTAATTTCGGTAGGACTATTTTATTTTTTTTCCCGCTTATAAACAGCAGAGGTAGGTAGATGTATCTTAATTTTTTTATGTGATCAAGGCATTCACGAATATTTAAGTATTCGTTTCGCGTGGGTAGTGTCCTAGCTTGTTCGCGTATCAGTGTTCCCTCAGTTAACTGCGTAAAAATGTCATCTTCGAAAAATTTAAGAGTCAGGGTGAAATGCTAGGTCTTTCGAGCAAAGACCTGCTAAATTACGTACAGGAAGAAGAGAGGAACGAACGGACAGAGCGAAGGGAATTGGAGATGGAGAAGAACAAACTGAAGATGGAGATGGATATGGAGGAGAACAAACTGAAGATGGAGGAGGAGGAGAACAAACTGAAAACGGAGATAAAGAACAAACTGAAGATGGAAATGGAGATGGAGAAGAACAAAATGGAGATGAAAGAACGTGAACAAATTAGGCAGCATGAGCTGAAAATAAGCCGAAATCCAATAGATTCTCAGTCCATCGGTTCCCGGGATGAAATTCCCCAAACTCCTTCAGTCCACCTTCCCGCTTTCAATGATGGGGAGGACTTTAGGTCATTTTTGGCCCATTTTGAGAGAATTTCTATAGATTAATAGATGGGATCTTAAAAATAATGGCGTTGCTCGCTTACCTCCCCTCATAAATGCTAAGTTAAGGGATATCTTCTTATCCCTTCCCCCTGAAGCCACTTTGGAATATTCCGCGTTAAAGTCCGAATTGTTAACCGCTGTTTATATGAATAGCGAATTCTACCGCTCCCGATTCTGCCTGGAAGGAACCCGCCCTAGCCAAACATTTCGAAAACATCGGTACATCCTTCAAAAAAACAATTAGTGTTGGCTGGATGCGTGCAAAATTCCCCATGTCTACGACTCCCTTCTGGACTTCTTCCTAAGGGATCAAATTTTAGCTGCCGTGGCTCCCGAAATTTGCGCCTTTATTAAGGATACACGTTGCGCCACTTTAAAGGAGTGCTTAGAAGAGGCCGAGGTCTACGCAGGTACTCACGATTTATACCCTAAGGATGTTAAAAAGGCTCCCCAATCACCCCTCAAAACTAAATTTAATAGCCTTAAGACCTCCCTAATTTGGTTCCAAGATTTACCAAAGTTCCTAGTCCCTCGAAGCCAAGAAACTTCCATCCATCAGAACTCCGAGACGTTAAGCCCCTAGTTCCTTTTGCCCCGGTTGTGCCGTACCAAAAGAACCCGATCGTCTGCTACACCTGCAGAGTTCCAGGCCATTACCAAACGAAGTGTCCTGAAAACTCTCGATTCGCAAACTCTCAGTCCCACCAAGTACACCAAATCTGGACCGCCCCTGATCCTCCTTCGTCGCTTCAGAAGACTCCCGAACCTCCCTCGCCCGCCAAAGACCCGGTCCATCAGGTAAATTTTCTCTTTAATGAAAACAACCATGGTGGATTGAAGTTCGAGAACGAAACTGTGAAAGATCGCTGAGTATCCACCCTCGTCCGTGACACCGAGTGCACCTGTATTATAGTGTCTGAGGACCTACTCCCCGCCACAAGAAGTTTGTGGTGGTCCATGACTACCTTGGCCGGGCGAGTCGTTTCCCAGTAATTCGTTTTCACATCGAGTGTGACTATATGTCCGGTTGGGCCGAAGTGGTAGTGGCCCCAATCCAGCTCTGCTCCGTTTTATTCGGTCAGAACTCCGTAATTCACGACGATCCAGTGACCCAGCCCGTGATTACCCGTACACAGGTAGCCCTGGAATCCCGTGCAGCTGTACCCCTGTCAGCCCCTATCGACCCGGAGTTCCAAACCCTCCGGAGCGATAAGTTTTCCCGCGCGTAGAAGGATTGCGCAACTCTCCTTTCCCCTTTGGGAGGAAACTAAAGCCATCAAGCGTGAGTCCACCTTGAGGTAACAAACGAGTCTTGTATCCCGTGAAGAAGGACTTATTGAGAGGTTTGAGACCTAATTGGACCTTAAGTCACTAGAACGAAAATTCAAGGCTGGCACCAAGATGCTGATGCTACTACCCACGGGACGAAAAAAAATCCTTAGCCAGTGAACGGGACCCTACCCCGTCCTCGAGGCTAGAGGACCCGTGAATTAGCTCATCTATAATCCGGCAAAAGCGAAGGTTTTCCACGTGAATTGTATATATATTATATCATCAATGTTCCTAATTATGATTTTTTTTGGGGGGGTCCACTAAATTGTTAAGTTTTTTTTGGCCCATATTTATGCCTCCATTTAATTGTATCCTTTTTTTTTGGTTCCACTGAAATGTCGCCAATGTTCTACTGTGATTTTTTTTTTGTTTAAAATTGTATTAGATAAATTCTCTATAATCGACCTGTTTGAGGCTTATGTCCGTAAATTTCCCGATGAGCTCAGATTTACGTTTTTTTTTGTGTGCGTACACCTGTCGTCGCAGGTCAGAATTTCCCTAGACCTTTGATAATTCTAGTTGGACGGGATGGGATGATCCTTTCCTACACAACTGCTCTGTAAAGCATCATCTTTCGGTTAGGAGATATGTGAGGGAATCCCCACAGGGAAGATCTTTAGCAGAAAAGAACTCCCATGTGCAGCAGAATGCCTGGCTAGGCTTACAGTGGTAAGCCTACTTAGGCCCCCCTCCAACCTTCCACAAGCGGTAGCCTAAAATCCAGTCCCCAACGATTCACCTTTATGCGGGCTAAAATAGCTCTGCAAGAAGGTTCGAGGCCCTTCGACAGTAGAGCTGTTTCACGCTAACCCCCAACTCGGGAAAAGCCTAGGGCATAAATAACGCTGGACTCCCCGGAAAAGACACAGAGTTGAGAAGTCTCGCCAGAACCCAAAAGATTTCCCAATGGTTCCAAGTCAAGTGCTAGCAACAAAGCAAAGTGACAGCTGGACTATTTTGTGTATTTGGTATTAGCCCCAGCGAGTAGGTAATTCCACTGAAAGATCACCCCGCGTGATTTTCCCAACTTTCCTTCATCAACTCCTGTCGAAGCCCTCCTCATTCCGGGTAGCCGAAATACTCTCCCCTGGCCCGGAAGTTACCCCCCCACTTGCTTTTCGAGAACCGTCATCACTCCAACCTCCAGCTGTAAATTCCTAGCGGCCTAGCCTCAAGTACAGAAGACATCAGTAAGCCAAACTCTCTTCCCCTTTTAGTAACCCAATTGAGTTAATCCCTCCCCCCATTTGAATATTCTCCTCCGGCAATACCTTAAGTTCTAACTTAATAGCCTGATTTATAACTACAATTCCCCCTTTCATTTACTGATGTGATTTTGCCCGTTAATTCTCTGAGGTAATTTTACCCATCAATTCTCTCATTATTTTTGTGTAAATAAAATTATATTTTTTTAGATGTCTCTTTAAATAACCTTGATCTTTGCCATTGTCTATAATTTACTTGACCTCGTTGCACTCTCTCGCTACTCAACCCGTCTGAACTCGTGGTTTTTCGTCCCTTTTGTCGGTTCGCTTTCGAGTTATTGGTCCCTCCCTGATAGATATAATATGGTATTGATTTAATGTAATGTCATACCACGACAGTGTTTAGTATTTCCTGATGCATATTGCATTTATAGCAGACTTTACGGGCTACTTTCTTAGATATTCATTTATATATATATATATATATATATATATATATATATATATATATATATATATATATATATATATATATATATATATATATATATTATATATATATATATATAATACTCCCAATTGATTTGTTCATTGGAAATCTGATATGTATTGGAATATGAAGAGCCAGGTGATTACACTAATTATTTATTTTGGCCGGACGTTTCGGACCTTTACTAGGATCATCTTCAGCGACTATGCCGACTAATGAGAAGGGGACAGAATAATAACGATAACAGTTAAGAGTTTGCATTATATAATGGCTAAAAAAGAGGAAGAAGACAAGTTAAAATAATAAAATTGACAATTAGTGAGATTATAGTAAAAACACAAATAACACTATATAGAATTAATTAACACTATCCAGTGTAACTTAAAAATTAATAGAAAGAAGTGAAGTTATAACATAAACTGACTTGAATATCAAATATTAAAGGTAACTGAAGTAAACAATATAATAACCTATTATATTATTATAAAAAACAAAAAACAACAAAAAACCCGAAAACAAATTAGAATGAATCAAACAGAGGGACTATCCTTTATTGTGGGAGTTGAGAAATCAACTTACTAAAGATATAAAAACTACTAACGAGATTTGTTCGGTTGGTTGGTTGTCTAGTTAATCTATTGCTGTTAGCTTGTTATATAGTGAATAGTTTAATTGAGGAGGAGTAACTATTTAGGTTCGGATTTATTTTATTGATGTGCAGTCACTTCTTAGATTTTCAAATCGAGAGAAGTTAAGGTTGAAGATAATATATTAAATGAATTAGAATTAAGAGAATGATGGTGATACTTAGTGTATTCCCTGATGGAAGAGGCTTCAGGTTTAGAGATGGGAATACCAGTCCTATGAGACAAACCTAAGTGCTTTGCGATCCTGCATTTGATTTGTAAGCCAGTTTGGCCTACATAACGATTGTGGCAGGTCGTATATGTATAATTGTAAATTATACAGGATCGCGAGCCCAAAGGGATTGGCTCCTTATGGAGAAAAAAGGAATTTAACGATACAGGGTTGGGATTTATACAAATGAATTGGCATTAAGGGTAATGATTCTTGAAGGTAGAGAGAAGGAGTTCATTAAACTCGGATGTCAAATGCTCGAGATAGGGTAGTCTAAGGAAAACTTTCTGCTCAAAAACAGTAGTAAAAAAGGTTCGAGGATAATATATTTTGGAGAGGAATTTGGATACTAGCTGGTCAAAGATGAAATCGGTGTAATAATTATATTTGACGAAATCCCTTAATTAAGTCAGTTCTTCTTCAAAAGATATCCAGTTCGAGCATATATGGTAGGCTCTAAACAATTAACTTTTAATACTGGATAATTTAAACTGACTAGAAGAGCTACTAAAAAAAGTGTACCCAATCTAGCTTGAGGAAAAGTTGCTTAGTTAAACCCAATATTTCACTCGTATTATGAAAATGAGTATCTGAAATAATATTAATGGTTTCCTCTACCGAAACATTGATAAATAATGAATCCACATCGATTGTGGCCATAAAAGGAGAATTTCCCAAACGGGGATCACGAATATATTTTAAAAAATCGAAAGAGTCACGTAAGGTGAAGTGATTGTGTGTCAAAGGATCAATAAGCGAAACATAAAAATCAGTTAAGTTGTAGCTTGGAGTATTGACTGCAAATAAGACAAGGTGGAGAGTTATTTAATTTTTATAAGTTTTAGGTAAACCATAGATAGTCAGGGGATAAAGCAGAAACAAAAAGCTTATGATAAACATCAATTAAAATATTTCGTTCATTAAGAAAACGTAGAAAATTATTAATTCTATCTTCAATTTTCATAATATACTTAAGGGGATTTGTATTTACTTCGGAGAATTTTGACAAATCTGATAGAATGTTAGATATTTTGCGCATATAATCAGTACGATTTAAGATGACTACCACTTTGCCTTTATCAGGTTTACAAACTATGATAGATTGATCTTTGCGTAAGGTGGAGAGGACACTGAAAAGTGTAAAACTGAACATTTGGGTTTTATTGTTTTAAATGGTTTTATATCACACGAAATAGATAAATATATCTCTTTGACCTCAAATAGATTAAACCGTAAACTTAATAACTTGGGCCTTAATTTTAATTTTAATATCTCTAGAGATGAAGTCATTTTTAACTTATGTGCTAAAGTGTTGTCTCCATCAGAAAAGCGTCTTATATCTTTAGAATTAGATTTCAGGCTTCCTGTTTTTAAATTGAACTTCTATCGATATTTCCTTGGAATTAAAAGACTTTGCCACCAGCTCAATACTCGTTCATCATTTAAATCAACTCCCAATTTGATTAATGAGATCAAAGGCTTGGCTAATAAGTTCTACTACAGGTGGGACAGTTTCAAAGTTTCCAATCCTGTCAATATTTGGTGTGAACAACTTTATTCCTTATCCCATCCTGAACTCTCTTAGGTAATTATTCCTGTAATTTCTTTGATTAATTGTTCTCCAGATTTCTTCAATAACATCAAAACTTTTTGGATGCTGGCTGACTTTTTCCTTTCTCTATAAAAATGATCCTATGCCACTTCAATTATATTGAGGGCACTGCTCTGAGAAAGCCAATCCATCGCTGATAGTGTTGAATTGTGCGTTTTCTAGCCAGGTATGCTTTTACCTCATTAACACTGTTTTTTAGATATTTTTCACGCATGAAAATGAGCCGTTGCCACCCTGACATTTTCCAGATGGTATTGCATGTTAGAGCAAAATCTGATTATATTTTTCTCCTTTCATAATTCGATCAATTTGATAAGATACCAAGGCCACATTCCATTAAAACCATTACTAATGGGGCTTTGATGAACTTAAGATTGATCACCTAAAGAGCTACATGCATTTCTCAAGACCTATGTCAGGTCTTTGCTGGACTTTTATCTTTTTCTTAAGTACACGAATTTACGATACTATTCTTTTGCTGTAGATAGTTTTCTAATCCGCCACTTCTTTCTTTGTCTTCCTCTCATCCACTATTCTTAAATTTTAAAAAACATACTCAATATTATGCTAAGATATGCTAAGTTTTCAGCTAATAGCTCTTAGCGTATCACCTTACTGGTACATACATGTTATTTTATGCCAATCAAACTGTTTTTTATTTGACAATATGCTTAGATTCAACACCTATAAAGAAACAGGAAAAAAATATATGTATGTTCTTGCGACAGCTGCTAATAGCAAAGTGCCTGTATATATATATATATATATATATACATATATATATATATATATATATATATATATATATATATATATATATATATATATATATATATATATATTTATTCAGTTATGTCTTCGTACACAAGCACGGGCAGACAGCTGACCAAAGGCCGCTTGAGATTTTCTGAGGCGATTAATAAAGAGTGCGATTTACGGTTGACCGGATTTTGACTAATGGATTGCCAAGTCGCAGTTTAAAGGATATATAAAGAACCTAACCCCAAAATATAATTTTAATATATATAATAAAGGGGGGCAATTTATATATATACAAAAGGGGCAACAAATTACTTACTAAATGTAGTTAAATGAATTATGTGAATTTTAACGAGGTAATCTGGGGATGACCATACAAGATCGCTTTAACTTCAAGCGCGGGCGAATTTGAGGGAGGGAGGGGGAACGGTACAGATCTTCAAGAAGAGGAGTACGGAAAGATAGAGTTTTATTACTTCGTGATGGAGAATGACATTATCTCTGCTCCAGAGAGACGTAATTTCAACTCGAGATGATTCTGCAGCTCGGTAGGGAGTCTCGGTCTCGAAAGAACGGCAATCTTGAAGTGGTGGTGAAGATGAGAGGGCCGCACAACTTTCCAGGATGTTAGGGTCTTGATAGTTTTCCTCTGAATAGGGGCCAAAGCTTAACGAAGGTAGATCTGCTGGCGAGATCATCGACAAAGTACTACGACTGGACGACAGGTTACAAGGTTTCAAGGGAAACAGACGGCAGTTTGAACGGAGTCAATGATAGGATTTCAATCTTATCAAGAACGGGTCAGCTTCAGGTTAAATATCTAGGTGGCTGGCACGATAAACGCCTCAGGCCCTGGCGGTCCCTAGAGGATTCTTTTCGCCAGTACGTGCTCTAGAAAGAAGAGAGGGGTATTTCCGAGAGGGCTTCCTCTCACGGTGGTCCTTCAAAGGCATCCCCTCATGATATATATATATATATATATATATATATATATATATATATATATATATATATATATATATATATATATACACACATATATATATATATATATATAATTTAAAAATAGTTTTTGCTACGTTGGCTCTTCTGTGTTTACACAGTCTGTTTGATCTCTCGTGTTAGGTGCATTTTCTGCTAAATGATTCACAAGTCAGTTTTAAATGCACCAACATACACAATATATTCCTAAAAAATTGTGGATTTGAAGAAATGGAATGGAAACGTGTGAATAAGCAGGCATATCCTAATTAATACTTTAAAAGATATGCAGAGATCCGGGATAACTATTGTTCAAGTACACTTTAAATATTAACGAATAGCCAGACTCCTTTGAAGCGAAATATGTAAATGAAGGTGAACTTGAGACTTTTATATAGCACTGTAAATTTCAAGGTTTATTCTATTCAGATTCACTTATGCAGAGGAATTAATCTCTCTCCTACCTTTTCTCAAATCCACGCAGTATTCCTTTTTTCTAAAATCGTACTATTTTAATAAATTTCCTTCATTTTATTTTAACAAAGTACTTTTAAACAATTAAGCTCATTCAGTCACATACTTTCACGTTCACAGTATCTAAAGTTGTGCGACACATAATTATTTCAGAAGGGGCACTCTGAACAATTGACTCAGGTTATGAAACAAGTACTAGTTTCCAGAAACTTTTGGTTAATTGTTGTTAACCATAGAACCGTTGAGAACATAGTCACCACCAACAATTCAACCATCGATGGGATTACGCTGTGGTGTTTTTCAGCTATATATGTAAGTGCAGGAGATCACTCCATTTAAAATATATAAAATGGCGACACTGTACGTTATCTTAAGCATAGAATGTACTCCTATATGGAAATCAGGGCTGAAAAATCAAGAGGTTTCTAAAAGGAAAAGAATATTCAACGATTAGAAATCATTCAATATAATAGAAAAGTAGCCTAGCAAATTGAAGATGTCCAAATATTGCTTTGACAATGGGCAGCAACTTGGGACAATGTAAAGTTAACTAGATATTGTCCCCTTTTATTTCATTTACGCATTGAAAATTTGTCAGGCATTACTCATTACCAAGCATTGGGAAAGATCACTTCGGAGAAGACAAAATTTTGAGATATAGGTACGAGTACAGTAAAATTAGATACATTCTGGTGGACAAAAAATCACTATCAATATTTTGTAAATTCTCATTAAATAAAAGTCTTGGACCAAAAGAGCATTAGATTTAGAAAATAATTGACATTTAGAAAGAGAGTAAAATCCTTTCCATTAAAAATATCAGTCCTTTGAGTTATAGAAAACCTCGTTCCTATTTACTAGCAATATTTTTATAGAGCTTCACATGAAAATCTCCTTGACCTGCGAAACATCAGCACTATACAAAATATGTACCGCAGCAAACTTAGCATAAACTCTAAACTAATTAAAAAAGGCAAATAACTTAATGAAACTATCATCAATCAACAAAATGAATTAGCAGATCTAGACAAACTCATTAAAGAGACTCAGAAAGCTGACATTATAAAATATAATACAACTCATGTTGAAGACACCTGCATAGCAAGAAAGTGGCATAAAGTGGATTCCAAGAGACAAGAATTATCTCACAAGGATATAATAAATGTTGAACAAGGTACAGTGATCATAAAACTAGAAATAATATTCTAAAGAACAAAGAAACAATAGTAAATGATTTACTCATTTACAATATATTTCAATTACAGAAACGTGTAAGACAATGAGATACTATATCTCCCGAAATGTTTACGTTCTGTCTACAAGAAATATTCAGGAGGCTTAGAGATGTATTGAGATTACTTCAAACATCTGAGATCATCAGATGATATTTTAGTCATAGCTAATAAACTAGAAGCGATTTAGACTATTCTTTAAGAAATTAACCATGAAAGCAAAAAAAGTCTTTCTTAAACTATATTTTTGAAAAACAAAAGTCATGACAAATCAACCAAAAGTCGACATGATTGACATTGCAATTAAAAATGAAGAAAGGGCAATAGTAGAGAAAATTAACTATCTGGCTGAGCAGATACAATGTCAACGGGAAAAGATCAAGGAATCTAATGGAAAGTCAATCAACTAATGCAACTAATGCATACCCCCAACTATGACATACGGAAAAGAAACTAGGAACCTGACTAAAAAACTTACATAAAACCTTAAAACAACACCAAGAGCCAATATAAAACAACGAGTGAGGAAAAAAAGGCTTGAAAAAATCCAACTTCTGGATATAATGGGAGCTATAAGAAATCTTAATAAATGGATCAAGGCAGGCCATTTGACTAGGTTCCATGATAATAGATACACGAGTAAAAAAATACCAATTGGTGTCCAGTTAATAAAGATGATCGAAAAAAAAGCAAAGGATAGATGTAAAGATGATTTTCAAAAATATGCTAATAATTTAAAAATTTACACAAGATCGACAAAAATTCACAAAGATGAGATTGCTTTATCTCAACAATGGGAGACAAATGCTTACGATTTTGATGATATCCTAAGTTTTGGGTTAAAATAGTGAAAGTTTATTATTCAACACAAAGCTCCAAGCATGCAAAGTATAAAATAAATTCTTCAATTACTTTATTATTGACGTTTCGACCCACATGCTCGTGTTATAAAATTTTATAAAATGCTGAAGTTACATATGTAGACAAGCACAAGAATATATTTAAGAAAAACGTGCAACAATTTTGGACCAGAACTACAGGATGGACCAAATTCACATTTACAAAATACCCATATTTAAAATTAGTTATGGCAAAATTTGGTTATATAAAGGTGGATTAAACAACTGTAAATGAATTACACGTTCAAGAGCTCATTAAGAGTGACACTCACCTTGACATAATTTGCAATGCTAACTTTGCAGTTTATTGGATCTTATCTAATAGGAGAATGCTCTTTTTATTTTAGAATAATTTCTGTTCTGAATTTGATTTTCATATGGAAGGTACATTCTATCTTTGAAGAAGTAATATTGCAATGGCGAGAATTTGAAAATTTTCCCAAAATTTCAGTCTGTGTGGCATTTTGAAAAACTGCGATAGATTTATCAAAGAAGCTTCTATATTAAATTCTATGACAGTGAGCAGGAGAGTGTTTAAAGAATGTTCGTCCAAGAGGTCATAAAAGCGTACGCAGATAAGGGACCAAAGGTGAAACTCATACCAAAGCTATCGATCAGTTGCTAAATTTCTCTTGAATAAAAACCCAAAACAAGGAGTGTGTGAAGAGTTTGTTTAAAATACCTTTTAGGCTTTGATATACCTGCATATTTTCGAATGAAAATTTACAGTGTACATGGTCCTGTTGAATTTTATAAATATCAGAAATTGAAAATGGTTTGTTCTACTAATATGAGATAAGATTTAAGACAATTCTGGTGAATGGTAATGTAGGAAGTTAATATGATGCTAGAATTGATGCAAGTAGTATGTTTGCTTGATATCTCTTTGGTGAACAATAAGGTTTAGTAAGATAAGAACCTGAGCCAAATAGTTTGTAATAAATAGTCTCTTCAATAACTTGCAATCACTTGAATCTCATAGGAAATTTATTAAGATTATATTCTCAGTCGAAATATTTACTTATTTTCCGATTAATTAACTATTTGAAACATTAAAATCGGTCGATCCATTTACAAAGAGAATTAAATTTAATTTTCTCAATTTTATTGGGCTAAGCTTTAGAATTGCTATCTATATATAAATATACGAAAACGTAAAATATTGTGAAAATTCGGGAATATTATATAATGCAGCATCAGACAAAGCAAGGATATTGAATTCCATTTTCTCTTTTGGTTATTTTTCAAAAGATATTGCGTTCCTTAAAATAAAAAAGCAACGAAATAGACGGTATCATGCTAGGTGCCGATAGGAAATTACCTGAAAAGAAGTCGCGAAAATGAAAATGATCCAATCTGAATCAGAATTTTAAGAAAGGCTCGTTCAGCAGTTAATTTAATCTGTAGACGCGTCCCTTTGGCACGCCAATGATAAGAGGTCTGTTATGTTTCGCTCTAGATTAAGCTAATTGGATGGAAAGCGATGCTAAATAATCTTAAAAGAAGCTTTCTCCTTAGGTGTGTATACCCATTCAAAATAATCGTCGTGGTCGTAGAAGATTTAGCGAGGAAACAAGTAACATCTTGAAGGATTAATTTAAGTCACTTACTCCATTTACCATCTACTGGGATGGTAAACTAATTTCTAAAATATGAATGAGCCATTTCACTGACTATATATCAATGCTACTTTCTACCTATGATCCCCAAATGAATATCCATAACTGAAAACCTATATTAGATGAAGTATTCATACCCTAGATGAGTATATAGATTAATAGCAATATATTTTCATAATGTAGCCAACAATACGTGTGATAGAAATGGGGCGTGAGCTCTGATTCAACAATAACTTTATAAAAAGTTACTTCATTTACCTTGTCGACATCACATTCTCAAAATTCTAATTCAAAACAATTCAGCACCTGCTTTGGAGCTTTCCTTGGTGCTGAAGTAAACCTTTAAAACAAGTAAACAACTTAGGATATACTTAACAAAAATAACTTCAAACCACTGAACGAGGATATTAGGGCAGTTGTGATGATTCACAAAACCTTTTAAAGCTCATGAATTTCCCGGCAGATGAATGTTTGGAAAAAACTTAAATTTTCCTCACTTCAAAAAGTCATCCCTTTAAAGTAATAAAGATTCCAACAAATTTTTCTGTCTAGATCAGGGGTGGGCAACCTTTTTAAGTGGGTGTGCCAAAATTGGCCAAATCTTTGCTACAAAATTTTCTCACGTGCCACTACTTGCCTAAAACACAATGAAAGAATATAAAATTAAAGATGTTCTTTTTATTCCTTTCTAACCCTTTATGATGCCTAAAAATTACAACGAAAAGATAGTCATTTTACCTAAAAATATACATATTATATTAAACAGAATTGAATCTTTATCATTTCAAGCAGAAAACAACAAATCCAAACTAGAGAAAAAAAAATTGTAGACCTTTTCATTTATTTACCATCAATGAGACTTCTGCTGCTGCCTCACTGATAACATAATTTATAACAGGTTGTACACAATGCGGTTGCTATATAAAATAAATTGGAGATACTTTTATTATTTTTTTCTTAAGTTAAGCATTTGGCTTAACTTGCCGGTAGAAGTCGTTGGCGAGCCACGTTTGGCACGCGTGCCAAAGGTTGCCCGGGTCTGGTCTAGATCCTTTGGTTTGAGAAAACCGACCAGATTATAAAATTGCTTGTCGGTGTATTAGCACTATTAAATTACCAATGTTTGTGCAGAAAGAAGTGTGAAACTCTTTGGGCAGTTTAATTATATTCTCACAAAGGATGGAGTGGAGCGACTTTCCCTCCTCCAAACGGTTGAGAATAACAAAAAATGGTTTCCCAATTTATTAAATATGTTTTTATTAAAAGTGAAATTTCTTTCGATATCTAACTTTTATTTGATTAATTATTTCTCTTATATGTAGGTTAAATATATATTTGTTTTAAAATTGCTATCTTGTTTATAGTTATTTAAGGAATGTTAATGGTTAATGCGGGAATAGATAACAGTACCCAATATCAACTTTATTGTCTACGTGCTTTAAGCTGTTTTAGGAAATTTGATGAGATGAACCCAAAGCTTGCCTTGTTTTTTTCTCCGGGGGGAAGAAGGGGGAGAGAGCGGGAGGGGGAGGGGGAAGAGGTTGGTTGGGAGATATAGTGGAAAGAGGGGAGAGAGTGGGGAGGGGCAGAGGGAGAGAGAAAAAAAAATAGGGATATAGAGGGTAGAACGAGAAGTAGAGGGGGGGAAGTGGGAAGAAGAGAGGGGAAGGGAAGGGGAGGGAGGAAGCGAGGGGTAATAAGGGGGAGAGGGCGAGTGAGAGAGGGGGTTAAAGATAAAGAAGGTAAGAAGGGGGGAGAGGGAAGGATGAAGAGAGGGGGAGAAGGGAAGAAGAGGAGTTGAGATTAGGAGGGAAAGGGGTTAGGAATAGAGGAGGGAGAGAGATAGTGGCAACGAGAGAACAGGAGGGAGAGAGGGGGGGAGGGGGGGAGGTGGAGGGAGAGAAGGGAAACGGCAGATGGGGGAGAGAGTGGGCGAGAGAGGAGGGTGGGAGACAGGGGAGGGAGAGATGGGTTGAAAGAGAGGGGGAGATGAAGGGGGAGACAGCAGTGTGAGTGAGATTGGTGAGCATAGTTTGGAGAGAGAGGGGAAGAAATGGGAGATAGAAAGCGTGGGAGAGAAAGGGGGAAAAGGGGAGGATATAAAGTGGGCGAAAGAGGAGAGAGATATGGGTGAGAAATACGTGGAGAGAGAGGGGGTAGAAAGGTGGAGATGAGGAAGAGATGGGAGGAAGAGAGGGTGGGAAGGAGAGGGGGGTGGAGGGAACGTAGGATGGAGAAGGGGTAAGAATAGAGGAGGGAGGGAGATAGTGGCAACGAGAAAGCGGCAGGAAGAGAGAGGGAAAAAAACGAGGGAGAGAAGGGAAGGACAGATGGCGATGATGGGGAGAAAGGGGGCTTGAGAGACGTGTGATAGAGACAGAAGGTGGAGACGGCAGGATGAGTGAGAATGATGAGGTAGGGGGGAGAAATGGGGGATAGAGATAGCGGGAGAGAAATGTGAGAAAGATAAAAGGATAGAGAGTGAGTGATAGAGTTACAAGGAGTTACAAGGAAAGAAAGTACTCTAGGAGACCTTACGGTCCATTCAAAGAGGGTAACTTTCGACTAGCAATCGAGCGGGCACATGGGGCTCAATTGTTTTGCGTCCCTAAACGGCCACTTTTCTAAAACTTTTTCTAGTCTTGACTTGAACTGGTCAATAGATTCACTGTTGACAACTTCCACTTGAAGTGCGTTCCACTTACCGCAGATACTGTGGGTGAAAAAATTTCCACACAGATTGCGGTTGTAACGCTTCAGTTCAAGTTTCAGGCCGTGATTGCGCGTTCTGTTCTCACTCAGTGTGAAAATATCCCGGTAGTCAACATTGTCGAACCCTCGAAGTATTTTGAAAACTTCGATGAGCTAACCACGCAGTCTACGAGTTTCCAGCGAGAACAGATCTAATTCCCTTAGTCTATCCTCATAACCTTTATGTCGGATAGAGGGAATCAGCTTGGTTGCCCTGGCTTGTACGCGTTCCAATCTCGCGATGTCCTTACGAAATGAAGGACTCGAAAATTGTACGGCATACTCCAGGTGCGGACAGACAAGTGATTTGTACAAACACAGTACAATCTCCTTGTTTCGATATCCGACCTGGCGCTTTATATAACCTAGCATCCTTTGGGCTTTTTTCTCCGCCTCAATGCACAGTTTCGAAAACTTGAGGTCACTAGTGATTGTTACACCCAAGTCCTTCTCAGTGTCGGTGGATTCAAGAGCATTGCCCTTAGGGATATAGAGTGATTGAGGATTTCGGTGGCCGATATGCATCACTTTGCATTTGTTTAAGTTGAAAGGCATTGCTACGTATCAGACCATCCCCAATCTTTCGAAGATGATCTTGCAGGCGGGCAGTATTTCCATCTTTTGCAACGTTCATACCAAGCTTTGTATCGTCGGCAAATTTAGAAATCTTGGCAATCATGTAACCGTCCATGTCGTTGACGTGAAGATGAATAGTAGTGGTCCTAGAACAGAACCTTGAGGGACTCCGCTAGTTACGGGCACCCACTCAGAGGCCTGACCATTCAGCATCACCTGTTGCCGTCTGCCATTTAGCTCTTTCTTTATCTAGCCTGCTACTTTTCCGTCTATGTCCAGGGCTAGCACTTTCCGGAGAAGGCAGCGGTGTGGTAACTTATCAAAGGCTTTCTGAAAGTCTAAGTACACCACATCCACTGCCTTGTCCCGATCGTGCTCACTGAAGACAAAGTGGAAGAATTCCACAAGGTTCGTCAGGCATGACCGTTGCCTTCGGAAGCTGTGCTTGGAACTCCTCAGTAGCAGGTTTGACTCTAAATACGACGTCATTTTCTCCACCATCATGCTTTCCATGAGTTTAATGACTATCGAAGTCAGACTGATAGGTCAGTAGCTTGACGGTTGGCTTCAGTCTCCTTTCTTGAAGATAGGAGTCACCTCCACTTCACAGCAGTCTCTAGGAACGCATTCAGTCCGGATTGACATGTTGGAGATTGCGCTCAGGTGTCGTGACACTTGAACGCGCACTTCTTTTAACACTTTAGGTAGAAACCCATCCGGGCCAGGTGACTTATTCGTCATTAGGACACTGATCTTATTTTTTATTTCCCCTTCGGTGAAGTCCATATCCTCCAGCTTTTCCCCAGAGTAGAAATCCATTGGCTGGAGGATGGGACCACACTCTTCAGTAAACACTGAAGAGAAGTAGTCGTTGAGGAGGTTTTGCATTTTCTGCATCTAAGTGCTTTAATACCCCCTCCTCATTTCCCAAAGGGCCAATCGTCCGACGGATTGGTTTACGGCTGTTCACATATCCAAAAAACTCCTTAAAATTCTCTTTACAGAGTCTGGCCCTTTGGAGTTCCTCAGACCGCTTAGCCGCATTTATGATGGACTTCACTCTCCTGGATAGCCTCCGGTATTCGTCAAAGTCACCCGAAATCTTCGATTGACGGTACACAGTTCTCTTCTTCCTAAGCAGTTTGCCGATTTCTCGATTAAACCACTTTAGTTGAACAGAAGACTGACGGGGACATTTGAGAGGGATGAAACGCGATGGAAGACTTATGAATGTGGTTTTGAATCTGTTTCACGAGTCTTCAACAACATCGCACACTTCTAGCCTCACGTCAGTCAGTCCACCACGAAGACCTGCAAAGTCTGATCTTCTCAAATCGAGTTTCCTCGATTTCCTAGTTGCAGACCCTGCCTTCGGTACTTTAACTACAAATCTAATTAGTCGGTTGTCACTGCCACCGAGAAGGCCTCAACGATGTCATCCTCAGAGTTAAAAACCAGGTCGAGGATATTGTCTGATCTCGTTGGCTCTCTCACCCATTAAGGGAGGAACTCTTTGTTCGCGAACTCCAGGAGTAGTGCGTTCTCGCCACAGGGTTCTCTGGTTTCCCAGTCAACTTGTGTGTTGAAATCACCCATGACGATACACACTCTGTCCTTGACAAGTTTTCATAGTAGCTGGTACAGATCTCTGTTCTTTTCAACGAGCTGGGCAGGAGGTCTATAAAGTACCAGGGTCCTGTATTTGGCAGGACCTATCTCTTTGTTAACACCTAGTAGTTCATGGTCGGATACGATGTTGCAATCCGTCAAGTCGAGAGTATCCTTGACATACAACATAACACCGCCATCCTCTCTGCTGGCCTATCTTTCAGGAAAAGCTGGTAACCGGCAATCGTGAATTCACCTTCAAAATCTCGGCTGGAGGTTTTTATTCACGACTCCGTTATGGCCACCATCTCAGGTTCCTCTGTTACTACGAGGTCACGGAGCTCACGAAACTTATTACTGATTGACCTCGCATTGAACAGAATAACTTTGAGGGAGTCCCCTAGTGTAGGACTCCCTACGCTCTTCCGTTTTCCGGCTTCTTTTTTTTGTGGTCACACCCTTTTTGACGACCATCGAGAAGGCCGTTCCAAGAGTGACACGAGCGTGCTGGGGCACGTTCGCTTTTGCTTTGTTCCGAACGCTCCTTTGGGTGCGTTCCACGACATCTTGAATTAGGTTGGCGAGAAAGGCCTTCACTTTAAAGGAGAGATGTACCCAGTCCCTTGGGTAGAGGTCGTCTCTACCGATAAAGGTACGATAGGGGTCCACGAAGAAGCCTCCTTCTGCCGTGCAGAGATCCGCCAACCTTCTGTTCACTGCGACGTTTCTTTCGTGAGCCATTCGAGATGGACCTCTTCTCAGAAGCATCCCAACCACCACACGTTTGCGGGTTTTAAGCCCTTCTCATCCACGGCTCCCATCACCATTTGAAAGGTCTTACCACTGAGGCCAACCTTACCCCCTCTGAGGTAGAGGTCGTTGCCGCTCACCATCAGAGCAATAACCCAATTCTCAGAAATCTGAGCTTTCTCTGCCTCTACTCTGATGTTTTGGTTACCCTGTCCTGACAGGCAGCTTACCTTCACGCTAGTGCAAAGGCGGGCTGCTAGCAGCGGCTGCAGATCCCGTGTTTGCGAGTCACCAATGAGTGTGACTTTCGGACACTTGGTCTCTGAAGACGGGGTCTTCCTTTGTGGAAGAGGCCTCCCCTTTTTCTCTTTACTCTCCACATTCTTATCTTTCTTTTTCTTCTTGTTTATCTGTTTTTCTTCTATTTTTGGTTCTACTTTTGTTTCAACTTTATTCTTTTTCTTTTTTTTCTTCGTTTATCCTTTCTTCTTTTTCTTTTTTTCTCTCGCCTCAGCTAGCTTAGCCTCAGATGATGCCGGAATCTCCGCTTAGGTACCAGGGGATTCCCACACGTCAGTGGGCGGCGCCTCTTCTAGGCATCGAATCTAAGCTGCGTTAAGGGCTTCGAGTTTCTCCAACTTTCTTTCAAGGATTTTAGCTCTCTCCTCTGTCCCTCTATAGAGGTCTTTTAATTTCTCTACCTCTCGCGTCAATATGCAAGTAGTGCAGATACTTTCAGGCCTGCATTTTTAGTAGCAGCTTTCCGGAAAGTCAACGCACCACTTTTCTAACTGGCATGTTGCACAGTTGTCTTTTAGACGAACGGGTCCCTTTTTGCCTGTCATTTTGAGCGTTTTCTCTCTCTCTGAAAACTCGTAACCAATCAATGATAAAAAAGGGCGGTTGGTGAGTTCTCCCCGCGTGAGTCGCTTCCACCTATCGATCGGAGAGTTTTCGGATCTTTCAGAAGGCACGCTCCATGTGCTGCTGTTCGTCCGACCGAGTCGTCAAAACTCGGCGTGCCGTGGCTCCCAACCAAGCAGCACTGACGGTCGCCAAAGGGGCCATCGATTTGTCACCAGGTGAACAACAACGAAGCACGCCCCTTACTAATCTCCTACTAGTTCCCTTCACAACGGCCAGGATCTCGGAGTAGCGTTCAATGGATATCCCGCCACACCAAGGAACTCGACCCAAGGCTTTTTATTGGCCTGGCAACCAACATGGGAACAAAGGGCCATCACCTCGGACCAATTCTACCATAAGCACCCGTCAACGGGCACTGGGAACGGTCAATAATTACGCGCCAGGGAAGGGGTTAACGGGGCACTACCCTCATCCCATTCATCGTACCCCAACGCCTAGGACACCTCTAGTCCTAGTCTCTCGCAACCAGTGATCGTCGATTGGCGTTGTTTATAGAGGTTCCAAAGCCTCTCTTTGGACGCATGAGGTAGCTGCCAGGTCCTTATATGTAGATAGAGAAAGAAAGGGAAAGAGTGACATGATAGGAGTAGGCTTCTTTTTTTGTATAAGTGGGAGATAGGATAAAAGTAAAAAAGGAGAGGGATAGAGTAGAAAAAGGAAGGAATGACGCACTTAGTCTTGAGCCTCGTTTTCGACCAAATCTACAAGAGAAGCCCTACCAGGGGTACCCAGAAGAGGTACCCTCGCCGATATAACAAGAAAGTCCAAGGTCCACACAAGCTCTCTTCCTGCGACAAGGAAGCGTCACCTCTCCCTCTACTTTCGTTATGAAGTGGGAGACAGCAGGCTGAGTGAAAATGTTGAGGAGAGTTCGGAGAGAGAGGGGGGAGAAAGGGAGGAGAGATAGATGGAGGGAAAGGGAAAAAGAGAGGAGAATAGAGAATGGGTGAGAGAGATTTGGAAATAGAGGGGGTAGAAATGGGGAGATGAGGGAGATAGGGGGTGAGAGGGAGAGAGGGTGAGGTGATGGAAGGAGAGAGGGTGAGGTGAGGGAGGGAGAGAGGGTGAGGTGAGGGAAGGAGAGAAGGTGAGGTGAGGGAGGAAAGGTAAGAAAGAGAGGTGTAGAGAGAGGGGTTAGAGCAGGAAAGAGAGAGGGGGTAGATAGGGGGAGATGAGTTACATAGAGTTCCATAGATACACAGATTACACGGGCCTTACAGCCCAGACTAAGGTGATCTAGCCTTAAATCTACTGCCACCTACACATAGAAAAGTTTTAGGCTCTCCCCACCTTCCACGCCCTCCGGCAAAAGCCGTACATGAAATAATTTGGCAAAAGTACCTTGCAGGTGTAAGAAGACATTACCTGAAGGAAATTTGCATTGAATAGTAATTAAATGAAATGAATATGAAAACCACTTACATACACCTGAAAGAGTTACATTTTTTGTAATATTATTTTATTTTGTAGCTTATGCTAACCACTTCCAATATTTGTTAAGTGTTTGTCTAATCTCATTTTAAATGAATCTATAGTTCTGCTGTCCACTACCTTGTTTGGCAAATAATTCCAATCATTAATAATCGAGTAAGTGAAGAAGTTTTTTATTACATCCATAATGGCCCTTTTAACCTGAAGTTTTGAATCATGGGACACTCCCCTGTCAGTGTGAACAAGTTATTGGCATTAACGTTTTTAAATCCTTTAAGTATTTTGAAGCACTCTCTCTATAAGCTGCCCCCTTGGTCTTCGTTTTCTGACGGAAAATAGATTGAGTTTTTTTAGCCTCTCGGGGTAAGGTTTGTTACGTACTGACAGGATAAGTTTTGTCGCTCTGTGTTGTACAGCTTCTAATTTATCTATGCCTTTTATTAAGTAAGGGGCCCAGGACTGTACAGTGTATTCGAGATTGGGCCTGACAATACTTTTATATAGTGGCATAATTATCTCCTCGCTTTTATAAGTAAAGTTTCTTTTTATAAATCCTAGTGCTGTGTTAGCTTTGTTTTTTGCAGCTGCGCATTGGTTTGATGTTTTTAAGTTTTCTGTAATTATTACTCCTAAATCTTTAACCTGCGGGGTTGTATTTATTAAGCCGCCTTCCATTGTATAGTTGTATTTTTTGTTTTTTGTTCCGCACTGAAGGATTTTTCATTTGTCGATATTAAATGGCATTTGCCATTTCTCAGACCATTCGGTAATTTTATTTATATCCGCTTGCATGCTAGCCCTGTCCTCTTTGCATAATACTGAGTTACCTATTTTCGTGTCATCTGCAAATTTAGATATGATATTATTTATTCCAACGTCTATGTCTTTGATGTATATAGTAAATAAAATGGGCCCCAGGACTGATCCCTGTGGAACACCGCTGGTAACAGATACCCAGTCCGATTCCACGCCATTTATTATCACTCTCTGAATCCTGTTTTTTAACCAGCTACTAATCCATCCGTATATATTACCGTTAATTCCTAGCGTACGCACTTTGTTCATGAGTTTCTGATGGGGAATTTTGTCGAGTGCCTTTTTGAAATCTATTTAAATTATATCTAATGATTTAGTATCGTTATATAGGTTGGAAAGGTTATGGTAAAAGTCAATTAGGTTTGTTAAGCACGATCTCTTAGACCTAAAACCATGCTGGCTATCTCGTATAAGGTTATTGTTTTCGAGGAACTCTACTAGCTTGTCTCTAATGATCGTTTCGAGCAACTTTCTAACTATTGAGGTTAAGCTAATGGGTCTGTAATTACTGGCCTGGTTTTTACATCCCTTCTTAGAGAAAGGTGTGACGTTAGCTTCCCTGCAATCATCAGGGACGACCCCATGCTCGAGAGATTTGTTAAAATAAGAGCAAGTGACTCTGCTTACTCATTATGGACATGTTTTAAGATTCTCGGGTAAAATTTATCAGGACCAGGAGTCTTGTACGAGTTCATTTTCTTTAATTTATCATTACTAGTTACGGATTTACTTCCAGGCTCCTTAGTGATGGGTGTCTGACCTGTATAGACTCGTTGTTATCGTTATTAATATATCTTAAGGTGAAGACTGAACTAAAAAACTCGTTTAAGATATTAGCCATACCCATATCATCTGAAATAATTTCACCCAACTGGTTTTTCAAGGGGCCAATCCCGCTTCTCATTTGCCTATTTCTATTGATATAAGTATAGAAGTGTTTGGGATTAGTGGTGCTTGCTTTCGCTATCTCGATTTCGTATTGACGTTTCGTTGATCTTAAGAGTGTTTTAACCTTTATTCTGCTAGTGATATATTGTTTGTTAACTTGATAGCTTCTATTGTGTTTTAATAATGTGTGGAGACGGTTTCTATCTCTAATTGCTCGTTTGATGTCATTATTAAACCAAAGCGGCTTGCCTCTATTCACGTTACTATTCCTTGTCTTAAGAGAAACATGGTTTTCTTGGGCTATGAAAAATAGTTCTTTAAATTTATTCCAAAGTTGATTTCCATCTTCTATTTCTATCAGCTGCTCATGAATACTTCGCAGGGCTTCTATGAGGCCCTCTAAGTTAGCTTTACTGTAGTCTGGTACTTTTGAATAGTTATTGGTAGTTGAATACCTGGCATTTAGATCAAAGCGGATTAGTTTATGGTTACATGTACCTATATGTTCCGCTACGGCCAGAGTTGATATTAAATTTTCCTGGGATGCAGTAACTAGGTCTAGTATATTATTTCCTCTGGTTGGCTCCCTTACGCATTGGTGTAAATAATTAGTATCGATGAAATTTGTAATTAATTTTTCTTGTTGGCTAGTCCCTATATTCAAGTCCCAGCAGATATTAGGTAAATTAAAATCTCCCAGTAATAGCGTTTATTCCTCGTGTGATGTTTCTTGTAAGATTCTATATATTTCCAGGTCTTCATTAATGGTAGTATTTTGGCGACGTTAAACCGGGCTTATGTTTATTTTAAAATCTCGTAAATGTAGTTCAACACAGATCAGCTCCACTTCATTATTTGTAAGTTCTACCTCAGTTACTTTTAATTCTGATCTTATATATAGTCCCACTCCTCCTCCAAGCCTTGCATTGGCCCTGTTTTTGTAAAATAATCTATAGCCTTCTAGCATCTATTCACATATCAAGTCTTTTATACCAAATTGTAGATGGGTCTCAGTTATGGCTATGATGTCAACCTCTTCTGTTGCTATTAGACATTTAAGTTCTGTAATGTGTTTTCTCAGGCTACGTGCATTAAAAGTTATTATTTTGATTTTACTGATTTTTTTTTAAGGTGAGGAGGTAAGACTATTCATTAGTTTCCCTGTCTGTGAGTGGGGCTGGGGGTGGGAATCAGGGCCGAGGTAGATCAGGGAGGGGAGGCAGCTGCTTGAGCGTAGCCACAAGGATTAAAGGGATTTGCAACAGAGCGAGAAGTGACATGGAAATTAAATGGGTTGTCGGTAGGGCGAGGAGTTACATGGAAATTAAATGGGTTTGGTGGTATGGCTTGGGAGGGCGTATTGGACATCTGGGTTGGGCTAGCTAGGGTTGAGGGGGTCCCTACGCTGTGCCTTAAGTCAGGTGATGCAGGGGAAACCCGTTCTGTGGCAGGTGTGGGAGGGTGATTTATTTGACTCTGTCATCTCTTATGTATATTATATACAGCGTTGTTTAGTAATTTACTCATTAACTGTACTCCTGCTTGTGACAAATGAATACCATCTCTGTTTGTTAGCCAAGGCTTATTATGGAAGCTACTCCATTTGTCGTTATATAACACATGTTCTTTCTCACACATTTCTTTTAGAGATTCATTGATTCCTAGAGCTCTGATGTTACTGTAGTGATTGTTGGCTCTCATACGTGGCAGTATCCCATTAACTATGCATTTATTTGTCTTGGATCTCCTTTCTTTCATTAGCTTGTTATACTTGGCTAGTATTTCCCTACTTGTGGCTTTACCACCGTCATATGCATCGTTAAAACCCACGTTAACTAGTAAGCATGAACTCCTGGGGACTTTTGCTTTCTTAAGGTCTTCAGTAATTATGTCTAAAGTACCACCTGGTATTACCTTGAGAGAGGGGGATGGTGGGGTCAAGGTAGGAGGGAGAGGGGGTAGAAATAGAGAAGGGAAGGAAAGAAGGGGAGAAGCAGATGGGGAAGAGACAGGGAGGGGCAGTTGGGGGAGAGACAGGGAGGGAGAGATGGTTAAGAGAGAGGGGGAGAGAGAATAGAAGAGAGAAGGGGAGCGAGAAGTGGGAGACAGCAGGCTGAGTCAGAATGTTGAGGAGAGTTCGGAGAGAGAGGTGGGGAGAGAGGGAGGAAAGATAGGTGGAGGGAAAGGGAGAAATAGAGGAGGATAGAGAGTGGGCTAGAGAGAGTTGGAGAGAGAGGGGGTAGAAATGTGGAGATGAGGGAGATAGGGGGTGGGAGGGAGAGAGGGTGAGGTGAGGGAGATAAGGTAAGAAAGAGAGGGGTAGGAATAGAGGAGGGAGAGAGAGAATGGGAGGGAGAGATGGTTGAGAAAGAAGGGGTGAGGAAAGGGAAAAGAGAAGGGGAGATACAAGAGGGGACAGAAGGGTGAGTGAGAATGGTGAGGAGAGTGCTGAGAGAGAGTGGGGAGAAAAGGAAGGAGAGATAGGTGGTGAGAAAAGGGAAATAGAAGAGGGTAGATAATGAGCGAGAGAGCTACAAGGAACTACAAGGAAAATAAGTACCCTAGAAGACTTTACGGTCCATACAAGGAGGGTACATTTGGCGCAATCCTCGAAGGTGTCCATTGCCAACCTTGAAGATCACTTGCGATGATCTTAACGGCGAATTTGCAAGACCTTATCTAGTCTTGACTTGAACTGGTCAACAGATTAACTGTTGACAACTTCCGTCGAAAGTGCGTTCCAACTACCGTAGATACTGTAATTGAAGTATTTCCCACACAGATCACGTTGGTATCGATTCAGTTCAAGTTTAAAGCCGTGATTTCTTGTTCTGCCCTCGCTGAGCTAGAAAATATCCCCGTAGTCCAGTCTCTCGAAGCCTCTAAGTATTTTAAACACTTCAAAAAGCTGACCACGTAGTCTCCCGGTCTCCAGCGAGAACATATTTAATTCCCTTAATCTATCTTCATAACTTTTATGTCTGATAGAGGAAATCAGTTTGGTTGCCCTGCCTTGCACGCGTTCCAATCTCGCGATGTCATTTCTAAATGAAGGACTCCAAAATTGTACGGCAAACTCCAGTTGCGCTCAGACGATGAAGTTGTACAGACACAGTACTATCTCCTTGTTCTGATATCCAAACTTTCGCTTTATATACCCTAACATCCTTTGGGCTTTCTTCTCCATCTCAATACACTGTTTCGAGAACTTGAGGTCACTGGTGATAGTTACACCCAAGTCCTTCTCAGTGTCGGTGGATTCAAGAGCATTGCCCTTAAGGTTATAGAGTGATTGATGATTTCCGTGGCCGATATGCATCACTTTGCATTTGTTTAAGTTTAAAGGCATTGCCACGTATCAGACCACTCCCCAATCTTTCGAAGATGATCATACAGGCTAGCAGTATTTCCATCTTTTGCAACGTTCATACCAAGCTTGGTATCGTCGGCAAATTTAGAAATCTTCCAATCATGTCACCGTCCATGTTGTTGACGTAGATGATGAATAGTAGTGGTCCTAGAACAGAACCTTGAGGGACTCCGCTAGTTACGGCCACCCACTCAGAGGCCTGTCCATTCAGTACCACCCGTTTCTGTCTGCCATTTAGCTATTTCTCTATCTAGCCTGCTACTTTTCCGTCTATGCCCAGCGCTCGCACTTTCCGGAGAAGGCAGCGGTGTGGTACCTTGTCAAAGGGTTTTGAAAGTCTAAGTACACCACATCCACTGCCTTGTCCCGATCGTGCTCACTGAAGACGAAGTGGAAGAATTCCATAAGGTTAGTCAGGCATGACCTTTGCCTTCGGAAACCGTGCTAGGAACTCCTCAGTAGCAGGTTTGACTCTAAATTCAAAGTCATTTAGTCCACCTTTATGCTTTTCATGAGTTTACCAACCATGGAAGTCAGACTGATTGGTCGGTCGTTCGACGGTTGGCTAAGGTCTCCTTTCTTGAAGATAAGAGTCACTTCAGCTTCACGCCATTCTCTAGGAAAGCATTCGGTACGGATTGAGATGTTCAAGATTGCGCTCGGGTATCGTGACACCTGATCGCGCACGTCTTTCAACACTTTAGGTAGGAACCCATCCAGCCAGGTGACTTATTCGTCATTCAGTCAGTGATCTTTTTTTTATTTCTCCTTTGGTGAAGTCCATATCCTCCAGCTTTTTCTCCGAGTAGGAATCCGTCGGTTAAGGGATGGGACCACACTCTTCAGTAAACACTGAAGAGAAGTAGTCGTTGAGGAGGTTAGCATTTTCTCTATCTGAATGCTTTAATGTCCCCTCCTCGTTCCTCAAAGGGCCAATCGTTCGAGGAATTGGTTTACGTCTGTTTACATATCCAAAGAACTCTTTGGGATTCTGTTTACAGAGTCTCGCCACTCGGAGTTCTTTAGACCCCTTAGCCCCCCTTATGATGGACTTTACTCTCCTGGATAGCCTCCGGTATTCGTCAAAGTCACCCGAGATCTTCGATTGCCAGTACACAGTTCTCTTCTTCCTAAGCAGTTGGCCGATTTCTCGATTAAACCACTTTGGTTGAACAGAAGACCGACGGGGACATTTCAGAGGGATGAAACGCGATGGAAGACTCGCGTCAGTCAGTCCAGCACGAATACCCTCAAAGTCTGCTCTTCTCAAATCGAGTTTCCTCGATTTCATAGTTGCAGGCCCTGCTTTCGAGACTTTGACTACAAATCTAATTAGTCGGTGGTCACTGCCACCGAGAGGTCCTCAACGATGTCATCCTCAGAGGTGAAAACCAAGTCGAGGATATTGTCTCCTCTCGTTGGCTCTCTCACCCATCGAGTGAGTAACTTGTTGTTCGCGAACTTCAGGAGTAGTGCGTTCTCGCCACAGGGTTCTCTGGTTTCCCAGTAAACTTGTGTGTTCAAATCCCCCAAGACGATACACACTATGTCTTCGACAAATTTTCATAGTAGCTGGTACAGAGCTCTCTTTTTATCAACGAGTTGGGCAGGAGGTCTATAAAGCACTAGGGTCCTGTATTTTAAAGGAACTATCTCTAGGTCAACACCTAGTAGTTCATGATCGGATACGATGTTGCAATCCGTTTAGTTGAGCGTATCCTTGATATACAACATCACTCCACCACCCTCTCTGTCTGGCCTATCTTTCAGGAAGAGCTGGTAACCGGGAATCGTAAATTCACCTTCAAAATCTCGGCTGGAGGCTTTTATCTACGACTCCTTTATGGCCACCATCTCAGGTTGCTCTGTTGCTACGAGGCCACGGAGCTCACGAAACTTATTCCTGATTGACCTCGCATTGAACAGAAGAACTTTGAGGGAGTCCCATAGTGTAGGACTCCCTATGCTCCTCCGTTTCCCGGCTTCTTGTGTGTCGCAGTACCCCTCTGTGCCACATCTAAGAACGTCGTTCCAGGAGTGACACGGGCATATGTCTTACTTCCGCCTTCACTCTGGGTCGGGCGCTCCTCTGCTTCCGCTTTACGACCTCCTGCATTAAGTTACAGAGTAAAACCCCCTTCCTTTAAAGGATTGATGTACTCCCTTCCTTTCGTAGAGATCATTTCTACCATAGAAGGTGCGGTAAGAGTCCACAAAAAAACCCTCCGCCGTACACAAATCTTCGAGGCGTCGATTAAGGAAGACGTTCCTTGAGTGAGCGGTCCGGGTTGTACCTCTTCTCGGGCGCATCCCGAAAACTACACGTCTGCGTGTTCTTAGCCCACAGTCGTCCACAGCACCCATGACTGTGTTGAGAATCCTTTCTGTGGGGCCTATCCTTCCTCCTCTCAGCTAGATGTGATTGCCACTTACCATTATGGCAACGACTGAGTTCTCAGAAATCTGAGATTTTTCCGCCTCTACTCTGATCTGCTGGTGTCCCCTTCCTGGTAGGCAAGTGACCTTCACACTCGTGCGAAAGCGTGCTCCTAGCATGGGTTGCAGGGTTCGTGCTTGAGAGTCCCCAATAAGGTTGATCCTCGCTTATTTGACTGCACCCTTTTCTTTTGCCATAGACTTTCTTCCTTTCCGTATTTCCATTGTTTTTCTTGTTTTTCTTATTCTTCTTTCCTCTTTTTCGATCTTTATTTGTCTTTTCTTCTGTTTCTCTTTTATCTTCTTCTCTTTCCACTTTCCCTTGCGCACCAGTAACGTTCGAATCCTCTACACTGGGGTGAGCTGCATTAAGGTCGTTTTTCTACTTTTTTTCTTTTTCTTATTCTTATTGGCTTCTCGGCATGGCTGAAGTGGGACTGCCAATGCAGTTCCAGCTCTTTGAGCTAGAGTCACCTTGGCCGAACCACCCAAGTCAGTGGGACTTTCTTCTAGAGCTGGAGCTGACTAGGCCTTTAGATTAGAGGCACCCTCTAGGATTCTCTCCTCAAGACACCGAATCTGAAGCGCGTGCTGCGTTTCTAGGTTCTGTATTTTACCTTCCAGCGCCCTAAATTTTTCTTCAGAGGTTGTGAAGAGATCCTTAAGTTCATTGCAGTATGCCACTGCCTCTCGGACCTCTCTTTTAAGGATGCAGTCCGTGCATATACTTCCCGGGTGGCATTTCTAAAAACATCCTTCCGGGAAGTCCAGGCACCACTTACCCTTCTGGCATATCGCACATGTATATTTGAGTACAGCTGGACCTTTTTCTTCTGTCAATTTGAACCCTTTCTCTCTCTCAAAAGTTTGCGACTAATCAATAGGAAAAAAGGAGGGTGGTGAAATCTTCCCGCATGAGTCGCTCCCGCCTATCCATTGGAGAGCTTTCGGATTTTTCAGAAGGCAAGTTCCATGTGCTGCTGTTCGTCCGACCGAGTCATCAAACTTTGGCGTGCCGTGGCTCCCAACCAAGCAGCACTGACGGTCCCCGAAAAGGCCATCGATTTTTCACCAGGTGAACAACGGAGCACGGCCTGTACTAAACTCCTACTAGTTCCCTTCACGACGGTCAAGATCTCGGAGCAGCGTTCAATGGATATCCCGCCACACCAAGAGACTTGACCCAAGGGTTTTTATTGGTCTGGAAACCAACATGGGAACAAATAGCCGTCACCTCAGACCGATGCTACCAGAGGCACTCATCAACGCTCACTGGGAATGGTCAATAATTACGCGCCAGGAAAGGGGTTAACGGGGCACGACCCTCATCCCATTCATCTTGCCCCAACGCCTAGGAAACCTCTAGTCCTAGTTTCTCGCAACCAGTGAGCGTTGATTGGCGTTGCTTATAGAGGTTCCAAAGCCTCTCTTCTGACGCGTTAGGTAGCTGCCAGGGTCTTATATTTAGAAAGATTGAAAAAAGGGTGAGAATGACTTGATAGTAGTGAGGTTTTGTTTTTTTTTAGTTTTTTTCTTTTTATATAATAAGTTGAAGAGATAGGATAACACTGAATAGAGAGAAAGATAGAGTATAAAAAATAATGTACTTAGACTGGAACCTCGTTTCCGACCAAATCGACAAGAAAAGCCCGACCAGGGGTACCCAAAAGAGAGGTCACCCCCCCTCCCCCGACATAGCTTAAAAAGTCAAAGGTACACACAAGTCATCTTCCCGCGACAAGGGGGCGTCACCTCTCCCTCTACTTTCTTGAGAGAGAAAGAGAGATATGGGTGAGAGGGGTAGAGAGAGAGGGGGTAGAGAGGGGGAGGTAAGGGAAAAATTATAAGTAAAATTCAATTAAATGCCCTTACTGTTTTAAAACTCCTGCAGAAAGAAAAAACCTAGTAACAACTAAGTCTAATAAAACTAACCAATATTCGCAAAGATTAAATGACCTCTTAAATGACAAATTTGCCTGTGAAATTTTAAATTCGAACCCTCTGAACAACAAAACTAAATCTTTTAATGAAGGCATCCGTAAAATCTTAGGTTCCAAATCTGAATTAACTAAGAAATTTAAAACAATTATACCTTTCCTTCTATATACAGTCAATAAGTTTTGCCATTCGGATATAAGGAAACGAGATATGAGGAAAAGTGTTTTATTATTTTTCAATATAACTACCCTCGACTTCAATGCACTTGCATGACTTTTCACTGCTGTTCAATCCACTCCTGGACGGCGAGCTGGACATCTTCATCATCCCCAAACCGGCGTCCACGCGTGCTATTCTGAGCTGGCGGAATAAAAAGTAGTCGCTAGGGGCCAGATCTGGACTGTAGGGGGTGTGGTTGAGCTCCTTAAATCGGCACTGGCGCAAGGCAGCTTGTGCAACTCTGGCCTTGTGGACTTTGATGACGTTGAAGTCGATCATGGGACGTGGGGTTTCTAGGAACCCAACGGGCAGGGCCAAATTGTCGTGGATGATGTTGATAACACTCCCATGTGATATTCCAAGTTCTCGCTCGAATTCTTTGACCTTCACCCGTCGATTTTGGAGGATGATCCTCTCCACACGGGCTACATTGTCCTCGTTGGTCACGTCTGACGTGCGTCCTGGACGAGGGTCATCTTCAAGGGGCTCACGACCATGGCGGAACTCTCTATTTCAGCGAACAATGGTTGCATAGGGATTGGCGTTGTTGGTGTACACTGCAACCATGCGTTCATGGATCTCTTTTGCATTCTTGCCTTCCTTGGTCAAAACTTCGATCACTGCGCGGTGCCCAACCTTCTCCATTGTTCAAAAATTTGTGACTCACGATCTGCGATCAGAAACTGCTTCTCAAATAGAGGAGGCAGGAGCGTGCGGCTGCAGGTCCTAACTTGTTATAACTTGTCCTAACACCTCTATAAACAGCCATCCCCCTTCCTCTGTTTTGCCCTACCAATTCGCAAAACTTATTGATCTCCCTTCGTATGTACGGGCTACCGAAGACCCACAAAGAAGGAATTCCATTATGCCCAATTATCTCTTCTATAGGTTCTCATAGTTATTAACTATCAAAATAGCTTGCTGTGATTTTATCAAATGCTGTGGGTATAATCTTTCTTTCACATATAATCTACTTTTCTGAATTTATTTCGAAAATTATAAAAACTTGACCTGAGTGAGAAAACCTGTTAAGCTTTGACGTAAATAGTTTGTTCACCAAAGCCCGGGTTGATTAAGAGCTTCATGTTTTATTAAGATTTCTTCCTAATCAAGATATTAACCTCCCCTCACCCCTACCTAAAATTATTAAATCAGTACGCTTATGTGCAACTGATAAGGGGTTTTCCGCTGAAGATAGGTTTTTTCTGCCAAAAATATGGCCTAAGCATGAACTATCCTATTCTCCTATTCTATTCAATCTTTTTATGGAAAACTGTGAAACGTCCCTCCTTCTCAGAAATAATTCCCATCCTCTTATCTGGTTCTGATATGTAGACGATATCCTATCGTCATGGCTCTTAGATAACAACAATTTCGACGAATTTTTCTACAACCAGAAATTCATTAAACCCATCGATTAAATTCAAAGTAGAACAGAACAATTCTTTACATTTTCTGCGTGTAAAAATCTACCGTTTAAATAATAGAATACAATGCTCAGTCTATCGAAAACCTTTTAATTCAAATGCTTACATATATATATTCTCATTAAATAACAAATCTGAGAGCTCTTGCCAGCCGATGGATACGTTGTTGGTCTCCCAATGTCGCGATACCGGGTTCGATCCCGGATCCCGGCATGAGCGGACACAAACGTCAACGCACGGAGAGATCTGGCTATCGATTGGTGGACGCGCTGTACTAGGGTGTGTAGATCTTACACTTGTCATCACACACATAGTCAATCACAACTCTGCATGCCTATCATGCCTTCACAGCACAAAACAACACACACACACACACACACTGTATCAAGGAATCCTGCCGATGGGTATCTATATCCACGCACCTCCACTACACAAAAAAAGACAATCGGTCTTTAAGCACAGACTTTCATTATTCTCATTATCCCCACAGTAGATCAAATTACTTCATCTTAACATTTACTCCCTCTACCGGAAAAGAGAACTAAGCTCACCAACTGCAGCCATTTATCTTATTAAAACTTCAAGTTAAAAAAGAAAATATTTTATCAACTTTTTTGTGAATTCAAATACGAACGTATTTGGTGAACACCCTCAAACGACGTCAAATACCGACCTTGGAATCATATGGCAAAGAAGAAATATTTGTTCCACTTTGGAACTGGTGACCCCTGCCACAATAAAACATTAATCAAACCCTTCTCTCTCTCTCGATATATATATATATATATATATATATATATATATATATATATATATGAATATGAGAAACTCACAAAGTAGCGCGTGATTAGAGCAATAAATGCAAAATATCTCACAATACCAATACTCTAAACAAGTTCGAAAGTACTTGGAATCTCCCTTTCATTTTCTTGTGGGATTTTTTCATATATATATATATATATATATACAAAGAAAGAGCAACTACAGATTCTGCGGGTGATAATACAACCACCACAGGGCTACACCATTTTTATTTTCTGCTTGGACGCGAATGAGACAAAAACCAGAGTTTATTTTTTAAAGGCAAGAGAAAGGGTCATTAGAAGAACCCAGAATCAAACAGAGCAGAGGGCGGCACAGTAAAGGCTATCCTTTACCGAGAAGACAGAAATAACGCCTGGGCAAAATAGGATCGCCTTCGCTATGCTGCCCTCTGCTCTCTTTGATGCTGGGTTCTTCTAATGTCCCTTTCTCTTGCCTTTAAAAAATAAACTCTGGTTTTTTGTCTCATTTGCTCATTCGCATCCAATTCTTCTTTCTCCTGTACTATAAATATATATATATATATATATATATATATGAGAAAATAATGGTAAACCACAATATTTGAATCAAATTTTTTATAACACTCGAACTAGATTCGGTAAAATTAAATTGATGCCATTTTCAACTGAGTAATTAGAAGTTTTTTTTTCGTTGTTATGGATCTATGGATCAATCACTTCAGATCAACGTTTTATTAAACTAGCATGGAAAATATCTATTTTTCACTTGAGAAGGGTAGATGTAACTTTACCGATATATTTATCCCTAAGATATATATATATTTATATATATATATATATAAAGTATGTTCTATTAAGACGGATCGAAGTTAGCATGAAATAAAACAGTGTTATTGGTAAAAATTTATTGATTTCACTATTGGATCATGTAATTTGTGTCAAGGCTATTATGTGTAAAAAATAATATTGTCAAATGTCCGCCAAGGCTTCGGCGGCACACCTTCACCCGATGGTCAAAATTTTGGCTGACGTCTCTACATAGTTACTATTGATCTCATCAATATGCCTTATTATCTCATCCTTCAGCTGCTGAATTGTTGTTGGCTTGTTGGTATAGACCTTACTTTTGAGATGATCCCAAAGGAAGAAACCTAAAGGCGTCAAATCACACGACTGTGGTGGCCAATTGACTTCGCTGTTTCGAGAGATGATGTGACCTGAGAACTTCTCCTTCAATAAAGCCATTGTTGCATTGGCTGTGTGGCATGTGGCGCCGTCCTGTTGAAACTACAAATCTTCGACATCCTTAGAATTTAATTCAGGCCATCAAAAGTTGGTTATTATGGCACGGTATAGCTCGCCTGTCACTGTAACAGAATTCCCGGCATCATTTTCGAAGAAATACGGCACAATGATCCTGCTTGCAAAAATTGCGCACCAAACAATGACCTTTTATGGATACAGTGGCTTTTCAACAATCTTTCTGGGATTTTCATCAGCCCAAATGCGACAATTTTGCTTATTAACGAATCCACTAAGATAAAAATGGGCTTAATCATTAAAGATGATTTTTTGCGAAAAATTTTCAGCTGTTTGTCTTTGCTCCTGCACCCAATTGAGGAATGTACAGCACTTCAAATGGTCAGCAGTCTTCAGTTCTTGTGTCAATTGAATTTTTTTAAGCGTGTAGAGACAAATCTTTTGTCAAAATTCGATGTAATTTTGTTGTGGAGAGGTTCAATTCCTGCGCGCGATGACGAATAGAGGTGTCTGGATCATCGGCCACATTCTCGCGCACTGCAGCAATGTTTTCAGCTGAACAACGTAAACGAGCACACAATGGCGTTTTCATATCTGCCACCGACCACATTTGTTTGAATTTACGAACAATTTTCTAAATTTCACCTTTGGTTGCTTGATTATGTTGACCCCAAAAATCGGAAAGTGCCCGAAATGCGTTTCTGTTTGAACGTCCATGTTCGTAATAGGCTTCGATAACTTTAACACCTTGTTCGAAAAGGTAATCTTTCCAGGGTTGAAATTGCCAAGGACTGAAGTTGTTAAATCTGCAACAAAAAGAAAAATATTATTAGATGCTTAAATTTAACTCACATTTAAAATCGGTCTAAGTTATTGGAACACCTTATATATATATATATATATATATATATATATATATATATATATATATATATATATATATATATATATATATATATATATATATATATATATATATATATATATATATATATATCAGTGCTGGGAAATCGAATCAAATTCGAATCGATAAACCTTTAAAATCTATATATTTCCAACTGGAATCGAAAAAAATTTGAACTGAAATATTTTGGAAAACTCGAATTGAAATTTAAACTCGAACCGAAAAGAATTAAAAAACTCGAATTCGAACTTAAATGGATTATAAATATACGTTTGAAGCGAAAACGTCCAGTATCATAATATAATAATTTAGAAATTCCAAGAAATAACAGTGGTTTAACTTGTGAATATTAGGTAAATGTATATTTTAATCTCTCGTCCTAATCTTGTTTTGCTAATCACAGAATGACCCAAAGCTAAAGCGTTCTTCTGTTCCGATCTTTTAAATCCTTAAGGGATTTCTTAGTGGTGGTACCCTGACCTTACCCTCGTATTTAAATGATAGACTCGAGCTCTTGTTTCGCTATTCACAGAATGACAAAAAGCTAAATCTATCTTCTCACCTACCATAGATAAGAGCGCCCCTTTTTTCGCCAATGCTTGGTATAATTTTCCATTCTTTTAGAATTTATTAGAATAATAATGTGCATATATTGTTAAAATAATTTAGAGAAAATCAGTTTCAAAGTAGACATCATCCGGTAAACGTCACATTTTTATAAACGCTTCTCTCCCATTACATTGTTTCTGACACAATTTTTCATCTCATTTTAAACCCCTTAAAAATGGTACTTCAAAAAACGAATAAGTGAAACTCGTATTTCCATCTTAGTGGATGCGGAAAAGAAGTAAAAGCCACTTGCAAATTTAACAATGGCATAATGTATTTAAAGTGTCCCTCTGCTACAAATTTACAGAAAAATTTAGAAAGGTATCACCAGAATGAGTTTAATTTATTGAATAAGGGTGCTACTCAAATTGCTAGGCGATCTCTCGCACAAGATAAAGCACAAAGATCTGAACATTCCAAGCGAAGCAAGACTAGTAACCAAATATTTGGCCCAACAGTAAGTTTAAAGTTGGACGCTTACATATTTAATAGTTGGTCACTCTCAATGAAAGACCATTTTCTACTGTTGAAGATCGTGGACTATGTAAAATAATAGACCCTATTAAAAAGGCACTCAATGTTACAATGGACAGGAAGAAAATTAAAAATTTAGTAAATTAAAAAGCAGCCGATATTGTTAAAATAATTAGAAAGGATCTCTAAGGAAGGCTATTGTCATTTAAGATTGATATTGCATCCCGCTTCGACAGATATGTGCTTGGTATTAATGCTCAATTTATTATTGGTGATTATGTTCAAATAAGAACTTTAGCAGTGGCAGAACTTTCCTGCTCTCATACTGGATAACAAATTAGAGAAACGGTAAGAAAAGTATATACTGTTACAACTGACAATGCAGGAAATATGGTAAAAGCTATACAAGATATGTCATATGAAGACAGTGAAAATAGTGCCAGTGATCATAGTGCCTATGAAGATAGTTTTAACGAATTAAATATAGATAGTGAACTAAATAATTAAATTGTTTTTCACAATGTTTTTTTTCGATTTGATGTGCTACCCACACTTTTCAGTTTGCTAAAAAAGACACTTCAAATAGTGGTTCTAGTTTAAATCCCATATCCTATGCACGAAAATTAGCCAAGAAACTGCGAGTGCCTGCTATACATACTGTTTTAAAATAAAATCAATATCGTATGCGTATTATTAATTTGGTCACCCACTGGTGCTCCACTTTTGATGTGATTGCACGCTTACTGACATTGAAACCATTCATTGACAAATTTATTGAAATTATAGGAAGTAATATGTAACTCTCTCATAAATCTTGCTCAAAACTAGCTTTGGAGCCAGAAAATGTCGAATAGACGAAAGTACTAACTCCATCCGCCTTTTATTCAGTTTCCTTCCGTGGTACATATTCATATTTATAGTTATCACGCGCTAACTTTCGTGATATTTTCCATATATATATATATATATATATATATATATATATATATATATATATATATATATATATATATATATATATATATATATTTATATATATATATATATATATGTATGTGGGTAGTATATATTTTTAATTCACTTTTTATATGTCTTACTTTACTTGTACACGTATCAATATATATAATTTAATTCATACTTATATCGTATATAATATTCAATATTTGTCTTAAATACATAGCTATAATAACATAAACTAATGAGATATGTACTAGGATATAATTTCAACCTTTTCTATGATTTTCCTTGAAATTATGTATGCTATTATGAAATTAAATTTATGTTAAATATATTCACTATATAGCTGTCGACTTTGTTTTTAAAAGATCTTAACTTGTTCTCATAAGATATTATTTGTATTCTGTATGTTTATTGCATGATATTTCAATATATTAATGAAAGTTGTAATATATGTTTTACCAATTTTTCGCACAATGTTTTAATGTACAATGTTGCAAAATGCTTTGTGGGTTGTTTATTTTTATTGCATAATATTTCAATAGAGAAAAAAATGTAGTATGTATTATCCCATTAAAAACTTTCATTTGACTGAGGTTCTTTCATCCTTACATGCGGGTCCCGTGTATTGGGACTTTGCGAATATTTTATCCATTAATTTCAATAGAAAAGTACACGCTGAATTTGGGCATCTGGTAAATATGGATAGCTATAGTAAATCAGAAATGAAACAGTAAATAACGAATTTACCTCAACTCAAGGAAACTGTGTAATCAAAGGGGGAATAAGCCTTATAAGTTACTTTGTTATTTATTATATTTTAGGAAAAAAAAAGCAGATAGAACTCTGAAACAATAGATTTAAGCATTTGAAATGCAGGCTTAACTCCGACTTAATTCGATTTCGAATCCAAATCCATATTAAAAAATCGAAAAACCAAAAAATTTTAATCGAAAAAAATATAAAGAACTTGAATCGAAATCCGAATTGATATTTGTAAAAATGCCAAACCCAAATGGAAATTCGAATCGATATTTATTTCAGTTCTCAGTCCTGATATATATATATATATATATATATATATATATATGTATATATATATATATATATATATATATATATATATATATATATATATATAATATATATATATATATATATATATATATATATATATATATATATATATATATATATATATATATATATATATATATATATATATACATATATATATATTTCTAAGAAATGTGATATGATTTTTCCATTAATGTGGTGCTGTTTTCATTTGGTCTGTAGGCTATTTGTGGTAAAAACAATGTAAGATGTTTCAATGGGCCTACATTCATTGTTCGGGTAGATGAATAAGTATAACAAATGGTGGATTTCAGATATAGCAGTGTACTATAATTTTAATATTGGAACTTAATACTTTATTTTTATATTTTTGTAGTAGATATTATGATTTTTTTTCCTTTAGCATTTTTAATTTTACTGTTTTTAGTAATATATTGTGAATATATCTATGTTTTTATAGTAGTATATTGTTAGTATATCTTTTTCCGTGTGATTTATTTTGTTGTGTGTATTATTTTTAAATTTATTAATAGTATGGTGTATTATATAAAGGGTAAAAACTTTTTTCAGCAAAATTTGTTTGATCCTTTTAATTTCTTTATCAAACTTTTGCCAGTCTGAAGAAATTAACAATATTATATGAAGAAGTATTTTGATAACGCCAAAATTATTGCGACGAGGGCATATACTATTATAATTTAAATAGTCGATGTCATTTGTTTGATTTTTATTTAAACTAAAGTGTTAAATGTATGTTTTCGAATTTATATTTACATGGCAAGCGCGTCTAAAAATTTAAGTTTCCATTTGGGCTATTTTCACACGTGAATTCCAAGACTGATGCCTCTTCAAATTATTTATTGTTCTTCTATAATTTTTATTATTTGGTGAAATGAATATATATATATATATATATATATATATATATATATATATATATATATATATAGAAATAGAGAGAGAGAATAAGTGGAAATCACATGACGCGTAATATAAAATGGATGTAGTTAACAGCCCAAAGAAAGGAAAAACGTTATCATAACCCGGAGAAATGCTGAGAAATATATATTTTATATCACCTGTTATGTGATTTTCACTTATTAGATAAACAAAAAGCCTGTGTCCCTTGCAATAGAAAAACACTTGTCTTGATTCTTACTGGATAGAAACCTACATTTCTTTATTCGAAAGGCTTCCTGAATCACCCTTTTTGGGGGTTGAGGATGGTAAGCTCATTCAATGAGCGTCGTGGTTCTGATAGCGATGAGCGCTTTACGAAACAAGTTCTAATCCATCTCATTTATTCACTTGCATATAGCGGTTAAAATAGTTTTCCCCAATTTCTCCGTTTCTAAATCTCCCGTTTATTTTATTGATCTGTTAATGGTTCGAGTGATATATATTCCTCAACGTTTTACCAGGTTGCGATACCACTTTTACTATCTTTGGCCTGTTAACTACATATGCATATGCCTGGTTCGAATCGCTTCCCTGCACGGATTTTTCGAAAAAAGGTAATGAAAATATTACTGCAAGGAAAAATTATTCCTTTTTCTCTTTCAATGTGGTTTAATGGATTCATTTTCATCATTCTCTCGTGCTACTTTGAGAGAATTTGCATATATATATATATTTATGATAAATAAGCAGGTTGAATTTAGGAAGTTCATTACTATATTATAACTTCTTGGTACCGACGTTTCGGGTAGGAACCCATTCTCAAGGATATGAGATTATAAATAATCATCCAAAAATTACACGCGCCAAATCCACTCCCCAAAACAACTCCTATCTTTCAAATATTTATATTATCTCCCCCTTTTTACAATGAAGACACCCAAAACTGATTAATGTCAGTTTTATTTAAAAACAAAAACATATTTCCTATTCTCTAATAGTTAAAACCACTGCATTTTTATAATTTAAATATTACCACCTCTGCTGCTTCCCATTTCCCATATAGTTAATTTATAAATATCTCATAACTTATCTAAAAAAAAATTCTTATATTTGTTTTTATTTATAATCTTACATCCTTGAGAATGGGTTCCTACCCGAAACGTCGGTACCAAGTAGTTATAATATAGTAATGAACTTCCTAAATTTAACCTGCTTGTTTATCCTAAAAATGCGAAAACGCCTGGCAACGCGCAACCCCTCTGCTCTCTTAAGATATATATATATATATATATATATATATATATATATATATATATATATATAGAAATATAGCTGGATAGCGCTCTTTCTTGAATGCAAGTTTTGTTGAAGACCATTGTTTATTTTGCCTTAATTAATTTCATTTGGTAACTTCTCTTCTTCTAACTATCTTTTTTTATTCCAACTTGTAGATGGTGGATCACTTGTCCTGTATTCGTCTCTTTTAAATGAATGTGTTTGGTTCTTGCCAGTTTTAATTATGTATTGACTGGAGTGAAGATCTGACAGGATAAAAGAAAACGATTTTTAAGGGGTATTTATTCTGCCTAGGTTGACTATAACGTTAGAGGAAATGGGCCAGCCGGTGAGTGGAATTTTAAAATAATTTTAAAGTGCGATTCCAGCATGTGGCTTGACTTTAAAGGGCCAGATTATCTTTGTGAAATTGATATGGCTTCTAAGATGTTCAGCCTAGCTTTATTAACCTCTTTTCTATTAATAACGGTGTTATCAACAAGTATATCTCTCGTTAGGTTAATATTATGAGCCTCTCCATATGTTTTTAGGCCTCCGCTTTATAGATGCATAGTTAACGTCTCGAAAGTGTAGTGGTTGTCATGCCAATATATTTTGAGTTGTTATAAAGCTTACAGTCTTTATCAGATCAAAGAAACTCGTAAACTATGTTGGTTGACCTGAGATTCGAGGAGTTTAAGCAGGTGTTGTTTTTAATCAAGAGGTTGCTGGCTTTTGTTGTTTTATAATAAATGATGAGTTGAAGTTTAACCGTTTGATTATTAACCTTGATGTTACGGTTGATAATCTCCTTGATGTTTAGCTCATCTATTTTATAGGCTGTGGACATCTGATTTCTGTATTACCCCTCTTATGTTATTGACTTCTCCCTGATTATTTTCAGTTTTATCCATTTCTTTGCAATGATTATTTAAAAATGATTCAAGTTGTTTGCCAATCATGTTGTTTGAGAAACCGTTATTCACGAGTGTTTTTTTACTCGTGCTATCTCTTGGTGGAAAAGTTCCCACGTAGAGCAGCATTTATATGCTCGGTAGGTGTATGAGCCGATTACGCTTATTTTATAACTTTCAGGGCATTCACTCTCCGCATTGAGGCATCTTCCCATCTCCGTAATTTTCTATGTACTATAGTAATGTAGCTGCCATTGATGTCTTGAACTTCAACGTCCAAGAAAAGGAGTTTATTACCCGTGCTCAATTCATAAGTGAATTTTAACACGGAGTTCTCATCAAGTTTTGAGGAGAACTCCGACAAAACGCTCCGAAGATGATCGAATAAGATCGAAATCTCAGCAATTCAGTTTGGTTTTACCAAACACATTCAATTAAAAGAGATGAAATGAAGACAAGTGATCCACCATCTACAAAATGGAATAAAAAAGATAGTTAGAAGAAGAGAAAGTTGCCAAAGGAAATAAATTAAGGCAAAATACACAATGGTCTTCAACAATATATATATATATATATATATATATATATATATATATATATATATATATATATATATATATATATATATATATTCATTATAATTCTGGCTTTATATTTTATTTTTCAGAACAATGTTTTTTTAATAACCCATATATACAAATTCACAAATTTTGAGCCTAAAACACCACATTGAAACTCCATCGACTTGAGTTAATATTGTCCCATATTATGCTATGAAGTGAAGCATTGTAGTGCATATTTCCAAAGCTACTCTAAGTATTTTTTACTTTTATTTTAAGAGCTGGTAGGATCGTATGCTTGTATATGTAAGTAAGGATCATTTATATTTTCTAGATACCTTACGGAAAAAGTTTCCTAACTTAGAGATCCCTCGACCTTATTTGCTGTTTTTTTGTTTTGTTAGAATGAAATAAATATTTTGGCGATGAAATGATAAATTCCTTTGGCATATATGGCTCAATGAGGTCGTTAAGTTGGTGGATAATTTATAGGTTAGTGTTGGTATTGATTATATAATTGGTCGTAATTTTATTTTATATCTATTTTTATGTGTTTTAGGAATGCCGTAAATTTATTCGGGTTTGTAGGTTCCAGTTAGTGTATCAAAAACTTTAGTGCCATTTTGTCGATTGATTTTGATTACAATTTCATTAAGTTAATTTCTTATTTTTGAGACCTGTGTCATTCGTTAATTTTTTAAATTTGTTTTCATCTTCTGAAATTTGTTCCATTTCATTATTATGATAATATTTGATGTGTCCAATCGTCTCTCGTAATAACGACTTCAGATTCTTTCAATATTTAGAGGGCAATCAATTGTTCTTGTGTTAATAAATTTAGTTTCTTCAGGCTGATATTATGAAAACAAAATTTCCTTACTATCAAGCACCTCTTTTGGGAGTGAGAACATATTCTTTTAGAAGGATATAAATGAAGGAAGATTCAATATTGTTGAGGTTAGCCCAAGAGAGGTCAAAGGTGTAAGCATTCCCAGACATAGTCTGGCCATATCGCCTTAGTTTATGGCCCCCAGAACGTTTAATGAGTTCAAAACACTGTCGGACGAGCCCCCCTCCCCTTCAGTGTGCTCAGTTATCATCTCCCAGTGGAAAATCGAAAACAAGAACTAACTCCCACCCCCCCAGCCGCTGTGAGAGGCCCATGACTTGGACCTACTTACACGGCTACATTACAAGTCTCCTATGGGACGCCAGGTTTCCTACGCCTCTCCCCCTAACCACGTCTCCCGCATAAACTCGTCGTATTTATGCGAGCGACTCCATTCATCGGGAGCGAAAGTTTCTTCAATGTCCATCTTTCAGATCGTTCCCCGTTGGGTCGCCGTGTTGACGCCTGTGATCCCTTGAGCAGATCCTACCTTCGTAATCTCTCTGGTCAGAGACGGATTACACTCCTTCGTTATTCCCAATTAGTATTATCTCAATCCTCGTTTAAAAACGGTCCTTCAAGTGATTATTACAATTCCCGGGTTAATCCCCTTTATTCCTTGCTGCCTGTATTAACCGATAATAATTCTATTATTTACTTGTATATTAAAGATTTTTTTGTAAGAGGTTTTTCTTTCAAGAACTCCTGAGCTGAAACGGTAATCTCGATTACACCCACTTATTGTCCAGCCTTGGGTTAACGCACTCGAATATACATTGAGCACAAGGCCTTAGCCGGGACTTACCGGCCTTGTTGAATACCCGTGGGTTTAACTCTGTATAGAACAGCGTGACACCACCGTGTCGTTCTTCGCCTTTTATCGAACTTAAAGCCGGATGGACAGGACAAATGAACATTAAATAAAAAAAATTTCTAGTTTGATTATATATAAGTGATTAATTCTAAAGGGAAGAAACTGGAGTTTATATTAAATTAACCAAGGAAGTTTATACAAACTCCTTCTAAAATATTGCGTGAAACTGTATAACTACAGTTCGAATTGAAAAGCACCCTGTCCCAAATTATTATATGATCAAATGTGGACGTGCATACATTAGTTATATTTTGTTCAACGCGTACTTGTAGATCTTTTTTTGACTGTCATATGTATATTTTTGGTCAACTCTTCAGGCAAATATGCATTGTGTATGCTAAGAAATGTAGGGGTTGCCAAAAGTGTAGATAGGAAGGTCAGGAGGAACTATTTACATGTACACTTTATACAATACAGGGTATGACAAATCTCCTCTCACACTCATTACGACGCTTTTAACCTAGGACACAATGATAACTTTGATGCAGTTAGACACGTTTCTATTGTTTTAACCTATGAAGATATGTTTAAATTATAATATTAATCAATATGATCGCCTTCGAGTGCGAACACGCCCCCCCCCCAGACAAGAGTTGATGGCTGGATGTGCTCACATTGCGGACGAAGTCTTTCCTCACGCTAGCTTACACAAGGTTTATGGAGGACTTCATTTGGTGGAATTTGCTGTGTTAGAGCTTGAGACTTTTTCTTCGACATGAGCTAACACCGTATAATAAAGGGGGATTGATGTCGGGCTAATACGGTGGCCAAAGGTTATTCGAGCAGAAGTTGCTGTTCAAATCTTCTACCACAACCATCATTGCGCGATCTTAGCCGTCTAGAAAGCTAAGATGGCTATGACCTAGTCCTCTTTTACGTAATCTTTCTCACCTAGAGCAACAATTTTGTGGTCAATATGCCCCTGTACTCGGCCATGGTGAGCCTGTAACCGACCGTGAACCACACGGCGTAATTTTCTCGCCATTCTAAGACACAACACCAATCCAATTATCATCACGAAGGTCAAGGACTTGACTCTGGACTGGTAACATACCTTTGAGACCTCCTGCTTAATGTTTACCACGCGGTTCTTCTTATTCTTGATAATTGGATTGACCAGGAAGGATTTTCCTCAAAATAAAAAATGAGAGTTTGAGTGCCATGACTCTTCAAGTCGTTGGAAAGGTGATGGAGGTGCTCTTGATGTTGTTCACGTTTAAGGCCCGTTAGCAGATGCCTTTCCGCGCACCTTTGGCTCTTACCATCATCTTCACGGCCCTGCACACCGTGGCCACCGAAATATTCTTCTCCTTAGAAAGCACTGTAAATTTGAGTTTCAGAACACGTTTAAGGGCCTTTCTCACAACCACACGGTTGATAAATCAAGATCTTCCTGAACAAGGCTGGTTTTGAGGATGTTTCTCGTTAAGTCTCTCAGCTACACTGTGGACGGTCATTCGGCTAACGTTCAGCAGCTTAGCCGTGTCGGACTTGTTGTGACCCGTGAGCAGGAGAGCAGATTTCTTGATTCTTTTTACTACAATCTCGACCCACCTATACAGAATGGAAAAGACATTTCAATGAAATATGCTTGAAAAGTAGAACTTTAAGTTTTTTGAGGGAACTTTATCTCTCACAGATGTAAGCCTCTCTAAAAATAAAAAACTGGTTACCAGAATTCCTAACCCAAACGTATGCAACGATATCATTTTCCGATCAATATGTTTAATTTATATAGTTAAAATTATCATATAGTTTCAAAGTCACACTAAAATTTGCGGCGTGCATTTTTCTCTATATTGGAATTATCTTGAATAGACTTAAACGTTTTTCAACACATTTTTCAGCAACGCACCCTCGAATGCTTTTCTACAAGCAATGGACATGGCTAAAGGTAGTGGCCTGTATTTTGACTTGAAATAGAAAATATTACGTAATTAAAATCTAAGATAAATTACAGGAAGATTTCTAAAGAACTAAATGTCCTTAAGTATATAGTGAATTCAGTAATAAGAACGTTTAAAGAAATAGGGATAAGTTGAAATCTTCCTCAGTTGTCCTCAGTAAATTTCAATAGGCAGGGTTCAGAGGATACTAAATCTGTTCATGAATCACCAATAGATAATAGAGAGGAAGCCTAGCCATTAATTAGGATAGGAAAGCATGATTTTTGTTTGGACATGGCAACCACAATTGTGCATAGGGCTGAAAGGCATCGAAGTCATCCAGGGAAGACACCAGAATAGAAACTATTTATTTTAAAGCCCGTCTGATGTACGCAAACGATCATTTGGAAAAAGCCTACAATATACTTTGCAGTCATCTTCAATGATAAAATTAAATAAAGTTCCAATTGTTGGGCATTGAAAATGCCGGGTATGTTTGCTGTAAAACGTAAAAATGTTGGGGCAGCTCTTCTTAAAAACGCTCTTTCCAAAATAAAACATGGATCTATTAAGTTATAGGACATTTTATGTGCCACAAGCGTAGAAAACCATTGAAGTTATGGAAGGATAAATAAAAATAATATAGAAAAATATACAAATGTTACCCGGAGCAAGAAGTGTGCTTAAATAATAGAATGACGTCAAACCACATTAAATTCGGTTTGTTCACGCCCTAAAGACACCGATGAATTGGATATTTATCTACATCCAACTTTTTTAAATTTTATGGAAATAAATGATTCAATCCTCTCAATCTGCCCGCATATCATTTTTCGACAATATATGTTTAATAAACTATGCACAAAATTGTGGTATTAGGAAGGGTAGGAGACTTAACCTAAATGATTTCAAGGGACCGTAGATAACATTAGGGAAATTCTTTCCGTTGCATTTACAGTTGCCCTTGTTCTTACTTAATCTAGCTGTGCTGAGGTCAACTCTGAAGTCAGATTTTCTTTATAAGCTACAAACGTTTTGCAATTGCATTTTTTTTCCTTTTTGGCAACACTTTGACACGTTCGCTTAATGCCCTCCTCTATTTACATAATTTATCGTCACACTATTTTAAAGTTACGCTTGACACTATCGTTTAGGCAATTAATCTGTATGTTTTATCAACATAGTGTACTATTCATAACATTGTATACCAGAATCTTAACTAAAATCAAAATAAATCAAATATGCTATAAACATGTATTACTACTATTCAAATCTGAAGCCAGTATCCATTATATTCATATAACATTGTGAACCGATACGATTCACGAAGAAATATGTGAAATAAAACGCGTAAAGTGTTCCTTATATGACAAATTTGCACTTGAATCTCTTCCTTTTGAATACATTGTCGGGCTCATCCGTTTTGATGTTCCATTAGTAGTTTACCATCGCTCTTGACAGCGCCCTTTTCTCTCCTCTCTTGGTGGAAGCGGTCTCCCATTTCCTAACTTATAGCTCCAGGTATCTCGTGGAAATGCTGCCAAAATTCTACCAACCCAAATCTCATAGTTATAGACCTTTTGGTTGCCAATAAAGTTTCGTATAACCAACACAAATGAGAGCGATTCTACTATTCATATTTGAAGCTAGAATCCATGACATCCAAATAACAGTGTGTACCGATGCGATTTAAAAAGATGTCAAATGAAAAGCTCAAATATTTTATAATATGACAAATTTGTGATTATTTCTCTTGAGTTTGAATATTTTTTTCGTGTCACCCTTTTGATACTCTAGCAGTATTTCGCCATCCTTTCTTTCCCATCTCTCTTGATAGCGCCCTTCTACAGTCATGTTTTGGTGTAAGCGTTCTCCCCTTTCATAACTTACAGCTCCAAAGATCTCGTGGAAATGCTGATGAGATTGTTTGTGTTTGGGATTAGGGTTAGAGTTGTGTTTCTCGCTTTCCTTAGGTTTAAGTGGATGTACTTCTTTTGTAGTGCTTATTGATGGCTATTCCCTTATTTCGGATGAAGGGCTAGCTTCCTTTTGAAATTAGGGTATTAGATTAGATTTGACGAGTTTTGGTTTGGTTGTTATATCATATCTTTCACGTTCTTTATCTTGCATTTTTTATATTGTTTTAGAACTTACTGGAAGTGTTATTAGTTATATGGGTTATTTACTTTTCGATAGGATGAGTGTTAGTAGAGCCTGTATCGTGCAGCTTGAGAACCATTTCTTCTGCATCCTTGTATTTTGTCGTTATATTGTTGATTTTTGTATCACTTTGAATTTCTGCTGCTTGTTGTATATCATCCTCATAAGCTATTTTATCTGAGCTAAAGTTTTTGTCGAATCTTGTAAGTATTTTTGGGGGCCTTAGGACTAAGGAATCTGAAGATTAAGACAATCATAGTCTTTTTTTCTTGCATTCTTTATTTTAAGTTGTTGATGTCGGGGTAGGTATTGCATATGTAAGGTTTGATAAAATTTAAAAACTAATGGGTAACCTTGCAGATGTATTTCGAACAAATAAAATAGGTTTTGCTATGCCTGGATTTCATTCTTTGAATCCAAGTGGAGTTTATTTTTTTGTTCAGTGAAACTTTTGTTTTTTTCGCTGGTCAAGTATGTTATGAGAGATTTAGTTGATGCTTTAGCATATATTTGTGTAACCCGTTGAACCCCTCATTTGCTTTATTCGGGTTCGCTTGAAGACTGCTTATGCCATATCGTAACATGTGATATCTTGCCTCCAGGGTGGGCAAGTTTTCGTGAAAGAGTGATTTATGCCTCACCCGTTTTTGCATGTATATTCTACTGAGGAACACTTGATCCAGCTATGTCTCTCAGATTTACAATATTTTATGAGATGTACAAATTTTAAGCATCTGCGATATTCCATCATAATTGACCGGTTATTTTTAACAGTTATTATGGTACAAGCAAAATGGCTTTTGTGGGTTAGCGTTTACTTTTTGAAGCAGGTTTTAACTGTTTTAAGGTATTTTGAACGTTAGGAACTTTTATTAAATATGATTTTGAAAACCACATTTTGTCTGTCTTGTTTCTTTTTTTTTTATTCCTTTGCATATTGTATAATATTTGCTCTTTTATGGCCAGGTATGGTATCTAAGAAGGTTTGTGCCGACGCTGATGTTCAAACCGTTCCTATCGGTTGTTTTTACTCGTATTATATACTCACCAAAGCCGGTGAGTGACAATAGTTTTTGTGAGATGCTTCGAGATGTAACATACACGATTGTTTCTTTACGGCTTGAGTTAATCGAGAATTCTGGTTAGGTTTCTCCACTAATATCTGAAGTTTATTTTTTAAGGTAATTGCGCAATATGGTTAATCTGCTGTGTTTCTAATCGGTACATATATGAGAAGGAATTCTTATCAAATTTAATGTTCTAGCGTAAACTTTGGTGGAAACATATCTATGCTGATATATTTGGTTTTATTTTTCATTAAATTTTATTTCTTTTATATGAGTTTGATTTAGCATTCTATTTTTAGTTTAGTTTTTGTCTGTAGGATTGCTAGCTAGAGTATGTGGGTCTTGAGTGATAAACACCATTGCCTAAAAAAAGATTCAGCACGCCTTCTGTTGAAGACCAACACTGACTCCAACAAGGGATCGCCACTACTGGAGACTCTTATTGTGCCCCGGCAGATATCACAAGAACGAGTGTTATACGCCTTGTCCGCTACCGCTTAAGGGAAATTCTACCAAATCCTATACGTAGCGTTGTAAGTTGGTTAGGGTGAGGGATCCACTTTAGTGAATGCCTTAAGAGAGATTTAGACTCACTTTGCCTATCATCGTGTAGTAGGAGTGAATCGGGTGGAGATCCTTTCGTGTCTGGTTCGTGATCAAGGGGAAACTTGGGTAATTGAAAAAGACTCCATAAAAGGGTACTTAACTTGATAAAGAGTAAAAGGGGGTAGATGTGAGTCAAAGATTTCTTTAATGGTAAACTCATCACTAATTCCTGGAAACCTGGTGATGCAGGGTGGCAAATAGTGAAAAATTAGAAATGTTAAAGCTACTCTTGAGGAGAGCCATTACTCTGCATTGTTTAAGCTCATCCAAAAGTACTGCGGCATTTTTTACATGTTTATCCTTTCTATGGATAGAAATATTTCAAAAGCATCTTATCTTTTATACTAGCTTAATATATTGGGTTGAGGAATAAGTTTTTTCGGGTTTACCTCATTTATTCATTACCATTAACAATTTTTGAAAAACATCATTTTTAATCAATAACAATATGCAATTTAACCAATAATGTATTATTAGTTGTTATTTACGACTTCTTCCCAACGTTCAACTAGTTTTTCGATGCCTCTTCAAAAAAATCTCTGGATTTTGACTCGAAGAATTCGTCTAACCAGTTTCTTAATTCCACATCAGTATTGAACCGCCACTCAAATTGTTGGAGAGCGATCGGAATGGATGGAAATCCGATGGAGACAAGTCTGGCGAATATAGAGGATGCGGCAGGATTTCCCAATTAAGCGTTTCGATTGCGTCTTTTGTCATATTAGTAGTGTGAGGACGAGCATTGTCGTGTTGCAGAAAGACTCCATAACGTCGATGAGGTCGCTTTTCACCAATAGCTTCGGCGAGTCGATACATTTGTTGAACGTAGAGTTCTGTATTGACAATCTCATTGTCACAAGGACATCATAAAGAATGATGCCTTTACAATCCCACCAGACACAGCATCGTATTACGTGGATGAAGTCCTTGCTTTAATCGCGGAAGTGTTTTTTTTTATTGAGGCTAAGCCATTGTTTTCGATGGTTCATGTTGACATAAACACACCAATTTTCGTCGCCAGTGATGATGCGGTGAAAAAATATGTCCTTATAGCCACGAGTAGCCTTGTGACGAGCAAGCAAACCTGCGGCAATCGTGGAGCGTTGAAGTTTGTTGCTTTCGCTCAAAGCGTGCGGAACCATGCACCGAGTTTTTTAACTTTCCTCATCGATGAAGGTTATTCACTACAGTTTTCTGATCACACACCAATTGTATAGCCAATTGACGAGGATTTTCATGAAGCAGGTCTTTTAATAGATCTTCATCCAACTTAATGGGGCGACCATAACGTTCTTCGTCATTAAGATTGAAATGACCGTTTTGAAACGTGAAAACCACCATTGAGCTGTCCTTTCAGATAAAGCATTTTCTCCGTACACAACACAAATATCGCGACGAGCTTTGGCTGCGTTTGCATTGTTCCCGCCTCGATTGAAAATGAATAACAACAAGTGTCGAAAATGCGCCTTTCTTTCAACGTGACATTCCATTTTGATGGTTCAGAACAAAAATTAAATTAACACAACTTTTAAATAAACCGCAATGACTTATTACTCAACTTCAAGACGTAGCCTAAGCAAAAGTCTACGCTGTTAAGAGACGTAGCCTAACCTTTGCAAATTTTGCTCTCATTATTTATTATTGTTTCTTAATATGTGCACAAATCACGTCAACAAAATTAAAATCAACACAACATTAAAAAAACCCAAGAACTTACTTATTCCTCGACCTAATATTAAGCTAGAAGCCTATGCTCCTGTAAGTTTATATTAACCCAAGGCTTACATTTCTATATAACTTTGTCTTCATTTAGTGGGGTATTAAATTTATGTTATTATTGTTAATTTAATATAACTTATCGTTAATAAGCAAAATAAAAGAATTATTATATGTGAATTTAGAAAATGATAAAAGATTTCATGATTGGGCGACTTGATTCCTAGCCGCTTTGAAGTGGTACACATTCGACAAAGAAAAAACATTTGCTTATCACTCATTTATCGACTAAAAAGAGCATCATTTTAATAGGATTATTACAGGGGTTGAAAGGTTAGTTATATCCATTAATATTAAACATTAGACAATGTATTAGACATGAGTAAAATCTAATACCCATGCCAAAAAGGGATTTCATGAATGAAAAGATTCTCCTGAGTGTTTGAGGAAATATTTATTTGTAATCCATTTAGAACTTCTTAAACACAGTTATTAAACTCTCACTATAAGATTTACTATACTCACTTGGACCGTATCCATGCAGCACACAAACAAAAAAGATTGTGCAAATGGACCTGATGTTATGTGAGACGTAGCTGGAGTGCTTTCAAGGCTTTATCTATTAAGAAAATTTAGTCCAATCATTACACACACACCATAGAATAAACTATACCTGGGCCAGTGGGGGAGTTCTTTATATGGAAGCAATGTAGCGATAAATGATATTTAACAATTACAATTAGTTTAAGCAGTTGAAGAGGACGAAAAATTCTACTAAAAACTTTGTTATATGATAATGACAGCATAGTTTTGGCATCAAACATTCAAATTTTATCGTTACACGATAAAGGATCTTTTAGTGCCTTTTATTTGTTAAGTAAATATAAAGGATATCATAATATTGTGTCTATTTTAGAAATGTTATATAATATTATATCTATGTATACAGGGGACACAAATCTTAGGACATGTATAAACATGGAAGTAAAAACTAAGTTTTATACTATTGTAGTGGTTTGAATAAAAGTGTAGGTAGGAGATTGTAGAGGAGAGCTCAACAGTATACTTTGTATTTGAAGGCTAGTGGCGTTCTATGGATCAAGATTTTAAAATAGGGGGAGAGTGCAGACTTTTTCAAATTGGAGGGGAATTTGATAGTAGGTACGAAGTATTTTACTTTAGTTAAAAATAAATTAACTTTTAAATTATATGGCCCTAGACATACGAGTAATATGTCATCTCAGAACGTAGCCAGAACAGAGAGGAGGGGATGTTGTAATCTGTGGTAACAATTTAGTTTCAAAGACTTCCATATATAGATTGGTGATAACAGGTGACGAACAATTACCTATTGCGATTCAAAACTATTTAAAGTTCAAGTTTTTTTCAAACGTGAATTTAAAATTATTAATAAAATAGAGATTAATATAATAAAAATAGTATGGGAAATAAGGAGATAAAATGTAGCAAGAGGTTCTTCGAGAAGATTAGATCATTAAGCATAACTATATTGAACAGAAAACAGGGAGCAGACTTCAAAGCCGACCTTGAAAAGATCTTCGTAAATAGAGGTGGAAATACTCGGAATCTGCTTTCTTTTTTCTTATATATATACAGTGAAGCTACACAATTCTGTAAAAACGTAAATATTCATTTTTTTCTGGAATATTTCGTGCTCGTCTGATTATACAACTAACAGATCACTCACTAACCATACAATTAACAAAAGAAAAAGAAAAGAAAATTTCTTTTGTATATAATAATATCCTAAAAAAAGTTAGTAGGTGACAAAAGTATTAAGCCACTATAATATAATGCGAGAATTTTGTCATTAAACAAAATATATCTTAGAAACTCGATAAAAAGGGTAAGATTGAAAATTCGAGAAATTTCTAGGAATGAAACTGATATAAACAACCGAATATTTGCACTGTTATTTATTTATGTAAAAAATCCAGAGAAGAAAGTAGTTTGTTTTGAACAAGACAGAAGGTCAAAACGTTACTACATCTATTCGACAGCAAATTGTTAAACTTTATTCAGCTGCATTATGATATATAACTATTTTGAGACAGTTGAAATAACTTATGAAACTGTAGGTTCTATAACTTAAAAGCATAATGAGTATGGAATCACCTCCCCCATGCCAAAAGCAAGTGCCTCTCATACGATTAAAGATTGGCAGAGACGTTACATGCTTGGCAAGCTGAAGAATAATAAAAATAATAAAATAATTAGAATGAAAGTTTCCTAAAGCCATTTGGAATTGTCAAGGAATATAGTGCATATAAGAACTATAACGCTTTCATTATCCAAATATTTTTTATTCTAACGAATGATATAAAAGATTTGAAAATGTTATTTCGAGCACAAAGATTAAGAAATAACTGTTAGAAAATTTCTTAGCTTTATTTTTATAATTTTCTAGCAGATAATATTTTGTGCTATATTATCCCAATGGGCTTTTTCTGCGGGATTATTTGTCACAAAGGTATAGCAAAAGGCGTACGAGAAAAATTTTATTAAAAATTTAAATTAATTTCATTACAATAATAGTAAATTAAACATAAAAATATTTTAATTATGGAAAGATTTAAAGCATGCCATGGACAATGGAATCTCACACAAAGATCATACAAAATTTGTTCTTTTGTCAATCTTCTCTTCAGAACACTTAACACAACGCCTCCTTCCTTGGCGCGCTTCTCTGGGACGTGATCGTCAATGTTACACATGCGTTTTGCTCTCTTTGATCGTTTGACTGCGATCGATGGAGTTTTTTTTTAATTTGAGCTTTTTCACGCCTAAGTTGAACTATTTGTTCTGCAAGATTTCCAATAAACTGGAAAAATGTAATCTTGTTTTTGGAAATTTCTTTGTACATTACATATATGGGTATTGACAACACATAGCATCTGGGGTCGATAGAAAGATTTTTCCACCATTTTGTTCATTTACTACGATTCAAGTCGTAAGTTACTACCTTTTGGTTAAATAGGTCAACCCCACCCATAACCTGATTATAGAGAGCAAGTGCTGCTTGTAAGTTAACTGCAACTTTGCTGCTCTTTTTCTCTTTTCTATTCACAGTGGTAAGGATATTTTCACTGCAGTTGCTAAGTACCAAAACCTCTCTCCGATCCATCCATCGTAAAATAATAAGTCCACACTCACTAGCGTAGGACTTAGCATCACCTGCATACAAATTTCTTAAGATTTTGGAAGGTTCTTACCGATTTTTATGCATGGTCCGATAGCAGCAAACTGAAAAATTTTCATCAAGCTCACAGTTGTCAAAAATCTGTCAAATACTAATAGTACATCAAAAATGCAAATAATTTCACATAAGCTATTTATGGCCCTTCCACCTAGACTGTGGCCAACATTAAGCACAATGTCTTTACCTTTGTATCTATATATTATGATCATAACAATAACCTATTTTGACATCACATTTTTCCCAGGTTTTAATGCCACTGTCTATTGGCTTGCCTGATGCATATTGTTTTATGCTGCAACAGCTTTTGAATTTCAACATGGTCTCATCTATGCTCTGATATGAACTCTTCGACATAGCCTTTATAAATGTGTGCTTGAGAAAATTCACTAATTTATCTGTATAGTAAGTCTTAGATGCATCATAAGGTTTTACTAGATGTTTACAATACATGTTTGAGAGTAAATTTTAAGCTAGTTTCTGGAAAAAAAAATTTATAAATAAATTTCCAAGAGAGATATTAGTAGATTAATAGTCACTAATGTTTGAGACTTCATTGTAACAGATTACAAAAATAATTCCCCCAAAATCATCGCTTCTCTTTCATCAGGATGTCAATGGGAGCATTTTTTTAAGGAGTATGAATGCTAATTCTTTCAGAGGTACACTTCCACAACATTCTGATATGCTTTTCCTTTTACATAACTGGTGATTATACCAGGTCAAACTGCACGGAAAAATAGAAAATTCTAACAAAAGAAAAGCTAAAAAGAGGAAAAATTTAAGAGCAAAAACACACGCAGGCGTTGCTTAGCAACAGAGGCCAGCCACCTACATCCAAATCATCCAAATCTCCCATGACACTAACGTAGCCATAAAGACGTGCATAATTATACACTATCAATTCCAAAATATGGAAAACCAAGGCAGCTTCGAAAAATAATTATATATAATGAGGAAAGAAAACTTCCCACCGACATTTAATTTTCCCACAATCTAAAATAATCTGTGATTTTTTAAATTTCACTAGCCCAAGGAAAAAGACATCGAAGACAAAGAAAATCAGTACTTACCTTCCAACAGAGGAAGAAGATGACTCATTGATTACTAAGAATGACAATCAAATGGAAACTGAAGAGGAATTAATCTACAAGACCAAAAGGAATAATAACAAGAGAAAATCAGACGACCGGGTAGAATTGCCCCTTTCTTAAAGAAGGAAACATTTTTAATGGAGAAAACGGCAAAAATCGAAAAGGTGATTGGTGAGGCAAAACGAAAAACTAACAGTTAAATAGTCGCAGAGAAAAAGACAAAGATACCAAAGCCAAGAGTTTGCATGCACAAAACTAACATGAGACTCCTGCAAATAAAGACCAAAGAAAAGAGGACAAAAAAGGTAAAAATGGAAGTATAAAAATAGATGCGAAAATATTTGAGGTGTAAAGGAACTGCATTATAAAACCTCCCGGAGGGCCAAACGACCATATACATCAAAGTCTACACACCTTGTGGAGAATGCCGGAGAATCGAGCCACATGAGGAGAGTCGTGGCAACGGTAGCTGGCAAATAAAAGTCTAACTACCTACCCTGTTTGATCTCCCCGTCACATAGGTTGATGGAGCGACCATATGTGTTAAGGTAACCACCAAAAGCCCTTAAACGGCGGTCAAAAGATCTACTTACCTACGAGCTCCGTAGGCCTGTGGTTATATCACCAAAAAGCGGTGCCAGTCAAAAGGCACGCTAAGGATGGTGACGGTTTGTGGTTTCTCTAATTGACGAGCCGACTGGGGCACCTCGGTGCCAACCACCTCACCTGTCGCTCTCCCAGATGCGACCTCACCACTCGCTCTCCGATCTGCGGCCTCGCCCTTTCCCACTTAGATGAGCGGTCTTCCACCCATAAATAAGCCCCTGAAGGAAAGAGAAGTGATGATTATTCGGTGAGAACGATAGAGGATCAGTTCAAAAAGATCGATCCTTCAGCCAGTCAAGATTATTTGGTGAGAGATGATAGGGGATCAGTTTGATAAGATTGATCCTCCAGCCAGTCAAGATTATTCGAGGAGAGACGATAAACAATCAGTTTGAGAAGATCGACCCTCCTCCCCCGTGCCGAATTAACATAGAACGTTAGGTTTTGTATCGGTGTCATACCAAAGAATCCTTAATAGACTTAGAAGAAGTCTGACTGGAGAAAAGAAAACCCGCTCACACTCGAGTGACTCTCACAGCACAAGTTCCGTAGAGTGAGAGGAGAAGAACCAAGCCTCAACGAGGTTCCATTTGTTAAGTACGGCAGAAATCCCTTCGTATACTCAAAACTTAGTTAGGTACCCGGCGTTAAAGACTAGGATACAAATAAGATTCAAGAGTATCCAGAAAAAGACTCTTTGAAGTAGAGAGCACTACAACTCTCTCCGTTTTTTAAAAGTAACAGGAGGAAAATTTGCAATAAAATGTTGACATCGCCCCCTCCCCCCTTACCTCCATCTTATCTCGATGAAAATCTATCATCCGCCACTTCAACTTTCCGAAGCGCGAGAAAAACCCTCCAGTGACCTCCGGCAACCCCTGATCCCTTCTGTCATGTAAGTTAGAAAGAACATTCATATTCGTATTGCGTTTGTATGATTTTATTACGTTACACGATTTAACGGATGTAGAAACAATTGTGCGTGAACCCCGTCATATTTACTAGTAGAAGAGTGTTATTTAACTTGATGTATAACGCTAATCTAAAAGGGTCGCGATAAAATAACAAATCGGCAATTGTTTGTTTACTTGGAGCCTATTTGTTTATTTTTGTCATGAATAGATGTTGTGAGAGGCCCAGTTGCCAATATGTTTAGCCTCGGTTGACTTAGTAGGTGGATATTAATGTGTTTACTGGGTTTTTTTTGTAAGTGATTGTTAGATTTCAAAATATATGTTAATTTAGGGATAATTCCTGGGTGTTTCACTGAATCCGTGTTTGAGACGGCTCTTTCTTAATAATGGATTAAATGATGTGACACTTTCGCAGCAATAAAGTACTTAAAAAGTCCACTCAGCCAATATTGAAGTATTGCTGTCTTGCATAATTAATAGGATCCGACCGGCTTCCTTAAAACAACGAAAATAGAATTCTTCGACAAAAGTATACCTCGACACGAGGGTTACCTGAAAATTCGGTCTCGGAAAATTTGGTCTTGGAAAGTTCGTTCTCGAAAATTTGGTCTTCTCCTATAATGCTTTTATTTTCTTTTATTGATAGAATGCGTGTTAATCCTTTGGATCAAGCAATGATACCGAAGAATGTATCTAATTCCAAACTTACCTTTCTCATTTATTTTATTTGAGCATAGCAATCTTCTAGGTCGGCGAGTTCAAGTTAATCTTGTTATCATGGGTTTATTTTTAAATTTTGTTAATCTTTAGGATTAACACAATTTTATACTGAGGAATGTATCTAATTCCAAAATTCTGTTTCTTATTAATTTTAAATTTTTTGATCCTTCGAAATAGATAAGAATGTTATCCAAGGTGTTCAGGAGGTAGCTCTTCAAGCTACCTCTTGAAAAGCAGTATCGTGCAAGTTCAACGTTCTATAATTTTTAAAATTGCGCATTTATCCATATTATGGCTGCTAAGTATTTTAAAAGTGACAGGAATGAAGAAAAGTTGATTGACGAAATAAATTAGGATTTCCATATGCTTAGTGTTGATAAGGAAAAGAAATTTTAGCGTTTTGAGATGTGTAGTAAGTGTCATGCTCGCGTGCATACAAATAACAAACTTGGTCCTGTAATTATAAAAAAGCTCAATAATCATTAACATGAAGCTTATCCAAATGTAACAGAAGCGAGAATCGCCATTTCAGAATTAAAATCCAAAGTGAATAAAAGCGCTGTATCAAGCACTAGAGCTCCTCTCATTTCAGAAATATTAAGCGCTGTTGGAGAATACGAAAAGTATGAATTACCAAATTTGCCAACGGTTTCAAGAAATATAACTAATTGGAGGAATAAATCTTTTGGTCCCGTTCCTCTGCCTCTTACTCGTACAGTATTTGAAATATCAGATACTTTCCCGAGCTTTCAGAGAGGTGCCTCGTTCTTCCAATGTGACAGTGGTTCTAATGACGAAAAGAGAATCTAAGTTTTTGCCTCAAATGAGAGCTTTGAAAATTTAAAGAATGCCTCACATTTAGGAATGGATAACACTTTTAAATCAGCTCCATCTATATGTTATCAGTTGTTCACTATTCACGGTGTTTTAAACGGTAAATTATTTCCTCGTGCTTTTGCATTTTTGCCTGAAAAGACCGAAGAAACTTATAACAAGTTTTTTAAGGAACCTAAAGAATTGGTACCAAATATTAAGCCACAAGAAGAAATAATTGATTTTGAAAGAGCAGTAGGAAATAGTTACAGTCGTAACCTTACTGGTGCCAATAGCGTGTGTTGTCTATTCCATTTTAGTCAGAATGTTTATAAGAAAATATGTCAACTGGGATTTAAGGTCCAATTCAGTACTGATGGCAACTTTGTGCCTAAGCTTAAAATGTTCTGCGGTTTAGCATTTTTATCACCTAAGATATTATTAGTGCCGATGAAGATTTATGCGATGATGAATTAGTGCCAATAGAATTTATAAGCTATTTTGAATTGACATACATTGGCGCAAAAAGAGGAAATATGGTAGCCGAGAAGAGCCTTTGTATTAAATTAATTTTTGGATTGCCCAGAACAAACAATCATTTGGAAGTCTTCCCTCTGCTTTGAGAGCATCGATTAGCTGCAATGATCTTATAATTTGGAAGCTCATTGATGCTCTTAGAGAAAGAAGAACTCGGGCAAACGAAAATTATTCGCATTCAAAGAGGAGATAATTTACAAAAGAAAAGGAAGTAGGAGAAAATAGATGAAAAGTTCTAAAAACTTGTACAATCGTACAATAAAGATAACAAATTATCAATTTTCAAAGCAATTTCTTATAATCTTAAATGATAAGTTTATTTTTCAAGTTCTGTATAAGAGCGAAATTTCTGAGACCGATTTTTTCAAGACCCAATTTTCTTATTCTTTCAAGTACTTCTTTTAATAAAAGCTTATGGGATAATCGTGTTTTAATTGTTCCTACTAGTTTATTTTTGAGGTATTCTTTAACATTTATTCTTTTTTAGTGTTCTTCCATTTCTATTTGTTTCTTTTAGAGTTATTAACTCCTTAAATTTCAAGCTTGAATTTTCCGAGACCGAATTTTCTGAGAACAAATTTTCCCAGACCAATTTACCTACCAGCATAATGTTTATATCAGAACACGAAATAAATACAGCCATCGACGAAATAAAGATCTAGATAGTTTGGAAATAACGATTAACCACACGTGGGATGCTATGATGGGGCGGGCATTGCCATTAGAATGGGCCTAAAATATAAGAAAACTAGAAAGCTGAAAGAATCATATTTGACGAAAGAGGTCGGAATGGAGCTCTAGGGTATGTTACTAGTTAAACGATATTTTTTTTCTCTACGCACGTTCCTATCCATCTTTTAAAAGAGGACGATCGAAATTTTCTTGGGAAACCAAAGCAGAATGTCAAGAATCGGGATACCAAACAACCAATGTGATAGCCCGCTGCCGAAACACACTTTTGGACAGAAACATCGTACAAAACACCTAAAGGCCGTGTTCCTGACCCTCATCCTGGAACACAATCAGAAAGCTCTAAAACTGTTAAACAAATTGTTCTACCTCATACAACTACCAACTTTAACAAGAACTCCTACCATGTCGCGACCATATAAAATTCCTAGTAAAAACAAATAGGAATCGTAACCAAATCCCATGTGAGATAATAAAAACCTTAAAAGGGCAAACAGGGAAGCCTTTAAAGCAGATCTAAAAATACTACACCTTATCTGATCTAAAAGACAAAACGTTAAAAAAATAAACTATGAGCTAAAAAGTTATATAAAGCTATGAAATGAGCAGACAGAAAGACGAGCCACAAAATATCATACAAAACAATTTCTTCATATAAATGGACCCAACAGATGAAAAACTTACAACATAAATTGAGAGAATTATATCAAGTATATGTCATAAGTAAGCCATCAAGAGATTTAATTTAAAGAAAAATGAAATAGGAAAATAACTAGGATAATTAATTCGACATAAAACAATAATGGCAAAGATGCGACGAAGTATTGAAGCCTGCCCAAAAGAATTATGACAAACACTAAGGAGATTATGACCATTCCTCCTAAACAAAAGAGAGAACCAAAAGTTACAAATGGAGATTTAAAAACTGAAAACGAAGATATTTTGTTTTTTAAAGTTTCCGTGAACACTATGGTAAAGTTTAGGGCATAAGCAAAAGAAAAAACGACAATTTTGATATCGAGATCGAAACTCAAATAATCGAAGAGCTCAGTGCAAGCAATCATAGGAAACACCCACACAATCAAGTGGCTACATAGGGAAATACGCCGGAATGTGCCGGTACACAAAAAAAAACAAATTTGTGAGACAAATCTTCCACAAAAGACACTACCCATTTGAAAAAGAAATTCCTCTACAAAAATCAGCAATTCGGCTTCAGATCTATCGAAGCACAGAAAAGGCAATCTGCATCATAATGTAAAAACTTACCAATGCAAAACATAGGGAATTATGTTGATATTGTCAGGTGGGATGTGATCAAAGCATTTTGATAAAGTACGGCAAATAGAGAAGCAATTCAAGATCAAACAGTTTCTCTCAGCATCAGACTAGAGAAGACCATATGTGAGTATGCCAAGGTAAGTGCTGCCTATTTAAAGATCGGAAGCAATAACTGTACGAAAATGGAATTTAAAACCAGATTGCCTCAAGACGACTGTGTGAGCCACACCTTATAATCTATTTATTCCGTAGACACCTATCACCAAACAATCCTTAAAGCCTACATATTCAATTCGTCAGCGATATCAGCCAATCATTTCTGCTATTAAAAATTCGCAATTGAAAGTTGAATTAATTGCAAAATAGATAAGGCACATCAACGAGTATAAATGTAAGTTTAAGATCCCTGCCAATGATGATGAATTTAAGATAGTGGCCCGAGGGAAAATTAAACTGTCAGATGTGAGGTTGTGAGATAGGAGATATCCCTGCACCCCTGAGTGCCAACTACTCGGAATGAATATCGCTTCAAAAGGGTATAGGAAACACGTCACATGATCGATACAAAACCTCAACCGCAGTCCGAATTGTGTATCAATTCAGAAAACTCAGGATTCAGAACTAGAGAACGGTATATATGACATGTATGCGAGCAACTTTTCTATACCAAGCCCCTACTATTCATTGCATTTCCAAGATTTATAAGATTGCAGAGGCTCCAAAAAAGCATGTACCTAATTACCGGTAGACATTGGCGAGAAAGAAGGAGGCAGGAAATACTCAACAAAAATAAGTAAGAACAAACTAAACAATAACAGTCTCGAAAATAGGGTCATAGCAGCTAAAGGAAAAATAGTCCAAGAACTAAAAGAAGAAATAAGAACTCTTAGAAAACAAGAGAGAAAGAAGATCGAGTTACGCAAGAATCCCTAGCTGCATATACAAGGGAGGAAACGAAAACGAACCAGCATTCTGTGGATACAAAAAGAAAGAACATGAATATAAAATCCACCCAATATGAGACACCAAACAACTCGAACTACACTCACCGAAAATGAAACACTGCGCAATACTCATCTCACTAAACTATCAAAATTTACTGATTATGACAAAAATATTAATGAAGAGATAATTATCGAAAAATTAAAACACCTTAGCAAGTAAGAAAATATATATGGACCAAGGAAACTATGAATTCAGTGGTTTAAACGCCATTAACACTGTGTAACACGAGTTTTGTCTTTGGGTAGCAACTGTAATTTATTTGAAACTTTGCTTTGGTGTCAAGGATAGTGATATGTTTTTAAAATTTCTTATTCCCTCTGAAAGGAAGTGGCGAATTTGAACTTTCATTTACATAAAGTAGAAACAAAATGAAATGATACAAAAATAGCATTTATTTCTTATAGAATTACATAAGCGAGGCAATTAAAATATTAGAAATTAGTGGTTTTCCGTGATTTACGCTTATACTGTAAATTACTTTCACGAATCAGCCCCCAAATATAGTCTCCCATCATATTTTCAATATACGATCCAGTAGATCCTAGTAAAAGCGCTCGCCATGCTCCTCGGAGAATGCTCACATGTTCTGCTTAAATTTATCAAGATGAGCTTCAAGAATATAGACTTTCAGGGAAATCCTGCAACCCATTTTGCCCTAGTTTCTCACCAAGTTCTCAACAAGCTCTAAAGATTGAACCACTGGGATAAAGCAGCCCCACGCTTTTTTTTCCGTCATAGTGAGCTTCTCGGGTAACTCCTCGCACTTCATGATCTTTTTTATTTGTGTACCGAGGAAGACCCCGGCTTCCACCTTTGCCGCTGATAACTTAGCAAAGAAATCTTGGAGATGCTTGAAAGCTGCAGACTCCTTATCTAGAGCTCTAACGAATTGTTTCATAAGGCCCAATTTTAGGTACAAAGAGGAAAAGTTCTTTTCGGGGGTTCAACAAAAGCTTCCATTTGACGTTGTTTCTCCCCAGACTAAACTCCGTGCTAATCCCGCTGATGGTAATGTGCCACGTTGTCCCTGCTGTCCCAAAGGCAAAGAAACTTGCTAAAGCCACCTTGAAGACCCATCAAAAAGGCCACCATTTTGAATTCACCGATAATTTCCCAACCGTACTCTTCATATTTCAATGCATCGAGCAAGATCTTGCCACTGCTATATTCCTCTTTGAGCTGGACCGAGTGAGCAAGGGAAGAGATGGATACATGTTCCGTTTATGAAGCAGCACTGCTTTTAGGCTCTTGGACAAGCTTTCAATGAACAGGTACAACTCGTTGGGGTTACAGGCGATTCCTATTGCTTTAAATAGAGCGGTCACATTGTGACAAAAGCAAAGCTCATCTTGACGTATAAAAGAACTTTAAAAACACTGGTGACGCTCTCTCTGATCTGATATTTGCACACTGTCATCTAACAAATCCAACTGCCAAAGTCTCGAAGTTAAAGCACGGCATTGGACTTTGAGAGTCCAAGATCTCTACAAGTTCGTTCATTTATTTTTGTATGGGAGTAGCATGGGTTTCTCTCCATAGTTGTCCATCTGTAATGTCGATCAATAACTTCATCCCCTTTTGAACTGCTTTTCCTTTCTAAAACTTCTGCTCTCTTTTTGGAGGAGTAGGTACAAGGAACTTAGAACTGTCTGACACTGGCGCAATAGATGACTGAAGGTGTGGATACATGATATTAAGCGCATTTTTTCCTGTTCGATGTTTGGAAGGGTTTCCCATGCAGAAAAAAAAACGATTGCTTGAGTAATGAGTTGGTTTGTTTCAGATTAGTGAGATTGCGAAATTGATAGCTCTCTTTTCTCCTCTGTACCTTCCTGTAAAAAGCAAAATGAAAACATAAGTGTAATATACAAATACTTTTCACTTAGTATTATTTGAAATGTTAGAAAATCAAGTATCCAAATAAATAAAAACTCATTATATTTATATATATTACCTTCCAGAGTTATTTTGCCCCACTAACAGGTGAAATTAGGTGGCCAACGTTTGACTTGATCTTCGATTGGCATGCCAAAATAGGCTTTGTAGGCCTAACATATTTTAGCAGATCTTCCTACAGAATACTTTTTCGCTGTTGTCTTAATATATTCGACACAGACATAGCAAAATACCTCTGTCGGATGCTTACAATGACTTGATGCGATGTGTGACGAATGCTTATATCAATGATGAGTGACGATGTCTTCGCTGAGAAACTAGAGTTGAACTGATCTGATGGGAATGGGATTGTGATAATAAAAATGAGAAATATGTTGATCAGAAAAAAGATAGGATAGTCAGGAAATATTGTCTAATGGATGAGTGTTGATGAGATGGTCATGATTAGAAAATAGAGATGGATGTAGTACGGTGAGAGTGATGATAATGATTCTGGCAGAAATGCGTTATTACTGACTGGAGAATTTGAGACCTTTCATAATGAGAGAAACCTCCAGATACGTATCTGGAGGTTGGAGGTTGCTAATTTTGTCAGCAATTATGATATTTAATATTTAATGGTAATTTTAATTTTGCTAAGAACTGATAAATCCTTTACTTTAAATTCGAGAAGGAAGCGAATTTAAAAATAATGTCTTATATATAAAACCGAACGAAAATGCCCCATTTTGCAATTATACTTGGACTGATGACGGAAACCTGTTACTTCCGAAAGATGTTTTCCAAGTAAGCAAAGTATTATATAAAAATATATTATTTTATTAAAAAAATCCGAAAACTGCGTCTTGCTTCTCATATATATATACATATATATAAATGTATATATCTCTCAAAGTAACACGAGAAAATGATGAAAATGAATTCATTAAACCACATTGAAAGAGGAAACGCAATAATTTTTCCTTGCAGTAATATTTTTATTACCTTTTTCGAAAAAATACCTGCAGGGAAGCGATTCGAACCAGGCACTCTGCGTAGCATAGTGTACTAACGGCATACTTTTAACTGTGATCAAAGCGCTGCTCGCTGCCTCAGTGTGCCTAGTTCGAATCGCTTCCCTGCAAGGATTTTTTCGAAAAAGGTAATAAAAATATTACTGCAAGGAAAGATTATTCCGCTTTCTCTTTTAATGTGGTTTAATGAATTCATATATATATATATATATATATATATATATATATATATATATACCGTATATATATATAGAAGTGGCAAACGAGGGCTATTATTAATTTTTTAAAGTGATAAAGACAAATTTCAGACTTAAATATTTTTATGTAATCTCTTATGGACGAAGGGTCTAGTTTATTTAGAAACAGCCACGTGTCTGTCGACAGCTCCCGATGTTGTCAATGCGACGATAGATTAACCTAATAATTTAACCAATATAGGATAAACCTCAAGATTTCCAACTACTGTATATTTAAAAACTACAGAGGAGCGGCAAGGGAATCAAATTCAGACCTCATTATTGATGTAGGACCAAATATTATGCCGAGATTTTAATACTAATTTGAGGTCGAGATAGGTACAATATTTAGTCAGATTCTTCTTGCCCTTATTAACGAAATCGCAAGTTTTTTTACCAAAGTATTTAAGAATAATGTAAATGGATAATTTCTCTCCTGTAATTTGTGTTTTATTTACATTATAAAGAGTATTAAGAAACCTTTTTGAAATCTTTTTCCTCTACTGAGTCAGGTTAGCCAATGTTTATTGTTTTAAGAAAAGTAATTCTAAATGCAGGAATCTGTATAAGAGTTTTTACGAAGGAACACTTAAAGTCTACTGGCAAAGAACCGAAGAACTTTGTTCCTACACCTGATAGTGTAGGTTTTCTATAGACTGAAATTTTATACTTTGTTTTAGAACCCTCATAATTTATATCTAAAAGTGTGAGTTTATTATTTTTCTCGAACGCCATCTTGCAATTTATGCTTCCATGTCTAGAGTTTAAGTATTTAAGGATTTTTTTGCCTGATGTCTGATTTTCCTTAGAAAAATGCATGATCCACATAGAGTCTGTAATAGTTAAGTTCATATGCAATAATACAGATATTGAGCCAAAGTTGCTCACAATGAAATAAGATGTTCGCGAAAGTTGGCCGAAGTTGTAGGCTCATCCCCACTTCTTTCTGGACGTAAAATTAGATATTAAATAAAAAATAGGAATTTATGACAGTCAGTTTAAAAAATTAGTTTTGAAGATTTTTGTGTTACCTATTAAATTTTGACAAGAATTAAAAAAGTGACTTTGTAAAATTTAGAGCGTTTCATTTTACAAAATATTTGTGAAAAGGTTCTCGATGTCATACATCACCGTTATTAGCTCACCGGCGTCCGACAGGTTCACAAATATTTGAAATTTGAGGTGAAATTAGCTATGGTGTATTCATTGAAGATAAGATTGGAAAAAATGAGTATTAGGAATTTTGATATTCTATGGGAGGGTGTTATTGCATGCGAAAAAAATGGGCGGAGAGAAACTCCTTCCGTATGTTGTTTTTTCCGGCTTTCCATCTAAGTAAGCGAGGAAAGGAGCCTGACTCGTGTAACTTGTTATAAATTTCGCCAGCTATTTATTTAACCGTCTTCAATTTGCATATGTATCTATTGATGCAATCTTGTACAAGAATCAAAGTTGGAATAATGAGTTATTTTAATTTTTTAAATTTATCTGTTACTGAAAGTGTAAGTATCATTTTGTTAGTGTACTCTTTCCGATCGACAATAACAACATCATTTCTTTTATCACGGTAAAAGATTATAAGTTTTATCAGATGCGAGAGATTTCAGTAGAGATATATCGCCGGGGTGAACTATGCCTTGAAGAAATAAAAATATTTAGAACTTAAGGACATTAACCTTTTCTTAACATCTTTGAAAGTAAAGGGGGATCTTACATCCTTATGAATGTTGGTTAATGCCAGCTTTTCTATTTTGAGAAAGAATTTATGAAATTTTTTAGAGGTATATACGGGGAAACCAAAGTCTAACCGAATGAAAGTAAGAATCGGACTCGTTCGGTTTATAGTTTGTTAAATAATTGAATATTATATTATCTTCAAGACATGGTTGAAGATCATGATTAATTGCTATAGTTTTTAAATTGCAAATAGGTTTTTGGCAGTAATTTTCAGTAAAATTAGCAGTAGAAACGTTCACAAAGTTTGAAATGAAAGCGTATTCTAAGGTAGTCAATATGGATTTTAACCTCAATTTATAAGATGAAACTTTGTCAGTGAGATTACGGAGGCCTTCACGTTTGAATTTAATTTCCTAAAAAGGAGGTTATTTTGCTACTATTATAAATATAGAAGCTCAGCAGTACCTTATATATATATATATATATATATATATATATATATATATATATATATATATATATATACATATATATATATATATGTATATATATATATATATATATATATATATATATATATATATATATATATATATATATATATATATATATATAAGTGCATCCGTTCCTTCCAAAATGACGGCATTATTTATAAGTTAAAGCTATATTTCCTTCGTGAAAATTCTTTTATATTGAAAAAAACGCCGCCGCTTTCATCTATAATAAATCAGATGAGTGGAGCTGTGTTTACACAGTGAGTGGATTAATGTGGAGAAGGGTTGCGCTGCCCCTATCCACACAGCTTAGCCTCACACAGAATTGATGGTGGCAAGAGTTAATCAGGATGACCATCAACAATGACAGGTTGCAGAGGTCTGCGAGACATCCTGTTTGTCGAAACCCACCCAATGTGGGACCCCGCTCACAACTTTTTCATTCAGGGTTGTGCTGCCGTAGAGCTATCCCAATCAAGGGTAACCCACAGGTCGAGTGGGGTTCAGTGACCATATCATATCTGTTTTGACCAACTCATTATTAATCCCAAAATTCTATAGGACATGAAATGAAAACTTCTATCTGTATTGTTACACGCACATATCTATATTATACACCCACTCCAACTCCTAAGTGTGATAGGAGAAACAAAATAAAGTTACTTCACCATTTTTTCATTTAAAATTATACAGAAAACGACAATTATCTTAGTTATTAAATTATTATCCTATATTAAATAATAATTTAACAAAATATAGTCTTTTTATATTATACTTATAAAGGAAATATAAATTAAAAATTTCTTCGAATTACGTACATTAGAGTGTAATCGCTAAAAGAAAAATGTATAAATAAATACACGACGGGTATTATTATTATAGATTATATTAAACTTATAAAAGATATAAAATGGTGAGGCAACTTCTTTTTCTATATAAACCAAGTCGCTGAAATATAAATTATAATTTTTTTTCAAAATTGGTAGATTAGAGTGTTACCAACAAAATAAAAATTTATTTATAAATAAACTAGGCAATGGCTTCTCCACTCCCCCTACGGGAAGAGCTTGGCCTTCGCTACTAAGATTAAACTTTAAAATCTAAAAAAAAGCAGCTATCGTTAAAGTTTTATAAATTTTCTGAACTTTGCCAATTATAATAATTTTAAAAAGGAACTCTAAACTAAATTTCCCCCCTTTCAAAATATCACGTTGCTAAAATATAGTTATATAAGAAGAAGATATATAAAAATAAATTTTAGGAACTTCACCATTTGTAATTCTTTGGGCTTTAAAAAATCACAAAATTTCGATACTTATATTTATTTCTGAACTTCACCATTTTTTTTATATTATAAAAGAATTATTAGAAATACCGTCGATAAAAAAACACAGGTCATTACAAACCAAAGATGAAATTATTATTCAAATACTAAAAAAATACCATACTTAAATTATATATAAAAAACAAGTAATTACTAAACTAAGTTGAAATTATTATTCAAATACTCAAAAAAATCCCTTTCTTAAATTATAGAGCTAGTAATCATGACGATGATACAAGACGGGTGTTATTATTATAGATTTATATATGTATATATCTGTTAGAAGATGCCCTTGAAGGACCAGCGTGAGAGGAAGCCCACTCGAAATACCCCTTTCAGCCCCTTCGCTCTAAACTACGTGCTTCTTGGCGTGTAAATTTTAGAATCTTCGAGAAGGAAACAGTCCCGCGCTGAGTCACCCGACCCAGTTCTACTTGCTTTCGGACGCTCCTCACTCCCCCATTTCCAGCGATAACGACAAGCTCTAGCTCCCATGAACCCTGGCATGTCTATTCCCCCACGAGCGCAGCTGTAGTAACCCTACCCACATATTATGAGGCAAACTTCGCTGTCCAATCCGACTCGTTATCTCGAAGTAAATTTACTTAGACCGACGTCGAGAATCCTCTAGGGACAGCCATGACCTAGGGCTATCTATTGGACCAACCACCAGGCTATTAACACTGACTCTGCCAGCACCTCCGTTCAGATCATTTTGTTTGCTCCCCCGCGAAATCCCGCAACCCCGGTCGAGTCGTACCTCATTGTTAATATCTCACCAGCAGATCTCCCTTCATGAAGCTTTGGCTCTTGTTCAGAGGAGAGCTATCAAGCCACCTTCTTCCCTGAGAATTATGTGGCCCATCTCATCTCGGACACCCTTCAAAACTCCGTTCCTTCGTGCCCAAAACTCCCTGCTGAGCCGCCAACCGTTCGTGTTTGAGATTCCATCTCTACGGAGCTGAAAAGTATCGTGCTTCAACAAAAAGTACTCAAATCTCCTCGTTAGGGTTCCCCAAAGTCTCTTCTCGAAGACCTGTGCCTTTTCAAATTGATTTGCCGCTCAATCGTAATTAATCAACGTTAATTTTGGTCCTCCCGCTTAACTCTGTCATATCCTAAATTCTCACAATCCAATTAACTATCTTAATCGAGTAATTTGTTCTTCCTTTTTTTGTATATACATATATACTGCTCGATTTATTATATATATTAAAATTATATTTTGTGGTCTTTTCTTTATATATCCTTTGAACCGCAACTTGGCAAGCCATTAGCTAAATTCCGGTCAACCTAAAATCGCACTCTGTTTAAAAATCAAGAAGGCGATCACCCAGTCTTTTAGATGCCCCAAAGCTAATCACAAGCAGCTTCGAGTCGGTTATCTGTCCATCCTTGTTTATGCGCCCTTGCCCCTAGCGAGTCTTCACAGGCACACCACGACAATATGTTAATCTTTTATGACCGCAAATGAATAATGAAATGAATTAATTGAGATCAAAGCGGTTGTTCGTTGCCTCAGTGTGCTTGGTTCGAATCCCACCCCTGTAAGGAATTTTTCGAATTACTAAATAACTTTTTCCGAAGAAATATTATCCTGGTTTCCTGTTTCTTGCGGTATGCTGGATTCTTTTCATCATTCTTTCGCGCTTATAAAAGATTTATATATTATATATTCGGCACGTGTTTACCTCAATTTTTCTTTTGTCCTTTGAATTCACAATTAATTTCTCTCTCTTTAATAGTCCCGATCTACTTTGCGAACCGTTCCTTAAAACCCTGTTTATTCGAAAGAATTTTTTAGTATTTTGCGTAGCGGAGTGGTCTAAGGGGCGGTTCAATTGAGATCAAAGCAGTTTCTTGTTTTCTCATTGTGCTTGGTTCGAATCCCACCCCTGTACGGAATCTTTCGATTAATTCAAAGTGCACTGATCCTTTCTCCAAAAAACTGCTTTTTATTCTCGTTGTGTGCGAAATTTCATCAAAATACACTGATATTTAGAGGTCATCCGCCTTTTACTATTTTCTTTTTCTCCTCTTTTGCAGGTTATAGCAATCAGTACTTGTTCGAGCTCCGAGTGTTGGCTTCTCGGGAAGACTGTTTATTCCCTGTCATTTGCCCGCCTTCCAAGTAAGCGGGATGTGCCGTCTTTGTACATGTTCCATCACGTCGTGGAAAAAAACCGTCTCAGAAGGCCTGAACTTGGCATGTGGAGAGCTCCTCACCGTATGGAAGAGGGAAAGGATCCCAACACAGTGGGTAGATACTGGTGTGAGGAAACTTCGAGAAATCAATGACGAATACCAATCACTCAAGAAACACCGGACTCTTGGACGAGAGTCAGACCACCGTGTCAAAAAGATATTCCTGGATCACCTTCAGGACCTCGTCGGTGTTGCTACAAACGATGCCCTCCATATCATGCATGAACGACAAAGAATACAAGGAGTTTCTTAAGATGCAGCGTGAGGATATCTTCTCGCGAAGAAATCTGTAATGGCCAGGTGTAGGAAGAAAAAGGACCAAGAAGATGCTTTTAAACGGAGATACGACAAACGAGAGGCCAAAATTCAGGGGACGACTGCTGCCTTCACTTCCAGCTCCACATCATCGCAGGAGTCACAGGCTAAAGACAACTACCGCCCTTCAACTTCAGCCGGTGCATCGGGTCCTCCCGCGAAGAGGCCATGAACATCTTCAAATCTCCTGAACTCGTTGGGCCTTGGATCGAGTCAATCTCCGAGACCTGGGGCTGCGTTCGTCACTGGCGCTGTTGCACAGGCCCTTGGCTACGATATTTTGATCTCAGTTGTCTCAAAGTTCGATTTAGTAGTCGCGTCGTCACACACGCCAAATCCAAGATGAGGAAGCGCGAAAGAACTTTCAAGCAGCTGGTCCCCTGCTCCTGAATTTGGACGGGAAAATGCTGCAGGAGATGAGAGGAAATACAGTAAAGAGAGTTATTATTATGGCGACTGCTCACGGAAGCGAAAAGTTGCTGAGTATTCCAAGTGCGGCCCGAAGTACTAGAGAAGTTCAAGCCGCATCGTGTCTGAAATTGCTCGAGTCTTGGAAGATTCACGACAAAGAAGTTGGATTGGTCTTCTATATAACTTCAAGCAACACACGCCTCCATAATAAATCATGCCTCCGGATCGAGGAAGGTCTCGCAAGAGAGTTGACAATGTTGGAGTGTCGCATCATGTGTTGGAGATTGTTTTCTCTGACGTCTTTCGAGTCAACTTTGGGCACACAGGAGGTCCAGAAGTTTCCGTTTTTAAGCGTTTCCAGAAAGATCGGCCGACCATCAACCAGAAATAGTACACGGTAGCTGAGGCTACCCTCTTCGAAGGAGCAGCTCTTCTCGCAGATGAAGGATTACCTGGCATCTGGCCCTAGCTGATCTAACAAAGTGTCCGCGCGATGACTACTTCGAGTTCTTGCAGCTCACTGCCTTGTTCCTCGGAAGCGGCACAACGACTTAACCATCGTGTCGTAGTCCTGGCACCATTCACCACGCGAGGTGGATATCAAAGGGCATCTACTGCCTCAATATGAAACTGTTTCGACACCAGTTCAAGACAAGGAAACGAGAGGAGTGGAATGTGACTGGCATGGTGCTCTTTATTGCTCTAGTGTACGCCACCTTTAGCACGAAGCTTCTTTGTCATCCTAAGTCTCATACAACCAAATCATAATGCTGACTGAACTGCAGAATTACACAAACCAGATGAACGGTGCTTCAGCCGCGAGCAATGCTTTCTAACGGCATCTCTGTTATTTGACGGAAGACAGTGTTGGCCTTTTCCTGTTGGACGACAGGGATCCAGAAAAGACGAAGGCCGACTGCATGACTAGGAAGAAGACAAAAAATCCGACCGAAGATCACCTACGTAGGTAAAAAATCGAAAAAAACACGAGACATCTGCCTTGGTGCCTTCTTCACCAAAAGGTCACATCTTTTAAGTAATTTTTTTTTCAGAATAAATCTTTCAATCTTTTTATTTGTAGTAATATCTTAAGTCTAATGGTCGAGAAGGTCTCCAGAGAAGCCTCATCTCACCAAGAAGAAACTTGTGGATAACCTTAATATACGTAATAAATCTAAAGAATGAACTTCCCAAGACTGGAGCAAAGTGATATTATCTGAGTAAACAACCTTTTGCTTGTTTTGATATTCTAGGAGATGCTTCGCTAGGAAGTTAAAGGGAAGCACTTTCACGATTAATGTGACGTGACCACAGTGTAGCATCCGGACAATCTGCATGTCTGAGGCTGCTTCTCTTTAAATTCAACTGGATCACTAACAATTTTTCCCAAGATCACTGCCATTAAATTAAAACTATTCAAAACATGCTTCATTACTCCGTTTTTCATATAGGTCAATACTATTTGGGGGATGATAAATGTATTTTACAGGAAGATGGCGCACCGTGTTACAAAGCAAAAGCATTAATAATGTTCTTGGCTGAAAATAACATCGTAACTTTCAGATCTTGACCTGGAAAATCACCAGAAATCCCTATGAAGAATTTGTGGGAAATAATCAAATTGGCGATTGATTATAATGAGAGGTCATCCAATTATTAGCAGTTACGGGTGCTTTTTGAACAAAAATTGAACGTTATCAGTCAAGATATCTTCTTAATTTTGGCCTTTATTACAAGGAAAAATGAAATTACATATTCATATTTAAAGGTATGCACCGGTGGACTCAACCAGTTTCCTTAAACGGCCAGGGATGGAATGAACAACCTTCTGAGTGATGTTGTCTGCGATATCATCGAGAACTTCCTGAATCGGTGTCTCCAAGTCTTGCAGTGTTCGAGGTTTGGTCTTGGGTACCTGTTTTTTTTGTAATCTCACAGCTAAAAATCCCATTCATGAGGGCCGCATCGTCCTCTCCAACGTCCTGGAAAATGTTGATCATACTACGCACTCATCGTAACAGAAAAATGGAATGTGACAACATCATGCATGAATATGAGGTCACCATTGTTATACCAGCCAGACACTGTGGGTCTCACGTATTTTGGGGGCAATTGGAGATAACGGGCCGTTTACATGGTATTACGCAAAAGATATGGCCAACGACTCTTGTTGCCCTCATTCCCAACCAAACGCTAGAGCTTACATTTTCGCAATCATCATTATCGGATCGTTATCACACGAAGCACAGTAATAGCAATTGGGATTATTGATAAAACCACCAACATGGAATACAGATTTGTCAGAGCAGTTGATGTTTTCAACCAATTCGGACAATTTTAATTCCAACCTAGCATTACCTCTCCATATTCCATTCTGCGGTCACAGTCTTTAGGTTTTCGCTCCTACGCGTAATGGAGTTTCCAGGGAGGAAAATTCAATTCTTTATGCGACACTGTATGTATTGTGCCCTGTTAGATGACTTTAATGAGCTACTTGATGTTTTTATTTTGGCGCGCTGTGATTAAACATTTCCTGCCCTGTTGCCACGTTCTCCGCTGCTCGGGATGTGGTTAGATGGCCACTTCTTGCATCGTTCACAATGGAGAGCACATCGCCACTTCATCAACCTGCACATACATGCAGCCACTAAGGCCGTAGAAATGTACCGCTTTGAGTCCAGCCTAAAATAGTTGTTGCAGAATCTCTTCAGAGACCGGGAGAGGGGTATTATCCTGACAAATGTATTCGATGGTTTCGTCGACGAGACCGTTCGTAAACAATGATTCGTCATTTATTTAAGACATGAACCGGCTGGTTTGGAGATTTTGAGGATGTTTAGAAAGTCTGTTGAACGTAAGCTGTAATCAAATGGATATAGTTAGTAATCAGCGTTTTGAGGACTTTGGCTAGCTCATAGGTGACAGGAGCTATCTGGCTGAGGATGAGTTGAAGCGGGAAGCTTGATTTGTGGCTCTTAACATTTCTCAAAATTTATATATTAGAAAAAGCAGTACAAAAGCACTAAAAACAAGATGTTGAAAAGTAGGGGACACATAAATATCCGGTGACAAACTTGTGAACAAAAATAAAAACTGCCAAAATTCGTTAAATTATCTTTCGAGCAATATTAGACTGTCTATCATTGAAAATAATTTATTTATCGAAGGAAGAAAACTGACGCTTACAGCCGGAGATAAATTTGTATTAGGAAAACCATGAAGTCTATAAAAACGAGAATAAAGGACTAGGATATATACCGATGGCGATAGATTAAAACAGATAATAGATACTAAACAAATTGAAACTACTAACAACAACAGCATTGATTTTAGGGAGCACATGAACTTAAAATACAATTACACCTTTCATAATATTATAGTCTGAAAGTTCTGAATGTATGAGTATGTATGTTGAATTATTACTGCAAAATTGAAACTTTCCGTATTTAAAATAACATTTAACAATAATAAAACTCCTTTAACCCATAGAAGCAATTTTATTCGAGTTATCTTGTGGCTAATTTTATGTTGTTAGAGAAAAAGAGCCCTTATAAATAGGTTAGATAAATATCAATATAACATTTTATTTATTCAATATTTATGGGAATTTCATTTGTCATTTTTTATCACTCAATGTATAGAAATTTTTTCTACAACTACAAATATTGCTTGCGTTAGAAATTTGCCTTTAAAGAAGATGGAAATTTCGTTATTTAATTGTGTGGATTTAAGGTATAAGGTGAAAAAGATATTAAAAGTGAAAGTTAGTAAAGAATCATCAAAGTTTCGGAGTCCATACAGCATGCATCAGGTGGCGGGATTCCGAAAAATAAACATCCCTTATATATTCGAACAAGTGTTTGGAACTCAGCTTAAATAATTAAATATTTTATGGAAAATGAAGGAATATACAGTCGTATTGGGCACTAAATATATAATAAAATTCAGGAGAAAGACTTTGTAGCGATCGCTAGGGGGGTAAATATCCCAAGAAGATATAAAAAAATTGCATTCACAAATGTTAACTTTTGAGGAATAGACTAACTCTAATAATTCATTTATTTTACCTTTTACAGGCAAGCATTCAACCCGGGTGATATTTGTCATAAAATAATTTAACCAAAATATCTCTTTGGTGTGTTTATAATCGCCAACAACGTTCAAGGTGTAATTGTAGATACCTCAATATAAAAAATTCTGTAGTTTATAGAATCTTTAGTTTTCATTCCCATTATGGAAAAATTAATAGAAAAAGCTTAATAAAGTGTCAAATGAAAATAAAAAAACAATAGATAATTAGATAAATATTTACATTTTTTTACCATTTTTTTTACTCAATCAACCAAACTATATTGGTTTTGCGTATATGTTTAAGCTAAATAACAGTAAATTTTTGTGTACATCTTTATATAGTGAGTTAACAAAACAAAATTATTCTTTCTAGGAGGCAAAATCAAGAGTTAGGAGGCAATAAAGCAAAAGATATCGATGACAAATAAAGCGGAAGGATAGAATGCCTACAATAAATAACATAGGGAAACAATTTGGATCACATTTTCTGGTGATTTAGATTTATCTACCAATTTTAATTCGTTTTTTCTTGCTGATTTTAAATATAGAATCCATTTTTACCTACATGTTATAGTTATTCTCTAATTTCTATTTTCTAGTTTCTCTGAAAACTGCCCTCCGGACGGACAGAGAGGGTGCTTGTAGAAAGCAAATACTTCACAGTACATATCAGTAAGATAGTAATAAGTGTTATTGTGAAAAATATTGACATTATTGTTTCTTTTTTCAGGTCTTATGTTAGAGTGATGGCTTCGTCAAGAGGAAATTGCGTTAATGATCCAGACACCTTCTGCTACATATGTGACTGTTACCTGCTAGTTCATCAAAGGCGCAATATATCAAACTTTGTGATCCGCACTTATAAGGCATATTTTGATTTTCCTCTTGGCCAATCAAGATAAGAAGTAAGCCCCACATGCTCTTTGCCATAGTTGTGTAGAGCATCTTCCTGAGTGGAAGAAAGGAAAGAGAAATTGTCTTTCTTTTGGAATCCCCAAAGGATCATGTAGTGGACTGTTATTTCTATCTGATGAATGCTAAAAGGATTGGCAAAAAAAATAGGCACAAGGGCGACTATCCCAACATTCCCTCGGCGATCCGGGCAGCGCCTCATTCTGAGTCTTCACCAGTTCCAATTTTCAGTGGATATGCTTCCTCCGAGGATGAAAATGATGTACCTGATATGGACGTCCACGGAATGGATTCAGTGTCTTCAAATTCATCATCATATGCTAAACAGTCATTAGCTCCTCACTGTCTCAATCAAGAGGATTTGAATGAGTTCGATACGTGATTTGGCACTCTCCAAGAAAGCTGCAGAACGTTTAGCCTCCAGGTTGAGTGAAAGACATATGCTTGACAGGTTGGTACGGGTATCATATTATCGAACAAAAGAGAGTAAATTTGTTAAGTATTTAACCGAGGACAAACAATTTGTATGCTACCACGATGTTCGTGGTCTGTTTACCGAGTTGGGTCTTGGAAATTATAGCCCTGCTGAGTGGAAACTGTTTTCGGATAGCTCCAAGCGTAGCCTCAAGTGTGCCCTCTGGCATAATTGCAATGACTTTGGTGCAGTTCCTCTCGGTAACTCTGTCTACCTGCGAGAAACTCACAATGACATAAGAATGTTCAGGGAATTTATTTAAGTACTATGAACACAATTGGATCATATGTGTAGAACTTAATATGGTCAACTTTGTTCTTGGCCAGCAGAAGGGATATACAGGGTTTCTGTGCTATATCAGTATGTGGGACAGTCGAGTCCGTGACAAACACTGGTCCAGAAAAGATTGGCCAGTTCGGGAAACTTTGAAAGCAGGAATGCAAAGCATTGTTAATGAGCCAATCGTAAGTCGAGAGAAGATTATTTTCCCTCCACTTCATCCCAAACTGGAGTTGATTATGCAGTATCTCAAGGCGTTGAGCACTGACAATGATTATTTTCAGTACATAGTATCGGTGTTTCCTGCTTTGTCATACGAAAAAATAAAAGCAGGCGTATTTGACGGTCCCTAAATCCGAAGACTTCTGAGTGATTCTAGATTCGTGAACACGATGAATGAAAAAGAGAAGGCAGCCTGGCTCTCATTTTCTGCCGTTGTTCATAACTTCTTGGAAAACAAAAAGCACATAGCTACAAGGATCTGGTTACTTATATGCTTTTAGCATATCGTGATCTGGGATGCAACATGAGTGTGAAGTTGCATTTCCTAAATAGTCACCTCGACCGATTCCCAGAGAATCTGGGAGCCGTGAGTGACGAACAAGGTGAACACTTCCATCAGGATTTGATGATGATGAAAGAGGGCTACCAAGGTCACTGAGATAGGCACATGATGGTGGACTACTGCTGGACGATTAGAAGACATCAGTCAGAAAAGACTATAAGAGAAAGAGTTACAAACGCAAATATTTGCCCGATTGAAATCAAGAAGAGGTCCTCCAGCTGATGTACGGTCATTAATAAATTAGCATCTATTTGATTACAGTATTTGTAATCCTAATGTGTAATTCAAGTTTCTTCTCATATGCAATAAAACCTGCTTTACTATAAATAACGCAAAAGGATGATTCAAAATTACTTCAGGTCATGATGATTGGGGTGATAAAATGAAAATTTAATCTATAATATTATTTATTGATAATACGAAAAATATGTAGCATTTAGAGAAAATTTGATTTCAGATTGGAATTCATTCTGCTCGAATTAAGTAGGAAAATGTACTTTTGAAAATTCACCTAATACATTGTTCCCCAGTGTAATTGGCAATTAAGTGTGTATTCGAAGCTTTCCCGAACCAAATCTTAAAAGAAGCACGACACTTATAAACACCAATCAATCCCTTTAGTCAACCAGAGAGTGTAAAATTAATCACATGTGAGAACACATCCTTAAAAATTCCATTTGTTCCATATTTTGGAAAGTATAATAGCCCATTTTGTGGAAGAAATTTATAAAGGTTGAATCCTCCCTTTATTTCATTAAAATCATTACATGGATAAAGCCATATGATAGAATGGTAAGGGCTCTGGCTCACTTTTCATCCACTCAGATCAATGATCCCTTTCCAATAAAATTTATCAAGATCTTTAATTTAGTGACTGATCTTTCTTTTTCTCATATGGGATCATTTACGTATAGCCTCTTCCACACTATGCACCTATACCTTTCTGGCTAAGGCGGATTGTTAGTTTTGGATGAGCTTGGAATTAGCGATGGAAAACATAACCGAAACATAATAAACTGAATACCCATCTCTGTCAGGTAATCCTTCAAGGGAATACACTCATAACATCAATAGTTAGGCAAGAAATTTGAGCAGATTGACTATACGTACTCATCTTAATAGTTTATTAGGCTATTCACTCCAGAATTGCGTGCTCCAGAATTATTTTACGCCAAGCAATATGCTAAGATGGCTTGTTTCAGGAAATAAGCAATTTTCCTTGTATCTGATCAGTCATTCGATATATCATTATTTTGAGTAAGATTCTATGTAAATTTCGCTATCACATAATCTAAACAAACTATCCTAAGAGCGTATAACCTTTTATAAAAGTCAATGATCTCATTTGGAATTTCTATTAAGTTACTATTTTCTTTATTGCTTGTATGGCTATATTTATACAGGTATGAAATTAGAAAAAAAAAATTTATTTCCTTTTCTTCTTCTTTATATACTCACCTTTACAAAACTTAATACTCCCATGAGAGCAATATCTTTTCAACCTTTCAGTTATTTTAATTAACTTCCAAAATATGGAATTAAATGGTGTAATTGCTACTATAGAGACAAGTTGAATACATTAGCTCATATCAAAGGAATTAGATATTGTCTTATAATTCATCATCATCATCACTAGTTCTATAATTTAGGAAGGGGATTTTTTTAAGTATTTGAATAATAATTTCATCTTAGTTTGGTTATGACATGTTTTTTTATCAAAGTTATTTCTAATAATTCTTTTATAATATAAAAAAACAAAAGGGTGAAGTTTATAAATAAATATAAATATCGAAATTTTGTGAATTTTTTTAAAACCCAAAGAATTACAACTGGTGAAGTTCAGAAAATTTATTTTTATGTATCTTCTTCTATAACTATATTTTAGCAACGTGGTATTTTAAAAGGGGGGAAATTTAGTTTACAGTTCCTTTTTAAAATTATTATTTTTGGCGAAGTTCAGAAAATTTCGAAAATTTTACATTTTAAATTTTAATCTTAGTAGCAAAGCCATTTCCTGGTTGAATTATTTTGTAATATCATAAGTAATTAACAAAAAATAACCTCTTTAACTAGAAATAACGTAAAGAGTTAATAATATTTTCCTTTCTATCACTTGGTTTTTACTACGCAACTGAACTTGCCAACGAAAATATTTTTCTTAATTAGAGCCAAAGATGAAGGCCACAGTGGAAAATCAATGAAAAACCATTATTGAATAAATCGAAGTTAGAGAAGACAATACCCCTATTAGCTTTTAAAATATCGTTGAGTTATTTTAGGAAAGATAAAAAGTAAGAGTCATAGTGATATGTAATGAAATATTAAAAATACAACCGATATTACTAATATAAAAGTCCAAACTAACTCAGCAACTGATATAAATTTAAGGATACCGAAAAGAAATTAATGTTTCCTTTGATGATATAGTTCAATGTAAGAAAAAATTTAATCTAAAACACAATTGATTCCACAGGTAACTCAGCTCTCAAAGAATCTTTAGATGAAAAAATAAATTTAATCGGTGTCTCAATATCTTCATTCTTCACGATTTTTTCCAGTGGTAAAAGAACTTTTAGGTCTCGCCACGCAACGTACTTTATATATTTAAAAAAGATTGATCAGTTTAATGAGTAGGTGGTCAGAAAGTGTCGTTTTTTTTACTTAGTTATTTCTTACGCTAATATGTTGAATAAGATTAAAGTGTCTATTATTATTTGTATATCCTTTATGCCCCTTATAGTAGTATGTGTCATAATCTAACATTATTGTTTAAGTTCATTTTTATGTTTAATTAGTTTAGTAATTATATTTATATATTTTTTCTTTTATATTTTGATTATTTATTTAATGTTGAATAGTTACATATTTTTTAGCTATAAAGTACCCATTGGAAACACATCTTGGCCTGTCTTTTAGCATTTTTTATAAGGAACAGGTTGGAGGGTTTCTTTCTATATTCTTGGCAAATTACTAATGAGCTTTTGAAGTTGTAAACACCGCGGCTCCGAATAATTCCGTCGATATTTCTAAAATTATGTTGAAAGAATCGGGTAATTTCCTGTTCCTGTCAACACCAAATCGAAGGCACTTAATGGGCGCCCGTGAGACGTGACCAACGAGGACAATGTGGCCCGTGTGGAGAGTATGATCCTCGAAAATCGACGGGTGAAGGTCGAAGAAATCGAGCGAGAACTTGGAATATCACATTGAATGTTTTATCAACATCATCAACTACAATTTGGCCGAGATAAGGGTCCTTTGCCCGTTGGGTCCCTAGAAACCTCACGCTCAATGATCAACTTCAACGTCGTCAAAGACCACAAGGCCAGAGTTGCACAAGCTGCCCTGCGCGAGTGTGGATTCGAGGAGCTCAACCACCAGATCTGGCCCCTAGCGACAACTTTTTATTCCGCCAGCTCAAGGCTGCACTGCGAGGATGCCGGTTTAGGGACGATTAAGATGTGCAAGTGGTGCAAGTGCATTGAAGTCGTGGGTAGTTATATTGAAATATAATAAAACAACTCTCCTCATATCTCGTATATATATATATATATATATATATATATATATATATATTAGCAGAATTTTCTTACCTACTCCTTTAATTGCGGCCTTCTCGATCGTAAACTAAATGATTTTAAGGAATTTTCTTTTATGAGGGTAGTTTGTTTATGTATATCCCCTTTATTTGATTATTGTGAGCCTAAGACGAATGTTTCTCTAAATTCTTTAAGGTAATTGTTCAATTTAGAAGTACGCTATTTATTTTGTTAGAGATTTTCACTACTGTTTTTTTAATTTTGTATGGTTCTAAGCTCGCCTATTGGCTAGTCAGTGATCTGAATTAAACACCGCGATTGGCCAATCATAAGCGTTTATTTTTTCCAGATTCCTTTTGTGCTTCTAAAGACTGGTAAGAAGTAGTTTTTTTAATTTCTATGTTTTGTCCTGAAGTTGATAATGGATCTCTCCTAAATATTCTATGCCTGGCATTATTTATTCTTTTGATTTAATTTTCCTTTGTTTTTGTTTTAAATGAACTAACTATTTTATGTTTTTAATAATTTGACTTCGGTGAGCGAAGGCAAAATTGAACTATAAAAAGCCTTTGGATTATTTTGTTTGCCTTTAATTTCAATATTGCGGGTTATTTATAATATTTTTTGTACGTAACTATTTCGTATTGTCGTCGCAAAAGAATCCGTTCGTTATAGGCTATGTTTTTACGAGAAGTTTGTCATACAAAAAAATACACTTTCTCGTTGTTTCGACCCGTGAAGTCAAGGCTTCTTTCCCGTCCGGTTGACTGGTATAGGAACTCGTGGGTAGGCCTAGTTGTGCAGATTTTTCACAATCCAATTGCATTTGATATGTGCTCTATTTCCGTTCGGTTTTAACTGATCACGAAAAAAACATACAATTTTTAGTAACCCATCACCTAATAAAAGCCAAGAGCGAGTGCTCGACATGTAAATCGGAATTTAGTGATAAAAAAGATTTTCTTTTCCTGTGTGACAAATCGTTCGTTAGCGCGGGTAACAATAGAAAACAGTGCTCATTCAAAACTTCCGCTTGGAACGGTACTTTTTTCGCCGCCTCGCGTCTTTTTGTTGAACAAATAATAGTGTTCTTTGGTTTGTGGCAACCGGTAATTTTATACAAAAAAAATCCCTGCATGAACGAGTGGATCCAGGAATTCTGGATCACCGCAGCGAAACTCACCAACCGGCCTGAAGTAAGAAAAGTATAAAAAAGTAGCTTTCATTAAATCAAATCGTGTACCACTAAAGTAAGCAAATAACTTCGTCAAATATATTAAAACTTGACAGAATTAATCAATGCGAATTAGGTTGAGATGCGTTTCGTTGCTTTAAACCACTATTGCCAATAAATTATGATTATCAGACAGCTTTAAACCTTAAAGAATTATCCTGTATTTATATTTACTGGCGTAGATAGGTTTGAATAAAAACAACCTGTAAATCATCGTTCTATCTCATTTTTCCCCCTATTTAAAAACAACTCTGTTCTTTATTTTTCTGAGCTCTGATTAGCTGATTAGCTCTGATCAGCTTCAGGGTTTGGTATTCCGACTTCAAGCAGCTTCAAGATAACTTTGAATAATCTTCTGAAACGTATTAATCTGTTGTCTCAAGTAATTTCGGTCATATTTTATGGCATTACTTCAATTTTAAGTCATTATAAAATGGTTAAATAATTCTGAATTTTTTGCGAGGATTTCCTTTAATGTATTCTGATGGTTGGCCTCAAGTAATAATACTTGAGACCCTTTATTCCATGGATGTGACTTTGATAAATGAGTTTGTTGGTTATTTAAAAATATAACTTGAATAATGATAGGACGCGAGATTATTAATCGTAAAATCTAATGTTTTAACCAAGTTGAATGAAGAGAGATGAGAAAACATTCAAAATGAAATGGTTAGCCACAATATTTGTTCCCAAATTTCTTATTAATCTGCCATAATGAATCTCAGTTCATTATAAATGTTACACATCGCCTCGAAAATTTATTAATTACTCCTTTCATTTATGATCATTAATATAAGATATTAACGTGAAAATTTTGCTCTCGAATATAGACGGAAAATAATGTCATGAGAGGGAAGTTAAACGTAAGGACATCAAAATAATGATTGCGACCAACTTAATTAAAGTTTTCGTATAGCGAAATACAATTTATATTTAAAAAGGCTATTCCGTCATAATTTTTCATGATTATTCTCCCTTTATACGGATTTCTCAAAAGTACACTACAGTAGTATTGAAGATAGGAGTTCGAGTACACACACGCGCACATTCAAACACGCACACACGTACATAACCTTGATCTCCGAGTCTAACCCCACACATTTCTGGTTTGTCACTATAATTTTCCATCGACCTCGACCTCTTCATTTCCAATCCCGCGAAATAGGCCTGAGCATCTCCGACGCTGTGTCTCGCACCTTGCTATTAAAAGATGGATCGACTCCGCCTCCAGATTAAGATGTCTGGAGCCTGTCACTCGTTTCTCCAAATTCCTCTGTTCCCCTCAGAATCGCACATTCAAATACTTGGTTTTGACTGGAGTTCGATGAGTTCAGCACGAACCTCAAGGCCATCCTCATCGTCTCGTCGAAGTCCCGTGATCGTTCATCAGACAGCAGACTTTCTCCACCGTGATTCTACCCCAGAAAATTGGTGGCTTCTCTGATTGGCAAGCCTTTGAATTTGCGCAACAGTCTATATTCGTTTAATCGAACCAAAGAAAATCTCCATCGATTACCTTTTATGAAAAGAAGTTTCCTCATCCAGTGGAATTACGAGTAATCCCACATTTCCCGTCGAACGTCATCTTTGAAGATTGGCTATCTTCATCAGAAGGTTGGTTCGGATCGTGCACCACCTGCCTCATTCGGACCATGCCTCACTTTCCTAATCAGATCGTGCCCCACTTGCCTCATCGTATTGTTCCTTACTTGTTTCATCGCAAGAAGGACCTTCCTCAAAGACAACGACCAGAGAGACTCAAACCCATTCAATTATTAGTAGTGCCAAGTTCCCCCTTTTGATCTGAGTCTAGTAACGCTAATCAATTAATTCTATTTGAAAATCCCTCCTAATAATAATTATCTAGAGACTATTTCAATTTAAATAATCCCCTTTTGCCATTTTTTATTTCTTAATTTGATGTAGGTAAATAAAACTATGTATTTGTTAATTCATCGATAACTAACCTGGATCGATACTCTCGGCAATTCAAGAAAATCTCGCCAAACATTTATGCATTTTGTCTAATTATTAAGGATTTAAAACCAAACGCCTCAAGTTTCACCTCCTAGTTGGTCGTTAATCCCTGCGAACCGTCCTTCAACGGTTCGCGTTGCAGTAGGTGATTGAGTGCCCCCCGCCCCCACATAATATCAGAGTAGTGTATGGTAGAGAATGGTGTACAACGACAATCATTAACACTGAGAAGAAGGATATAATAATCTATGAGACTATGAAACGCCTCGTTGGAGCCAATGATGGTAGAGATAATGCTAATAGTCATATCTCTATACCATTTATGGGTTTCAGGCGGTGGAACACGATGAATTAAAAGAGGTAGCAGGGGTAAAGGATTTGAGAAAGACATTTCGTAAAGCTCTTTCAGTTATTATTAGCTCTTTATGTATATATTTTTTTAATCATTTATAATATTCTCTGATTAATATGAATAAAATAATGAAATAATACGCGTTATACTACCAATGTTTTAATTTGTCTACAAAATAACTCATCGCAAATTCTTGATCTTGTCAGAAAGAAAATTCTTTCATCCTTGCCTCTTCAATCTTTATTTTCATTATATCAGTAAGCTGATGGGAATACCACGAGAGAAAGCGAAATAAAATAGGTTTAGTGTCAAAGATAGCGATGTTTACTACTTTCTCTCCATCATTGACCAAGTTAGAATGTAATATGCAGAAAACCTTATCCTCCCATTAACTGTGACGATCGGATAGAACTGATCCATAAGCTCGTTTTTGAATTGTTCACCAAAGATTAAATCTTCTTAATCAATAAACTGGTGATATTTAAGGACTTTTTTCCGGTATTATAGTTAAAAGGTGGTTGAACTGACTCACTATACAGAAATTCAATTAGATCAATTAGATATTTATGAATACTTCGACGAAGATGATCGAAGATATCTACCGTAGATGAATAGTCAGGGCTAAATTTATAATCCAATCCACATGCATCTTCGGTGAAAAATATTTACTAATAAGTCTGGGTACAATAGGGTGTGGAGGGAGGATCATCTTAAAACGAGCGCCAAACCAATGCGTTTGCAGACTCTGATTCCACGACGCTTACTGCGTTAAGATGTTTATCTAATGTCGTTTAGATTATTAGTTCTGTTTGATTATTTTGAGCTTTTTTACCTATGAAGAGGGGGTGATAGGCGAGGTTATTTGTTATGATGGTTTCATTTGGTGGATATAAGTTGTTTCTTTGCTGAGTACTTTGTCAGGTTATCCATGTTTCTAGGCTTTTTTAATAGTTATGAGTTATTTGCTGTATTAAGTAAGCTAATCACGGGTGTTTAGGTATGTTTGTTTTATTTTATAGTTATAACCTATTTGTTACCTTTCGAAAATTAAGTTAGTGGTTGAATATGTGTGGTGGTTTACTATATTTTTGTATGATGTTATTTTCTTTACTTTTAATTAACCTGAACTAAACTAACCTAACATCTACCAAAAACTCCTCATTCTTTCAAAAAGTTCATTTCATTTTTGCCTTTAGAAATAGTCTTGATCTTGGTCTCATTGCTTCGGAAAATCCTTTTCTTTTCCCGTGCAACAGGAATGCATCGATATCTCTTCACCTGTGAAAAAAGGGGTATAAAAATGCAGTAACAATTTCAATTACAATTTGTAACTTTTTCTATGATTACGTTGATCATCTCTCAGAAATTGATTACAAGAAAATTATTTGTTTAAATGGATTTACTTTTATAATGCGTACAAAATGTATCAAAGATAAAAATTGCTTCTACTAATTTAAATAAAAAAATATCGCTTCAATTCCTTCGTGTGTATATATATATATATATATATATATATATATATATATATAGAGAGAGAGAGAGAGAGAGAGAGAGAGAAAGAGAGAGGTGGAGTGTAAGCAATTAACGCTTGCTCAAGTGTAACATATTATCCACAAGTTATAAGCGATAGGATTAAAGGTGCATTTTTCGCAGCGGTTGAGGTTTGCATGATGGAGATTCTGCCCACTTATTCCTCCTTATCTCTCTGAGCACTATGGATCTAAGGGTTGATTGGCACATATAAAAACCCGTGTCAGTATACTGGTTGAGAGAGATGATTAAGCGCACTCCCTCATTGCGGAGCTAATATAATCCTTGTTGGGCTTCATCACAGGCGATTATTCCTTACTCAGAAAGTCTTCTTTATTTCAAGCAAGAAGGTAAGAAAGAGTATATTTGGCAAATCGTTTAACCAAAGGACATGCGCTTCTGTCAAACAATTTGTGCCTACCTCTTGACACAAAATTTATAGCCATCACTGCCTCTTGTTGTACCTAAAGTGTATTCCAGTAGCACAAATTTGATTTTACTTCTATTCAATATCTGAAACCAAAGAGGGTATTAACAGCTCGGAATTAATTCGGAAAAATCCATGTATATTCTTTACTCAGGAAGATTGGAAGGAGAGAAATTTGATTTTGTGCTTCATTATCAGACAGAGTATAGAATTTATTGGGCAATAGTAATTAAATATGCAAAAGAATCTGGTAACGAATTAAAGAGGGAATTATTCCTTTCAATAAAAATCCCTAATGAATATTAATTTAATAATTTTTCTCTGAATAAATTGCATAACTTTAGGAATTATATAATAAATGGTAATTATGCTCTTCACTGTATGTATATTAAAGTGATAGCTGGCAAGGTGAATTAAAATAATCTTTGACTTAGATGAAGTTAAGATAAATAGGAAAATCATGTATGCTTAAATTGGAGTAGGCTTTGGAGAGTCGTTCAGCGCTGTGAGGAGAGTTGAGCAGGTAGCGACGACCATTATCTTAGATACCCGGAAAAATGGAGACATCTTTGGAGGAAGGCGCTTCTTTTAGTTCTGTAGGAAGCACGTAAGAAAGTTTGATGAGTTCTTCTGACTGATTGAAGCCCATCTTGACCAACCGTTTATATCCCCTTCAAATTGGGGGAGTCTGGAATTGCTCGTGGTTGAAGAATAGTGTGCTTTCAGAGAACAGAGAAAGTTGCTTCTCTCGGAACCGGAAGACAGATAAAAAAATCTTATCTAATGAAAAGCAGAAGTAGTTAGTTTCTCTCTCTCTCTCTCTCCCTATCTCTCTCTCTCTAGCTGCCAGCGCCAGTGAGAAGCTATAAAGGATGTCTCTTTGGTCGATCTGGCATGTCCATTAATGTGTATGCAAGTACAGTGAAAAATTTGGGGCCGCCGTACACTGCAATTTTTTAAGTTCTTTATTTCTAAGATAACCCTTGTCTGCGTAGTATTTTACATCAAAATTGTTTTCCTAAATCCCCCTGTAGTTTCTTTACATTTTTGTGCTCATGCATTGTGTCAATCTGTTGTTGTCAGTTAATAATACAACTCCGTTTTCATTTTGATGTGAGGATTGATTTCATTGTTTGAAAGTTAAGAAAGTTATTCATCAAACTTTGGCTGAATTTAGTGAGAACACTCATCGTAGAACACATTTCGACCAAACTTTAACCAATAGATGATTGGTTTTGACTGCAGCTGGGATATAGTTTGCATGCCAGCTCATCTGAATTCACTTCACTCTTATTTAATTAATTCTCCCAACCAGCAATAGCTATTTTTATTTCTTTAACATGGTTAAACATAACAATAACAACTACAATATAGCAAACAATTCTGTACATCATCTGAAGAAAAGGTTTTAAAGAAGGTTCGTAAGTAACAAGTAAAATTAGCTCTCGAAAAACAATGTGATGGCAGTATCATTCAGTGCATATAATAACGTTCTTAAACAAAGGGGGCTTCTAGCTTTGCCCAGTGAATAAATGGAAGCTAATGGTTTTGGCTAGCAAAAATAAGAGAAGAAAGATTGATATGGGTGATTGTTTTAATTGAGAGGAAGGAAAGTTATGGGGCCAAAGAAGGCATTACAGTAGTTAAAATCGTAGGGGAAAAAGAAGAAGGAAAATGTGAATAGAAAGAATTGTAAGTAAAAAAGATCATGGGTGAATTTAAACCATCTTAACTTCAATTACTAACGTCGGGAGATCCCATGAACCACAGACACGTTCGCATTTATGGTTCAAGCAGTTCAAATAAGGGATTTGAGACCATTTTTGCGTATTATGTGGTGCAGTAACAGGAAGAAAAGTAAGAAAGAGTTAAAATTCAAAAGTACTGTAAGGGTGTCTGCCCTTAAAGTAATGATTTAATAGTAGGGGAGAGTTAAAAGTAAATAAAGAATTTAGACTTAAGAGGACTAAAAATTTATGTTGTATCCTACCATGTGTCTTTGAAATACATTTTGAAATTTTTATTGGAATATCCTTTTTAAGGTGCTGTAAGCCTCCTCGTTTGAATTTAAACTGTCTAATATAATTTTGATACCTGTCGTTGTCTGCCCTCTCTGAAAAGTTTACGAATAACGAATGTAAAAAGAGGACAGTTTGAAAAAGTGTCAGTCAATGAACAGTGAATAGACCAGAGAATTGATAAAAGATAGTAAGTGGAAAGAAATCAACAGGAATAGAGCATTGATGGAAAAGTAAAAATGAACAGGTGAGTAGCTGGATAGACCTATCTAATGAAATGAACGCAGAATGCTATGGAATTGTACCTAGTGTGATAAAATGTTGAAATTTACCGGTGATTTATAGTTTGCTAGGTTGTTTAAATTTCTGATAGACAATCGTTTAGAAGAAATGTCGAAGAGTTGGAACTTGCGATTCATTAAAGTAGCTCACCGGACAAAAAATTAATCACCTGGGAAGGGAGTATACTTATGACCATGTAATATCTCCTGTAGCCTTGATAAAAACTGTGATTCGACGTATCACGTATTGTATAAGGTTGTGGATGTTGAAAACATCAATGTTCAGCCAGTTTTACATTTAAGAATTGTGCAATTTGGCTAGATTTTCGAGTGGTTTCAGATCATATGATTTTGCAAGGCAATGAAGATATGTGATTAAATGTTCATCGTGTAGGCAGGTAACATTTGTAACCCGGTGAACGCATGAGTTGTAATCCTAGGAGAGAGGGATTGAAATTTATGTTACGCGTTAAGAGAAAATGCAATAAACAAAAGCTAGTCGTCTAGCAACTCGATGTCGTAGAGTGAAGGTGTGCTGCCCGGTCTCCTTTATCAATCTTTGTTTTCATCAATAAACAGTGATATTGCTTATTTATCGAATAAAAGTGAATACTAGTGTTTTTTTAAACTGCATTAAATACTAAAAATTATAAATCTACGTATGTAAGTTAATTTATTTAGACATATAAAGTGATATTACCGCATTACGTCGAAAATTCCCATGTTCCCACTGAGTCTGTTTTGAAAGCCATTAGGCCTAAACTCAATTGAGTGATTAGAAGTGCAGTTCTGCCACATCCATCTTGTTTAACTGATCTCTTCACTCTTTAAATTAATAAATTAAAACAATCACTTATCAATCAAAACCTAACAACCTTCAAATTAGAAATTTTAACAATTAAGCATTACTGTTTCTCCCAGTAATTTAACAAACTCCCATAGCACATAAGCACTGTTGTCACATTTCTCCATTCATCCTTAAAAAGAATGGCTCCTCCTACTCTCAGGAAGGCAGACAAAGAAAAAAGTACTCCAATAACAAGAGGAAAAACCGAATTAAACGAACCAGTTAATTTAAATGAACTGCAGACCCATATTTCCTCATCTACGCTATCAGGTGATGCCAAAGACATTATGAACGTTCTCTTTAAGTTTTTTGAATCATCTTTTGCCAAACAAGAACAAAAAAATCATCTTTCTCAAAAAATCTAACGAACAAATGAGATCAAAAATCGAAAAATTAGAAGAAAAGGTTGATTCTTCCGACGCTTATGAAAGACGAGATACGAATATATTCTCCGGCAATATACCTGAAGCTACCAATAATGAAAACTGCAGCAATATCATCCGCAAACTTATTAAAGATAACAGCCACATACAAATGCAAGAAGCTGACATCTCTGTTGCTCATCGTCTAGGTCTCAAGCCTAAAGTACAAGGTCTCGACAAAAGAAACCTAATTGTGAAGTTGCGCAAAAGTAATCTGAACGTGATATCTTCTCAGCATGCAAAAAATTCAAACCTCCATTCTATGTAAACGATTCATCAACGTTTTTTTGCCATCACCCTCCAGTTGCTGTGACCTACGTATAGTTAGCAATACCCAAGCTGCCCTCCAAAAATTTCTGTCGGAACACCTCAATTCGACGCTTGCAGACTTTAATGGTGAGAACCTCTGGAACGATCAGTAATAATACCTTCGGCGATATTACTGTTTTAGATGAAAAAAACAAAAACAAACAAACTATGTTTTGACCTAGCATTCACTTACTTTTATTTCAATTGTATTACATACTTTATTCCATTTTCTCTTATTAAAGTTATCATAAAAATAGTATTTTAACTGTTTATAGATATTTTATACGTAATTTTAATTTGTAACTTTAATTTTTAAATTCCAATTGAACTACCTTTATGTTTGAACAACTCGATCACTTCAATAATATCGATCCAGACATAAACCATTTTGATGAATTATATCCAAATTTTAAAGAAAATAACGTAAGAAACCAATAATACGATTGTGATAAATTTAACACTACATTTTTATTTGAAAAAAACAGACCTGTCCATTTTAAATCTTAGCATTCGATCTTTGCACGCAAACATTAATGAATTTTCAATATTTTTGTCAACACTTAATTATAAATTTTCCGTTTTGGCATTCACCGAGAGCTGGCTAACAAATAATAATAAACACATATCAGTTCCTAAACTATAGCTCTTTTCATTCACCACGCCACGTAAACAAGATAGGGGGAGGTATAAGCGTGTATATATCTCACAGACTCAATACTAGACAAGTTGACAAAATTAGTATTTCCTATAACTATATTGAAACTTTATTTATCGAAGTAAAATCAAATGGTAAAACAATAATCATTAGAACCGTATATAGACCTCCTTCTGGTGACCCAAAGATGTTTATAGATAAGATTGCTGAATTAATCAATTACTTCCATGTTACAAACTATGACGACATAATTATTACAGGATATTTTAACTTCGATCTATTAAACTTTGAAAACCACGCATCAACTCAGTCCTTCCTCAATACTTCTTATTCTCATTCCTCACTTCCAATTATAACAATACCGAAAAGAATAACCCAAAACTCAGCAACACTAATTGACAATATTCACCCCGAAAATTACTCTTCCGGTATTCTCCTTTGTGACATATCGGACCATCTTCCTATATTCATGATCCAAAAGTTTTTTTTTCAACTCGAACAATATTCATCAAAACCGTATAATAACCTACCGCATAATTAACGAAAATACCTTATCAAACTTCTATAACTATGTTCTAAATCAGAATCTATATAAAATTTCCTATATAAATGACATTGATTCTGCTACCGAAGAGTTAATTTCAAGGCTAGACGATGCTTTTAAACTTACTTGTCCTCTAAAATCTAAAACCATTTTATATAAACACAAAACAAAACCTTGGATAACAAATGCTATTATAAATAACATCAAAAAACGTCAAAATACTTTTCTCTTTATAAGCTTAGTCAAATTCCAGAACACACATATAAAAATTTTCGGAATCAAGTTACTAACCAAGTTAAAATCGCCAAGAAAAATTATTACCATGAACGATTTAATCAAACGAAAAAAAATATAAAACAAACTTGGAAATTAATCAATTCTGTGATAAAACCTGAAATTACTAAAGTAACAAACCAAACTAAACAAATTATCATTGACGGCAAACCAGTTGATGACAATAAGCGAAAAGCAAATGAATTCAATAAATTTTTTGTCAACGTAGGTAAAAAAATCTCAGACTCCTGCAAAATAGTCGATAAATCTTTTCTTTCGTATTTTAATGAGATTAATGTACCAAATTCCTTGTTCTTCTCTCCTGTACGCGTAGCCAATATAAAAAAAATCATTAGTTCACTAAAAAAATAAATATCAGGTATTAATTCAATCTCCACTAAAATTTTAAAATACATCTCTGATATAGTTGCTCCAATTACTAAATTATTTACGCAGGGTATATTCCCAAGTGTATTAAAAGTTGCTCGGGTAACACCGTTACCAAAGGCCGGTAAACTCACAAACGTCAGCAATTACCGCCCTATTTCATGTCTTACAATGTTCAGTAAAATATTTGAAAAAATAGCATCCAATAAACTTTATAAATTTTTGGAATCTAATTCACTGTGTATAAACACCAATATGGTTTTAGACGTCAGAAATCAACGATTCACGCGATAATAACCACCTTTAATATTTATATGATAACATTGAAAAGGGCCACATTGTATTCTCAAATATTTCTCGATTTTAAAAAAGCTTTCGATTGTGTCAACCATAATATTCTACTGTCAAAATTAGCTATGTACGGAATTAGAGGCAACTGTCAAAATTGGTTTAAATCATACTTAACTGAAAGAAAGCAATTTGTCTCTGCCAATGGTCATGACTCATCCCACCTTAATATTACAACTGGGGTCCCACAAGGCTCCGTGCTAGGGCCACTGTTATTTTTAATCTATATTAATGATATTGTTAAATCATCTTCTCTACCTAAATTTATATTATTTGCGGATGATAGTGCCTTATCAACTACCTTGCCATATGACAAACCGAGCAACATTTCATCTAAAATAAATAAAGAACTCGAAAATGTCTTCAGGTGGCTTAATGTTAATAAACTATCAATAAATGTAGATAAAACCAAATATATTCTTTTCTCTTACAAAAAATCTATTGAATTGCCCCATATTAAAATGGGCGACGAAATAATCTATGAAACTACACTGATCAAATTCCTAGGCATCTTTCTTGACAAAAATCTGAGTTTTAAACAACATATTACGCATATCTTAACAAAACTATCAAAATCGATTGAAATATTATAGAAATTAAATAAGTTTCTTCCTAAATCTATTCTCCACTTTTTATATATGTCAATGGTGCAACCTTACTTGACATATGGCATAGAGAGTTGGTATGGAAAATATCAAAATTATCTCAATAAATTAGTCATATTACAGAAAAAAAGCAATTCGAGCCATCCATCAACTTGACTACAAAGAGCACACTAATCGATATTTTAAAGAATCCAAAATTCTAAAATTAAAGGATCTCTTTGTTTTTCATACATCTTTATTCCTTTACAAAACAATAAAGTGTTCCTATAATAACTATATATTTAATATGTTACAAACAGCTGATAATACCCATAATCACCAAACCCGCAATAGAACAAAATTTATTTCACCCTTGTATTCAAAATCAAAATCACAATGTAGCTTTCTGTACAAAGCTATCAAAATATGGAATGGCTTGGACGACAATATCAAATCCCAAACCAATTTAGCTCAATTCCAAAAAGCTCTTAAAAACAATATAATTTCGGCTTACTAAATTTCTATTCAGATTTTGCTATTGTGTATTTATTTGTTACCGTACACTATTATACTGTGTACTATTACTTTGATTTATACATTATAAATATGTTATTATTTATATCAGACTGTTGACTATGTTAGCTACAGATCTTTTGAAATAATCTCTAAATTTAAATAATATAATTATTCCTTATTTGCAATCTTTACAATGGTTAGGTTCTTAAATGTATACTAAGTTGTTTATATTTTTATAAACATGAAGAGATTCTATTCTTGATAAGTTTATGCTTGGTCTTAAGTTTTAAGTTTCTGCCCTAAAATTCACTGACTTATTTTGGGCCCATAACTAATCTTTGTATGTATATACATATATACGAGTATGTATAAGTACTTATTGTAACTTGTCATTAAGATTTAAAATGTAATAGGTTTATACTGTACATTGGATTAATGTGGAATAAATAAATCAAAAATAAATAAAAAATAAAAAAATGTCGGTGTCCTGGTCCAAAATGCTTATAACCTCATCCAAACGACTAATTTAAAGATAATACAAACACTCCTACCGTATCAAAGAGCCTCATCCAACTTGAACCTTACCCTTCACCCAGTCTTGTTTGAAAGCCTCATGAGTTCAACAATTAATACGACACCGAATATCATTCGCATACAGGTAGAAACGTGATTTGTCTGAGCAGATAACACGTTTTCATTCATTAACGCTTCTTTGATTGTTTCTTCTAACCAACAGTAGCCGGGTATCCAGGTCAGCATTAGTGAGCAAAAGCTTCTTGCTTGCCAGTAATGGGTACCGAAAGATCAGTGTTGACATCCTGCAGCAATTCCTGCCTTGATGCGAAGTATCTTAGCCACAAGCTGTTGAACGCTTCGAAGGTCCAGCTCTTTCACTATCCACTTTCGGTCACAAATCTTGTATAAATTTCATGTAGACCTAGAGTTTTGCCATTGCAGGTAAACCGATATAATCGTAAGCGTAGATTGACCAGCAAATTTAGCTATATCCTTCAATCAATGGCATTTGGCGTGCCGAAAAGAACTTATTCCTTTTTTGTAATTCAGTTATACTGGATTTGCACCACAATTTCACATAGCGTACAGGAGAGAATGGATCGAGTAAAATATTTATCAAATCTAAGTGTTTCTGCACAAAGTTCCTAGATAGTAACTACCAGATACTTCTCGTTCTTTTGATAATGGGTGCTGAAGGAGCGGCGTTCACGCCTTTGAACAATTTCTGCCTTGAAGCCAAGCAATTTTAACCGTAATCCGAAAAACAATCTGGAGGTCCAGCTCCGTCATTATCGTCTTTCAGTCATAATTCTGAGAGAGCATTTGCTGCAAGCCATGATTTTCGCTATTGCACTAGATACATGAACGTTCGCGTAGTTAAACCTGAAAATTCAGTTACATCCTTAACAAGATGGCCTTTGGCGTGCCAAAATGCAAGCATTACTTTTTGATACTTATGAACATATAAATTGGGTCCCCATTATATGTACACATATTGAGTGAGAGAGACGTTGCACCATATAATCTTTCCCTAATCTAGTAATCATGTCACAAACTTTCCAGATTGTAAACTCGGATTCTTCTCGTTAAATGTTAACTAAAGTCCAATGTAATTTATACTATTTTAAATATCCCAAGTGTTATTTTTTAGTCTGCGTGTATATATATATATATATATATATATATATATATATATATATATATATATATATATATATATATGTGATAGAACGGGTTGAGGCCGCGTTGATTTCAAACACTATCACATGTTATTTAAAACCACGATGCTCCCCACGTGCATCTTCGCTTTGAAGCTTGGCGCCTTATCGCAGCCACCTGAGTCAATGTTTAAATAAGGAGGTTTATCTTTCCCCGTTCGCCCCCATACGCCGACCTCGCCAGATTGAGTTAGGCTTATGGGCAGATAAGGCATTGTTCCTAGGCTCGGCTGTGCATTCCCTCGAAGCTCCCACTCCATTGTCCCCCACGCCAAGGAAGTGTCTCGACTATTTAGATGGAAACTTTACCATTAAGAGCAGATTAGAGATCCAAATTTTCTTCGCGAGACATCACTACAGGCCAGTCTCACCTTGTGCACCAAAGGGCCCTCGACCTCGAAATCCACCATCACTTTTCCAGAAGCAGGACAATATCCCTTGAGTGCCGAGGTTCAAGCCTTCGTGACGCCAAGTCCACAAGGTTTCCCCCTTGTTGTTCAAAAGAGAACAACATTAGAACAGCCATCGTTCTTGGCCGTTGACAAGAAACGGTTCTCACCCCCCCCCCTGTTGTTCCAAAGAGTACAACGTAGAACAGCCATTGTTCGTTTGAGCCCGTTCGCCAAGAAACGGTTCTCACCCTTTCCTTGTTGTTCAGAAAGAAAACAACGTTAGAACAGCCATTGGTCGTTCGAGCAAGTGGACAAGAAATGATTCTCACCCCCCCCCCCCTGTTGTTCAGAAGAGAACAACGTAGAACAGCCATTGATCTTTTGAGCCCGTTCACCAAGAAACGGTTCTCACCCTTCCCCTGTTGTTCAGAAAGAGAACAACGTTAGAACAGCCATTGTTCGTTCGAGCCCGTTCACCAAGAAACGGTTCTCACCCACCCACCCCTGTTGTTCAGAAGAGAACAACTTTAGAACAGCCATTTTTCTTGAGCCCGTAGACAAGAGACGGTTCTCACCCCCCCTCTGTTGTTCAGAAGAGAACAACGTAGAACAGCCATTGTTCTTCAAGCCGTTCCTCGAGAGACGGTTTTCATTCCCAAGACGCCACGTCAGGATCATTTTATTCCCCCCCTTCGGCTGGAACTCGCCAGCGGACCGAAAATTCCTTCACGCCGCCTTCTTCTGCACAACAAGTATATATTACGTAAGCCGAACGTTACCTTTGAGTATTTAACCCTTTTGTCAATTCTATCCTGTGCTTTAAATGGTTTAGCGAACCATCCCATCTCTTTAACTTTATATTTGTTTTACCTTTTTAAATCTTTTAATCCTCGGATTAGCTCGAGTCCCCACGACCCTTTTCATTCTCTGTTTATGTCAACATTTTCCGTTTTGTGTGTTGTTGATAGTTATTATTAATAAAACTCTATTTTATTAATGATAGCAATATTATTATCCTTGAGCTCAGTTCCACTTCTTAAGCATATCGAAGATACATAATATCGGCCAGCCAGACATCCACGCACTCTAAAGATAATTAAATAAGTTCCCTCAACGAATAGTTATACATGGTATATCGTCGAGAGTCCATTCTACGACAATATATATATATATATATATATATATATATATATATATATATAATATCATTTTACGCAGTTACCTCCTATTGTAGAGATAAACTTTCGCATCTGTCTAAAAATTCGTTGGATTAGTGTGACCTGTTTACAATTGTTACTATTTGTGTGAAGATCAACTCTCTATCTTTGTTTGGTCTTTTCTGTCATCTTTTGTCAAGTGGTGTCCAATTGCTAATATTTCTAATACTTCTATCGTCCTGGAATTTAAAATTTTGCCTTTCCAAATTCTCTTCAGTTTATGTTGATCCTGCGTTTGATTTCTTGAACTTTTTCCGTGGCATGCTAACCTGTTGATCAAGAAACATATATTGTTCACCATTTTAATTTGTTCGTTGTCAAATGTGATGCCTATCATATCGACCTCTGGTTAAAATCTAATGACTTTTGTTCTCAAAAATTTATTTTCAGAAAGACTATTTTTATTTCATGGTTATTCTTGAAGCATTATTTGAATACTTTGTAGGTATTTCCCTTGAGTAGAAAATCACCTGCGAATATCATTAAGTTAATCCTGATTGATCTTAATGCCTTTTTCTGCTTGTTTAACTTCCGGAAGATTTCATCTTAAAAGAATCTGAATAATTCCAGAAAGATAAGATTCCCTTGGATTATACCATTCCGTAAATTAAAGATATCGGAATCTCTATGCAATCTAAGGACATTCTTTTATTTTGGTTTATGTGCTTTAGGAATATTTTCGCAGATCTGACCTATACATCAATTGTTTAGAAAGGTTATACCCGCTAGTGTTTCTATTAAATCAAAGTCTATTTGGTAGTCTGCCGATAAAAATTACGGAGGTAAATTATCGTTTGAATTTCCGAAATGAGCTGGTTAGGAAAACACAGTCATCGCCAAATATTGCGAGACTTAATTAATCTTTTATTTTTTCATTCGTTTTCATAAATTTTGTACTGTTAATATTTGTTTCTAATATTTAAATTATTGCAGGATAATTAAAATGTGAGCATTTAAAAAAGAATGTTTTAATCTGTTTCCATTCCAGAAATGGATCTTTCCCAGCAAAAGCGAACAACCATTATTACTCTACACCCAAGTGGCCTGCATTTTAAGGAGATGCAGGTTGGCGACGCTGTTTTTTCGTAATTCTAAACTACTAATTTTATGCATATTTTTACCTTCGTTTTCTCTTTTTCTTTTCAAAATCAATAGCCATTCTTGATTTATTCTTTGGCAGAATAATTAACTTTGGAAAATTTTAAACGACCCAATTTGTGGAAGATGCATTGACTCCTCCTTTTAATCCCTTTGGAACGGACAAACACGGAGATATCCAACTCTTCGCTATCAAAAAGGAGTTGAAAGATTCGCCTTCGATTACAAGGCGACAGGAGAGAGAAAAACTCATGGTCGACGATCTGACGCAATTACAACACAGGAATTCGAGCTTAACTCACGAATTCATCATAAAGAGATTAACTTCTTATCATACAAGATAAGGAAGGGACAATTTCTCTTAAGGCAATGCAGAACAAACTACCTAAGTAAGATGCAAGACAAGAAGCTGAGCAAAAAATGAAACACCAGCTCTTGTTTAAAATTTTAATAAATTCTTGAGCTTGTTCTATTGTGACTGCAAATGTATCATTCACAAATCTTTTGTAGTAGATAGGCTAAATACTTTTATTAATTGAGATAATTAGTCTGTTTTAGGAATGCACATAAAAAAAAATCTGCGCCTAATCACATGATATATATATATTTATATATATATATATATATATATATATATATATATATATATATATATATATATATATATATATATATATATTACGATTAATGTATCGCAATATCAGGCAACTGACTCTACTTCAGGTCCAGTGGGACGTCCTAGTCCTCGATCTGGAAGATAATACTCAAGGGGTCATTTTAACTGTATCTTTTTGAGTGCATTTTAAGAAAGGTTAACATATGACTATCTAGCTAGGAAAACATGTACCCTCAAAGACCAGAAAGTAATGAACCATCAAAATTCACAAACATGGATAAGGACTCAAAATTTAAGGCAACCCATGACTGGAAAGTGAAATTCGAAAGATCAGCGTTACCGAAAAGCGCGCCAGGTTAAAATATTGTGACTGAGTTAGTTGTTAGGTAGAAATGGCGTTCATTATCAAACCAAGTGCATTCCACCTACCTTGAAGTATATGGGCAGGCGAATAATTTTATTTCTATTATTGGGGCAAAAGCCTTGTGATATACATTTACCTAAACCTGTGCTGGAGATTGGGAATGCATGCTGCATGTAAACGGCAAAGTTACACAACGGTTATCTCTGACTGTTTATAGGATGCCATTGTTGCCAATTCAATATAAAACAGTTCTCTCTCTTTTTGATCTACCTACCCCTATATGGTTAACTATATTTAACATCACTAGTCTTCTCCCAACGGCAATTTTCTTCAAATTTTACCTTCCTTTTTTTTCCACCATACGGCATATGAAAAAGTTGAATAAATCCATCATAATCGGTGATAGCTTCACTCTCAATATTGTTTTCATGGTCATTATGGAACAATTTATAATTTTTATTCTTCGTATTATACAATTAGTTTATATTTTATCCATTCTTTGACACAATTTGTTTGTTTTTCCTGCAAACTTTTGGCACACTTGCTCAAGCTTTCATTCCAAATTGTGATATAATTGCTCTATTCTTTGTCCATTTGTGTAGCATAAATCTTTTAATTAACTAAATTCTTTTGAAAAGGTTGCTTTCAATATTGTCCATTCTCAGGCAAAAATTAATTTCGTTTTAGCCATTCTGTCTTTTGCAATTAACTAGGATTGATTCAGTTTTCATCACATGCATTTACTTTGTACATCATAACGAGGGAAGTTTTATTTGCTGCTATCTTAAATGAAGCACATAAATGCCAAGAATAATTACATTGTAACCAACTTATCCACACATTCTGCATTTACCCTCGTTGTTGTAACTCACGATATATTTCGCCATTCATTCCTAGATACAGGAATTTTAACTCTTTGCAAAGTTAACAATCGATACTTCCATGATCCGCTTGGTATTTTCATTTCGCAGACATGGAAAAGGTATACATGAATATATATTTAGTAATAACCACGGGCATTTTAAAATCATCTATACAGAAGCTCGACAAAATAATTGGAGCACGTGTTAAATTTAAGAAATATTTATTTAATACTGAGTTGGTCCCCTTTTTTCTGAACAGCGTCGATATGTCTTAGAGTTGATTCATACAGCTTCCTAACTTGACTGAGAGGAATTTCACCCAATCTTCTTGCCATACCTCCGCCAGCTGTTTCAGACATGTCGCTCCAAGACGCAGCACAAGTCCTCAATAATATTAAAAACTAGAGGTTGTGGGCGCCACTCCATGTGTTTTTGCTACCTCCTATGCTCTTCATACCAATTCTTAACCACATGAGCGGTGATATTGTGGCATTATCATATTGGAAAAAGCAATCACCATCAAGAAATAATGTCTGGACCATGGGATGGACTTGATCTTACAAAATATTCAGATATTCGTTGCTGTTGATCAAACCATGCAGGGCAACAATTACACCAAGAGAATTCCAAGATATGGCTGCCCAAACCATCACTGACCATCCTCCGTGCTTCGTTGTAGGAAGAAGGCAGTCAAGATTAAAAGCTTCCCCGGACTGCGTCCACACATAAACTTGGCCTGCAGCGGGGAAAAGAGAAAAACTGGAAATTAATGCAATATCGCAAGAAAAGATGAGGAATTAAACCACATTCCCTGAAGACAATTTAATTCAGAACAGTTTCGGTGTATCTTACACCCTTTTTCAACTGACACTGGGTAGAAAATATAAGAGAACTGCATATAAGCATAACACAAGATCCCATCTTTTTTCCCCCAATCCCCTACTTGTGGCTAATCTTGGGGGGATTAAGCCTAAACATATTGAAGGGCTGACATTTTACTATTTTAGGCCTAACCCCCCCTCCCAGATTAGCCACAAGTAGGGGATTGGGGAAAAAAAGAGGGGATCTTGTGTTATGCCCATATGCACTAAAGTCGCTAAATTGCTCCGTCTCCTAAACTCTCCGTTGCGAGTCATATTTATTTCGCTTCCATCAAGTTCACCTTTGACTACTCTACCCTCAACTCTGAACTCTTAGCTACCGTACATATGACCCCAGAGTTCTATCGTGCCCATTTTCTTCACTAAAAGATCCGCCCCGGTCAGACATCTCGCCATTTTGTGTATACCTTAGATGCATGTAAGGTCCCCCAAGGTTACGAGTTCCTTCTGGACTTCGTCATAAAAGATCAATTCTTAGCTTCCCTGAACACTGAAATCCATGTCTTCGTTAAAGACAAGCGATGCTCTACGTTTAATCAATGCCTAGTAGAAGTTGATGTTTATGCACGTAGCCATAACTTGTGCCCCAAAGTTAATAAGAAGCCTCCCCGCCTCTTCCCAAGTTTAAGATTAATAAATCCAGGCCTCCTACAAGAAATAACCCTAAATCCGTGAAAGTTCAAGGCCCCTCGAAACCCAGTAACCTCCTTACTTTGGAGCCAAGAGACACCTCCCCCGCGTCGTTATTTCTTAGAGGGCAGATAATCTCATTCACGTGCAGAATAGAATGTCATGTATGCATGAACTGCCCTCAAACTTCTCAATATAGAAGCGTGTCCTCCCATTAGATATGGGATAGAACGGTCGTTCTCCGCCATGCTTCAGTCCCTAGCACATGTCGAAACACATGCTTCCCCACGTCTTTTCTGCGAGAGGAAGTAGAAGGCGCGTTATCGCCCATCATCCCCAAGTTTAATCAAGGAGGTTCATTCACCCGTTCGCCTTGATGCGTTGATCTCGCCAGATTGAATTAGGCTTATAGGCAGAGAAAATATTTTCCCAAGCGCCACCGGGACATTCCATCGAAGTCCCCCCCCAAGCCCACTGTCCCCTACGCCAAGGGGGCTGGCTCCGGCTATTTAAGCGATAGCATTTCGCATTTGAACTAGATCCAGATTATCTTCGCGAGGCATCACGCCGATCCGGTCTCCCTTGTGCACCTAGGAACTCTACCCCGAGAAACCCTCTAATTGCCCATAAGAGAACAATATCCCTTGAGTGCCAAGGGTCGTGCCCCTCGAGACGCCAAGTCAACAGGGCCCCCCTGTTGTTCAGAAAGAGAACAACTTTGGAACAGCCATTGTTCTTCGAGCCCGTTCGACAAGAAACGGTTCTCACCTCCCCCACCTGTTGTTCAGAAAGAGAACGACATTAGAACAGCCATTGTTCTTCAAGCCCGTTCGTCAAGAAACGGTTCTCGTTCCAAAGACATCACTTCAGGGTAATTTAATTCCCTCCTTTTTTAACGTTCTTCAAGAGAACGCTTGGTTACAACAATAACCTCCATTTTTCATCTAGAACATCTCCGATATCCTAGCTCAAGGATCGTTCGTACTTCCGAGCCATACTTCGCTTACACTCCTCGAAGTCAGTCCTTCCACCTCGTTAAGGACAACTCCCCGAAGAACCCCTTCTCCTGGAAAAGAATCGCCAGTTGGACCGAAAATTCCTTCCCATCGCCTTTCTCTGTACGGCAACCGTGTAATTACGTAAGCTACGCATTACATTTAACCATTTAACCTTTTGTCAAGGCAACTCTGTGCTTTAAACTATTTTAGTCAACCATTCCCCCTTTTTGTTTGTTTTGCCGTTTAAAAATCCCTCCAAATCTTAATCCTCAGCTTAGTCAAATATTCCCATGACATTTTTCATTTCCTGTGTTTCTCCCATTTTAATCCCCGGTTATGTAAACATTTTTCGTGTGTTTTTTGATAGACTAATTAATAAAACTCTATTTTATTGATGTTTGCAATATTATTTATCCTTGGGCTCCGTTCCACTTCCTAAGTATTTTGAATATAAATAATCCCTCTCCAGGCCCCCCATCGTTTTGAACCAATCTCTGCATCTGATTACCACGCACTCGAAATATAGAGTAATCCCCCTCAACGAATAGTTATATATAGTATATCGTCGGGAGTCTATTCTACGACAAGGTATACCCACTAATGCTCCTCCTCCGTCTCTTCAAGATACCACTACGTCTCTGTCGTTGACCAGCAACTCTGGTCACCAAGTAATTTTTTTATTTAATGAGGGCTTCCCCAGTTGTGTGAAGTTTGAAAATGGAGAAGTAAACGGATGCCGTGTCTTCACCATTGTACGTGACACTGGGTGCACATGCATCATGGTATTCGAGAATTTACTTCCCTAAGTCGATCTTGACCAAAAAATGTTGGCTGTGGTCTATGATTACCTCGGTCGAGCGAATCGTTTTCTTATTGTAAAATGCAATATCGAATGTGAGTATTTTACTGGTTGGATCAAAGTGGTAGTAGCCCCAATCAGGTTTCACTCTGTACTGATTGGTCAGAGGCGCCAGGTTACAAGTTACCCGGTAGCACAACCCGTGGTAACCCCTGCCCAAGCCGCCAAGGCTTCCTTAGAACCCGTTCCTTTAGAAATCCCAGTCGATCCGGCGATCAAAACCTCCTCACGAATGAGGATTTTGGCCGCGCCCAGGGATGGGGGCGCACCTGTCCTTCCCTTTGGGAGAAAGCCAGACTCAGAAGTAAGAGTATTCCCGTGGTGGAAAAAGCATTTTATACCTTGTCAAGGATAAGCGTTTACATCATAAATGTTACGACGGAACCGAACTTGAAAAACACACCTTGTGTGTTCCCCGCTCTCACGTCCCACAAGTCCTGCAGATTTTTCACGATAGTTTATTCTCCGGTCATTTTAGTCATAATAAAAATTCTCAGTGTTTTAATATTTTTATTGGCCAGTTTTGGCCAGAGAAATTGCACAGTCTGAAAATCAAGCGATGCCTACCAAAGGACATCTGCAAAAGAGCAAGCCCCACTTCAAAAAAGCCCGATTATCTTGGAACCTTCTTTTCGTGTGGCAATTGATCTTATTGGCCCCATTTATCCCCCGTCCAGTGAAGGACACAGTTACGAAGGGCAGTCAATAAGTTTTAGGAATTGGTAGGGCAAAACAGAGGAAGGGGGATGGGTGTTTGTGGGGTGTTAGGACAAGTTATGACAAGTCAGGACCTGCAACCGCACGCTCCTGCCTCGTCTATTTAAGAAGCATTAGCTGATCGCAGATCGTCAGTCGAAAATTTTTCAACAATGGAGAAGGTTGAGCACCGCGCAGTGATCAAATTTTTGACCAAGAAAGGCCAGAATGCAAAATAGATCAATGAACGCATGGTTTCAGTGTACACCGATACCGCCCATTCTTATGCAACCATTGCTCACTGGAATAGGGAGTTCCGCTATGGCCGTGACTCCCTTAAAGATGATCCCCGTCCAGGACACCCGTCAAATGTGACCAACGAGGACAATGTGGCCCGTGTAGAGAGGATGATCCTCGAAAATCGACGGGTGAAGCTCGTAGAAATCAAACGAGAACTTGGAATATCACATGGAAGTGTTATCAACATTATCCACGACAATTTGGCCAAGACCAAGGTCTCCGCCCGTTGGGTCCCTAGAAACGTTACGCCCGATGATCGACTTCAACGTCGTCAAATTCCAGAGTTGCACAAGCTGCCCTGCGCGAGTGCGGATTCGAGGAGCTCAACCACCCCCCTACATTCCAGATCTGGCCCTTAGCGACTACTTTTTATTTCCCCAGCTCAAGGCTACACTGCGTGGACGCCGGTTTGGGGATGATAAAGATGTCCAGTTCGCTGTCCAGGAGTGGATTGAACAGCAGTCGGAAGATTACTGGTTGTCGGAAATTCGAAGCCTCAGGGACAAGTGGCGCAAGTGCATTGAAGTCGAGGGTAGTTATATTGAAAAATAATAAAACACTTTTCCTCATATCTCGTTTTCTCATATCCGAATTGCAAAACTTATTCACCACCCCTCGTACGTCCTCACTCTGGTAGACTTCGCTACCCGCTTTCCTCAGGCAGTTCTCCTTAAGCGCATTGATAGCGTTTCCCAATCCTGCTAACTCATCTCGAGCATCTCCCACCTCCAGTGACTTGGTGTGAAAGAGCCACTTTGTCTTGCTCTTGCTGCTAAACTATGAATCGAATCCGCCTCCTATTTGAGATGTCTTGTGCTTGTGACTCCTTTCTCAAAACTCCCACACCCTCTCCATAATCGGGCATACAAAGGGTCGGGCTATTCTGTAGTCCGAATACTTCAGCCCGCACCTCAAGGCCGTTGTTATTGTCTGGTCTCGTGAGCGTTCGTCAGACAGCAGGCTTCTTCATCCGTAATTCAACCCAAGTCAATCGAACCGAAGAAATACTCCATTGATTATCTCTGAGGAAAAGAAGTTTCCTCTTCCAGTGGAATTACGAGTATTCTCACATTTCCCGTCGAACGTTATCTTTGAAGTTTGGCTATCTTCTTTGGAAGGTTGGTGCAGGTCGTGCCCCAACTGCCTCATTCGGATCGTGCCCCACCTGCCTCATTTGGCTCGTGCCCCATCTTCCCTATTCGGGTCGTGCCCCACCTGTCCCATTCGGATCGTGCCCCACCTACCCCATTCTGATCGTGTCCCATTCGTCTCATCACAAGTAGGACCTTCCTCGAAGTCATCGACCCGTAAGAATGAGACCTACTCCATTATTAGTATTATTAAGTTGCCCCTTTTGATCTGAGCCTAGTTACATTAATCAATTAATTTCATTTGAGAATCCCTCCTCGCGAGTATTATCAAGAGTTTTTTTCAATTTAAATAATTTTCCTTTGCCTATTATTACTCTTATTTTGATCCATGTAAATAAAATTCTATTTTTGTCGTTTCATCTTTAACTAACATTGAACGATACTCTCGGCCTATTCAAGGAAATCTCACCAAGATATTATGCTCTCCGTTAAGGATTTGAATCTCAACGCCTCAAGTGTGACCTAGTCGGTCGTTAGTCCCTGCCAACTGTCCTTCAACGGTTCGCGTTGAGGTCAGTGATTAAGTCACCCTTTCCCCCCACAGACACACATAATATAGGAATAATGTATGGTATAGTGTGGTTTTGCCACGACAGTCTGCAGGTTTTCCTTGAAGCTCCATCTCCCCAATGTTCATCTTGATAAGTTCAAGGGGAATATTGAATCATACACAAAGAAAAAAGGAGGGTGCTTCCATTAAGATATAATGAACTTTAAACATACTCGTAGTTACCAAGAAGTATACAATGAAAACATGATGGAAAACTTCATTTAGGGGCAAGCTAATAATGGAATGTGATTTAGATTTCAAACAGAAGTGTAGGAAATCTGTTTAATTCTAATCCTTTTTTTTCTTTTTATATATTTCTTGTAAAAGTTCAAATTGATATTTATGAATTTAACTGTTTTTGTTTTTACCCCTACAATAGATGAAGTATAAAACAAAATATGCTTATTATTAGTAAATATTTCATTATACAAGATACAAAAGCAAAATCTAAAGCCAATATTTACTATTTTCTATTTTGGAGGGAGCAATAAGAGGAGTTGAAAACTAATATATACTGTCCATGAACAAAAAGTGTGTTGCATAATATAATACTCAGCATTTACAGATAAGGGACATTAAATTAAAGATAAAGGATAAGGAATTAATGCCTCAGAAAATGACTACTCACGTATACCAAAATGCATGAGGTCTCCTTTGATTTGGTTAAGACGTACAGGGTACTCAGTCTTCGAGATTACTAGAATACTTTCAACTTTTTCAATAACCTTAAAAAAATTTACATTACTTATGCGGTATTTATTTCAGTGACAGTGTCAGATATCATCCCCGACCTCACTTTCGTAATTCTCTTGGATCTTTTTCCATGAGAGATGATTCAATCGCTTGTTCAAGTCTCTATATTGCATCTTAAATCCATTAAAGTTTATAACTCTGAATTATAACGAGCACAGGAGGAGTCTTCGATTCTTCTCCTTACTGGAGGAGCCTTCGACACTACGCCATACTTGAAGAGCCTACGGCCAATCTCGCTCTAGCGATGGGAATTTGAATTAAACTATTAAGCTCTTTCCATTACATATTCCTAAATAATTTTGGTAATTATTAAGATTAGCCGCCCGCTGAGTTTTGGGCTACTTTTCTAGCCCCTTCACTTCTAACTGGAGGAGAATTAAATGTAACCTTTTTAAGGCTTTTTCGGACTGTAAATATCGCTAATTAGAAAGAAAAACATGAGATTTGAATGCATAAGTCGAATACTAAATGTGATTATGCCTAGACCTCTTAGATCTCTAGTTTTGTTTCGTTTTTTTACGTCGAGAATAAAAATTGACAGTTATTTAACAGAGTATTTGTGTTGGATGACCCCTGTCTAAGCGCCAAGTAAAAAAAATTATAGTAATATTCCTAATTTGAAAGCCAAGCATGAGATATAAAAACGAATAAATTCTTTTCCTCAAGCTGGTGGGTAGAATTTTGCGGCGGGGACCCAGAATGCGTGAAACCTCTCTTTTATGCAGGGATATTTTCAATGAAAAGAGAGGTTGCAAGATACCCGTCCATATGGACATCTTTCTGGCAATATGGGCACACGGTCTCTCGTTTCCATCAAGACTATCTCGATATTTTGACTGCTGGCTCCAGTCTCAGTAACAAAATATTTACGACAATGGAAAAAAGCATCTTTAGTAACTGTCACTTCAGATTTACAAATAAGGCACTCGTCCTTGCTTTCTAGTAACTGATGACCTGGTGAAAAATAGTTGTTTTTCTCGGTATCAATGAAAATCACACCTAGATTGTAGCACGAATTAACTAATTTGATAAAACTGACCCGTAACGCTTGCGCGCGAGTATTTATACGAGATACCACTAATAGTTTGCATAAAGCCCCCCCAAATTAAACAAAAGCACAAAATATATATATAAAAAAAGCTTTTTTTATACTTCATTTTAGGGAACACAATTCCATGCCAAGATGAAAATAGGTTATTTTATTTATTAAAAAAAAAGAATAATACGTCAAAAGATAAAATAGTGGCAGGCGTAGAATATTTAGAAGATACCAAATAAACACTTTTTTCCCATCTTTACAAACACAAACGAAAGCTTAGAATTAATAAACGGTTATAATTGGTCAATGAGAGGTACAAGGCAGTTTGCTGATTGGCCAGTCGGATAGCTGAAAAAAAATAAATAAAATATCAAAATAGCCCCCAAAATCGCGCCCAAAATCAGCAGTCACTAATCTTACCAATTACCATAATTTACTCTTGATCTATATTTATCATATCTATACTTATTTTTTTGACCTAAATTTGAGAGAAAATCTTTTACCTGAATTCTTTTCATATACCGAAAAATAATCGTCTCCTCTTGTTTGTCAACTACATTTTATTTTATATAATAAACAATACCACGATTTATAATTTTTGTATTAAGTATAACTAAACGGTATACAATGTATTCATTCAGTAAGTAAAAAGTTGTAAGTGAGGAAAAATGGTAACTTAAAACTTATTTGGATTAAAGCTTCACATATACGAAAAATAAGCCCTAAAAGCTTTTTTTCAAACGTTAAATAAACACTTAGATGTCGCTTTAATAAAAGCCTTGAATTTCAAAAAATAAACACCCCTTTTCTCTAATTTTTCGATCTATAAATAAACTATGATTAACTTAGTTAAAAATATTTAATAAATGAAAAACATCTTGCCTCTTAATAATTAACTGTTGATCTGTTTTTTCAGACCCATCCATATTTTTGGCCTAATGGGCAAAAAAAACATTGGAATTCTTTTGAAATACGCAAAAAAGAATCCTCAGATCTTATTTTTTGCCTCTAAATTTTATTTCATACTTTCGTTTTGTTTTACTGATCTTTAGGCGAGGGTAGCTATTTCCTCCTGGTAAAGATTAAAATGAAAAATTTATTTTAATTAGAAGTTTGATTAAAGATTCGAATATACGAAAAAAACACTAAAATTTAACAATCATATCTTAATTTGAATAAATGTTCTGAACTTCAAGTGTAATTCATTTTGTATTAACAGATTTCCTTGGAAATTTGATAATCATATTTAATTTACTTTGAACTTCACCATTTGACCTTGGTGAATGTATAGATACAAAATAAGAGAAAAAATATTTATTATTCCTTAACCCATCCAGAAGAATTACGTTCTTTAAATAGTGTTAGAGATAAAGAGTGCCTTAACTGATATCAGAGAAATTCAAAAATTCCATTTAAACTTTAGCAGATCCAAAGGGAAACAAGAACTTGTCTATGAATCCAAATTTGAAAAAAAAAATTGCCATCTACTCGCTTAAATAAATTGAATAGGTAACTCACAAAATCACCTCATACAAACACAAATACATCTGAACTCCCTATTAACAACCCCAATTTCTCAGACTCATCCCACACGAACATTTCCTACACCTGATTGTTTAAGAATTGATGATGCCTATGTTTTGGAGATTCAATACAACCTTTTATAATATAAAACTAGTGGATTTCTCGCCCATAAAGAAGCATACACAGCCAGTGCATTTGGAATTTAATTGTTGTTTGTATTTTAATAACTACAAGATCTCGTCTTTTTGTTCATTGTTATTCTCATTTATCTCTGTTGCTATAGGTAGTGTTCCGCTCTACTTAAATTTATGAATTTAATACACTCCGGTTGAAAACATTATCATTTATCATTACTGGGTGAAGATCTTTCACTTCCCAACTCTAATGATCTTGCTCATTTGAATTGGTGCACGATTAATCCCTTAAATATTAAAGGCATGGTTTAACCTACGTCCAAAAACACCTCATAAGATATTTTGTGATTGATTTGTATGTTAATATTTAATATTGATAATATTAGTTATCATTTGTTAGTATAGGAAGGTTTTGGTTACGCTTTTCAAGGAAAAGGGATTTATCTCAAAGGTTTTATCATTATTTAAGGACTGAGTGTTCAGGTTTAACGAAAAGGTAGGATTTATGGTTGAAAATGGATGGAACAGAATTTCCCAAATTGATGTCAGGAAAACAGACAACGGCTTAACTTGAAGAGAGTCGCGATAAATGTAGGGATGGAGACTGACTAGTTGCTACCCGTCAAGAAATGGCATCAAATTATGCTCGCTCAGTTTAATTCACTGATGTGTTGAGGCTTATTCGGATTTTACATTATATTTCACGTATTTTTGAAGCAACTTGTCTTATATATCACCTAAAACACTGTAAAACAAATTCTAGTGTCATAAAAAAACGTAGATTCTATGTACATTTTATTAGGAAGTTGATTGTGCTGAATTCGAATTTAAAAACAAAAATTTCCCATCACGTAGCATTTTTCTTGTAAATTGCTGATTTAATAATTATGTAATCGATACCGATTTCCACGATATCAGAAATATACTTCCCTCCCATAGTCAGATTAAATCTGTCCATTGTAATAAATTCATGAATATATAATGAACTAGAATGTTTAGTAGCATTATATAATGTATTAACCTACATTTTAGTATTTACTATTTCATTTTAAGGCCTCTTAGGTGTCTCACGCTTCAGGTTCCAGCACAAGCTAGCCAGCAGAGCATGGCCATATTTTCCCTTACACCTGTTTTCCATTGACGCTATATTTTGATGGAACCTCTCCATGTTACTCACTCAGATCTCCCTAATTCTCTAGGAAGAAAAATAGATGAAAATGAAGAAAGTTATATTAAGCAACATTTTGCATCCGAGATCTTGATAGCACTTGATTATGCTCTACAAGATACGCTCTCTCTGGGCCGCTTGGTGCTTTCCCAGAGGTCCTTTGTATACATCTTTAAATGTATGCCAAGCCATTATCGTCTCCAAGTCCTCATCATCTATAAGTTTACGAATCTGAGGGCCTACGAATATGACTACTTTAATCTTAGCATTACTTATTTTAGGGAAGATCGCTTTGAGGTAATGGAAACATTGCTTGCTATTTTACAGTGCTTAGGGTAAATTGATTCATTGGGAATAGGTTAATATGCAGTGGTGGCAAAGTGGTTTTTCTCCTTCCTAACTAGTGGCCCATGAATTATATCATGGCATCAGGGCGAGATAGTTTCCCGAGGTGACCATTCCGATCTGGCCCTACTGTCACACTTTGCAAAGGAAACACATAAACCTAATGTATCCAGTTTATAGACCATTAATTCGGGCTACTACTTTCAAGTCCGCACTTATTAGCCATTAATGTTCTTGTAACTTATGCGGTATAGAATAAAAGCAAGTTAATCATATGTCTCACTTAAAATGAACTAAAGGCATGGTGTTTCCAATGTGCTACAGAACCGCTTTATGCTGTAAAGTGATGCATCTATGTATAACCTCAACTCATTTGGTTCATAGATCAGCTCAAGGGCATTTAATAGGCTTCGGATCTCATTACAATAAGTCAAGTTATTTTCACGAGTAAAGAAAAGCTGTAGATCTGCAGAGTGTTTACTAAATACTCTAATAGGAGCCCGTTAATCCAACAGGTTCCATTGTTGCAAACGTGAGGCCAAGAGTTTACTTGGTTTCTTAGTAAGTGTTAGATCACGAAAGAGATCATTGAGTTCCGGTTGGGAGATGAGGGGTGATTTCTTGTCATATTTAAGCTGTGCTACATATGGTAGATCTTGAGATTTTGAATCGTCTGATTTGCTCGTTTCATCGCTTGATAGTTGAGAGGGAAGCTGTGACACAGGAATAGCACTTGAATGTAGAACTGGGCGAATAGCAGACTGAAGATCTGGATACATGATAGATTTCCTGCCTTTTATGTTACGACCTACACTGAAATAAAATATAATCAGACTAAAAATGGATATTACTGGCTGTGATCACATGCTGAAATAGTAAACGTGCAACATAGTATTTATTTTGATCTTTTTATTAATGCATTTCTTGAAAATATATTGAAGATCAGGAAAGAAACCAAATTGAATCCCCACCTTTAATATTTGTTAAACAGAAGTAGCAATCAGTTGAAAGGTCCTTTGGTTCCCTCGAGACCATTGATACGTTAACTTCAGGTCAGGCCATTTGCCTTTCGCCCAGGCAGAAAGGGAGCTTTTACACCTGACACACCAGATGTGAGGTGCCAAGCGTTTGTAATGGTCACTCCTTCTACATTCAAAATACAGCTGATAACATTTCGTCAGATGTTAAGTTAACTGTGTTTGGTATTGTCTTAATGTAACTGTAATGTAATTGCATTCTCTAGGCATTTTAGCTCTGTCTCCTGTAAAGAAAAAAACATGTAGTATGTGAAAAATAATATAAATAGTAACTACAACAAATATTAAATAAAAATAATGAGCATTTATAGTAAGTTACTTAATAATCAAGCTTTACGAAAGAGTTACTGCGAACTTGGACCCATATTACTAAAAAAGAATTTGAGTATTCGTTATTCGCACAAAAAATACCTCTAGAAAAGTTTTTTCTCATTTCCTTACTTTTTAATTGTTTTACCGTGTAATTGTTGCCCTAACCTTTCTTTAGTCCTCTCTAAGATAGGTTGGTCCAAAATACCAAGAGACGTAAATTCATTATATATATGTATGTGTATATATATATATATATATATATATATATATATATATATATATATATATATATATATATATTGAAAACTAATGCAATATCGCGAGAAAAGATGAGGAATTAAACCACATTCTCCGAAGACAATTTAATTCAGAACAGTTTCGGTGTATCTCACACCGAAACTGTTCTGAATTAAATTGTCTTCGAAGAATGTGGTTTAATTTCTCATATATATATATATATATATATATATATATATATATATATATATATATATATATATATGTATATATATATATATATATATACGAGGGGAGGTCAATAAGTTTTGCAATTCGGATATAAGGAAACGAGATATGAGGAAAAGTTTTTTATTATTTTTCAATATAACTACCCTCAACTTCAATGCACTGGCGCCACTTGTCACTGAGGCTTCAAATTCCCGACAACCAGAAATCTACCGACTGCTGTTCAATCCACTTCTGGACGGCGAGCTGGACATCTTCATTGCCCCCAAACCGGCGTCCACGCAGTGCAGCCTTGAGCTAGCCGAATAAAAAGTAATCGCTATGGGCTTAATCGCTGTGGACTTAATCGACGTTGAAATCGATCATGGGACGTAAGGTTTCTAGGGACCCAACGAGCAGAGTCTTTGGTGATGGCCAAATTGTCGTGGATGATGTTGATAACACTTTCATGTGATATTCCAAGTTCTCGCTCGATTTCTTCGTACTTCACCCGTCGATTTTCGAGGATCATCCTCTCTACACGGGCCACAATGTCCTCTTTGGTCACGTGTGACGGGCGTCCTAGACGGGCAACATCCTCAAGGGACTCACAGCAATGGCAGAACTTCCTAACCCAGAGAGCAATGGTTGCATAGAAAGGGGCGGTGTCCGTGTACATGGCAACCCTGCGTTCATGGATCTCTTATGCATTCTTGCTTTTCATGGTCAAAGACTTGATCACTGCTCGGTGATCAACCTTCTCCATTTTTGAAAAATTTGTGACTGACGATCTTCGATCAACTAATACTTCTTAAATAGACGAGGCAGCAGCGTGCGGCTCCTGCCTACAAACAGCCATCCCCCTTTCTCGGTTTTGCCCTACCGATTCGCAAAACTTACTGACCTCCCCTCGTATATATATTTATATATATATATATATATATATATATATATATATATATATATATATATATATATATATATATATATATATATTACTACGAGGAGTTCAAGTACTTTGAACTTTATTTTGAGTTCTTTATCAAGCAATATCAAAAGTATTGAAAAATGTAATATATCTAAGGATAATACAGAGGAGAGGGAACACCGACAAAATAGCAAAAAATACAATCAACAAAATCAATTAATATGAATTCGAAAAATTAGGAGGAGCGAAGAGTGACAAAAAAAGTAAGATAAATACAAAATAAGATCATTAAATCAGTTAAATTCAAAAGACTAAAGGTTAACAGGAGAATTAAAGTACCGCCTAAGCAATTAGGGAAGGAGAAAATCTGCGCGAGAGATTAACATCTGAGCTCAGAATTGAAAAACCAAGGTAGAATAAGTACAAATGTTCTAAAGACTTGACTCAAACGAAAAGAAATAAGAGAGTCTGAAGGTTTGTTATGGAAGATAAGTGGAAGTTGATGAGTGAGAGCATAAAAGAAGCTGCCAGGAAAGCAAGTGGAGAATGGAGATTAAGGAATTGTAGCGAATGATGGGATGCTGAAGTGGAAGAGCTATTGAAAGAGAAGCGTAAACTGTTCAGCAGGTATGGACAGAACAGAAGCGCAAGGAACAAGGAACTCTTTAGGGGGAAGCCCTAAGAGGTGAAAAATCGATTGTCTGAAGTGAAGAGAAAAGCCAATGATAGGTGGGCTGAAAGAGTGGCTGAGTGCCTTAGAGATAATTCAAAGCAATTTTGGAAGGAAGTCAATTGTGTAAGAAAGAAAAAAGAGGCTATAGAAATTAGAGGTAAGGATGGAAGAAGTAAGGAAGAGATGGGGAGAATATTTTGGCCATTTGCTAAATGTGGACGAAAATAGAGAAGTACAGCTTTTAAGTCTTAGGAGTGGTAGGATAACATCAGAGAGAATTAGAGAGAAAGTAAAAGAATTGAAATAAAGGAAGCGGAAGAAGCAACAATAAGGACAAACAGTGGAGAGTCAGCGCGTATGGATAGGATAACAATTAAAATGTCGAAAGCAGGGGAAGAGTGTGTAGTAGAGAGGTTGTTGAAATTGATTAATGTATGTATAGACCTGGATGGGGTGCTGGAAGATTGGAAGAATGCATGTATTTTTGACTATTTACAATGGAAAAGGGTGAAAGAACTGAATGTGCCATTCATAGGGGTATAAGTCTGTTAAGTGTGCTTGGAAAGGTATATGGACGAGTTTTGAGGGAGAGTTAGGGGGTGCACTGACATTCTATTTGGAGAGGAACAAGTGGGGTTTAGGAAGAGGATACGGTGTGTGGATCAGATTTTTACCTTGAAAAATATATGGGACAAGGTCCTGGAAAAAATAAAAGTGCATCCATGGCATTTATGGATCTGGAGAAAGCGTAAGAGAGAATGGACCGGAAGGGGATTGGGACTGTGTTGAGAATGCTTGGGATTGAATGAACACTAATAAAAGCTATCAAAAGCTTTTATGATCACTGTAAAGCATGTGTAACGGTTGGGAGAAAGGACGGTGACTGGTTCAGGTTAAAAACTAGACTAAAACAAGGATGCCTAAAGTCACTTAGCTGTTCAATCTGTATATTTTGTAATAATATATTTTTGGTCTATCTTTTTTCACATCGATGGTTATTTTCTATGCCTTAAGGCACAAAAAAATCTTTTATTGGAAAAAACAATCCTGACGAATCACTTCTTTTGACCTCTAAATTTGCCCTGAAAATTTAATTTTGCTCTACTCATTTTCAGGGCCAGTAGCTATTTCCTCCTGCTAAAGATTAAAATTATTTTGGGAAATAACTGTAAACAGTAAATTTTCTATCAGATATTACTATACTTTTCTAAATGCATTTTCCATGTTGAATCCGAATCTGCCTTCGGGTTTGCTCTAACACGTACTGTTTTTAAGATATGCCAGGAGGTCCATGTGGCGGCTTGCGATTATAAAATGTAGTATATTACTGGTATTGCTTTATTGCATGCATAATTATTGTTCTGCTAAGATGAGCAAACTAGATGCTTCGTGAGTTCTTGCTGGTTACATTTGTAACCCACATGCATATTTTGTGCAATTATTTATAATTCTGTTTCATGCTTTCAGGTTTTTCGTGTAATGTGTATCTTCTAATCTTCTTCTTCTGCGTTGATCATAAGAGGCTTCCAAATATTCCCACAAAGCAGTAACAATGCCTTGAGAGTTCAAAAATAATCCAGATAAATTATGTTATGTATGTGGGCATTTTACAACAAAATCTCAGCATCGTACTCTCACAAATGATATGAAGAAAATGTACAAACACTACTTCGGTTGCCTTCTGGGTGACCAAGATAAAGCATGGGCACCACACCAAATTTGTACTTCCTACTCTAGTGGATAACGTGACTGGATTAACAAAAAGAAAGCCTCAATGCCCTTCGCTGTTCCTATGATATGGAGAGAACCCAGAGATCATCTAAAAGACTGCTATTTCTGCAATGTGACCACAAAAGGGTTGTCTGCAAAGAAAAAGCACCAAATTATTTTTCCACTTTGGATTTGGCGTGCAGACCAGTTCCACATGCTGTATTTTTGCCAATTCCAGTTCCACCTGATGATGGCCACGTACCTGATGATATAAGTGAGGATAGCAGTACTTAAGGTGCATGCACATTAGATGCGGATTTTGAATATGAAAATGCTAACTCTGAGCCAAAATTATTTACTCAGGAACTTCTAGTAACTCGACTACAGGAATAACTCTTTGTCGAGGTTTAGTGAGTGGGTAATCCCAGTCCCACTTCCTGGACATATATTTTATTACCGCAGCGAGGTGAAGCGGAGGTGAAGTGTATCCAATAAACCTACCTTAGCCACTTCCGGTGAATAAGAATAACCCCGGTGACCAACCTTTTTATCGAAACTAAGATTATGATCCCCTGAGTGTGTCCCTACTCAGTAAAAGCCAACCATGGGTAGATCGGTGTAATATTGAGATTTAAGCCGAGTGGATTGCTTAATAATTGCCAAAGGATCGACCAAAATAGTTAAATACACAGATACAAAAATAATCTTTAATGCAAACGAATTTGAAATAAGCAACAGCGTATATAAATATAATAGAATTAATCTTGCACTGAATATTAAGTCTACAAAAATGTCGTGGGGATGACTTGAAAATTACTCACTGGGATGCTTGTGTCTTAATGACACCAGACAGAACGAAGGGATTAATATTGAATTAAACACTAAATTAAGCACTTCTAATACTCGAGGTTATGGGTTCGGGATGAGAATTCTAGTTCACAAATAAACTGGTGAAGTTAGGGGAGGGTATAATTCAATTAACGATATCTTTGTGTTCGTAAGTATTTTTGAAAGGGACGGTGAAGGTCTTCTTCTGGTGCCGTCCGAGCTTGCCGAATGAGAGGGTAATTCTAGACCGGTGATATACTGATCCTTTGCTGGATCACGAAGGTGAGCCAAGCGGTGACTCAATCAGACTTCTTCCTCGAAGTACCTGTCCGATTATTCGGCTCCTGGAGTGGGTAGCCAAAACCGATTACCTAGCTACGTCTAGTGTAATCCGCAGAGGAAGGTTCTGTGTAACCTCAGACTTTGAAGGGCGGAGGGGGGCTGCGAGAAGTTTGCCACCTACAAGTACCGTGGCGGCAACAACCAATTCCCCGAGAAGTTCCTTCCTTGCATCGGGCGAACGGTTTCCTTTGTGGATCGGGCTCCACACCAACTCAATGTAGGTCCAAGATCTTCTGCCTGAATCCAGGCAGAAGTTTTCCTTTTGTTTCCCTCGCCAGCAGAAATCGAGAGAGAATCTACTTCTCGTAAAATCCGTATCTTTGCGCGAAAGACCTTTTTTCATTTTTGGGCAGACCATATATCTTTCACGCCTTCGAGCCAACTCAGAGTTTACGGTGGCGCAAAAGAGGGTGACAGAGAATTCGAGGTGAGAGGTGCATTTAGAGATACGAGAGGGCACGCAGCTTGTGACGGAGTATTTCTGCGTACACTTATGTACGCGGTATTTAGACTTCTACACTCTTACTCGAGAAAAATGTGCATGTGAGTTCCTTTAGAAAGCCTAATCATCATTTAACTTCATCCTTCCCAGTTAATGGACCTATCTGCTACTGCCATGATATAAATGGATTGTTCGAAGCCTCGTCACAGACATATGGGGTATCTGGCTGGGGTCTCTTTATTAATGCTACTAAGACGAGTCTGAAAGCTGTCCTCTTGCACAATGGCAATGTAAAACCTTCCATTCCTATTGGTCATTCTGTCCACCTTAAGGAGACATATAACAATTCCGATATTCTTCTTAAAGCCATAAACTACCAAGCCCATCAGTGTTACATCTGTGGTGATCTAAATGACATAGGCATGCTAATGGGTATGCAAGGAGGATTCACGAAGTATTGTTTCTTCCTCTGCCTGTGGATAGCCGTGTCACTGCAAAAGATTATGATAAACGTGACTGGCAACTCCGATCTACATATGAGCCTGGAATAAGCAGTGTTTATTCTGTCCCCCCCCCCCCGGTAGAGCCTCAGAAAATATATCTGCCACCTCTTCATTTAAAACTAGGTCTAATGAAAAACTTCATGAAAGCAATGGCAAAGGACAATTCCAAGGGATTCCAAAATTTGTGCAAAAGATTTCTACAACTGAGCGCGGAAAAACTAAAAGAAGGCATATTTGTGGCAACACAAATCAGGAAGGTTTTAGCAGACCATGAGTTCAAGAAGACACTCAATTCTCTTGAACTAAATGCATGACTAGCCTTCAAATGGTTATGTGCAAACTTTCTTGGTATAAACATGTCACCAGCATATAGAAATGGCGTGGAAACCCTTCTTCACTCTTATGAAGAAATGGGATGCCGTATGTCATTTAAAATCCATTTCCTGCATTCGTACCTAGATTTTCTCAGAAAATCTTGGAGCCGTAACTGACGAGCAAGGTGAACGTTTTCACCAGGATGTGAAGACCATGGAAACTCGCAATCAAGGATTTTGGAATGAGAGTATGATGGGAGATCATTGTTGGATGTTGTATCGTGATAATCCTGAGAAAAACTTCAAACGCAAATCACATGCATAACTTTTATGAATTTGTGTTTTGACTTAATAGCCCTTTAATCATTGTTTACCATGCTATTAACTTTATGATGCTTGTGGAATAAACAAAATATAAACAATTTATCTTTGTCATATGTTTACGCTTAAAGAGAATGATAAATTTTAGAGTTTCTATATGTTAAATGCATCATTCTTGGTCAGTTCAACTTCTCAATGCACATAAAGATATACAGAAGGCAATTTTTTTTCTAGCAATGGCGCTATTTAACAATATATCACCATTTTCGGTAAAGAAATCAGAGTAAAACCCTACATTCTATCAGTGACGGTGGTTATATTGCATTTTCGAATATCTCGAAAACCTGATATGCGAAAGAAAACCTAAGTCAAATTTGAAATCAGCGAGGAAAATCCCATGAATAAAGTTTGCTCAGGTTTCTGATGATTAAAAAAAATTCAAATTTGTTTATCAAGTGTATTCATATTAATTATTTTCAGAAATTCACAATTATAGTTTAAAAATTTCAAATTTAAGATATGCTCTTACGATAAACAAACATCAAAACTTTGGGCCAGGACTATATCCATATCACTTTATCACACTAACTTATTTTAGACGGAGAAATTTTTACAAAATTCCCGAGTTAATATTTAATTTAATGGATTGAAATTTAAAGATCATTTATAATTTACAAAAATAAGATTTTACAATAGGCACGTTCATATATTTAGGTTCCCTTGGGTATCCATGCTTCATTTACTGTACCTGGGTTCAAAAATCTTCAAAGCTCCATGAAATTCCTTGAAGATGTCGGTCACTTAGTAAATAACAAAAGCTCACATATGAATAATGAAGCGAATTCAAAATGAAAGCTCCCAATTTGTTTGAATCAAAAACAATACTCACCAAGCTATTTACCCTCGTTAAATAATGATTCATATTAGTGGAAGATTAAGGCTGAAAATAAGAAATAAATGTTATTATTAGTTAGAAAATTCCAAGTGACCGGGATTTTATGTTTAAGGTGTGAACTCCTGAGTTTCAATTAAATTCTACTATTTAGTATTTTCAAGTTCATAATAATAGTGTCGATGATAGTTGTAATATCGCTTTTCTACATAGTATCGAAGGAACTTGTACATCTATTAAGTATTCATTGGTTTCTTTGGTGGATGCGTTTTTAGTCGCGGGGGACTCTACAGTGGCGGCAACAAAAAAAGTGACATGTGACAATTCGGGGAAAATGAAACAGAAAAATGTAACTTACATATTTTATTATGAATATTTCATGAAAGTTAATACTTGGTCATGTTGCCCTTGCACTTGATGACCATTCTGAGTCGATTGGGCATTGATTCAGCGAGGTTTGCGAAGTAGGTGGGGTCGATCGTAACCCAGATCTTCTTCAGTGATTCTATCAGGTCCTTGATGCTGCCGGATGCTGTCTCTTGAACTTTGGATTTCATCAGATTCCAAGCATTCTCAATAGGATTTAGGTCCGGGGAATTACCAGGCCACTCCAAAACACTAATATTATTATCATTGAAGAACCTTTTTACTAACTGGGACCTGTGAGCAGGGGCACCATCATGCATGAAAAATTCACACCGATGAATTTCCCAAAATGGCAGCATGTGCTGCTTCAAAACTTCGAGATAGTTAGTCCCCCTCATCGTTACATTCTTGGGAAGGAAGTACAGACCTCCTCTGCCCTTGTTTCCACTAAAGGCACCCCACACCATTACACTATCAGGGTGCTTCACAGTTTTCACGGTATATTTTGGGTCATACCGAGACACATTGCTGGGACGACGCACGATCTTTGACTCTCCTCTGACCAGCCTAAAGGTGCTCTCATCACTGAACATCACCTTCTTACAATGGGCAGCTGTCCAATGTTTATAAGTCTTGCAAAAATTGAGCCTTTTCATCTTCATAGCCTTGGTAAGAAGTGGCTTCTTGGCAGCGCGGCGAGCCGGTAGGCCTAAGTCCTTCTGTAAGCGATGACGGATGGTCCTGAGGGCGACGTTCTGGAGAAGGTCTGGGTGTTTTTTCTTGATTGAAGCGGAGGTTACAGAAGGGTCTGACATCACTTCACGCCTTAGGATATTATCAGTCCTTGGAGATGTCTTCCTAGCTGCACCAGTGCCCTCCTTCCTCTTTGGTATGGTACCTGGTGGCAATAACTCAGCTGCCCGTTTTAGGCGATAAATCGTATTTCTTGAGGTTCCTAAATCTGCTGCTACATCAATAAAAGACTTTCCCTGCTCTAATAGGGTCAAGGCACGACTTTTCTCTGTCATAGAAAGCTTTTTCCGCCCCATTGTATCCACTTGCACAGAAGTTATAGCACGTCAAATATAGGCACGAATGCAGGAAATCAGCACGCTGGAGCGTTGTACACCAAAACCTCACTGTACGAGCTCAAACGAGACAGTGAGTTCCAATAAAGCGCAGTTCTGTTGTCTTAGCTCAGGAGAGTCATCCACTCGTGGCATAAGCCCCGCCCCTTTTCATTGGCTTGTTGGCAAGTAAAATCGTGAAAGCGATTTTATGTATCGATTTCTATTGCCAATATTCAATGTCACTTTTTTTGTTGCCGCCACTGTACATCTCAATCTTTGAGCCGGTCGGTCGGTCAGTCCCCGTTTTGTCCTTCTTTTGCTTTGGTAATAACATTTTAACTAAGTCATCCCAAGCTAGCTGGATGACTATTCGACTGATTTTAACGAAAGCTGATACCCTTATGTTGCTTTACATTCCCTTTCGAATGATATAATTACCAAGGTCCTCCCAAGGTTAGCACGGGAATTATTTTGTTTTGTCAATAACATCATAACTATCCTGTCGATTCAATGAAATTTAAAACGCTTATGTTGTATTATATTCTCTTTCAAATGACATAATTGTTAAAGTCCCCCCAAGGTTAACCAGGGAATTATTTGGTTTTGGTAATACTAATATAAATATTCAGCTGATTCTAGCGAAATTCGAAACTCTTATGTTGTTTTACATTTTCTTTTTAATAATATAATTGACGAGATCCTGTCAAAGTTAGACCGGGAATTATTTTGTTTTGCGAATAGCATCATTATTTTTCCGCCGATTCTAACGACATTTGAAACCCTTTGTTGTTTTACATTCTTTTTCAAATGATATAATTAATATGGTCTTCCCCAAGTTAGGAGGTCAGTCATTTGACAATAACCTAATAACTATTTGGCCTATTCTTACGAAATTTAAAACTTTATCTTGCTTTACATTCTATGTATTTAGAATGATATATATAATTGCCAATGTCCTGCCTCGGTTAGCCTGGGAATAATTTGCCAATAAAATCATAACTATTTAGCCGATTTTAACAAAGTTTAAAACCCTTATGTAGATTTAAATTCTATTTTGAGTAATATAATTAGCAAGGTCTTCCCAAGGTAAGCCCTGGAATTATTCTCTTTTGGCAATAGCATCGGAGGATAGCATCCGACGTGGAGTAGAACTTGGAGACGCCGCACTGTGCAGAAGACAGATGGCCTTCCCTGTCCAAGAAAAAGGCTAATCTAACATTTACTAATTTCTCCATCAACTTGCACACGAAAGAAGTTAGAGAAATTGGGCGGAAACCTGCCGGAGTAGAGTGATCTCTCCCCGGTTTGCGAAAGGTGAGCACAGTAGCGATTTACCAGGAATCTGGGAGCAGACCTTCTACCCAAATCTTGTTGAACAAATCTAAGAAAAGGCCATGCATCGCTCACCCTGGTGTCGAAGCATGGCGTAAGGGACATCGTCCAGGCCATGGGCGGTGTTCGCGCACGAAGCGAGAGCGGAACGCAACTCACTCAAGGTAAACCTGTCGTTGAAGGGTCCTCCGCCTCTGGAGGTAAAGTCCAGCAGTAGACGGCCTTGCGCGAAATTACGACGTGCATTGAATGCTGGCGGAGCAGCATCCCGGCAAGAGAATGCGGACAAAGCGGTCGCGAAGGATTCCGCCACGATCACAGGGTTGCCTCGAGGACCATGTAAATTACAGGAGGGACCTCCAGAGAAAGGAGTGAGGGGGAGTCCTTTACACCTATAGTCGTAGGAGAGGGGTAAGCCTCCTCTCGGGTTAGAGAAATATGGAGGGTCATCTGCGCAAGCACGGGGCCGGGACTTCAATTTTTTCTGTGGAGCTGCCCGAGGGCGGCTCCGTTGATGAAAAAGGGGAAATCTTTTTTTTTTTATATTTTCATCCATGGGAACGGTGACCCTATTTGTTCCACGGGAAGCAATCGCTCATCACCCCTCGCAGTAGCCCGCTCTGCAAGGGGTACGTACAGGACTTGGCAGAGCCAGGGGCTGCCATTTCGGACCACCCCTCCCAACAGGTGGTGGACTGGCAGTCCCTCAGCATGGCGGCTCCACCTTGGACACGGCGTAAAAAAATAATAAATTATGAATGAGAAAGAAGGGGGATTTGAAGGAGGAATGGGTGGGGATAAAGCAGGTTGTTAAAAACCCACCATCCCCAACCTGAGCTCAGCGGTTAGGAGACATTGTCTTCTTCCCCTCAGCACCGATCAGGGATAGTTGGCTGAGAAGAAGGTCAACATCCACACTGTAAAATTAGAGGCTGAACAGAGGAAGTTGTGGGAGAGGTTGTATCAAAAGCCACGAAGTAAGGGAGAAATACAAGCTGTCTGAAAGAAGGAGAAGAGGCTAAACTAAGGTCGGATGGGGTGTTGAGTCCCGTCAGCACGGCGGCCAGGATGGCATATCGCCGCGCCCCTTACGTGGGACGCAGAAACAAGCGAGCTACTAAAAATACAGGGTAGAAGAAAGTGAAGGAGGCGAGCCTCCTCCTTAAAGTAATATAGTTCCCAAGTCTCTGTGCACAAACCAGTCACATTACAAGGGGCAAGTGGTAGCCACTCCACTCGTCCTGGGACCGGGACTTAAGTTCTGCATGAAACCGATATTGGGAGTTCGGTTCATCCATTGAATGAATGTTTTTATTCTCATATGGAAATCACCCACCCAACAGCAATAAGTTTATTTAGGAATGAGACTTCTATTATTAGAAAACCTAAAGACCAAAACGACCAAATCTCTTCAACTTAACCTTTATAACATCACTGTTCCCCTTCTCAATTTTAATTATAATTACCTTTGTACACAACCAAACATCTTGCCCTTATTCCCAAACAAAATAATCATAAACGTTTCTTTCTTCAAGGTTATTGCGTTATAGATTCTGCATTTCCTGATTTCACCTGAACCTCTCCGGTAACATAAATTATACTTTAACAACAAAGTTTTTTGTGGTTTTGTGTTGTTTACTGAGATACATTAACGTTTTCATGTGATAGATACTTTAAAATATTTGCTCTTTTAATACTATTATCTTTAAAATCCGTGATTTTAGCTTTTGATTCTTTGCATACTCTTCCAGGTGTTAACTTGTTTATTTTCTAATAGGGTTCATTTAAATTTGTTATCTCTTAGACTTGTGTAATACAGCTTCTAATTTTTCCTCTTTAGAACTTTTATTTTTGTAGATTCTTTTTTATTTGAATATGATCATAATATCTCTAATTTTAGGGGTATTTGCTGGTTCCCCATTACTAGCTTTTATATTTTTACTCCCTCTTAATTAATTTTAAATATGATTACTTTTTAATCTTTGTCCTTTAATGAAATTGCAAATGAGCATTAGATTACTTTGTTGCGCTGCCCCTTTCATAATAAGTGTAATGTCCATTATAATTTAATCTTATCATATCTTTTGTATTTTTTTTCTCTTTTATGGTTTTCCAATTTAAAGATTGGCGATAGGACCGAAACATTGATTTTTATTCCCAAATAAATCACATGTAACCGAGTTTCATCTGTGTTCTTACATTCAAAGTGAAATTGAAGATTTGACTCGTCAGCACAAACCTATATATATATATATATATATATATATATATATATATATATATATATATATATATATATATATATATATATATATATATATATATATATATATATATATATATATATATATATATATATATATATATATATATATATATATATATTAAAGATTAGCTACAAATATATAACATATTATCACAAGTATCCAACACTGTACACAACTACATGAAATTTAAACACTTAGTCAAAGGGAGGAAACGAACCAAAGCCATCCCTTCTCTGATCATGTGATCAACAACACAGTTTTACCGCCCTGGAAAATCTTATCCCGACTGCAGCCTGAGTTCGGAAAATGCCTCTAAACAGGAAGCGTTTGATGTTCTGTGTGTGAGATTCTAAGCCAAATGATTTATTCCCAAAAGATCCTTCATAATGAAGCTATGCATTCCTTCTTCGCTCCGACCCATCCTTAACGCTGTTCAGTGGCCCATTCTGTTAGTTCTGAGCCTACTTCCATTCCAAAGTTATAAAGTCAAGCGCAAGTCGTAAAACCCTCTGGCTTCCTGCCTGGGTCCTTCACATTAGCTCCCCTCGAAAAATAAAGGAACTGCTCTCTCATCCACCTTGATTCTTCGATCTTCAAAAAATAATTCTATAAAGAAATCCTATAAAATTAACTTTCTTGCTAATTGAAGTCCATCGTAAGCTGATGACGATATTCGATGTCCATGGCTGATCAATGTTGGATGAGTAGGTACGGTATTCAACATTAGAGAATTTTTAATCTGCGACTTTAAACATTTATGTGAATCAAAAAATCTATCTTGGACGTCAAGACTTTGTCAAAGGTTGGGCAGATCATCTGTGGAACGGGGTGTGCTGGATCTTCTCTTATAGCATGTCGTTGCTGCCATTTAGGTCATGATGAGCTGTGCATTCTTGCTCTAGGATCTCCACTCCTTTGATGATTTTAGATATGCAGGTTGCATAGTAAATAGCTAGATTTCCCAAGTTTGCGGGATAGATATTGCACTTCTTCAGAGATGTCTTGGCTTGATTTTAAATCGTCTTTTAGCGCCGCCAGGTCTTTATTGTTCTTCGTGAATCTGTACGTAGACAACTTGCCTAGGAAGGTGGTCTTCTCTAGTACGCATCACATGTCTCAGCAACCAGTGTTGACAATGGTGACCAAGACTTCTATACTTGTATATCCAGTTCTCTATAGGATTTGTACATGAAGGACACGGTCTTTCCAATAGAGACCAAGGATTTTCTGATTTTTGTTAGAGGCTGTTAATATGGAATTTTTCTAATTGGTTTAGCTGTCTTTTGTATATGGTACAGGTCTCAGCTCCACAAAGTAAGGTTGATATGCACACAGCTGAGTATACCTTGACTTTGGGTAAAAGTCTGAGGTTTGTTCCGTAAAACTTTTGAGCGCAATTTATTTTATTTTTTTTAGGGGCTATCTAAAGAGTGCCCACTTGGGCATAAGTCACGGCAATCAAACAGCCTAGATCTAGACTTCTTGAAAATAAAAATAGGAAAACAAAACAACGATAAAAAGAGAAGATGACAACAATTAGGAAGCTGAACCCGGCGTCGGGGAGAGGTCCTCTTCCTCCCCGGCGCAGGAGCGTGTGACCTACAAAGAAAACAACAATGACAAAAAAACAACAAAACTTAATTAAATAAAAGGGAGAAGGCCAGCCTCAGCCCAAAATTCCGTCATTCCACCAGCCAAGGTGCACGCACTCGTCCCGAGTACAAGGGACAGGCGCTAGCGACCCTACCCATCCAAGTACCTTAACAGGTAACGTGCGCGAAGAACGCCATCAAATGACGGTGTGTCCTGCGAGTGTGCCCAATTCGTAGACGACAGAAAGCAACCTGAAGGCTTCTCAGCATTGGGGGTAGGTCTATAAGAAGGGTCGGTGCGCAATGACACGTAACTTTAAGTTCCCTTTGACACTCTCCCATCTTCTTTACCAAGCAGCCCGTAGAGCTGCAGGTATTCATGCCATTTAGTCGGTGTGAGAAAGTTAAAACGCTGGTCAGGTCGCAGAGTCCGCGCGGATACTTTGGCGCCCTCATTGGCACGCTCATTCCATGCAATTCCTACATGTCCTGGAACCCAGCAGAAGATAACCTCGACATCCGCCAGGCTCGCCAAAATAGTAGCTTCACGGATATCGTGAACCAGGTGATGCGGAGATTCCAATGCCCCGAGAGCACTCAGGGCACTTTGTGAGTCGCTATATATCACAATCCGCTCTCCGAACCGGACACCTTGCGTAATCTCCCGTATCAAGTGATGTATTGCCACCAGCTCGGCTGTGAAGACAGTCGCAGGGCATGGCAGAGCCCCAATTACTTCAAACAGAGAGAATACGGCGTGGAGGCTGACCCCCTTTTCGGGTTTGAGCCATCCGTATGCACTGGCTCGGTTCCAGTGTAACATGAAGTGTGCTCCAAAAAGGTCGAACGCAATATTTCCGGCGCTGTATAAGCTTTGGGAGGAAAAACGTGGCAACAAATAGCCAAATGTGGTACCCTGCAAGGTGGCGTACTGGGCAGAACCAGGAGCAGAACGCAACTCGCTCACAGTAAATCTTTAGTTGAAAGGTTCTCCGCCTCTAGAGGTGAAGTCCAGCTGGCAGCCTTCCGCGACATCACGACGTGCATTGAATGCTGGCGGAGCAGCATCCCGGCTAGAGTATGCGCGAAATGCGGTCGCGATGGATTCTGCCACGGAGATTGTTGTCCCACTCTCCTGGAGAACGGGTGGGGGTTCCTGCGATAACTTGCCCCGTTTCCTTTTGACTCGCCTCCACACCTCTGCCAAAGTGGTCTTTCCGTTCAGTGAAGACACGTATGCCCGCCAAGAAGAGCGGCGGCCGTACTTCGAAATATATCAGAAACGAGCCCTAACCCTACGAAATTTACCGACATTGATATCCTTAGGGCGGCTCTTACTTCATATTATTATACATTAATGAAACATTTAACTGTCAATTTGGCGGTTTGTGAGAGACGACCGGTATCCTGTGTAGAAAAAAATCAGTGTATGCCTTCACTAAGAGGGAAAGTCAAATTCTGTGATAGCAATTACCTTAAGAATATCTAGAAGTGTTGTGCAACGAATTGTAGCTAGTTTAAAGTCATCAGGATCGATAGATACTAAATCCATGCAGGTATACCTCGTAAAACGTCACCAAGGCAGGATCATATTATGGTTAAAATGTCACTGAAGGATAGGTTTAAGAGTGCTGCTGAGATATCCAGCGATTTCAGCTCAATCTCCGATGTCAATGTATCGCGTAAAACAATTTCACGGATGTTATGATTTTCTGGGTTGCATGCTCGCGCACCGGCAAAGAAACCTCTGATCTCCAAGAAGAATCAAAGAGCTCGTAGAGCTCATGCTAGCCGAGTGGATACGGCATTGGCCTCCCAACGTCGCAGTACCGGGTTCAATTCCGAATCCTGGCATGAACGGATACAAACATCAGTGGACGTAGAGATCTGGCTACCGATTGGTGGACGCACTTTGCTCACACCGTTTTTGCTTTGTAAGATCTTACACCTCTCACCTAACACATATCCAATCACAATACTGCTCTCTTTCATCTCCCATTTCCACTGCACAACACACACACATTCTCTGTTCCAAGGAATCCTGCGGATGGGTATCTATATCCACGTACCTCTGATGCAGAACAGGTCCACTCCCGGGAGGTGACGAAAGCTTCCACCTGAACGCTGTTTGGTGTAAAAACATAATACTTCCTGGTATCTCTCCCCAAATGATGACCGTCTCCTCGGGCCCTCGGGCCGACCAGTGATTGTCATACTGACTTTATATAAATTTTCATTATCCGGTCGGCGATTCTCCCAGTATCATGGAAGGATTGGTGCTTACTAACTAACTAACTAACTAATCAAAGAGCCTGTCTTCGTTACGCTCACGAACATGTCGTTTGGACGGATGAACAGTGGACGCAGGTTCATTTTAGAACTAAATCGAATTTTAGTGTGATTTGTTCCGATGGCAGGATATACGTCCAACAGGTTATCTCGTGCATGTGTGAAGAAGACGGTGAAATATGGAGGAGGCAGTGTAATGGTGTGTGTAGTGATCTCTGCTGCTGTTCATGGTCCACTTATTCACCTACAAGGGACTATCAATGCTGAAATCTACAAGCAGATTCTTAGACAGCATGCCCTTCCACATCTCCGATCCTCGTCAGTTCAACCTCCAATCTTCGTGAAAGACAATGCTCTCTGCCACACTGCGAAGAGAGTCAAAGATTTTTTGAGTGATAAATGGGTTGATCTCATGGACTGGCCACTTCAAAGTCCCGATCTCAACCCTATAGAAAACGTTTGGAAGATTAGTGGAGATGGGGCGCGAAGAAGAAATCCAAAGGACTAAGTTGAACTCTTGGAATTATTGAAAAACGAATAGAACAATATTACCCCATCATTTTGCAGGAAATGAATTGAATCCTGTGGTGACATAATTCGGGAGGTCATTGCTAGTAAAGGTTTATTCACAAAATATTAATAGTAAGGTTTCTTTTCTGTTCTTGTTCCATTTCACAAAATGGAATATTGTTTGTTTATTTCCTCATAACTTACAAAATATTTAATCCATTAACTTGAAATTTTCATAAAAGATAGATATTCGATATATTTAAATATTTGTGAAAAAAGTCTTAACGTTTTTGTTAAACTTCTATAATAAATATTTCAATGCCCTTGTTATTACTGAATCTTCTATTATAGCCGCTACTGTACATTATTCACAAACATGAAAACCCCGCAAAAATACATTCTCCATCAAAACGAAGGGAACAAAGATAAAACACATTCTTTACAAATATGCAAAAAACAAAAAAGTATTCCCTTTAAACATGAGAACAAGTACAAATTCACATTCCTTACAAACCAAGGATAAATCCAAAATATAATCTAGTGAACATATGTAGGTAAAAACAATGTAAATTCTCCTAATATTAATTTGGGCGACACAAGGGATCCACTTTTATGTGCTCTAACCTCAAATTATATGGTCGCATTTCCAGTGACCATCACATTGACCAGTGGTTCCTTGTTTTAAACCTACTCAAAAGGCATCAGATAATGGTCGTTTAACACTTTCAACCTCAGGGCACCGTGTATCAGATATAATTGAAATTTTTCTTCAAAAGACATGAACAATCTTTGTGAAACGTCTCATCAAAACTTTTCATTTGGTTCACCTCCGTGCAGGTTATTACACTCACTAAACTCACCTGACTCAGCAGACTACGCTGTCCCTCTATGTGACTCTAGCTCTATCTCCTTAACCCATATTTCTAGTCTCAAACGTTCGCTTGGTGCTTTATCGCTTCGAATTTCCAACTCATCAACATTCGGATCCGCCCTGTCTCCTTATTTCTCAAAAGCGCTTTCCGTACTGCCCTCGGCGGTTTCAACTAACACTAACCAAGTGCTGCGCTATAACTTAGCCTAATCTAGCCCTTTCTATGATTATGATCTCCGAATGTTCACTACCTTTTTCCTATTGAAAGTATTCAATGTTTCCACATCAGAGCTATACCAAAATTCAGTGATCAATGCCATAAATTAACTTGCCACAAAATTATAAAGGAGGGCTAAATAGTGAAATACATGTATAATCACACACGCCCACAATTTCGCTTTTCTATTATCATCAGCCCTGCTGCTTTTATCTCTCTCTCTCTTTTCGTATCCTATTAAAAATAATAACAAACCCAATTTACTTCCAAGGATTAGCAAGAAAAGGCTGTTTATAAGAATATAGGCAAAATAATCACAATCAGATTTAACTATATGTAATATAGATTCCCTTTCCAGGATAGGCTCCTATTTGACAATACTGTTAGTTATCTCTAGGGACTCAGAAGAAGCTCACAGTGCACTTACCCAAAATACCTTTGATAACCGCCTGTTATTTCTCCTCAAACCCTGGTACGTAAAAGGCTTCTAAATACGGAGTGGGGGCAACCGGAGAGCTGGATGGTTTTGTTTGGATATTCAAATTCAAATATGGCAAATAAACAGGTATGAAAATGGATGAATTAGGCTTTTATATCACGTAAATAATGAGAGGATGGCTTCAAAACTTTCAATATCAGTTTAAATAAAATATTTCTTTGTAAATAAAGATTGAAAATTACACTCATCTATGTGTCTACTAACCTGTCAATTCATTCAGCACAACCACAATGAAATAAATTAATTAAATACTATCAGAATAACTTCCTTCACAATTTTTGGATGCCCAGAGCAACTCTAAATAATTTGAGTCTTCATTTGGAATTATACCCTTAGAGATTTTCCGAATAAAGGGGGTTGTAGAAGGAGTTTGTACTAAATAACCATTACCAAGGTAGAAATTCAATGATTTCCTTGGTTTCTTCCTCGTATCAAATGCGACTATAGTTAATGAATCTGTTTTTACTGGACAACAAGCAGAAACAAGGAGAGGATAATCGTTGAAAATTTCTTCTCTGATTTTGATTAGCGGACTACAGCCAAGAGATATATGACTAACTTTTTTTATATCCAAAATTTGGGTGCCACCCTTATTCCATTCTAGTCCTGTTTGACCAATTGGCTTTACTTTGCCAGCCACTGCCACTCACTTTGGGGAGAGAGACATTTACACAGTACGTTCATTCGCTAACAACTTATGACGCATTTGGGGATCAGATTTCCCTGGATGTGAAATTTTAATGATAATGTGAAAAATTGAAAGCTCTTTGGAAAATATGCCAAACTGTTTGAATTTATCATTCAAGTAAATCATAACAGGTCTTACTTTGAATGCTCTGTCCTCTAGGCTGTTTTGAGCTTCTGTGTTGTTAACTAAGTGCAGATAACCTTTTATTTCATTGAATTTATTACGGTTCATAACATTTCTAATAACTAGTACAGACATATCTTCACCCAAGGCCCAGTACTGCCGCTTACTTGGCAATCTCTGATAACCAGTAAAAAACAAAATCCCTATAACATTTCTCAAACATTTTGTGCTAAGAGTAAAGTTGTGCTTGTTTTTTTGCCAGGCATATACTACCGACTGTTTGCAAATATCTAACAAAGGTTCTTAAGAAGAAAACAGTTATACTGCGTTCTCATCTACAAGGATATCTTTTAGATAATTTACTCTTGTATTAGCTCCATCCGTTGGTGCGTCTTATTTCGTGAAGGAAGGCTTAGTTTATTTTCCAGGTGTATTTTCAGAGATATGAAGTTTGTGCATCAATTTCTGTCATATTTTTATGGTGAATCTCAATGGATCCAACCACATCTGATGGAATGAAAGTTGAATCGGAGTTTTCCTTATCTAATGCATCATCATCGGAGTTTTCTTCATCTCTTAGTTCACTGATAGGTGGTAGCATTTCAACTACATATATCAACAACGCTAAGGTCATCACCAGGTGGATTTTGTTCCAGTTATCCTCGGGCATGCTTTGCTTTATAAATATTCTTCATGGATATAAGAGGTGGATCCAGTATATTCGTAAAAATAAAATAAACGGTATAAATATATATATATATATATATATATATATATATATATATATATATATATATATATATATATATATATATATATAAATATATATATATATATATATATATATATATATATATATATATATATATGTATATATAAATATATGGGGGCGGGGAATTAGAAAGAGAGAGAAAGAGAAAGAACTTCCAAAATTGGAAAGTTAAATATATGTAGGTTAACCCTATACTAAAATATTATATTATCTTTTAATGCCCACAATCCCCATTTGGGGATACGCATTTCGATTGACTTAAATATATATCTACATGATAATTTATGTTCAAACTCACTTCCTATTAGAGAGGGAACTTAAAACATCATAAATTAATTTTAATAAACAAAATATTGAAAAATATCGAAAAAATATAACTTAAATCATGATTGAATTGAATGTCGACTTAACTCGAAGATAGTAATAATGTTTACTAACTTCTCGCCACTAGCAGTACCAAAATTACCTGAAAATTGATATAATATTACAGAAAACGCATTAAACTGCTAAGTGCAATATATAAAATAACGTAATAACATTTCACATTGAAGAAATACTTAAAAATATAAGTAATCTCCAAATGGGGATCGTGGGAGCTAATGGGTTAAGATGCTTGGTAAAGTTAACTTTCTCTGTTTCTCTGTATTTGTTGTTATTTCTTTTTCACAAGGGTTCGTTAAAACAATAAATCGTCTCAAAAATATTACTGACCGCTTTCAAATGACGGCGGTTGTCCTTTAAGCTTCCATTTTAATGCTATTTGATCTCATGGTACGTTTTGATGCAGTCGATCACTCGATTCCTCTTGATCGTCTTCATGAAATTCTCTTAGTTTCGGAAGCAGCTCAAACATTTTACGCTCTCAGCCTGTATCTCACCCACACTTTTGTGTTTTTGTATTCTTCACCAAAGCTTACTTCTTCTTAGGCTTATTTTCTTATAATTATTCTTCTCTTTAGCATTACTATGCAGTGCCTTAGTCTATTACTTAGTTTTAGGTTGAAGGCAAAAAATCTAACTTTCTCCGCATTCTCTTTTGCTTAAATTATTATAAATCTGCTATCTACTTCCGTTATCATTAATTAACTACTCCTATCAAATAATCTTAAATTAATCTAATCAGGATGAAACTTAAATGGATGTAAGTGGGCATATTGTGACGGGTATCCTGATATAAAAATAATTCTCCTAATAATAATCATGGCGACTTCTAATTTCTCTTATCTGACGCCGAGAGAGTCTGAATTACCCGTCTCTGAAAGTTCATTTTGTTAAGATGTATGGAAATGTTCTCTTTGCTCTAGTTTGTGATAAAATAATTTAAGGGAGAATGATAAGATGAAGCTGCGAAAGGAGTAGTAAAGCCCAACTAATAAGAGCAAAGAAATACAATCACAGAGAAACTTTACAATGAGATGAATTGTGTGTACAGTTTTGGAGGTGAATCACAATTATGCTCGGCAGAGTATTTGAGTGTGAGTGAAGATTGATAAAATGCAGAATCGAATTCACAGCCACCGAAGAAGCACAGAACGAATATATATATATATATATATATATATATATATATATATATATATATATATATATATATATATATATTTATACATATATATATTAAGAGGACTTTAAATAAACCACCTCACTGATATTTTAAAAAATATCCACTATGTAAACTCAAAAATATCAATGGAAATCTTCCCTTAAAATCGCAATTTCAATTTATTTGTAACTCGGAAATCTTAGATATGGTTCAGAGAACTTAATCATATAAGCACATAGTTAATTTTTTGGGGTGTAATCATTTTCTCCATTTTGGATACAGTTTTGGCAATGTCTCTTTAGGACGAATGTGAGCTTGAATGGCCAAATTAAGGGTCCTTTCCAATCTTAGAATAAGACGCCAATAGGACGGCCCATTTGCTCCAATCTCTCGTTAGGCGCTTCATTAGATCCAAATCATCAAATTTAATTTTATGATCATGGAAATAGCTTCCACGTCCTAAGTGGGAGCTTCGAAACTATTAGCTCGAGAGCAAACGAAAGAAAAATAAAGAGAAGCAATTGGTTACGATTTTACAACCTTAACAGTTTTTATCACTCTCTCACGTCAATGTCTATTTTTTCTTTCTCTTTGTCTTTCTATTTTTCTCTCTCTCTTTTGTGAGAGAAGTATATATATATATATATATATATATATATATATATATATATATATATATATATATATATATATATATATATATATATATATTATATTACAGTATATAACTCTATATAAGTTTGGCGAGACAGCCAATGATTCTAATTTAACTACAAGCGACGTTTCGGGTATAGTATCAATCGTGTTCTACAGGAGTAAACTTATTTTAATTAAAAATGATGACCAGCTATAATTACCAGAATGCAAATTGTGATCAAAGTTAACAAAATATGAAAGTAAGGATATAAATACGACGGGATGACCCTGAAAAAAGACAATAATTATGTTATAGAAGCAATATTAGATATTGAATTTTGCTTAAATACAATATATACACTGCTAAAATTTGGTAAAGAGCAAAGCCGGAGAACTACAGAATTGATACTTTATATGTGACATCAGATGTTCGGTAGGTTGTTAACTTTGCAATTTATGCCTCAAATAGTTATCTTGATCATTAAGTAAATAGATTTTCTCTAATTTAAACCTCTCATGATCATTGATGAATTAATCTAACCATGGTCTTTTATGTTCGTCCAAAAATCAATAAAATCGTTTTCCACCTTTGCCTTATACTTGCAGCTTACCCAAAGTCAGCCTACAATTTAGGCAAATATCTTGTTCCTTATCTCAACCCTTTTACCATCAATGAATACAAGATTAACAATAGTTATCTTTAGCGGAAATTATAAAAAATTTAATCTTTGAAATCCTAAATTTATTTGAAGTTTGTATGTCATCTCTCTCTTTACAAATATTACTCTCAAAGAAACCATAGGCCTTAATATTCCAAAGGCTTTTCGTCACCAAGAATGTACTTTCAATAACTCTATATAGCCTTACTTCATAATTTTCTTAAACTATCCTTTAAAGACACTCATTCTGGTCATTAATTATATCTACCAGCAAACTAATAGTGTAAAAATGTTAATATCATTAATACTCTACTTGCTGACATGTTATGTAAAATTTGCGGAAACTTTCCTAAGTTATTGTCTTGTAGCGCGCCAAAAATTGCGCCTGAGTGGTTTAAAAAATTCGCACGAATATGTTTCTTTTGAGACTCGGGTAACGTCATCAGCGAACAAGCCTTAGAAGGACCAAGAGGCTAGCAAGCCGCTTTGCCTCCCAGGTATGGATTCTGGGCTACCAAGGTTGGCTCTAGAGTAAGAAGCACAGGTGAAAGAAGGACTCTCTCTCACGCTGACCACTACTCGACGTCGCTAAAGAAATTCATGATTTATGTAGCACGGGTACGCAGACGTTTGAGTCTCGATGGTCGACTCTAGTCATTTACTTCGGAGGATGTCCTATTCGTCACCGTCTACCTCACTCAGGTTACCTTCCAGGCTAGGTTCCCTCTTTAGTCTCCTCGAACGTCAACACGTCCTTCTCTTCTATGCTGGGTGATGTCGAGCATCATCCTACCATTCCTCACTGATCTCGTTTGGTCTTTCCTTCCGTTCACACGATCACAGAAGTCATCGATATTGACGCTCCACTCCCGTCTCCCGTTATTATTTAGGTTTCGGATCGTAGGCTCGACGGTTTGTGCAACTACTTTGAGGAGGCACGTAAACGTTTGGGCTAGATTATCGACCCCGGTCCTGTAATTCGAAGGATTTTGCCTATTTGTCACTTGCTACCAGGCTACCTTCTTCCTGCATCATGACCCCGGATAGTGTCCTCATCTCTAGCTCTTCCTTGGCATCGAGCGTTTGGTTTAGACCCATCGTCACGCGTGGGCGTTCATTTTCTTACCTGTCCCTTTCCTATGGTGGGCGATATCGAGCATTATCCTATCTTTCCTCCTCGACCTCCCTTGGTTTCCTTTCCTGCTTACAGGATCTCCGAGAATGGAGATCACCTCTATCGAGTGGCAAAAACAGAGCTCAGCGTAGCCTCAAGTAGGTCCTTTTGCATAATGGCCAGGACTTTGGCGCATTTCTTTTCGGTCACTCTGTTCATCGGCGAAAAACTCACGATGACATAAGAATGGTTATGGATTAACCTAAGTACCATGAACACAATTGAATCATATGTGTAGACCTTAAGATGGTCAACTTTCTTCTTGGCCAGCAGAAAGGATATACAAAGTTTTTATGCTATATCTGTATGTGGGACAGTTGAAGCGTGTCCCCAAAAGATTGCAAGTTTGGGAAACTTTGGAAGCAGAAATGCCAAACATTGTTAATGAGACAATCGTAAGTCGATAGAAGATCGTTTTCCTTCCACTTCATCTCAAACTGGTGTTGATGAAGCAGTATGTCAAGGCGTTGAACACTGAAAATTATTGTTTTCAGTACATAGTATCGACGTTTCCTGCTTTGTTATACGAAAAAATAAAAGCAGAAATAAATGATGGTCCCCAAATCCGAAGATTTCTGAGTGATTCTAGATTCGTGAACACCATGAATGAAAAAGGAAGGCAGCCTGGCTCTCATTTTCTGCCGTTGTTCGTAACTTCTTGGGAAACAAAAAAGCGCATAACTATGAGGATCTGGTTACTAATATGCTTTTAGCATATCATGATCTGAGATTCAACATGGGTGTGAAGTTGCATTTCCTAAATAGTCACCTCGACAGATTCCCAGAGAATCTGGGAGCCGTGAGCGACGAACATGGGAAAAGCTTCCTTCAGGATTTGATGACGATGGAAGAGCGCTACCAAGGTCACTGTGATAGACACATGATAGCGGACTACTGCTGGATTATTAGAAGAGATCAACCAGAGAAGACTTACAAGAGAAAGAGTTACAAACGCAAATTTTTGCCCGATTGAAATCAAGAAGAGGTCCTCCAGCCTGATGTACGGTCATTAATCAATTAGCATCTATTTGATTACAGTATTTGTAATTTTAATGTGTAATTCAAGTTTCTTCTCATATGCAATAAAATGTTTGTGGGAAAAAAACTGCTTTACTATAAATAACGCAAACGGATGATTCAAAATTACTTCAGGGCAAGATGATAGGCGTCATATAATGAAAATTGATTCTATAATATTATTTATTGATAGTACGAAAAATCTGTAGCATTTAGAGAGAATCTGATTTCATATTTGAATTCAGTATGCTCGAATTAGGTACGAAAATCTACTTTTGTCAATTCACCAAATACATTGTTTCCCAGTGTTATGTACATTTTTGGAGATGGCTTGTCTATCAGATTATATACAGTAGACCAGAATTATTTTGCGTTTCTTTCCTGTTATAACCTGTTGATTATGTACTTAGAAGCATAGGCTGTGTGATTCGATTTCAATTACTTCTTTATTTTCCTGGTAGGAGTTCTCAGCAATTTTCGTCAATCTTACTGCCCATTTAGAGCTACGTTTTTCTGGATAGGTGATCTTCTGGTCAAATTCTTCATCTGTTTGATGATACCATAAACAGGTAATTTGCTGCCATGTTGGTTGTAAAGGAAGTTTCTTCTGTGTCATCTCTGGAGCCGTCCCAGGGGAGCTCCACCTTGGTCACGACGGTGGTCCCCTTGTCCTTTCTTTGATGTTCATACACGAATCTTAGAGTAAAGAGGGCGTTTTGCTTCTAAATTACTAAAGTTTTCTAGAGTTTTACCATTTTCTCTTTTCGTAGAATGCTCCCAAGATAATCTCCATGTGCGCATGGTCAACTTTTACCTTCTCAGAGGCCTGCCAAGAACATTGACTACAGAGAGCGTTCTACCTCATTTTCTTTCCCTCCTGTTAACCAGAGAATTGTGACTATGATGGGAGCTGAAATGCCTAACTTCCTTTTTGGCCAAATATATACTAACCTGCGGACCCTAGTTTATTTTATGACAGCCTACACGCCTTATAACTCCCTGGTCAGGTACCGACATTTTGAAGAGGGAAATGACCAGTTTTGGTCTAGGTCGCTCCTAAGGCGGAGATCATATCGGAAGTATCATTGAACCTGAGGCCATTCCTGTGCAAAGCCTTCTCAGGCTGTACGAGAACCTGAGGACTCACAAAGAGAGTAAGTACACAATCCCTTACCTACTACCTCATTGAGACCCCTTATCATCTATATTGCAAAAACCGTTAAGGGTACGGCGTTGAATTATTTTAGCGGCCGTGCTGACGTTACTCAGCACCCCGTGTGGCTCCAGCTTAGACTCCTCTCCTCCTTCAACTAACATCTGCTTTTCAGTAACTATTCACCATCTCCCTCACGGCAGGTAGGCATCATGTGCTGCCTGTTACTCTTGGTTCATAGAGGAGCTGCACGTCCGTTAGGTCTGATTACAAATTAGGGAAAACCCATCACTCATTTGACTTTAACCCTCTGACTTTGGTGTGGAGTTTGCTGTGCTTCATCTCCTATTTCCTCTTAGCATTCTATTTTTTTATCTAATATCTACTCAATTTGCGGTTTATGATTAAGAACCTAGTCAGTTACCTCATGCCATATATCATTAAAAGCTTTAACATAGGGTCTTCCGCAGCACCGTGGCCTTTTCTACTGCTCTGGAATTTGAATGGTGGAAACCTGCTCTAGGGCCACTACTCCCTCAATACAAGGGGTCAAGTCTTTGCTGACATGTTCGATAAGCTGGACATAGGTGTGCTGAATGTTGATGTCTTCACAAATCTCTGCTAAAGAACAACTTCATTTACCTGTCTTGAACTTTCCCTGCTCTTCCAGATGCAGAGCTTGATTTGGGACGAAAGTATTCAATGAACCCCTTCACTTTCTGCCCGGCACCCCCTCACCCCAGGGGTGATTGTCTTGGCGCGGTGTTCCGCATTTCAGCAAATGACTAATTTCATGCTCCAACTCGACCAATTTAGGTCGGTGGATGAGGCTGTTGAGTTCTTCTCCGGTAACCTAATCGCTGTGGACCTCGCTAATGATCTTAGAACGTCTGGTAATTTGAGACACCGAACGCTTCCGTGGTGATCAATCGAGTGTTCAACGGCCCTCAAACGTAGATGTTAAGACTACATTGGCTATTAGCGCCTGTCGAAAGATTCAACTGTTAGTTAATTTCGTCGAGCTAGGGCTAAGTTCCCTCGTGTTTTGAAGCCCGACCGCCACTCTTCCTGGCATTCATACGTGTCTTAACTTAAAGGGACGACCCGTCTAGCAGAGGTGTGTAGCTAGTCAAAAGTATTCGGGGCAAGTTTTCGCAGGACCCCTCTACGGTTCTCCTGTAAAAAAAAGGAATGCACTCTCATACCCTGCGTCCATAGCGGAGTCTTTTGCGACAACTTTCTTCACATTCTTTAGCCTGGATACTGCTCTGCCAGAGGCGGAGAACCGTTCAACGAAATATTTACATTGAGTGAGTTGCCTTCCGCTCTCATTTCGTGCGCCTACCCTCCCCATGGTCCGGACGATGTCCAGTATATTAGGCTTCGACACCTAGGTGAGTAAGACATAAAATTTCTTTTAAATTTGTTTAAAAGTATCTGGATATAACATATCCTCCCAGGCTCCTAGCGAATAGCTACTGTGCTCACTTTTCTGCAACCTGAGGAGAGATCAAACAATCCCGGTTGGTTTCCGCCAATCCTTCTTACTTCCTGCGCATTCGAAGTGATGTATAAATTGTTATATGTATGTTAGATTAGCCTTTTTACTATACAGGGGAGGCTATCCGTCTAACCCCACATTGTGGCTTCGCAAGTTTCATTCCACGTCGTATGCTCTGCTCTAACTGGGAAATGCCGTCTGTGAGGTCTTTCTTTTTAAACACTACTACGCCACGTTATTTTTCGATCTGGAGAGGCTTCTGATACGGCATAGCATTTCACTATCAGGGAGACTCGCCACATGATGGGTAAGGGGGTGATCTTTATCTAGGAGTTTTTGAAGATCGTAGATTCCGCGTACGGATATGGATGGAGCACTCTCTGGCCCAATTGACTAGGAATATGATGTGCCGCGGTTCAGTGTCACACTCTTTGCACGAGTATCAAAATTATCACCTTGCTGCTGCTGGAAGATGTTCTCTCCCATTGACAGCCTACTTGTCTATGTTTGGGATATCTCCCTCGCCTTTGCCGTGTGCAGTGCGGTATGCACCTGTAATCGCGAGCCCTGCTCTCAATGCATCCGTATACGATCTCGACGGTGCCTATACCACTGATAAAGACCATTCATAGCTTAACCTTTTTGGTTTAGGGCTAGGAAACTACTTTGAGAGCTCGGTGTTGTTCTCTGTGTGGTGGAGCCTCTGATTTTGCCCAGGATATCACCCGTGGATGTACTACTTTCGACTATTTGTCTCCCCGCCTTTGCTACCAAAACTATCACAAAGCCGGGAGTATTTCGTTCAGCCTATTTGGAGCACACGTCGTGTTACGCTAGATCCAGGGCAGTCGGTTTCCACGTCATATCTCCGGTGTGTGAAGTAAGTTGGGCTTCACAAGTAGCTGCGTCTGTCTTTACGGCCAAGCCTTTTGAAAAAAACCCGGCTGTGTAGGGAAGATAACGCTCGCCCCTTGTTTGGAAACCGAATTGTGATCTAAAGCGACTGTGAAAGCACCTTGAGTGATATCGGGGCATTGGAATCTCCACATACCCGGGTTTGCGAAATCAGTGACGCCACGGTTGTAGTGATCCGAGGGTATTTCGAGATTATTTTCTGATGGGTTCCCGTTCATGTAAGAATTTCAGAAATGAGCGCGCCGATGATGGCGACAAAGAGTCCGCTTGAAATGGGCGACCAGATTGGCGTTTCGCTTTTTCTCACATAGAGTAGATGGCAGGAATCAGGCCAGCTCTCTGGGCAGCTTGGGATTGGAAACGGTCATATGCACCTAGCCCCCAATATCGCGGTGGCTTCAGGTCGCTTTCTGTCTTTATCGAGTTAAACTCACTTGCCGGACGCACTACCATTGGGTGGAGCGTACGTCCACACCTTATTACGGCGACTGCTTTCTTCCCAGAGTGTTTTTCACATTATTTCTTAATGTCCCAGTCTTGGAGATTTTCTAAAACGTTACCTTTTCCCTTATTAGAAAGAGTGTGGTCGCTACCGCTTATCGCTTGTAGTTAGCACCAGCTCGTGTACGCAGAATTTCGGACTATCTGACTTTTGGGAGTAGGCTGGCCTCTTTCATTTTATTTGACGCTCTTTGTTATAAGCCGCATTTTTTGCAGCGTAGGGAGCCGTGCCTCACCCTGACACTCGGGCCTCTGTTACTTCTTTTTGCTTTATGCTTATTTTTCTTTCTTACTTGTTTCTTTGCTTTTGTTTCTGAATTTTGTATCAATGTTATAATTATTTTTGAATTTTTGTTTGTTAATCTAGCCTAGTATTAGACGGTAATTTGATTACTGCGACCTTTGCTCTAGGCTACAGTCGACAGATGGGTTCCTTAAATAAACTGTCTTGTCAATTAGCATCACATGCTTGTAATGGGTGGACTTCATCGCCTGGTGGCTGCAAAATAAACTAAAATCCTTCCGTCCCTTCTCAGAACCTGCCACACGAGATGCAAAGATCTTGGCCATCCTGTCAAGGATTAGTATGTCGTATCAAGGAAATCTACCCTGTCGACCTGCATCACTAGTTGCTTATTTGTGATATGCGGCTCCTAAGTAAAAACCGATTTACTGGGTAACTTCTGTTCGGTTTGGGTCTCTTCACTTGTCAAGAAGCCAATCTTTATCGTATTAAGGATGAACCCATGAAAAGTCAGAAAACCCGAGACGCGATAGACAGGAAGGGCTGTAAGCAGAAGATATTCTACCAACCCCATTTGATTGTTCCGTGGTAACACCCATAGGAATTTTCTTGTGTTGAGAATTTCCAGTAAGTTTACAAAATATTTGACTGCATCCTTATTTCTTTATCCTCGCTAGGACTTTGTGTTTTGGCGCAGGAGGTATTTAAAAAGAGCACCACTATAATCAGTGGGACAGTATCCTTCTCACCATTTGATGGCAGCAAAGACTTTTCCCGTTTGCCCTTTAGAAGCCATCCTTGTGCAGCTTACCCTCTGTGACAAAGGTTCCTCTTGCCGAGTGTGCCTTCGGAGGGCCACCTACAAGTTTCCTTTAGGGTAGAGGGCAATTCTCTTTCCCGATTATTGAAGGATTCGGGGATTTTTTCTTACACTCTTTTGTAGAGTTAGCTCCGGGCGACCCTTCATTTAAGCGATTCCCCCTTTGCTTTCTCCGGAACCCGAAAAATACAAAGCAAAACAGATGTCGTGCGCATCTGTTCCTAACCGTTCCATTCAAGTAAGACGAACCATCCTAACAACCTCAGAGAAGAAAAAGGCAGCATCTCTTATGTGCCTTGCCAAGACACCTTGTAGAACCGAGGTTTGTAACCAATATCGAATTCAGCATGCCCACCTTGCCCTTTTCCCAACGCAAGATGTTAGGATAAGACAAGTTAGCGTTGTGAAGGCCCATAGACCGATTTATTCCTCGATCGCGATAAAAAACACCTTGAAGAGTGATGGACAATTCCTGAAGGTGACCCGGCCAAGACTGGCTGGTCCGGCCCCGAGGCAATTTCTGGCGCGAAGGACCAGACAGACAACAAATTTTTACGTGATTTGAGCTGTGCCTATAAATATTATGTCGCGGCCCCTCATCCAGATAATCCCTGGGATTGATGAGATTGCTGCATTTAACTGCTTTTAGTTAATAGCTCTCCTGATTGTATTAGGTTGGTCTAAAGCAACAAGTTTCATCAGATGAGATCATTAGCAAGGTTAACTGGTAGTTAACTAAAGCTGGCCATTTTATCAGACAAAAAAACCTGAATAGGGAGTCTAACCTCCCGCTATAATTCTCGGTAGCGGCACCGCCTTCAGCTCCTTGAACGACGAACCTCTTCAGGTATTCTACCCCGGGGAAAGAGTACGTTCATTAACGTCAGGATTTTCTGATCAGAGAGAGACCACACAACATATCCTTAGAGCTAGGTCTAGAGAAGCGATACTATTACATGGTCTATTAGTGCCCGCAGAACGATTTCACCGTAAAAAAATTTCATTAAGATAGAGCTAAGTTAAAATATGTTTCGAAACAAGGCCACCACTCTTTCTGGCAGCATACGTGTTTTCACTTAACGGGAAGACCCATTTTGCAAGTGTGGAAGTGAGTTAAACGAATCCGTTTAGGTTCTCGCAGGATCCCTCTCCTGTTCTCAAGGAGATCTGGACCACGATATCTGACCTCGCCTCCAAGGCTGTCTTTTCTGACCGATTTCTCCACATTCAATGGAATTCATTTCAGATAACACTTAAAACGACATATTCAAGGTTAATGAGTTGCCTTCTGCTCTCGCTTTATGCATGGACACATCCTATGTTCTGGGTGATATCTTATATTTATTTCTTTTCCGATTAGCTGAGCGAAAAATGTCATTTATCCGAATTCTTTCCAACAGGGTAGGGAATGGATACTTTGCTGACTTTTCGAGAATTGGGGAGATCTACCTACCCCTGCGGCCTTGTTTCCACCAAATTACTCTAACCTTATGCGTGTGCATGTTGGTATAGAATTTGGCACGTGTTAGATTAGATTCTTTCCTGAACAGCCGATGCCACCTTTCTTCTGCACAAAGTGGCTTTAGCAAGTTACCCCATCGTCAGATGTTCTGTTCTGAATGAAAATGCTATCTATCTATGAGGCCTTCATTTGTAGATATCACGATACCACTTTGTTTATTGAGATATGGAGAAGGCCTTTGATACCACATGGCGAAAGAGTATCATGAATATCCTCCACAGGAGGTGACGCATCCCATTTATCATTTCAGAATTTCTACAAAATCGTCGATTCAGCGTACGAGAGGGAAAGCTCTTTCCGGCCCAATAGTGAGGAAGATGGTGTCCACGGAGAATTCTTTTCACGTCTGATATTTGCCCTGAGAAATAACGAAGTCCCAAACAACCCGGAAAAAATAATTTCTTGCTAAGCACTACCTAGATGATCATACAATCTGTTTTGCTGCTGGTCAAGATTGGCATTGGAAAGACAAAGGTGGTGCACATTTTCCGTAATCTACTGCTCTACCAAAACTGTTTCTTCGTGGTGGTTTGCTTAGAAGAGGTTGACTAGCACATTTTCCTTAGTCTTGGAGACCCATTTTCTCCAAATTTATGTCTCGTCTCCTCCGCAATGGACATACTTCGTACCGTGTCGTAAAGGAATTGTTGTACTGATAAGGCTAGTTCTTTACTTTTATACCGATCTTTTGTTTTTTCAAACCTTGACTAGGGATTTGAGGTTTACGCATCCATAGCCGAGCGTAGCCTATGTTACTTCCCGGCTCAGGTTACGCCCAATGGTGCTCTTGTTGACATTTATATTCGCTTCAAGTGGCCTTCTATAGCGGTCATATATATACATACATAAATGCATACGTACAAGCAGACTTTCGGAAATATATATTAGATACGGATGGAGAAATGTACACTTTTTAATAGTCATTATAAAAAAGCAATAGAAAGAATTTATATGATTCAAAAACATTAGCGCATACTAAAATAAATAATTTCTTGCAGTTTTGGCCGCGAAATTATAAGATTATAATTTGGCGCCAATATGTATCTCCATCTTGAAATTCGTGCGATAATTTAGGCGTAAACAATTATCCCATAAAACTGGCCAGAATTTTACAGATTAAGTGAGCATTGTTATTTTTTTCATGTGCAACTTTATATTGATTATATTATTGCTTTCCATTGTATTTTATTATTACTGAAAAATTCCAGAACATACCCACTGCGATATTTTGGCCATAAAATGTAGTTTTTGACGTTTCGAGAGGTCAGGAAACTGCTTAGGATCATCACCACAATTCACTTACTTTCTGGATAAAAGGTTTGACTTCTATTTTAGTTCATTATATAGGGTGAATTAATAATAGATTCTGACAACAATTTTTTGGAAAAAATATATTTTTCTGGTATATTAGGAGTCAGGAACGCGAATATTATTTTCATTTCCGCTACAGATGGCTTACATTTGAAATAGCGTAACATAAAGGGAAGCACATCTACCAAAAAATTAAGCAATTTTTGGTAAAAATAAGCGATCGCAGCAGATGCCAAACTGGAAGATGTATTTGTAAAGGAAATAGTGCAAAAAAAAACTTAAGAGAGGATAGGAAAATATAATACGCCAATGGCTATACACCGATGCGAGGTATTGTTTGGCGTTTAAGTAGTTTGACTGGGGCGCAGGAGAAAAGGTGAGGAGTATAGGCTCTCACGCCAGGGCGACGTTCTTCCTGTTGCTGTCGTTTAGGTGATTGTGTTTTATGCTTCGGTAATTCGGGTTTGGGTCTGTGTCAGCCTGTGTGTAATTCTACCCGAGTGTTGCGTGTAGGTAGTGTTGGCCGGGTATTCAGGCGTGAGGTGTGTGTTAATTGTGCCATGCGGTACTTTGATTCAGTCTAAAGCAGGAACGCAGTGCGAGAATAGTGGTTTTGGCCTTGAAGCCTTACGATCTATCTGAGAGGTGTCCTCTACAGCTTGTGTGAGTGTTGGGAGTGTATGTAATGCAGGCGCCCTTATGTATTTGTTTAGTGTGAATAGTGCTGTGTCATGTTGAAGGAGGGTTGAGGCAACTGGAAATGGGGTAGGTGCTACGGGAGAGGGGACATGGGCTACAGCAGAAGGAAGAGGAGATACGGAAGAAGGGGTGAGAACTAGAGGTTAGTTAAGTGTGTGTCCTGGGGTCTGGTGGAGCGGCGATCGTATGAATTTTTTGTTCATCTATAAGAGCAAATATTCTCTCGGTGAAGCGTACGCAGAAAAACGCTGGTTTAGTAGTTGGGCGTATAATCGGGGTTCACCCCCTTTAAATTTTATGATGTTTTAAAACCCAAAGAATTACAAATGGTGAAGTTCAGAAAATTTATTTTTCTATTTCTTCTTCTTCTTCTTCTCTTTTTGTTCTTCTTCTATAACTTTATATTTTATCAAATTGATATTTTGAAAGGGGGAAAATTTAGTTTAGATTTAGTTTTTAAAATTATTATAATTGGCGAAGTTCAGAAAATTTATAAAAATCTAACTATAGCTGCTTTTTTTAGATTTTAAATTTTAATCTTAGTAGCGAAGCGCAAGCTCACCCTCGTAGGGGGGAGTGGCGAAGCCATTGCCTGTTTGTTTATATAATAAAATTAATAGAACTAATCAAAAATTGAATTTTGTTTTATTATGGTATCATAATCCGAAGATGAAGTGTGCAAAAATTTAGAGCCCAAACCCATTTTATTAATAAATGGATCAATTGATGGGCGCAGTCAATATTTTTAATGATGTCACTTTTTCTTCAGGACTGCTTCAACTCGTTTAGGATGCTGAAAACCAAATTTTTCATGATATCTTGAATATTGCGCAATTTTTTCATGATTAGCTATTCGCAACTGCTCAAAATTGGATGACTTCTGTGTAACTCTGGTGACGGACCAGCCTGAGAGCACACTGATTTCATCGCCTAGCAGTTTTGCATTATTTACAAGTATACATTTTGGGGGGCATTCATACATTAATTAATGACTAGCGGTTTAGCATTATCTACTAATATACAGTTTACTTTGCATTAGTTGTTTATTAACTAATGGCATATTATTTTAATGTTTGATTTGTGTGTCCATTTCAAGATTTCATACGGCCAACGGAGTGCTCAATTTGTGAGGTTCCTTGTAGAATCTACTCCACCTTGTAATTGGGTACTATATATCAACTTGTAGTTTGATTATAGCCCATAATTTCTCTTTCGGGTTTAAATCTGGTGAATTCCCGAACCTAAGTCACCAAGGTTTAATGTTATTTCCGATGTTATTGCCTTTGCTTGTGAGAAGGTGCGAAATGCTGCTAAAAAATCCCGGTATCATCACCAAATTAGTCTTGAAGTGTTGAAAAAAGGTGCTGTTGCCACGTTTTGGCATCATTTTGAGTTCATTCCAGTATTCTTGGGCAAAATTGTTAGTGCTCCACTTCTCTTATCTTAGATGCTTCACCATGGGTAAGATTCGATAACGCTTTGTCCTTTTCTCGCCCTAACGATGGATTATTAGAAGCTCCAAACAAGCAGAAGGAGGCTTCATTAGAGAATATTCCTTTGGCCTCAATCTTCAACAGCCCATTTTTTCTATATTTCCCACAAACTAGAGCTTCTCCTTCATGTTCTTCTTGGGAAGAACAGGCTTCTTTGCATCCCTCTTTGTCTGTGGACAGTTGTTTAAATGTTTCTGCCTCACTATGTGCGCTGATATGTTTACACCTGCTTCTTTACAATCGTAAGGAAGCTTAGCAAGGCACGCATCATGATCTTTGAGCTGGGATATTAACAAAAGATGATTTGGGTGTTAGTTTGAAGCTTTTGGGCAACCAGAAGATTTCTTTGAACGAGTGTAACAAATTTTTTAATTATCATAAATTATAGTACAGTTGTTGCTCCTTGAAGCACTATTCCCTTGCATTGCAGGCCACTATGTTGAAAAGAAAAATGGTTGCATAACTTACTTGGGTAAGAACGATTTGTGCAATTAAAAAAATCAAACATTTATTTTTACTTCCAAATATTGCAAAATGGATTATAATTACACAACATTTATCCCATATTTGTCATCATTTTACCCTTTTGATCGAATAAAAAAGCTTAAAGGATGGAAACTCGCCTCCTACGGGAAATGGACAAGAGCGCGATTTAGGATTCAACGAAAAAAATGCAGTTTTACCGCATTATTTATAAAATGCTGACTTTTTAATAAACTTGAAATAATTTAAATATTAAAATAATCATTTCTATACTAGTTTTTAAAAACAAATATATATATATATATATATATATATATATATATATATATATATATATATATATATATATGTATATATATATATATATATATATATATATATATATATATATATATATATATATATATATATATATATATATTGATATATATATATATATATATATATATATATATATATATATATATATATATATATATATATATATTTATATATATATACTACGTGTCAAATTATATGACAGCTTGATTTTTCATAATAACAGAGTATTCAATCGTTCGAATTAAAATATTTACGCACTGAATAATGGTAACATCTGCCTGCGCATACTGTATTAAAATAAATGGGATCTGCACAGATATAAACAAATAGCAGCCATTTTTGTGAAATAGCAACAATATTACCGTTCTAAATTATTAGGCAATTGCCGAATAAAAGTGTTATTATGGGTCATAAACGTAATTTAATATCAAATGAGAAAACCACAATTGTCTCAGAGCTTGGAAAGAGAAAAAAGACACTGGAAATATTAAAGTTCCTGGGAAGAAATCATCGAAATGTGAAGAAATTTGTGGAGTGTTTGCTGTGCGTTCGAGGGCTGACAAGGGCACTTCGAGATTTATTTACAGGCGTACCATGTCACGTATAACAAGTAAGGGAGTGAAAAACCTGGGTCTGACTAGTCGAGAGGTGTTTAAACCTTGTGGTAGGGAAGGTATTTCGAAATCTATCAGGTGTCACCTTCTGAAGCAGGTACGCAAGAATGTAAAACCTGTTACAATGCAGCCTCTGAAGACTGTTTATAAGCAAAATAGAGTCAAATTAGCAGAAGACTACATGAAAATCGCTTTTTTAAAAGTCATCCTTACTGACGAATGCTGTGCTACCCTAGACGGACCAGATGGGTGCCGGAAAAAGGAAGGCGGAGTTTCGCTTTGGGCTGGCATCATTGGAGACAAGTTACTTGGTCCTTGGAAAGTTCCAGACAGTATTAAAATGACATTTAATGCCTTTGTTGCCTTTTTAGAAGTGAATTTTAGCCATGTGGAAGAAAACGCTGATATTTCTGCAACAGAATGCGCCTTCACATGGAGCTAAGAAATCTCTGGGATATCTACAGCAATTTGGCTTCTCTGGACACCGTTTGATGAAGTGGCCAGTGTGTTCATCTGACTTAAACCCGAGAGAAAATCAATGGAGTGTTCTGAAGAAGAAGGTATATCAAGATGGACGGAATTTTTCAACGAAAGATGGGCTATGGGAAGCTAGTCTAGATGCTCCTGACAGTATTACTCAAGAAGAAATAGTTACCTTGACGAATTAAATAGATAAATGCGTCATGGACGTTCTTTCATGTGGAACATCATACATCCATCATTAAGAACGTTATGACATCATATTTCTTTTATTATTTCAATTCAAACAAATTAGTATGCTCATTATAAAGTCTTTTATGATTATATTTGTTGTAAAAATTGATTGTCGTATTAGATAAATGTTTATTTTTGCATAATTAGCATTTTTATTAGACCTACCTAATAATTTAGGAGTATAAAAATGATGCCCCTTAAAAAAAGTGGCTGTTGTTTCTTTACGTATGGCCGGATCATCAGATTCATTTTGGTGCAGTACAAGCAGATGGGTGTTATCATCATTCAGGGTAAAAATATCTGGATTCAACCTAATAGATAATCTGTTATTACGAAAAATCTAAGCTGCCTAATAATTTGACAAGAAGTGATATTAGTTCAAAACATTTGCCTCTGACTTTACTTATTCAAATTTACTTAAATGCAACATTTACTAAATTATTTAACTATAATTTAAGACATATCATGTGTTTATTTATATTTACATTTCATGCGCAAAACTGACAAGGGCTGCCCTTTGCACCACGTTGCTATAGGCTGTGGTTCATTTAGCGACGAATTAAATATAACTACGAAATAAAGTATAGTTTTGGCTCAAATAAAATTAAAATGCACATTCATAAATACAGCCTATAGAAAATTATAGAATAATTATAAATTATTCTTAATTAAATAATTATCTAGGCGAAAGAAGTATTTACTAAAATATCATTTCATGAAATACAATCCTTTCTTCTATATTAAATGTAACAGGAGAGGAAAATATATAATTCGTATATTGGCTTTAGGTCATTAGGGAGTGATTGTATAATGAAATATACGACTGTTTTCATGTTATTAAAGTGCAATTTATATCTCCACAAAACTTCAAATATTCGAAATATAATCCCTTATAGAATCTGATCATCAACCAACTCGCTTGTGCCACTTTTCTAAGGGACTTAGCGCGTATTTCGAGTTCGAACAGGTTGTATAGTGTTTACTTAATTTGCATTAGTTTTGTCCTAATCACATAGCTAACTAACACTGTAACACCAAACAAAAACCTTGCAGCCTTGAACAATTTGTTTAGTTCCCGAAAGAGTATATATGATTTTATATAACAAGTGGTCGTTTGACCTTCCAGAGAGAGATTTTTTAGTTTTTTTAGCCCAATTTAATGCAGAAGTTCCAACATAAAATGTCTCAGCATTTTGTGTGTTTTCATTTCGTTACTAATCTCTTAGTTCTATCGAAGAAAAGTTCATGATATTTGAACAAAGACCAAGAATCTCAGACATTTCAAACCTTTTCGTTGTATGCTTATATGTGTGGACCACAACTATTCCACCTCAGTAAGTTGAGTTACAAAATTTACACAGACGAAAGCATACAATGTTACCGCCGAATATTCGATTACTACGCACTGCTGAATACCCTACGGATAAAGCATTTTTACTTGGTTAGTAACGGACTTTGACACCGCCCACATAGAAAAGACCCTATCATGGAAGTCTATTGGTTAATTTTGCTATACCCTTCAGAAAGAGAGAATACCATTTACTTTACGGAGGATTCATAATTAAATCTCGGCTTAAGCTCTTAACTGCTCCCGTCCATCGTCCTGCGTGGGAACCTGCTCGGATGTCTGCCATTCATTGATTTCGTCTTAACTATGTCGGCCACTTGGACTGACATAATTAAAGGCTTATGTGAAAACTTGTTTGAGGACTCGCCCACAGCAAAAACATAACTCAGAAATTTCATCGTAACTGGGGCATAAAGGCGAGTCCCGGACGAAGGAGAGATCCTCATCGCCCGGGGCACCCGGCCAGCATATAGATGAAAGTAACACCCATTTCGATGTAGTTGGATGCGATTATGCCGCAAGTACTCGAGAGGGAGTGGAAAAACTTTAGCGGCCGTTGATTCGACCGCTAATGCCATCAAGTCCACCATAAGTCATCCCTCTTGAAGTTTCCATTGGAGACCCATCCTATCCATCTATCACATGTCATCCTGGAAGCAACCGAGCGGGTGACCAACTGGAAAATGGACAGTGGCCATAATCCATTTTTTGGACTTATTTATGAACTTACATTCACTAATGGTTACCTCCCTTACCACCTCATATCTTCATTTCCCCCCCAAACCACATAATTTACACTTTGGTTTCAGAAAAGTAAACAACACAGGAGGACATAGTAGAAGAACGTAGAAGGGTATGGAGACCCTTACTAAGAGAGTCCACCTAAGGACTATCCTCGGAATGAAGAACCGCGAAAAAAATGAAACTTTGCAAAACCCTCTCCCTCGAATTAAAGGTATCATTGGTGAAGTGATTTAAGCCTCATCTGGGTTCATCGCCTAATGTGGCGAGACAAAGGACGTGGACCAGCTCCTATTGGAAGAGGGGGCTCGAGGATCTTCAAGGAAACTGGACTTGAAGCAAAGACCCCCCAAAAGTGGCAGCCAACTGAAGCGTGATCTGCCGCAAAGTGGCAAGCTGCGTGGGTGAGCATACGCAGAGGAGCTCGAGAAGGAGATCACCAAGAGCACTCCCTGGGCAAAAGTTCGTGAAATAATAAAATTTCGCGAACACACTCGCGTATTTAAGATCACTTTTACTACCACGAACATGGCCAAGAAATCGACACAGAACGGAATACTGGTATTTAACATGAGAATACCAGGCGATAACATCCAACAAGAAATGTTCAATAGCATTCAGATGCGTTTTGCATCCTGCAAACTAGAAGACCATATTACATCGACCTGCCCAGATAAAGAAAAATTGTGGTGTAGTGAATCCGCCACAGAGGGCCACCGTTTTGACAAGTGCGAAAACACTAAAAAGAAGTGCCTCAATTACAAAAGAGAGCACCGAACCATGACCTTAAACTACCCTAAGATAAGAGAGATCATAAATAGAAAGGACGAAGAACAGAGCAAGGCCAAAGAAATCACTTACGCGAAAAGATGTGAGCCTTTAAAAACATCTGCAACTCCACTAAACCTCTCCAGCGACCTAAGCGCTAAGATACTAATCTGTATTACACACGCTAACGTCACTAATGCAGTCAAGTCAAGCTGCTACAACGAGATTTCGAATGCCTTACTGAAGGAGAACGGTTGACTTTCAGTGAAAATGGCCGACAACCCAGAGTGCTCGAGGATATTCAAAGAGAAAGTGGCCAGGAGAAACAACCAGGTGAAATCTGGTCTCGAGAAGGCAATCCGAGAAACCTCTTTATCGGAGGAATCTGAGGATGAGGAAGAGAAAGACGAAGAAGACGAATAAGCCTCTTCGAAAATTGACGAGGGCCCAGGCGCTCGCACTCGTGCCACGAAAAGCAAATCAACAACTCCATCCCACCACCGAAATAGGAGAGGCCGGGGCACAGTAAAACTGCCCCACCAGGCCCCAAGAAGAAAAAGAAGAAGAAAAAGAAACAGATAAAAATAATTCACCATGTTACGGAACGCACTGAAGATAATGGAAATAAATACTAAGGGAAGGACGACGAGAAGGACTCTTTACGGAAATGTATTCAGAGAAATTGATGCAGACATCATCTATATTTCGGAACACGGGATCGATACGCGTAACACAGAAATGAAAATCTGAAACTACAATGTGTTGATCAAGAATTATTCGCAGGAATGGTAGGACGGTGGCACTATTGCAATAAAGAAAGGGATTAAATACAAGCAAATAAGAAATCTAGAAGAATCCTATTTTGTAATTTAGGTCAAACTCGAGATAGGAAAGTTAGTCATTGCTATCAGATATCAACCACCAAGGAGAGTTGTGTTACCAATTTACACTCTCATTGGCGTATTTGGCAGAGGAGCCTCCAACTATATTAATGAGGTATCTAAATGCCAGATACCGAAAATCCGGCTACAGGACCTTCAACGGTATAGGAAGAATCCTATACCTATTACTGGACAAACACATTGCCTAGTAAATAGGCCCCAACTTCCCCACCTTTGTCAGAGGAAGAAGAGCTACAAAACCAGACATCTGTCTGGCAAATCATCAGCTACCGTTTAATTACTACATGGAACCTTTCTAGGTAACATGTAGTGACCACATAGGGACCCTACTCACTATTAACAGAAACTATATACAAGTCCCAGCTGTAGTCAGAAGGAACTACAGAAGAGAAGACTGGGCACGGTACGCACGACTTCTCGAGGCCTACGATCCGCCCAACCTGGACGAGGCAATTCTCGAGGAGATTTATAAGGCCCTCGACGACCTCAATAACCATCTCATCAACGCAGCTAGAGCTTGTATCCCTAAATCCTAGTATAGGACCATCTCTACCTAGAGAATGACCAAATACATGAAGGATTTATACCACGATTGAAAATTATTGTTTGAGATCAACATCAGGAATGCATCAGTTGACTCAATACAGCGAAGTTAAGAAATCAATGAAGAACTCAACCAGTTGATCCTTGGACAAACATGGAGACGATTGGATGATGGGATCGATAGCCTCAATCACACAGCAACTCCCAAATAGTTTTGGAATAAGATCAGAAGTCTCAAAGGAAGAAGATCGAACTACTAAAAGAAAACGGAAACATTGAAACAGAAGAAGGAAGAATTACAGAGCTATTCCGAAGTTATTGGGAAAAGATCTTCAGTATAACTGAAGAGTAAAACGAAGACTATGACCTAGAGTTTGAAAAAAACAATATAGACGAGCTTAACGACCAAATAGACTATACGCACCCTCACCACCAGTTTGTTGTCAGCGCGACCGATACGCCAAGATAAGCGAAGATCTTACGACTAGGCCTAAGTGAAAACTTAGAAAGAACTCTCTATGAATATGTCATGAAGAGAGGGCGTATATTTGTTTAGGGTGCCCGGACGGACCAAATTTTCCGCTCACTGAGGGCCTCCCAACGGGGAAGAGTGCCTGCCCCCAACTCTCTACTTGATTTACACCGCTGATGTCTCAGCCCCAGTGAACCCCACTTGCCTCAACATTCAATTCGCGGATGACATCCAGATAATCACGTGTCCATGGAGCAATACACCTTGGCAAGCTCGTATGACAGCAGCAGAAATTGAGAAACTTAACACCTACGAGGCCCGGTGGAAAATACGCACAAATCAAGAAAAGTTCAAAGTAGACCCCATAGGCAAAAGACTACCCTACAATGGCAGGGTACGGGATAGACGCTCTCCCTACACCACGGAGTGCAATGTACTCGGAATGTAGATTATTACTTCAACCGGGTACAGGAAGCACGCTGTAGAAAGAATCACCAATGCCACTGCTGCAGTCAAAACTCTATACATGTTCAGAAACCTCCGTGAAAGCAATAAGAAAAAGACCTACAATGCACTTGTAAGATCGACGCTGCTATACCCCGCTTCCGCCGTCTCTGAAGCTCGAAGACACAAAAGCGAAAACTACAAGTGGTGCAAAACAAATGTGTTTATACCTAATTACAGGTACATTCAGGCAACAAAGAAGACGCCAGGAATAGCTGCACCGGAATTTGGATTTAAGTCCCATTAACGTTGTCATATAAGAACGGACAAGGAATATTCAGGAACTGGTTAATCGAAAATTGAACGATGATATAAGTCGCACCAGATTTCGGATCCCCGCTGAGCTTTTAGCTGGCGGAGCAGAAGTGCCGTTCTACTCATGAGAATAACAACGTTGTTTACCCAAACCATTGATAATAAAACCAACCAAGAAAAGAAAACCTAATTTCGAAACCTCACCAATTTCTACAAGAATTCACCAAATATCGACACCAAATTCTCCAATTAAGCCCCAACTATAACGAAGAAGACATCAAAGAAAAAACAAAACACACGATTTACACTCACTACAAGATATACAAAAAAGAGACACTAAGCATAATACAAAAGTAATAAAAATAATTTATTAATACAGCACCAAATACACATAACATATCCAAGAAGATTAATTTTATAGAAGACAAATGGCTTCAACGCCATAATAATATAAACTATCTCAAATACAACACAGAAACCACATAACAAAAAAATGTTTAAAATCGATATCACTGATTGCTAGGCACTTAGTATCTCTTTCCACCCTACCACACTTCTTTTTCTTTTCACCACTTGTCTATTTTTAGTTATTGTCTCCACACCCTTTCTTTGTCTCCTACACAAACCTACCCATTTACATCATTCATAATTTATAGCAGACAATGTACTTGCAAATAATGATAAGAAGGATCTTGGAGCGTGTGTAAGAGAGAAACAACAAGGGATGGGGATGATTAATGATCTTGGCTACACTTTTTGAAGACATGTTAGTAGGAACTTTCAATGCAAGGGATGCCATCAACATGGATTCCTCGAAAAAAAACTTTCTACTATGGTTCATGAACATCCAGTGAGAGCGAAGAAGTCACTTGTCTTTATTCAGTTTAATGCATTTAGTTGTCATCAAGTTATCACAGAATTTGTGGGAGTGGAAAAAAATTTGTAGGAGGCTCAATCATGGACTGACTTCCCAACATTTGCGAGTTGATTCAAAATATGGCTCGTGAACCGTCATAAGGAGAGACGTTTACACGGATGACCATCAAATTAATAAATGTACCTCTGAAGAGGTAAATCATGTTACTGCAAAGAATGATTCTCCTGATTCTATCAATACTCTAACTCCATTAGGATACAACAGACAGTTCAAATTTAAAAATTTTTTTTATCTTATTTTCTTCTATTCTATTTTTTTAGGTTACTGTTCATAAGTTGATTAAACTTATTATACAATTTTTATATGAATTTTATATAGTTCAGTTGAAATCTCTATTTCTATTAATTAAAAAATCTTGGAATGATGTCTTCGCAGTAAAATAGTCTTTTCTTCTACTGATTTTCTTGACTACATAAAGAAAGGTACACAAAAAGGCACCTGTTTAAAAGAACTGTATATATTATTATTATTGGCCTATATTCGCTAGACACACTTTAAGCATCATAAACCAGATATGTTTTAAGCATTGGCTTCCAATCTTGCTCTAATTTCGCTCAAACTTTCACACTTAACGAAGTTCCATTTGTCCTCCACTTCTCGAGATTCAGACACTGAACACCATACACTATGGAACAGTACTCCCTCATAAGTAAACTGCGAGGAACATCACTATTTTACTCCTGGACTTTATCATAGGGCAGCTTAATTAATTAAGTATTAGCGTCACTCGAACCATTTGATTTAAAGGCGTACCAAGACTAATTTTTGAAGCCAACATAAAGATCAGTATGGTAACAACTGGCGCATAAGAGGGAAAATGTGGCACGTTTTCGTTGAGATGGAAGCGAAAGAATACGAAGAAAGATGATAATGTTTTCTCACCCACAAGCGAGCGTTTGTAGCACTTAGTAGTTTAAGGAGAGACAAACTTGTTGCAAGTGAGGTAAAGATAGATAGAGAATCCTATCAACTGCTTCCATAGATGGTAGAGTGATGTGTTATATGTGCAAGGGGAATTAGTCAAAATACATGGGTGTTGTAATTGGTTCTTCACTTAATGACGATTGCGTATAGAACAATGTGCTTGCATGCACAAGATGGTGGAGGGGGTTGTATGTTACCACCGATAAAGCTTTAAATTAGATCTCGAAAACTAGTGGGAAAAATTAACCGAGGTGATTTATTTTGTGTACAAATTAAGTTAATTCAAACTAAACCTAACCTAATAATGCCAGACGCCCAAAAGACTTGGCTTAATCCAACCCAATTCCCCCTAAAGTAAACTAAAATTTAGCATTGGAGAAGAATATGCCATTCAATATCAGAAGTTAAATACAAGTCGAAATGTTTCCGCAGAAATAGAGGTGAGGGGGGGTGTGGTGGTTCTCCGCATAGGTTAAGTAAATAAGATGTGGTTGGTTTTATATGAATTAGCGAATAATCCAATTTGCTACGATTAATTTATGTTCTCTGGACCTAATTTTTTTCCCTAATGGGTGAGACATTAACTCTCATATTCTTCCGAGCATTTGTATTATATTATTCTTGATTTATTCTTAACTGTAGAATGCGATAACATTTTGAAATAAATATTTAGAACTATTACACTTATTTTAATCAAAATTAATCTTTATAAAATTTTCAATATTTTTGAAAGCATATGTCTTAAAGCCCCTTCCTTCTCTTGGGTAAAACGCCGATAAACATTGAATAAGTGATCAGCATTTTCACGGAAACCAATCTGAATTATTCTTCGAGCACTTATTTTTGAACGCAGAGGACATCACCGTTCTTGTCAGTAGAAGGATGCATAAAAACATGTAGATATGCGCAAGTTCAATAATTCACAAAGGTATACGCAGTATATAATCTTGTCAAGTGCTGGTAACTAACTTGGCGAAAACAGCCTTTATAGTAAAGTAAAACTTAATCTAATCGATTTAAAGATGAACCCCAACCCCCTTCTGATCGTGCCACATAGCATAGAAAGGGCACATTGCATAGATTTATTAAAATCTTTTAGTCATTGATTTGGACTTGAATAAGAAGATGTATGGCAGAAAAGATTCCGAGAAAAGAAATGGAAATAGAGGATTACCATAAAATTCTCGAGAGAAACTATCTTTATACGATGACTTATTTATTGGCGCTTTAGCCAATTTGGTGACTTTCTCCATCTCTACAACGCGGCTTCGGTCCCCCATCCATCTATTTGGGGACTCACTTCCGCCTTTCTCATAAAATGTATTCATGCGTGCGTGGAGAACCCCTTTGTATGATATTGCATCCAGACGTTGGACTCCTTTTTCCACTAAATATCGACAATAGGATTTAAATCATTCCTCTAGGGGTATTTGTGAGAAATAGTTTGCAATGAAAGATTTCTTGTTTTTCTGTAATATTTTAAAGGATTAAATGACCTTGTAGAACCGGTCTTAACTCGCGTTGATACTTTTATTACACTTTCTTCCTCAACTTCCATTTAAAGTAATTTATAAGGTCAACTGGACGGTTCAATTTTACATGTAAACAACACTTGATCATCTTTAAATTCCTAAATTTGTTTCCGATTTCAAATTCTAATTACGCTATCAAATATGTATAGTGCATCTTAACAATTTTGAATTATTATTGCATTAAAAATTACAGAATGTTTGGATTCTTGATATGGTAAATTGGCTTCGCTATTCTGAATTGATAAATCTTGTTTTTTCGATAAACCAAAACACAATTGCCTTCAGTGCCCTAGAGACCATGTTAGTGTGTTTGGCCTAATAGATACTAGTTGTTATCTAGCAGTAGGGTATATAGAAGTAGTTAAACACAGAGAGAAAGAAACACTTTTGCCAATAAATAAAGGGTGTTTAGAGTGGTATAACTATTATTAGTGTTGAATGGTGAGCCACCCAAATTCTGGCCAATAATCCAAGATTCCAGCACACAAATGTAAACCACTCCTTGTACTTCGTTATCTTAACCTATCGATTCGTATTGTGAAAGACATAAGGGAAAAATTAACAAAATTATCAACATGAGAGGATGAAAACGCGAATCTCTTGCAGGTTATTTACAGCAGTTCATGTGGATTGTAATAAATAAAGTAAACAGGTTAATTAATTTTTGTAACGTAATTGCCACTCATGTTTTTCTTTAGTAAATTATTATGCTGTTCAATTTTAATATAGTGAAGATCTCTATGTTTAATTTTGTCCTTTACATGATCCTTATATTGGAGTTTGTATTCTTCAAATGGGAACTTTTGGAGTCGCTATTCTTAAAATTGATTCAAAACTAGTTGCTATTTCGGCATATATATCTACGTTCTGAAAATCGTACATAGGTAAAAATTTTCGCTTCATATATTGAACATTTAGAAGACGGCTAAAACCTAGACGAGTGGTAACACCGTTTCAGATTTTAAAAAAAGTTAAGTAAAATCAGGTAAGGCGAGCTGCCGTTTGAGGTTAAGATTCGTATCAACTTTATAGCGGCTGGCGTATAAAGTACCTACCCCTGGCTCGAATTACATGTTGTATGAAAGTCTAAATTAGGAAATATGAGCTCCTAGAACGAGTGTAGTTCGGTGCTTAATCGCTTAGAAACTACTTCTAACTGTATGAGTGACATGACCTTATATTTCATATTGGTATGAGCAACAATTCACAAACCATTTCAAGTGTACGCGCGTCCTATTCTTCATCTTGCCCACATTAAGTTGACTGATGTGTTTTTGAAGGTTTGCACTCTATGTATAGCATTCTGCCCCCTTCATATATATAGAAAACCAATTGATGAACAAATTAATTTTCAATTCCCTTATTCCATTGGTCTGTTGGTGACAGACCATAATTGTTGTAGCCTACTATCAAAGATTTAAAAACTTGCCTTATCCAATAAATTATATTTATTAAATTTGTTACCCTATATTTTTGGTCGATTGTTAAGTCCTAAAACTCACTTCGCTTAAAGGTTTTCTTGGGTTTGTTTACATTGCATAAATGATAACGATGTGATTGCACGTTTATGCTCGAAGCACCTATGTACGTCCTTCATAAAATGGAAATCTTGTATTTGATCTATGAATTATCTAATAATATTAACAACGATAAAGCAATAATTTTTGTTGATAACTAAGAGATAGAGAATCTTATGTAGGTAATATCTTAGAATTGTGTTTTACTGAGAGAAAAGTAGTCTGGAATCACAACTAACATGTATCTGCGATAAAACATTTTTTACTAGTTTCCTAATTCCATCAAGTATAAAACCTGATCAATTTTGTAAATAAGGCAAAATTTCTCTAAAAGGAAATTCAATAAAGCAACAAAAGAGAATATTATCGTCCTTAAGAAATAATTAGAAATAGGAAACATCATATCATCAATTCAGGTAGAAATTACTACTCGTAATGGAGGAAACACTAAAGTCGCGCAGATACGAAGCAATTCGGGTATATCTGTCGCATTATAAACAGAATTTAACCTTCCGCCTTATATGCATTGCGCCATTTGCATTAATCTGCCCACATCATCTCCCATGTACGTAGACTACTGTGCGCTGACAAGTAACGTCACTTAGCATAATTTAATACTTTATTCTTGACTCATTAAATATTAAGAGAATAAAATGCTACTAAGACTTAAAGAAGGAAAGCACAAAGAAAGCCAGAGAGTGATATAAATGATTAATAGAGAAGTAGCGGAGTTATCGAGATATAAAACAATGAGAGACGATAATGACTTCCATAGAGCTAACATAGCAAGAAAGAGAGCCCTAGACACTAACTTTAATGGGAAAAGGCGATATAAAAGCGACGAAATAAGATTAACTTAGAGACCTTAAAATAAACTCAACTAATTAAAGAAATACAAAAATATCATTATATATGTAGATAGGTTTCTAAGTAATTTACTCAATTTTCCCTCACATTAATAATTTAAACTCTAATTGTGAAGCCAAAGCTACTCAAAAATAGAAATTCAAATCGTCTCAATCTCAGTTAATTATGTGTTTACTTCGATGTCCATCTCTCGTTATAAAGACTCTTTATTTACTATGAAATATTTTACTTTCTTCATTAATGTTGTTTTTTAGGAGAGTACATTAATGTGTGTAATGGTTTGGTCCTGTGAATAAATTCAGTTATGCATGTAATTATGAGGTCTCTATGGAAATTTTGACTTTATACGACTGTAAATTAATTATGCTTGGTTTCCTTGAATAAATTTTATTTAACGGCCGAACAAACCTTGGCATAAATTATTATATATTTTGTAGCTGGCTTTGTTTCTTAGTATCTTATAAAAGTGACGTATTAAAAACTGATTTCACCCTTTAAAGCTAATTTTGAACTACCACGGGCATATTCAATTTCGAACGGTTGTATTTTTAATTTCTGTAAGAAGGCCTTTCTGAACGATTAATTATAATATACCGCTCCTGATATCAATATTTAGTGTTAATGATGTTTGCTATTTCATTCTTTGTTCTCTTTAAATTTGATTTCTAGGCTTTGTCCTTTTATTTCCATTTTAGTTTTAGCTACCTTTCCTCTCTTTCATTTTTTATTTTCCCAACTAAAATCTTAAATGTAATTACCTCACTGGCTGGGGCTAATTCCAATACACAAAAAGTTCAGCTGTCAATTTGCTTTGTTGTTAGCACCTGACTTGGAACTAGGGGAATTAACTTGGTTCTGGGCGAGACTTCTCAACTCTGTGTCCGTCTCATAGGAAACGAGCACTATATACGTCTGAGGCTCTCCCCGCGGGGGACGGGGGTATTGGGAACCAGTCCTACTCTCAAAGGGCCTCGACCTCGTAAGGATGGGCGGCGATTTGCCATCCTGGCCACCGTGCTAACGGGACTCAGCACCCCATCCGAACCCAGCTTAGCCTCTTCTCCGTCCTTCAAAACACTTGTTTCCTTGCTTTTCATACAACCTCTTCTACAACTTTCTCTGGTTAGCCTCTAATTTCACAGGGTAGATGCTGACCTTCTTCTCAGCCAACCATCCCGGATCTGGGCTGAGGGGAGAGGGGACAATGTTCCCTAACCCCTAAGCTCCGGTCTACGGTCGTTGGTTTTTAACAACCTGCTTCATCCCCACTCATACCTTCCTCTCTCCCTTTTCCTCTCCTCTTCAGAATCTATCTTTTTTACGCCGTATCCAAGGTGAAGCCGCCATGCCGATAAATGCTAGGCCACCAGGCGGGAGGAGTGGTCTCAAATGGCGGCGCCTGGCTCTTCCAGGCATGTAAGCACCTGTTGCAGTGCGGGCTACTGCGAGAGGTGATGCGCAATGGCGTCCCGTGATGCAAATAGGGTCACCATGCCCAATGATGAATATAAAAAAAACAACCCTCAACTTCCACTGTAACATCAACGGAGCCGCCCTCGGGCAGCTCCACCGAAAGAAAATGGAGGTCCCATCCCCCCTGTGCTTGCGCAGGGGACCATCCATATCTCTCAAACGGAGAGAAGCTCACTCGTCTCCTTCGCCTACGGGTGTAGGGGTCTCCCCCTCACTCCCTTCTATGGAGGTGCTTTCGGGCACCTCCCTTTTTCCAGCGGCAGTCCCCTCTGTTCTTTCCATGGGGACTGCCAAGAAAGCCAACAGTCAGCCCTTAGCCAGCCGCACCACATCCAAGCAGCTCGGTAGGGCAAACCCCCTTAGTCGGGAGAGGGAAGCCAGGCCCATTCGGTCGCTTCCTTCAAAAGACCTGCTGGCAAGAATTTTAAACCTTGCCGGGGTCAAGGCCTGTGCCTCCCCAAACAAGACTGGTGACGCTGCCAAGGGGACCTGCGATGTCCTGGGAGGGGATGTCCAACTGGAGGCCCCTCCTGTGATAGACATGGTCTTTGAGGAAACCTAGCCTTAGACGGTATGGCCTTTATTGCGGGGGGATCCGGGCTCGGCGCCAAGCACCGAACCCGAATCCGCCCCTATGCAAGGTTCTCCGCAAACGGCTGGGGCCTCTGAGGCAGTACAAGGAGGGGAGGGATCTCCTCTAACCGGTGCTTCTGCGACCACCAGGACCTTCTTCATTTCGGAGAAGGACCTATCCGAGGCCAGTCCATCTGCCCTAGGGGCTTCTGCCAGAGGTGGTAAGGAGCGGGTTCATTCCCCGCCCTCCTCTCCTAAAAAGAAGAAGAAAAAGACAAGAAATACTAAAAAGACTCGGAGCTCCTCTCCACCCGCGGGTGCTGCGGGGGCGGATGGGTCTGCTGCCACTTTGGTAGGCGAACGAGCCAAGATCGCAACATCCGGCCCCTCTGCCCCCCTCCGGGTGCGGAGCCCCTGACTATGGCAAAGACGAAAAGTGCACAGGGCGGAGCCTCGATAACATTGGAGCCCCTCATTCAGAGGTTACCCGGCGTTTTCGAGCCCGCTGGCTTCAAACGCTTCCTCGTTATTTGATCCACTGATGGCACCATGTTGGCCAGGGGCAACATGATCCATGAGAGGAGAGGAATAGCTAGTGCAATTGGTAGAGAGGCGAAGGTGACCCGTTTCTCGGACGGGAGCCTTCTGGCGAATGTGTCAAATCCCGCTGAGTCGGCCAAGATAAGTGCTCTTCGGACAATTCATGGCACCCAGGTGAGTGTGACGCCGCACTCTACCATGAACTTTGTAAAAGGAGAAGTTTATGCGAGGAAAGTCCTTGACTACTCCATTGAAGAAATCACCTTGGAGCTGGCCGACCATGGGGCCGTCAAGGTCAAACGTATGATGAGAAAACAGGGAGGGGCCTCGAGACCCACCCCTACACTCTTCGTCACGTCTACTTTGACAATCTGCCTGAGTCGGTTCGAGCTGGTTGGTACCACTACCACGTGAAGGCATTCGTTCCACTGCCACGGTGGTACTAATACTGTCACCGCTTCGGCCATACGAATCGATCTTGTAGACGTGCAAAGTCGGGGACACCCGAAGTCTGTGTAAGTTGCTTCAAGGCCGCACACGAAAAGTCTAAATTATGCGTGGCCAAGTGTGTTAATTGCGGAGAGCCGCAACCCGCTTCTTTCAGGCAATGTGGTGCAAATCTACTCGAAAAAGAAATCCTGTCGTTCAGGCCCAGGATCAAATCTCAGGCCGCGAGGCTAGGAACTTGGTCCTGGCACGCCCGGCTCTGCCTGGGACGTCATATGCCTCAATAGTTAGAAAGGCACCCTCTGCTCCTGGCCAATCAAGGCCAACGAGCACGGTTATTTCCGCACCCATTCGGAGCCATTATGCGGGCTCTACTCAACCCGGGTGCTCCCCTGGTAAAGCTGGCGGCATTATGGGTTCCTACCGAGCCCCATCTAAAACCAGGGCTACCCCCTCTTTACCTAGCGTGACCGTTTCCCATAAGACGACACGGCAACGCGCCTCCACAGAGTCGGTAGACTCACATGGGGCAACACCACGGAAATTGGTCGTTAGACCATCCTCCGGGGTTCTCAAAGCTGTCCGTAGAAAGGAGGACAGCAACAAAGGAGCTTTGGCTCCTTCGCCCACGCCTAGAGGTGGAGCGAGTAACTCAGAGACGGTGGTTCCTCGAAAAGAGGGCACCTCGCCTCCGAAGCCGCATTACCCACCTAAGGTTTCGAGGCGGAGGGAGGAAAAGACTCGCATAGCGAGCCCCACCTCCCCCAAGGTGCTCCTCTAAGGCGGCAGCACCTTCAGCGCTTTGTCCGGCCAACGGCGCCCAAGGTTCTGCCTCTGGGAAGCGTACGGCCATTCCCGAAAGGGGTCTTCTGTTCGAGAAGGGCCCTCGCGTCTCCTCCGAGTTAGGCCTGGAGGGCATATTCCTTGAATCAAATTGCCGTGGACTCCGGGCCAACTGGGAGGAGCTGTGGAGGCTCGTCTCGTACCGTTCCCCGTTAGCTATCATTTTGCAGGAGACCATGCTAGCCGCGTGCTTCCTGCCCTTCCCACCGGGGTATAAGGGTCTTGCAACCCCACAACCAGGGGATGGTCGGGCTGGGGGATGCGCGGTTTACACCCGGCATGCTGTCTCCGTTCTTCCTTTCTCTTTAGATACCTCCTTTCAGGAAGTGGCTGTGCAGCTGCATCTGGATAGGAGGTATACTATCATTTTTGCGTACATTCCATCGTCAGCTGACTTCGACGCGGGGGTCTTACGCCGCGTCGTGGCACGGTTGCCAAGGCCCTTTCTCTCGCTTGGAGATCTGAACGGCAGGCATCTTTTCTGGGAAGATTACTCAATAAATGGCAGGGGACAAGTCATTGCCGATCTCACCGAAGAGCTTGAGATAGGTGTCCTAAACGTCGATGAGTTTACGCATCACTGTCCGAGAACCGCTTCATTTTCTTGCCTTGATATATCTTTGTTCCCTTCGGATGCACAGCTCGATTTTGATTGGGGGGTGGTCGATGACCTCCATGGTAGTGATCACTTCTCCATTCAAATATCATTTTTAACGCAACTGCCGCTTTAGAGCCCACCTCGGTGGTGCTTGGCGCGGGCGCAGTGGCCTGCATTTTAGGAAATGACTGAATTCTCTATCTCAGTCAAGGAGTTTAGGCCGGTAGATGAGGCCGTTGAGTTCTTCTCCGGCAACCTCATCGCCGTGGGCCTGGCTACTATTCCTAGGACATCTGGCCGTTTTGCACGCCGACCACTCCCATGGTGGTCGGCCGAGTGAGCGACGGCCCTCAAACCGAAGCGTTATGCCTACATGCGCTATAAGTGCCGCCCGAACGATTTCACTGTCGGTAAATTTCATCAGGCTAGGGCTAGGTTTCGGTATATTTCGAAGCACGCCCACCGCTCTTCTTGGCGGGCATACATGTCTTCACTTAACGGGAAGAACCCTTTAGCAGAGGTGTGGAAGCGAGTCAAAAGGATTCGGGTCAAGTTCTCGCACGACCCCCACCCCGTTCTCCAGGAGAATGGGACCACAATCTCGGACCCCGCGCCCTTGGCGGAATCGTTCGCGACCGCTTTTTTAGCATTCTTTAGCCGGGATGCTGGTCCGCCAGCATTCAATGCACGTCGTGATGTCGCGGAAGGCCGCCGGCTGGACTTTACCTCCAGAGGCGGAGAACCCTTCGACGACAGGTTTACAATGAGTCAGTTGCGCTCCACTCTTGCTTCGTGCGCGGAAACCGTCCATGGTCTGGACGATGTCCCGTACGCCATGCTTTGCCTTTCGGAAGCTGGGGAGAGATCACTCTACTCCGACCAGTTTCCGCCCAATCTCTCTAACATCATGCGTGTGCAAGTTGATAGAGAAATTGGTAAATGTTCGACTAGCATTATTCCTGGAAAGTGGAGGTCACCTGTCTTATGCACAGTGTGGCTTCCGCATGTTCCACTCCACGTCGGATGCTCTGCTCCTACTGGGGAATGCCGTCTGCCAGGCTTTCCTTCATAGACAGCACTACGCCACAGTGTTTTTCGATCTGAAGAAGGCCTATGATACCGCATGGCGATTAGGTATCATGAAGACTCTCCACACGATGGGGGTGAGGGGACGCCTCCCAATGTTTATATTTGAATTTCTGCGAGATCGTCGATTCCTCGTACGGGTGGGGGGAGCCCCCTCCGGCCCAAAGGAGCAGGAAGAGGGTGTCCCGCAGGGAAGTGTCCTCAGTGTCAGACTCTTTGCCCTGAGCATCAACGGCATCACCTCGGTGCTGCCAGAAGATGTTCTCGCTACGCTCTACGTGGACGACCTTTCGATCTCTTTTGGCGCGGCCCAGATGCCAACTCTGGAGCGTCGACTCCAACAGGCATTGAACTGCGTCTCTCGCTATGCCGAAGCGCACAGGTTTCGGTTTTCTTTGGCCAAGACTAAGGTGGTGCACTTCTGCCGCCTTCCAAGGCTCCCGCTGAACCAGATTTGTTTCTTAATGGGATGCGCCTGGATGTGGTCGAATCGCACCGTTTCCTTGGTTTTGTATTTGACCGACGCCTCACCTGGCAGGCTCGTATTTGCAGCCTTAGGGTCTCTTGTACCCGCGCCATGGATATTCTTCGTTCTGTGACGTTCAGCGCTTGGGGCGCTGATAGGGCTACTGCCTTACATTTTATCGATCCTTTGTTCGTTCGAAGCTCGACTACGGATGCGAGTTTTATGCATCGCAGCCGAGCGTTTATTGCGGAAGGTGGATTCGATCCCCTACACCGGCCTTCGCCTTGCGAGGACTCTGCGACCGGACCAGCGTTTCGCTCTTCCTCACACCAACTACATGGCAGGAATACGGGCAGCTCTTCGGACTGCTTGGCAAAGAAGATAGAATACGGTCAAAGGGAACTTAAAGTTGCGTGCCATTGGACCTATCTCCCAATGTGGCGACGGCTTCAGGTCGCTTTCTGTCGTCTCCGAATCGGACACACTCGTGTGACGCATCGCTATTTGATGGAGCGCTCGCCTGCGCCCTATTGCGACGACTGCGTCGTCCCCCAGACTGTTCGGCACATTCTTGTCGAATGTCCCAGTTTGGGTGATCTTCGCGCACGTTACCTGTCCCGGTACCGGAATGGGCGGGGTTGCTACCGCTTGTCTTTTGTACTCGGGACGAGTGCGTGCACATTGACTTGTGGACTTGTTGACTTTTGGGGGGAGTCCGGCCTCCTCCCTTTCATTTAACTAGGTTTAGTTGTTATTGTTTTGTTATTGTTATTGCTTCCTAATTGTTATTTCTTTTTATTGTTTTCTTTTCAAAAATTTTAAATTAGCCTAGAACTAGGCTGTTTTATGTGCGACTTATGCCTAAGTTGGCAGTCGCCAGATAGCCCCTTAAAAAAAAAAAATCTCGAAGGGCCTCGAATCTTCTTGCCGGGGCTATTCTATCCCGTGTAAAGATTGGCCGTGGTGGACGCGGTTCGAGGCTACCGCTTGTGGAAGGGGGGAGGGGGGTTATGCTTCCTAATTTAGGCTTAACAGAATCTTCTCCAGCGCATGGAATTTCCGTGCGGAAAGTAAAATTCCACGTGGAATTCCTCCACACTCAGTTTATAGGAATGTCATTCCGTACTGAAATATCACCATCTCTCATTTGAATTTGAAACATGTTTGCTATTAGGCTCCACGTATCTTTAATTATACATTACTCTGAAAAGACAAAAATGAGATAATAAATTTACAAAATTCTTCGAATATTAACGATTATTTCATATGTCTTTAAATTCAGACTCCCTTCCTAGTAGAGAATATATGCTTTAAATCCTTTTAATGGAAAATCCACACTTAATGTCGTCAAAACATTACTTACATAGAGCTACTGGAAAGAAAAAAGTTTTAAGGAACAATATATACACGCACATTTGTCTATACGTACACCATAAACATGAATAAAGATGCCGATTAGAAAACCTAATGGCATGTATGAGTTGATACTATACAAAATTTCCCAAACGAGCACCAAATTTGCTTAAACTCATCTACAAACAGGCGATTGAAATTGAATTTGGAGTTAACGATATCCAATGAGGATAAAAGTTAGTGAAATTTTATGTAAGATAATTGCATGAATTTTTTAGCCCTGTCAAATATTCCATGGAAATATTTACATTTAATACGAAGCAGACACGTCTATACATATGTGTAAATAGTTTAGATACAATTAAAGCAGCAAAGTTTATGAGGAAGTTGGTAAATCAAAGGAGACTAAAAATAATTCCGTTTTTTCTTTTTAGCCAGACCAAAATATAAGGACTCATTTTCTATTTATAATGCTAATAACTTTTCTTACTTTAAGTGCAGGAAATGTGGAATGTAAGGCTAAGATGAAACCTATATGAATGTGTGTAGTGGAATAGGAGGTTGATTTCAGCTAAATGTATTGTGCATCCTTGGTTAGGAATATGTATGAAGGTGAAAAATAGTAAATTTTGCTCTTGACTCGCCTTCTATAGCATCATTAAAACTTTTTAGACAAGCCGTCTGTAAATGGCTCAAGAGGGCAGTATAAGGGACTATATTTCAAAGAATCACCGCAAAAAAGAGAAAATTGGCTGCAAATTGGTTTGAATACATATAAATCATATTTTCTTCCACGTAATTTACTAAACTCTAATATTGATTTTTTTCAAATTGGAATGTTCAGAAAATACACAAAAACAACAAGTATAAACAGAATCATTTAATAACCCATAATCATGGAAAGAAGGGACTATAAAATGTGGCCATTCGTTGAGAAGAATTAGCTCAATATGCGAGTCAAAAAGGCGGGATTCAGAATTACTACGGTTTCTTGGGCCAGTCATATCAGATCAGTTCTATAATCTAAACACACCAAGAATGACTACTTTAACTGATCATAGATTTGGTGTAGTTAAAAACCTTGACTGAAACTTGAATTTGCGGTCTTGTTCGGTAGACATATATAATCCCTTATCCTCACAAACCTTTATTAATTTGAAACAAAAAATTTAGAGAACCTGAATATTACCAGTAGCTCACTCTTTATCTGAGCAAAACTTTATTGATCATACTGTTTTTTCTATACCTCGACCCTTTGCTATAATCTGGAGATATACTTCTCATCCATTCTATCTATTGTTTCCCTAAAAAATATATATTTTATACGATTGATATATATTTCGTTTTTGTATGCTATTTTTCCTCCATTAGTGAATCCAAAAGAATCTTTGTGTTTGTGTTTCTAAAAGTTGATTTTAATAATACGTGAATCCTTCAGATCACCAAATAATAGATTCTTTAGAAGCGCATCATTTTTCTGTCGCTTTCACTGTTTGATGTATTTACCCTTTTCTAAAACATAGATAAGACTAGTGTATATTTTTGTTATCGCTTACACATAGATACATGTTTGGGTATTTTTTGGATTTATAAAGGTCGATGCAAGGTTTTTATTGAATTAAAACATAAAAATACAAGCCGCTGTTCTCTTTCTTAACAGGAAGAGCTTGGTTACACAGGCACCCCTGCGGGGTGTGGCCTACGGACTTATTTGCTAATCTTAACTGCCTTTTTTAATCCCCTTTATAGACTCTTTATTTTAACACCCTGAACACCCTTTTCTTCTTCTTCATCTTCATCTTCTTCATCTTCTTATAAAGGAATTATTAGAAATAACTTTGATAAAAAAATTAAATATACTTAGGTTACAACCGAACTAAAAGAAAGATTCTTAATAAACCCTTCAAAAAATCTCTTTCTTAATTTATAGAGTTATGGATATAGAATGATAATGAAAAAGAATGAACGATAGATAAATGCACGCAAAACAAAGTATACGTCAGTTCGCAATGTAATCCTGTGTAGGCTCTTTTATAATGATAAACACTTGCGCTAAGTAGGAAAAACCCAATGTGTTCTGTTTGTTCTGACCCACTTTCTCTTGCCGATGATGAATTCAATTCGTTGGATTATATCATTTATGTTTTTCTTTGTGCCGTAAACCAAAACAGTGGCCGATTTGACTCTCTCCTACTAAACAAACTTTAGAGACACAGGAAAGGTACAGACATTTTCGGAAAAATATGTATGACTAGTCATCATGGAATCTGTAGATATAAAGTACTTTTCTCTTTCTTTTCTTCGGAATTTTCTTCCATACCAATATCTTTATGTCAGTATTTATGGCAACATTTAACCATAAAATATAATTAGGGAGAGATATTCTTAAATAATGATTTGCAATCAAAAACCATATCAGAGAAGCTTAAACTTCCTTCAATTACGTTTAATTAAAATTGCGCCAAAATGCCTAAAAAAATCACGTTTTTCAGAGATATCTTTATATAATTTCGTCAGTAAACGCACTTAGAAAGAATCTAAAATGAATATTATTAAAACTTTAATTCATTTTAGATATTTGTTACAATTAATGTGAAGAAGTTGGGAAAGTGTCCTTACTATTTTTTTACTGGACTTAGAAATGTTTACATAACTAAAGACGATATTCTTTGAAAGCACAGAAAACAAAGGCTACGGATGTGTTTAGCCGTTGCCGTACACTTACAATTATCCCTTAAACAATGACGTCTAACGAAAGTTCTTTGTTACTTGCACGGCAAAGACACAGAATGCAATAGTATGGAATGAAGTGACATAATTGAAAAGTGAAATAACAGAGATAGGGAATAAAAGAGCAGTGGAATTTAATTCACCAATCCTTCTTTATATTTTAGAAAAGATGATATGTTCTAAAGATTGCTTCATCTCAGTCGTTATACCATTTTTAATATACACAACCAAAGGAAGCAATGAAATGTAATCTTCTGTCTTTCTTTGTTTTGCTCATTGTATCAGTCGCTAGTATTATCATAGCAGCATCTCGCGAAATCCTGTGATATTGTGATATTAAAGTTTAATGAAGCATTCTGCATTTTCTTCATATTTTCTCTTCTTTTTCTATTATACTACGAATAATTTTAAATTATTACTTATTTCTTTAGCTTATTCTTCCCAACTAAAAAGGACTTCGGAAAGAGGGATTTATATAAGTTTCTAATTATAAAGCTTGAAGAAAATTTGTATTCTTCGGAGAATCGCTTTCCAAAATGATTCTCAATTATTTTTTACCATTAATATTTTAATAATGAAAGAAAAGCACAAAAACAACAAACGTCAGCTATTTCACTATTAATAAAAACATCAAATGGGACTAATCGAAAGACCAAAGCAAAAATAAAACAAGTAAGTTTTTTATGTGAGCCTTGTTTAATTTATTTGTTTGCGCTATCAGCGACAGTTGTACAACTATACAAAGAGTAAATAGACACTAAGTTATTTATCGAAAATACCTTTATTTATAAATATAAAGAATGAAGTATGTATTGAATAATGAATTACATTATTAATACTTTGTGGCACTCCTTTCAGCGATTTACATTTCCGTAAATAGCCTAGGAATAGTATATTTCGTACCATGTATGTCGTATGACATACAGCGTTTCGGACAGTTTCCCTGTTTTAGGACTTTTTTCCATAAAGTCTTGTCTACTGTTGTCCACAAGTATTCTATTGGGTTCAAGTGAGGAGCTGACCTGGCCAAGGAAGTAGTTTGATGTCGTTTATGCCATTCCACTCTTCTCTGCATTTTGATGTGTGGGAGGAAACATCATCTAAACTTAGTAAAAAACTTTTTTTTCGGCTGACAACTTAAAGCATACTAGAATTGCCATTTTAAGAATGGTCATGAATTTTTCCGAGTTAATATTATCAACACATTTAACCAAATATGACCTTCCATCGTTCCTAATTGCTCGCCACACAATAACAAAATTGATAGTATGTTTCAGCATTGGCTGTAATCTGTTTATTTTAAACTCCTGAAAACGTGATCTCCAAGCTCATACCCGTCGACGGTCTCAAAATTTATCAAATTTGGTCATAGTTAGAGCTGGCTTTCTTTTGACTGCACATCCAAAAATATCCAAGAGAGTTCAAGTCATTTTGACTGATTTGTAATAATTCTGCCACTTTAGAAGGTTTCAACAGAGAGTTGTTAATGTATCTTCGAATTGCAAGAAGACATCTTTGAGAATTACAGTTACGACTAGATTGTGACCGGCGATGTTTACCGTTTCTCTAAATTTATCATGAATTATGTTGATAGTAGGGAGAAGTATTCCCATCACGTTGTCTTTAAGGCAATCTACTCAGAGATTGATCAACAGTCATTTCTTTTAAAACTCAAGAAATTTCCTTGGAATTCTGTTTTCTAGGCATATTTAATAATTACATTATTAGAGTCAGAAAATATAAAAACAATACTTGTAATAGTTGTGACGAAAATCCTAATAAAAGAATTTAAACAGTGAACTATTGGTGTCTATTTACCTATTTGTAATGCTACAATACCCCTTACAATAATCAACCTCGCTATATAACTATAAAATATTCATTATTTTATTTAAAAATATTTCATTATAGACTAATTTCTTGTAATAGATTAATATATTTGCGATAAATTGCAAAATAGCTGTCCATTTGTGTAAATGAATTTATTCAGATTGGTTTCTCATATATAAAATTGAAAAATACCTGATAATTCTTGATTAGGAGTAATTTTTACCATTGTCATCTGACTATATTCCACAAGAAAAGAATAATTAGTGATTAATTATATTAATATGTGATGGCTTATTGAATATGAATTCAGTGTTACTCATAGACTCCTTTGGAATATGAATTCAGTGTGAGTCTGAGACATTATTGGAACTTGAGTTGAGCCCTAAGTCCTATCATTTCCTTTATCATATCTTCTCTTTATCCAAAAGCTCTTCTCTTCTTGCCAATGGAACAAAAAAGAGAAGGTTATTCTATTATTTCTCATTGTTGTTTTCTTTTTCAAGATTTTTTTAATTTGATGAATGAACAAAGGCAATCTCTAACGTGAACAAATTTCTACAATTTTTGTTTTTAGGCCCAAAATTAAGATTATCTCGCGGGAAAAAAATAAAACAAAGGAACCATGACAGACGATAAAACGAAAGGAAGATAGAGACATATGTTATAAGGAAGTCTTGTAAAAAATAATGGGAGTCAAAGTTTGGCAAAAGAATTCTTCCGTAGTGAAAATCTGGTTACAAAGTCTTCATAAGTCCATTTTTCAGCTCTCATTTATCGATCATCCGTAAGAGTTTTAGTATAATAATATTCTTGATGACAATCCAAGGAAAAATACTATTCATAGATTCTTGAAAATGGAGTTTTCATTCGAAATTCAATAAAAGGAGGACACTAATATATATTAATTTATCTTGTCTTTCATCTATTGGAAAGGTCTTCGGTATTTCTGAGATCGAGTTTTTTTCACTGTTAATTTGATATTTTTCCCAATGAATTAAAAATATAATTTTTTATTAGAGGTCATGTTTTTAGGAGGCAATATACTCAGCACTAAAACCCCTAAATTTCATGAGCTACCTGCAGTTTTTCAGATATTATACATCGTGATAGATTTAAAACGTGGCTACACCAACCACCACTATTAGTGTGTTTTGTGTCATAGCAAAACAGTCAAGCGGGCACCACAAACCTATAAATAACAAAAATGACGAGCAAAATCTGTATATTAAACAAAGTTTATTTTTTGATTTATCATATATTCTTATCAAGCGAAAGAAGATTTTAATTCTACCAGCATATATAAAACTTATATAATGAAGAATCTTGTCAGAGCATTTAAATAAGAAAGCAAAGTGCTCAGATCTCCAAAACAACTTTCTACCTCAGAGCGATGCAAAACTAGAAACGTAATAACGACGATTTTCAAATCACAGAGATCAAAATAGACTGAATTAGACAAAATGCTTTGAGGACAGTGAAAGTTATGCCTGGTTTTCCTTCAAGTATTTTTCGCAAACTTTCTGCGCATCAGTGAATTCCAGATTTTGAACCTATAGTAGAGGATTTTCTGCGAAATTCCACTATCTTGGACAAGTCAACTGCTCCAACTTGGCGAAGCAGACAGCAAAGAGTCTATATCAAATTATCATTGGATATCTTATCTCATGATATTTTCCCCCAAAACAAATTTCTCATAATTAATGACACTCTTTCCTAACTTGTCCTTTATTTTCCGATATAAAGATCACAACGCAAAGCTTAGGAGGACGTTGGTCTTCATTTTTTAAACTATTTACGTGCTCGACCTGCAATAGGCGCTACATTGGTCTAACCTCCTAACAACTACAATTAAGAATTTCAAGGCATTTGGGGATTTTATATAGTCTTACTAGTACGCGAGAGTACTCATTTAAAAATTGGCATCGTGCTAATAGTGGTCACTCTATCAATACCAGTATTTTTTTTGTAATTCTAATGGCGATAATTTCCATATATATATATATATATATATATATATATATATATATATATATATATATATATATATATATATATATATATATATATATATATATATATATATATATATATATATATATATATATATATATATATATATATATATATATATATATATATATATATATATATATATATATATATATATATATATATATATATATATATATATTAGGGTGGTCTGTATTAAAAAAAATCATTTTCATTGGTCTTACCCCAGAAAGTGTTCCTTTTGGTTGAATAAGGTTTGCTGACCAAAAAGTCGCGTGGCCTCACTTATTCTGATTTATGACTTTACGATCTTGAAAACTTTCCCGGTCTAACCTAGGGAGAACATTGGCGATTCTAACATTCGATTGAGAATGTAAAACAACATAGCAACATAAGGGTTTCAAATTTCGTTAGAACCTTGCCTAAAATAGAATAGTCTAGCTGTGCCTGGCCTAACGTAGACTAGCTTAGTATAACCTAGATAGTCTAGTATAACCTAGCATAGTAAAGCCTATTTTATCCCACCTTAGCTTAGTAAATCCTAGCCTCGCTTATTATACTCTAGTCTAACCTAGCATATTATAGTATAGCCTAACTTAGCCTAGCCTATCCTAGTATAGCCTTGCCTAGCGTAGCATTGCCTAGTGTAGCCTAGCTTACTATAGCCTAGCCTAGACTAACTAGGTATGGCTTAGTATTGCATGCCAGAGCCTATCCTAGCCTAGTACAGCCAAGCTAAAATAGGGTACTATAGCCTAGTCAATATATCATTGCATACGATAGCCTAACCTAGCATAGCCACACCTAACATAATAGAGCCAAGCGTATCATATTATAGCCTAGACTAGTATAGCCTACCATACTCTAGACTAGAATAACCTTCATAGCTTAGCTTATTATAGCCTTGGTTAGCTAGCCTATCGTAGCCAAGCATAGTATTTCCTAGCATAGCCTAACATAGCCTAGCATAGCCTATTATTCTTTAGCCTACACTAACATAGAATAGTATAGTCCTGTCTAGCCTAGTTTAGCTTAGCCTAGCCTAGCATTAACTATCATAGACAAGTATAGTCTATACTATCCTATTATACAATAACCAATAGGGCTGTTCACGTTCATATTGTGAAAATAGAAAAGATGTGGGAGACTTCAGGCCACATGTTGTTCTTGTTCCACTTGGGGTCGTGTATGTTGATATAAAATTAGAACTCGATTGGATAAGATATAAAAGGCCCCAGAGCAACCAATTCTCTTTTCTTTTCATGCTAACGCCACCTGGTCCATTATTGAGGTGAGGTTGGCAGTCAGTCAGGTGGATTGGCATTTGGAAGTTTGTTTGGTGTCAAGAGGTCACCAACTTCTTCATTCTTTTGATGTTAAATTGGTAGGAACATTACTTATTGTTTTGGGAACTGAAAATTATCATTTTCAGTCGCGATCACTAACGAAAAAGAGAACTTCAATATTCCCCTTTTTCCTTTCACAGGTGCAATGGTTTATATTCGCAAACAGTGGTCGTTGATCGGTAACTCGAAGGAGAACATCACCGGGAGCCGTCTTCCCTCAAAGGGCAATTGCTCCGAAAATTCTACTTCCACCACATTCTGCAAAAGAAAACAAAGGCGAAGGAGAACGTTGAGGGAGTCGTGGGGATTTGGGACAAGGCAAGTCTCCCTACTACAACACTGCGTTACCGCAAGGCGAAGCTGATAAATTTATTGAAGGCCTACGAGTGTCTTCAGAAGTACAAAAAAAGAGCTTCGGAAACGGCAAGGATGAATGAGGAGATCTATCAAGGTGACCTTGATGACTTGTTTGATGTGGCGCACAGAGATGTTCTTGAGAAGACCACAAACGAAGAAGAAAAGGCCTTCCTCATCAGCCAAAGAGAGGATCAATATACTTCTTCAATGGCGGACTGGGCACTGTGTCATCAAGGCTCCAAGAGAAAAAGCGGAAGCGAGAAGAAGCGGAGGTGAAGCGGAAACAGGCTGCGGAGATGAATAAAAAGATGGCCTTAAGTTTTATACCTTTATGCCAGGTGGGCTCATCGTCTTCGTCTTCTCACTGGGTAACGGATGGACACGATGCTAAGTTGAAGTGCCTAAGTCATCCTAAGTGTAGAGATGGAAAGAAGTCTGCCATGATCCTGTCAAAGGAAGTGCTCACCAAACTTGACCGCTTGAAAGTCTCAGATCCGGCTGCGATGGCATGGTAGGAGCAGTGGCCAAGGCCACCGGTCAGAACATCGACAACATCACGCCATCTACGAGATCCATCCACCACCATAGAAGAAAAACCCAAAAGGAAGTGGCCACTGCATAGACGATCGAACACCCAGGGACATGCCTTGTGCTACTTCAATGGCATGCCAACCAGCTGCCTGACATTGCTGATGGACGTAAACGCGTTAAGATGCTCGCCCTTCACGTCACAGGTGGACACAAGGAGTACCTCTTGGAAGCAGCCAAGATCCCCAAGGCACTAGGTATCACACGGCGGAGGCTGTCCTCAAGGCGCATACGACGCTGAACTGGAGGCGAGCATTCAAGAAATTGTATTTAATGCTACTGCCTCGAACACTGACCCAATGAAGGAACCTGCATCAACATTAAGGTGAGGCTGGCAAGGAATCTCGTCTGTTTTGCGTGCAGGCACCATATCCTGGAAATGTTCCTTGAGGACGTGTTGAAACAATGTTATGGACCATCTGGAGGGCCTAACGTCCCTCTCTTCGTCCGGTTCCGGGGCAAGTGGGACTTCCTCAACCAGAAAACTGTCTGATTCAAGTGAGACAATTATGAGCAAGGTCAAGAGTGCCACTGAACAAGAAAGCCATCCAAGAGACGACTACAAGGTTCTCTTTGTTCTCTCCTACATCTACCTGGGAGGCAATATTGGGGCGACTTTCAAGATGATGGGACAGGAGCGTTTCATCAAGCGAGATGGATGTCAAAAGGAATCTATGCACTCAAGATTTTCTCTTCAAGTTACAGTTTCGGCTGACTTCTCACGAACTTCGAGCCATGGAACAGGTGTCCCTCTTTGTCACCCTCCTTTTCGCCATCCATAGAAGGAGGACATGGTTCCTCACCTTGCTCGCTACAACGATCTCCTCTTCATGAGGGAACTTTGGAGAGGAATTCCCAATAAACGCATTGATGAAGTGGCTCTAGTCATTCATCCACCATCTATGGTACGTGTCAGAAGACTTAGTGCCTCTCTCTCTCTTTTCGACGAAAGGATTACAAAGTAAGAGAAGGCCTCCATTGTCCACAACATAAAGAGGCAGGGGAAGGCACTGAAACGCCTGAATGGAAAGACCTTCAATTCCAACAAGCCTATTTGAGGCTTCGTCAGTTCCTGGTTGAGAAAGGCTAAGAGCCCTGCGAGTTGTGAGGGAGATCCTCTATTGTGTAAGATGAATAGGCGATTGACCAGGTGAAGGTGGTCAACTACGTTGCCAAACTGGCAGTGGTCCTGATGACCACCTTAAACGCGGCCATCACCCGAGAAGAAGCTCAGAAGCAGTTCTTTCTGAAGGTGATATCCAAGGACAGGAAGGAGTACCCCACGACCTCCAAAGCAGCCTTACAGAGGCGAGAGCAACTCGAAACTGTTTATTGTCTTGTTTCAGTTCTCAGTGATGTCATTGTATTTGTACTTCTCTGCGTGCGAAATGAAATATATTAGAACTTCATTTTTCAAATCTGATAACTTTTTTTAATTTTTTTTGTTTGTTATTAAAAAATTGATGCTTCTGGGGGAAGCCATAAGCAATGTCCAATTACAATAAAATTTAGGTAAGAATCTTTTACTCTTTTAGTGGAACAAAAATAACATGTGGCTTAAAAGTGTTTGTAACAGGTCACATTTTGAACAGGTCTACTAGACAAGCATAGCTAGTATTGTCTAGCCTAACATACTATATGCTATCATAGCATAGCATTTTCTAACCTAAATTAGCATAGTATATCTTACCCTTGTACATTATATTGGAGCATAGCCTATTCTAGGCTGGCCTAGCAGAGTATAGCATATTAAAGCCTAGTCTATTCTAGCAGAGTATCCGCCGAATAGTTACGATATTGTGGCCAAAACAAAATAATTCCCGGGCTAACCTTGGAAAAACTTTGACAATTATATCATTCGAAAGAGAATGTAAAATAACATCAGGGTTTCAAATTTCGTTAAAATCGTCAAAATAGTTATGATGTTATTGTCAAATAATTCCCTAGATAACCTTGGGAAGACTTTTGCAATTATATCATAATAAAGAGAATGTAAAACAATATAAGGGTTTCAAATTTCGTTAGAATCGACCGAATTGTTATTATCTCCATACACAGCTTCTTGTGGTCTCTACGCTACCATCAAGTAGAGGAGAAGCGGAAGCTCAGGCCATCTTTTAGGTTCTGAAAGACTGGAATTTAGAATAAATGGTCCAAGGGGTGTGCATCGAAACACCAGCTCTAATACTGGTCAGCACAAAGGCACCTGCATTCTTTCGGAGCAGCTTCTTGGACATGAACTTCGCCATCATGTCTTGGAGCTAATTGCTGGAGCAGCTTTTCCGGAAGCCATGGTTACTTCATCTGCTCCTGATGTTTTCTTGCTCAAACGCTTCAAAACAAGATGGAAACATATTGACAGGACAAAATATGAAGACTCAACTGATGATTACACGGCCAAAGCTGTGGCTACCTTCAGAGATGAGAAGGTGCAGGTCTTTGAAGCAGCCGTTAAAGTAACTCAGCCAAGAGATGACTACAGAGAGCTCCTGGAGCTGGCTATTATCTTCCTTGGATCTGTCCCGCCTCGGGGCATCCAATTTAAAGCTCCTAGAACCATGCTCCAAGCCCGATGGATGGCAAAAGGGATCTAAACCCTCAAAGTCTGGATGTTTTGCTCGCAGTTTAAGCTGACAGCACGCGAACATCAAGGATTACGAGAAATATTCATCTTCTTTTCACGTATCTAAGTTAAAGCGTGGATAACAGCTAGCATTGCTGTGAATTGCCCGAGAAATGCGGTGAAGTTGCTGATGCAATATTCAATGTATCACACGATTAACACCAACTTATCCAACGCTACAGTGAAGAAGATGGCAGGCCCACTGTGGGACGTCTCTGAGGAGTTGGTCGCTTTTGCCTTGTTTGATGGTGATTTGGAGAATAGCACCAAGGATAACATCGTTATAGATAACTATGAAAGAGAAAGAAGGGGAGGAAAGCCGCAGAAGCTTGCAAATTTAGACGTGGAACGAATTCAAGAGAAAACTTTAGTCTACCTTACGACCAGGAAATCAAGACTTCTTTTTAAGAACTTGCGTATTCCACATGATTTCCTCAAATATCTGGCAGCTCAGTGAAAGCTTCAGCCGAGCACCAATTCTGTGAAAAGTTTCATAAGCATATAGGCTGTCACCAACGATCAAGCTGAACGTACCGTTGACTTGGTCAAGAATTTCTCTGGTCGTCTCACAAAAGGTGAGGAAGAATTAATGTTTGTTCTCAATCTTGTTGCTGAACATCGCAAAAAGTTCCCTGGCACTCACAAGCGGACCTACTGAGCAACATTGAGTGATATTGGTCATCACATAAAACCTGTCAATGAGCAGCTAATTCCTTCTTTAGATAATCTCGTGGGGGGCGGGGAGCCACGCTTGTGAATGTTGGGAAGAAATCATTCTAGTAAAATGAGTGCATTCTATACCTCATCTGGGGCAACGTCGGATCTATTTTGCGACCTTTAAATATAAATACATATCAATAAAACTTTGCACTGGGTGTTTTTCAACCTAAGGCAACACTTTGGCAGGGTCAGACCAGTGAAAATGATTATTTTTTTAATTAAGAACCACCACAATATATATATATATATATATATATATATATATATATATATATATATATATATATATATATATGGCGGGAAATCATCAAGATCACGATGACAAAGAGACGCTAGTTTGGTTGCACAGCGTCAACAGTTACGTTCCATATAATCTGATACTTTACCCTCCTCTCCCCTTTGCCCCGCTGTCCCCCAAATTCTCGAGATCGCTCGCAAAGAAGGAGTACCATCAGCAAATTCCGTAGTATGTTAATATAAACAAAGAAGGGTGGGATAGCTTTTAGATTAAAAAGCTATGAACAGGCTCACTGCACCCTCCTATTGTTTAGGTGTCTACTGTGCAAAGGAAGAACACCAAATGTACAAATTTTCCAAATTTGAGTTATATATTGACTCTTATGTAGTTGTACCCGTAGATTCCATTTCTGGCATTGGTTTACGCCCATCTTTCACTCGTTTTGAGTTAGAAATTGGCCACACACCGAATATACGCGACACTACCATGGTTAACATAGAAGAAACACCGAATATACAAAATGCAGAGGTTAAACACCGATTATACTGAATATTCGGTCTGTTTCATTCATATGTAGCACGATGTCAAAACGTAAAACACCGAATATGCAAGTTTTCTATCAATTTATTGTCACTCCTCTCATGCAGCAACCTGTTTTTTTCCTGAACAAATCGTGAGCTACGTGTCTGTACTAAAATGGACAAGAAGGTTTTAATCTGCCTATGTCAAGTTTTATCTTTTTAATTCAGTCGGAGATAATCTCGTTGTTAAAGCAGAACGGCTGGTAGCCTTGGCTTGCAATTACAACACACCATTAAAGGTGTTCCATTTTTTAAAAGAACAGTAAGTATAAAACATATTAAGCTTTAATTTGAATTTAGTTTGGTTTTCTATCACAAAATGCGTTTGCCTCTTTATTTTATTGTAGATTTATAATTAAATATTTTCTTTATATTTATAATAACTCTAATTTTTTAATAATATGGCCTGTATTATAAATAATTTTCATAATTACTGGAATGTAAAAGAAATAAGAATTCATTAAATCTTTTCATTATTGATTTCAAGATGAAGTTAAATAGCTTGGCTAGTGAGAAATGATTAGCTTGTGTTCTCTCTCGTATCAAATTTAATCTTTAATCAAATTAAATCATAACAAACTAAATATGAGCCCGCAAGGGGGTTCAGGCTTACACTTCCTCGTGTGTCTATTCCTGGAGGTTTAGGTGCCCTTCTGACCCCAGCCTATTTTTCTTTTGTTGATCTTCTTTTTCGCTTGTTTTGCTTCATCTGTTTCTCCAGCCTCTTTTTCTTATTTTCTTTGTTTGTTTGGACTTTTTTTATTTGGATTCAGATTATGTTCTCTTTTGTGTATTATGTGTGTCTGCCATGTTCACGGCACTGCGCAGCTGCCTGCATCTCTTGCTGAGTAACCGACATTAAACTTTCAATATCGTTTATATTTAATATATCATTTTATATATATATATATATATATATATATATATATATATATATATATATATATATATATATATATATATATATATATATATTCAGGAGCAAGCCTTAAATATTTGTATGCCTCTAAGTTATATGTGTGTCCATTTATTAACACAAACATACTTGCACCGTTATGCTGTGTATACAAGGTAACAAGCATAAATTAAGGTGGTGGTGAGGGAGGTAAGGAAAGATGATGATGGTGATGATCATCATTATTATAATGCAGTAATTCACGAAATAATTGTATTTGCTACTTAAATGCAATGCAGAAATATTTGTTAATTTTTCTCCTTTCAGAGATGTTTTGAGGACAGAAGAGCAAGACATTTCATGCATTCAAGAGAATAATATAGCAGCTGCTATCAGAGTTCAATCTTCTGGACTTTCTGATGCTCATGAAGCAGTGTATGACAATGAAATGGTTTCCCATCACACCTCTCTTGTTTCTGATGTTAAAAAAGGAGGAAATCAATGACACAGCAAGAAAAGATCATTCAAGATAAAGAAAAACACTCAATATTCAATGGATGTGATTATATATAAATGCTCTTACAAATGCCATGCCAAGTTTTCAGATGAAATGCGAAACCACATTCACTCAGAATTTTGGAAAAATTTCTACGATATGAGGCGAGCATGGTTGTCAAGCAAAGTAACAAGGAAAGAAGTAGAAAAAAGGCATATTCAGGAACTTTTATCAAGGAACAAGTCACCGTATGTGTATACACTGATCGATTCCAAAGGACAAGCAACAAAAGTCTGTCAGAAATCCTTTCTTAGAACTTTAGGGTACAGTCAAGATCGGGTTAAAAATTCATTATTTCATTCCATTTATGCAGTTTCTTCATCCACAACTAATTGGTCAGGAAATACTGCAGTGCAAGATAAGAGAGGAAAACGTGAACCTACCAATCGACTTAATAGAGAAGTAATAATGAATCACATCGAATCTTTCAATCCAGTTATTTCTCATTTCAGAAGAGAACATGCTCTACATGTAAGATACCTTCCAACAGATCTCTCCGTTGCTTCAATCTACAAACTCTTTCAAGAAAAACACGCATCAGTCCGTTTTTCATTATGCTTATTTTATGAATTGAATATGAAAGAATAAAATGCTGAAAAGACTCAATTGCACAATGAACTGCAAAAGGAAGCAAGAAAAGAATACAATAAAGATAGTGAGATATACGAACAAATGGATGGAGTCCTAATATTTGCCGTCGATATGCAAAAAGGTTTGCTCCTGCCAAGGATGCTTGATGTTAAAGAAAGTTTTTTCTGCTCGAGAATGGTTGTGTTTAATGAAACATTTGCTTTTTTAAAGAAAAATCAACATCACTATTGTGTAGTTTGGAATGAAAGTCTTCGAGGTAGGAATGCTCCTGATGTTGCATCATCCTATATCAAAGTAATTAAGGAAAATAGAGATACAAATAAGTTTATATTTTTTGGCAGATAATTACCTTGCTCAGAATAAAAACTGGACATTATATTCAGCACTCGCTTTACTTGTCAATGAAGATCTTGAACCCTCGGAAATCACGTTGAAATATCTTGTCACCGGTCACACATTCTTTGCCGCAGATGGCGTTCATGGAAAAATTGAACAGGTAATCCGGAAAAAGAAAAATCTGTATGATATGAGAGACATCTACGATTAAACTGTAACTTTCAACGAAGAGAAAAACGGTCCTAGAAATGAAACTTTACAAAATTTATGTGAAGACCGATTTGAGAAAGGCCTGCACGGACTGATCTATAAAAAAACATTTCAGAACTCTGGAACTAAAGTTAAATTTAAGAAAGAAATTATTCGACCCAGTTATTCAGCGAAATATTCATCAAAGCCAAAAGGAATTGAAAAAGAAAAATTTGGTAAAATTCACTCAGGTCTTGTTATGAGAATGCCTATTTCCCGTCGACCATTTTGGAATAACCTCCTTACTGGTGGTAATATCTCCGATCTCTTAAATTCTAGAGTAGATTAAACATCAAGGTCTTATGAATTTTCCCGTGAAGTTTAAAATGGATTTACTTTTTGTGTATTTGGTCATTTTTCCTTAAAAAGGGATATAACTACAGTTTTTTTGAAGTTTTATACTTTTACTGAGATCGGTTTAAATATGACTTTATGTTCACTATTTTCTTTATTGAATTAATGATATTTCAAACTAATATTAACATGCAAAACGAAAGATAAATTCATTGCATTATTTAAAGATTTTGTTTGGTTTGTATTTTTATGGTCAAATATCAATAAACATTTCATAGATTTTTAGGATTGTATATACCTTGCCAATGACTTGTTAAAAATTCAAATAATAAACAAAAACAGGGATGAATGTATAATGTAATGTGGTTGCCATAATTATAAAGAAGTCTGATTGCTTAATGTTGTCAATAATACAAAGTGAAAACACTGAATGTACGTATAATCGGTGTCTCATTGTTTAATATTAATGGTCATTCAAGAAGAATAATACCGAATATAAGTATATTTGGTTTCTTTCCTCTGCATTTGTGGTGAATAGCAAGCTACAAACCAAAGGAAAAACAGTTTTTGTGCAACTGAGCCAAAAATATCAAATTAATGCACAAAGAAAGTACAAATATGAAAGGTGATGTCCATAATGGAGTAAATACTTTAAACGTTTAACTGTATATTGAAAATATACTATTTTTTGGCATTGCAATAAAGAAAAACTTTGAACGCTTCTCTTGTAAAGTTATTATTTTGTATATTCAGTGCACTTTTTTATGCACGGCAGGTCTGTTTTCGCCAAATAGCTGAAATTTCACTTTCTTCGACGTAAACCAGAAGGGCGAAGGGTCACAACGTTGAATGGTGACGCCCTGAGAGAGAGGCATAAAGGTAGACCGTCACACCCCTCCCCTCCTCCTGAGGGATAATCGACGTATATATAGTTTGACCTGAAGAAAAGAGAAGAATCGAGGTAGCAATCGAGGTAAGAAGAGCAGTCCCTAAGTAAAACAGGGAAAGAAGACAAAGTGGAACCGAGAGGGATTTTTCTTCTTGAGGCTGTTCCTGTGGTCACGTCTAAGAATAGACCATCGGTATAGATAATTACTCTCATACCAATCTCGTTCAGAGAAACCCCCTATCTCATTTTCCGAATAAAAACAGAAATACCCCTGACTATTGAAGAATACCAATGTGAAGTTCTACTCGAGAGAAGATTCACCTCATTGTCAAGTCTCATCACCGTAAGCCCGCACGTGTAACCTAAGGATTGTAATAATGGTACATCCACAATCCCCTGGCTTATATCGTCCAGTCAACAAGCACTGCCACACGCGGTGCTTCGGGATCAGCTGTTATTCCCGAATAGCCTCTACCAACGTATCCTTCGCTCAAAGAGATGGACAGCTGTGTGTCCAAGTCAGCCTTACGCCTCGAAAAATCGCATCAAAGAGGTTCTCGGTCAAGGTCATCCAACGCCGGACTACCTTTTAGTTAAAGATAAAAGGATTTCAAATAATTTATGTTCTGTAGTTACATTCCGTACTAAAGTGAATTTTTGCATCAACCATCGCTTAGTAGTCAATGGTAGTATTACTTTTGATTTAGATCCTCTTATTACAGCCTTAGTATATTTAAAGTTTCAATATTTCATTTTTTTATGGAAATAAAAGTATATTTTTGCGCTAATTGTTTAATTATATCCTCGAAACGCTGCATATTGCAATAAATATATAATATTTCAAATCCTACCTGGTTAAAGAATCAAAAGAAAATATAGTATAGCACTCTTAGAGAAAAAATGAACAGTTATTCATGTACGGAACAAAGGTACAAAACAAGGAAGAATAAGGAATGAATAGAAGCAAAAGAAAGAAGAAGAGGGGTAGAAAGAGGTACAGAAAAAAGAAACTCAGATGGAAGAGAAGTAACAGAAAGAATAATAAAGATTTAAACAGAATGAGAAGAAAAAAGAATACAAAGGAAAATAGAAGCAGTAGAAAGAAGAATACAAAAGGAAATTAAAGCAGAAGAAAAAAGAATAAAGATAGAAAGATAACAGGGGCAAACGGATAGAGAAGCCGAAGAAAGCAGAGTATAGATAAAAAATAGGAAGAAGAGAGAAGAATACCAATGGAAAAAGAAGCAGAAGAAAGAAGAATACAGATAGAAAGAGAAACAAAGAAAAGAAGAATAGAGAGGAAGGAAAACAGGCACCAAAGGAAAGAAAAGAGAGAGAACAAATACTCGCACAGGAAAAGCCATTGAGCAAGGATCAGGTGAAAGTCTAGGCCGGTGTATCCCTGCTTGGAGATAAGCAAGTATCTACGACGAACCCCCTGCAAAATATTGTGATGATGGATGAAGAATGAACCATGGCAGCGTTATAACAATGTGAACATCTTCAGGTGTGAACCACAGTGTACGTAGAGTCGGATAACGGTTATCCCCAACCCTCATTAGACATCGTCCAGGAAGACCCGTCCACGGAGTCAGATTTAAACCCCCACCTTGGCGGGTTCATAGCTTCACTAGTGTCCGTTCGAGGGGCGGTCAATAAGTTTTGTCAATCGGTAGGGAAAAACAAAGGAAGGGGGATGGCTGTTTATGAGGGTGTTAGAATAATTTATGACAAGTCAGGACCTGCAGCCGCACGCTCCTGCCTCGTCTATTTCAGAAGCAGTAGCTGATCGCAGATCGTCAGTAACAAATTTTTCAACAATGGAGAAGTTTGAGCACTGCGCAGTGATAAAATTTTTAACCCCGGAAGGCAAGAATGCCAAAGAGATCCATGAACGCATGGTTACAATTTACACCGACACGGTCTTTCCTATGCATTGCTCGCTGGAATAGGGAGTTCCGCCATTGTCGTGAGTCCCTTGAAGATGACCCCCGTCCAGGACGCACGTCAGACGTGACCAACGTGGACAATGTGGTTCTTGTGTAGAGGATGATCCTCAAAAATCGACGGGTGAAGGTCGAAGAAATCGAGCGAGAACTTGGAATATCACACGAAAGTGTTATCAACATCATCCACGACAATGTGGCCATGACCAAGGTCTCTGCCCGTTCGGTCCCTAGAAACCTCACGCCCCATGATCGCCTTCAACGTCGTCAAAGTTCAGAGGAGCTGCTGTTCCTGTACAATTAAAACCCAACGAGATTCAAGTCACGCATAGTGACAGGTGATGAAACGTGGGTCAATCACTGCGATCCCGAGACCAAGCTCGAAAGCATGGCTTAGAAGTACAGGGGCTCTCCGACCCCCATCATGTTCCGGACCCAACCCTCAGCCGGAAGATCATGGCCACCATCTTCTGGGATTCTATGGAAGTGTTGATGGTGGACTATACGCCTCGTGGCAGGACCATCACAGGCCAATATTACGCCGAGGAACTGGTTGGGTTGAAGACGTGCATCCATCAGAAGCGGCGCAAACAATTGACACACGGTGTCCTTCTCTTCCACGACAATGCCCCTGTCCACAAGGCCAGAGTTGCACAAGCTGCCCTGCGCAAGTGCGGATTCGAGGAGCTCAACCATCCCCCCTACAGTGCAAAACTAGCCCCTAGCGACTACTTTTTATTCCGCCAGCTCAAGGCTGCACTGCGTGCACGCCCGTTTGTGGACGATGAAGATGTCCAGCTCGCCGTCCAAGAGTGGATTGAACAGCAGTCGGGAGATTTCTGGACAAGTGGCGCAAGTGCATTGAAGTCGAGTGTAGTTATATTGAAAAATAATAAAACACTTTTTTTCATATCTCGTTTCCTTATATCCGAACTGCAAACTTATCGACCGCTTCTTCTATTTCGTCAACATAGAAAAAAACAAATTTATAACTAGAACTTTCGAATCTGTGATATATGCTTTTTTAAGTAATTTCTTTAAAATAGTAACCCAATACTGGAAAGAGATATGAGGCCGTAGGGAGTTTCTCTTTTTGCTTATAATAATTAATGTTAAAATTAGATAATTGTGCTTGGTACACACCTTGATAATATCAATGATTAATTTATGTTTAATGGGGGAAAAGAAGGTTAGGCCTTAAGCCATTCTTCTAGTATATCCAGAGGGAATTTCACTAGCACTTTAGTAAATAGGGACGTAACATCAATGATGAAAACAGTTTTTCTCTTTAATTTCATTATTATTTGTTTATTTTAATAAAACCTACCTAATTTCATATATGGGAAACATATTTCCTACAATAATTAAAAGTGTCTGTGCTATCCCCTTCGCTAAGTTTTAGGTACAACTTACCATATTTGAGATTATAGGACGGAACGGAAAATTGAGCTAAGGAAACTTTGGAAGAGCTTATATGTAGTGGAGGGTAGGCAAAGAGAATTTATAATTTTATTTAAATTGTGCAAACTTTTGAGCAGACAACAAAGTCCATTGTTAAGATTGGCCTGAGTATACTTATGAGGATTTGATGGGATGAAGGCTTATGTCAATGTTGTAGAATGCCCCCCTTTTTGTTCTAAGAGTGCTAAGAGTGTTATTTTAATATCTTGAAGAAGAGAGCCGTTGGAAACACGTAAGGATATAGAGAAACGCACATTAATTCCCAAAATAAACTTATATTTTAACTTTAACAATTCAATACACAAAATTTAAACATTAACCACAGCAATACTCCAAATATTATAATAAACAAAAATTAATTTAATTAGTTTGACCCTCTAAAATTGGTTAATTTCGCGACACACAGCAATATATAAGATTTAGGATTACGGACTCTACTGGAGTTTAAATACCTAAGGAATGTTATTGTCTCACGACGCGTGCCGCCTTGCCAGATGTAGGTGGGTGGGATCACGAGGTCCTTTTGGCGAGGGTAGCAGCTGGGGGGTCCACACGGTATTCAAGGAGGGGTTCTTCAAGGACGAGAACAATTACGGTGCTTTATGCGGCACCAAGGTAGTCGTGGTCTCTCTGGCGAGAGTGAGTCGAATTGGTTCTTAAACCAAGTTAACTTGGAGTGCAGTATGACCACCGAGTAACGAGCTCGAGGGGGAGCTTTTCTCTTTCGTTACTTAATTCCTCCTGGGCGAGGACTGAACTCGGGGAGGGTCTTCTTCAAGGGCGAGGATAACGTAAGGGGTTTCTCTGATGAGAATAAGTTGAACTTTGTTCCTCAACCAAGTTAACTTATGACTTCGGTGTGGCCACCGAGTAACGGGCTCGAGAGGGAGCCTTTTCCTTCTTCTTTCCTTAATTCCTCAAGGACGAGGAATACCCCTGGTGTTTAAGATGTACCAGGATATGAGGGGTCTCTCTGACGAGAGTAAGTTGAACTTAACAAAGTTAACTTAACGTTTGGTTTGATAACCAGGGACTAGCTCGAGGATGAGCTGATTCTTAGCCCCTTAAGGTAGGTAGCCCTGACTCTCTTGCAGGGTACTTCTTGGTCTGGCGAGCCAAGTAATCTACCTGTCTAGTCTCGGTAGCCCGAGGTCTTAATCCAGAGACTTCATCACCTGGAGACTGACGTATTCTACCCCTATTTTCCTCAGTTTTCCTTATTTATACGGTGTCACCCCACTGGGGGAGTGGTAAGAGGGGAGGAGGCTTGATGACGGGCCCAGGAGAGTTCTTATGCCAAACGGTTTTTCTCACCAAGTCTTACATCGGCTCCTCGTTAGCCTTCGAGCTTGGGAGAAACACGCCTCCAATTTCTTACTTGGCGTGAAATTGAATCTCACTCTCCTGGGGAAGATCTTGCATTTTAACATTTAGGTCTCTCATAGCGACGAGTGGTGCGGCGGCTGCGGTTACGCGTTTGACCCGACGGTGCCTGGGGCCGGATGTCTTTGCGGTAATCGCCTTGTGACTCCACCACGAGAGAACGGGGGGAAGGGGGAGTGACGATTCCCCTATAGTCAAGTTAACGGAAAGGAGGAAATCCAATTTATCAGTGTAAGCAGCGGTATTTAAAATTACGACTGAGTTTCCCATGTCAGATTCTATAATCAACATATCAAGACATATTTCAAAACATTTTCCTTTTTGCTTTTGACCTAATCTATTACTTTTCTTATATTAGTTTGATGATGATAAATGGTATTTTCGAAAAGATGATTATATGAATAAGCAAATCAACTTCTTCATTATGCCTCTGGGTTTCGTCCTGAATGAAAAATACCTGCTTCACTGTCAATCAAGACTTTCGATACATATGTACATAGTTAATGTATTTTTATACACAAATAACTTAAGAAGTATGCGTCTTAAGCTACTAGGGAGGTTTATCCTGATATTACAGGCCCTTCACAAAAATTCCCGATGATTCCCGAAAATCTTTCTCATGCTATATATGTACCTACAACCAAACCTGGCACTTACAAAACAAGAAAGACTGGTAAAAATCGTCTCTTAGGCTAACATTCTGATAGTAATAATAAGTAAGTTACCTTTCTTTATTAAGATTGACACTTCCATTTGGCCAGACCCCCGTGACTAGATATAAAACCAACATATTCATCAGCATACTTTAACGCGCCAGCCCGAAAGGACTAGAAGAGGGTCTTTGTTAGGGGACAAAGGGCTGTATAATCAGAAGGATTATGTTTGTCACCAGTAGGGAAAAATTTAGAACCCTTCGTTGTTCAAGTTAGAGCCGCTCGTTCCACATGTTGAGAGCTTCATTGCAGATTTCTGCAGAGAGAAAAATGATGTGTTGTGCGTACTAATGATAAAGAAGGAAAATAGCATGTTTAGATCAATTCCCTTCATGGTTAGCGGGAGTTTGCTACTTCCACCTAATTTTGTGGCAACTACAGGGAATTGAACTCTAATACTCAGGAGTGGGTATTAAACACCTTCACCGCTAAGAGAGAAGAGAGTTAAATCTACGAACTCCTCGAAAAATGTGAAATGATTATAAAAGAAATTGCAATTGATTTTTGGCTGGCATCATTTATATACTATTTATTACATTTTAATTAAATTGTACATCATTGCTTTTTAACGACAACATTATGTTAGTGCTCAAGTAAAGTACTCTTGTAAATAATTTTACCCAAGTTGTATAATAATTTAGGTTTGATTTCATTGTCATTTTGAATAATCTATATATCTAAATCATTTATTTAAATATAAAATATTCATTAAATCTTTTCTAGAGAATGATACTTAACTTGGCTAAACTTTGATATTAACCAGGTGCATTACATTTTTCACTAAAATTAAATATTACGGGCATGACTTAGCACTCGTGCATCGTAAAAGCTTCACTTAAATTGAACAACTCGCTAGGCAAAACACCACGTTAATCGCAGAACTCAAAAGATCCGATTACCAACAAGGTCAGGAGGCCCGCAGTTAGAGCGCCAAAGAGAGGCGTAAGAATAAAAGACCACCGACGAGAAATAGTGGGACGGTTCTTGGTGCCTCTTTTTGAGAAACAGACTCGGGCTCCGCGATGTCACCCCCTCCCCCTCGCGCTGCCCTCAGTGGCATTACACTGTCCCTCTTGGTTGGGGCTGTCCCCGGGCTATAAATTAACCCCGTAAGTAAGGAACATTATTATTCTGTTAGAGACTATAGAGGACTAGATTTTTGTGAACAGTCCCTCGCACAGTTCCGGACTCGACTTCTAAGAGTTAGAAGTCCATCTCGTCTTCGTATCGGTGCCATACCGATTCATCCCTCGCAGACTTATCAAGAGGTCTGGCTGAATCAAAATTTCTAAGTGCCAAACAAGAATTTCGGGAGCAAGATGAAAGAAGTTATCAGCTCACCCTCGAGTGACTCTGAAGTCGAAATCTCATTAATTTTGAAAGAGGAAGAGTTGATTCCCAAGCAGGTTCCCTTTAATTACTTTCGGGATCACCACATATACTAAAACCCAGTTTGGTAACTCCGTGAAGTAGACGAGGGTACAAGAAGAACTCGAGAGCTACAAAGAAGAGTACTCCTTGAACCAGAGAGCACAACCACTCTCTCCAAAGAAGGCCTTGCCGTTTATTGAAATAAAGTAATAGCCTCAAGTGCTTATAAGCTGAGAAGTATAAGGTAATCTTTTAGACTCATAACTGGCTCGATAAAATCATAAGAAGAGATCGACATCGCTTTCTACTGTCAGCGGGACAACCCCTTCATGCCCCCTTCAACATTATAACGGGACACCTGAATTTCCCCTTCATCGTGAAGTCTTGAGACTCCCAAAGACTCGCTGAAAAATCCAGTATAGCGACATCCGTCAACCCCTGTTCCGATCAAAGTCATGTAAGTCCGAATGACTATATATATTTGTTTTGGTTAATTAGGATTTTTAAAACTGTCTCAAGCTAACTAAGGGAGAATAGTATTACGTGACTTCTGAAATATTTTATTTAGATTAGGGAGAGTAAATGGTAGTTTAACTCTGTAACTTAAAGGCCTCCAGAAATTAGCTATCTGGAAATTGGTTTGTTTACGTGAAGCGTACTATGTTTTGATCAGACCTTTCGTCAGGGGTAGACCAATATTCGAATCGTGTGATTGAAGAACATGTTAAACTGAGAGAATTTTGTGTAAATATAAATATTTGAGTTAATTGATAAATTAAAAGATATATATTTTGGTTAAGACTTGGTGTTTTACTGAATCCTTACGTGCTGACCGGCTCTTTCCTTAAAACTGATTAAAAGCTGTGGTACTCTCAAAATTCACTAATTAGACTCCTTTAGACGAATCTGGAGTCCTCTCAGCCAATAGAGGAATTATTTCCCTTTCTAAGTGGTGTCAGACTGGCTCGCTAAAAGTCAGTAAATAAATAAATACTTTGACAAAGAGGTATTGTATCAAAGTAAATATTAAACGGCCAACAGTTGAAGAATAATTCTCTGACAAAAGTCGGGACACAATTCCCTGACAGTTGCCATTGCCTATATTGTATACAGTGAAACCATAACATAGCTTAGAAGTATCAGAAAATATGACTAAATTGTTAATCTCATCTTCAGAGATGCAATTTGCTAATTGAACTTTCAATAATGCTTGTTTTATGTCACCAAGCATGGTGTACCTATTGTATCTGAATATTAGTTAAGTAAAGTTATTCATTAAATTAATTCCAGCATATATTTTGCTTCATTTAAAGATAGCTTATTATTGACTTTAAGAGAACAATTGAAAACTGATCGGCTTTTTTTAGTCACATTTGGTTTAGATTTTATAATTGCTTTATGAGGAATCCATATATGTTTGTGATACATTTCTGGTGAGACATCAACCCTTTCATTGATTCCATTCCATTATCTAGTTGTCTTTTAAAGACCTCTCGATAGGCCTCCCATTGGCCATTCTTTTGAAGTTTATTAACTACTTTGGTGAGGATTAATAATAGCATATTCTTCATTTGATGGAATATCTTTTATGATTTCATGATACCAATGCAGAGCTACAAAATATTTATTGTCCTTGAACTCACTTTGGGATTTAAACTCTTTAATTTTCATAGTATCATATTTACTTTGATTTTCACTTCTCTCAGTTCTCTCAAAGGTCAGCTGCTATACGGTATCAATGAGACTTCAAAGCACAGTTCAACACGTCTCTGTCATTAAATTTAACACCAACAGAGTTATCAAGACCTTAACCCAAATAGAAACAAGAGGAATAAGCTATTGCAAATGGCACCTATTTTCTTTGGAATAAAAAGTATCCTAACTCCCTGGAGACTATAAGTCCTTTCCTCAAGGTAAGCCAGCGATTATCATTCTCTTTGCTCATTTTATGCTTAACTCCTTAAAAGTTCTTATATTAAAACTTCCAGAGAAAATCGAATTATTAATTTTTTATTCATTTCCATTAGCTTATAAAACAACATATTTTATAATATTTTCTCGCTTCACTCATCTCATCCTTTTTCAATATAATCCGATGTTCGAAATATAAGTTACTATTTCTCACGTACGAGGGGCGGTCAATAAGTTTTGCGAATTGGTAGTGCAAAACAGAGGAAGGAGATGGCTATTTGTGGGGTGTTAGGACAAGTTATGACAACTCAGGACCTGCAGCCGCACGCTCCTGCTTCGTCTATTTAAAAAGCAGTAGCTGATCACAGATCGTCAGTCACAAGTTTTTCAATAATGGAGAAAGTTGAGCACCGCGCAGTGATCAAATATTTGACCAAGGAAGGCAAGAATGCAAAAGAGATCCATGAACGCATGGTTGCAGCGTACACCGACACCGTTCCTTTCTATGCAACCATTGCTCGCTGGAATAGGAAGTTCCGCCATTGTCGTGAGTCTCTTGAAGATGACCCCCGTCCAGGACGCCTATCAGACGTGACCAACGAGGACAATGTGGCTCGTGTAGGGGGATCATCCTCGAAAATCGACGGGTGAAGTTTGAGGAAATCGAGTGAGAACTTGTAATATTACATGGAAGTGTTATCAACATCATCCACGACAATTTGGCCATGACCAAGGTCTCTGCGCGTTGGGTCCCTAGAAACCTCACGCCCCATGATCGACTTCATCGACGTCAAAGTTCGAAGGAGCTGTTGCTCCTGTACAACCAAGACCCGGTGGGATTAGAGTCCCGCATGGTGACAGGTGATGAAACGTGGGTCCATCACTGGGATCACCTAGCGACTACTTTTTATTCCGCCAGCTCAAGGCTGCACTGTGTGGACGCCGGTTTTGGGACGATGAAGATGTCCAGCTCGCCGTCCAGGAGTGGATTGAACAGCAGTCGGGAGATTTCTGGTTGTCGGGAATTCGAAGTCTCAGGGACAAGTGGCGCAAGTGCATTGAAGTCGAGGGTAGTTATATTGAAAAATTATAAAACACTTTTCCTCATATCTCGTTTCCTTATATCCAAATTGCAAAACTTATTGACCGCCTTTCGTATGTATTTTGTCAATTTATAAAATAGTAACGAAGTCTTTATTTGATTATTAAAATGAGTAAATTTCATTTGTCTTTATATTTATTATTTTCCTTGTATAATTCAAGCTAGAATCAACTTCATTGTATTATATGGCATTTTGTTTTATTAGTTTCTCACGATATTCTTCCACGTAGCCGAGTGGTTAAAGACTCGGTTTAATTGGGATCAAAGCGGTTGCTCGCTGCCTCAGTTGTGTTCTGTCTGAATCCTTCCCCAGCTCTAATTTTTCAAAGTAGGAATAACTATTCCGAAGAAATAAATTATTCCGTTTTCTCTTCATTGCGGTGTCTTAGATTTATATTCGAAATATATAACAACTCTAAAGCCTGTTATTAACGCTTATAAATGATTAATTTTATTTGTTCATGTCATGGATGTTACAAATTTGGAATAATTTACTATACAAATTATCATTATTTGTGTCCTAAGGTATGTTAATTAAATACTGGTCTTGTTTTCAACTTAGTTTTAATTGAAAGATAACCTAGTATAGGTTAATAGGTAATTGCTTATATCTAGATTTTGTTGAGGCTATTAAAAATACTATAGATCTTACTATATTGTTTAATGTTTATATTATTTTATTTAAATAGGTATGTTAGGTCCCCTTTTAGGTACCTATAATTAATTAAGATTAACTCAGTAAATTGTGGGAGTAATTGAATTGTGATATTTTCTAGTTGCCTTATAGTAATTTATTAGCTTTACTTATTTCACCATGTCCTCTAAACCAGAGTTAGAAGCTAGATTCAATGCTTTGGTTAAAAAAAGAACTGGATTTAAAAGTAGGATAACCACTTCCTTAAAGAATTTAGAGACTATAGATATAGACAATCTTTCTGAATATATATTTATTAGTTAGGTACAATTTACGCAGCAATAAAATGAGGTCAATATCCTACTAAATAAGTTAATGTGAATAAATCTTAATCAGTTAAAATGCCTTAACTTAAATGTAAAACATTCAGTAGTAAATCATGTGATAAATTCGAATTCAAGAATTTTTTACAACAGTCTCAAGATTGTATAGATGCTTGTGAGTCTTTATCAAATGCTGGTAAACTCACTTATCTAAGAAGCTTTCTTTCTGATCATGCCTTTAACACTACTTTCCATTTATCAATAACAGAAGATAACTATAAAATAGCACTTAAAATGCCCTATAGAGGAGTTTTTGGATATTGAGTATTGTATGGAAATCAATATCGCGAGGACAAACAGACGCTAGTTTGGTTACACAGCGGCAACTGTTTCATTCCATATGGTGAGATACTTTACCCCCCTCCCACTGCCTTTGCCCTGGTATCCCAACAATCCTCGAGATCGCTCGCAAAATAAGGATTACCATTAGCAAACTTCGTAGTCCGTTTATATAAACAAAGGAGGGGGAATAGCCTTTAGAATAATTAATCTTCACCCTCCTATTGTTTAGATCAATTTTCGCCAAATAATCGAAATTTCACTTTCTCCGAAGTAAACCAGAGTGGCTAAGGGTCATAACGTTGGAAAGTGATGCCCTAGAAAAGAGGCGAAAAGGTGGGCCTTCATCTTCCCACCTCTTCCAGGGGATAATCGAGGTATATATAGTTCGATCTAGAGAAAAGAGGAGGAGAATCAAGGTAGCGATCGAGAAAAGAAGAGTAGTCCCTGCGAAAAACAGGGAATCACGAACAAATGAAACATAGTAAGACTTTTCTTCCCGAAGCTGTTCCTTTTGTTCATATTGAAGAGTAGACCTTCGGTATAGAGAATCACTCTCATACCATCTCGTTCAGAGAAACCCACTATCTAAGTTTTTAAAATAAAAACGGAGATATCTCTAACCATTGAAGAATACCAATATGAAGTTCCACTCGAGAAAAGATTCACCTTTTGGTTAAGTCTCATTATCGAGAAGCCCGCAAGTGTAACAAAGGAATGGAATAATCGTACATCCACAATCCCCTGGCTTATATCGTCAAGTCAAGAAGCATCGCCTCACGCGCCTCACTGAACTCGGGATTAGCTCAGAGAGACTGTCAGCTGTTTTTCCGAGTCAATTGGAAAACAAATAATTTTTTTTTCTTTTAATTAAGGGGCTATCTGGCGACTGCTGACTTAGGCATAAGTCGCCGTAAACAAACAGCCTAGTTCTAGGCTACTTTAACAAATTGAACAGGAAACAACGATAAAAAGAAATAACAATAACAATAACAAAGCAATAACAAAAACAATAAAAAAAACAACAACAACAATTAAACCTGGTTAAATGAAAGGGAGAAGGCCGGCCTCCCCCCAAAAGTCAACAAGTCCACCAGTCAAAGTGCACGCACTCGTCCCGAGTACAAGGGAAAGGCAGTAGCGACCCCGCCCATCCCGGTACCGGGACAGGTGTCGTGCGCGAAGATCACCCAGACTAAAACATTCGACAAGAATGTGCCGAACAGTCTGGAGGACGACGCAGTCGTTGCAATAGGGCGCAGGTGAGCGCTCCATCAAATAGCGATGCGTCACACGAGTGTGTCCGATTCGGAGACGACAGAAAGCAACCTGAAGCCGCCGCGGCATTGGGGGATAGGTCCATGGGAACAGTCGCGGCTCAATGGCTCGCAACTTTAAGTTCTCTTTGACCGTCCCCCATCTTCTTTGCCAAGCAGTCCAAAGAGCTGCCCGCATTCCTGCCATGTAGTCAGTGTGAGGAAGAGCGAAACCCTGGTCCGGTCGCAGAGTCCTCGCGGACTCTTTGGCGCCCTCATCGGCGCGCTCATTCCCCGCAATTCCTACATGTCCAGGAACCCAACAGAAGATAATCTCGACATCTGCCCTGCTCGCCAAAACCGTGGCGTCACGGATTTCGCGAAACAGGGGATGCGGAGATTTCAATGCCCCGAGAGCACTCAGGGCGCTTTGTGAGTCGCTATAGATCACTTCGGTCTCCGAACCGGGCACATCGCGTAATCTCCCGTACCGAGTGGTGTATTGCCACTAGCTCGGCCGTGAAGACAGACGCAGCGCCTGGTAGAGCCCCGCTGACTTCAAACAGAGACGATACGGCGTGGAAGCCGACCCCTTCTTGGGACTTAGAGCCATCCGTATACAGGAAAACAAATAAGCCCTCCTTTTATTCTAAATCTGGGTATCATAATTTAGCCTTTGATTTTAAATGAATGGAGAGTCACCCAAAGTCGTCTAATCTAAAAAAATTTAAAACATCAGTAACTTTTGCCAAGTAAAGGAAAAATTTGGTAAATTTTGTGCAGTTCATGGACATTCTATGCTTTCTTGCTCCGAGTACAAGACTTTAGATTCTAGAAAGGCTAGATGTAAAGAATTAAAACTTTGTTATTTTTGCACTATAGCACAATGAGGTGGATTTTGCGATCTCCATCTTTATGTTTTTAAACGTATGCTACCCTTCTTCTTTAGGTATGACCACATTAACTATGCCAGAATGGGTACTATGTACCTTTCTGAGATCTCTGTTCTACAACCAGAAATCATCGTCGAATTTTAAAAAGCAAATTTATGGTAAAACGCAGTTACATACGCTTCAATCAGGTTTGAATGGATGAAATTACAGAGTGGATAAATGGTGCAGAAACGAAGAATGTAGGCTTTGTCTTCATCACCAGGTTAGCAATATCGATCAGTAGATGGACACTGTCATATAATCTGCGAATAGTCGTTGCTTCCCAGACAAAAGCAATGCTGAAACTGACAACGGACGATCAAGACGATGAGTACGCACACACTTAGTGCACAAAGAGTAGAATGAAGAAAGGCGATGTCGATGAAAGAGCACGGTGTGTTTCAAGATGGGAGAGTGGCTCTCTCACAGCTGATACTGTGGCCTCAATAGAGAAATACATCTTTAAGATGTATGGTGTAACTGAGGTTCATGCGTGCCACAAAGCAACAGTGAAGCTGTTTTGCAAAGGACATCCACAAGAGGCTTTGTCACCAAGTTAAGATGCTGCTAAGTTTCATATTATGCGTTCGGACTACCAACCTACAATATGGAACCAAGCACACATACCACATCCTTATCTTCCTCCAGTGAAGGAAATTGCAAGGATGCACAAGGAAGGCCAGTTAGTACCACGGCTTCTCTTTCTATCTCTCGTTCCCAAAACCTATAGTGAGTTTACCTCATGTGCGTGTACAACAGGGTGCCTAGCCAACGTTGCAGCTGTAGGTATGTATAGGAAATTCGAGGGGTTAAATATGTAGTCTGAAGATAATGCAAAAAAGTACCCTTTTGGAAATAGCAGATCGCATACTACTGACTATTTGTTGACTAAAATTGTTGATAATAGTGAACTATAAATAAGGGGAAAAGTTATTAACTGAATGAGTCACTAAGGGAGCAGTAAATATCATGTTTCCTAATTAACCTTTACTTGAACTGAGTATAATCTTACTCTTGTATTCTATTCAGAAAGACTCCAATGGAATGTATTGAAGCATGCAACTGCAGGAAACTTAACACCTGCCCGAACACTAAGGAGAACCGGTGAGATAACTGTATATCACATATAAAGCTAACAAATTTACTTGTTACTGGTTAAAAATAATTTTGTTTCATTATAATATGATATATTATTCCATTAAGAAAAGAACTGGTGTGGGTTTGAAAGGAGAATTCAACAAAAATTGAACAGTTGGAAACTTGGGGACTAGTGCCGGAAGACCGAAGTTTATTAATCTCCTAATTTGAAGGACCAGATATGCATACAAAGCCTATAATTTGGCAATAAATATGTACAACAGTAAAATAAATCAAACCATCTAAGGATCAAGCTGCTTTTGGATCAATTAGATGATAAAGAATAAGTTAACGAAGATCGTCGAAGAAACTTTACCGTAGATGAATCGTCCGGAATAGATTTATAACCTGATCCGCAAACATCTTAGGTGGCAAAATAGCTACTGAGTCTAAGTGTCACACGGTGTTGGTGGAAAATCATCGTCTGACACATAGACAGGTTAAGTGACAAATGAGTAAAAATCATATGCAGTTAATATGGGAAAAGTACACTTCGTCAATGTCTGAATGTATATGTGTGGTTTCGTTTTAGTATACTACTGGAGTTACCACGACACTATTTCCCAATCTTCTAAACCAGAATTTTCATCGTTTAAAAGAGTGGAAAGTAATTCTTATAGTTACCAAAGAAACTAAGAAATCACACTAAGGAAAATATAAGGGAATATAAAGAAATAAATATTTAGCCTCAATAAAAAACTTATTCGGATTAACTAAGAAAACACAGGCATATGCCTGCTATAATAGTTGCCACTTCATTCTTTCCACATCTTTAATTTGTCCGTGTAGTTGACATGTCTAACAATCCTCCTCATCGAAAAATGACGTGTTTGTGCGTGTATATATGTGAGGAGAGGGGTAGATACAACTGAGGTGGTGGATCTCTTATGAAGTCAAACCTATTTTTGATTTCCCTCCCAAATATTTGCTAACGTCACTAAAATGGCGCAGTGAAAATTGAGATAGGTAAGGGGAGCCCTTATGATGCCACACTAAGATAGCAGAGTGAACAAAAGAGTCAACTTTAATTATTAACTGCTATTCTAATGAAACCTAGTAATTTATTTAATGTATAAATATAAAATTAATATAGAAATCAATAGAATCATTAGTCAATATTAATAATACTAATTGACTATCTATATATAAAGTTTAATCATAAGCTACTTATTATTAATTTTATATTTCCTTCTGTATTTTTGGACTGTGTATCAAACCTTTCAGACGTTTGAGAGTTAAATATGCAAATGCTCTCAGTATTTAATGTTGCAGACATAATATATCTAATACTGTGTGAAAGAATTGATGGTCATAAATGGAAGTTATAAAAAGTAGGATGTTTAAGGGGAAATTTGTTTGAAGTTTGCTTCGATCGTAATTTCGTATGATTGAGGGCTGGAAATGAGCGGAGAGGTAATGGGAGGGGGAGGTGAGAGAAGCACCTTTAGCGACACGAATACTGGAATGCCCCGATTTTTTAATCGAGGCAGAGACTCAAATGCAAAAAGTCCTGTCATGGATGGAGAGCTTGTAGGTGGTACGTGCACTTCACCGTATGAGCTTAGACGATAGACGGCGCTCCACTACTTAGGTGTTTGCCTCTCTTTAGCGAGCCAGTTTTTCTTCACCATCATCCACCATGTATTCGGATGCCGTATCGATATCCTCATCATCAACATCGTCACGCTTAATTTTAAGACTCATCGCAAGCAGATGTCACCTATTCTTGTCAACATCTTTTCCTGCTTCAGACTCCTCGACCTTCTAAATCTCTTTTACCTCTACGCAGGAGGATCTCGAGCATTTTTCTTGCCCCACCCATGCCTCCAATTGCTCTTTCTCCTCCTTCATTTCACAGGATCTCGGAAATCATCGACATAACATGAACGACATCAAGATACTGCAATTCGAAGCCCGTGCTATCTCAGGCTGCCAACGACAGACTCGAAGGACTCCGCAGATTCTTCGAGGAGGCAACCGCCGCAGTGGGTGCCCTCTATATTAATGTGCTACATCCTCGGGACTTTTAGATAATGATGTCTATCCCACTATCCCGGGTGTCATCAATATTCCTCCTCCAAACTCTTCCTCCTAGTTTTCCATCTCAGCATCCATCGGAAGAAGAGACGTGCTCAGAGATGTGATGAGTGGGCCACCCGATATCATGGCTGGACCCCGTAGTAATAACAACGAAGATACAGCAACGCGGGTGGCCAGGGAAATAAACGCGAGCAACAGGGGTATGATAACGACCAAAACGAAAGAAAGGAGATCATCAGTCGTCACTCCGACGTTCTAGCACCCTAGCCTGTCTCCATCTCAGAGGACCCCTGCCTAGATGTGGTCCCTACAGGCAAATTAAGGTCTACCTCCGCTGGGACTACTGGTTCTAGGCCCGTCAAATTTAGCCCTAACATACACAATATATATATATATATATATATATATATATATATATATATATATATATATATATATGCAAATTTGGTTGAAGACCATTTTAACTATCTTTTTATTGTATTTTGTAGATAGTGAATCATTTGTCAAGTATTCATCTCTTTTAAATGAATGTGTTTGGTAAATAGCAAACTAAATTGCTGAACTTTCGATCATATTCGACCATCTTCGGAGCGTTTTAATATGTTCTTGCTCCCTTTAGCGATGCAATGAGTCAAGTGAGGATCAGACAGAATGAAAAAACCCGATTTTTAAGAGGTATTTATTGCACCTAGGTTAAGCATAACGTTAGAGGAAGTGGGCCAGTCCGGTGAGTGGAATTTTAAAATAATTTTAGTGTACGATTCCAGCTTGTCGCTTGAGCCTTTTATGGCCGGCGTATCTTCGTTTATTAATAGGCTTCTAAGATGTTCAGCCTATCTTTATTAATCTCTTTCCTTTTAATAACGGTGTTATCAACAAGAATATCTCTCGTTAGGTTAGTATTATGAGCACTCTCCATATGATTTTGAGTCCTTCCGCTTTGTAGATGCATAGTTAAACGTATTGAAAGTGTAGTGGTTGTCATGCCAATATATTTTGAGTTGTTATAAAGGTTGCAGTCTTTATCGGGGCAGATGAACTCGTAAACTATGTTGGTTGACTTGAGATTCGAGGAGTTTAGGCAGGTGTTGTTTTTCATCAGGAGATTGCTGGCTTTTGTTGTTTTATAATAAATAATGGGTTGAATTTTATCCGTTTGATTTTTAACCTTAATGTTGCGGTTAATAATCTCTTTGATGTTTTTCTTTTCATCTATTTTATAAACCGTGAAGATGTCGTTTCTGTAATACACTTTAATGTTGTTGACATCTCCGTGATTACTTTCAATTTTATCCATATCTTTGCAATGGTTATTTAAAAATGATTTGAGTTGTTTATCAATCATGCTGTTTGAGAAACCGTTATTCACTAGTATTTGTTTTACTCGCGATATATCTGGGTGGAAAAGTTCCCACGTAGAGCAGCATTCATATGCCCTCGGATGTATGAGCCGATTACACTTATTTTATACTTTTCAGGGCATTCACTCTCCGCATTGAGGCATCTTCCCATGTCCGTATATTTTCTATGTACATACTTTAGTGATGCAGCTGCCATTAATGTTTTAAAAAGAGGTTAATAAAGATAGGCTGAACATCTTAGAAGCCATATTAGTAAACGAAGAAAAGCCGGTCATCAACAGTTAAGCGACAAGCTCGAATCGCACATTAAAATTATTTTAAAATTCCACTAACCTGACTGGTCTATTTCCACTAATGTTATGCTCAATCTAGGCGTAATAAGTAGCCCTTAAAAATCGTTTTCTTTCATTCTGTCAGATCCTCACTCCACTCATTGCATTAGTAAAGGAGGCAAGAACATATCAAACCGCTACTAAGATGATCGAATAAGATCGAAAGCTCAGCAATTTAGATATGATATAAGACCACTTAAAAAGGAAAGATTTGACAAACTCGCAAACGGAAAATTTCCAAGTTCAAAGGAAAAAAAAAAAAAAACTAAAATAATGGCCAATCCAAACAGAAAACTAAAAGTCTTACACCTGAACACGGATGGATGGAAGACCAAACCCATACAATATGGAAATAGACGCGGACATCATATGTATCTCGGAACATGGGGTGCAAAACAATATGCCCATGACAATCACTAACTATAATATATCTAAAAAGAATCCAACAGGAGAGAGGTACGATGACGCGGCTATCGCAATAAGAAAGAACCTCCACTTCACTCAGGGACGAGAAGTCAACGAGGCCTACGTGGCCGTGACGTTAGAGATGGAATACTCCCCTCTCACATTTGCTGCGGAAGGCCAGACACCCCGCTGCCCCTATGTCCAGACCAATTCAATAATGGAAATATACAACAACAACCTTACTATATTATTAGGAGACCTGAACGCCCGTTTAGGGGAATCAGGCTATCGAAGGTCGAATAATGCAGGACAAAATATAGAATTGAAGTTGGACAGGGAAAAAATCCAAAGGGTAGGTCCAGACTTTCCGACGTTCATTAGAGGAAGATCCGCCGCCAGGCCAGATATAGTTTTATCATCCCCAAAATATAGAATTGAAGTTGGACAGGGAAAAAATCCAAAGGGTAGGTCCAGACTTTCCGACGTTCATTAGAGGAAGATCCGCCGCCAGGCCAGATATAGTTTTATCATCCCCAAACTTCCCGTACAACATCTACATGGAGCCAATCCCAATCCACTGCAGCGATCACATAGGAATCCTGGTGACAATCAACTAGAACCCCATAATGATTCCCATAACACCATTGAAATCATATAAGAGGGCAGACTGGAATAGATATACCCAAATATTAGAGAGATATCAACATCCAGATCTCAATGGCCAAAAATTATAACTAAATAACATAATGGACAACCTGATTAACACAATAATAGAGGCAGACAAACAAGCAGTATCACTGAAAAAATATAAGACCTTACCATATCCCAAATGGACAAGAGAAATGAGAAGAAAAGCAAAGAACATCAGAATAAACTATCAAGAAATAAGAGACTACCCAACTACTCGACAGAGAGCAAAAAAGCTCAATCGAATGAAGAAAGAAATGATTTTCTTAAGAGAAGAGCAACAAGGAGAAATATGGCAAGAACTAATAGATAAAACAGCTACAACCAAAGATTCCAAAGTAGCATGAGGCTAATAAAAGCGAGCAAAAAGGCAGACCACCAATAAAGCCGATTAAAATAATAGATAAAAATAACGAATACATAAACAGCAACGCAGAAATAGAAGAAAAATTCAGAGCTCATTGGAGCAAAATATATACAATTGAAGATGAAGATAACATGAACTATGACAAAATAACAGAAAGAAGAGTCAACGAGTCTATAGAAGCCAACATCGACAGATTAACCCCGGCGTTACAAATCGAAGCTAACAGAAACAAACAAATAGGCCTGGTAGCCACAATCAATAAGACCATTAAATCCTTCAAACAAAAAATGACAGGAAAAACAGGCCTAATGAAATACAATTATGAGAAGGCTAAGTAAAATATTCTGAATGGCATAAAAGACCTATTTAATACCTACCTAAACATAAGCGACTTCCCTGAGAAGTTCAAATTAGCAAGGATGGTATTCCTACCTAAACCCGGCAAACCAGAAAATCTGGTCTCGAGTTACAGGCCAATCTCAATGTTGAACATCCAGGGGAAGGTCTTTGGAAAAATAATAAATAAAAGATTGGACACCTTCCTCGAAGAAAACGAAACACACAACAAACAACGGTTCAGCTTCAGGAAGGGGAGAGACTCCACCATGGCCATAGCCATAATCACAGAAAAAATAGCTCAATCCATGGCCAAAAAAGAATACGTTGACGTGGCCTTCGCGACGTAGAAAAGCCCTTCAATAAAGTATGGGTCGAAGGACTAAAATATAAACTCCTAAGCTCAACCTCGGCGTTAAAATAGAAAGAATCATAGCCAACTATGTATCGAATAGAAAGGCACAAATAAGCATTGAAGGACAAGAAGACCCCACCTTCGACCTACAAACAGGAGTCCCTCAAAGGGGGTGCCTAAGCAACACGTTGTCTTCTATCTTTACCGCCGACCTACCTGCCCCAATCTCACCTAACAGTATAAATATACAATATGCTAACGATATAAGCCAAATAATTCCGACAAACTATACAAATCCCAGATGGCAGGCTCGTATTACAGCAAGAGAAATAAAAAACATAAACGATTATGAAACACGTTGGAAAATTAAAACAAATAACATCAAGTAAAATTAATCCCTCGTAAGTTCGAACGGAAACTATGAAAGAAATAGAAAATTAATTGGGAATTAAAAGGATAAATGAGAAATAGTTAAACACGAGGTAAATAAACAAATGTATATAATATCTCTCAAAGTAGCGCGAGAAAATAATGAAAATGAATCCATTAAACCATATTGAAAGAGAAAACGGAATAATTTTCAATGTCGTTTATTGCACTCATCTCCATCATTCTCTCGCGCTACTTTGAGAGATATTATATACATTTGTTTATTTACCACGCGTTTAACTATTTCTCATTTATTCTTTGAATTCCCAATTAATTTTCTACTTCTTTCATAGTTTCCGTTCGAACTTGCAAAAAGTGTTCCTTAAAACTTTTTGCAAGTTCGAACGGAAACTATGAAAAGAAGTAGAAAATTAATTGGGAATTCCAAAGAATCTAATCGAGAAATTTGGTTCTTTCAACGAAGTGTGACTAACCATACATTAAACTGTATCTAAGGTCTCGGAGAATCCTGATGGAGATAAATACTGCAGGAAAAATTATTCCGTTTCCTTTTTGATGTGTGGGACTATCTCTTGCAGCTGACATCTGGATGATTGCTTGTCCTGCCGCCCACTAAAGTGTAGTAGGATTTATGAGTGTGCCTCTTTTACATAGTTTCCCTTGCTCTATTTCCACAGGCTTTTGCGCAGATTTCACTTTGCAAACTTTCTGCAAGCGATGCCTTCGTCGGTTTTTCTCTATATATGACATCCAATTCCGTGCGACCAAGATAGTCTCCTTGTTTTCTTTGTAAAACTCGTTCTCAAATCATTTTTGGAGAGATTTTCGTCAAAATGTCCTCCACCCCCCAAATGCCTCACTTAAGAAAGAACTTAAGTAACCAAATTATTACAAAAAAAATATAAAATGTATACAAAATGAAACCCGTTTCACGGTGTTTTTCCTCTAAAATGGATTTTACAGTATTACTATTTTGATGGTTTTCAATCCTGTTTTATTTAAAAGATTCATAAATATACATTCCAATTACCTTACGCCTCACCCTTTCTAATAAAGTTCAATCAAATATATTCGCCATTTCAGCCTCTATATATTTATGTATTTTCTGTGCTGCTCAGAATGGAAATCCCAGGGATTACAGAGAATTAAAAACCTTGGTTATGGACAAGTTGAAGCAGCGATATCTTTTAATGTAGCCTCCAACGTTCCTGTTCCTAAAATCGTCTTAACCGATCTGAGACTCAGTTACAACAGATATGGCAACAACACATGAAGTTAGGAAATGAAATAAAAAATCAGAGAAGTGAACTAAAATTCAAATAATGTTTATTGAGGTAAGGGTAATTACTTTCTACTATTTTCAGAACCACAATTAGCAGAGAAACTCCTGTCATTTAGAAGAACTTGGACTTTATTAAGTTTTTTCGGAGGCTGGTCATTTATATCCATCATAGATATGTTCAAATCATTATTAATCATATCCAGATCCCTTTCACCACCAACCTTTTTGTGGACATTAGCAATTGAAGAATTTCTTCAGCTGCATCTTTTTTCGTGCTATTCACGGTATTCATGTTTTTTAATCCTCAAGAAATTATGTTTCCCTATAAATACTTTTAGATCTGTTAATCTTTTTTTTCGATCCTTAAATTTCAAATCTTTTCCATTTAATGAGAATCATATCACTTCCCTCTAAAGAGTAGAGGATTTTGATATTACCTGATTGGTCCATCATAAATCACCATTACTCATTTAGAGATTGCTTCCATTTTTTTAACCTGCCACTCGAATATTGGCTATACTTCTTCGAAGATACAAACCTATTTAATGTAGTTTGTTATAATTGCCAAATGATGGATTCCTCACTCTTTTAGACAATATCTCATAACATGAGACATAGTTCAGTCAATTGGAAATTTTGCCAACTGAATAAATAATTAATATATGTAAAGATAAGTAGGTTCACTCCATTTCGGCCACATTTAATATTCACCCTTTAAAATGCTATTCAAAACGGTTCTTAAACTATTTTTTGAGCTATCCTTTTGTGCAGTAACCAGAGTGTGCTTAAGAGAAAATGGGCACTAAATCCCACTAGTTCGGAAAACATATTGTTAAAAAACTTCCATGGTAGATTCCATCTCAGAACGAGTGTTTATCGCATCCATTACTTCAAGTTTTCTATGGTGACCAGATGAAATAAAGCTTGCCGTTTGCTAAAATTAAATTAATTAATAATTTTTAAGAAGGGATACGGTTTTTTCTAAATCAATCTTCACTTGTCTTATTTCAAATTCTGATTATCATTTTGATGGCATGATCCAGTATTCCATTGCGCATTATTACAAACCTTCTGAAGAGCAAAAAATTGATGCAGCTGTAAATGGTTTTTCTTATTAACTAGAAAAGTAATTTTAAATTTGAGAAATGTAGTAGATCTCTTATATGCTTGAACTCTTTAGTAAACCTTTAATGGTCACTTCGATAAAAATCGTCTTATTCATCAAACAATACATTCTTAGTTTAAACCAGAAACAGATTGGGTCTGTCGTTATTAGTGAAGGAGTGAGGAAGAGAGGAAATGGGGAGATGGAAATAAAGAAACTACTCCGTCATTTTCCTTGATGGAGAAATGAGTTTTATCTGCAAAAGAAGAGGGTAGATAAAAGCTAATCAAATTCAATCAATTTAATTTGATTCAAAGAAAATCTATTTGACTTACTGTATGGCTAAAATAAAAATATATGATATTTGATTTTTTTTTTCTACAAAAAACTACACAGTTGTAATTCTCTAATAAAACAATCTACTCTGATATATTACCTGACAGAAAAACAATTTGTTACAATAACAAAATATTAAGAGAAATATTGTGTTAACTGATTAATAATAATTATGATTGTTTAAACAAGTACTACAAACGCAATTACTTGGTTATGAGATGTATTTGTAATAAAAAATCTTAATCTTAGCAATTAACAATGAGACAAAATGATTAAAAAATAATCAATTTTAAAGAGCAGATTAAAATTGGAAGAAATTCAGAGATGCAATTATATCAATGCCTCGCCAAAAATTAATGGATGTTCTCTCAATATCAGACAAAGATTGGCAAGGACGTAGAAAATCCAATACCATCGAAATTACAGTTCCCTTTCTTTAAGACCTACAATTAAGGGATAATGGAGCAAATATCCAAAATTCAGAATTGCAAACGATTGAATAATGACCCACTTAACTAACTCGAGTTGGTTGGGAGATAAACATCTTTCTATTTTCTTTCTAAAGGAGAAATCACGAAAGAGGTTAATTACCAAGTTCCGTGCGCGGAGGTACCATTTCATCTCATCATACAAACAAATAAAGTTGGGAGGATTTTCGTAAAAAGTATTTTCTATTTTTATACTAAAAATTCCTGCTAGCGAATTTTTATTTTTTAGATATCATTTGAGCGAATGTTAACAATGGTGGAGTACATGCTGTTTTTAACGTCAGTGAGAAGTGCTACATATAGATGAATCTGGTTTTGACAAGAAGACTTTCTTTCCTTGAGAAACGGAAGCAATTCGGTAGGCTAATAAGCCCGGCTTTTCTCTATATCTCCGAAAGTCTCTTTTCATTCTCATCGGGCTAGGTACGTTAAGTGCCTTGAGTGGCTCAATATCTCCACAAATCTCTTCAAAAGTGCCTAGTAGATATAGTGTTGTTGGATTTCACTTATCAAGTTAAATACAACGTTAATTCAAGTGAATTTGTGAATTGCTAGTCCATCCAGTAGAGAGCAGAGACAGCCGATGACATTTGAATTCAATAGGCAATAAATATCGTGCAAGGTGGATATTTGTGAGTGTAATGGGAGTAAGACTGCGCTAGACTGTGATAATTTGGATAAATTTCTACCTACCCTAAATTATCCCCAAAAGAACTTTGACTTATAGGCAGGAATTTAAATATGTATGTAATACTAAGTTATGCAACCCCAAATCGGCAACTTTGACGGGGGATTTGAAACGAAAGATTTATAAATAAAGTAATGAAAACAGTGGATGTGATAAGTTTTGTAAGTTACATGCTATAGGAGTCTAAAGATATAGCGGTTTGTGATATTCTAAAAGAGCAAAGGAAGCATCTTGGCAAAACTTGCATTTAAATCGATAGAGGACATAATCCTCCGATTTTCAGCTATAACGTAAATAGCATAAGTATTTGTGCTACTGAAACAGCAGAAAAAGAAAAATGATGAGTAAATAAAGAATCAGTCTCACGAATGACTAATGGCTACCAAATAAAACTAATAACTAACAGTCCCGAAAATTATGATTTTTTTTTTTTTTTTTTTTTAAGAGCTCATCTGGCGACTGCCTACTTGGGCATTAGTCGCCGTATTAAAACTGGCCTAGTTCTAGGCTACTTTAAAATGAAATTAAAGAGAGAGAAAAAAAAAAAACAACACCCCAAAAGGGGGAAAGGAAGCAAGCTGGTGCGTCGGGGAGAGGTCCCCCCGGCGCAGGAGCGTGCAACTAAAGAAAACAAAAAACAACAACAAAAAACAAAACAAACAAACCTTGCTTAAATAATAGGGAGAAGGCCGGCCTCCCCCAAGAAGTCAACAAGTCCACAAGTCAGTGTGCACGAATCTGTCCCGAGCACAAGGGACAGGCGGTAGCGACCCCGCCCATCCCGGTACTGGGACAGGTATCGTGCGCGAAGATCACCCAGACTGGGACATTCGACAAGAATGTGCCGAACAGTCTGGGGGACGACGCAGTCGTTGCAATAGGGCGCAGGCGAGCGCTCCATCAGATACCGATGCGTCACTCGAGTGTGTCCGATTCGGAGACGACAGAAAGCAACCTGAAGCCGCCGCGGCATTGGGGGATAGGTCCATGGGAACAGTCGCGGCGCAATGGCACGCAACTTTAAGTTCCCCTCGACCGTCTCCCATCTTCTTTGCCAAGCAGTCCGAAGAGCTGCCCGTATTCCTGCCATGTAGTCGGTGTGAGGAAGAGCGAAACGCTGGTCCGGTCGCAGAGTCCTCGCGGACTCTTTGGCGCCCTCATCGGCGCGCTCATTCCCCGCAATTCCTACATGTCCAGGAACCCAGCAGAAGATAATCTCGACATCTGCCCGGCTCGCCAAAACCGTGGCGTCACGGATATCGCGAACCAGGGGATGCGGAGATTCCAATGCCCCGAGAGCACTCAGGGCGCTTTGTGAGTCGCTATAGATCACAATCCGGTCTCCGAACCGGGCACGTCGCGTAATCTCCCGTACCGAGGGGTGTATTGCGACCAGCTCGGCCGTGAAGACAGACGCAGCGCCTGGTAGAGCCCCGCTGACTTCAAACAGAGGGGATACGGCGTGGAAGCCGACCCCCTCTTGGGACTTGGAGCCATCCGTATACACTGGCACGGTACCAGCGTGACACGATGTGTGCTCCAAAAAGGTCGAACGCAATACTCCCGGCGCAGTACAAGCTTTGGGAGCAGAGGCGTGGCGACAAATAGCCAAATGTGGTACCCTCCAGGGTGGCGTCCTGGGCAGAACCAGGGGCGCCACCGGCCCGAGAGCTATATCTACCTCTCGAAGGAGTTTCCTGGCCCTTCAACCCAAAGGGCTTAGGGTGTGACTGGCGTCTCTCGGCGGCATAGGCACCATCGAGATCAGCTGCGGATGCAGTGAGAGCTGTTGGCGACTGAGGGAGGCGCCGGGCTCGCGCATAAAGGCGAGTGATGCACTGCACGCGGCGCAGAGCGAGTGGCATCTCCCCAGCATCGACCAACAGGCTCTCAATGGGGGAAGTGCGGAAGGCACCGGTCGCAAGGCGAAGGCCGGTGTGGTGGATTGAATCCACCTTCCGCAATAAACGCTCGGCTGCGGATACATAAAACTCGCATCCGTAGTCGAGCTTCGAGCGAACAAAGGATCGATAAAAAAGTAAGGCGGTAGCCCTATCAGCGCCCCAAGCGCTGAACGTCACGGAACGGAAAATGTCCATGGCGCGGGTACAAGAGACCCTAAGGCTGCGAATATGAGCCTCCCAGGTGAGGCGTCGGTCGAATACAAGACCAAGGAAACGGTGCGACTCAACCACATCCAGTCGTTCCCCATTAAGAAACAAATCTGGGTCAGGGTGAAGCCGTGGATGGCGGCAGAAGTGCACCACCTTAGTCTTGGCCAAAGAAAACCGAAACCTGTGCGCTTCGGCATAGCGAGAGACGCGGTTCAATGCCTGTTGGAGTCGACGCTCCAGAGTTGGCATCTGGGCCGCGCCAAAAGAGATCGAAAGGTCGTCCACGTAGAGCGTAGCGAGAACATCTTCTGGCAGCACCGAGGTGATGCCGTTGATGCTCAGGGCAAAGAGTGTGACACTGAGGACACTTCCCTGCGGGACACCCTCTTCCTGCTCCTTTGGGGCAGAGAGGGCTCCCCCCACCGGTACGCGGAATCGACGATCTCGCAAAAATTCAGATATAAACATTGGGAGGCGTCCCCTCGCCCCCATCGTGTGGAGAGTCTCCATGATACCGTATCGCCATGCGGTATCATAGGCCTTCTCCAGATCAAAAAACACCGTGGCGTAGTGCTGTCTACGAAGGAAAGCCTCGCAGACGGCATTTTCCAGTCGGAGCAGAGCATCCGACGTGGAGTGAAACTTACGGAAGCCGCACTGTGCAGAAGACAGATGGCCTCCGCTGTCCAGGAAATGGGCTAATCTAACATTTACCAATTTCTCCATCAACTTGCAGACGCAAGAGGTTAGAGAGATTGGGCGGAAACCGGTCGGAGTAGAGTGATCTCTCCCCGGCTTGCGAAAGGCGAGCACAGTAGCGATTCGCCAGGAGTCTGGGAGAAGACCTTCCACCCAGATCCTGTTGAACAGATCTAACAGAAAGGCCATGCCTTGTTCACCCAGGTGTCGAAGCATGGCGTACGGGACATCGTCGGGACCATGGGCGGTGTCCGCGCACGAAGCGAGAGCGGAACGCAACTCACTCACAGTAAACTTGTCGTTGAAGGGTTCTCCGCCTCTGGAGGTAAAGTCCAGCCGGCGGCCTTCCGCGACATCACGACGTGCATTGAATGCTGGCGGAGCAGCATCACGGCTAGAGAATGCAGAGAAAGCGGTCGCTAAGGATTCCGCCACGGACACGGGGTCCGAGATTGCGGTCCCATTCTCCTGGAGAACGGGAGGGGGGTCCTGCGAGAACTTGCCGCATCCTTTTGACTCGCTTCCACACCTCAGCTAAAGGGGTCTTTCCGTTAAGTGAAGACACGTATGCCCGCCAAGAAGAGCGGCGGGCGTGCTTCGAAATATACCGGAACCTAGCCCTAGCCCGACGAAATTCAGCGACAGTGAAATCGTTCGGGCGGCGCTTATAGCGCATGTAGGCATAACGCTTCTGTTTGAGGGCCGTCTCACACTCGGCCGACCACCATGGGAGTGGTCGGCGTGCAAAACAGCCAGACGTCCTAGGAATAGTAGTCAGGCCCACGGCGATAAGGTTGCCGGAGAAGAACTCAACGGCCTCATCTACCGACCTAAACTCCTCGACTGAGATAGAGAATTCAGTCATTTCCTGAAATGCAGGCCACCGCGCCCGTGCCAAGCACCACCGAGGTGGTCTCTCAGGCGGCAGTTGCCCTGAAAATGATATTTGAATGGGAAAGTGATCACTACCATGGAGGTCATCGACCACCCCCCAATCAAAATCAAGCTGTGCATCCGAAGAGCACAAAGATAGGTCAAGGCAAGAAAATGAAGCGGTTCTCGGACAGTGATGCGTAAACTCATCCACGTTTAGGACACCCATCTCAAGCTCTTCGATCAGATCGGCAAGGACTTGTCCCCTGGGATTTATGGTGTAATCTCCCCAGAGAGGATGCCTGCCGTTCAGATCTCCAAGCAAGAGATAGGGCCTCGGCAACCGTGCCACGACGCGGCGGAAGTCCCCCGCGTCGAAGTCAGCTGACGGTGGAATGTACGCAGAAATGATAGTATACCTCCTATCCAGGTGCAGCTGCACAGCCACTGCCTGTAAGGAGGTATCTAAAGAGAAAGGAAGAACGGAGACATCATGCCGGGTGTAAACCGCGCATCCCCCAGCCCGGCCATCCCGCGGTGGTGGGGCTGCAAGACCCTTATACCCCGGGAGGGCAGGCAGTGGGCACGCGCCTAGCATGGTCTCCTGCAAAAAAATAGCTAACGGGGAACGGGACGAGGCAAGCCTCCGCAGCTCCTCCTAGTTGGCTCGGAGTCCACGGCAATTCCATTGAAGGAATATGCCCTCCAGGCCTAGCTCGGAGACGCGGGGGCCCTCCTCGAATTGAAGACCCTCACGGGAATGGCCGTACGCTTCCCGGGGGCAGAACCCCGGGCGCTGTTGGCCGGACAAAGCGCTGGAGGCGCTGTCGCCTTCGAGGACTTATTGGGGGAGGTTGACCTCGCCATGCGAGTCTTTTCCTTCCTCCGCCTCGAAACCTTAGGCGGGCGCTGCGGCTTCGGAGGCGGGGGGCCCTCTTTTCGAGGAACCACCGTCTCCGAGCCACTCGCTCCACCTCGTGGCGTGGGCGAAGAAGCCGAAGCTCCTTTGTTGCTGTCCTCCTTTCGGGGGACAGCTTTAGGAACCCCCGAAGATGGCCTAGCGACCATCTTCAGGGGTGTTGCCTCCTGTGAGTCTAACGACTCGGTGGAGGCGCGTGGCCGTTTCGCCTTACGGGAAACGGTCACGCTGGGGGAAGAGGGGGGAGCCCTGGTTTTAGCCGGGGCTGGGTGTGAACCCTTTTTGCCGCCAGCTCTACCAGGGGAGCGCCCGGGTGTAGTAGAGCTCGCAGAAGGGCTCCGAATGGGCGCGGAAACAACCGTGCTCGTTGGCCTGGATGGGCCAGGAGCAGAGGGTGCCTTTCGAACTACTGAGGCATATGACGTCCCAGGCAGAGCTGGGCGCGCCAGGACCAAGTCCTTAGCCTCGCGGAATGAGAGTCTATCCTGGGCCTGAACGGCCAGGATTTCTTTCTCCAGGAGATATGCACCACATTGCTTCGAAGAAGCAGGGTGCGGCTCTCCGCAATTGACACACTTGGCCACACACGATTTGGACTTATCGTGTTCGACCTTGGAGCAATTTACACAGACTTCGGGTGACCCCGACTTTGCACGTCTACATGAGCGATTCGTATGGCCGAAGCGGTGACAGTAATAGCACCGCCGCGGCAGTGGCACGAATGCCTTCACGCGGTAGCGGTACCAACCGGCACGCACCGACTCAAGGAGCTTGTCACAGTCGAACGTGACGAAGAGTGTAGGGGTGGGTCTCGAAGCCCCTCCTTGTTTTCTCATCACACGTTCGACCTTGACTGCCCCATGGTCGGCCAGCTCTAGGGTGATGTCCTCAATGGAGTAGTCAACGAGTTCCCTCGCATAAACTACTCCTTTCACAAAGTTCATGGTAGAGTGCGGCGTCACACTCACCGGGGTGCCATGAAGTGTCCGAAGAGCACTTATCTTGGCTGCCTCGGCGGGATTCGCTGCATTCGCCAGAAGGCTGCCGTCCGAGAAACGGGTCACCTTCGGCTCTCTACCAATTGCACTAGCTAATCCTCTCCTCTGATGGATCATGTTGCCCTTAGACAACATGGTGCCATCAGTGGAGCGAATGACGAGGAAGCGTTTGAAGCCAGCAGGCTCGAAAACGCCAGGTAACCTCTGAATGAGGGGCCCCGATGTCATCGAGGCTCCGCCCTGTGCATTCTTCGTCTTAGTCTTGGTCAGGAGCTCCGCACACGAGGGGGTAGAGGGGCCGGATTTGCCGATCTTGGCTTGGTCGCCTACCAAAGTGGCAGCAGACCCATCCGTCCCCGCAGCCCCCGCGGATGGAGAGGAGCCCCGAGTCTTTTTCGTCTTTCTTGTCTTTTTCTTCTTTTTAGGAGAGGAGGGCGGGGAATGAACCCGCTTCTCACCCCCGCCGGTAGAAGCCCCCAGGCCAGATGGACCGGCCTCAGCCAGGTCCTTCTCTGAAATGGAGAAGGTCCCGGTGGGCGCAGGGGATTCATCCGCAGGAGATCCCTCCCCTCCTTGTCCTGCCTGAGAATCCACAGCCGTTTGATGAGGACCTTGCATAGGGGCGGATTCGGGTTCGGTGCTTTGCGCCAAGCCCGGATTCCCCCCCATGGAAGGCCCCCTCTGTCTGAGGCTGGTTTTCCTCAAGGACCATGTCTATCACAGGAGGGGCCTCCAGTTGGCCATCCCCTCCCAGGACATCGCAGGTCCCCTTGGCAGCGTCATAAGTCTTTAGTGGGGAGGCACAGGCCTTGACCCCGGCAAGGTTTAATATTTTTGCCAGCAGGTCTTTTGAGGGAAGCGACCGAAGGGGCCTGGCTTCCCTCTCCCCCCTAAGGGGGTTTGCCCTACCGAGCCGCTTGTACGAGGGGCGGTCGGCAATGGGCTGCCTGCTGGCTTTCTTGGCAGTCCGCTTAGAAAGCCTAGGAGGGACTGCCGCTGGAGATAGGGAGGTGCCCGAAAGCACCTCCAGAGAAGGGGGTGAGGGGGAGTCCCCTACACCCGTAGGCGTAGGAGAGGAGTAAGCCTCCTCTCCGGTTAAAGAGGTATGGAGGGTCCCCCGCGCAAGCACAGGGGGGGGGGGGGACCTCCATCTTTTCTGTGGAGCTGCACGAGGGCGGCTCCGTTGTTGTTATAGGGGGAATTAAGGGGAGATGTTTTTTTGTTTCATCATTGGGCATGGTGACCCTCTTTGTTTTACGGGACGCAATCGCTCACCACCTCTTGCAGTAGCCCGCACTACAAGAGGTGCTTACAGGCCCGGCAGAGCCAGGCGCCGCCATTTGGGACCACCCCTCCCTCCTGGTGGCCTGGCAGTCCTTCGGCATGGCGGCTCCACCTTGAACACGGCGTAAAACGGATAGATTTTGAAGACGAGAGGAAAAGGGATGTGAGGAAGGTATGGGTGGGGATGAAGCAGGTTGTTAAAAGCCAACCACCCCAGACCGGAGCTCAGGGGTTAGGGGACATTGTCCCCTCCCCCCTCAGCCCCGATCCGGGACGATTGGCTGAGAAGAAGGTCAGCTTCTACCCTGTGAAATTAGAGGCTGACCAGAGAAAGTTGTGGGAGAGGTTGTATGAAAAGCGACGAGGTAGGATAGGAATACAGGCTATCTGAAGGAAGGAAGAGAGGCTAAGCTGGGGCCCGAAAATTATGATTTAATTCACAAAGACCAGGTATATTGTGACGCTTCTCTCTATCTGACTGGTATTCAGGGGGCTAGATATCGACACGAAATCTTTTCCCTATGATGCAGTGGTTTTAAATCATAGACTATACAAATTAAGAAGCATAGGTTGAATATTTACATGATTTATTAAATTAACTTCCTCGTCAACTGTTAAATGTTTTGTTATGGCATTTTGAGAAATTTATGTATCAGATAAATTGTAGATGCAACTCATAAAAAGGGACTCTGGTGTGAACGACGGTGACAGGATAATTTTGCTACATATCAGTGGGGATTTCAACTCTGAACCACTAAATTAGTAAGTGTCGCTTCTTTTTATTCCAAATCGTTCATGGAAATTTATACTCTTCACTGGTCTAATTATTTATTTACGGGTGATAACATCCTGTTCGCAGTTTTCCATATCGGAATCCTTCCCCATTATCTTCATTTGTTTGACACTTCTGAGTGAAAATACCTCGATATCTCAGAGAAGTTTCTTTCTTTTTCTAATTTTATAGTCATACTCTATATATGTAGATTTAGGTAAAAGGTAGATGACTACATAGAACATCAGCGATAAAAATGTAGGTTGGTAGAAACTTAAAGTTCCACAACCTAGGTCAGGAAACGTCTATTAGAAATTTTCAAGCGGAAATTCGAAAAAAATGCCCCAGCTCTCTGAAAGTATATACGGAAATTTATTTGCAGGGATGTGGTAAGAAGTAAATCGCCGTCTGAACAATGAGCAAGACATTAAATTGTGCCATAAAAAGCTCTTACTTAGAAGCGGATCACATAAAAAGAATATTTCAAAACCAAAATCTGCCTCTTTACAAGAGTAAACAAACAAATAAACAACTTTATTTTTATTAAACTAAATGCATCCCCCCCATCATTTTTTCGCAACGCCAAAATATTTGCTTTATGTACCTAAATCCCTTTCACGTTCGCGATTTGAATTATTTTAACCATATTCAAAGCTAATAAATAATAAGTGAGGATTTGTTCTCCCCCTATCCGTCTTCTCTCCCTAAGATAATTACACTCTCATTTTTTCCTCTATATCTACTCATTTTACCGGATGCTCTTCAACTTTATTTATAAGTTAATTAAGCGAGGCCAAATTGTAACTCTTTTGCCTCCAATCTAATATATTTCAGGTTTTAGAGATTTGTAAAGCTAATACTATTTATACTTTATTCCTTTACCTTTTAATTATTTAACTATATTTACTAGATATTCTAGGAATTTTTGATAGATATATCTATAATGAATTAGTTAGTTTCTTTTTAAGAGAAAAGAAAGGTACCATTTTTTATATATAAATTTTAGAACGCAGTTTGCTTTAACCGCATTTTGACAGAGCAATGCTAATGGAAACCTGTATTTGCCCTGAGGTTATCTCATGATCGCGTCTAAAAGTATTTTAACAAACTCTACAAATAAACGATAAGCCAATGACTGTTCTTCCTCGTATTTTATTCTTCTTTTGATACAATATTTCTACTCAAAATCTTCAATTCAATATTTCAGAAATCGATCCTAAAAGAGCAACGCGTGTAATGTTACGCCCGAGAAAGCATTTGCCAGAATATGAATTGAATTAAACTTTAGTTTAGGATGAATGGAAAAATGGAATCTATTTAACAAACCATTCTCTTAAAAAACAAACAAAATAACATATACGGGTCACCCCCCTAAAACGGGCCTGCACACACTTTTTGTGATATATCCTTTATTCATTAACTAAACACCCTTACTATATAGGAGATGACAGAAGCAACGGCCGTGAACATGAGGAGATCTTAATGAAAGCTTCAGCAAATAATATACTAAGTCAAACATGACTACAAGACAGTCTCGTTCAAGAAAGTGCAGGACACTTTCGTGCATCAGTTTGAATGTGAAAAAGCCCCATCCAAGAACAGAATTTAGAACTAGGTGGACCACCTCAAGAACAATGGGACAGTGGAAAACCTCAATGCAGCCAGTGAAAACCGTCGAATCCATTCAGGACGCCTGAGAAAGCGTACAGCTGAGCTGGTCGAGAGCGTGAGAGAGTCAGTTCAGCAGAGTTCAAAACGCTATGTGTGCCAGCGAAGTCAGTCCCTCAGAATAGCCCGTGAGACTTGCAGGAGGGTGCTAGTAATAGATTAAAGGCCTATCCATACAAAATACTGACGAACCAGACCTTTATAGCCTTAGAATAGTAGCAGAGAAAGGCTATGGCAGTTAAGATACTTGAAGAGATTCAGGAGACCCCATCTGGACCTCAGCTGAAGCTCAATTCCATCATAAAGGAAAGGTAAACTTGAAGACAAATATCTTCTGGTGGACCTCCAGACCAAATGAGGTAGCCACCAAACCCCTACACTCCCCTTTATGCACGGTATTTACTGCAATCTCAGCCAGAGGCATCATCGGACCATTCTTCTTTAAGGAATCTGGCGCGACTAAAGACAGTTACCAAGGAGCGTTATGTTGAGTTCCTCAAGACCTTAATGAGGAAGCTCCATACTCTGTTCTCGTCGCTTATGGAGAAGTTCTGTTCAAGAAAGATGGAGCAAGCTCTCACACCTCAAACCTGTCTTGAGATTGCTTGAAAGAGAATTCTGGTTGCCGTGTGATCAGCCTCACGCCTTTGCTTTAGTGGGCACCTCACAACCAAGCCCTCATCCCCCCCAGATCTCTTCTTTGGGGCTACCTTAAAGACAGAGTGTGCACAGGGAGAGACAGGAGGATCACTGAACTCAAGGAAGCCATCATGGAGGAGATCAAAGACATTAGTCGGTTGGTTTGTAAGGACGTCATGGGCAACTTTTTGCTGCGCCTCAAGAAATACACAGAGCTAAATCGAGGTCATCTTGAACACGTGCTCTAGAAGAAAGATGAAACGTCCAAGGTCTCTCATGTTTTGATATTATATTATCACCAATGTTTCATTTAACCTTGCAGAAAATTAAGAAATGAAGCCTATCAAAAGTTGGGGCCCGTTTTGGGGGGAAGACCCTGTGTATATTCTCAAATATTCTACAATTATTGCTATAATAATAATATAATTATGACACTAGAATCTTTCCTCAAGAAGAGTATAGAGAAGGGATCTAAAACCTTAGGCCCACGCAGGACCCTTGTACGGCCTTCATCTTGCTCTCAACATTTTTAGGAAATTTATACTATATTTCCAAGTGTTAAAGAGTAGGTTATATGTATAAGCATCTTTCAATTTTCACACTATTCACCGATTACTCGAGGAAACTTGTAATATTATTTTTTCTTGTTATCCTTGATAAGGAATGAATAAATTTCTTAAGTACTCGGAAATACGTTTTCCTTTTTTTCCCCGCGGGAGTTTGCATGCATATATATATATATATATATATATATATATATATATATATATATATATATATGTATATATATATATATATATATATATATATATATATATAAATATATATATATACATATATATATATATATATATATATATATATATATATATATATATGTGTAATGAATAATAATTAAAACCAACACCTTCTTTTTCTCTCTGCTTCTACGTCATAAATGGTATAGGTCCCATACGAGCAAGCACTAGGTCGAGTCGCCATGACAACTTTGGGTCACACTCCACTCTACCACGATTTACCCCGGGGCAAGAAGCGTCATTCCACGTCAGATTGCGCTCACACATTATCTAGCGGATGTTGCAGGTGTATATATGCGTGTATTGATATTGTCTACCTGCAATGAAATTTTTCCAGGGCTTCAGAAATTTCCCGCCAGAATTGTGGCCGAATGTCGATATTGAGTGACGGAGACCGCCGGAGATTTTCACGGCTTGTGGTTGGAAATCGATTCCCTTCAAGGCAGGAAGAGTTGCAAGTCCCAAATGCCATTCCTTTGGTCCTCTTTACTGAAAGAAATCTTAGCAGAAAACTGCTTCGTATACAGATATGATGCAGCGTACCACGCACTCTACCATGCACACAGTCTGTATCTTAATGATGTCATGGGTCATGTTCCTCGTAGTCCTAATTAGGCCTTCAAATAATACAAAGTGAATGGTGCAGTTCAACCTGGACTAGCTAGTTGGTGTACTGGTGTTCTGTTTAAATTATGCGCAAATAGGTAATTTATTTCAGGTGGAAAACAATTTTGACCCGTATGCTTACATTCTGCCAGACTACTAGGTTTTGCGATTTGCCCTGCATCTTAATTCAAAATATAACATTTTAATCCCTGTCTTTCAGAATGACAACTCCCCCATTCACCGGGCTAGAACTGTGACTAACTGACATGATGAAAATTCAAAAGCAATCCCACATGTGGATTGGCCCGCATAATCCCCGGATAGACATACCATCGAAAATCTATAGTACTACCTCAAACAAAGTGTCAAACGTCAGGGAGGGTATCCACACTATTTGGCCCATCGTACAATTCTTTGATGTAAGAGCGCCTTAATATTGAGGTATCTTTTCTTCATAAACTTACGCTGTTGATGTCACGTCGAATTGATTGTGGTCTTACTACACGTTATTAGCTATGCTCCCCACTCATGTTTTGTTTTCGGTGAGCTTTTGTATAAATAGATTGATTCACCAATAATAAAAAAATAAAATTACGCGCAACCTTCAGTTTATCTACACAAGCTTAGGTATGTCACTAAATGTTTTAACACAGATATCTTCACATACTTTAAAAAAAAACAAGTTTCTTTTATTTTTACCAAAAGGGAAACTTAATGCAAGTGAATATATTCGCGTCACTCCAATTTTAGATTTCATATTTCACCAGTTCAGCAGTATGTGCAGAATTCGTGATATTTTAATCCCTCCTAAGAAATAAAGACACAAGGCGACATAACAACTTTTTATCGGCATTGATAATTAATTAAATGGATAATTTATTTATTTTTTCATGACCAAATTGACGCAAGAAGATTTCTATAAGTGGTTAATTAATCATCAGTCAAGAGCGGTATTATGGGAGGAATATAAGTAGCATTTTATTTTATTTTTGTACATCATAAAACTTAAAAAAAAAAAATAATCTATTTTGTATAATATACAACAGAATAAAATACTGCCTAAATCTTATCTCCCCTGCTCTGATTTCCCGCCTTTCACACAGAATTAAATACATCTTTGTTTACTTTTATAATGTAGATTGTCAAATCAGCATACAGATTGTCTGGGCTGATAGATTATATATTTCTCTGGCATCGTTTATTACACCAAAACCTTCCGACGAGAAGCACTTTTTGAGAGACTGATAGAGAGTAGATAAGGCGCTATATTTCTATGATTCGTTTTTGATTATCATTTGATTATTGTGTTATTGGAAAGTTAATGTCATTTTTAGAATACTTTGAATATATGTTTGTAAGAGATGCATGAAGTCTTTCAAATTTCTGTCAAACTGTTGAAAATAATTAGAGTAATGAGGTTGCATTTTTTAAGCAGTATTAATGCCTGGATCATTATTAGGTTACAATGATGTTGTTGGGTACCCAATAAACTGTCAGGAGACAACGTATATAATGTATAAATATTGCTCGATCGCGAGATTTGGAATGCCTATGCATTATTCCCGGGAAGAATAAATATTGGGTACTTTTATACATATTTAGTTAATAGTGTGAATATATTACAATTTTCAACGATTCTGAATCAAATTTTGATTCTACTTAAAAGTCACGATTCCGATTCCTAATATTTTAGAATACAATTCTTTACATTTTTCTCTGAAAATTGATCTAGTAGGTTAGAGTTGTAGATAAAAGCTTCAGTAATCACTATGAGTTCAGCTTTGGAGCGCTTATGGGTGTTTATGGCCGCTTGAAAGAGTCTCTCACTTTGATGTTCCCTTCCGATAAGTAGGAAACCCATTAAAAGAAGCTGTGGGTCCAACCCCAATAACCCCCAATGCTAGACTAAAAAGGACTACGTATTCGTTACCGTTTCTGAAAGTTGTCATATTTTACTTAGGTAATGTTAATTATTTAGTATTTACAATGTCTTTGTTGATATATATTATAGTATTTTCATTTAAAAATCAAAATCAACTAATTTGCAACAATTTATTTTACTCTTCTTCATTACGCATAATACATAAACATGTTTTAATGTATAGCTACAATACAATACAAATAAAATAAATACTTTTCCATATAAACTTTTGAAAATTTAGAATGAAAAACTGGTAAAAACTCCTTTTGCGAAATATAAAAAATAAGTGAATTAGGAAAGATTTATTTGTATTGAAAACTCATCATCCTTTAATTATAATGCCAAAACACTAACATCTTTCCTATTTCTGCTCGCATTGTATTTCTTTTTTGTGAATATATAATACAAAGAACAGCAAATATCCTTTCACTTTCAACTGATGAAAGAGGTTTACTTAAATATTTTCTTGGTAGAAGACCTATTAATATTAGGTATCTTTAATAACATACGGATATTTTACGTTTCACAGCCGAACTTTAAACTTTATGCGTTTCATTCTGGGAGAGGCAGATACGTTGTTATATTTACTCACGCGATACTTTGTGAGTTTTCCAACTATAAGTTTAGTTTAATTTTAAATAATTGCTTCTATTATATTTTATTGGATTATTGTGTCTTTATTTTTTGTATTCTAGTTATTTCTTATGTTACTACTGTATCTGCTCGAATTCTTCCACAAAATGATTTGCGTGTACGATGAAAGCAAAGCTGTAGACGTAATATATTTAGACTTTAAAAAGGCGTTCGACACCGTCCCCCACCAAAGGTTATTAATGAAAGTTAAAGCGATTGGGGTGACTGGTAAGATTTTAAACTGGATTAGAAATTGGCTGAAAGATCGCTCGCAGCGGGTGGTAATAAATGGGGAATGTTCAGATTGGGCCAGCGTTAGTAGTGGGGTACCGCAGGGCTCTGTTTTAGGCCCTTTATTGTTTTTAATTTATATTAACGATTTAGATAAAGGCATACTTAGTCGGATTTCGAAATTTGCGGACGACACGAAGCTGGGCAATCGTGCCTATGTAAGATCGGATGTCGATAAATTGCAGGGGGACCTAAACTCGATTGCCAATTGGGCGGACAAGTGGCAAATGGAATTTAATTTAAGCAAATGCAAGGTAATGCACTTGGGTTGCCATAATTTAAGAGTAGAATATACCATGAAAGGCCAAGTCCTCGACGCGGTTAAATTAGAAAAAGACTTGGGAGTATTAGTCTCAGACGATTTTAAATTCTCGAAGCAATGCGCGGATGCGTGTAAAAAAGCAAATCGCGTTTTGGGTTATATCGCGCGTAATTTCACCTTCAAATCTAAGGATGTAATTTTACCTTTATATAAATCCCTTGTGCGGCCACTTCTCGAATACGCTGTTCAATTTTGGGCTCCATATTTAATGAAAGATATCGCGCAATTAGAAAGAGTGCAGCGTAGGGCTACGAAATTAATTCCAGAGCTGAGGAATAGATCATACGAGGAAAGGCTCAGAGCTTTAGATTTGCCATCGCTAGAACGCAGAAGATTACGTGGCCAGCTAATAGAAGTATTTAAAAGACTAAAGGGTTTCTCAAACGTTGACTTTCGCAATCTGTTCGAACTGGATCATAGGGGAAATACTCGTCAGCACGGGTTAAAATTAGTGAACAAGCGTTTTAACACTAGTATAGCCCAAAACTATTTTACATTTAAAGTTACTCAAAATTGGAGTCGGCTGCCCACCCACGTAGTAGATAGCACTTCGGTTAATATGTTCAAAAATCGTCTCGACGTGCATTTGAATAGTTTAAATATAACGTAGTTGAGCACTGTGAATTTAAACGTCCTTGCAGAGAGAGAGTTTGGAGCGGAGGTTTAAGGATATGAAATTATGATGACTAAAAATGATGCCGGCGATTCTCTGCATGTGTAGCTTAGATGTCCCATTTCTTTTCCGCCTATCCTATAAGTAGTCTCTATCCCTAAATTAGCTTTTCACCACTAGCAGTCGAGTGGCTGCGGAAGATGAGAAGAAAAACTTTCTATCTCCCCCGACCCCTAGTTTGATTAGTTAAAATTGCACGATAATGTACACATGTAGATAAGTGTGTACAGTAGATAGTATTAAAAAAAAAAAAAAAAAAAATAGCATGTTAGAGATACACTCGTAGATAAGGGTGTATCGTAGTTTTTGATTTAGTGTAGCGGACTAGCCTCGAGCGGACCTTAGGGTCTTTGCTGGTTCTAGATTCTGTAGTTAATTCTGTAGTTCCATAGTAACTTTGTGTGTTTTGTGGGTTTGCCATGTGTGACCTTCACCCTGTTTTGGAGCTTAAGTGGTTTCTATAATAATAATAATACAAAATATTAGGTATAGCTTATTTTGCTTGAGTCACTTAGAGTAATTAATCGATAAGTTTCTTTGATTCAAATTAATTTATTATAAGGCGATAAGCTTAATTACTCTTAAATAAAGTTTTGTATAGTTAGTAATTAAACATGATTACTCAGTATTTTTAAATATGTTATCTATTTTTTCCATTTAATGCACTTTAATTAATATAATTGCTCTTTCTTCAGGTAGCTAATCATTCGAGATTCAGGAATTATATTGGATAAAGGAGGAGGCTTGAGGGTAAGTAAACCAATGTCCTACGTAGAGTTAAGCGGCGAGAATTCTTTTCTCAATAGTGTGTTTCCTCACTCTCCACATTTCGGTGAACCTTGTGGAGAGGAATGTTCCGAAGATGATGAAACAAAGAGAAATAAAAAAGTGACTTCTTCCTCTTCATTTCCTTATCTCTGGCATTCGATGAAATTAGAACCATAAAATATCATGTGGGGATTGCTTTGCCCTAATGGGATACAAATGGATTATTAGAGGTAAAATTTAGACCGATAATTTATTTCACTACTTTTGGTACAATCGGAGGTAGAATTATGATTCTAGTTCATTCTTACAAAAAGGATTGGCGAAAATTTTCAATGGCTGTTTAATACTTTTGAAATGATGGAATTGACGCTAAAATGAATCCTCAAGATATTCATGTCGGTGATTTGCCTTTTGTTTTGCGACAATATTTTTAAGGGTTGGAAATTGTCCAATCCCTCCTTTACGAAAGATAGTAATCAATAACCAAATTTTCTGCTGAAATATCATTTTCTAATACTAATAATGCTAAATAATTTTTCTTGAAACCTTTTATTCAGAGGGTTTATTTAACTTGTCAAATTTACTATGAATGATTAATCCTATAAGCAATTTGCATTTTTTAAATGTGAAAATATCTTTTGTTTTTATTTAAGAATATTTTTATTTCATTTAAAAGAGAAACAAACATTCAACTGGATAAAATGACTTAGCCACATAACTTCTATGAAATCAGCTGCATCTATATTCTCTTTACTAAATTATTTAAAAAAATATTCGAACTGTTGATGTGATAAAGCTTTTGATCTTATAAAACTAACCATCGAGAGCACTCTTTCCATAATGCGTGGATAATTATAGGCAAAACCTATACGATTCAAAAATAGGTTTTACATAAGCTCTCTACTTCTGTGTGTCTACATATCGATACAAAAATAGTAATATAATAGTGGGTATAACAATAACAATAATTTATTTATCGGAAAACAGGAAAAACTGAAATAATGGCAACATGAAATTACTATCTTGCATGGCCCTCTTTAGCCGCAATTAAAGCGTAAGTCGCTTATTATAAGAATGTTCAAGATTCGTGCACGTTTCAAAAGGGATATTATTCCACTTTTCTTTTGCAAACTTTCCAATTCAACAATTTTGCGAAGGACTTGATGTGTAAATGCCTTTTCAGCTACGTTCACAGATGTTCGATGAGGTTCAAATCTTAGCTTTGAGGATGTTACTACTTGGGTACAGTACTATGTTGTTTTACTAGGTAACTCTTAGTATATTCATTAGTAATTTGGGATCGTTGTCTTGGTGAAAAGTTAAATACCTTACAAGTTTTCGTTCTCCTGCCGATTGCGGCAGGTATTCATCAAGAACGTGCCAATTAGTTTCCATAATTATTTGTCCCATTTATCCTTTTTAATGTGGTAGTATCAGCAAGAGCTTAACATACCCACAATTTAATCGAGCATCATGGATACTTAAGAGTAGGGACAATGTTCTTTTCTATGCAGGCATCGCTCGTCTTTTTTATAAAAGAGTTAATATGACCATACTAAATTATCTAATTTCGCATGGCTATCTCACAGATTCTCTTTAGTTACAACCTAAGGTCTCTTTTTAAGTTCTCTTTCTATTGAGCCTCCCTTCCAGGGACACTTCGATGAACATACTTCCAGTGTGGATAACGTTATACTATTGACGTGTATACATCTACGCCGCGGGATGCAAGGTTTGCTTGTATCTCCTTTGATTAAGTCTTAGGATTGCTTCTATCTTCATCATACGCCGAACATTTATAGCTATCAGTTAGTTACAAGGAGTTACAAGGATAGTAAGTACCTCAAAAGAACATTCGTTCCATTTCAATGGAGGTACTTATTGTTTTGTGTTTATTTGCTACATCCGAACTTTTTATTATGCTACTTGTGCTACATTATGCAAGAGTTAACTCTTTTTTGTCAATTTGCTGTTCTCTCATAACTTACTTATTCTATATAATATTTTACATGTTAATATATATATATATATATATATATATATATATATATATATATATATATATATATATATATATATATATATATATATATATATACATTCAACTTAGATTACGGTTTCTCGTCCAATATTAGAACATAAACTCGTTCTTTGTCTTTGGTTAATGATTCTGAGCTATAATGAATATTTAGAACATACTCATGTCAAAAAGCATTTTATTATCATTTCATACAATAAATATATTTTATAATAAATACAATTAATATTTTGTAAATCTTAAAATTAGCATACAAATTTTATTTTAACTTATTAGTCACGTCACATATTATGTTAGATTTCTTAAAATTTTGTCTAATTTCTTTTTAAAATTTTCTACTGTATTACATTTCACTACATCCTCGGGTAATTGATTCCACTTGTTCACAATTTTATACGCAAATGAGTTCCCACATATATTTGTGCGAAAATTCTTGGGTTTTATTTTCATTCCGTTTGATCGCTTAGTAGATGTGCTAAACTGAAACCAAATATTAGAGTCGAAATTTTCTATTCCTTTTAGTATTTTAAACATTTCTATTAATTGACCTCTCAATCTTTTTGTTTCAAGGCTAAATAAATTTAATCATTCTAATCTTGTTTGATAATTATAATTCCTTAGGTCTGGAATCAATTTCGTGGCTCTGGCTTGTACTTTTTCTAACTTCTCAATATCTTTTCTTAAGTAAGGAGACCCGGCTTGGGAACAATATTCTAATTGTGGCCTTACTAGTGCATTGTACATATTTAGAATTGTAATTTTATTTTTGAAAGTGATTTGGCGTTTTATATATCCAAGAATCCTTTGCGCTTTCTTTTCGACTTCGATGCACTGCCGTGAAAACTTTAGATCGCTTGTAATGTAGACACCTAGGTCTTTTTCATTTTCAGTTTCTTTGATCTCATTGTCAAACAGTTTGTATTCTCTCCTTGGATTATTATAACCAATATGCATCTTTTTACACTTTGTAAGATTTAAGGGCAATTCCCATATTTCCGTCCATCTTACTATTTCATCAATATCATTTTGAAATTCTTAAACGTCCTGTTCAGTAATTATCCCTGTCGTCGAATGGACTCTCGATGATATACCATGTATAACTATTCGTTGAGGGAACTTCTTTAATTATCTTTAGAGTGCGTTAAAGTCTGGCGGGCCGATATTATGTATCTTCGATATTCTTAAGAAGTGGAACTGAGCTCAAGGATAATAATATTACTATCATTAATAAAATAGAGTTTTATTAATAATAACTATCAACAAACACAAAACGGAAAATATTGACATAAACAGAGAATAGAAAGGGTCGTGGGGGCTCGGGCTAATCCGGGGATTAAAGGATTTAAAAAGGTAAAACAAATATAGAGTTAAAGGGATGGGATGGTTCGCTAAACCATTTAAAGCACGGGATAGAATTAAAAAAAGGGTTCAATACTCAAAGGTAACGTTTGGCTTACGTAACTTTATACGAGTGGTGCAGTGGAAGGCGACGTGAAGGAATTTTGGGTCCGCTGGCGAGTTCCAGCTGAAGAAGGGGAATAAGATGATCCTGACGTGACCTCTTGGGAATGAGAACCGTTTCTCGACGAACGGCTTGAATAACAATGGCTGTTCTACGTTGTTCTCTTCTGAACAACCGGGGGGAGGGCAGGAACCGTCTCTTGTCTACGGGCTCAAGAACAATGGCTGTTCTAATGTTGTTCTCCTCTGAACAACAAGGGAAAGGGTAAGAACCGTTTCTTGGCGAAGGGCTCAAAAGAACAATGGCTGTTCTACGTTGTTCTCCTCTGAACAACAGGGGGGGGGGTGAGAACCGTCTCTTGTCTACGGGCCCAAGAACAATAGCTGTTCTAACGTTGTTCTTTTTCTGAACAATGAGGGGGAAGCTTTGAGGACTTGGCGTCACGAAAGGCTCGAACCTTTGGCACTCAAGGGATATTGTCCTCCTTCTGGACAAGTGATGATGAATCTCGAGGTCGAGGTCCCTTGGCGCACAAAGGGAGAGAGGGTCGTGGTGATGTTTCGCAACGAAAATCTGGATCTCCAATCTGATCTTAGTGGTAAAGTTTCCATCTAAATAGTCGAGACACTCCCTTGGCGTGGGGCACAATGGAGTGGGAGCTTCGAGGGAATGCACAGCCGAGCCTGGAAACAATGCCTTATCTGCCCATAAGCTTAACTCAATCTGGCGAGGTCGGCGTATGGGAGCGAACGGGGGGACGATAACCTCCTTGTTTAAACATTGACTTAGGTGGCTGCGATAAGGCGCAAAGCTTCGAAGCGAAGATGCACGTGGAAGCATCGTGGTTTTAAATAATATGTGATAGGTGTTGAAACTAACGCTGCCTCAACCCGTTCTATCACACCCTTCCATTCCGGGGAAGGTTGTCACTTCGAAAAAAAAGACAGAAGGGACAACGATAGAGCTCCGTTGTGGGGAACTCGTTTTCTTGTACCAACCGTACCTTCCTGCACCTAACTAGTATCACCTCAATACATATGATTATTTTGATCTTTAGATTACAGGAGAAAATAACCTTTAATACAACTTAATCAAAAAATAAAAAAGGGCATGGAACAATGAAATGATATAAAATAAGTACATACGGGACAAAATAATTTATACGTAAATTAATGGGTACAAATATTTATACATACAAAAAATAATAGACATTGAGCGTTACAAAATTCAGACATAAACATTAACTAATTATATTACAAGAGAATCTTAATTCAAGTCGTACAAGACGGTATATACCTACATGGAGATACTAATCCTATGAATACAATTATTCTACGCTATTCGGTAACGCATTCCTACTGAGTGCGTCAGCGACCTGGTTATCGGAACCTTTTATATAATTTATTTTAAATTGATACTCTTGCAAGAGTAAACTCCAGCGCATGATTCGGCCGTTGGAGTGTCGCACATTCCTAATATAGGCTAACGGACGGTGGTCGGTTCCTATCTGAAATTCTTTACCTATCAAGTACATCTTGAATTTGTCTATGACCCAGATAATTGATAGAGCTTCCTTTTCTATAGTGGCATATCTCTTTTCGCGTGGTAATAATTGACGACTAGCATATGCAACTGGATGACTCGTGCCGTCATCCTCGTATTGAAGGAGTACACCTCCAATGCCCTCGTTGGACGCGTCTGTCTTAATCCCAAAGGATTTTTCCGGGTTGGGCAACTAAAAAATGGGGGCAGAAATGAGCTTACTCTTGAGCTCATTAAAATGGGAAATAGCCACATCATTCCAACCTAGACGATCGGGTGAATTCTTTTTTAAAAGGGAGCTGAGGGGCACCGAAATTGCAGCGAAATTCGGAACGAATCGCCGATAGTACGAAGCTGATCCTAGGAACGATCTTAATTGCTTCTTTGTAATCGGGAGGGGCATGTCGGCGATTGCCTTAATCTTATCCTCTTGGGGACCAAACTGACTCTGTCCTATTTTGAAACCCAAATATTTTATGGTTTGGTGGGCAAAATGGCATTTGCTGGGGCCAATGGTGAGGCCATTTTCGCGCAGTCGCTCGAAGAGAGCTAATAGGGTGGTTAAATGGTGACTCCATTCAAATAGTTCTTGTAGCTGACTCTTTTGATGTGGTGTCAGCTGCGCGTCAATATCCAGGTCAGAGGGTTCCAAAGACTCGTCTGGTAGGGAAGGAGGAGGGTAATCGGCATCAGGTTGGGTGCCCACTATCTGTATTACCTTAAGGGACTCCGCGGTGTAATCTTCTTCAAGCGCCGATGCTTCGTCCAGTTCTACGAAGGTATCTCCATGGGCGCGTTGGGGGTTCTTTTTTTCTTGGGGTCCACGGACAGTCTCCGTGTCCTTGTCTTGGGATTATCGCCTAAGGGTGTTAGTAATTCACACTCCTTTTGTGCCGTCCTAAAGTCCTGGTTAGAGGTCTCCGAGAAATCGGACGGTATCGGGGTTCTGATGGGGACGGGCTCCTGTGCTTCTTTCTTAGCTCGGCCTCGAGAAAGGGTGGCCTGAGACACAGGGTCGGAACTTACTTGGGGGCTCTGTCCTATGAGTACGTAACAGAATTGTATGGGTGCTGAAATGACTTCAGCCCAGCAATCATAATATTGACACTGCAGGTAACATCTAACGACGGGGAATTGGTTCGCCCGCCCAAGGTAGTCATGTACCACCGCAAATCTTTCGTGGTTAGGGTCCACTGGGGGGAGGAGTTCGTCGGACACGATGAAACACGTACATCCTGTGTCCCTGACGAGAGTCGATACTTGGCAGCCGTTTACGCTGCTCTCCTCAAATTTCAAAGTTCCTGGTGAACTTTTATCAAAAATAAAATTTACCTGGTGGCCTGACGGAGGGGGAGAAGTTGCTGATTGGGTCTGCACAACCGGGGGAGCCGGGGTGGCATTAATCTGGTGAACTTGGGCGGCTGGTCCGCTTTTAAGCCTAGAATTTTGGGGGCAATTCCAGCTCATGTGGTTTTCTACACCACAGGTGAAGCATATAATTGGTCGCTTCGGGAAGAGAGATGGAGGAGAAATCTTAACGGGAGGTTTGAAGTCCCGTTGTTGGTTTTGGGGAAAGAAGTTTGGGGGTTTTACGGGGCTCGGAAACTTCGTCGGCTTTTGTGTGAAGGGGCGCGAATTCTTCCTTCTTTCCTTGTAGGGGGATTGGTGAGAAGTTCGATTCTCCTTTGGGTATAAATTATGGCTTGCGGCATAGACATCCGCTTCTTCGGTACATTCTTTAAAGGTCTGGCACCGACGATCCTTGACGAATGCGCGGATCTCCGTCGGGAGAGACGCCAAAAATTGATCTCGCAACACGAAGTCTGTTAAGGACTCGTAGTTCGGATCAACCTTCGAGGATTCTAACCAAAATTTAAAATTCCTCTGAAAAATGTATCCGAATTGACGGAACGTCTGTCCAGGTTTAATACGACCTCCTCGAAATTCTTGGCGGTAGAAATCGGGGGTCATATTATGAGCGGCCAATAATTCAGCTTTTAAGGTGCTGTAGTTAATTGTACACTCAGATGGTAAAGATATAAAAATTTCGCGCAATTTACAATTTAACAGTGGAAGTAATCTGACTACACCTTTCAGCCTCCAGATCCATGTTATTGATTTCGAGGATCTTTTCGAAGTGGGCTAAAAATGCTCCGAAATCCTCTCCATCCTTGAAATTAGGGAGCTTTAGTGAGAGATTACGGGGGGCTACGGAACGGGAACTGGCGGACTGTATCTCTGCTTCAACACGAGCTAATTCAATCTGATGGTGAAGCTCAGCTTGTCTTATCCGTTCCTCTCTTTCTCCTTCTCGTTATTCTCTTTCTTCTCGTTGGATTACTCTTTCTTCCTCTTTTCTTTGCTCCTTTTGAACGTAATCAATTAGTTCTTTTCCGGAAAGTCCCAAGGACTCTCCTTGCGCTTTAAAGATTTCGAACTTGGTCATGTTTGCACTTGCGGCGCACTAGTCAACCAACTAAAATTCCTTGCAACAAGAATTATGCCTTCTAAAGAATTAGCCTACCTAAATATGGGCACTGACCTATTCGTACTTGGTTTCTCGATCTAAATAACCAGTGACTAAAATCACAAAAAAAAACACAAACAAATTATTATAGCAGTTCCTTGAGCTACTCCAGCTTCTTGAGTTTCCAAAAAGGGGATAGCAATCGTTAAAACAAAAGGGAACTACTATACTCTATTATTATAACGAATAACACTATGCTTTACTCGACTGAGACCAGTGTTTGCAAAGGAGCCCGTCCCCATCAGAACCCCGATAATCCCTTTTCCTAATTTACAATCATTAGCAAACTTAGAAATTTTCGATAGTAGGCCATCATCTATATCATTAACGTAAATAATGAATAGCAACGGGCCAAGGACAGAGTCTTGCGGGACGCCACCACAAACGGAAACCCATTGTGACGCTTGTCCGTTTATAACTACTCGCTGTTTTCTATCCGTAAGCCAATTTTCTATCAATTTTGCAATTTCGCCTTTTATTTGAAAGGCTCTTACTTTACACATCAACTTCTTATGCGGAACTTTATCAAATGCCTTTCGGAAGTCTAGATACAAGATGTCAACCGATCTATTATTGTCGTACAAGGTATTTATATAGTGAAAAAATTCAAATAAATTTGTGAGGCAAGATCTCTTTCTCCTGAAGCCATGCTGAGAATCATTTAGGAGTTTATTCTTTTCTAAATGCTCTACAATTGTATTGGAAATGTGAGTTTCAAGAAGTTTCCCAACTACGGAAGTTAACCTTATAGGGCGAAAATTGCTGGCAGTCTCTTTACATCCATTCTTAAATATTGGCGTTACATTTTCCATCTTCTAGTCTTAAGGAACAATTCCACTCTCTAGGGATAAATTGAAAATTTGAGTAAGATGTTCTGCTACTTGATTTATGACTTCTTTTAAAACTCTTGGGTATATTTTATCCGGTCCCGGGGATTTAAATTTATTCATCTTCTCTATTAGTTTCTTTGTGTTGTCGACACTGCATCGAACCGATTCGAGTGGTATAATATTAGCCATTTCACGTGTTTCTGTATAGTCATACGAGTTACGCTCTTTTGTGAAAACAGATACAAAATATTCGTTGAGAGTGTTTGCTATTCCAATATCATCGAATTGCAAATTATTGTACTTATCTCTTATTGGGTTTTCTGCTGTTTACTAAGGCAAAGAACGCTTAGGATTATTTTTGCAATTTTGAGCTGCTCTTATTTCTTCATTTTGTTTCGCTCTTGTAATCTCGGCTTTAACTTTTCTTCTCAATTCCAAATAATGATTCCTGTTTTCTATGTTATGGTTGTATTTTAGCCTTTTATATGTTTTATCTCTGTTTCTAATGAGTTTCATAATTTCTTGAGATAGCCATTTCGGTTTATTAACATTTTTATCTTTAATAACAGCCAGTGGTATGAATTGAAACTGTTTGTTGAGAAGATTGTTTTTAAATTCATGCCATGCTACGTTTATTTCTTCATTATTTATCCTAAAAATGCTCAAACTCTTTCTTAGTTCAGCATAATTTGCCCTTTTGAAATTAAGTTTAGCGGTGGTGTCATTTTGTAGGACACGTGGTATATCAATTTCAAAATCTACTGTGTTATGATCACTATTTCCTATTCTGTCTCCAACATTTAAATTTGAAATCAATTCATCGTCTGATGTTAACACTAAATCCAATATGTTTTCATCTCTTGTTGGTTCTTTCACCCACTGAGTCAGGAAATTATCCTCAATAAAATTAATCAATCTTTGTCCTTCTGAGTCTGCAGTTTTGTTAGGCCAGTTTATTTTAGCACAATTAAAATCTCCAATGATCACTGATAACTTTTCTTTACAAATGTTCGTTAAGTATTCATAAAATTGGTCATCTGTCTCCCGGAGCTGATGTGGACTCCTATAAACTGAAATAACATATAGGTTCTTTTTTTCGTTTATTTTAACCGCTACCATTTCAAAAACAGAGTCAGTGTTACATTCTACAGGGTGCAAATCTTCGCGTACAAATAAAAGAACACCCCCACCTTCTCTCTGTAATCTATCTTTATGAAATTATTTGTATCCTTTTAACTAGAATTCTGAAATAATATCGCGTGACTCTGTATGTATCCATGTCTCAGTTATTCCTATGATGTCGTACTTTTTGGTCAATATCAGCGTTCTGAACTCCGTAAATTTGTTTCTAATTGATCTTGCGTTAAAGAATAGAGTTTTTAATGTGTTTAACTGATTTCTTCTGAATTGGGGCTTCGATCGTTTCCCTGTGGTTCTTGACTCGGTGCTTTATTTTTCATCAAATTTCGTAGGTTAGTTTGTAGCCATTCTCCATATTTCATTTTACCTTTTGTAGAGAGATGGATGCCATCCTGAGAAAACAAGTCTTTGTGGATGAAAAGTAGCCAGGGGTCAATAAATTTAACATTCTCCTTCTTGCAAAGATCTTCTAGACGATGATTTATCCCAATTGCTCGACTTAGATTTTCGTATCTCTCGTAAATTCTTGGTAGCACCCCAACAACAATTGCATTATGCGTTTTGGTCTTGATTGTTTTTATCATTTTCTTGTAGTCATTTATTATGCTTTCCAAACCTTGATAGTTTTTTTTCCGTTGAACACATCGTTGCTTCCAACATTCGCTATGATTCGAATCTCTTTGCTTTTTATCTCAAAGTTGTTTAATTGTTCTGTTAATTGCTCAATCTTTATTCCTGGATAGCAAAGTGATCGATTTGATTCTGAATTATTGAGTGACCAGCTAAATACGTTTCTTCCTCTTCTTCGTAGGACAATATATCATATTTATTTTTGGTTGAGATTGTTGTTTTTTTCTGAATGATTGGTTTGAATGGGCGCTTATTTCTGACTTGGATGAAATTGTCCTCGTCTTTTATGTTTGATGTATCAATTTTGTTAGTGAGAATTGCGACTTCTTGTTCCAGTTTCACGATTTTAGTATCTACTCGAGCTATTCTGGTTTCATCTTCTGTTTGACAAGCGCACTTCTTTAATTCGAGGGCATTGATGCGATTTTCCATAAAGCTTATTACAGACATCCATTTTTCCTTTTCGATATCAATTTTTTCTTTTATTTTACAGAATTCGCATACACTTCTCGACGTGATATTTTCAAAGCATTGTTCTTGAAAATCGATGATCCAACGTGTATTCTTGCATTTAAAGCAACAATGCTTTAATTTGGGGCTCCGGGCATCCTTCTTTTTTATAATAACCTCACTTTTCTTCGATTTCACTTATGTGCACTTATACTTGACCACACCGTTTAATGCTTGATTCAATACTCGTTAATTAAACACTAGATCCTACGGTAGCGAAAATTGTATTTAGAACTTCAGTTTATATTAGAAAATTGCTAAACAATATGATAAGTACATTTACTTACAAATTTTAATTGCAAAATAGATTTATTATTACAGACTAGTCAATTTTAAAAAGGACGTGCTAAAATCCAATGCCTATCAACCGTTAAATATCAACCGAAATAAAATCTATAATTCACTAAATCGAAGAGATATATCTTGTATTAAAGAAAAATTAGTATTTAAAACTTATCTTTATTCCTGAAAAATCACTAAAAAATAGGGAATATATACTAAAAAAATTATGATTTTAGAACGAAATATTTTTAGGAAATTACTCGCTTAGAGAGAAAGATGAAGCAAAATGGCGCTGGCAGAAACACGAGGCAGATTAAGTGATTAAAAAAGCTCTGTTGTGACTGGTCAACGGCCTGCAACAGGACGGTTAGCAACAGGAAAGAACAAAATTAAACGAAAAAAAAAGGGATAACTCGAAGACAATATTGATAAATAAAATAATTTATTAACACTCAGAAATTACTTACAGTCGGGTGTCTATTGAAGATGAACTTAGGAGATGACGGCAAAAAAAACCCCAGCCGGATAGTGTCGATTATGTATTTATTTATATACACGCACACACACAAAAATATTTAATTGTAATTACAATGAAACAAATCTATTTTAAAAAAGAAAAAATTACTTTAAATATAAGTAAATTATGTCAAAAAAGAATTTTAAGAATTAGATTCGAGCGCGCAACACTGAACACTTGCGAACAAGACAAAGGCTGGCAGGCCACTGAGACAAAGGCTGGCGGGCAACTGACAAAGGCTGGTGGGCAACTGGTCGAACTTCTCACGGACGATTTACTGTGTTGACATATTTTTAGTTCACATTTATGTTCCTAACAGATGCAATTGCAATGATCATAATGGCGGAAATTTCTCTACATCGATGAGCGTCTTTGTGCAGTTAAAGATATGGTTTCTTGGATATTCTTGAGGCTCAGCGATTTTCACCATCGAGCTCTTGAATTTACTACCTCGTCTAAGTAAGGACAACTAATCATAAACCTCACGCAAAAATAGCAGCTAATCTATTCTTTTCGATTCTTTTAGTTTACTCAACAATCGTCTATGAAACGTTTTATAATCTCGCGGAGTGTAGTTTTATATGAAAATATGCGTATATAATCATTAAGAGACAATAGCTATACATGTTGCTTATACTTTTCCCTCGCAAAATATTGACTCTTAAAAAAACCTAACATTTATTTACTATAATCTTCTCTGATAAATGATTTAAATATATGTAACTTGGAAGGAATCCAACGTTTCTGCTACTATTTAAACACTAAAAATGGATTTAAACTTAACGACTATTAAATGAGGCTTTACTTCATACTTCGTGTTTAATGTTTCCTATAATTATGCCTGCATCTGTATACGTATATATGTTCCAGCATGGTAAGGGTCCAAATCGTACCTAACCTATCAGTGGAAAAAAGAGTAATACAGTAAATAGGAAACAAAAAATCTATTTTGAATGGCTTAGGAATTTAAAGGTACAGGTCTTGAAGGAAGTCAGACTGAAATATATTTATGAGGAAGGAAATACTCGAAAAAATAAGTTTTCCTAATATGCAAAAGTAGTAGTTGTTTTGCTGTGTACTTAGAAAAGTGCTTATTATTATTAATGTCAACCGTGAACTTGCATTATTTATAATACGAGTAACACTTTTTTCTTCATAAAAAATCACACTGCTTTAAGAAACCATCAATATAACAATCCATAATGCTTGAAATCTCTTCAATATTTATTAAAATACGTTACCTGTTCATTATGAATATTTAGTATTAAAATTATGTCTATGTAATTAATAAATACACTATTTTTCTATTATATATATATATATATATATATATATATATATATATATATATCTGACATATAGCAAAGAAAGACAAGACAAACGGAATAATTTTTCTATTCGAAAATTTGTTTTTTCCTAATTGGGAAAAATTACTTGCAGGGCTGAGATTTGAACTAAACATAGAGAGGCAGCCAGCAATCGCTTTAATCTCACTCAGTTCAAGTAATCAATTAGACTATTTTGCCACTCATGGGAACAAATAGAATGGTTTAATAGGCTTATATAACTGAGATCAGATGGTTGTTCACTGCTTCAGTATGCATGATGCAATCCCTACCCCTGCACAGATTTATTCGCAATTAGGAAAAAAATCTGCCCCTAAAAAACTATTCCGTTTATCCTCTCTTTCTTTGCGGCATGTTGGATTGATTTCGTCATTCTATCGAGTTCCTGAGAGAATAAAAAAGTATTTTGGTGTTCCCTCTGAACATTAATCATTTTTTATCAAAAAAAACTACACGAAAATTTAATACATATAACAATGTTTCTTAATAATCGGGGATGTGTAATAAACAAAAGTGTATTGCTTGCATAACCTTCTCTTTAAAACTTTGTATATTTACTATAAATTTCTCTAACATGTTGAGAGTAAGCTGAAGGCTGCACAAGGAGCTTGTGGTTTGCGTATGGTTTTGCATCCCTCCTCTATACTTTTGAGGAGAAACCATTCTACAGTGTCATAATTATATTATTTTTATAGAACTATTTGTAAATTACTTGAGAATAAATACGGTGGTTTTGTATATTTTTGTTGGATCTGGTCTGTCTTTGTTAGATCTATTTCATGTTCCCATTTATCCTTAACCAAGGCTTAATTCAATTTAATAAATACTCTGGATCCTCAAGGTTGACAAACTTTCATTCCATAGTCTGTCAACTGCTTTCTTGGTCGTAACATTACACGCGTTTCTCTTTTAGGATAATTTTTTGGAAATATTGAATTGAACAATTTGAGTAGAAATATTAAATTAAACCAAAGATAAAAAACAAAAAATAAATATCATAGGCTTATCATTATGAAATTCAAGTAAAAATACTTTTCAGCCTATCTTTGATAACCTCAGCACAAATGCAGTTTTTCATTTGATTATGTATATCAACAGACGCTTAAAGTAAGCTGAATTATACAATTTATATATCAAAAAACGATAACTTTTGCTTTGACTTCAAAACAAACTAACTAATTCTCTTGAAAGATTTCTAGCAATCAAACGAAAAATATCTAGTAAATCTAGTTAAATAATTAAAACAAAAAAGAGATGAAATTATAAATAGTTTTAGATTTACGAATCCCTAAATTGAAATGTTTTAGATTGGAAGCAAAAAATTACATTTTAGCCTCAGATAATTAACTCAAATATTAAGATGAAGAGGATCCGGTGATATAAGTAGATATAAAGGAAAAATATGGAGAGGGTACTATAGTTAGGAGAGATGAGAGAATTTTTCTTATACATATGTCCCGATGGTTGTAAAAGAGTGATTTCTTTTTAACAAAAGTGACAAATGTAGCGAATGAAATTAAATGGAATTTAAATAGAATCTATTATAATAAAAGGGACTTACAAGATGTTGAAAAAAAGGAAGGCTCGCATCACTCAGACATTCTCTCGTTCTGCAATATAGGAAAAACCCTTTGGTACTGTAACTGCATAGCACATAATTTGGATTTGAAACCCAATAAATGAAACCTAACGAAAACGATGGTGACCTCAATATTCGTGTCCAAGAGGCATCCTTACCTGAATCTCTATTATTAAACATCATATTGAAATAAATATTCTCTTCAGAGCAATAAAGTCTCAACTAAGTATACATAAGGAAAACAGAAATAAGAAATGCGAAAAGTAGGAACATTCAGGAGCAAGATTTAACATTAGACCAAGGATAACAAAAGATGAAAATCTTCAAGGAAGTATGTTTTCCATTCGCAACAAAATCTGTTTTAACGATTCCGAAGGGATAATACTAATGAATTTAGAATGATAACCCAAGTGGAATTTATATGATAATTTTACCTACACCTAGACTCAATATTTAATAGTAAGGAAAGCTACTACTACACTCACTCATCATTATCCATTCCTAAATTTCTGATATTCTAATTTAAAGATATTCTTCTCTATAAACGAGTATCTTTCCATCTACAAATCCTGACTAAGTTAAAATATGTATACTCTTTCACTCGTACTTTTTACATTTAAAGTGGGTGAGCAAAAGTGGATTCCTAACAAATAAGGGGACAAATCAAATTATGGCCGAAACAACCAACCAATAATTCAGTAATTCTTCCTTTTGCTCAAACATCCAGGATTTCACTTCTTAACTTTGTTCTTCACCTTGGTAAATTTATAAATACTATTGCCCACTGAACCTTTCGCTATTAATTCATATGCAGTCCAAACTGATTAAATAAAAGTTAGAAATATAAAATTTTCACTTTCACCACGCTATCTTTCCCTTATCAAAATATTGTCTCGTTCACGCTTTTGGATTAAATTCAGTTTCAAAACAGCACCTACTTTTTAAACTAATCCGGCTGTATAGCTTGACTACATTTTCCAACCACTGCTTAACCCATTTCGTTACAAACCTTTTATTTCCTTTCTAATTATAGAGAAACTTTTAGGCTTGAACGACGAAAAGAAATATTCCCTGATTTACAAATTTAAAAAAATAACAAAATTTTCAATTAAAAAATGTATAATCAAAAATGGAAAAAATAAAAGCAAGAGGCAAACTCAACTTCCTCAGGGAAAGGCCTTCTCCTTCGATGACCAAAATTACAACCTAGGAATGTAACATAGAAATAAAAGAGGTACAACCCCTCTCGTTCAGATCATGAGCCAGGCACCGTACGAAATGTTCCCATTAATTGGACATTGGAAGAAAAATTGGCATAAATGATGAGAACCTGGCAGTTGCCCTAAGAGATTTCAAGTGAGTGCTCCATCTATTGCGTTTGGCTTAGCTATTGCATCATATTCTCAAATGGCAATAAGAGTTGATACCTCAGAGATATTGGGTGGTAGGCACATGGGAATGATCAATACACAATGATACACAAGGATCTTGCTCGAATTACTGATAAAAGTGCTGATATTTACAAGGGCTGAATGCTAGTCCGGTTGCTTAGTCGGCGCAGTCAGCCTGCCTTCTTCATCAGCAATCACCTTTCCAGCAATCCAAAGATGAGCAGAAAGAAATCACTCCCTCCAAATCCGACATATCCCTGAAGAAACCGGCAGTATCTGTGAAATCACAGGTAATATAGAACAAGAAGTTATTGAGGTTTCAATGCATCAAAAGAACTTATTAGTCAATAGTATTTCTGGATTACAAAATGGTCTCGAAATTGAAAAAGTGCCTAATCTTTCCTACTAATACTTATATTGACAAAAGACTCCGCCTTGAGAAGTGACACGTTGAGCCTGAAGGAGCCATACCAGATTCGAATAAAAGATATTTAGCGTAAAATCACATTACTTCCGATGGGGCCAATTCGTATAACAAACACATCTTTCATGAGGTGCAATGAATAGGCCAAGATATGCTGCCTAGGATTTGCAAAAGATATTCGAAGTTGCTATTGTCCATGGTAGCGTCTTGAGCAGAAAGAAGAATCTGTGCTACCGACCAGATATATTTCAGACTCTCGGACGAATTTCTTAACCTAAAGCTAGAGACGTTTATGACATCATTAGTATATCTTGTGGGCATCTAAAACGGCTCGAATCCCCAGTGGTGAAAGTAGAACCATTGGTGAATAATGGATGAACTTTTATTTTCCGAACAAATACATCATGCATTGTGCCTGAAAAAAGCGAGTGCCTTCTTTCCGGGAACAAATATAGAGTTCTATATAGGTGGTTGTACCAGCCACAAAACACGATCCGAAGACCAGTGTGTTTGATTAAGAACACCATCTTCAACATAATTTATAATGAGAAAGAGTAAGTTGCGTATATGTACTGGTTTGGAATTAGAAAAAGGCAGTAATAGGTATAATAGCATTATTCGCATTCTATATATTGAACGCTACCGAGCAGTGAATCTTTATATATATTTTCTTCATTTATAAAGTTGTCCTGGTCTGGGTAATCCATATAAATCAGGTAGGTGGAGGACCTATTCTTGGACAAAGAAAACCAATTCGCGGGCTCTTGTCCGATCAAGTGAAGCAGTATAAAGCCTACTGGTATGAGTGCTGCTTCAAGAAAAACATATGTAGCCCCCATCCAACAGCTCGAAAATTCTTCCTCATATAACATGGCGAAAACATCATCTTGCAGCATTGATGATACAGTTGATGGTAATGGCCTAAAATAGAGGGAGGCTTAGACTACGTCCATTCAGAACACCCTCTTCATTATGAATGTGAAATGGAAATGCACCCCAGCTCTTGAGACGAATAAAGATTTCCTAAGATCTGACAGGTAAAACGCTGGAAGCATTCCATTGCACTTTAGAATCGACAGTCTCCTTGATAACCTTTCCTAACTCTGTATTATTCTTCAAATAAAAAATTAGTGTCAAAAATATGCGAAAGAAAGCCACGGAGATACCAAACTCCTGCTAGACATATTATGAAAGCCGCACCATGTCGAAGATTTGTAATCTCTGCTGTTAACCCTACAGACAAACTTAATATATACTAATTTTTCGAACAAATTACTCAGGAAGGAGTTGGAATATTATAAATTGGCCGAAATTACTCCAATTCAAATCACACCTGTGTATCAGGAGGTTAGAAAAAACGCATAAAGACAGAACATAGATATATGCATTCTTCCAAGTAAAAGACGAATCTTTATGACTTTAACCGGTTTCGTTAAAAACCTACTCTGTATCATCAAAGACAAAGCCAACTCATCGTGATAGGAACCAAGAAACGATAAAATACCTCCTATTAAGTAAGGTGCCACAGGGCTTCCTCTAACTAAAAAGGCGTAAAAAGGGGCTTGAGAAGAATGATTACATGAACTCAGGAGGAAAAAGCGCAGTGGCCAATCCAGTCATTATACAATGTTGGGAAATAGGCTTTCTTAACTCTTTCCCTATTGGGTGGTTGACATTAGAGTGGAATTATCAAGATATTCTGATGGCAGAAAGCGAAAGTCAAATTTATATGGAGTGAGCTATCGTGGACTATTTTGAGAAAAATTTCAGCACTGAAAACTCATTAGGAGAAAACTCATCACGTGAGCCTTCTCCTTCACCTGAGGTAGAGTCGTTTGATTTCCTCTTCCCAATTAGACTCGTTTGATTTCCTCTCAATTTTATTTCCTTGGCTTATGAGAGGAAATGTTGACTCAGCGCAGAGAAAGAGGGAATTAACCTCTCTCGTGATTCCTCATGATAAAGAAAATAGGAAGATGTTAATCTCCCAAGTGAAAAAACTTAATTTGGTCATTAATCGATCATTTGCGATTCTTAATTTGAGATAATATGTCAGTTATCCTTCATTTATATTCCTAGAACAAGGGAACTGTAATTCCGATGGGAAAGGATTTTTTATGTCCTTTCCTTTTCTTTATCTGATGTCATTCAGAGACCATCCAGTATTTTTTGCAAAGCATTAATATAATTGCATGTCTGAATTCCTTCAAATTTAAAGCTGGGTTCGGAATTGTTGTCTAAACATTGATGATTACCGAATTATTAATCATTTAACACACTATTTCTCTTAATATTTTATTATTTTAATTGTTGTTCTTGTTGAGAATATATCACACTAGATTATATTAATACAGGATAGAAATTGTGTAAAGATTTCCGTAGACAAACCTATTAATCTTTAAGTATCATTTTTAAGTATTGTTGGGATGAATAAGACATATATAAGATTTATTGAAGTGACTATCTGAGGTTTACTAAAGAGTTGAAGCATATATATGAACTACTACATTTCTCAAATATAATATTGTTTTTCTAGTTAATAAGGAAAGTTAATTATAGTTGCATCAATGTTTAGTTAGCTCTCCTTTGAATTTTAAAGTTAAACACGTCTCCATAATTAAAAACGGGTGTAATAATGCAAGATCGAATACTGGATCATGTCTTCAAAACGATAGTCAGGATTATGAATAAAAGAAGTAAAAATTGATTGAGAGAAAAACATATCCAATCTTAAAACTTACTAATTAATTTAATTTTAGCCTTTGCAAGCTTAATTTCATCTGTTTACGATAGAAAACTTGAAGCAATGGATGCAATAAGCACCCGCTCTGAGATGGATGTGTAATGGAAGAATTTTTACAATAAGTTTTCTGAACTAGTGGGATTTATTGCACATTTCATCTTAAGCACACTCTGTTGACTTCCTAAAAGGATAGCTCAAAAATATTTTAAGAAACGTTTAGAATAGTATTTTAAAGAGTGAATATTAAATGTGACCTTAATGGAGTGAACCTACTCATCTTTATGATATTAAATATTTATTTAGTTGCAAAAATTTTCAATTTTCTAAAAGAGTAAAATATCCATGGTTTGGCCATTATAACAAAGCTTCAATAAATAGGTTTATATCGTCAAAGAAGTAAAACCAATATTTTATTGGCACGTTAGAAAAATTGAAGCACTTTCTAAATGATGGATGGTACTTTATGAGGCATCAAGCAGATAATATCAAAGTCTTCTGCTCTTTAGGGTTAAGTGAAATGATTCTTTTTAAATGGACTAGATGGGAAGATCAAGGATCGAGAGAAAATATTAACAGATCTAAAAGAATTTATAGGGGGACATGCTGATTTGAAATGTAAATATTAATTGGAAAGGCAACAGAGGATTAAAAAACATAAATACTGTGACTATTAGGGAAAAAGATGCAGGTAAAGAAATTCTTCAATTCCTAATGCCGACTAAAAGGTTGGTGGTGAAAGGGTTCTGGATATGATTAATAATGTTTTGAACATATCTATGATGGATATAAATGACCAACCTCCGAAACAACTTAATAAAGTCCAAGTTCTCCTAAATGACAGGAGTTTCTCTGATAATTGTGGTTCTGAAAATAGTAGAAAGTAATTACCCTTACCTCAATAAACATTATTTGAATTTTAGTTCACTTCTCTGATTTTTTATTTCATTTCCTAACTTCATGTGTTGTTGCCATATCTGTTGTAACTGAGTCTCAGATCGGTTAAGACGATTTTAGGAACAGGAACGTTGGAGGCTACATTAAAAGATATGGCTGCTTAAACTTGTCCATAACCAAGGTTTTTAATTCTCTGTAATCCCTGGGATTTCCATTCTGAGCAGCACAGAAAATACATAAATATATAGAGGCTGAAATGGCGAATATATTTGATTGAACTTTATTAGAAAGGGTGAGGCGTAAGGTAATTGGAATGGATATTTATGAATCTTTTAAATAAAACAGGATTGAAAACCATCAAAATTGAGCTACTGTAAAATCCATTTTAGAAGAAAAACACCGTGAAACGGGTTTTATTTATTTTTATATTCCATATTTTTTTTTATAAGTTCGTTACTTAAGATCTTTCTTGAATGAAATATTCGGAGGGTACTTATTTACTTTATGACTGGAAAACATAAGGAAATCTCTATAAAGTGATTTCGGAGAGAGCTACACAAAGAAAATGAAAAGTCAGGGATGTTAGATGACTCGAATAGCCAAAAGAGGAGACTGTTTTGGTCACACAGAATTTGATCTCATATAAAGAGAAAAAACACGAACAAAGGCATCTCTGCAGAACGTTTTCAAGGAGATATTTGCGCAAAATTGTGTGTAAGATATAATGACACAGATTCTAATACACTTTATAGAGCTACAGAGCTCGCAATCATCCAGAAGTCCACTGGAGGAAAGAGTTACACAGTTGAACCTTGCCCGAAAACGTGGGGGACCCGGCCACGTCGTCAATGCCTTGGATTTTTTATACATGTTAAATCTTATAATTAGTAGATATGAAAGTATAAATTAAAATAGCCCGATAAAGACACGCAACTCTCCTCGCTAGCAAAGGACGCAGCCTTCCTAACGCGATTGGTGGGGGAAGAGAGACTTGTGGAATCCAATGCTATCTGTATAAGACCTTGCGGTTTAGGCGATCCTTAATTCTGATGTACTGATTGAGTTTTTTCGATCACTCGCTTGTTCACATAAAAGAATGTGGTCGTTTATCCCCTCAATCTGCTTTTTCTCAAGATTTACCCTAATTTCTGGATCACAGATTACCTGGATTCTCAGTAAACTATTGTCATTCTCACTTACCTTGAAGGTTAAGTAAGATCCAACCTTATGGTATTATTCTGCATCTCAGAAAAGAGGGTGGAGTGATAAATAATTCAAAGCACACACACACACACACACACACACACACATATATATATATATATATATATATATATATATATATATATATATATATATATATATATATATATATATATATATATATATATATATATATATGTATTTAATGGCCCAAGAAAATAAAAATTGGTAACACAATCAGGGAAAACACTTAGGAGAATATCACATGAACCAATAAAAGCTTAAGGAGGAAAATGGGAGATGTAGAGAATGGAAAGATAGGACAAATTATTTGAACCGTTATATGAAAATAAATAAATAAGTTGGATTTGAACCTGTGTCATTAAGCGCTCATCGCTTGTATGACCAAGACGCTGATCGCCAGAGCTCCCATCCTCAACCACAAAAAAGGTTGATTCAAGAAGCCTTTTGAACAACGAAGTGTAGGTTTTTATCCAGTGAGAGACAAGGCAAGTGTTTTAGCAGGAGGGGGCATGAGCTCATTTATATATATATTTTTTTCACTGAAACCTACAGCTGTGTTTCTGTTCGCACTCCTACAGTAGTTATTAATTCAAGTTCGTATTATTTTGTTTAGGTGCCTTAATTTTTTAAGTTTGCGATCGTATCCACTGTTTAGTGTATGGTCGACAGCAGAACCCAGCCCAAAGGCCCATAGGTTAGGTTTGGTAGAAGTTCGTAGAATATAGAGTATTCCTTTAATTGACCTATATTTATGAGTAAAAGCCTAAAGGTTTATTGGTAGCAATAATATAGCAATCCATTACAGCGTTAAGTTTTGAGGACCTTTTATTTCAAGGGGCAGACCTATTTCAGCGTAAATCAGTCTAATTTGTACATGACAATAGATAAGAAAGTTTTAATTTACATTTAAATATCGTCGTTCCTGCATTCTCCTGTTTTTGGTAACAATGGTTGCAAACGAAAAATCGTTTTCATTTCCGGGACGTCGTTATCTATCCACGGACAATGAAGCAGAACAATGGTGAAACTCGACTCGAAACCAACGGCATAATTTTAAAGCTGTGAAACTATTCCTTTTGATAAGAGTTTGGTGAGGAAATTGAGGAAGAAGAAATTTTGGGTAAATGCAAAATAGGGGAAACTAATTTGCCAATCTTTAAAACAAACTAATTTTTCATTTCTAATAATAGAAAAGCGAGATACGAGTATATATGGAATAAAAGCTTGCAAGAAACATAAGACTTAAAGTAAAAAAAAATGGTGTGTAATTTATTTTTAAAAAAATATTTATATTTAGAAGTCACTCAAAGAACTTAAAGTTTGACATTTTTTACAATTATGTTACTATGGTTCTTGGTCTATAATTATAGTTCATACATTAAGTTTTGATGGTATCTTATGTAGAAGACTAATCAATAAAATATAAATACCAATTTGCTTGGGTAATGCTGTGAGAGACGGATGTACTGAGTTGTTTCCCTCTCTACTACACGCAGTTGTACAGTGCAGCATAGACAATAATGGCCATTTTCTGTCTATTTTTATTTGTTACAGGTACCATGGCGTCTGTAACCAGCGCTATGACAAGTGTCTACCTACTTGATTCAGTCGAGCCTACCATCATTGGAAGCATGCTACCATCAAGCAAACAGGAGCTTCAATACTATCTCTACCTCTATCTTAACCCGAAATTAACGAGAAAGGAAGCAGCGGCAGAAATGGTCAAACTAGTGAGTACCTTCTGGGATCGTGCATGTATTCCAATGCAGAAAGTGCAGCGAGCAAGAAAGAAAGTTATACAAATACATGATAACTGGAAAAGTCTAAAGAATAACAAAATCAGGCGAACAGAAAAACAACAGAAGAACGAGAATTATTTCCTTCTGTCCGTTGACCGCCTCTTTGACATGGCATCGCACATGAAGATGCGATTTTAATGGTTACAATCGCTGAGGGCAAGAAGTTTCTACGAGCCCAGAGGGATGAGGTGCGACGAGGCACCATGTCAACAACACGGAACATGTCTCTTGCACGTCGAGAAGAACAATAGCAGAAGGATGAAGAGAAAAAGAACAGCGTATGAAGCGCTCTCAAGCTGAAAAGCGTAAACTGGAAGAAATCTTTGAACTGACATCCAGAACTACATCAAGTTCCAGCAGTTTCAGTCCCACTCATTCCCCTTTTCAGTGTCGTGGTGTAGAAAAGGACGCTAACGGCTGTGTTTCAGGGCCATATTCATTCATCATACTCTCAAAAAAGCGCACTAAGAGCTCGAAAAAATATCATTTATTCACAACTCTCAGCCGCGATGGATAGGGCCAAGATATCCGATCGTGCATGAGTTCTTATACTTGCAGCAGCTGCAAAATGCCTTGGTAATGATCCCAAAAAGCTGCTGTTAAATGGCGAGTCTTCCCGGCAAGACGGGAGGAAGTTTCATGCAGAAACCGCCAAGGAAGTTAAAAACTCGTTCAGGTCTTTGTGCTGCTGGTTGTGCACTTGGATGGCAAAATGGTGCAGACAGTGGCAGGTGGCGCTGCAGCTATAGTCGACCGACTTTCTGTTCTGGTTTCAGAAAATAGCATTGAAAAGCTATTTGGAGTCCCAATCCTTCCCAGTGGCACTAGCGAAGCAATGGCTGATGCCATTATTGCTGCCCTCGAAGACTGTGGAGGACGGATTGCATTTCTGCCCTATCCTTTGACACCACAGCTTCGAACACAGGGATTTCGTCAGGAGCAGGTATCATAATCGAGCAACGGCTCAATCGAACACTTCTTCACCTCGCTTGTCGTCACCACATCTTGGAACTGATGTGTGAGAAGGTATTTGCAGCATGAATCCGCCCTTCTTCTGGGCCTTATTTTGCTGTCTTCAAGCGATTTCAGAGCAAGTGGAAGGACTTGGACAAATCACCGCTTCAGCCATGACCTCATCATTGAGTTCAACTGACTACTGGAAGAACACACACCACGTGACAACTACACGAAGCTACTGGAGCTGTCTATAATTGTCTTGGGTGCTCAGCCGAAGCATGAGATCAGAATTCTACATCCTAGGGCCCTCCACCGTGCCCACTGGATGGCAAAAATTATCTATGCTATTAGCATCTACCTGTTCTGAAATTCAAAGCAATTCTCAGTAACTGCAACCAAAAAATCTGGAGTTTAACGATTCGTCACTTTCAGCATCTCGACATACATTGTGTATTGTTTTCGCGCCACATCTCTAGCTGCAGCCGCGGCACAAGCCCTCCAACTGCTTAAGATGCTAGTGTCCTACCCCAACAAGGCAGTGGCCAAGACGACAGCTACAGTCTTTGGGCACCATCTCTAGTACTTAAGTGAGAGGCTGGTAGCTCTTGAGTTTTTTGCTGATCACCTGGCCATTGAGATGAAGAGGGAGATGTTGAATTTTTTGCAGAAATAAGAGGTCTTGGGCGATACTCCTCGATGAGCAATGGTCGAGCTAATATCTACTGTACTTGCAGATAAAACTGTTGCATGTTTTGTGACGTCTGCCACGCATTCCTTCTTTCAGATCCTTGGGTTGGCGGCAAGTTTCCTAGCACTTGACCCAACTAAGTGGCCCAACAATCAGGGATACTCCCCTGCAGCTTCCTGCGTCAAGGAACTGCACACTATGAACGACTTTGCTGAGCGGGGCATCGTCCTGATGCAGGACTTTCCCCTGCCCCTCACAAAGGACGAAGAGCAGAGGCAGTTCCTCTTCCATATAGTGGAGAAACACTGGAGGAATTAACTTGACGTCCGCAAGTCCACAGTGACTTTAAACTAGGCTAGAATGTCTGGGATATGGGTGCCCAAGAGACCGCCCTTGAGGGGATAAGACTCGAGAAGAGGAGGACCTAGAATCAGTGTTTCAAAATGAAATGTGTTTCCCACTATGTTTATTGCATCCAATAAGGTTACTTTTAAATTGTTAGTGTTAAACAGTTTTCTAAATTAGCTACGACGGCAAAAGAAAATAGGAAACTACAAATATTAATATTTTTAAAAATAACTTTGCATACATTGTTTTCGGAGCAAATGGAACATTTGAACTGCTCGTCCCTGGCAAAATATAAAACAAAATCAAAATTACCATGAAATAAGGGTCACATTTGCGGAATTCACTCAAATGTTACACAGAAAAAATTTTCCCTTTAAAAACTTTACTGCTTCAGAGTCAGGCTAGATCCAGCGTATGGTCTTCTTAAGCGAAAATATAATTTTCGTTTGGCTCATAATATGAAATCCTATCCTCAAATTTATAGATATATTTTTTAAAAAATACCAAAATTATATTTATTAATTAAAATCATATTCTTATTAGCAATGGGATTTTCCCATTGTTAAATAAATTGGCTCATTCCACAGTTAAAAATAAGACTGAAGGAAAGGAGGTTTTCTTCATCCATGATTAGCAAGCAAACCTTTACAAATTGTCGAAAAAAAACTTTATCCTTTCGAAACAACTCACAAGGCATACAAATCCCCTCTATACATCTTTTCAATTTGCTTGGAATGCTGATGAATAGCTTTCTCGTCATGTCAACTGATTATGTTCTTCATTGAACACGTTACATTTGTCTTTGAGAAAACCGTAGAGTATACAATGTAAGGTATATGATATTCCGTAAACTGTACAGAAGGATTTATGGATCTATATCTTAAACACATTTTAACTTTCTTCATCTTCACCTCTTTCTTTTTAGATGTTTCCTTACAAACTTTCTGTTTTATATGACCTCGCTGCAATTGCGATTTAAACCCGAGGGGAAAATGACATATATCTTATCAAAATTTCTCTTCCTATTATTTGTTTAGTTGAACCACTATCATATTGATTGGACCTATGATATAGGGAACAATGAACGCTTACAGCAAGAATTTCAGTTTCTACTCTTTTGCTTTTGCAAGATTTGGCATTGCATTCTTCTCCCATCATTTTAAAATTGCCTTGAGTGTATCTTTCGGTCTTTATTGGTTCGCACCTTTTTAATATCAACCTTTATCAGTATTCCTGATATTTTTCTTCATCTGTCTATCGCCTTTATTTCTGTACTCTTTTTCATTCGTTTTTCAGGAAAAATTATCCTCATTTGATAGACTATTTTCGGTTTTTTTGCTACCTAACATCTTACTCTGATCGTTCCTTACTCCAAACTATTTTGTCTATAAATTCATGCTTACTGACTGCAATTAAAACGGTTTATTTTAGTGAATGTCACACCTGCTAATTTTTTCTCTAAAATTCCTGAAATCATGTTTTATTTTTCAAAACGCTAAAAAAGCGATAAAAAAGTCTATAAAGGGAAGAAACTATCCTTCTCAGTGTGGTTTAACGATGCTACCCATAATGAAGTTATGCCCTTAAGACTCATAATTTTTCTTAGCGTGCTTTATTTTTATAACCATGCACGGGAAACTCGAAACTTTGTAAGTCCTTTGGTATATTTACAGTGTGAAAAGAAATGGTATAAAATATTAAAATGAGAAACGACTTTGGACGATGAATTGCACATGAGCAAAGTGAGAATGGCTTTACAAGCTTCGTTAACCCATCAGAAGGCGGGTGGAAATGGGAGTAAAGTTTTTACAGAAGTGACTATGAAATTACAATGGATCTTATAATAAGAAAGTGTCACGGTGCTAATAAGGTTAGAATATTTTTCTATTTTTTCCTTTGTTAAGAAATATTTTCAAATATTAGTTATATTATAATCATTAAATCATCATTTCTGCCTTTAAATATTTGATGGTTTGTGGTATGAAGACAAGAGAGACAGGGAGTGGATGAGAAGTAGCTAAACGAATTCAATAGGGCTTTAAAGGAAGCCAATATAGAAATAGTTTGGTAAATTGAGATTCCGTTTTGTTATTTGGTTAATTGGCCTTGTTTACAATTTTAATCAATTCGCAGCAATGGCGAAGTAATATTCTGTCCAACTGAATGGTTGACAACTGCATTGGAAAACAAGTTTAAAAAGATGAATGGTTATAAAGAGCTATGAAGTTAAGTTGTTGTTTGGCGTCCTATACGAGAACATTTTGTTTATATCCTATTAACATAACATAAATAGGTTATATAATTGAGTATGGAAAAGTAAAAAAGAAGGAGGAGTTATTTTATGATTGCTAATGATGATTCGTGCTGGGAAAAGCAAAGGGAAATGTTTGAAGTTACTGCCAAACGTACAGAGTTAAGTGGCTGAGAGGTTTAACCACTCTGTTTATTTACATGTCTGGGCAAGTAAAAATTGTTTTAGTCTGTGCTGCGCTGTGTGAATCCAAGAAAGATACGGTTAAAGATTTTAGTCTCAATTGTCTCATAGTTGAAAAAGAAATCCACGTCCGAGTGGAAAAGAAAGTAGTAGTTTGTTATCCTACCTTGGCAGATACTAACCTGATAATGAAATAGATGAAAAGTTATCACAATCGCAGGTGAGACTCAGGGCACGATGGGCCTGTCCTCTTCCGTTTCTCTTTAGGGAAAAGTGCCAGGAAGTAATATTTTTGACAACCAAACACCTTAGGGGTGGGATGAAACTTCGTCGAACCGGAACAGGGGGATTGGCTTTGCGACAGAGGTATGCTGATACAGATACGCTTCGGAAGGATTCCCCTGTTTGTGTGTGTGCTCTGCTACGAAAAGGGGAAAAAAAAGAAAGCCTTGTTGTATTTGGCTACTCTTTATGTAGTGGTAAGTGTAAGATATGCCTGCCGCAGTATGGGGATAATCACAGCACGTCCACCATTTTTAGCCAGTTCTCTACCTGCGCTGTCGTTTGTAGCCACTCATGTTGGGATTGAACCTGGCACTGAGACGTTGGGAGACTAATCTTGTACCTAATCAGCTAGCAAGAGCTTTGGCAAAGAGAGTATTCCTGTGTGTTTTTTCTCGACTGATTTTTACAAATAGAATTTAGTAGGGATGTTTCAAAGTGGAATGAGATTGCAGCAATTTTGAACCGTTTTGATTACAGGGTATATTCCAAATATAAGTTAGAGGTGGAGTCTCTAAAGGTTTTATAGATACTCTCGGAGCAAGTTTATAGTTATTAAGCGCTCAAAAGAGTTTTTTCTTCTAATTTTAACGTTAAGTTGCCCATTATATTGATTTAGAGACTTTTATTAGAGGACCACATTTCTGAGGACCAATAGAGAACCATTTTGTATAACTTAAAGATTGCGCGAACACATTATACAGAGATTGCACAAAGATATTAAGAGAAATCAGCGACTTTCGAGAGGGTAAAAGAAGTCCCACTTCTCTTTCTAAAGGGAACTGGCTGGCAGCCGGAAGGCGGTGACCTAGACAAAATGGGGAGAAGAGATTAAATCTTCAGTTTTCGTCCTTGTGCAGTGTATGGGAATTACCCAGAGAAGTTTGTGAAATCGTTTTAAGGTTAGAAAACGGTTAATATTAATATCATAGAAAAACGTGTCACAACTCAGCACTACCATTATTCTTGGGAATATAAAATGAAATAAATATTGGCTGAATTTCTAAAGATGAAAGAATACAAAAACAAAAAAACGAATTTTCTTCTTTTTATTAAACACTGTACTGCTATAGAAATCAGAATGGTGCTATCCATACATGTCAAATAGCTTGAGTCTATTCAACCGCTGATAGATATCGGAAAAGAATGGCCTCTACGCATTCACAAATTCGTGTCAATCAGAGGTAATTATTGCGATAGTAGCGTTTTATTTTTGTGTGTACTTGTTTGTTGACAGGATATGTGGTGTATCCATAAAGTCTCTCTAAAATTTAAAGAATTTATTACAAAGGCAAATGAATAAACAAATGTTTGAAAAATATTACAAAATGAAGAAAGGATGTCGAAGTTTTTAAATTCATTAAATACACATATATTTGCACCATTACTCGATCTCTTGCAATGTCCGCTGTAGCCTAGCCTCACAATGGTGGCAATGACATTAGTGATCCTTTGCTTCAGATCTTTGATATCCCTCGAGTTTGTTCGATACAACATATCTTTAACAAGGGGCTCATGGAATTGGGCCGTCCCTTCCAATCCAACTTTATGGAAATGTTTAATTTAGGGATTCACGAACAAGCAGGCCCAAATGCTGTGGTGTACCATCTTGCTGGAAAATAGTAGTTAGTTAAAGGTCATCCAGTTGTGTTGCCACATATTTGGTCAAAAGTTAACGTAAAAATTTGCAGTAATTGATCTCTCGATAAAAAAAATGGACCAAAAATTCGATTGCACCTTTGAACTATCTCGGTAAAGTTCCTTTTCCTCACAGGAGTATTCTGATTCCCAGATCCTCACATTATGTGTGTCAATTTTCATAAAACATCAGAGGTATCCTCATCACTAAACAGACTTGGGTGAGGAACGTTGCATCCTCAGATATTCGATCAAGCATGTTAACTTAAATCTCTTTTCGTCTTGGCTTATCATTTGTGTCGATTGTGTGTAAGAGTGCACTTTGGAAGAGTACAATCGCAAGTTCTTGTGTATCACTTTGTGCACTGTTGAACGTGGTAACTTTAACTGTATGCCAGTAGTATGGATGAACTTTGTAAGATAACGATCAACGGCCCCTTCTTACATGTTTGATGTTCAACTTCAGATGTTCTTGCTTGACCACTCCTTCCTTAATCCAAAAATGTCCCTGTATCCATAATTTAAGCTGCCATGCATGAATTATTGGACCTGACGGTGGATGTAGCCGCTGAGTCTGCGTATCCGATTTTTTTTTCAACAACACACGATACGCACTGTGGCTTTCATTGAGGAGTAACCATATTTAGGGTTATTTTTTTAACAGAAGATCTTTCATCAACAGATTATTTGAAATGCACCAATGAAATGAGATTAAGGAATTTTATAACCACAAGATGCATAGAACAAATTGGATTAACGTTGCTCATCAATTGCCTTTGTAATAAATTTGTTAAATTTTATAGAGACTTTTATGGACAGACTCTATAACTAAGAATAAGTTGTCTGTTACGAGTATCTCTTTTCATAGAGCACTATACAAATAATTGGCTAATAAGAGAAATTGTGGCTCTTACTCCCTAATGTGCCATCACATTCAGAAGAATGAAGATATTCTCTATGGGAAAACTCACAACAAGCATTCGCCCCAGTTATTCGAACAGATCAACCGTACATTTCTGATCATATTCTGTAATAAAAACAGATGTTATTCCTTTTTTATGGTGCCAATTTCTGACAAAATATTTTGAGGAGGACAACTTTAATTCTTTTTCGACAAGATTTAGTATTTTATTTATCTATAAAAAAACTGATGAGTGAAGTTAAATTGCAGAAGCTAAAGGAACAGTTTCAAATGATTTTGATGTTTGTAGTTTCGAATATGGCTGTATTTCCCACATCTGATTCAGAGAGAAAATGTCGGGACACTATGATCGAAAGGATCGCACATCATTTTTGTTTAATTGAATTGAAGTTGCAACCATTTCTGTTGTCTCTATTTTTGTGATTGTTATATAATTGCAGAAGTCCTTGAGGGAGTCTCAGTTAAGAGTTGACAAAAAGTTGTGCTACATACGAACCCTAATTAGTCCCAAGCGAGTTAATAAACCTTTTATATAATTAACATTTATTATTGCTATTTAATTAGTTACTTCCTCACAAAAATTATCTTGATCTGTCAAAGATACATATTCCGACTAGCAACGCATTATGTTGTTATTATAATGGCTTACAAGTTTGAGGCAACATAAACAGAGAGAGTGTGGGGAGAGAGCAGAAACAGCGTGATTGAGAAAGTTTTCTCCCATCACAAGAGAATAGGGTGTTGACGTGTTGTAAACCTGAAATAGGATTGTCTGCACAATGAGTTAAGGTTTATTTTATTTAATCATTTTAGCATTGTCTAATTCAGACTATTTTACCGTAATGACAGAAATTATTTTACTTGCTACACGAATATATTGGATACAACACTATTATAACTGTTCATAAAAGTATGCTCGAAGTAAATACTTTAGAGCAAGACTTGTACTAGGTTTTTTTTCAAGAAATTAGATGATTTAACATTCTCGTTACTGCTCGCGTGCACTGTGAGAATTATTGCTCAAAAGACAAAGCTTTCCTTGTTTGTTTGCCTGTAAAAGTTATAATTTCGGTAAAAAGATTTGTTAACTCAAATTGAAGATTGATATTCTAGTGAGTAGCAATTTTAATTTGTTTGTAAATTCATTAGGAAAAAGAGAAGTAAAAAAACGATGGAGTAACCTAACACAGTTTAATAAACACGATAAAAAATTGCTATATTTGAATACACTATATGTAAGTTAAATACCTCAGGTTTATCACTCATTCTAATAAATTCTTATTCAATTGAACTGTAAATGAAGTGTGACAATAGGAGATAATGAATAGAGAAGAAAATTTCTAGATGATGGAGCTGGTGATTTACGAAATTGGTAAAGGTTCAATACACCGCTACCCGCCTTTCGGGGCGGAGAACTGAATAAAAACAATGAACATTGGAGCGACTAACAACGACTAGCAACCACATTTGAATTCGAACACTCAGGCGATTATTTTGAATTGGATGATTCGCCCACTATACCTACTTTTAATGGTGGCGTGTTGCGCCCCCACACCCTGAGCTATTTTCAATCAATTAGTAGTATAAATAATTCGAAAATCTAGCAATAGATTATAATTAAAAGGCGATTTCCAGACATCGTTAGGCGCTCTGGTTTTTTTTTCGTGCTCGACTTCAGAGATATAAGCCCCGCCCCCAAATGCTATTTAAATTAATCATATTTTCTTTAATATTGAGTAATATACAATTTCAATAACATAGATTAATTCAGAAATAATCTCTTCCAAATGATATATAATTCAAATATAATATTCGTTTAAAGGCATTAAGATTTTTAAATTTTCAAAGACATGAAATAAAGTTCTTAATTCTTAAAATGATGTTCACGGATGTCATTTTCACCTCCTGGAACTTATGGTAACGTAGTTATTTAATTTTCAATAATATGTTATTATTTTGCTAAATTTGAATCTTTGCCCACCATTAGCTGTATTTTTTTTAACTTTTGGCCTGACTAGTTAGACACTAACTAGCATGTTATGTTTTATCTTCAGACGATCTGCGCATGCTTCTTTTGACTGATTAGACAATAATATGCGTCGTTATATTCCAGACTGTTCACGCATGGTTGTCTTTTCAATCGATATATTAGAATGGGGTAAGGTGGTTGTTGTAAGTCACAATACCAAATAATACTTGAAATCTTTGAGGACGATATTCAGACCTTAGAAATATATAGGGTTTACTGGATAATCGCGTGATGTATTAAACTCCCTAAATGCCACAGGAATTGTAAATTTGAGCAAGATCGAACTTTCTTTTACTGTACTATAATGGCAAAGCATACAAAAGGTATTAAAACCACATGCAAATTTCGGTCCGTGTGTCTAAGGCTACATGGCTTTCTAATGCGCGACTTCGAGCAAGTGCTAGTTTCTTGTTAATAAACTATCTTTGGCGCAAAACTTTGTTCCAGCGGGAAGCTGAGGAAAATATCGTTAGGGTAAGGTAATGTATGGTAGGGTAAGGTGAGGAAAGGTTAGCTTAGGTAAGGTTACGTTTTGTTCTGATTCTTAATCTTTTAAAGGAATTTGTAAATGTGTTTTTCTTATGCAGTTATATGTGTAAATTTTAGTTCTGAAACTCATTTTTACCAGAAATTCATACCTTTCATATTATGTATCTTCTGTTGGTGATGGAAAAAATAGGGATTTTCGGGAAAGATGAGTGTCAGATGTGAAAAGTATGCATAAAACTGCAGGAGAAAAACAGTTTTAAATTCCTTAGAAGCGATGTCTTAAAACGAATATTGACCTAATACAATAAGATGTGATTCCAATTGACAATGTGGATGTTAATTTCATATTTCGCATGCCACAACGACCGAGTTCCGGGCGATATAACTCAGGTTGCTCTTGCAGAGTGAATGTCTTGGCGTCATCTACCTCCCGAATCTTTTTTCTGAGAAGTGAATTTTTGCAATGGTGCCATAGTCACACGTCTGATCTTCCACCATTGCTTCATTTCTCTTTACTCAAGTTGATGTGAATCTAAGTATCTCTTTTCTATCTTCATTTCTCCAGTTCTTCTTTCGCACTTTTTCCCCTCTTCTTCCTTTCATCCTCCCATGGTGAAGCTGCCCATAATGACTGTTGTCACAGCAAAGCAGCTCGCCTGGTGATCAGGTTATAAGGCATGCGCTAGCAGGGAAGGTGGGAAGGTCTTTTGACGTATTGTGAGGTAACGCCCGTCAAAGCATGGCAGCCCCGTACCAGTAGGTTCCTCTCCTGCCTGTCACCTCTTTAGAGTATTAGCTAGCTCTTCTAGACCAAAAGCCGAAAAGGTTGGCGTTAAATTGATAGCTTACTGCACATAATCTAATTCTAACCATCTTTTTCCTAACCCCCTCTTGGACACTTGCTTTCGATTGGCTGTTTCTAATTCGTTGTGGTGATATTCATGTGAATCCTGGCCCTACTCTCTTCCACACCGGTCGAGTTCTTCACTCCAATGAAAGAGGGCTACACAAGAACCTCAGAGACCTTACTGTTGTAAATTGGTCCTATGACATAATTATGTGCGCAGAAACTTTGGTTTCCGACTATTGCCGCAAATCTGAGCTAAACATCCCTGGGTTCTCTCAGCACTTGCTTATTCGCCGTAACCCAGGAAATCGTAGGCGGGGAATGTCCGCCTATATTTGTGATGGTTTTTCCGCTCATAAAAAAACTAACTATGAATGTCGCTGCCATGAAGTAATGGCTTTGCGCATTTGTATATGAATGCACAACTTTTATATTTTGGGCGCTTATCGCAACTCCGCTTGCGATGATGCCATATATGATTGCCTAGTATCAGCCATGGCCAACATCCAGTTCATACCGGTTCAATGATAAAACCTGGTCTACAGTGGAATGCAAAACTACTCGAGATGCCAAACAGACAGCATAACATCACTAGTCTCAAAATTAACTTTTGAGTGTCACATCAGATCTCTTGTGACTACTGCTTCGCAGAAATTGGAAATCATAAGAAAAGATTATGCCACCTTCAATGATGCTTCTGTGTCCCTCACTTGCGTCAGAAGCTTTATTCTTTCAGCTTTGGAATATTGTGCCCCTGTCTGGTCGTCTGCTGCTAACTCACACTTGCAGCATCTTATTGACAGAGTCTCTTATACTGCCAGCTTTCTTTGTGGCGGTAATGTCCAATGGAACCTTACACATCGCCGGAAGATCAAAAATGTGTGCATGCTCTATAAGATATAATCCAATCCGCATCAGTCGCTGTATATTTCCTTGCCAAATCGCTTTGTAGCAAGAAGAAACACTCGGCAGGCTTTGACCCGGCATCCTCTTTGTTTTCAGTCTATCAGATGCCCTACTAGCCAGTTTTAGCGTTGCTTTCTGCCAAGTTTTCTCTATTTTTGGAATTCCTTGGACGAAGAGACTTGTGCATCGAATAGTGTTGATGCCTTCAAAAAGAAAGCTAATAAGATCTTGTGTTCATCATGAGCCATTATTCTGTTATTTTGTTATTTGTTATGTTTTTTCTTGTTTGAATATTCTATATACAGTATATCATGTTCTCTCAGCCCTTACTTATTCGCCGTAACCCAGGAAATCGTAGGCGGGGAATGTCCGTCTATATTTGTGATGGTTTCTCCTCTCATAAAAAAACTAACTATGAATGTCGCTGCCATGAAGTAATGGCTTTGCGCATTTGTATATGAATGCACAACTTTTATATTTTGGGCGCTTATCGCAACTCCGCTTGCGATGATGCCATATATGATTGCCTAGTATCAGCCATGGCTAACATCCAATCTGATGATCGCAAAGCAATTTTTGTTTTTTGTTGGTGATTTCAATGCTCACCATCGTGAATGGCTTGAGTCTGCATCCCCAACAGATATTCATGGTCGGGTAGCATATGATATTGCTAGTGTTTCGGGCTGTTCACAGTTGCTGTCCGGCCCTACTCATCACTCTGCCATGACTTTTAAACTTGATCTTAGGCAACCTGTCCCTTCTTATACTATTACGAAGGAGATTTATCTAATAAACAGGGTTATCTGGAATAATGTCCGAGATAATGATTCCAGAATCCGATTAGGAGCCATTCTTTGCAGTGCTGTGCCCATGTCCGCTTTCAGTGAACAGATACTTAGTATTATTTCTCTCCGAGTCCCTGTTAAAAGGATCTCATACCGGTTCAATGATAAAGCCTGGTCTACAGTGGAATGCAAAACTACTCGAGATGCCAAACAGACAGCATAACATCACTGGTCTCAACTACGAACAAGAGAATCTTGAAACGAGTATATTCTAGCAAGATCTCAAGCAGCGAAGATTTATCATGATGCGGAGGGGGAATATCTCAGCTCTTCCAAGAATAAATTGTTAAGCGCCACTGATCCACATAAATGGTGGTCCACCCTTAAATCTGTGGTATTTGGTTGCAGCTCATCACTTCCCCCACTGCTCTCTGAGAACGGTCAACTTATCGCGAATCCAAAGGAAAATGCTGATCTTTTGATGAAACACTTTGACTCTAAACTTAGTAAAGAGCAATTAATTTTCAATCAAGAAATGGCCATTATGCCTACTCTTAATAAAATTGCATTTTGGTCCAAAGAAATGGAGAAGCTACTCAATGTTCTTGATCCATATGGGGGCACAGATCCCCTTAAGATGTTTTCTTTGTTTTTCAAGGAAACTACTGCAATCGGAAAAAAATGAGTGCAGTATTTAGATGCCTCATGCGATCTGGATCGTTCCCCGAGTGCTGGAGGGTGGCTCACATTACACCGATTCCTAAGGGAACTACTTCCCCTGATCCCTCCAATTATCGTCCAATCTCTATTATACCAATAATTTTTAAAATCGCCTTTCTCGCTTTCTTTAGGGATCATGTGTCTTCCCTTGTAATCAATTTGCTTATCGAAAAAAAGCTTGGTACAACGGATGCACTTTTTACGATCTCTCACAAGACCCAGTTAGCACTAGACTAGGGACATATGAGGCCCGTATAGTTCAACTAGATCACTCAGCTGCCTTTTGATAGAGTAAATCATAATGGCTTGCTGAAGAAGCTAAGATATATTGGTGTTGGTGGACGGATTTTATCTATTTTAGAGCAATTCCTGGTGGGTTGCACCAACAAGGTTTGTGTTAATGCCAACTTCAATGACTGGCATCCTGTCCACTCGGGCGTTCTTCAGGGCAATATTCTCGGACCTTCGCTCTTCAATATTTACACTGCTGACCTCTTTAGCTAACAAAAAATATTATATATGGTTATGCAGATGACGTAACTCTGCTCACGACTATTGACTCCCCTCACTCTCGCAGCATTGCATCTAATTCCCTCAATGAAGTTCTTCGATGCATTTCTATATGGTGCCATACATGGAACATGAAGCTTAACATCGCTAAATCTAAATGTACGTGGAACTCACGATCTCGTAGCCCTTTTCCTCAACATGAACCTTTCCATGTTGATGGTTTAGCATTGACCGATGTGGACGAACTGGACATTTTGGCCGTTAAATTTGATTCAAAATTAACTTTTGAGTGTCACATCAGATCTCTTGTGACTACTGCTTCGCAGAAATTGGAAATCATAAGAAAAGATTATGCCACCTTCAATGATGCTTCTGTGTCCCCCACTTGCATCAAAGCTTTATTCTCTTAGCTTTGGAATATTGTGCCCCTGTCTGGTCGTCTGCTGCTACCTCACACTTGCAGCATCTTATTGACAGAGTCTCTTATACTGCCAGCTTTCTTTGTGGCGGTAATGTCCAATGAAACCTTACACATCGCCGGAAGATCAAAAATGTGTGCATGCTCTATAAGATACAATCCAATCCGCATCAGTCGCTGTATATTTCCTTGCCAAATCGCTTTGTTGCAAGAAGAAACACTCGGCAAGCTTTGACCCGGCATCCTCTTTGTTTGCAGTCTATCAGATGCCCTACTAGCCAGTTTTAGCGTTACTTTCTGCTAAGTTTTCTCTATTTTTGGAATTTCTTGGAGGAAGAGACTTGTGCATTGAATAGTGTTGATGCCTTCAAAAAGAAAGCTAATAAGATCTTGTGTTCACCATGAGCCATTATTCTGTTATTTTGTTATTTGTTATGTTTTTTCTTGTTTGAATATTCTATATACAGTATATCATGTTTTGTTTGAATGTTGCTATATACTGTTTTTCATTTTTTTTTTTAATTTTATTACTCAATTTAATTTAACTGAATCCATAGATGACTGGAAGCCTTGAGGTTTTTCTTTACCTATCTTTTCCCAGTTTGTTCTTCTATGCCACTTCTTTTTCTTCTTACCATTGTTCCCTCTTCGACGTTGCAGGTGTGCGGAGATTGCTAATTGAAATCTATAGTGCTTTCACTCTTCCCGTTCTACCTGTCTCATCTTGTGTAATAATAATAATACTTAATACAATCAAATTTATTTTATATTCTGAATTTCATAATCATTTTCTTAATATTAGCTTTAATTCAGGGTAATTACAAAATGAAAAAGAGAGCGAGAAACAAAGAGAGAGAGGACAAAAAGAGCAAAAGAGTGATAAAGAGACAGATATGAGAGATAGCGAGGAAAGGGAAAAATTGAGAGTGAGATAGAGCGAAAGAGTAAGAGAGCGAGGAAGAGCTAACGAGAAAAAGAGTGAGAGAAACACACACGCGCACAAAGGACAAGAGATTACATTGAGATTATATCTAAAGCTGATAGCAACAGATCACTGATCCTTACTAGGCTACCAGAAGGATTATGAATTAAAAAGGTCTATGTAATAGTGGATTGAGGAGAAAAGGTAGGGTAAGGCCGAAACCAGGATATTTTCTACAAAAGCAGATTGCAAGTTTATTAGTTATTTTCAAGCGTACTTTTTTATCTAACGTAAAACAAGTCTTGGTTAGGATTTTTCCGCATCCATTTATCGAGTCTGTCTTTAAATGAACCTATACTAGCTGCGTTAACCGCAGCATCTGTTAGATTATTCTAGATTCTAGTTCTTTTGGAAAAGAAGATTTTCGTTTCGTCTGACCAAAAGTGACTTCCATCAAGCCTAAGGTTGTGACCACCCGTTGATTCATTTGTCAGAAATTTTTAGAAATTTTAATTTGTTGATATTATCAAAACCATGAATGAGTTTAAATAATTCTATCATGTCCCCGCGTAAGCATCTCTCTCTAAGAGAGAATAGAGTTAGATCTTTAAGGCTATCCTCGTACTTATTTGTTCTTAAGTGAGGAATCATATTGGTTATTCGAGCTGAACTCGCACTAAACTTTCTATATTGCACTTTAGATGAATTGACCAAAACTGCACGTAATATTTAAAATGTGGCCTCACAAGTACATTATAAAGTGTTAGAATACACCAATTAGACTAGTTTTGAAATGTATGACCTATGAGACCAAGTATCCTGTTTGCCCTTTTCACTGCTACCATGCATTGTTCATTTGTTTTAAGGTGGCTGGAACCTTTTAAACCGAGGTCTTTTCCACGTTGACGTTTGGTATGTTGACCATTTTATAGTTGGTTCTCTCGTTGTTCTGATCAATGTGGAGGGAGCTTCACTTGGAGACATCAAAATCCATTTGCCATTCAACCAGTTTATTTATGTCTTCTTGAATCACTGCACGGTCTTCGGAAGTTTGTGCACAGCCGCTAACTTTGGTATCATCTGCAAACATCGAGAACTTGCTCATTATTGCGATGTCTATGTCATTAATGTATTGGGTTGAGGAATAAGTTCTTGCGGTTTTATCAAAATTTATTCATTACCATTAACAATTTTAAAAAAACTTCATTTTTAATTGATAACAATATGCAATTTAATCAATAATGTATTCTGCCTTGTTATTTACGACTTCCTCTCAACGTTCAACTAGTTTTTCGATGCCTCTGCAATAAAAATCTCTCGGATTTTGACTAGAAAAATTCGTCTAACCAGGTTCTTAATTCCACAACACTATTGAACGAAACGCCGCGCAAATTGTTGGAGAGCGATCGGAACAGATTAAAATCCGATGCAGCTACGTTTAGCAAATATGGAGGATGAAGCAAGATTTCCCAATTAAGCGTTTGGATGGCATCTTGTGTTATATTGGCAATGTGAGGACAAGCATTGTCGTGTTGCAGAACGACTCCATAACGTCGATGAGGTCACTTTTCACGAATAGCTTCGGCGAGTCAATACATTTGTTGAATGTAGAGCTCTGCATTGACAATCTCGTTGTTCACAAGAAGTTCATAAAGAATGATGCCTTCACAATCCCACCACACACACACCATCGTCTTTCGTGGATGAAGTCCTTGCTTTATTCGCGGAAGTGGTTTTTTATTGTGGCAAAGCCATTGTTTTCGATGGTTCATGTTGATATAAATACACCACTTTTCGTCGCCAGTTATGATGCTGTGAAGAAATCTGCCTTTATATCCATGAGTAGCCTTGTGACGAGCAAGCAAACCTGCGGCAATCGTGGAGCGTTGAAGATTGTTGCTTTCGCTCAAAGCTGGCGGAACACATGCACCGAATTTTTTTAATTTCCTCATCGAATGAAGGTGATTCACTACAGTTTTCTGATCACACACCAATTGTACAGCCAATTCTTTAGTCGATTAACCAGGATTTTCATGAAAAAGGTCGTTCAATCGATTTTCATCCAACTTAATGGGGGGACCACAACGTTCTTCGTCATTAAGATTGAAATGACCGTTTTTGAAAAGTGAAAACCACCATTGAACTGTCCTTTCAGATAAAGCATTTTCTCCGTACACAACACAAATATCGTGACGAGCTTTGGCTGCGTTTGCATTTTCCCGGTCTCGATTGAAAATGAATAACAACAAGTGTCCAAAATGCGTCTTTCTCTTAACTTGGCATTCCATTTTGAGGGTAAAGAACAAAAATTAAATTAACACAACTTTTAAATAAACCGTAATGACTTATTACTCAACTTCAAGACGTAGCCTAAGCAAAAGCCTAATAGTCTATGCTGTTAAGAGCCGTAGCCTAACCTTTGCAAATTTTGCTATCATTATTTATTATTGTTTCTTAATATGTGCACAAATCACGTCAACAAAACTTAAATCAACACAACATTAAAAAAAACGCAAGAACTTATTCCTCAACCTAATATATGCGGAAGAGTACTGGTCCAAGCATAGATCTTTAAGGCACACTGCTTGGTACTCCAATATAGCTGAACGAGATGCCAAATATTACTTACTACTCTTTGACTTCTTTTACTAAGCCAGTTCTCTATCCATTTAAAAACTTTTTCCCGTAAACCATTAGCTTTAATTTTGGCAATCATTCGTTTCTGTGGCACCTTGTCAAACGCCTTCTGAACATCGAAATAGACAATATCGGCAGCTCGGTCTTTATCATATACTCTGAATATAACGCGAGATAAATCAAGTAAGTTTAGCAAACATGATTGTTTCCGACGAAATCCGTGCTGGGAATATTTTATAAGACTTTTCGTTTCTAGTTGTTTCACAATTTATCTCTCATTATTCTTTCAAATAGTTTTCTAATAACTTAGGTTAAACTAGTAGCACGGTAGTTTTCGTCACGGGAGCGGTCTTCCTCTTTTAATATTGGTGTAACATTCGCTATTTTCTAATCTCTTGGTACAACATTCTTTTCTAAACTTTCATTGAATATGTACTGTATGCTATGGGGGACAGTAGTTGTTTCGCGTATTTAATATAAAATGCGAGAGTTAATACGGTCTGGACCTGGAGAACTATTTATGTTAATTGATTTCCGGCCTTCTCTGACTTTTTCTGAAGTACAAAAGTTATTCAGAAGTTGTTCATTGTTGTCGAACAAATCCACTGAAACTGGAAAGTTGGCCTTATCTTCAGTAATAAACAGAGAATCTACAAATTTATTTAGAATTTGGGCCATCTCCCCATCATCATTCACACTGTCGTTATCTTTCTAGAGGTGCGGGACAATCGATGGGTAGGTTGTCATTTTACTATTCACCTTGCTGCAGAATAACTTCGAAATGGTTGTTGCTTGTTAGCAATATATTCTTCTAAGTTTCTTTTTGACGATTTTATCAGCTTCTTCATTCTTTTCTTTACTTTTTAAAATTGTTTTCATCTACAGTTGATTTTATTCTCCGAAATTTAGTGCATGCCGCCTTCTTTTGTCCAAGAGCCTTTTGAATTTCTCTGTTGAACCATCTTGGCTTTGCAATTGTAGCCTTATGCTTCCTCTTTTGTGGGATGTATCCTGAGCAGTTTGTATTAATTATACATAAGAAAGTATTGCATTATCTCGGGCATTGTCGTTAGAGGTTAGGGATGACCAATTCTGATTCTGTATGAGAAATTTTTCAACCATTAGTTACCAATTGGCGTTTGAGAAATCTGATATGAGGGGAGCAGTGACATCCTCTTTGTAGAAATTAGAATTTACTTTGAAGTATACTTTAAATTCTACGTATCTGTGGTCCCTTTTGAGAAAAAGTAGCAGACAAGAAGGTCAGTTTCGGTGTTAGAGTCAGAGATTAAAACTAAGCCAGGAATATATGGGTTTCATGTAGCTACATCTACTACCTGGTAAAGGGGACCGCTCAGAAGGACTTGGTAGAGATGATTTCCAAAGGGTGTAGAAAGCGGTTCACCCCAGCTTTTGCAGGGTAAGTTGAAATCTCCTAATATGAACGACTTGTGCCAACAACATATATCATTAATAATCTCACCTAAAATTGTATCAACTTCTACGACCTGCTTCCGGGGCCTATAGTAAACGGATAATAACAAACTATTTCTATATATATATCTGAGATTTCGACAAAAACTCAATTAATTGTTTCGGGGATTTCTCAAACTCTGTGGGATGGGAAAAGTGATAATTTCTCCAATAAAATAACTCCTTCACCAGCGCCTACTAATCTATTATTACAGAACATGGAATATCCTGGGATTTGGAATTTTGCCTTCTGTGACGGAAATTATATCATACTTGCTGGCCTGGTTTAAGGCCACAAGATCATCGAAGTTGTTTCTCAGACTTCTCGCGTTAAGAAGGACAAAGGATAGATGCTGATGACTGCTAGTGATGGAAGAATTATTTAATTTTTAGTCACGTGCAAGTCTAGATGCGGCGACTCTACAATCTACATCTCAGTATGTCGGTCGGTCCTTGTTTTGTCTTGTTTTTGTTTTTGTAACAACATTGTAACTATTCTGCCGATTCTAACGAAATCTGAAAGCCTTATGTTGTTTTACTTTCTCTTTCAAATCATATAAATGCCAAATGGCAACAACTATTCGATCGATCCTTACAAAATTTGAAACCCATATGTTGTTTTAGATTCTCTTTCGAATGATATAGTTGGCAAAGTCTTCCATAGGTTAGCCAGGGAATTTTTTTTTTTGGAGATAACATCATAACCATTTAGGCGATTCTAACGAAATTTGAAACCCTTCATGTTGTTTTACATTCTCTTTCGAATTATATAATTGCAAATGTCGTCCAAAGGTTCGGGGATAATGAAAGTTATAAAGGTCGTAAAGTCATATTTCAGAATAAGGGAGAGCATGCGACTTTTGGTCAGCATACCTTGTTTTTTTTAAAAAAGGTCATTCCATAAGTTTACAAATTCTGCATCTTCACTCCTTCAGATAGCCTAAGGCAATTATTTGTGTGGTGGACTCTACTGAAAAAAAAGCTCTCTATCCTTTGCTTCCTGTGAGAATGCCTGAACTAATAAAATTATTTATTTTTCTTTTTACATGATTAATCATTTTCTTATATCTTTCAGTAGTTCTTCAGATTTGCTGTTATGATATAGAAATAGAGGGAGACTGCGAGAAAGTGACCTGGAGAAAAACAGCTTTAGTGAACGCGTGCGATACACACAGCACATATATATATATATATATATATATATATATATATATATATATATATATATATATATATATATATATATGTGTGTGTGTGTGAGGGGACGAACCCCTAAGGTCCACCTTGACTCCCCCCTTTCAAGGCGAGACCATGTAGGCCTAAGCTAGATATCTAAGTGCAAGGAGAGATAACAATTCTCGCATAGGAAAACTTTAAAGCGGCTGGAAACATTTGTGTTTGATCTGTCGGTGAATCCCCCGTTGAGACGCCTTTTACCGACCCTTCTCTGCCGGAAGGCCAGGGTCGACCCGAGGGGAAGCTTTCTCGGTCGTCTGATGTGGGCTAAATGAGACTGGCGCCAAAGGTTACTCCCAAGAGATTGCCATGCCTGGATGCTTTCTAGCGAGTAAGCCAGCAGGGTATTTAACCTATAGTCAACCTAACTCGTCAGAGAGTATCACCCGCACTTTTGCGAAGATACAGCCCCTCGTGTATTGTCGAAACTCGGAGTTGGATCCAGTTGGCTAGCCAGATTGTCGTGAATTTAATCAAGCTACTTTTTTTTGGGAGAACTGCGCGAATCACTCTTCTCATCCCTTCAAGGAAACCTTGCCCCTCGTCTGAGATTACTCATCCTAATTAGAGAGTGTCTCACTTAGCCTGGAAATTACCTTACTCGTGCCCCAGGTAATTCCAACCCCTCCGTCAAGAGTACAACGCCCATCGAGCCGCAAGACTAGCTCGCCTCGTAAAAAGCACTCCTCTTATTAAGAGTAAAGCCGTCAAGGTATAACACTTTTACCCTTTTTCGAGATAATCGCCCCCTTTGTCTTTGCCACTTGATATTCTCCTCCCAACCCTTTAATTGGCCTCCTTAGTGTTTACCAACATTTTTTCCTGTCTGACCAAGTTCCATATTGTTATGCCCGTTAAATTGATTAGTATTTGAATTATTATTTTATTAGGAGTGATTTTCCAAGCAAATGAAGGAACATAAATGCGATATGCGACGTGGTGCCCTCTCGGCGAGTTTATTTCTCCATACGAGTATGTCCAATAAAAATCATCAAAGTGATATCGATAATGCTAAAATAGTTTAGGTCTCATAATTATATACAACGACGCTTAATTGAATCGTCACATATAAACGAAATTTACAACTCTAATACCTCCGACGGCCAATTCAGTACTAATACTTTAATAAGCAAGAAATTCATACTTTCGCTCCTCCAAAATACTGACACATTCTCGCATAATCAACCTTAGCGCCACTGATTTGTGTGTTTGTACGTTAAGCAACTTCTGTATCTCACTTTTTTACTAGCGATTTACAATGACGGATGTCTCCGTCGAAACCTGGTTTCGTATATAAAATTAGTCATATTACTATGTTTTTATCCCTATGTATATATATTAAAAATCTGGTGTCAGGTAAAATTGTGGGGGGGGGGTGAGTTGTTTAGTTGTTTTAAAGAACTTTTAAAGTCCCTCCCCCCTCCCCAGTCATTTTTGTCTTTCTGAGTGCCAGGTACATTCAAGTTATTTTAAGAGAGTGGACCGATTTTTATGGGTATTACAATTGGGGGTGTCCTTGTAACCGGAATTTGGTATCCAATTCCGAGACAAGCATCTTCTAAAATCAGATTAATCCAGAGAAAGATTATGAATCTTGAATCTCCTGTTTGGATATATGGATTAATTAACGTTTTTTGTGCAGTAAAGGATAGGATATCGTTAGGTAATTTTATTTTAATTCTGCTTTCAAAAGAGCCCCACAACCGTAACCGAAGTTTATTTTCGTGTCAAGCGGCTAAACAAGCTTTCATGCAAAAAAAGATGTCTTCCTTTGAACGCTTAAAGAGTCAGGAAGAAGCTTCAGGACTCTCCGGCAAGGATTTAATGTCCTAGATTCAAGAATAAGAAAGAAACGAAAGAGAATAAAAGAGAGAGAGAGAGAATTAGAAGATAGGAAGAGAAAAACTTAAGAAAGGAAAAGAGAGCAAGAATTAGAAGAAAAGAAAAGATAGCAGAAATTGGAAGAAAGGACAAAGAGAGAGAGAAATGGAAGAGAGGGTAAGGATTTGGCAACATGAACGCGAACTTAATCACAATCAAATAGAAGCCCTTTCCGTCAGTTGTAGAACCGAAACCTCTCAATTCCCCTTCGTCAAATTGACATTATTCAAAGATGGTCTCGAGGACTTCTGTGCTTACCTCACACGTTTTGAAAAGATATTTGAGGTCAACCGCTGAGATATCGAAACAGAAGGTGTCTCCAGGTAGCTCCAATTCCTCAATAAGCAACTCAGAGAGACTTTTATTTCCGTTCAGGCTGAAGCAACGATAGACTACTCCACCCTTAAATCAGAAATTCTATCGCCAGGCAATATGAACCCTGAATTCTACCTATCAAAATTCCATCGGACAGACATTCCATCAGTTTAGATTCACTCTCAAACGAAGTTTTAATTGCTGGCTAGATTCCGCCCATTACCCGTGAATATGAGTCTCTCGTATATTTCTTCCTTAGAGACCCGTTGATTGCAGCCCTGCCCCTGGAAATCTGTGCATTCGTAAAATAGAGGCTATGTACTACTTTCAAAGAATACATGAAGAGGCGGATGTGTACGCGACCAGCCATAATCTTTACATGAAGGACCCAAAGAAATCCTATTCTCCGTTCCCCAAAAGGGAGAATTATAACTCGTGGTTTCCCCCGAAGAACGCTCCCAATTTTGTGAAGATTCCCATTCCCGCCAAACCGAAGAACCATCGCCCAGCTGAGTTAGGAAATACCAAGCCCCTCATTTTGTCTTCCCCTTTTTCGAGGTACCTCAGAAGGACCGTCGTTTGTTTTCGGTGCGGCATGGAGGGCCACGTGAAATATAACTGCCCACAAAATTCCCGATTCTGATCTCCTACCAACCACCAAGTCAACGACGTTGCTCAAATTCTCTTGCCTTTTAGCCCAAAATCTCCCGCAACTCTCTCGATGAATAGTCCCCCGGGACACCAGGTGAACTTCCTTTTCAATAAGAGCTCTCCTAGAGGTTTGAACTTCGAATATGGATCTTTAAATGGATGCTGGGTATCCAACCTCGTGAGGGACACTGGCTATACTTGTCTAGTAGTGTCCGATCAATTACTTCCCCCAGTAGACCCTGACCATAGTAAGTATGCTGTGGTCCACGACTATCTTGGAGAAGTGAACCGATTTCCCGTCATCCGTTTCTACCTGAAATGTCAGTATTTTACTGGATGGGCTGAGGTAGTCGCTGCCCTGATCAAATTCTGTGCTGTGTTGGTAGGCCCAAATAACCCCTAATCCGGTGTCCAGCCAGTCATTACCCGGGCCCAGGCTCTGAAGATATACCCGCCTCTTGTTTCCCCAGAGGTCCTCTCTGACCCGGAGTTCGCAGCCTCCGTAACGAAGCCTTTGTGCAAACCCAAAACAAGTGAGTAACGCTTCTGCCCCTTTTAGAAAAAGCGAGGAGTCACGAGCGAGGCTCTGCCCACGGAGAAAGAGAGGTATCCTAACTCATTAAAAAAGGACGACTTTATCGCACCTGCTCGGATGGGATCAGCCCTGCTATTCATACCATGTGTATCCCCTAATCCTACTTCCACCAAGACCTCAATCTTGCCCATGATGGTATGTTGGTTGGTCAGTTCAGCCATAACAAAACGGCTCAAAGTATATTTAGATATTTCTTTTGGCCCGGCACTGCAAAACAAATTGCCGACATTCGCAAGTCATGTGACATCTGCTATAAGACTGCGGCAAAAGAGCGTATACGGCTTTTCCCCTGCAGAAGATCCCATTTATTTTAGAGCCCTTTCTCAGAGTGGCTATTGATTTAATCGGCCCGATTTGCCAACTCCTGCCTGGATGAAAAAATAAAATCATCTTACACTTATTTATTAGACCTCCGCAATCATTTGAAGAGTGTGCCGACATAGCCTACAAGAATGCCGATGCAAATTTAGAAAAATATCGCACATACTTTAACGTCAAATTAAAAGAAAGACGATTTAGGCCCGGCGATAAAGTACTCCTTCTTTAGCCCACAGAGACGAACAAGCTCCTTAGCCAATGGAAGGGTCCCTTCTCCGTCCTTGAGGCTTGTGGCCTCGTGGATTATATTATTAAAACCCCCTCCGGAGATAAGCTGTTCTACTGGTATTTGATGTGGACCCCCGACTGGAATCCTCCCAGAAATCACAATTATTAGGCGTGTTAAATAAATTCGCCGACGTCATCTCTGAAAAACCCGGTTGCTCAATCCACTCTGAGCACTCGATCATACTCACCATTCAAGAGCCCATTCGACCAAAACCCTATCATTTTCCAATCCATTTACGTCAGGCTTTCAACGTCAAGTGGAAAATCTGTCAAATTTGCAAATCATAAAACTTACTAATTCGGATTACTGCTCCACAATCGTTATGGTTCTAAAACCTGACCAGGCTTTCCGTATGTGTGTAGATTTTTGGAAGCTTAAAGCTGTGACCCTTTTCGACGCTGAAACTATTGCCTGGATAAACCAAAATCTACACCTATTCGAAATTTAGTTTGAAAAAAAGACCTATGTAAGGGCTATTACACAAATCCCCCTGAAGGAAAATGCGCGGAAATATACCGCTTTTCCCATCGAAAAAGGACTTCTGCAATTTTTGGCGCCTTCCTTTTGGACTGGTCATTGCTTGTAGTAACTACAACGAAATTATGCGTCGAATACTGGACGGGTTGCATAATGTCTCGTTCTACTTAGACAAAATTTACGTTGCCACCCACTCCTGGGATCAACATTTGATCTCCCTCCAATCCATCTTAAGTAGGATCCGTGAGCATAGACTCACTATAGACCCCAGTAAGTGCAACTTTGCGTACGGCACAATTAGATATTTAGGATTCAATGTCGGAAAGAATCAAATTGCGCCCCAAAAAGAAAAGAGAAGGGCCATAGTCAGCATGCTCCTCCCACGTAGGAAAAAGCAGTTACGCTATTTCATGGGATATTTCTAGGTCTTTTTAGCTGCACTTCGGCCAAAAATTTCCTCACTCGCTGCTCCCCTTTGCCTCCTGCTTGAGAAGAATTTGCACGATCTGCCGTGCCTGGAACCCCAAAGCTACCGCCCATTTTCATAAGTTCAAGACCAGCTTGCGTCCACCCCCATCTTAAGGCTCCCAAACCCAAACAAGCCTTTTGACATTCAAACTGACATCAATAATGATAGCATTGAGTGTGTACTCCTCTAATATGGAAGGGACAGCAAAAGTCACCATGTGCTTACACCAGCCGGAAGCTCCTGACGAGAGAAAAGAATTACTCGGTCATCGAACGTGAATATTTCCTGATTGTTTTGAGTGCACATATATAACGCAAGTATTTATTGTAGAGACTGATCAACGCCCATTAGCCTATCTAAAGAACTCTAAAAGTCAAATTTGAAGTTTGATGAGATGGAGCTTGCTCCTCCAAGAATATTAATTTCGAATTCTCTATATTAAGGTCTTAGCAGATAGTCTGAGTATAAATCCCGTAGAGGAACACCCCAGCTAAAGTAGGAATACTTAGTCCTATTTTATTCTCACTTTGTACAGAAAATTTTGTCGCCGAGTCTGCGTACTCGCGTTATAAGCCTCCAAACTTCTCCCGAGCTCCATGTATGAAAACGATTCAGAGTTCCGATAAACTCATATGGAAACTTGCGTCTGCACCCATATTACGCTTATCCAATCCGGAAGAACCATTTGGCATACGAACATATGCCAGCAACGAAGAAATAGGCTGGGTTCTCGTTGAATACGGGGAAAATGTTGTGTGCTTTCCCATTGCGTATGTAAGTCGGAAATTGCTACCACGAGAAAAGAACTACGCTGTGACTGAACGAGAGGCCCTCGAGATAGTTTGAGAAATTCAAAATTTTAAATGTTTCAGGTAGGCAAAGCATTTATAATAGAAACTGAAAATAAGCCCTTATCCTTCCTCCGAAATGTAAAAAAAACAATGATGTTTCTCTAATGCGCTGGAGTTTATTTTTACAAGAATTCCAATTCAGGATCCTGTATATTAAAGCCTCCGAAAACTGTATAGCCGATAGCTTAAGCCGGAATCCATTGAATTCCCATTTCAACTGATCCTAATTGAAAATAAAGTTTTCTAAGTTTAAGATTGATTTTTTTATGTACAATACCCATGTAATACTCGTATATTCAATTAAGTTTAAGGAAGCATGTACCCTTTTGATTTATTTTCTCTGAACTGATTGTGTTTACATTATTGCTTCTGGATTCGTGGCAGGTAAGCCTCCTTTTAAAGGTATTTATTCATAATTTTGGTTACTTGCTATTGTTTTCTTTTGTAATATTAATCTTTATACATATGTACTATCCAGTCTCTATATTTGGGAATTTTGCCCACCAATTTCTTGTCATGCATTATTTTTTGGCTTTTAAATTACGATGTCGTCTATACTCCTTGTTTGGCATAGGTGCCACCTTAAGATTGAGTGATTATTGGATGCAACTCGTACCGGGAAGTTCCACACAAGATGTGTGAGAGAGAGAAAGAGAGAAGGAGAGGATGGAAAGAACGCGCGATCGGCTTTCTTTGGATGTAACTTTCGTTTGATAACACGCCCTATAGCGAGACGAATTTTAACAACGAAAGGTTCCGCGAGATGGTGTGAAGGTCTAAATTCACTCCCGGCGCCTCGGTAACATACACTTCCCGCGGCTCTGTATATATAGTAAAGCATTAGCCTGCGTAAATTAGTATTGTGCTAAGAGGCGACATAACATAAGGTAAAGCGTGTAGGCTCTGATTGCTGGCCGACTGTAGGTTGGAATTAGGTTGTGATAATGTTAAATATTAGCTAAAACTTTCATTGCTCCTGAATAATTCCGTACTTAATTATTGTAATACGACCCAGTGACCTAATCGCTTGCATCATCCTTACGTATGTCTATTTTTTCTCTCCATATAGTTTCTTTTTCTCGGCTTTCCCATACCCCAAGAGCCCAAAGACAAGAAAAAAAAGAAACAAACGAGAAAATATGTCTCGACCCTAGCTTCCTCACCGGCAAATACTTTCTCGATCTCTACTTTCGAGGCTGTCTGTAGTTACTGGAATACAGGTTGTACTTTCCGTCATAACTTCGAACAGGCTTAGTACTAATCAGCCTTAAGTGCAAACCCATCCCGTGCTTTTGAAAATTATTCGTTCTCAGGGCTCCTAACTCTCGTGCTCCACCCGGAATGGTAATCCCCTTTTGTCGGTCCTGTGCGGCCGAGTGTGTATACTTTGATTTATCTATCATGTCCATTATCTTATTTTTATTTGTCTTAAATGACGATTATTTTATTTTTTATTTATCGTTCATATCCAGTATTTTATTTTTTTTGTTTGTGCAGTAGTAAAGTTTATTTTGTGTCGCCCAGTTTGATATACAGAAACTTCTATATGGTTGAATTAATTCTGCCAATTATTACCTGTTACTCTTAGAGATTTATTAAAACTGAATGTTTAACTGCAAAGTTGCCCTGCGTAATGAAAGACAACCTTTTTGAGACGCGTAAAACAAACGGTGGTCAGAAGAACTAACCTCACCTAAGACAGTCATGGTTACGATAAGGATTTTTTATCAAAGCTAGTAAAATGGGAAATGTGTTGAATCTTACAGGATTAAACAAACAATATATAAGGGCATCCAATCCAATCAAACTTCATTTCTGCTCAGGTCTTTGTGATATTGATTGCTTTATGATTGTATGTGCACTTTTCGGTCACTCTTTGTTTACTTTACATCTCATTATCTGAAACTCCTTAAAATATTAGATAAAGAGTTTTACCGAGTGTCCGCCAATGAGCAAAAGGCAATTGTATTTTTTACAAAGAAATGCTCTTTTAGATGAAGAAAATCAAGATGCAGCATGTCATCGTTGTGGCGGGGAAATGAAGGTAACTCAAATAAAGAAGAGAAATAGTGAAATTCAGCCTGGCCTACTCTGCAAGGCTCTCGGAGGCCAAACCTTTCGTTCGATCCGCACTGGAAACATTTTCTTCCAATATATTTATTTGAATAACAGTAAACTGCAAAAGGCAATTGTATTTTTTACAAAGAAATGCTCTTTTAGATGAAGAAAATCAAGATGCAGCATGTCATCGTTGTGGCGGGGAAATGAAGGTAACTCAAATAAAGAAGAGAAATAGTGAAATTCAGCCTGGCCTACTCTGCAAGGCTCTCGGAGGCCAAACCTTTCGTTCGATCCGCACTGGAAACATTTTCTTCCAATATATTTATTTGAATAACAGTAAACTGCAATCTTTTTCTATTTAAAATTTTATAACTCATTATTTTATTCAAGATCTCTTCTTTGATGCGGTTCATCAATGGACAGTTAGAGGTGAGGAAGCAATCATTAATTGGTTCAATCCATATGTGCCGTGAAATTTGCCCAAATATTGTTTCCGTTAACAACTGTGGGAAAATAGTAGGCACTAAAGAAGAGCCAGTGCAAATTGATAAAGCGCTGATTGCAGGAATCCGAAAAATGTTGCTCCATTGGTTTTCAGCTCAAGGCAAGGTAAGGATTGTCGTTATTTCTCTGTAGAAAAAAGAAATCGGGAAACACTTGAACCCTTTATTCTAAGAGAGGTTTCATATAATAGGGTTATTCATTGTGACGAATGGCTGGCGTATTTGAACGTAAATCGTTTAAATTACCGTCATTTAACTGTGAATCATCAACAGCATTATGTTGTTTGAAAATAATGGGGCAAACACTCAGTCAATTCAAAAAAGCTGACTGGCTGCAATGATTCGGATTTTGAAAAAAAAAATGAGAAGAGTCAGCAAAAACAACTTCAAATCTCACTTTGATTATATTTGTTGGCGAATGATGAGAAAAAACAGCCAATATCTGTTTTTCTTGGTTTTCTAGATGATGTAAGAACTATTTGCCGATAAAATATGAAAAATAAAAAACAAACATATATATTAAAATAAATAAAAAAACATATATTAAAGTAAATATGTAGAATAAATAAAAAATATACATATGTATTATTAATCGCATAATAAGCGTAGATTTCATACCTATATATGTAGAATATGACTCTCGTAGATAACATAGCTACGTATATCGCATAAGAAACCGGCGCCAAAAATTCTTCTTGCATTGGATAACATAACGGTATCTGATATCATAAAATGTATTTCGTCCTTTATAACGCGAATAAGGGATATATGTGACGAAGGAGGTGGATATATTGAACATTTATTTCAATATTATACTGATTTAATTTTTTTTAGACAATATCCTTTGTCGGGCGCATAAACAAGAAAGTTTTTGAGTTACTATATGATATTTTTAATTTTAGCAATAATATTATAAATATAATGTTGAAAATATTAGCGAAAATATAGAATACAAATGCGTTGTGGTATACGAATTTTCATGCATATCCAATTACATTTGTGTGAGTTATTTAAGTTTGAATTTATTGAAAGATCAGCAGAGTCACTCTAAATGTATATATATATATATATATATATATATATATATATATATATATATATATATAAGGTGTCCCATAAAAAAACTGAACCGTACTTTGAATTAGTATAACTCAAAACTTATGGGAGATTTTTGAGTTCTGTAAAACTAAACAAATTTCTATATTATTTACCTGTCGATTCCGGAAATTTTATTAAATTACCTTTTACGATGTTGATACACGAATGGGTTTAGTGGAGGCTATAAAAATTAAGTTTGCGCAAGGGAGTAAAATAATCAAACTTCGAAGTTTAAAATCAACGAATATATTTAAATCCATTTTTTTACAAAAACACCTCTTTATATGCGTAATACAAATTCATTTTATAATTTTCTCAGCATCGTTTCCTGCAACATGTCCTCCATTTCTTTCCAAGCACAGTTGCGCCTTTGATCGCATTTATTGAACAACCTTTTTTATTAACTTGTGATTTTCCTTAAGTCTATTGACTTCACGTGTGATACTATCTCTTAAATGGTTGATGCTTTGTGGTGGAGTAGAATACATTTATTCTTTAGATATCCATAAAAGAAATAATCGCACGGTGTTAGGTCAGGGATCTTGGGGGCTAATCAATTGCAAGATTTAGCGCGAGAATGCGGTTGTCAAACGTTTCTCTTAGTTTTGTTCGTACAGCAAGCTGTCTATAAGCTGGTGCGCCGTCCTGAATCCACCAAAGTCTATTAAATTGATTGCTGTAAATCTGGCGGAGTTCCAGAAAGATCCTTTCGTTGATCATGCTCAGGTAGGCAGCACCATTCAAATTATTCTCGTAAAACAAGGGGTTGACAAGATAGCCATTCCCGCATATTCCGATCCACAGAGACACTTACTGCTGAAAAATACGTGTGTCAAAGTTTAATACTGGGGGTGGTTTAGCGGCGCATATTGCTGAATGTTCTGGCTATTTACCTTTCCATTCATGAAAAAGGCTGCCTCGTCACCAATCACAATGTTTTCCAAGAAACGAGCAGCTTTATGGAGAAGCCATTCAACAAATTGTCTACGACGAAGAAAATAATTTTAAGAAGCTGGTGTCTTGCATGCATCTTATAGGGATGCCATTTTAGGTCATGTTTAATAGTGCGGTTAAATGACGACTTTGACAATTGTAACCCATTCTTTCTGACTGATACATGTGGATTTTGAAGAAGTGTCATCTTAAAATTTTCGATATTATTTGTTGTTCTAATGGTTCTCATACGACCCAAACGAGCTTTATTTAGATTCAAGCATGTTCCGGCATGTTGATATTTGCGAACATTTTTACAAATTTTGGGCTTACTTGGTGGGTGCCTACCTGGAAAACGTTGTTGAAATGAATCTTGTACTTGTTTAATACTGCCAGTCTTAATAAAGTTTGTAACTACAAATATGCGTTGTTTTTTTGTTAACCGCATGATTAAAAAGGTTCTATGGAAGTAAACTTTTACACAGAAACGCTTCGATTTGCTTAGTGAGTAATAATGACGAGACCATACCACAGCGTGGCTGAAAAACCACTGTAAAATGGCCCAGGCTTTGCTTGAAGATCCGCAGAGTGACTTAGCCTACCTAGGCTGCCTATGCTTCTCTTGAAAGTGCACGGTGGCCTAGCCTTCCTAGGCTTCGCTTCATTATTTTACTTCCTTGCGCAAACATATTTTTGATAGCCTCCACTAAACCCATTAGTGTATCAATATCCTAAAAGGAAATTTTAGGATATTTCCATGATCAAAAGATAAATAGTTGATAAATAAACACCTTTGGCAGGACACCAAAATCTCCAATAGTTCTTGAGTTATACTAATTCAAAGTACCGTTAACTTTTTTTCTGGAACACCCGATATATATATATATATATATATATATATATATATATATATATATATATATATATATATATATATATATATATATTATGGATCGTATATTCGTATTCGCATTGGCTTTCGCATTCGCAATCAAACATGAGAATATCAATAAATGAACAAATATATATATAAGCTAAATTATAAATAATGAACAAATATTACAAGAGCAAAAGCATTAGTAGTAAGGACGTTTGTCTCTTCCTCCCACACCATCTAACGGTTACTAGCAGGCTATAGTTGCACAGTAACTTCAGTGTGTTTTGAATCTTAACCGAGTAAGCATATACGTGCCCTTCTCTTTAATCAACTTTCCTTGAAAGAGAACTGTGTTGCAGCTGTTGCGTAATGGCGTCCACGTCCAGGGTGGTTTGAGATTACTTCGAGATTATAAAGCTATGATCAAGCAAGAACAAGAATAAAAATAGAGTATAAAGAGGAAACGATCTCCAACACCAGCTTTAAGAATGAAGCAGGCAACTCTGGAAACAAGCATAGAAAAAAAACAGTTGTGGAAAGCTAACAATGCAAAAATACAGGACGATCTTCCTTTTCTCACATGGAAGATCTTGGTTTTGTAAAGCTAATGAAAGAAGCGTTCCCATTATAGCTACTACGTCAACGGAAATTTTACAGAGATATCTTTTGTGACAAAATGTATTGCTGGGTTAAGACTAAAGTTTCAGATTCAATCAGCTCTAGCTTTCGCCACCGACGAATGGTCGGATACTAAATCGGAAGTTTCTTTATTATTTATGGCTAGTCATGCCGTAGACAAGGACTTCAAACGCCAAAGTTTTGGATTGTGCGCTAAACGACTTAACAAACTTCTCAACGAAGTATTTAATCGACGGTTAAAGAAATGGAACCTGTCTCCAAATGATTTTCACTGTGTCATGAGAGATACTAGTGACAAAATCAAGAAAGCTCTGTTTCTTACTGGCGTGAATAACACTAACTGTACCACTCATCAATTGCACCTTACTAGTAAACATGACTTGACATCTCAAATTGTAGTCATTGAACTTATCTCAAAATGTAAGTCAATTGTGACACATTTTAATCATTAAACCATGGCTCAAGAAGAACTCAAGAAAATACCGGCTACCTTAAATGATCCAGAGCTTTCTGTAATACATGTAGTTCCCACTCGCGGGGAGAGCAGTCTGCAAATGATGATAAGTATGAAAGATCTTAATGCATCTATCTGCTTTATGCCAGCTATAATGCTTAAATCGAGAGCTTAATACCCTGTGGAGGAGTAGATTGTAATAGGATCTGGTGTTCCACCTTGAGCCCTTATAATTCCCACGTGGCCGTAACCCTGGAACAAAGAGCGTGAGATACAAGTAAGGAATCGGGTGAACATGGATTGATAAGACTATCTTTGTTTATCTTACCAGGTCTATTTCCAGCTCACGGGGCGATTTAAGCTCGCTTCCCATACAAGTGACGCAAGAAAGAACCCGAAGGGCTATTCGATCGGCTCCTTTTCTCGAATTCCCCCTCCTCTACCACCACCATCAGCCGAAAGCCGACGACTACAAATCGCAGAAGAGCACGCCGTGGCCCGAAGCAATTTTGCCGCCCGCCGACCACCTATATAATCAGAGGTTTTCCGCTGGATAAGCAGTACAGCTCACCCACGCACAAAGACACATTACGTTCTCAAGTCATATCCTCCAGGCTTATTCAGGTACCGACGGCTAGAATCTCTGCCGTGGATATCCTTCCAGTCAATTGGCAACTCATTACAACGGTCGATCTTCCGTGAATTCGCGCCAGTACTCCATTATCGACAACCCTGAGGTAAAACCAGTCCTTTACCAGAATCCTGAGAGAGAACCACTGAAAATATCGACTCCGATCCGAGTCGGATAATTAACTGCTATAATCACTTGGATTTGGACCTTTGCTGACAGTGTTTGTCCGTTATTTATTTGATAACGTATCTCACTTAAATCTCTTTTATAAATATTCAAAATTTCATTTTTGTTATTAAACTTTATTTTATAGCATTCGTTAAATAACCTTGAACGACTCTCGGCCATCATTCAACCTTTAAGCCAATCAGCATTCTCTTATTTTTATAATTATTACTCACACCTTAGAGAACAAATTTCTTACCATTCTCATTATCTCCCTCCCCAACTGGTTCGGACCTTGCCATTAACATTTGATTTGTCCTTATATATATATATATATATATATATATATATATATATATATATATATATATATATATATATATATATATATATATATATATATATATATATATATATATATATATATATATATATATATATATATATATATATATATATATATATATATATATATATATATATATATATATATATAAATATATATATATATATATATATAAATATATATATATAAATATATATATATATATATAAATATATATATATAAATATATATATATATATATATATATATATATAAATATATATATATAAATATATATATATATATATATATATATATATATATATATATATATATATATATATATATATATATATATATATATATATATATATATATATATATATATATATATATATATATATATATATAAATATATATATATATATATATATATATATATAAATATATATATATATATATATATAAATATATATATATATATATATAAATATATATATATATATATATATATATATATATATATATATATATATATATATAGATATATATATATATATATATATATAAATATATATATATATATATATAAATATATATATATATATATATATATATATATATATATATATATATATATATATATATATATATATAAATATATATAAATATATATATATATATATATATATATATATATATATATATATATAAATATATATAAATATATATATATATATATATATATATATATATATATATATATATATATATATATATATATATATATATATATATATATATCTATATATATATATATATAAATATATATATATATATATATATATATATATATATATATATATATATATATATATATATATAAATATATATATAAATATATATATAAATATATATATAAATATATATATAAATATATATATAAATATATATTTAAATATATATATAAATATATATATAAATATATATATAAATATATAAATATATATATATATATATATATATATATATATATATATATATATATATATATATATATATATATATATATATATATATATATATATATGTATAATTGCTATACCACGGCACACCCCAAGAAAATGCTATTTTAACCGACTGTATCAATAAACACCAATTCTTGGAAGATATCACCATGAAAACCAGGAAGAACTGTAACATCAATAGCAGATGGCATTCGTCTCGTAACCACTCTGATGAGAGTATTATCATCCTCAGCCGAAGAAAGTCAAGGAATTAATGTGATGAGCGAGACTATATTGACAGAAATTACCAAAATGTTTGATTTTGCAGAGAACAACGACTTGTATGCCATAGCTACGTTTTATAAAGCTAGATATAAAACAAAAATTTTTGGTTCTCAGATTATAACCGACAGAGTTAAAGTCGGCATCACCCGAAAATGTGAAGAAATTTATAAAAGGAGATCTGAAACAGTTCGAGCAAAACAAAGTACACCACAAGATACTTGAAAACGATCTACAAGTGCCACTGTCAGCGAAGTCATGAATACAATTCTGTGATAATGAAGATGAGCAGCTCTTTCAGGAGGGATCAAAAATCGTTTACCAGTACCTCAAAGAGAAACGTATTGCCACTGATGAAGATCCTCTTACTTAACAGAGGATGCATGCGAAGATGTATCTTGATCTTTTTCAGTTAACAAGGTCTTACATTGCATGTCCGCCATCAAGTGTTGCCATCAAACGTCTCTATTGTGGTGCCGGTCTGGTCTATGATAAAAAACGTAGCAGACTAACTGCTGAGAGGGCTGAAGAAATGTTCAACTATTAGTCATGCTTTCAGGTGTAACTCTCAAATGAATTATGAAGTTATCCGCTTTCAAAGGGTGCAGGTTGAGGAAAGAGGTTAGTGAGATGTGTGTAAGTGTGAGTCCTTGTCCCGAATCCTGGAAACATAAAAAAATTGAATGGATTTCAGCCATTCAATATTTTATAGCTGAAATCTTACAATACATTCAAATATTCCAGGTATAATATATACGATATGGCATATACTTGAAATATGTAATATTCGCATTTATTTTCGCGAGTATTAAACAAAATATTGGCATCTGTGAATACTGAAAATAGACATTCGATCCATTACTAATATATATATATATATATATATATATATATATATATATATATATATATATATATATATATATATATATATCCCGTGGTATTCGTGGGCGGATACCTTCGCTGCAGAGATTGCAGTCTACTTAAGTTGCAGGCGGCCAGAAGATGGATAGACCAGTTGCCCAGGGCTAATAAAGGTGAGTGCGTGAGGAGATTAATGGTTGGCCAAAGGGGAGATTTAAATACCAGGTTTCATTGAAGGTTATTGAAAGGTTAAAAATACAAATAAACTTTAATTATACTAATAATGATAATTATGAAAATGTCTACAAAGGCATAATAATGGGAGAATAATGTCGCGCTCAATGAAATAATAAATCAAATATTAATCATTTTAACAGGAATTCAAATATGGGACTTGGTCAGACAGGAGAAATGTTGGTTAACACTGGGAAGACCAATTAAAAGGCTGGGAGAAGGATATCAGGTGGCGAGGAAAGAAGGGTGGGATTATTCTCGAAAAGGGGTAAAAAGGTTTTACTTTGACAGCTTGACTCTTGGTGTGAGGAGCAATTCTTACGAGGCGAGCTAGTCTTGTGGCTTGACCGGCGTTGTACTCTTGACGAAGGGGGCGGAATTACCTAGGGCACGAGTAATGTAATTTCCAGGCTGGGTGAGACACTCTTGAATTGGCATGAGTATCTAAGACGAGGGGCAAGGTTTCCTTGAAGGTATGAGAAGAGTGATTCGCGCAGTTCTCCAAAGAAAAAGTCGTTTAACGAATTTGCCGATTGATTATGGCCAGGCTCACGACAATCTGTCTAGCCGAAGAGACCCACCTCCGAGGTTAGACGCGAGACGAGGGGCTCTATCTTCGCGAAAGGACGGGCGGTAATGTCTGACGAGAAACGGTTGACCTAGCTAGAAAGCCTACAAGCATGCCAGTCTCTTGGGAGTAACCACTGGCGTCAGGCTCTTTAGACCCAGATGAGGCAAGACGACCAAGGAAGCTTCTTCTAGGGTCGAACCTGACCTCAGACAGAGTAGGGTCAAAAAATGCATCCCAGCTGGGGATAGGCCGACTGATCAAACACAGGTGTTACCAGCCGCTTTGAAGTTTTACCAGGCGAGAATAGTTCTCTTTCCTTGCGCTTAGAGATCTAGGCTAGGCCAACTTGATTTCTTCTTGAAAGCAGGGACTCAAAGTGGACCTTAAGGTTCGTTCCCTCACACTCCTCCCTTCCTAGAAGATGACCTTTTATTGGAGCCAAAGGGAGAGTAAAGGGCATCCCCAAACTTTGGAAAGGAGGCGTGCTCGTAGGGTATCATGAGTGGGGACAAGGAATTCCTAACCTACTTTGAACACGTGTACACATGTATGACTATACCCTCAAACCGATACATGTAATAAAATAAATCATTACATATTTAAAAATGTACTTAAACAAACAAACATGCAACTAGTAGTTGAAGGGAAACGAAAAACATTATACTCGTATTATATAAATTACGCAAAATTACAACATACCAAAAAAATGAAAAGTACATAAAGATAAAAAGCTCTTGGCTTTACAGTTTTCGGAGGCTTTAATATACAGGATCCTGAATTGGAATTCTTGTAAAAATAAACTCCAGCGCATTAGAGAAACATCATTGTTTTTTTTTACATCTCGGAGGAGGGATAAGGGTTTATGTTCAGTTTCTATTATAAATAATTTGCCTACCTGAAACATTTAAAATTTTTGAATTCCTCAAACGATCTCGAGGGCCTCTCTTTCAATCACAGCGTAGTTCTTTCCTCTTGGTAGCAATTTCCGAGTAGAAGGAGTAAATTCCTAATTCACTGGAGATCTTCCTTTGAGATACATAAATTCCGGCTTTTTCTCTTGAGATAAAAAAATTACTTCAACTTCATTCATTTTTTTCTATGTCGTCGCACTTCTATCATGGCCACCCCTGCCCTTCGTTTGGGGTATCATACGAGTAGTCTTTTATCTTTTTACTTAAATTATAAAAATTCTACTAGTTCAATTTCCATCTGGATATTCATGAAGAATTATATTTCCATTCCAAACTTTATTTTAAAAACATGGTTCTATTCTAATTATGACACCATTGTAATAGGAGGTAAAATTACACAACTTATAAGTATAAGTTTAAATGATGACTGAAAGATAAAAAATAAAAACAAGGCAATTTATAGCCTAATATCCTATGCATGCAGACCTCGGATTTTCTATACACAAATCTTGCACTTTTCTTGAATCGTCATCAAAGCTTTGAGTGAATTTTTTCTTCAATTCTAGCAATGCTGTTATTGTTGAAATTTTATGAGATAATAAAGAATGCAGATAAATTTTTTATGCGAATTTTAAAGTTAGAATAAATATTTCTTTTCTATTACATGAATCCGAGTAAGGGAGTTACAAACAATTTGATATAATATCTTTATTTTGAACTTGACGGATGGGATGACACGTGAATCCTATCCTATCCGAGGGGGGTGGAGCACTAGGTGAAGACGAAATGATTTGATCGAAACTTCGGGAATTGTTTATAGGATTCAGTCTAGCCATTTTGCGTTAATAAACACATAGAACGAAATGGTAAAATGAAAGTTTTGTAGGAACGGAAGTCGTTGTTACCTAAAGAAAGATAACATGATCAAAAGCAACCAAAAGAAATCGTAGGAATGGTTAGAAAACCGTGTACAAGAGTGTGTGTAATATTTGTGTAAAGCAATTATCAGTCCGTATTAATTAACATTAATATAATGTCCAGAGAAGTAAAAATAGTAAGGTCTTTTGTCCATATGTTAGAGAATGAACATTTAATTAATTCCAATTAAACTAAATTTATTTATTGCTCCGATGACATTATAAAAAGAGATATATTATTGAATGCTCTTATATACGCCATTCCTATATTTTTAACATTTCCACTGGACTTTCAAAATTGAAAAAAACACTATTCTTAAAGAAATAAGTGTGCACTGATGTACGTAGTTTTGTGTGTAATATTCATAGTTATGGGAACTCAGATTGGTTTTTAGTTATTGCATTAATTTTTTATTTACACTATTTTATTACTTTCCTTCTCTCCCTCGCTCTCCTTGCACCTCCATATGGCTGCTTCTCACGTCTCCCCTAATCTTGCTCTTTAGACTAGCTCCTTTTCAGTTAATCTTTATATTCCCTCTAGCTTTGTTCTTAACCTTTCTGCCATTTGGTTTGATCTGGCGGCTACCTGCTCCTGATAAAACTTGATGTGATTTTATCCTTCCTCTCAGAATTCTTCATAAGTGATTTGTAGTCTTAGAGGCGATCGTCTAGTTATATTAATTTCTCTTGGGGTTATCCTTGATAAAACACTAAATCTAGTTTGAAAGTACTTGGAAACACCATTTCCTTTTTTCCTGCTGAACATTGCATTTATTGCTAACCTAACTTTCTTCTGAGTTTTTCACACACACACACACACATATATATATATATATATATATATATATATATATATATATATATATATATATATATATATATATATATATATATATATATATATATATATATATATATATATATATATATATATATATATATATATATAATATACTATATAAACCTTGCCCCCATTCAGTTTTGTAATCGACCTTTTTGATATCTTTAAACACATGATTAACCTTAGTATATAAATGCACTGTTTCGAGATATCTAAACACTCTAAAAGAATTTCGCTCAGAAGATGATCAAACGTAACCAAAAGCTCAGTTGTAATAAATTATGAATATTGGAGCCCTAATTCATAACCTTTCGCAAGGAAAAATAATTATAAGAAGAAAATTAGAGAAGCAAAGAAGAAAGTTAATCAAAGCTCAGATGGTTCTGGTCTTTAATAAAACATGCAAAAAAGAGAAACTCCTACCTAAATGTACAAATATATATATATATATATATATATCGTTAAATTAAATTCTGGTGTCAGGTAAAGTTGGGTTATTTTCTATTGAAGGAACCCTTTTTTATTTTCAAGTTTGCCCACGGTTTAGTTATTCAGTAACCAGTTTGCAAAGTTCGTTCAAGGATATCCAAACATAGTGGAACAAATTCTTAATTTCTTTTTTTTTATTAATCATTTCTTTCGTGTTGACCGTGTTTTTTTCCCAGTTTATTTACGTTGTCTGTGGGTTTTATGGGGAAGACGATCTCCTTTAAAACCTCCTACTAATCCTCGTGCATGATTAAAAGGCCTATAATTACTGATCATATAGGGATCAATTTGTTAATTTTTATTTATTTTATTTTCTTTATTGATTGCATACAATCATTGTGTAATTAAATATCTATTAGGATTTTGGTACGCTCGTAAGAGCGCCATAATCTTTTACGAGAGTTCTTTGGATGCCCCGAGCGGCCAGACGCGCATTTACAGCAGCAAGATTTCGTCATTGGAACGTTTCCGACATCAAGGAGAAATCCCCGGGTTGTCAGGCAAGGAGCTACTTGACTATATTCAAGAGGAAGAGAGAAATGAGTGATCAGTAAAAGGAGAACAAAGAGAAGCTGAAGAGAAAAGAGAAAGAGAGCAGAGAGAAATGCAAGAGAGAAAAGAATCCGTCAGCATGAGCGTGAGCTTAACAGAAATTTTGGAAAACCCTTTCCGTTATCTCGAGGAATGAATCCCCCCAAACCTCATTAGTAAAGTTGCCAGTGTTTAAGCACCGCGAGGATTTCAGCGCCTACTTAACTCACTTTGAGCAAATTTTTAAATTGAATCACTGGGACATTAAAGATGAAGGAGTCGCTTGACTACTCCCCCTCCTCAATTCCCACCGGCGGAAAATTCTTATTTCGCTCTCTTCCCTGTCCTCCATTCCTCGCGGAGATTGAGACTCTACCAGTCTCTCCGTTCAGAACATTTTGTCTTTTGCCCAGCAAATTCCTGCAACCTTTATTTGAGTCGTACCTCGTCGTTAAGATCTCACCAGCACATCTCCCTTCTTGAAGCTTTCGCCACTGTTCAGAAGAAAGCTATCAAGCCATCTTCTTCCCGAAGAACTGTGCGGCCCCGCTAATCTCGGAGCCCCTTCAAGACTCCCGTTCTTTCATGTCTGAGACTCCTTGCCGAGCCCCAGAACCGTCTCGTGTTTGGGATTCCATCTCTTTGGAGCAAAGAAAATCTCATTCTTAAACACGAAGTAATCAAAACCCCAATCTTCGAGTACTCCTCGTTAGGACACCATGAAGTATCTTCTCGAAGAGCTGTGCCAGATCACCACCACGCTTTAAGGTAACAACAACAAGGAGTAACAACAAAAAGGAAAGAAGGTACCCTAGGAGACCTTACGGTCCATTTAAGAAGGGTACCTTTGGACTAGCAATCGAGCGGCCACATGGCTGCTCAATTGTTTTGCATCCCTAAACGGCCACTTTTCAAGACCTTGTCTAGTCTTGACTTGAACTGGTCAACAGATTTACTGTTGACAACTTCCACTAGAAGTGCGTTCCACATACCACAGATACTGTAAGTGAAAAAAATTCCACACAGATTGCGGTTGTAATGCTTCAGTTCAAGTTTGAAGCCCTGATTGCGCGTTCTGTTCTCACTCAGTGTGAAGATATCCCGGTAGTCAACATTGTCGAACCCTCGAAGTATTTTGAAAACTTTGATGAGCTGACCACGCAGTCTACGGGTTTCCAGCGAGAACAGATCTAATTCCCTTAGTCTATCCTCATAACTTTTATGTCGGATAGAGGGAATCAGCTTGGTTGCCCTGGCTTGTACGCGTTCCAATCTCGCGATGTCCTTTCGCAATGAAGGACTCCAAAATTGTACGGCATACTCCAGGTGCGGTCGAACAAGTGACTTGTACAGGCACATTACAATCTCTTGGTTCCGATAACCAAGCTGGCGCTAAATATAGCCTAGCATCCTTTGGGCCTTTTTCTCCGCCTCGATGCACTGTTTCGAGAACTTGCGGTCACTAGTGATTGTTACACCCAAGTCCTTCTCAGTGTCGGTGGATTCAATAGCAGTGCCCTTAAGGATATACTGAGATTGGGGGTTTCTGTTGCCGATATGCATCACTTCGCATTTTCCCACGTTGAAAGGCATTTGCCACGTGTCCGACCACTCCCCAATCTTCCCAAGATCTTCCTGCAGGCGGGCAGTATTTCTATCCTTTGAAACGTTCATACCAAGATTGGTATCGTCGGCAAATTTGGAAATCTTGGCAACCATGTCACCGCCAAGTCGTTGACGTAGATGATGAATAGTAGAGGTCCCAGGACAGAACCTTGAGGCACCCCGCTAGTAACGGGCACCCACTCAGAAGACTGTCCATTCACCACCACCCGTTGCCGTCTGCCACTTAGTAAGTTCTCGATCCAGCCGGCTACCTTTCCGTCTATGCCAAGCGCTCGCACTTTCCGTAGAATACGGCGGTGTGGTACCTTATCAAAGGCTTTCTGAAAGTCTAGGTAGACCACATCCACCGCCTTTTCCCGATCATGCTCGCTGAAAACGAAGTGGAAGAATTCTACAAGGTTCGTCAGGCATGACCGTTTCCTTCGGAAGCCGTGCTGGGAACTCCTCAGTAGAAGGTTTGACTCTAAATACGGCGTCACTTTGTCCACTATGATGCTTTCCAGGAGTTTACCGACTATCGAAGTCAGACTGATAGGTGGGTAGTTCGACGGTTGGTTACGATCTCCTTTCTTGAAGATTGGAGTCACCTCCGCCTCACGCCATTCTCTAGAAACGCATTCGGTCCGGATTGACATGTTGAAGATTGCGCTCAGGTGTCGTGACACTTGGTCGTGCACTTCTTTCAACACTTTAGGTAGAAACCCATCCGGGCCAGGTGACTTATTCGTCATGAGGTCACTGATCTTCTTTTTAATTTCAACTTTGGTGAAGTCCATATCCTCCAGCTTTTCCCCCCGAGTAGAAATCCGTCGGCTGGGGGATGGGACCACATTCTTTAGTAAACACTGAAGAGAAGTAGTCGTTGAGGAGGTTAGCATTTTCTGCATCTAAATGCTTTAATGTCCCCTCCTCGTTCCTCAAATGACCAATCGTTTGACGGATTGGTTTACGGCTGTTTACATATCCAAAGAACTCCTTGAAACTCTCTTTACAGAGTCTCGCCACTCGGAGTTCCTCAGACCGCTTAGCCGCCCTTATGCTGGACATTACTCTCCTGGCTAGCCTCCGGTATTCATAAAAGTCACCCGAGATCTTCGATTGCCGGTACACAGTTCTCTTCTCCCTAAGCAGTTGGCTGATTGCTCGATTAAACCACTTAAGTTGAACAGAAGACAGACGGGGGCATTTCAGAGGGATGGAACGCGATTGAAAACTCATGAATGTGGTTTTGAAACTATTCCACGAGTCTTCAACAGCATCGCACACTTCTAGCTCACGTCAGTCAGTCCAGCTCGAAGGCTTGCAAAGTCTGCTCTTCTCAAGTCAAGTTTCTTAGTTTGACTGGCAACAGACCTTACCTTCGGGATCTTGACGCTAAATCTAACTAGCTGGTGATCACTGGCACCGAGCTCTTCGCCTACAGAGAGATCCTTAACGATATCATCCTCAGAGGTCAAGACCAAGTCGAGGATATTGTCTCCTCTCGTTGGTTCTCTGACCCATTGAGTGAGGAACTCGTTGTTGGCGAACTCCAAGAGTAGCGCGCTCTCGCCACAGGCTGCTTTGGTTTCCCAGTCAACTTAGCTGTTAAAATCGCCCATAACGATGCACACTCTGCCTTGAACCAGCTCACCCAGCAGCTGGTACAGTTCCTTGTCCTTCTCAACGGGTTAGGAAGGGGATCTGTAAAGCACCAGGGTCCTGTATCTGACAGGACCGATCTCTAGGTCAATGCCTAGGAGCTCGTGGTCGGATATAACGTTGGAGTTCGTAGATTTGATTATATCCTTGACATACAACATTACACCGCCACCCTCTCTGTCTGGCCTATCTTTGTTGAAGAGTTGCTAGCCAGGGACCGTGAATTCGCCTTCAAAGTCTCGGTTTGAGGTTTTTATCCACGATTCTGTTATGGCTACAATTTCGGGTTCTTCCGAAAAAGTAAAGTCATCTTGTGTTGTAATCTCCTGATTCCCTTCCGTCAATCGTAACCCACATCCACTTTTGAATTGATTTCCCGCTCAATCGTATTTAATATCTCTTGTTCGAGTCAACTTTGACTTTGCTCCTTCCGCTTAACTCTGTAATATCCTAATTTTTCATAATCCAAATAAATATCTTTATCGAGTAATTGTTAGCCCTTTTTTGCATATATATATATATATATATATATATATATATATATATATATATATATATATATATATATATATATTTATGGGTTTTTTCTTTATGTATCTTTTGAACTGCAACTTGGAAAGCCACTAGATAAATCCCGGTGAAGTTTAAATCGCACACTGTATAAAAATTATGGAGGAGGTCTCCAACTCCTTTAATTGCCCCAAAGCATATCGCAGGCGTCCTCTGGTCAGTGATATGGCCGTGCTTGTTTGAGTATGCAACCTTCCGCCGAGCGAGTCTTCACAGGCATACCTCGAGAATATATATATATATATATATATATATATATATATATATATATATATATATATATATATATATATTTATAAATGGAGAGAGAAAGAGAGATATAGGGACTGCTGGGTAAATTGTTGTGGTTGAGAACTCTGTATTCCGCACATGCGCATTGTCTAGCGTTGATTTTATTTTCTTCCTCTGATAGTACACCCAGTTAGACATCGTCTGTGAAGGAAGCAATACTATAGCTTAATTTAAGCCTACAGAAATTTTAAAAAGGTTAGCTGTTTTGCTTGGCTTTCACCATTTGAGGATAGTGCAGAAGATAGTGAAAGAGTTGGATGAGCCAGGCTTTGATTACGAGGATACGGTGAAAACCTCATTCTAAGCGTCTTGATAAAAAAAGACTCTCCGAATTTTCTCAGAGATCCAGGTTATTATTTACAACGATATCAGCAAATCCATAAGGTGCATAGCTAGAGACAAGGGATCGTTAGTCTCTCTCATCGAGCAGTTTATGAAAGAGGAAATCTACTACTGATCATTCAAGATGAGAAAACTTCAGCTTGCATCTCAGATAATAAAAGAAAACGAAAGGATGTAATGCTAAGCTTGTGAACGAACTGTATCATCTTCCGCAAACCTAATATGCTTTAGTGCTTTTCAGACGAGAAGAAGGTCTGCAAGATAAAGTGGTGAACTCGCAAAACAGACGCTTGCTTTCTGTCTCTACCAAATACTCGTACATACCCAGTCTCATGAATATTAATTTTCTGCTACATATCAAGATGTTGGGACGGTCAGGAGCGTGGGCTACGTTTACACAACTCAGCAGTTAAGCCTTGCCTCGAATAATGCAATTGAACTTTGGGTTGTAATAAATCTCTAAGAGTGACTAATTATGCTTGGTAGAATTAATTCAACTATCTAGAAGGTTCTGTATATCAAACTGGGCGCAAAAATAAACTTAACTACTGTACAAACACAAATAAAATACTGGTGATGAAAGATAAATCAAAAATAAAATAATGGACATGAAAGATAAATCAAAGTATACAGGCTCGGCCGCACACGACCGACAACAATTCTGGGTAGATCTGCCACCCAAAGATTCGGCCTCAAAAGTAGGGATCGAGGAAATATATGAGGGGGAGAAAACTGAGCTCAAGAGATCTCTCCTCGTTTGTTTCTTTTTTCTGTTTTCATCTCCTCGGGCTCTTTGGTTATGGTAGGTCGAGAGAAAGAAGCTTATGCGACGTCTCCTCTTAGCAGAATACTAATTTACCCAGGTAAATGTTTAATATATATACAGAGCCGCAGAAGCGAAAGTTACAGAGGCACCGGAAGGGTGATTTTGCTTAATCTATGGGCAGTCGCCAGATAGCCCCTTTAAAAAAAAAAAAAAAAAAAAAAAAAAAAATGCTTAATCTATATAAAGGGGCACCGGAAGTGAATTTGACGCTTCCCACCAGGTTGCGGAATCTTTTGTTGTTACGATTAGGTTCTCTCTAGGCCGTGTTATAGGACGGAAATGACCTCAAAAGAAGCCGATCGTGGGTTCTTTCCGTCCTAAACGTCCCTCTCTTCCCTCTCTCTCTCTCTCTCTCATCTCCTCTCCTTAAAGATGGAACTTCCGAGTAGGAGATTTTTTTTGATTTTTTTTTCCCCCATCTGGCAACTACCCACTTGGGCATAAGTCACCGAAAAATACGAAAGCCCAGAACTAGGCTACTTTAAAATAAAAATATGAAAACTTAACAATGATATAAATTGAAAAAACTTACTAATCAGGAAGCAATCTCCGGCAGCGGGGGGAGGTCTCCCTCACCCCGGTGCAGGAGAGTGCAACCTACAAACAAAACAATGACAAAAAACCCCTTAAATAAAGGGGAAAAGCCTGGCCTCCCCCCAAAAGTCCACAAGTCCAAAAGTCAATATGCACGAATCTGTCCCGAGTACAGGGGACAGGCCGTAGCGACCCCGTCCATCCCGGTACCGGGACAGGTATCGTGCGTGAAGATCACCCAGACTGGGACATTCGACAAAAATGTGCCGAACAGTCTGGGGGACGACGCAGTTTTTGCAATAGGGCGCAGGCAAGCGCTCCATCAAATAGCGATGCGTTACACGAGTGTGTCCAATTCGGAGACGACAGAAAGCAACCTAAAGCCGGCGCGTCATTCGGGGATAGGTCCATGGGAACAGTCGCGGCGCAATGGCACGCAACTTTAAGTTCCCTTCGACCGTCTCCCATCTTCTTTGCCAAGCAGTCCAAAAAGCTGCCCGTATTCCTGCCATGTAGTCGGTGTGATGAAGAGCGAAACGCTGGTTCGGTCAAAGAGTCCTCGCAGACTCTTTGAAGCCCTCATCTGCGCGCTCATTCCCCGTAATTCCTACATTTCCAGGAACCCAGCAAAAGATAATCTCGACATCCGTCCGGCTCACCAAAACAGTAGCTTCACGGATATCGCGAACCAGGGGATGCGGAGATTCCAATGCCCCGAGAGCACTCAGGGCGCTTCGTGAGTCGCTATAGATCACAATCCGGTCTCCGAACCGGGCACGTCGCGTAATCTTCCGTACCGAGTGGTGTATTGCGGCCAGGTAGGCCGTGAAGACAGACGCAGTGCCTGGTAAAGCCCCGCTGACTTCAAACAGAGGGGATACGGCGTGGAGGCCGACCCTCTTTGGGACTTACAGCCATCCGTTTACACTGGCAAGGTTCCAGCGTGACACGATGTGTGCTCCAAAAAGGTCAAACGCAATACTCCCGGCCAGTATAAGCTTTAGGAGCAGAGAAGTGGCGAAAAATAGCCAAATGTGGTACCCTCCAGGGTGGCTTTCTGGGCAGAACCAGGGGCGCAACCGGCCCGAGAGCTATATCTTCCACTCAAAGGAGTTTCTTGGCGTCTCTCGGCGGCATAGGCACCATCGAGATCAGCTGTGGATGCAGTGAGAGCTATTGGCGACTGAGGGAGGTGCTGGGCTCGCGCGTACAGGTGAGTGATGCACTGCACGCGGCACAAAACGAGTGGCATCTCCCCAGCATTGACCAACAGGCTTTCAATGGGGGACGTGTGGAAGGCACCGGTCGCAAGGCAAAGGACGGTGTGGTGGATCGAATCAAACTTCCGCAATAAACCCTCAGCTACGGATGCATAAAACTCGCATCCGTAGTCGAGCTTCGAGTGAACAAAGGGTCGATAAAACAGTAAGGCAGTAGCCCTATCAGCGCCATAGGCGCTGAACGTCACGGAACGGGTACAAGAGACCCTAAGTCTGCGAATATGAGCCTCCCAGGTGAGGCATCGGTCGAATACAGGACCAAAGAAACGGTGCAACTCAACCACATCCAGGCGCACCCCATTAAGAAACAAATCTGGGTCATGGTGAAGCCGTGAATGGCGGCAGAATTGCACCACCTTTAGTCTTGGCCAAAGAAAACCGAAACCTGTGCGCTTCGGCATAGCGAGAGACGCGGTTCATTGCCTGTTGGAGTCGACGCTCCAGAGTTGGCATCTGGGCCGCGCCAAAAGAGATCGAAAGGTCGTCCACGTAGAGCGTAGCAAGAACATCTTCCGGCAGCACCGAGGTGATGCCGTTGATGCTCAGGGCAAAGAGTGTGACACTGAGGACACTTCCCTGCGGGACACCCTCTTCCTGCTCCTTTGGGGCAGAGAGGGCTCCCCCTAGCCGTACGCGGAATCGACGATCTCGCAAAAATTCAGATATAAACATTGGGAGGCGTCCCCTGGCCCCCATCGTGTGGAGAGTCTCCATGATACCGTATCGCCATGCGGTATCATAGGCCTTCTCCAGATCAAAAAACACCGTGGCGTAGTGCTGTCTACGAAGGAAAGCCTCGCAGACGGCATTTTCCAGTCGGAGCAGAGCATCCGACGTGGAGTGGAACTTACGGAAGCCGCACTGTGCAGAAGACAGATGGCCTCCGCTGTCCAGGAAATAGGCTAATCTAACATTTATCAATTTCTCCATCAACTTGCACACGCAAGAGGTTAGAGAGATTGGGCGGAAACCGGTCGGATTAGAGTGATCTCTCCCTGGCTTGCGAAAGGCGAGCAAAGTAGCGATTCGCCAGGAGTCTGGGAGAAGACCTTCCACCCAGATATTGTTGAACAAATCTAACAGAAAGGCCATGCCTCGCTCACCCAGGTGTCGAAGCATGGCGTACGACACATCGTCCGGACCATGGGCGGTGTCCGCGCACGAAGCGAGAGTGGAGCGCAACTCACTCACAGTAAACTTGTCGTTGAAGGGTTCTCCGCCTCTGGAGGTAAAGTCCAGCCGGCGGCCTTCCGCGACATCACGACGTGCATTGAATGCTGGCGGAGCAGCATCACGGCTAAAGAATGCGGAAAAAGCGGTCGCTAAGGATTATGCCACGGACGCGGGGTCCGAGATTGCGGTCCCATTCTCCTGGAGAACGGGAGGGGGGTCCTGCGAGAACTTGCCCCGAATCCTTTTGATTCCCTTCCACACCTCAGCTAAAGGGGTCTTCCCGTTAAGTGAAGACACGTATGCCCACCAAGAAGAGCGGCGGGCGTGCTTCGAAATATACCGGAACCTAGCCCTAGCCCGACGAAATTCAGCGACAGTGAAATCGTTCGGGCGGCGCTTATAGCGCATTTAGGCATAACGCTTCTGTTTGAGGGCCGTCTCACACTCGGCCGACCACCATGGGAGTGGTCGGCGTGCAAAACGGCCAGACGTCCTAGGAATAGTAGTCAGGCTTACGGCGATGGGGTTGCCGGAGAAGAACTCAACGGCCTCATCTACCGACCTAAACTCCTCGGCTGAGATAGAGAATTCAGTCATTTCCTGAAATGCAGGCCACCGCGCCCGCGCCAAGCACCACCGAGGTGGTCTCTCAGGCGTCAGTTGCCCTGAAAAGGATATTTGAATGGGAAAGTGATCACTACCATGAAGGTCATCGATCACCCCCCAATCAAAATCAGGCTGTGCATCCGAAGAGCACAAAGATAGGTCAAGGCAAGAAAATGAAGCGGTTCTCGGACAGTGATGCGTAAACTCATCCACGTTTAGGACACCCATCTCAAGCTCTTCGATCAGATCGGCAAGGACTTGTCCGCTGGGATTTATGGAGTAATCTCCCCAGAGAGGATGCCTGCCGTTCAGATCTCCAAGCAAGAGATAGGGCCTCGGCAACCGTGCCACGACGCGGTGGAAGTCCCCCGCGTCGAAGTCAGCTGACGGTGGAATGTACGCAGAAATGATAGTATACCTCCTATCCAGGTGCAGCTGCACAGCCACTGCCTGAAAGGAGGTATCTAAAGAGAAAGGAAGAACGGAGACATCATGCCGGGTGTAAACCGCGCATCCCCCAGCCCGGCCATCCCGCGGTGGTGGGGTCGCAAGACCCTTATACCCCGGGAGGGCAGGCAGGGGGCACGCGCCTAGCATGGTCTCCTACAAAAAAATAGCTAACGAGGAACGGGACGAGGCGAGCCTCCGCAGCTCCTCCCAGTTGGCCCGGAGTCCACGGCAATTCCATTGAAGGAATATGCCCTCCAGGCCTAGCTCGGAGGAGACGCGGGGGCCCTCCTCGAATTGAAGACCCTCACGGGAATGGCCGTACGCTTCCCGGGGGCAGAACCCCGGGCACTGTTGGCCGGACAAAGCGCTGGAGGCGCTGTCGCCTTCGAGGACTTATTAGGGGAGGTTGGGCTCGCCATGCGAGTCTTTTCCTCCCTCCGCCTCGAAACCTTAGGCGGACGCTGCGGCTTCGGAGGCGGGGGGGCCTCTTTTCGAGAAACCACCGTCTCCGAGCCACTCGCTCCACCTTGGAGCGTGAACGAAGGAGCCGAAGCTCCTTTGTTGCCGTCCTCCTTTCGGGGAACAGCTTTAGGAACCCCTGAGGATGGCCTAGCGACCATCTTCAGGGGTGTTGCCTCCTGTGAGTCTAACGACTCGGTGGAGGCGCGTGGCCGTTTCGCCTTGCGGGAAACGGTCACGCTGGGGGAAGAGGGGGGAGCCCTGGTTTTAGCCGGGGCTGGGTATGAACCCTTTTTGCCGCCAGCTTTACCAGGGGAGCGCCCGGGTTGGGTAGAGCCCGCAGAAGGGCTCCGAATGGGCGCGGAAACAACCGTGCTCGTTGGCCTGGATGGGCCAGGAGCAGAGGGTGCCTTTCGAACTACTGAGGCATATGACGTCCCAGGCAGAGATGGGCGCGCCAGGACCAAGTCCTTAGCCTCGCGGAATGAGAGTCTATCCTGGGCCTGAACGGCCAGGATTTCTTTCTCCAGGAGATATGCACCACATTGCTTCGAAGAAGCATGGTGCGGCTCTCCGCAATTGACACACTTGGCCACACACGATTTGGACTTATCGTGTGCGACCTTGGAGCAATTTACACAGACTTCGGGTGACCCCGACTTTGCACGTCTACATGAGCGATTCGTATGGCCGAAGCGGTGACAGTAATAGCACCGCCGCGGCAGTGGCACGAATGCCTTCACGCGGTAGCGGTACCAACCGGCACGCACCGACTCAGGGAGCTTGTCACTGTCGAACGTGACGAAGAGTGTAGGGGTGGGTCTCGAAGCCCCTCCCTCTTTTCTCATCACACGTTTGACCTTGACCGCCCCATGGTCGGCCAGCTCTAGGGTGATGTCCTCAATGGAGTAGTCAACGAGTTCCCTCGCCTAAACTACTCCTTTCACAAAGTTCATGGTAGAGTGCGGCGTCACACTCACCGGGGTGCCATGAAGTGTCCGAAGAGCACTTATCTTGGCCGCCTCGGCGGGATTCGCCGCATTCGCCAGAAGGCTGCCGTCCGAGAAACGGGTCACCTTCGGCTCTCTACCAATTGCACTAGCTAATCCTCTCCTCTGATGGATCATGTTGCCCTTGGACAACATGGTGCCATCAGTGGAGCGAATAACGAGGAAGCGTTTGAAGCCAGCGGGCTCGAAAACGCCAGGTAACCTCTGAATGAGGGGCCCCGATGTCATCGAGGCTCCGCCCTGTGCACTCTTGGTGTTAGTCTTGGTCAGGGGGTCCGCACACGAGAGGGTAGAGGGGCCGGATGTGCCGATCTTGGCTTGTTCGCCTACCAAAGTCGCAGCAGACCCATCCGTCCCCGCAGCCCCCGCGGATGGAGAGGAGCCCCGTCTTCTTCCTCTTTTTAGTCGTCTTTGTCTTTTTCTTTTTTGGAGAGGAGGGCGGGGAATGAACCCGCTTTTCACCTCCGCCGGCAGATTTTTATTTTTTTTTAATTAAGCGGGTATCTGGCGACTGCCGACTTAGGCATTAGTCGCCGTAAACAAACAGCCTAGTTCTAGGCTACTTTAAAAATTAAACAGAAAACAATAAAACGAAATAACAATAAAAAAGCAATAACAAAAACAATAACAAAACAAAAACAACAATTAAACTGTGTTAAATGAAAGGGAGAAGGCCAGCCTCCCCCAAAAAGTCAATAAGTCCACTAGTCATGGTGCACGCACTCGTCCCGAGTACAAGGGACAGGCGGTAGCGACCCCGCCCATCCCGGTACCGAGACAGGTATCGTGCGCGAAGATCACCCAGACTGGGACATTCGACAAACATATGCCGAACAGTCTGGGGGACGACGCAGTCGTTGCAATAGGGCACATGCAAGCGCTCCACCAAGTAACGATGCGTCACACGAGTGTGTCCGATTCGAAGACGACAGAAAACAACCTGAAGCCGCCGCGGCATTGGGAGATAGGTCCATGGGAACAGTCGCGGCGCAATGGCACGCAACTTTAAGTTCCCCTCGACCGTCTCCCATCTTCTTTGCCAAGCAGTCCGAAGAGCTGCCCGTATTCCTGCCATGTAGTCAGTGTGAGGAAGAGCGAAACGCTGGTCCGGTCGCAGAGTCCTCGCGGACTCTTTGGCGCCCTCATCGGCGCGCTCATTCCCCGCAATTCCTACATGTCCAGGAACCCAGCAGAAGATAATCTCGACCTTTGCCCGGCTCGCCAAAACCGTGGCGTCACGGATTTCGCGAACCAGGGGATGCGGAGATTCCAATGCCCCGAGAGCACTCAGGGCGCTTTGTGAGTCGCTATAAATCACAATCCGGTCTCCGAACCGGGCACGTCGCGTAATCTCCCGTACCGAGTGGTGTATTGCCACCAGCTCGGCCGTGAAGACAGACGCAGCGCCTGGTAGAGCCCCGCTAAATTCAAACAGAGGGGATACGGCGTGAAGGCCGACCCCCTGTTGGAACTTGGAGCCATCCGTATACACTGGCACGGTACCAGCGTGACACGATGTGTGCTCCAAAAAGGTCGAACGCAATACTCCCGGCGCAGTACAAGCTTTGGGAGCAGAGGCGTGGCGACAAATAGCCAAATGTGGTACCCTCCAGGGTGGCGTCCTGGGCAGAACCAGGGGCGCCACCGGCCCGAGAGCTATATCTATCTCTCGAAGGAGTTTCCTGGCCCTAAACCCAAAGGGCTTAGGGTATGACTGGCGTCTCTCGGCGGCATAGGCACCATCGAGATCAGCTGCGGATGCAGTGAGAGCTGTTGGCGACTGAGGAAGGCGCCGGGCTCGCGCGTACAGGCGAGTGATGCACTGCACGCGGCGCAGAGCGAGTGGCATCTCCCCAGCATCGACCAACAGGCTCTCAATGGGGGAAGTGCGGAAGGCACCGGTCGTAAGGCGAAGGCCGGTGTGGTGGATCGAATCCACCTTCCGCAATAAACGCTCGGCTGCGGATGCATAAAACTCGCATCCGTAGTCGAGCTTCGAGCGAACAAAGGATCGATAAAAAAGTAAGGCGGTAGCCCTATCAGCGCCCCAAGCGCTGAACGTCACGGAACGGAGAATGTCCATGGCGCGGGTACAAGAGACCCTAAGGCTGCGAATGTGAGCCTCCCAGGTGAGGCGTCGGTCGAATACAAGACCAAGGAAACGTTGCGACTCAACCACATCCAGGCGCACCCCATTAAGAAACAAATCTGGGTCGGGGTGAAGCCGTGGATGGCGGCAGAAGTGCACCACCTTAGTCTTGGCCAAAGAAAACCGAAACCTGTGCGCTTCGGCATAGCGAGAGACGCGGTTCAATGCCTGTTGGAGTCGGCGCTCCAGAGTTGGCATCTGGGCCGCGCCAAAAGAGATCGAAAGGTCGTCCACGTAGAGCGTAGCGAGAACATCTTCCGGCAGCACCGAGGTGATGCCGTTGATGCTCAGGGCAAAGAGTGTGACACTGAGGACACTTCCCTGCGGGACACCCTCTTCCTGCTCCTTTGGGCCGGAGAGGGCTCCCCCCACCCGTACGCGGAATCGACGATCTCGCAAAAATTCAGATATAAACATTGGGAGGCGTCCCCTCGCCCCCATTGTGTGGAGAGTCTCCATAATACCGTATCGCCATGCGGTATCATAGGCCTTCTCCAGATCAAAAAACACCGTGGCCTAGTGCTGTCTACGAAGGAAAGCCTCGCAGACGGCATTTTCCAGTCGGAGCAGAGCATCCGACGTGGAGTGGAACTTACGGAAGCCGCACTGTGCAGAAGACAGATGGCCTCCGCTGTCCAGGAAATAGGCTAATCTAACATTTACCAATTTCTCCATCAACTTGCACACGCAAGAGGTTAGAGAGATTGGGCGGAATCCGGTCGGAGTAGAGTGATCTCTCCCCGGCTTGCGAAAGGCGAGCACAGTAGCGATTCGCCAGGAGTCTGGGAGAAGACCTTCCACCCAGATCCTGTTGAATAAATCTAACAGAAAGGCCATGCCTCGCTCACCCAGGTGTCGAAGCATGGCGTACGGGACATCGTCCGGACCATGGGCGGTGTCCGCGCACGAAGCGAGAGCGGAGCGCAACTCACTCACAGTAAACTTGTCGTTGAAGGGTTCTCCGCCTCTGGAGGTAAAGTCCAGCCGGCGGCCTTCCGCGACATCACGACGTGCATTGAATGCTGGCGGAGCAGCATCACGGCTAGAGAATGCGGAAAAAGCGGTCGCTAAGGATTCCGCCACGGACGCGGGGTCCGAGATTTCGGTCCCATTCTCCTGGAGAATGGGAGGAGGGTCCTGCGAGAACTTGCCCCGAATCCTTTTGACTCGCTTCCACACCTCAGCTAAAGGGGTCTTCCCGTTAAGTGAAGACACGTATGCCCGCCAAGAAGAGCGGCGGGCGTGCTTCGAAATATACCGGAACCTAGCCCTAGCCCGACGAAATTCAGCGACAGTGAAATCGTTCGGGCGGCGCTTATAGCGCATGTAGGCATAACGCTTGTGTTTGAGGGCCGTCTCACACTCGGCCGACCACCATGGGAGTGGTCGGCGTGCAAAACGGCCAGACGTCCTAGGAATAATAGTCAGGCCCACGGCGATGAGGTTGCCGGAGAAGAACTCAACGGCCTCATCTACCGACCTAAACTCCTCGACTGAGATAGAGAATTCAGTCATTTCCTGAAATGCAGGCCACCGCGCCCGCGCCAAGCACCACCGAGGTGGTCTCTCAGGCGGCAGTTGCCCTGAAAATGATATTTGAATGGGAAAGTTATCACTACCATGGAGGTCATCGACCACCCCCCAATCAAAATCAGGCTGTGCATCCGAAGAGCACAAAGATAGGTCAAGGCAAGAAAATGAAGCGGTTCTCGGACAGTGATGCGTAAACTCATCCACGTTTAGGACACCCATCTCAAGCTCTTCGATCAGATCGGCAAGGACTTGTCCCCTGGGATTTATGGAGTAATCTCCCCAGACAGGATGCCTGCCGTTCAGATCTCCAAGCAAGAGATAGGGCCTCGGCAACCGTGCCACGACGCGGCGGAAGTCCCCCGCGTCGAAGTCAGCTGACGGTGGAATGTACGCAGAAATGATAGTATACCTCCTATCCAGGTGCAGCTGCACAGCCACTGCCTGAAAGGAGGTATCTAAAGAGAAAGGAAGAACGGAGACATCATGCCGGGTGTAAACTGCGCACCCCCCAGCCCGGCCATCCCGCGGTGGTGGGGTCGCAAGACCCTTATACCGCGGGAGGGCAGGGAGGGGGCACGAACCTAGCATGGTCTCCTGCAAAAAAATAGCTAACGGGGAACGGGACGAGACGAGCCTCCGCAGCTCCTCCCAGTTGGCCCGGAGTCCACGGCAATTCCATTGAAGGAATATGCCCTCCAGGCCTAGCTCGGAGGAGACGCGGGGGCCCTCCTCGAATTGAAGACCTTCACGGGAATGGCCGTACGCTTCCCGGGGGCAGAATTTCGGGCGCTGTTGGCCGGACAAAGCGCTGTTGGCCGGACAAAGCGCTGAAGGCGCTGTCGCCTTCGAGGACTTATTGGGGGAGGTTGGGCTCGCCATGCGAGTCTTTTCCTCCCTCCGCCTCGAAACCTTAGGCGGGCGTTGCGGCTTCGGAGGCGAGGGGCCCTCTTTTCGAGGAACCACCGTCTCCAAGCCACTCGCTCCACATCGGGGCGTGGGCGAAGGAGCCGAAGCTCCTTTGTTGCTGTCCTCCTTTCGGGGGGCAGCTTTAAGAACCCCGGAAGATGGCCTAGCGACCATCTTCAGGGGTGTTGCCTCCTGTGAGTCTAACGACTCAGTGGAGGCGCGTGGCCGTTTCGCCTTACGGGAAACGGTCACGCTGGGGGAAGAGGGGGGAGCCCTGGTTTTAGCCGGGGCAGGGTATGAGCCCTTTTTGCCGCCAGCTTTACCAGGGGAGCGTCCGGGTTGGGTAGAGCCCGCAGAAGGGCTCCGAATGGGCGCGGAAACAACCGTGCTCGTTGGCCTGGATGGGCCGGGAGCAGAGGGTGCCTTCCTAACTATTGAGGCATATGACGTCCCAGGCAGAGCCGGGCGCGCCAGGACCAAGTCCTTTGCCTCGCGGAATGAGAGTCGATCCTGGGCCTGAACGGCCAGGATTTCTTTCTCAAGGAGATATGCACCACATTGCTTCGAAGAAGCAGGGTGCGGCTCTCCGCAATTGACACACTTGGCCACACACGATTTGGACTTATCGTGTGTGACCTTGGAGCAATTTACACAGACTTCGGGTGACCCCGACTTTGCACGTCTACATGAGCGATTCGTATGGCCGAAGCGGTGACAGTAATAGCACCGCCGCGGAAGTGGCACGAATGCCTTCACGCGGTAGCGGTACCAACCGGCACGCACCGACTCAGGGAGCTTGTCACAGTCGAACGTGACGAAGAGTGTAGGGGTGGGTCTCGAGGCCCCTCCCTGTTTTCTCATCACACGTTCGACCTTGACCGCCTTATGGCCGGCCAGCTCTAAGGTGATGTCCTCAATGGAGTAGTAAACGAGTTTCCTCGCATAAACTCCTCCTTTCACAAAGTTCATGGTAGAGTGCGGCGTCACACTCACCGGGGTGCCATGAAGTGTCCGAAGAGAACTAATCTTAGCCGCCTCGGCGGGATTCGCCGCATTCGCCAGAAGGCTCCCGTCCGAGAAACGGGTTACCTTCGGCTCTCTACCAATTTCACTAGCTAATCCTCTCCTCTGATGGATCATGTTGCCCTTGGACAACATGGTGCCATCAGTGGAGCGAATAACGAGGAAGCGTTTGAAGCCAGCGGGCTCGAAAACGCCAGGTAACCTTTGAATGAGGGGCCCCGATGTCATCGAGGCTCCGCCCTGTGCACTCTTGGTATTAGTCTTCTTTGTCAGGGGCTCCACAACCGGGGGGGCAGAGGGGGCGGATGTGCCGATCCTGGCTTGGTCGCTTGCCAGAGTGGCAGCAGACCCATCCGTCCCCGCAGCCCCCGCGGATGGAGAGGAGCCCCGAGTCTTTTTTGTCTTTTTTGTCTTTTTCTTTTTCTTTTTCGGAGAGGAGGGCGGGGAATGAACCCGCTTTTCACCTCCGCCGGCAGAAGTCCCCAGGCCAGATGGACCAGCCTCAGCCAGGTCCCTATCCGAAATGGAGAAGGTCCTGGTTGTCGTAGGGGCACCTGTCGGAGGAGATCCCTCCCCTCCTTCTACTGCGTCGGAGCCCTCAGCCATTTGAGGAGGACCTTGCATAGGGGCGGATTCGGGTTCGGTGCTTGGCGCCGAGCCCGAATTCCCCCCCATGGAAGGCCCTACCGTCTGGGGCTGGGTCTCCTCAAGGACCATGTCTATCACAGGAGGGGCCTCCAGTTGGCCATCCCCTCCTAGGACATCGCAGGTCCCCTTGGCAGTGTCGCCAGTCTTGTATGGGGAGGCACAGGCCTTGACCCCGGCAAGGTTTAATATTCTTGACAGCAGGTCTTTTGAGGGAAGCGACCGAAGGGGCCTGGCTTCCCTCTCCCCCCTAAGGGGGTTTGCCCTACCGAGCCGCTTTGATGGGGAGCGGCTGGCTAAGGGCTGCCTGCTGGCTTTCTTGGCAGTCCCCTAGAAAAGAAAAGATGGGACTGCCGCTGGGAAAAGGGAGGTGCCCGAAAGCACCTCCAGAGAAGGGGGTGAGGGGGAGTCCGCTGCACCCGTAGGCGAAGGAGAGGAGTAAGCCTCCTCTCCGGTTAGAGAAATATGGAGGGTCCCCTGTGCAAGCACAGTGGGGGGGACCTCCATTTTTTCGGTGGAGCTGCCCAAGGGCGGCTCCGTCGATGAGCAAGGGGGAGTTAAATGGGTTTGGGTTTTTTTTGGTTGTTCATCTATGGGCATGGTGACCCTATTTTTGCCACGGGACGCAATAGCTCATCACCCCTCGCAGTAGCCCGCACTGCGAGAGGTGCTTACAAGCCCGGCAGAGCCAGGCGCCGCCATTCGGGACCACCCCTCCCACCTGGTGGCCTGGCAGTCCATCGGCATGGCGGCTCCACCTTGGACACGGCGTAACAAAGATAGATTTTGAAGAGGAGAGGAAAAGGGATGTGAGGAAGGTATGGGTGGGGATGAAGCAGGTTGTTAAAAAAAACCCATCCCGAACCGGAGCTCAGGGGTTAGGGAACAATGTCCCCTCCCCCCCCAGCCCCGATCCGGGGTGGTTGGCTTGAGAAGAAGGTCAGCATCTACCCTGTGAAATTAGAGGCTGACCAGAGAAAGTTGTGGGAGAGGTTGTATGAAAAGCGACGAGGTAGGGAAGAAATCGGGCTATCTGAAGGAAGGAAGAGAGGCTAAGCTGGGGCCGGACGGAGCGCTGGATCCCGTCAGCACGGCGGCCAGGATGGCAAATCGCCGCGCCCCTAGCTGAGGGGTTAGGGAACATTGTCCCCTCCCCCTTCAGCCCCCATCCGGGTTGGTTGGCTTGAGAAGAAGGTCAGCATTCTACCCTGTGAAATTAGAGGCTGACCAGAGAAAGTTGTGGGAGAGGTTGTATGAAAAGCGACGAGGTAGGGGAGAAATCGGGCCATCTGAAGGAAGGAAGAGAGGCTAAGCTGGGGCCGGACGGAGCGCTGGATCCCGTCAGCACGGCGGCCAGGATTTTTTTTTTTTTTTTTTTTTTAAGAGCTCATCTGGCGACTGCCTACTTGGGCATTAGTCGCCGTATTAAAACTGGCCTAGTTCTAGGCTACTTTAAAATGAAATTAAAGAGAGAAAAAAAAAAAAAAACACCCCAAAAGGGGGAAAGGAAGCAAGCTGGTGCGTCGGGGAGAGGTCCCCCAGGTGCAGGAGCGTGCAACTAAAGAAAAAAAACAAACAAAAAACAAAAAAATGCAAAAAAACAACAAAAAACAACCACAAAAAACAAAACAAACAAACCTTGCTTAAATAATAGGGAGAAGGCCGGCCTCCCCCAAGAAGTCAACAAGTCCACAAGTCAGTGTGCACGAATCTGTCCGGAGCACAAGGGACAGGCGGTAGCGACCCCGCCCATCCCGGTACTGGGACAGGTATCGTGCGCGAAGATCACCCAGACTGGTTTTTTTTTTTTTTTTTTTTTTTTATAGAGCCCATCTGGCAACTACCCACTTGGGCATAAGTCGCCGAAAAACACGACAGCCTAGAATTAGTCTACTTTAAAGTTAAAATATGAAAACTTAACAATCAATATAAATTGGAAAAACTTAACAATCGAAGCAATCTCCGTCAGCGGGGGGAGGTCCCCCTCACCCCGGTGCAGGAGAGTGCAACCTAAAACAAAACAATAACAAAAAAAAGGAACCTTAAATAAAGGGGAGAACGCCGGCCTCCCCCAAAAAGTCAATAAGTCCACCAGTCATGGTGCACGCACTCGTCCCGAGTACAAGGGACAGGCGGTAGCGACCCCGCCCATCCCGGTACCGAGACAGGTATCGTGCGCGAAGATCACCCAGACTGGGACATTCGACAAGAATATGCCAAACAGTCTGGGGGACGACGCAGTCGTTGCAATAGGGCACATGCGAGCGCTCCACCAAGTAACGATGCGTCACACGAGTGTGTCCAATTCGAAGACGACAGAAAGCAACCTGAAGCCGCCGCGGCATTGGGGGATAGGTCCATGGGAACAGTCGCGGCGCAATGGCACGCAACTTTAAGTTCCCCTCGACCGTCTCCCATCTTCTTTGCCAAGCAGTCCGAAGAGCTGCCCGTATTCCTGCCATGTAGTCAGTGTGAGGAAGAGCGAAACGCTGGTCCGGTCGCAGAGTCCTCGCGGACTCTTTGGCGCCCTCATCGGCGCGCTCATTCCCCGCAATTCCTACATGTCCAGGAACCCAGCAGAAGATAATCTCGACATCTGCCCGGCTCGCCAAAACCGTGGCGTCACGGATTTCGCGAACCAGGGGATGCGGAGATTCCAATGCCCCGAGAGCACTCAGGGCGCTTTGTGAGTCGCTATAAATCACAATCCGGTCTCCGAACCGGGCACGTCGCGTAATCTCCCGTACCGAGTGGTGTATTGCCACCAGCTCGGCCGTGAAGACAGACGCAGCGCCTGGTAGAGCCCCGCTGACTTCAAACAGAGGGGATACGGCGTGGAAGCCGACCCCCTGTTGGGACTTGGAGCCATCCGTATACACTGGCACGGTACCAGCGTGACACGATGTGTGCTCCAAAAAGGTCGAACGCAATACTCCCGGCGCAGTACAAGCTTTGGGAGCAGAGGCGTGGCGACAAATAGCCAAATGTGGTACCCTCCAGGGTGGCGTCCTGGGCAGAACCAGGGGCGCCACCGGCCCGAGAGCTATATCTAGCTCTCGAAGGAGTTTCCTGGCCCTAAACCCAAAGGGCTTAGGGTATGACTGGCGTCTCTCGGCGGCATAGGCACCATCGAGATCAGCTGCGGATGCAGTGAGAGCTGTTGGCGACTGAGGGAGGCGCCGGGCTCGCGCGTACAGGCGAGTGATGCACTGCACGCGGCGCAGAGCGAGTGGCATCTCCCCAGCATCGACCAACAGGCTCTGAATGGGGGAATTGCGGAAGGCACCGGTCGCAAGGCGAAGGCCGGTGTGGTGGATTGAATTCACCTTCCGCAATAAACGCTCGGCTGCGGATGCATAAAACTCGCATTCGTAGTCGAGCTTCGAGCGAACAAAGGATCGATAAAAAAGTAAGGCGGTAGCCCTATCAGCGCCCCAAGCGCTGAACGTCACGGAACGGAGAATGTCCATGGCACGGGTACAAGAGACCCTAAGGCTGCGAATATGAGCCTCCCAGGTGAGGCGTCGGTCGAATACAAGACCAAGGAAACGGTGCGACTCAACCACATCCAGGCGCACCCCATTAAGAAACAAATCTGGGTCAGGGTGAAGCCGTGGATGGCAAGAGAAGTGCACCACCTTAATCTTGGCCAAAGAAAACCGAAACCTGTGCGCTTCGGCATAGCGAGAGACGCGGTTCAATGCCTGTTGGAGTCGACGCTCCAGAGTTGGCATCTGGGCCGCGCCAAAAGAGATCGAAAGGTCGTCCACGTAGAGCGTAGCAAGAACATCTTCCGGCAGCACCGAGGTGATGCCGTTGATGCTCAGGGCAAAGAGTGTGACACTGAGGACACTTCCCTGCGGGACACCCTCTTCCTGCTCCTTTGGGGCAGAGAGGGCTCCCCCCACCCGTACGCGGAATCGACGATCTCGCAAAAATTCAGATATAAACATTGGGAGGCGTCCCCTCGCCCCCATCGTGTGGAGAGTCTCCATGATACCGTATCGCCATGCGGTATCATAGGCCTTCTCCAGATCAAAAAACACCGTGGCCTAGTGCTGTCTACGAAGGAAAGCCTCGCAGACGGCATTTTCCAGTCGGAGCAGAGCATCCGACGTGGAGTGAAACTTACGGAAGCCGCACTGTGCAGAAGACAGATGGCCTCCGCTGTACAGGAAATAGGCTAATCTAACATTTACCAATTTCTCCATCAACTTGCACACGTAAGAGGTTAGAGAGATTGGGCGGAAACCGGTCGGAGTAGAGTGATCTCTCCCTGGCTTGCGAAAGGCGAGCACAGTAGCGATTCGCCAGGAGTCTGGGAGAAGACCTTCCACCCAGATCCTGTTGAACAAATCTAACAGAAAGGCCATGCCTCGCTCACCCAGGTGTCGAAGCATGGCGTACGGGACATTGTCCGGACCATGGGCGGTGTCCGCGCACGAAGCGAGAGCGGAACGCAACTCACTCACAGTAAACTTGTCGTTGAAGGGTTCTCCGCCTCTGGAGGTTAAGTCCAGCCGGCGGCCTTCCGCGACATCACGACGTGCATTGAATGCTGGCGGAGCAGCATCACGGCTAGGGAATGCGGAGAAAGCGGTCGCTAAGGATTCCGCCACGGACGCGGGGTCCGAGATTGCGGTCTCATTCTTCTGGAGAACGGGAGGGGGGTCCTGCGAGAACTTGCCCCGAATCCTTTTGACTCGCTTCCACACCTCAGCTAAAGGAGTCTTCCCGTTAAGTGAAGACACGTATGCCCGCCAAGAAGAGAGGCGGGCGTGCTTCGAAATATACCGGACCTAGCCCTAGCCCGACGAAATTCAGCGACAGTGAAATCGTTCGGGCGGCGCTTTTAGCGCATGTAGGCATAACGCTTCTGTTTGAGGGCCGTCTCACACTCGGCCGACCACCATGGGAGTGGTCGGCGTGCAAAACAGCCAGACGTCCTAGGAATAGTAGTCAGGCTTACGGCGATGAGGTTGCCGGAGAAGAACTCAACGGCCTCATCTACCGACCTAAACTCCTCGGCTGAGATAGAGAATTCAGTCATTTCCTGAAATGCAGGCAACCGCGCCCGCGCCAAGCACCACCGAGGTGGTCTCTCAGGCAGCAGTTGCCCTGAAAATGATATTCGAATGGGAAAGTTATCACTACCATGGAGGTCATCAACCACCCCCCAATCAAAATCAGGCTGTGCATCCGAAGAGCACAAAGATAGGTCAAGGCAAGAAAATGAAGCGGTTCTCGGACAGTGATGCGTAAACTCATCCACGTTTAGGACACCCATATCAATCTCTTCGATCAGATCGGCAAGGACTTGTCCCCTGGGATTTATGGAGTAATCTCCCCAGAGAGGATGCCTACCGTTCAGATCTCCAAGCAAGAGATAGGGCCTCGGCAACCGTGCCACGACGCGCCGGAAGTCCCCCACGTCGAAGTCAGCTGACGGTGGAATGTACGCAGAAATGATAGTATACCTCCTATCCAGGTGTAGCTGCACAGCCACTGCCTGAAAGGAGGTATCTAAAGAGAAAGGAAGAACGGAGACATCATGCCGGGTGTAAACCGCGCATCCCCCAGCCCGGCCATCCCGCGGTGGTGGGGTCGCAAGACCCTTATACCCCGGGAGGGCAGGCAGGGGGCAAGCGCCTAGCATAGTCTCCTGCAAAAAAATAGCTAACGGGGAATGGGACGAGGCGAGCCTCCGCAGCTTCTCCCAGTTGGCCCGGAGTCCACGGCAATTCCATTGAAGGAATATACCCTCCAGGCCTAGCTCGGAGGAGACGCGGGGGCCCTCCTCGAATTGAAGACCCTCACGGGAATGGCCGTACGCTTCCCGGGGGCAGAACCCCGGGCGCTGTTGGCCGGACAAAGCGCTGTCGCCTTCGAGGACTTATTGGGGGAGGTTGGGCTCGCCATGCGAGTCTTTTCCTCCCTCCGCCTCGAAACCTTAGGCGGGCGCTGCGGCTTCGGAGGCGGGGGGGCCTCTTTTCGAGGAACCAACGTCTCCGAGCCGTTCGCTCCACCTCGGGGCGTCGGCGAAGGAGCCGAAGCTCCTTTGTTGCTGTCCTCCTTTCGGGGGACAGCTTTAAAAAAACCCTGAAGATGGCCTAGCGACCATCTTCAGGGGTGTTGCCTCCTGTGAGTCTAACGACTCGGTGGAGGCGCGTGGTTGTTTCGCCTTGCGGGAAACGGTCACGCTGGGGGAAGAGGGGGGAGCCCTGGTTTTAGCCGGGGCTGGGTATGAACCCTTTTTGCCGCCAGCTTTACCAGGGGAGCGCCTGGGTTGGGTAGAGCCCGCAGAAGGGCTCCGAATGGGCGCGGAAACAACCGTGCTCGTTGGCCTGGATGGGCCAGGAGCAGAGGGTGCCTTTCGAACTACTGAGGCATATGACGTCCCAGGCAGAGCCGGGCGCGCCAGGACCAAGTCCTTAGCCTCGCGGAATGAGAGTCTATCCTGGGCCTGAACGGCCAGGATTTCTTTCTCCAGGAGATATGCACCACATTGCTTCGAAGAAGCAGGGTGCGGCTCTCCGCAATTGACACACTTGGCCACACACGATTTGGACTTATCGTGTGCGACCTTGGAGCAATTTACACATACTTCAGGTGACCCCGACTTTGCACGTCTACATGAGCGATTCGTATGGCCGAAGCGGTGACAGTAATAGCACCGCCGCGGCAGTGGCACGAATGCCTTCACTCGGTAGCGGTACCAACCGGCACGCACCGACTCAGGGAGCTTGTCACAGTCGAACGTGACGAAGAGTGTAGGGGTGGGTCTCGAAGCCCCTCCCTGTTTTCTCATCACACGTTCCACCTTGACCGCCCCATGGTCGGCCAGCTCTAGGGTGATGTCCTCAGTGGAGTAGTCAACGAGTTCCCTCGCATAAACTACTCCTTTTACAAAGTTCATGGTAGGGTGCGGCGTCACACTCACCGGGGTGCCATGAAGTGTCCGAAGAGCACTTATCTTGGCCGCCTCGGCGGGATTCACCGCATTCGCCAGAAGGCTCCCGTCCGAGAAACGGGTTACCTTCGGCTCTCTACCAATTGCACTAACTAATCCTCTCCTCTAATGGATCATGTTGCCCTTGGACAACATGGTGCCATCAGTGGAGCGAATAACGAGGAAGCGTTTGAAGCCAGCGGGCTCGAAAACGCCAGGTAACCTCTGAATGAGGGGCCCCGATGTCATCGAGGCTCCGCCCTGTGCACTTTTGGTGTTAGTCTTGGTCAGGGGCTCTGCACACCAGGGGGTAGAGGGGCCGGATGTGCCGATCTTGGCTTGGTCGCCTACCAAAGTGGCAGCAGACCCATCCGTCCCCGCAGCCCCGCGGATGGAGAGGAGCCCCGAGTCTTTTTCGTCTTTTTTGTCTTTTTATTTTTTGGAGAGGAGGGCGGGGAATGAACCCGCTTTTCACCCCCGCCGGCAGAAGCCCCCAGGCCAGATGGACCGGCCTCAGCCAGGTCCCTCTCCGAAATGGAGAAGGTCCTGGTTGTCGTGGGGGCACCTGTCGGAGGATATCCCTCCCCTCCTTTTACTGCCTCGGAGCCCTCAGCCATTTGAGGAGGACTTTGCATAGGGGCGGATTCGGGTTCGGTGCTTGGCGCCGAGCCCGAATTCCCCCCCATGGAAGGCCCTACCGTCTGAGGCTGGGTCTCCTCAAGGACCATGTTTATCACAGGAGGGGCCTCCAGTTGGCCATCCCCTCCCAGGACATCGCAGGTCCCCTTGGCAGTGTCGCCAGTCTTGTGTGGGGAGGCACAGGCCTTGACCCCAGCAAGGTTTAAAATTCTTGCCAGCAGGTCTTTTGAGGGAAGCGACCGAAGGGGCCTGGCTTGCCTCTCCCCCCTAAGGGGGTTTGCCCTACCGAGCCGCTTTGATGGGGAGCGGCTGGCTAAGGGCTGCCTGCTGGCTTTCTTGGAAGTCCCCTTGGAAAGAAAAGAGGGGACTGCCGCTGGGAAAAGGGAGGTGCCCGAAAGCACCTCCAGAGAAGGGGGTGAGGGGGAGTCCCCTGCACCCGTAGGCGAAGAAGAGGAGTAAGCCTCCTCTCCGGTTAGAGAAATATGGAGGGTCCCTTGTGCAAGCACAGGGGGGGGGAAACTCCATTTTTCCGGTGGAGCTGCCCGAGGGCGGCTCTGTCGATGGAACAGGGGAAGTTGAGGGTTGGGTTTGTTTTTTTTTATCATCATTGGGCATGGTGACCCTTTTTTAAACACGGGATGCAATCGCGCACACCTCTCGCAGTAGCCTGCACTGCGAGAGGTGCTTACTAGCCCGGCAGAGCCAGGCGCCGCCATTTGGGACCACCCCTCCCGCCTGGTGGCCTGGCAGTCCATCGGCATGGCGGCTCCACCTTGGACACGGCGTAAAAATTAATAGATTGTGAAGAGGAGAGGAAAAGGGATGTGAGGAAGGTATGGGTGGGGATGAAGCAGGTAGTTAAAAACCAGCCACCCCAGACCGGAGCTAAGGGGTTAGGGAACATTGTCCCCCACCCCCTCAGCCCCGATGCGGGACGGTTGGCTGAAAGGAAGGTCAGCATCTACCCTGTGAATTCAGAGGCTGACCAGAGAAAGTTGTAGGAGAGGTTGTGTGAAAAGAGAGGAAACAAGTGTTTTGAAGGAAGGAAGAGAGGCTAAGCTGGGGCCGGACGGAGCGCTGGATCCCGTCAGCACGGCGGCCAGAGTGGCAAATCGCCGCGCTTCTTACGGGGACGGCGGCCAGGATGGCAAATCGCCGCGCCCCTTATGGGGAGGGCGCTGCGACGACCAAAGCCCTGCCAGTGAAGTGGGCACACTCGATGTAGCGTTTCACACTAGGGAATCTGTTAGCGCCCCCCAGATAATCGCGTACTGTTGAAGAATTGTCTACCGGTGGAACATATTAATATTTAAATGAATATTTATATTAGTGAAGAAAGTAAAATAACCCTTTAACAAATACATTGTCAATGCTAGTATTAACATTTTGACAATAAAATACGTAATAAACTAAATTAGTATTTATATTAGGAAAATGACAATTTCTAAGGCGACTGCACCGACAAAATTTTCTCAATATACCGCAAAGAATCCAAGCAAACTGTTTAAAACTTTGGGCATTTATTTTAACATCTATTAGCACTGGGAGAAATAGTTATTAAAGAGTTCAAAGGGTAAATGTAACAGTGATTTTTGAAAGGGCATAAAGACAGATCCTAGAATGCTTCGGCCCATTTCCCTTAATTTGATCGATGGTACCTAGACTCTTGGAGTTCACCATAAGAAATATTATAGTGGAGCATCTGGACTTACCTAGCCTAATAAATGATGTCCAACACATCTTTCAACGCAAATGCCCGTATTTAGCTTATTTGCTGCACTCGCTTCAAATTAAATTTTCTATTTTGACCAAGATAAAACTGTGGATGTACTTTATTTAGACTTAATTAAAAGCTTTATAGACTGATCCCATTAAAAGACATCAGCTTCCAGCTCATAAAGCAGGGAGTAAAATGGTTTGAAAAGTAACAGTAAAATAGTAGGCAGAGATTGCTGTCAATGGAGCGAGTACACCATAGTCACCGAAGTGCAATTTTCAACCGCTTGCCTTATTATTGTATACATCATTAGTGACATGAACTTTTTATGTAATATTACAAAATTTGATGATGACACAAATCTAGGTACATGGAGATAAATATCATAATGACTTCGTAACTTATGCAAAGAGTTGTATAGTGAAAGCAAATGGTCCCAAAGATGACAGATGTAATTCAACGTGGAAAAGTATAAAGCAATGAGCAAACTGTTGCAATATCATTTGCGAAAGTTTTAAAAAAAAATAAACCAAGGAAAAGGATTTAGGTGTTTAAATCTTGATTGATCTCAATCTTTTTAAATAACCCACTCAATTGCTATAGAAAGTAAAGAGTAATATAAGATACAGCTAAACCTTTTGCCTTAAAATGAAAGATATACATAATTCTTTTATACAGAGCACTTGTAATACCACATGTTCAGTATAAGGTGAAATTCTGCACTTCATAAATGCTAGTTTTACACTGTACTATTAGAGCAGGTCCAGTGTCTTGAACTTAGAAAAGAATCGTACGAAGAGAGACTGATGCACCTCAGTTTACTTTTATTGAAAGACTGGCATCTACACGGCCAATTCATTGAAGCCGTTATAGTACTAAACTGTTTCAGAAATTATAAATTGTGACACAATATTGGAGCTAGATAACCGAGTGGCCACTAGATTAACGGTTTTAAGCTACCTAACGAATGATTTAGCACTCTGAGCACTTGATTTCTTTTCTTATAAAAGAAATTCCAGAATTTTGCTGAATGACCTATTCAATATTTGCTCAAGGTAATATTATTAGTTTAAAATGCCCTAAAAAAAATGTGTTATGATACAAATTTTTTATTCATTTACTCTCTTCCTTTAGACTTTCCTTCACTTTTGACTTCCACCATTTCTCTTCTATTTGAACCAGCGTCGAGTGGATCCTAGTGTTGAAGTAATGCAACTCCTCCATATCTACAACCGTGTCTTTTCGGTTTAAGGCCTGCTCCTAGGATTCTTTAATATATCTTACCTTCATTGCTCCATGATCGATTTAGCATTTTACTGCCAGCTAAGATCCCATTTTCATCAACCTTTACGGTTTGCTTTAAAAAGGGCGAATTATTTGCCTCGATTAGGTAAGTATTACAAACAGATATCCGATAAACTAAGTTCTTTTGTGTCATGCTATGGAACTCAAACTTCGTAAAGGTTTATAGGTCCTCAATTATTTAAATACTCGTGAATGTTACTTTTTGATAAGTTTAAGATTTTCACAAATTTTTCTTAGCAATGTAACATAGGATTTGATTAATACTAGCCATAATTTAGTTTCGTCGCCTGTTTATGATAATAATAATAATAATAATAAATCTTTTATTTCCAATATTTACATTAGGTTTTCTGCAAACAATATATAGTAGAGACTAAAACTGCAATAAATAACATCAACACAGAAAGTAAAAATATATTATTACGAATGTCATAAGACCAATTTCTAAGAAGTATGACTAGAATTGTTGTATTACAAAATATATTTTAAGACTAAAACTGAAGTACTACATACTAAAAGGACATCAGTATATAAAATAACACATAAATAGTAGCTATCATATCAGCAAAGCACTATCTAAAGATAATTTTAATTAAAGTGTAGTAGCACAGACTAAAACAACCTCAATAAATAAATTGAGCATAACATTAGTAAAAATTACGATTAATAAGTTGTTTCTTAAGATTAACATTAAGATTACAGACAGAGCCAGCATCTTTGATTATATTAGGTAGTTTATTGTATATTGTCCGTTTTCGTTCTCTCGAAATAAAGACTACCTCTGTCGGGTAATAAAACCATTAATTGGATTTACTCTCGAAAAATTGTATAACCGGTTAATCGGGAGTCATGTTGCGTAACACAAGGAATATAAAGTTACACACATCGAGAGTGTATTTATCTTTAATTTTTCAGGTAGGGGGATATGTGGTCATATTTTTTGACATTGCTATTAGCTACTCGGGCGGCAAAGTTTTGAAGTCTTTGAACGCTTTGCATCTGCGTGTTCCTAATGGTTCCCTAAACTTTTAAACAATAATTAGTAATAATTAAAGACCGCGATTGGGCAAATATTTTACGTGTAGACGAGTCAAAGGATTCTTTTACTCTATTTAAATATATGAGAGTACCCATCACTTATTAATAAACTTCGTTTATGTGTCTTTCAAACGTAATATTTTTCTAAAAATAAACGTCTAGATTTTTTACAGATTTCATGAGTTTAATTATATAACAAAGAAATTGATTTGCACATCGTTTCCATTTTCTGATATACAGTATATTGTCTGGATCGATTAAAATAAACTGTGTTTTTGTTTCGTTAAGAAGCACACCATGTGTTTACATCTTCTTCCTTTAAGATTTGAGTGTCATCAGGTTACTGGATGAAAAAACAACCGGGCAGGGATTTTATCAAATCATTCACATACGAGTACATTACAAAGTGGATTAGGCCAAGAATAGATACCTGAATTACGCCAAACTTTACATTTTCCTGAGAGGACACAACTTTACCTAATCTAACTGACTGTGATTTGTTATCTAAATAACTCTTGAACCAGCACGGATAAATGTTCATTAAGGTACATTTCTCAAATAATATTGTGTGGTTTACACTTCCGAAGGCTTTAGAAAGGTCAAGTAGTTGGAGTAATGATACTTTTTTATTGTCTATATTTTTTTTCAAAATGTCGTGGAATGGCCAGACGATATATTTATATATGCGAGGGGCGGTCAATAAGTTTTGCAATTCGGATATAAGGAAACGAGATATTAGGAAAAGTGTTTTATTATTTTCCAATATAACTACCCTCAACCCTAATGCATTTGCGCCACTTGTCCCTGAGGCTTCGAATTCCCGACAAGCAGAAACCTCCCGACTGCTGTTCAATCCACTCCTGGACGGCGAGCTGGACATGTTCATCGTCTCCAAACTGGCATCCACTCAGTATAACCTTGAGCTGGCGGAATAAAAAGTAGTCGCTAGGGGCCAGATCTGGAATGTATGGGGGATGGTTGAGCTTCATGAATCCGCACTCGCGCAGGGCAGCTTGTGCAACTCTGGCTTTGTGGACTTTGATGACGTTGAAGTCGATCATGGGGCGTGAGGTTTCTAGGGACCAAACAGGCAGAGACCTTGGTCATGGCCAAATTGTCGTGGATGACGTTGATAACACTTCCATGGCAAACAGTATGTGGGGCCCACTTCTTACCTTGATCGCCAAGAGGAATATCAAAATATTCCTTATAAGTGCGGATCACAAAGTTTGATATATTGCGCCTTTGACGAACTAGCATGTAACAGCCACATATGTAGCAGAAGGTGTCTGGATCATTAACGCAATTTCCTCTTGACGAAGCCATCACTCTAATATGAGACTAGAAAAAAGAAACAATAATATCAATATTTTGCACAAAACCACTTATCACTATCTTACTAATATGTACTGTGAAGTATTTGCTTTCTACAAGCACCCTCTCTCTCCGTCCGGAGAGCAGTTTTCAGGGAAACGAGAAGATATAAATTACAGAATAACTATAGCATGTAGGTAAAAATGGAATATATATTTAAAATCAGCATGAAAAAAACGAATTAAAATTGGCAGATAAATGTAAGTCACCAGAAAATATGATTGAAATGGTTTCCCTGTGTTATGAAAGGTCAACATATACCGGTCTATCCAAAGGAATATAGTTCCATCTCTACCTTTTGCCAACGCTCTCTTCCTTGACTGTTCTTAGTTGCTACCATCAGTCACCTCACTTTAGGGGCGGACTTCCCGAGACACTTCTGGCTTGTCCTCTACTTCAAAGAGCGCTCTGTTAGAGACTATTTTTCCGGAAGTGGTATTCTTGGCACTCACATGCCCTGTGGTTCTCTCTGAAGACCTTTCCTCCCCGCCCCCGCCAATAAGACTTGAGTTGTCAATCTCAAAAAAACTCACTTCAGCCGGACATCCAAAAAGACATGCATCCTTCCTAGACCTAAGCTCACCCGGGTCGTCTGAACAGCCAGTCAAGAACTCTATCCAACAGTATATTACTATATACACTCAACTGGACCTCTTGCTACTCCCGCCCGCTACGCGTGCCGTCATCCAAACTCAGAGCCGTGAAGGAGGAGTTCTCTAAAATGGAAAAGGAATGTATAGTTAAAAAATCGCGATCCTCGATTCCATCATGATTACATCTAGTTTTAAAGAAATATGGGTCATATAGGCACAGTGTGTGACTATCCTGTTTTAAACAGTCACTGACCGTTTGAACCCAATTCCATTCATGTTAATTTGCTGCTAAAATCGCAGATTCACAAGTATTTTCCAAACTCGATTTTCTTAAAGCTTTCTATGAAATCCAGGTTGAAGAGACAAGGGAGGAAAAAATCTGGGTAACTACGCCTTAGGGCGTTACGTTTTTCTGCTTATGCCACTTGGTTTGAGGTCTTGTACAGGACCGTGTATGCGGTTTTAACAAAGTACTTGGAGATCTATTCATTTTCGCTTCCATTGTCGATATATTGATCTACTCACCAGATCAGGAAACGCAACGCACGCACATAAAGTAGATATTGGATTACCTACTGGCTTATGGCTTAAAGTCAGCACCAAACAAACGGCAATTAGGAGTAGATGACTGTAATATCTGGGATACATGCTATCCAAAGGGGGCATATCACATCTCACTGACAGAGTGTTAAACATACGCAATTTCCCTGCACACACCAAGTGTAAATTTCCTAGAAAATTCGTAGGTCTGAAGAATTTTTACAGGAATCATGCAAACAATTCTACCTCATTCTACCCCTGCTAAAGGAACTCCTGAAGGGTGCAGGCAATGAGAGCAATTCCAATTAAATTGGCATAAACGTGCTGCTAGTGCTTTTCAGAATGGCAAATTATTATTTGCTCGAGAACAAAATCATTCATTGCAGGAAAAAAATTTCGTACTTCGGTTGATACAAGTACACGGATTTGTGGGATACATAAGAACATCAGAAGGAAACATAGGCCCGTTAGATATTTTTAAAACTGTTGACACCATCTAATACAAAAATATCACTTTTGAATGACAGCTTCTGCCGCCTTCGTCGAGATCAATAAATTTATTCATATAATACAAAGATAAAATATACCCCTTTACACTGACCAAAAGACTTTTTATTTAGGACACCATTCTCCAAAGCCTTCTCATCATCCTTTGTTTGTTGAACAGCTGGTAAGTTGAATTTCATTAAGTAATTTATGGTCGTCTTCAATAGCCGCACGCCCTATATCTCTCCCAAGCTGAACCGCTGTACGAAATCCACCCTCCACAGACTTCATCTCTCCCGGTCAAAATGATGATTCTCATCTGACACTGTGTGACCACAGCACGTTCATGCATCCTCATGGCTGCCATTTCTATTTTCCACAAGGAATTTCAAATGATTGACTTCAATCTGCTAGCCGCAGACCAACTAAACTTTTCAGTCATTACACACTACTTCAAAAGGAGAAACAGATACCTTCAATTTTGCACCCTCTGTTTGCCAATTACTGCCGATATGGACCTCCTTTCTAAAGTGTTAAAGGGTTGTCGTCCAACAAGCATTTAAACAACACATCAGGTACCTTGTTCTATATTTTGTCTCCCTCTCGTGTTGAAGCCATACTCTCTATAGTTTTCAAGCATTTTGGGGGGCTTCAAATGCAAAAATATGTCAAAAAATCTTGTTCCTTTCGCGTTACCTGTCAGCAAACCGCAGAAACAAATTAACCCAAACTTGCTTATGCATTTTTCGATGCGGGACCCAAAGTTAAACGTAGTACACTTGGATATCACAGGGCTTCTCGCGCAAAGCCAAAAGTTTAACCACATTTGATCAACCCTTGTGCAATTTCTTCGACGCGGAATCAATTCAAGCAATTAATCATGGATGTTTACCACGGTAATGAGTAGGCAAAGCGGTTACTTATTATTCAACAGGTTTTTTATTATCATTAGAATTGGAGGGGTAATAGTATCGTGAATTTTTTTTCATGCTTTGCTCAAACGCATTCTGCTTGCTGGCTTTAAACCGTATCACTTGTACAATAAAATACCCTAGGGTGCTCCTACCTCACCGCTCTTGAATTAATAAGTCTATAATTTCCAATCCATTATATATCTCAATTCCCTCGGTGAATTCGCATGGGAGAATTGGGCAAACGTTACATTTCAATCTTAAGGAAAAAGATCAAACTTGCATTCAGATGTTCGATAGAAATATGAAAAATTCTCTAAATTGATGGACAAATTTATTGGTCGTTTTCCACGTAAAATCCGTATACTACATTCATTTCTTTTTTTGATGAAATAGACCAAACTGATCTTAGGGTAATAGGTGTACGCAATCGCATCCGAGCACCGCTCTCACCGGACCATCGAGTGACTACAACTTCCATTCTGAGGCGCCCATCGCCATTATCTCCATTCAAACAAAATTCGTGACAGACTAATATTAAACGACATTCTGCTAAACAGTAGCTTACAGCAAAAATTTAATTTCACTTTGTTGCTGGGTTGGCGCCCTTAACATCATGGAAAGTGTCATATGTCGATTTATGACCCGCCCTATTCGAACCTTGCTGGTGGATATACAAGGTGTCCCAAAAAAAAGTTAACCGTACTTTGAATTAGTATAACTCAAATTTATTAGAGATTTTTGAGCTCGGTAAAACAAAACAAATTTATAAACTATGTACCTGTGGATTCCAGAAATTTCATTAAATTCTCTTTTATGATATTGATACACTAATGGTTTTAGTGGAGGTAATCGAAATTATGTTTGCGCAAGGAAGTAAAATAATCAAACTTCGAAGTTTAAAATCAAAAAATATATTTAAATCCATTTTTTACAAAAACACCTCTTTATATGCGTAATCAAAATTCATTTTATAATTTTCAAAGCATCGTTTCCTTCCACATATCCTCCATTTCTTTCCAAGCACAGTTGCGCCTTTGATCGCATTGATTGAACAACTTTTTTGATTAACTTGTGATTTTTCTTAAGTCTATTGACTTCACGTGGGATACTATCTCTTCAATCGTTGATGTTTTGTGGTGGAGTAGAAGACACTTGATTATTTAGATATCCCCAAAAGAAATAATTGCAAGGTGGTAAGTCAAGGGGTCATAGGGGCTATTCAATTGCATGATTTAACGTGACAATGCGGTTGTCAAACGTTTCTCTTAGTTTTGTTCGTACAGCAAGCTGTCTATGAGCTGGTGCGCCGTCCTGAATCCACCAGTCTATTAAATTGATTGCTGTAAATCTGGCGGAGTTCCAGGAAGATCCTTTCGTTGATCATGCTCAGGTATGCAGCACCATTCGAATTATTCTCGTAAAACAATGGGCTGACAAAATAGCCATTCCCGCAAAACCAGATCCACAGAGACACTTTTTGCGGACAAATACGTGTGTCAAAGTTGAATACTGGGGGGTGGTTCAGTGGCGCATATTGCCGAAGGTTCTGGCTATTTACCTTTCCATTCATGATGAAGGCTGCCTCGTCAACAATCACAATGTTTTCCAAGAAACGAGCAGCTCTATGGAGAGGCCATTCAACAAATTGTCTACGACGAGGAAAATCAGTTTTAAGAAGCTAGTGTCTTGCATGCTTTCTTATAGTGATGCCACTTTAAGTCATATTTAATAATGCGGTTAAATGACAACTTTGACAATTGTAACTCATTCTCTCTGACTGATACATGTGGATTTTGAAGAAGTGTCATCTGAACATTTTCGATATTTTTTGCTGTTCTTATGGTTCTCATCCGACCCGAAAGACCTTTATTTAGATTTAAGCATGTTCCTTCATGTTGGTATTTACGATCATTTTTACAAATTGTGGTCTTGCTTGGTGGGTGCCTACCTGAAAAACGTTGTTCAAATGAATCTTGTACTTGTATTTGTTTAATACTGCCAGTCTTAATAAAGATTGTGACTACAAATACGCGTTGATCTTTTGTTAACTATATGATTAAAAAGGTTCTATGGAAGTAAACTTTTACACAAAAACGCTTTGATTTGCTTAGTAAGCAATAATGACGAGACCATAATACAGTGTGGCTGAAAAACCAATGTAAAATGGCCTAGGCTTTGCTTGAAGAATTGCAGAGTGACCTAGCCTACCTAGACTGCCTATGCTTCTCTTGAAAGTGCACGGTGGCCTAGCCTACCTCGGCTCGCTTCATTTTTTTACTTCTTTGCGCAAACATATCTTTGATAGCCTCCGCTAAACCCATTAGTGTATCAATATCATAAAGGGGAATTTAATAATATTTCCAGAATCGACAGATAAATAGTTAATGCATAAAACCCTTTTGGCATGACACCAAAATCTCGAATAGTTCTTGAGTTATACTAATTCAAAGTACTGTTAACCTTTTTCTGGGACACCCGGTATATTATTAAAATAAAGCTAAAGGTCGCCAAACATCGCTGCATAAGGTTCTGGGAGCCGGGCATCGTTCCTCGCTAGGAAGGAGTTTTCGAAGAATCTTTTTACGAGAACACACTCTTAAAAGAACTATATCCGATTGATATCCTCGGTTTTTGTACGGGAGTGTGTTAAAGCGATTATTTGAATAATTTTCATTTCGAGGTATGATGCCCGTTTCTATGGACCTGAGGCAGTGTCAGTTCTCAATGTTTGCTTAATACTAACAGCGCCATTTAATTCAATTTATATATATTAGGACTATAAAGACCCATGTAATAGTTTCGAAAATTTAATATCCGGACGTTTCGGTAATTAACAACGACCATCTTCAGCGACTTGAATTCTAATAGGAATACAAGTAATTTTAAGAATTACATGACAAAATGGCAAAAATACGGCAAACAGTTTAATATCAGTTAAAATATGAAAGGTAAGTTACAATCAACAAGACAGGAATCAGAATAGAAACCAGAAAGGAAAGCAATCAGTTAAATATAAGATAATTGACGAATATATGATAATGAAAAATTATAAGTCAAAAACAATTGAATACGAGGGGTAAAGTAATCAATAAATACGAGTTTGACCAAAAAACAAAAATTAATAACTTAAACAATATAGGGAGTAATAAATATGAATAAGAAATATGAATTAAACTCTAATAGGAATACAAGAAATTTGTTTTAAAGTAATCAGTTGATATTTTAGATCCAACGAAATAAGGTTAGTTTCTGTCTAAATTTTCAGTTTCAGTTTTATTCTTTGTGTTTATTTTTTTCAAAACTTGTCCCCCTTTCAATTTAAATGATTTTATATCTATTTTTTTCCAATAGTTTCATCTTGATTATTCTTATTTGCTACTCCCCTATTTTTAATATTAATTTTAAAATTTCAGTTTCCTGGTTAACTATAATATACAACCTTGGCCAAAATTATGGTGCAGAAATGAAAAGCGAAGAATATGATTGAAATTCATTTATTTCATATTTGACATAATAAAATTATTAATATTTGATGTGTCCTCCTTTTGCTTTTATAACCGCTTTTATGCAGTTTTTCATACTTGAGACTGGGTTGCTCAAATTTCTGCAACTCTTTATGATTTTGGCTGTTAATTCACAAATTTTCAATGGGGTTGACGTAAGGAGATTGAGGGCGCCATTCCATCAACGTCACTCCTTTATTTTCAAATCAAACACTTTGAAACTAGATGTGTGACATGGAGCATTGTCTTGTTGGAAGATTACACTATCTGGTATGTCATCATTGAAAATTTTTCCTAAGGAAGGTTAATAAACCTGGTATAACATGCTGGTGTAAGTGTTGGAATTCATTCTGCTCCCACAAGTGAACAACAATCCTTGACCTGAAAACGACATGCGCCCCAAACGATTACAATGCAACCTCTAAATTTGACTGTTGTCAAAACACATCATAAGATTCTGCAATTTTTCGCTGAACATAAACAGCTCAAGGGGTTCCAGGGATCTCAGGAGAAATATACATTTTACTGATCTTTTTTGGTATTCAATAAAAATGTCTACAAGCTTAATAAATTGGTGGAAACTAATGTGAAGAACCTACCCAAATTTGCTTTCATCAGATGAAACGACTTTAGCCAAATCATCATCCGTCCAATCTTCATGCTCTTTTGCCCAAGAGAAAATGTCTTCTATTTGTTTACCTGAGACAGCTACGATTTTTTTCTTGCTTTACATCCATTGAGACTATCATCTAATAACCTTTTTCTCACTATACATCTTGATATCTCTTAGTTTGTTGCAGCCTGAAACTCAGCAGCTACAGTAGAAGAGGGTTTTTATCCTATTGGCCAGAGATTTCCTTTTCTGCAGCATCTCTTACATCAGAGTTTTACACTTTAGTATAACATATTGAATGACAGAAGTTGCCCCAACCACTTATGCACAATATAAAAAACCGCATAAAAGCAGTTATAAAAGCAAATGGAGGCACCCTCAAATATTAACTATTGATAGAATATACACAAAAATGTTGATTTGTATTATGTCTATTATGTCATAAATGAGTTTGTCATATTCTTTATTTTTCATACTTGCCTCATAATTTTAGCCAAGGCTGCATTTGTATTTTAACTTATATTGAACTACTTTCTTTGCTTTTTGTTTTCGTTTCTGATTCCTGCCTTTTTGATTTAACTTATTTTTAATATTTTAACTGATATTAAAATATTCTCACTGCTTTTACACTTTTGTGGTGTTATACTTTCAAGCAAATGTCTTCTATTCTTATTAGAGTTTAATTCATGTTTATTATTCATACTTGTTACTCTCATATTGTTCAATTGAGTTTAAAAGTTTCGTTTCTTGGTCGAACTCGTATTTATTGATCGCTTTACCCCTTGTATTCAATTGTTTTTGACTTATAATTTTTATTATAATTCATTCGTAAATTAATTTATATGTAATTGCTTGCTTTGCTTTCTTGTTTCGTTTCTGATTCATTCTTGTTGATTTAAACTTATTATCCTTATTTAAACTTATATTAAACAGCTTTCCCTTTTTTTGAAATTTTGTTATGTAATTCTTAGAAAAATTCTTCTCATTCCTAAACAGTTCAAGTCGCTGAAGGAGGTCGTTGTTAATGACAGAAACGTACCGGAATTAAATGTTTGAAACTATCACATGA